>CM048650.1:52347500-54747500 GCA_026413185.1 Pueraria montana var. lobata | reverse complement strand
AAGTTCAAGTCTTATGGTTGAAAGAGATCTTGCTAACGTCAATGGATACTAATAAATTATTATTTTATTCTCTAATGGACAATTTATATTTCATTAGTAAGTACTTGTGTAAGATGAGTTATAGAGTTTTAGTATTATCTTTGACCCGTGAGTAGAAAACCTACTAAGTTAAAAATTCTGTCTAAATATTTCAATCAGCTTTTCATGAAGGATTTATAACGATATTATATATCGTAAGTATATTAAATGGTGATGATAGAGAGTAACTCTTCTATAGTTATTCTTGGAATAACTTGATCCCTTCTCATATTTTATAAATATTTATATATTTTGCATATAAATATATCATTTCAATATTAAGTAAATATTAGAACAATATAATAGAATTTGTAATACACAGTGCATGAGCTTGATAATTTTATTTTCAAACTATTTAAAAGTTGATATATAATAAATATTTTACATTGATTTTAATTGTTAAAATATTATATATTGCGTTATATTGCACACTGGAGTTTTATATTCATTGTGTATGTATGATACAATATTTTTTTTGATACATGTATGATACAATAGTTACACAAATTTAAATCACTTTGACATTTTCATATTATATAAATACTAAAATCATATATTATATACCCCTTTCGTCCCAAATTGAATGGTATTTGAGATTTTTTTTATACAGATTACAAAAAGTAAGTATTCCAAGATAATAGTATCTATTAAGGAACAATTTTACTAAAATATCTTTATTCCCTTTCTTAATTTCAATAAATGTATTATTAAGTCCTTTATAACAGTAGTATTTATTAGAGAAAAAAATTGAAGTGAATGTTTTAATATGGAATTTTTTCAATGTTAAAACATCAATCAATTTAGGGTGGAAGGAATATCATAATTAATATTTTTATATTTTATACTGACCTCACTTTTAGTCTCAGGTAAATATTGTATAATTAATTTAAAGAAATTATCATTAAATATAAATAATAACATATTTTTGCGTGATATTGAGCATATTATTATATTAAATATTTCAAGAATATAAAATTTTGTAAATAAATGATATAAAAATATAAATAATATAATAATATAAATATATAAAAAGTATAAAACATATGATCATTACATATAAAGTTATTAAAAACATAGAATCCAAATGTTATTTTGTAGTAAATATGTTAACTAATTAATATAAATTTTATTTAATAAATTATAATTATTTAAATAAGTAATTATATAAATTTATCATGCATTTAATATAAATAATAACATACTTTTATGTAATATTGAGCGTATTATTTTATTAAAGATTTCAAGAATATAAAATTTTATAAATAAAAGATATAAAATAGTAATGTAATAAAAATATAACTAATATAATAATATAAATAAATATATAAAAAGTATAAAACAGTACATGTTAAAAAATAATGACAATAAAAAGGACCAAATTTACTTATATAGATAATAGAAAAGAAAAAAAAATGAAAAAATCACAAAAAAGTAAAACAAAAAAGTAAGAAAGAGAGAAAAGTTGGAAAGAGAGAGAAGTTTTGGAGGAAATTTTTTTTATGAGAGAGTGACATGTGCCAAGTGAGGGGTTCTCTTTTCTTTTATATAAATAGATGACTCTTGAAATATGATTGAGGTGATCTTACTATCTATCAAAATTTTAAAGAAAAAAAATACATTTCTCACGAAGAGATCGTGAACATATTTAGCTTGGATCATAGATGAACTTAGGTTTGAACTTGGAGTCATTGTTATGTCTTGATTGTCTGATATAGATGTAGTACTTTTAGCATATCTTGAGTTGTAGAGATCCGAACGATATGGGACCAAAGCCAAAATTTTACAACTTTCATGAAGATACTGAAACCAAATCGGCCATGTAGAGGATCGAATAAATCATGGACAGTAGCAAACATGTTTTACTCTGCAACTCGGTTAGATTAACATCTAGCAAACCCATATTTTAAAGGCTAGGCCTTTAGTAACCCCAAGGAAACTTTATTTAAACATCTCTTTTAGACCACTCTTTATTTCCTTTTTCTTTTCCCTTTTGAGGATTTTGTATGAAGCCTCCATGGATGGCTAAATACTTTGGATCAATTCATTGATTAAAGGCTTCTTTGATAGATCTTGAGGTTTGGTTTAAATTACTATACAATTCTTGATTTAATTTTTTTTCTCTATAAATATCTCGTCTCTCTCTCTCTCTCTCTCTCTCTCTCTCTATCTCTCTCTCTCTCTATGAGATCTATTTCTCTTTTAAATCTTCACTGTAAATTCTATTTAACCATAACATTATAAAAATGGAGAGGGGAAAAGGAATATTATTATATATTAGATTATTATTTGATGAAATTTAGAGAATTTTGTAACCTATGTTTTGTTCTTCTATTCAATATGACTTACATTTTGTTCACTTAGTAATGCAAGTGTCCTGAAAATACTGTTCGTATTTAAAAAATAATAATATAAGAAAATTCAATAGAAAATTTTCATTTTATTTTCAGAGTACGGGGGAGTTAGCACATATAATTAGAGGGCTTTGGATTTGATATGTACAACACACAAGCTAAAATATTAGTATGAATTTATTGAGATATATTAAGTTATAAAGATTAATGAAAATTACAACTTATGAAAGTTGATAGAATTATTTTTTTTTACTGGATGAAAGTTGATAGAGATATTAAAATTAATGAAAATGAAAATGGAGTTATTTGAAGGTTAAAACAGAAAAATATAAGAAAATATATCTTTAAAAGGTAGACTGATGACAGTTAGACTAAAAGCATTTGTTTAATTGATAATGTTATCATTGACCTTCAATTGATAGTGTTATCAATATCATTAATGGTTGCACAAATTGTGAATATTCAGTGTTTTTTTTTTTTTGGTTAATTTCATATGTAGAAATATGAATTGAATTAGAATGCAATGATAGTGTAAAGAATATTTAAAATTCTATAATTCTATTTCTTAACATGAAAGTTAGGAAATATAAATTAATGTCTAATTAGAATTTAATTTTATCACAAATTGTCTTGTATGATAATTAAATTGGTTAACTTTTATAAATAATTATTTTAAAAGTTATACTTGAATATTTTTGATTGATTAACAATGTAAAATTTTTACACTTGACATGAAAAGTTTGTTTGGTCATATTAATAAGTAGCATTTGGGAAACAAACTTTTTTTTACATGTAATGTTTTTTGAGATCCTACTTCAAGAAGGGTTTTTCAAGACTCTAACTAATTGATTGTTATATATATATTTTACTCCATCCAATCCTTATTATAAGATCCAAATTAAAAGTGTGGTTTGGTCCTTATTATAAGATCCAATCTAAAATGTCTTATGCATTAATTATTTTTTTACAAAAATGCCCTCAGTTATTTAGTTCTAGACTAATGTGGCAGTGAAGAAACATAGCCCGTTAATGTTTGTAAGTTTTGTTCATGGAGGTAGTTTTAGGGGGGAAAAAATACTAATTTAGGACAAATTTAATGTTCTCAATTAAATTAACCAATTTTCTTAATCCTAGTTTTGGTTGCATATAGTTATCTAGTCTCATGAGGATTTCTTTCGAGAAAAGCTTGTTCTCCTTAGCTTTGGTTTCAATTAGTCTTTTTTTTTCTTCTCTTTTTTATCTTCATGGGTTTTGGATTTATCCCCCCATGCTTTTGTATCTTCTCTTTTTAATATATTCCTAGTCTGCTTCATGTTATGCATGAGCCTGCCAGTTTTGCTTAAAAATTTTTTTTTCTTAATCTTAGTGAATTAATTAATTGGATCCTATAAACAAGACCAGAGGGAGTATTCAATTTTTATCCTTAAAATATTTATTAAATGAAGAATGCTAGTATGTAACGCTTTCTCTAACACAATTTTTTGAACAAATTTTGGTGGGTTTCACTTCTAATTAAGAAGAAAGTCATTAAATGAGAAGTGTAACCTTTCAATAAATAGTAGAGCAAGTGCTAAAAAGAGAGTATTAGAGTGAGTTTTGTTAGTATTTCGCTCTCATTATATTTACCTTTTTTCTTTATCATTTTTAAGTAAGATACAAAGTTTTAAAATATTTATAAATAAGATTAAAATATTTAATTCCATTTTTTTAAAAATAAGTCAACCTAAAATTTTAAATTTAATTTATTTAAATTAATTAATTATATTTAAATAATATATCTTTTACAGATAAAAAATAAGTGATCACGATAATTCATACAATATCTGTGTGTAATGACAATGAAAAAAAAAAAGAATCTAAAGAGGAATAATGATATTTCATGCAGTTTAGGGGTCACATTATGTAGGAAGCAGGGCCAGTTCTGACATTTTAGGGGCCCAAGACAGAATAATAATAATGGGTCCTTATATTTTTTTTTTAAATTTTGGGCCCCTCCTAGTCGTGGGCCCTGAGCTATCGCTCCTCCAATCAAGGCCCAGGGTCGGGCCTGGTAGGGAGGTAGAGAAAGAAATAGCAGTGATTGAAGTAGGAAACAAAGTTTGGACACGGAAGGATTGATGAATTGAAATTCATACAGCAGAAGGGATAAAATTGGGCAGAGAAATTAATAGAGTAAATGTTGTCACCTGTCCAGTCAAGACATTATATTTATATAAAATAAATAAAAATAAAATAAAAAATAAATCTTTTATATAAAATAAAATAAAATTACTAATAAATAGTCTAGCACCATTCACGTGGTTTTGTAATTGAATAATAATGTCTCAAAAGTATAAAACACATTTAAAATTTATTATAAAAGATAATAGGAAGATGAATTAGGAAGATTTAAAATTATTTTTTGTAATTATACAGCAATTGTCTTTTATTTTCGGTACTAGAGGCAAGAAAAAACAACAATGAAATGAAGTAGCAAAACTAGACATGACGTGGGTACATTACCCATCATTACTCGAGAACTCATTTTGGGTTCTTATCACAGTTTTTGTGGACCCTTTAATTCCACCTAGGATTTAAGAACCGTCTTTCCTTTTTACTTCAATGGTAAAATTAAGTCTGAGTTTATATTTAACTTTTGTGGGTCCTCTTTCATTTTTTTTTTACTATTTTTTTCCTCTCACGTACACGGACTCTCCCTCACTTTCCTACCTTCTCTTTCATTACAATGGCATTAAAAATAATTTTTTCGTGTAAAGGACAGTTCTTGTAGGTTCTTCAACAGGAACCATTCTTCTAACGTGACGAAGTCCTCCTGCGCTCCAATGGACAAACGGGAAAAAGGTGGGTTAGTCCTTATTACGAATTGTGGACGAACCACCGTTAATGATGCTCTTATGTCCGCATCGCAAGGATAAGGATATCTTATCTTACTGTCACAGTTGTACGTTTGTCATTTATAACATCAACAATTATATATAAATATCTCTTTCATACTTTCCTTTTTTTTTTATCTTTTTTATTACATCATATTATTTATCGCATTATTATTTTTCTTTTTTCTATTTTTTTTCCAAAGAAACTAACAATTTTATTGGTCTCTCAAATTGTGACGCATATTATCACTTAATTTGTAGAATAAATGAAATTAAAAAAGAAATGAAATTGTAGTCCATCACTCACATTAATCCAACAATTAAGTAACCTCAATTTTCATCAATAAAAATTCCTACGTGGCGCATTAATTAGTGCCACATAACACACTCATATACGACATATGGATGACATGTTGATATATGGTCCAATCAACAAAGACTAAAATGAAATTGAATTACATCTTCATAATGATAAATGCTTAATTCCCTCCTTAATGTATCATTTGAGTTATTTAATGATATCTTCCACTCTTCCAAAAAAGAGTTACAACTAGCAAAATTTTAAAAAGGATTAGCAAAATATATTTTCATTTGATTCCGTTAGTGTGTAGCGGAAACACAAACATTATGATATTTGTGTGTCTGCATTTCTATTGTGCTAAATTTAATAGATATATATTATAACAATTTATCTTATTATGCATTAATGTGCATATTAATTTTTCTAAATACATATTTATTTATATGGATTTTTTTTACTTCTTGTGTCTTCACTGTTTATGGTAATACGAGAATTTAATATATGACTTAAATATGTTTTTAGTCCCTCAAATGTGTGTCATTATTTTTTTTTGTTCATGGAATTCACAAAATGCTCTTTTTAGTCCCTCTCCATAGTGTGAGCCAAACAGGGAATAAGAAATTCATAATTTGTGACCACTTTTGACCGCTAAAATTTGATTTTATATTTTATATTACATGAAATTGTACTCTAATATATGAAGAACTTTGATTATAATTATATACATTGACATAAAAATATATTAGAATTAATAAGTTATAGATGAGTAATTAAACATAAAAGTTGAATAGTTATTTACTTTTCAAAGATTCTCAATTTTTTGTGGAACTATTTTTATTTTTAATCATAAAATATTACCTGAATCTTATTTGGTTTCAATTTCGAAAGGTTTATATTAGAAATTAATGAAAAAGGATATTTTATTATTTTAACTATTTTAATACAAATTTTTTTTAAAAAAAAGAAATAAAATAAATTGAATTGAATTGAATTTTCAATTTTCAATTTTTTCTAACCTCAATTACCTAGTCTCTCTCAAAACAAATTGAAATATATAAATCAAGTTTCATAGACTCCACTATTCTTGATCTCAAGCTCTCCAATATTGGCACCTTATCTGATTCCATTATTGGTAATGGTGTGTACATATATTTGTTGAATAAGAAATTAATGTGTTCAATCTGTTTGAGTCGAATAGGATCATTATGAATTTATGAGTGGTAAAACTCTCTCTCCAAGAATTTAACCTGGCTATATACATAGAACTCAAATTCGAGACCTTTAGTTAATTAAGCTGGAATAGCTTCACTCCAGTTGATTTATGTGCTCGATGGTGTGTGTAGTTAGTTTTAAAGTTACTTTTCTTTTCCTTTATTTTTATTTTTTCTTTTAACCACTTGATTTATGTGCAACCAACCATTGATCCCTTTTTCTATCAAAACAAACCCCTCACTCGTTTATAAAAGAGCATTTGAAATGTAAAGGAGGAGCTACATAGGAAGCCAAAATGTTATCTAATATATATTTTCAATCATTCTTGCAGAAGCCCAAACTCGTAAAGTTGTAATAGTTGAGTTTTCATCACTTGAAGAATTGTGGAAACTAACCCACATGAATGTTATGCAAATCAGCAACCCACCATTAATTTATAGAAAATAAAAAAAATGGTAAAAAGAATAATGAAAAAGACATCAACAGCCAACCACTCTAACCCTATGTTTGGATATGAAGAAGTAAAAGGAGAGAATGGAATAACCTTATTTATACAAAATAATAAATACATTACTTAATTAAATTACACACTGAAAGTAATCTAATTATCTTATTTTAAAATATTATTTATTATCTTAATTTTCATAATTAATATTCTTCATTTTGTTAGTCATGTTAGTATTAAACTAACAATAATTAATGATAAGGACTAAAAAAGAACACTAAAAAAATGTCAAGAATCTAAAAGTAACAAAAAAAATTGCATGATTAAAATCAAACTGGAGCATATTTGCAGGAACTTAAAACAAATTTAAGCCTATTATTATTTCTTTGTAAATTTAGGTAATCATTTTTTTTACAAAGTTGATCTTCCATTATTTATTTATTTATTGTTTTCATCAATTGTTCTTCCATTATTTTTTTAACAAATTGTTCCTGAAATTCAATTATCTCAATTGTGTTGAACCTTATTGATTGATCTTCCATTATTTAAATTGTATAATTTTGATTTATCAACTAACATGTTATTTAATATATAATGAAAATGTTCATACGATGTAACCCCCTTCTAATAAACTTTAATTTAGCTATCTAATTTATAGTATACATAATTGTTCTAATACATTCTATTAAAATCTAAAATATATTCAAATTTACATCACTAAAAATTTTCAGAAACATTTTTTTTTTAAAATAAGTCTAAGTATTACAAGTATTGTCTACCCAAAATATTTTCCCATCCTATAGCTCTGGAATTATCTGAATCTTTTCTTCTAACTCTTCTTCCTTCACCTGAAATCAAAACTTCCCTAAAATCTAGGGACAAAATTTACTAGATCAGGCATTTAATTTCTCATACAATTAGAAACAATTTCAATCAAGGTAATATTTCATACATTACTTGAAAATTCACATAATATAATTGCAGTATGATTTATGCAAATGTAGTTTTGACTCAAAATCATTTTGACCCTGCTCCATGGAAACTTTCCCTTTGAGTGTTTAGTAAGTAACTAACCTACCATTACGCACTGCAATTCAACTATCAGCCCCTACTAAACGCGGATAAGCTAAACAGAATTAGGAGATCAGGATACCCGGAAGGCCACCACGACCGCAACTCAGTCCAGTTTCCAGCCACATGTGGAATTGCCAATATCCTTCACCCCACAGACTATATAATCACAAACTATACAGTCTTGTCTAACTTACTCTGCTCACCCATCATTTCTCAGGACTATTATATTCTCAGTTTGAAAATCTCAATCATCTTTTTAAATACATGACCACCGCAGTCCCGGTTGGTCAACATCAATCCTTTCTTTATTTTCATGACTACCGCAGTCCTGGTTAGTCATCACAGTCCTGGAAATCACTTCCCCCAAAATACTCATGCTTATGCAACATGATAATGATTATCAGTAGATAAAATTCTCGGTTAATCAATCTCAAATATTCTTTTAGATTTCATGACTACCGCAGTTCCAGTTAGTCAACAAAAATCCTTTCTCATTTAAAATCTTTGTTCTTTCCCCAAAAGAATAGGTCACAAGCAAATAATTACTATTAAACAATTACATTAAGAAATATAACATTATATCATTAATATTTTTACTAAAATACCAATTAGATCTTTACTATGGAAAATTACTAAACTTTTACTAAATTACTAATTAAGTCTTTACTATGGACAATGACTAAAATACCCCTATCTTTTTCTAAAATTCCAATTTGGTCCACTAATTGTGAAATTACCTAATTACCCCTGTTATTTTATATTATTTCCGAATTTGCCCTTAATCTTTTTAAAGAATTCCGAAATTACCCCTAAACTTTCTAGAAACTATGAAATTACCATTTTACCCTTAGACTTTTCTATTATTTTCAAAAATGCCCTTGATCTTTTTCTAAAATTCCCAATATGTCCCTACATATGAAATGACTATTTTGCCGTTGGTCTTTTGAAAATTCCACATGATATCCCTATCATTCTCATCATGGCCGAATGGCCTCCTTCACATTTCCAACAACATTTCCAAAACAACCAAGCAAATTTCCAATCAATAATCAACCAAATCAAGTTTCAATCAAGATCAAACAAATCAAAGTTCAATCCATCACAATTCATCACAACACATCAATAATTCAACAAGACATTATTTCAATCATCCATTTCAATTTTCTAATCTCAATTATAGGAAAGCCCTAAATCAATTTCATATTTTCATGATTCTTAACCAAACTTTAAATATAAACCTCAAGACATGATTTTCTACATTCCAAGTTGTCTAAATTGAAATTAAATGCCATGATCCTTACCTTAGGTCCTTAGTTTGATGAATAAACCCTTTGAACCCACTTCTCCCTTTCTCCCGTGTCTTCTTGAATTTTCTAAGCTTTTCTCCCAATTTCCTTCTATTTGGCCTAATATTTTCTAACATGGGTGAGATTTAGATTGGTTTCTCCTTTGATTTTAGAAGCAAGAATGAAGTTAAGATGAAGAGAAATGGAGAGGCAGCTGCTGGCCAAAAGCTCACGATTTTGAGAGGAGAGCTAGCTTTGTAGACTTTTCTTTTGCCTTTTGTTTCTTATGTATTTAAAGAAATTTTTCTCCACCCAATTTTTCATCTCCACGTGCAGCTGCTGCCTTTGGTCCAAAGCAGCCAATTTGGCCAAGAATCACAACCACTTGGACGGCCAAAAACAGTTCCTTAGGTGGCTTGCCAATTGCTTGGTCAAAAAGCCAATAATTGTAGTTAATTATGGATTTTTCTAGAAGGTTTTAGGGTTTTTTAATTATCTTACAAACTAATTAGAATTAGAAGAAACTAACACCACCATTAGATTCCTCACTATCAAAAACCTTGGGGTAGTGTCTTAATCATCTCTTAATCAATGCCTAATTAGCTTAATTTAATTACACTAGAAACTTTGAGTTGTCAAAATTTGATTGGCTGACACTTTTATTTTTAATTTTCTTAGTTAAACAATTTTAATAATTATTCTAAATATATTATAATTAATAGAAAATTCCATATGTCTCATACAAATTTTATCTTAATTTTCTACCTTAGAATTTTATCGTAAAAATTTCTCAAAGTTCTAACTTTAAGAAAATCCTAACAATTCGAAATTACTATTTTACTTTTGCAACTGTATATATTTTAAATATATATTCAATTATCTATTTATTAGATCACAGTTTACTCCAAAATTTTACACTGAAAAATTTATCCTAGATAGCTGTCTGATACAACTGTTCGGTCAACAAGAATTTTAGGCAGAAACAAAAGTATTAAAAGACTCAGAAAATTTTACTGAATAGAACTATATTAATTTTATTATGAAAATATGTACAGAAAGTTTCTATAAAATACAGTACATAATTTCTCATAATATTTATATAAATAAAATATGTACAAGTAGTAAAATAAAATTGAGAGTGTTACACACGACACTCTACTACATAACATTTCTGTTAAATATTAAATGTCGAGTTATTTAATAAATAAACCAAATTTATATAATTAAAATAGTTAAATCAAATTCACAAAAATAAGAGGACTAAATTTATGAAACAACAATAATACGAAAACCAAAGGTACAATTAAATTATAATTCAATATATCTCCATCCTTATCAGAAATTATATTCATATTCCATTACGATTTCTTTTCATGAATTTCACTTGTGTTCAAAGGGAAAAATGTAAACCAGACTAATAGCTTCCAAGCGGGTACAGGTTAAATTAAAGAGAGAGAAAATTAGTGGATAATAATAATAATAATAATAACAGTAATAATAAGAAGAAGAAGAACTGTGGACAGAGTATTTAATATATAAAAATGTCTACATATATAACATGGCTCAGAAATTAAAATATTTGCAACTGAAGGCATAAGCTTTGATTATTTTATTTAGTGTAATAATAATTTATTACAACCAAAGCATTTATTTAGTCTTACATTTGTCTCACTCACTGTGAGGAAGGACAAGATTATTCTGGGCCACTGGTATTAAAACTTTCTGAAACTGAACCTTTAATGGTTTGTTCTTAGTCACGACCAAACGCTTGTTTCCCTTTTTATCAGTATGAATCCCAAGATCCCCACATGTGCTATCATCAACAGGCTCTGGACAGAACACAAGCTTATAGCCGAAAGGGTAAGCTTTCTCAATTTTAAACCAACCATCTACTGTATTTTTGTACTCATCAAGTTTAACAGCTGGGACCATCCACAACAGCCCACTCACCAGAAAGGGGGACACACAGCGTTATAACTGGAAAAATACCGAATGTAATGTTCAAAAGATGGCCTTCGGCGATGAATTCGACTTTTAATCGGGATGAAAAAATTGTTCCAATCCCCTTATTGCTATCATCGCTAGATTGCACGACAGTGAGAGGGCATCTTTCATTTCCGGTTGGGGCTACTCTTAGTCCACCGCCGCTTCCTCCTTTAAAGAATTGTGCCACCATTTTGAAGAATATCACCATTTGTGTCGAGCACGACATCAGCGATGGCTGAAGGTAGGTATGAGGTGAAGAAGGCAGAAAGTAGAAAGAGAGCGAAAAAGGTAGTGCTCTTCATTTTTTAGGCTGCTATGGAAGGCTTTTCTTGTTCAGTTTGTGTGAATAAGCAACGTTGGAAGAATCTATTTATAGACGTGGTGCTCACAAAGGGAGTTCTGGATAAAAGATGATAAGGGGTGGAAAGATTTTTTTTTTACATCAATTTATATAATAAATTATTTAATTAAAAGAGAGAGAAAATAAAAAGAATATAAAATGCAATAAATTAATGATGGATGGTGGGAGCTAAAGTTACGTTAAAATATCCACCTTACGCTCTTTTGGTGTGCATTAGTAAGGTATATCAAAATTTTAAGACAAAAATACTCAATTGATCTATTTATTTAATTAATTTTTTGAAGCCTATTATAGTAATTAAATAATTTAAAAAATAAAAAAGTATTTCTCTCTCCTCCCCATCTCTCACGTAACATTCTCTTCCATTATTCACGCAGCATATCTTGTAAACTCGAAATTGAATTCTATTTTCCATAATAATCTCGAGACAGGTCTCTCTCCCTGTCTCTTCTGTATGTGTGCTTGTGAGAAATAAATCAATTAATTTATGGTCAGTGTAATTTAGCCTTGTTAGATTGCTCTAACAATTCAGTTTTTGGATTCCAGGTTTGAGGCTTCGCAAAGATGGACAAAGTTTAGACACAAGGAAATCAATTTGGTTCTGAACTTCATTTCACAAGGAAACCAGTGAACCAAACATATAAGGGGGTATTAGTGAGTGTTAGTGTAAAATTTGAGAGAGTGTCAATGTAATGTTTACAAACATATAAGGGAGTTCTGGATAAAAGATGATAAGGGGTGGAAATATTTTTTTTTTACATCAATTTATAGAATAAATTATTTAATTAAAAGAGAGAGAAAATAAAAAGAATATAAAATGCAATAAATTAATGATGGATGGAGGGAGCTAAAGTTACGTAAAAATATCCACCTTACGCTCTTTTGGTGTGCATTAGTAAGGTATATCAAAATTTTAAGACAAAAATACTCAATTGATCTATTTATTTAATTAATTTTTTGAAGCCTATTATAGTAATTAAATAATTTAAAAAATAAAAAAGTATTTCTCTCTCCTCCCCATCTCTTACGTAACATTCTCTTCCATTATTCACGCAACATATCTTGTAAACTCAATATTGAATTGGTTAAATTAATATGTAGGCCCTTATATTATTCGAGAATTTTTAATTAGGTTTCTGAACTATTTTTTTTTCAATTGGATCCCTAAACTTTTATTTATTTTTTAATTAGGTCTCTGTCATTAACTACCGTTAGCTCCATTAAAGGCAATGACCTAATTAAAAAATAAATAGAAGTTTAGGGACCTAATTGAAAAAATTGTTTAAGAACCTAATTAAAAAATTTTAAATAGTTCAGGAACCTACTCAAATTCTACCCAGACTATCACACTATACTTCTCAAGCATATGTAGACTACTTCTAAATTTAGTATTGTCCATTATATAGATCTGCATTGAGTATTCTTAACTTTTCAAGTCAGTATTCTCACCTCTCCAGTCTAGTCTTTTCACCTTTGCGGATTCTAAACTCAGTATTCTCAACCTCTGCAGGTTCTTCAACCAATATTCTCAAACTCTGAAAGCATCAATCCCCTTACTGCACTTCTAGTTTCCCCCTGCAGATTCTGTTCGGACAAACCTAATGCACTCCTTCTAAATACATTCTTCAATTAAGTGATTTTTTTGTATGATTTTTAATTTACTTTTAATTTATTCAATAGGTCTCTGAACTATTTAAAAAATTTTAATTAGGTCCCTAAACAATTTTTTTAATTGGGTCCCTGAATTTCTATTTATTTTTTAATTAGGTCCCTACCATTAATGGAGTTAACGATAGTTAACGGCAGGGACCTAATTAAAAATTAAATGAAAGTTCAGGGACCCAATTGAAAAAAAAAATAGTTCAGAGACCTAATTAAAAATTGTCAAATAGTATAGGGACCTATGGATTAATTTAACCAATTGAATTCTATTTTCCATAATAATCTCGAGACTAGTCTCTCTCTCTCTGACTCTTATGTATGTGTGCTTGTGAGAAATAAATCAATTAATTTATGGTCAGTGCAGTTTAGCCTTGTTAGATTGCTCTAACAATTCAGTTTTTGGATTCCAGGTTTGAGGCTTCGCGAAGATGGACAAAGTTTAGACACAAGGAAATCAATTTGGTTCTGAACTTCATTTCACAAGGAAACCAGTGAACCAAACATATAAGGGGATATTAGTGGGTGTTAGTGTAAAATTTGAGAGGATGTCAGTCTAATGTTTACAAACATATAAGGAAGTGTTAGTATAATATTTTCAAACTTAAAGGGATTAATGTAGGAAAATAAAAAAAAGGTGAGATTACGTATAATTTGATAAAAGTTCAGTGTGGCTGTAATTTTCTCTTAATTTTAATATATTTGTCACTCTCTTCCCTTTCTAAAAAAAAAAAAAAAGCATCAATTATGAAACTATGTGGTGGACGCATTTGAGCCAAGGATGCGAATTGTGATGCATGACTTCTTCCTTCTCTACGAAACCTAAGGGTTCTTCAATCCTCCAACGGGAGGAAGTCTAAGTTCAAGTTGTAATTTTATTCGTGTTTGCACTTTGCTGTTACGTGGTAATTATTGTTGTGTTGATTTTAATTTCCTCCACTACTAGTTTTTCCAAAAATTTTTCTTTTGTTAATTCATTTTATCAACTGCCATGATGTTGAATGAGAGAACTTAGATTGGGATGTGAGTTTTGTATGGTGTGAATTATGTATGAGAAAAGAGAGTGACGGGGTTTTTCATTACAAAGTGGAACAATGTTATCGGATCAGCCATCGACTCAGTTGGGGTATTGGGTCACTGGGTTTGGGATTGACCCAGTGAGTTAATAGTTGACTCGCATGATCCGGTATGTAATAAATAAATTAATTTTATATTGAAGTTATGTATATATACTAAATTTTTTATAACTCTACAAAGTAATTAATTTGGCTTAGTGTATCATATAACCTTAGGATGAAGAGTTCGGATCATTGTTAGTCCTCCGGCAGTGCATGGCATCAGTATCAGTGTGACTTTTCACTATATATTGTTCACAGTTGTTTGAAAAACCGATTTACAGATAATCGGTGAGTCACCGGTTTTGTTAAAAACCGGCCGAGTCATACTGGTTTACACCGGTTTAAATGCATAACTGATCCAATTAAAGACTTGAACTGGTCAGGTGACTGGTTTTCGGGTCAACCGACACCGGTTTTGTTAAAACCCCAGCCGAGTCATACTGGTTTACACTAGTTTAAATGCATAACTGATCCAATTAAAGACTTGGACCGATCAGGTGACTGGTTTTCGGGTCAACCGGCACCGGTTTTGTTAAAAACCAGCCGAGTCATATTGGTTTACACCGATTTAAATGCCTAACCGATCCAATTAAAGACTTGGACCGATCAGGTGACTGGTTTATGGTTCAACTGGTTGAACCGCCCGGTCTGAGTCGAGTTTGATAATACTGTAGTGGAATGAAATTTTTTTCGGGACAAGAATGAAAATTGTAATGTAGAAAGAACAAAAAATAAAAAAATGAAAAATAAAAAAAAATTGCTACACTATTTTAAGTTTGACATGAATCGAAACCTTGGTATATAATTGAGTAAATTACACGGATTTTCCTGAAGTTTGTCCTTATTATATCCGATATTCCTCCATTTTTTAACCTTACAGAAAATTTCCTAATTTTTGGATTTTTGTTACACCGACCCCCCTCTTAAGTGTAAATTGTTACATTGACCCTCTCTCAAGTTTGAAAAATCTTACACTAACCCCTCCTTAGGAGTACTCAAAGTAATGTAAAAAAAGGGAGGGGTAATAGGTGTAACAAGAGTAAACTTTTTGGCATTATTAATACTTATCTTCTACTATAAGAGGACAATGAACATGTTTTTGGCATTTCAACAGGGGTCCCCAAATGTTGCAGGTGTCAACTTTGATGGTCCCCAAATACTAAAGAGGAGCCAAACGTAATCTGTAATGTGAGGACAGATTTTTTAATGTCGTAGCACCCATAAAATTAAGTTAAACACTCATTCTAGCAATCTTAGTATTTGAGAGAATTTTTGTGTAGAGTGCTTAAATTTATGTGGAATTATAAGGCCCACAAAATGAAGATAAACAACTCATTTAAACAACCATGCATTGTAGATACTCTAAGATGTATACTTATATTAACCAATATATAATTGAGAGAAAAGTGTACTAATTGTTAAATTATAAGAACCCAAAGGATTGGCGCAGTGGTATAAGGCCCATGAGGGGGAACGATCTATTTAGTGGGAGAACTCGTGTTCGATTCCCTCAGTGTGCAAAATTCCCTTGGACCAGCTCAGCCACACATATTTCACAACAGAGATTTAAATTTATCCGGTTCATGTAGCATTTGGAATTCTCCTAAAAAAAATGTAGCATTTGGATTATGCTCCTAACTTATCATTATTCCATATTTTTATCCTTGTTGTCTTCTTAAATTCCTCCTTTATTCTCATCCTTATTAAATATCATTTCCTTAATTATGATAAAAATAATTAAATTTTTTTAAATTTTAAGATAATAAATTAAATCATAAAGTGATAATTATTTTAAAATAATATAATTATGAAATTTTAAGTTGTAATCAAATGATTAAATATGTCATTTTACACTTACCAACTAATTCAAGAACTAATTTTACTAAATATATTTAATTTAATTAATAATTAATTATCAACTTATTATTTCTAATTAACTTTTTGGTTTTCATTTAACTTATCTAATAATTTTACAAAAAAAAAAAAGAAACAACTGAAAATTATTGAAATAATTTTTCATCACATAATTAAATTTTAATTATACCAAGTTTTAAATTAATCAAATAAAATAGAAATTATCCTTAAATTTACTTTATGCAAGACAATGAACAAGTTTTTGGCAAGTGAGCGGCGATGGTCCCAAATATTCCCTAAATATTAAAGAGGACAGAAGATACAACCAAACCTAAATGTCGTGACTGCTAATTTTGCTCCTTTATTACTAACTAACCATTGTTACACGTGCATTACACGGGTTAGGTTAGTTATACAGTGGATGAAGATATTTATTTTATTTTAAAAGTAATTAAAATATAATTAATACATAAAACAGTTTAAATTTAATATAATTTGAAATTACACATATAAGAATCTAAATTAGATTTGGATTTATTGTATGAAAGAGCATATTTAAATTCTAAGAAAAGGATATATTAAAGTAATTAGGTAAAAGAAAATTCAAATGTTTAGGTAAAATATAAAATTCAATATATTAACATGAAAGTTAGGAAATATAATTTTATGACAAATTGTCTTGAATGATAATTAAATTTGTTAACTTTTACAAATAAAAATTTTAAAAGTTATACTTGGATGATTTTTTATTGATTAGCAATGTAAAATTTGTACACTCAACATGAAAAGTTTGTTTGGTCATATTAATTAGTAGCATTTGGGAAACAAACTTTTTTTACATGTTTTTTAGTCCCTACTTCAAGTAGGGTTTTTCGAGACTCTAACTAATTAATTGTTATATTTTACTCCATCCAGTCAAGACATTCTTTTATATTTATATAAATATAAAATAAAATAAAAATAAATCTTTTATATAAAATAAAATAATACTACTAATATAATAAATAGTCTAGCACCATTCACGTGGTTTTGTAATTGTACAGCAATTGCTTTTATGTTCGGTACTAGAAGGAAGAAAAAGCAACAATGAAAATGAAGTAGCAAAACTAGACGTGACGTGGGTACATTGTACCTATCTTTATGTCCGCATAGCAAAGATGAGGATACCTTACTGTCACAGTTGAATAGTTATTTACCTTTCAAAGATTCTCAATTTTTTATGGAACTATTTTTATTTTTAATCATAAAATATCACCTGAATCTTATTTGGTTTATATTAGAAATTAATGAAAAAGATTGTTTTATTATTTTAACTATTTTAATACAAAATTTAAAAAAGAAATGAAATAAAAACACTTTTATAATTAAAAATTAATGAATAATTAAGTTGTAACATATGTTCAAATATACCAAGATAATTAATTTGATGCAGACTGAGAATTTAATTTTCAAATTTATTTTTTTTACCTCAATTACCTAATCTCTCTCAAAACAAATTGAAATATATAAATCAAGTTTCATAGATTCCATTATTCTTGATCTCAAGCTCCCCATTGGCACCTTATCCGATTTCATTATTGGTAATGGTTTATACATATATTTGTTGAATAAGAAATTGATGTGATCAACCTGTTCGACTCATATAGGATCATTATGAGTGGTAAAACTCTCCAGGTATTTAATGTATCTGCATACTCAGAACTCGAATTCAAGACCTTTAGTTAATTAAGCCAGAACAACTCCACTCCAGTTGATCTACGTGCTTGATGGTGTGTGTAGTTAGTTTTAAAGATACTCCCTCCGTCTCTTAATGTGTAAGATTAATGTAGACAACTTAAGAAACATTTAATACTACTCACAAACAATACATTTAGTTTAAAATATCCTCATTTAATATCTATGATGGAAGAAGTTGTGAAATCTAGGTCATGTTAAATACGGGTATATGTGGAAGAAAATAATTAATGAGCCTTGAAATGTGTAAAACATCAAGAGTTTAGGAACAACAACAAGAAGTTAAAACATAAGAGTTTGATTAGGAACGGAGGAAGTACTTTTCTTTTCCTTTATTTTTATTTTTTTTCTTTTAACCAATTGATTTATGTGCAACCATACATTCCCTTTTTTCTATCAAAAAACCCCTCACTCGTTTATAAAAGAGCATTTGAAATGTAAAGGAGGAGCTACAGAGGAAGCCAAAATGTTATCTAACTATATTTTCAATCATTCTTGCATAAGCAACCCAAACTTGTAAAGTTGTAATTGTTGAGTCTTCATCTCCTGAAGAATTGTGGAAACTTGCTGATTTTCCACATTAATGTTATGCAAATCAGCAACCCACCATTAATTTATAGAAAATAAAAAAATGGTAAAAAGAATAATGAAAAAGACATCAACAGCCAACCATTAACCCGCTGTTTGGATGTGAGGAAGTGAAGGGAGGGAATGGAATATCCTTATTTATACAAAATAATAAATACATAAATTAATTAAATTACACACTGAAAGTAATCTAATTATCTTACTTTAAAATATTATTTATTACCTTAATTATCTGAATTAATATTCTTCATTTTGTTAGCCATGTCAGTATTAAACTAACTACAATTAATGATAAGGACTAAAAAAAATGTTAGAATCTAAAAGTAACAAAAAAATTCCCAAGTAGCATATTAAGTTCTACTTGCAATATTTATGCTAAAGAATTCTTTTTAGTAAAAGTTCTTCCATACCTTCTTATATTAAAGTTACTAGATAGTACCCGTGTGATGCATTGGTATATTGAGAAAAGAATGATTTTTTTATATATATAAAGTATGTTGTTAATTTGTTATATTACTTAAAAAAGATCTAAAACTAATTCAAATTTCCACAATAAGATACTTATTCATTAAATAAAAATAATAAAAGATAATTATATGTGTTTATTTCATAATACAACTCATTTTAAAAAAAATATAATACAACTATAAATTTAAATTTCACATAAAAAAATTCTATATATAGACAAATAAAATTATATAACAAAAATAATAAGAAAATTAATTTTAACTAAAAGAACTCACATATTGTTGCATTAAAATATTTTTTATGGAGTTCGTTAATTTAACATCCTGTAAAAATGCTAGAAACAAAATTAAGCGAATGAATGAAACAATATAAATTTAAGAACACGTATTTAAATAATTACATATAAGTGCAATGTCATATATCACATTCATTTGTATTAAATTTGATATCATATTGTAATATTTTATGTTTGGGAGAGACATTTTCTAATATTTTGAAAGATAAATTATAATTAAACTTAAAAATTAAAATAGTAATTTAACATTATTTTGATAAACAACAATTTAAAATTTTCATTATACTTTTATTAAAATTTATTTAAAAAACTATTGTCTTTTCATGTATTAAATAATATAAATAAATTATCAAATACTCATCTATTTTTTTAAAAGATACATGTTAAAAAAAGACAATTGAGAATCACATCCATCTATTGTCACAAATTCAAATCAACCACAACAATATATATAATATGTTAATCTTTATTTGACAATTTATATTTCATTTCATTATTTCTTTAAGATATATAACATTAATTTAATAATAAATATGCAATATTGTCCCCTCTATATTTATCACCATTCATGTTTAATTGATTTTAATTTTTTGAGATACTTAGGAGATGAAATTATTTATTTTATTAGAAAATATTTAAAATATAACTAATATCTAAATATATTTTAAAATAAATTTAAATTTGAAAGATAGACATAAATATTTATATTAAATCATTATAATAATGAAAAATAAAAAACTATTAAACATTAAAATAATTTAGAATCGAAATTTAATGTGGATAGAGAAAAAAAAATGAATTAGTTTTAATATGTTATAATTTAATTGAATCTACATTAATTAGGTGAAAAATTAAAATTTACTTAAATAAAAAAAAGTCTTCAATGAATTCAAGTGAGAAGATATTATAAAGAAAACATATATTTATATTGAAATTAATATAGTAATATAACAGCAAATTCTCTTATTTTGTGTATCATATTTATAATGGTCCATTTTAAATTAATCTTCAAGACATGGTTCTATTACTTAATTCATTCAAATCAGAATTACCATAGTTATTATAATTGGACATAGACATTAATTTTGAATGAATTTGAAGAAAAAATCAATTTATTTTTATTTAAAATGATATTTATAAAAATACCACTACCATTATCATCAACAATCAACATCACATAACATCAAACAATCATACATAAACATGGGTAAAAGCTTGGGAAGGAACTATATATCGATAGCCCTTATATTCTTCCAAAGGTCCCCTTGAAAAGGGTTCCTAAACTTCCCTCTTATCATACCTACACTTAAGCTAGAACTTGATCTCGCTTAAGCTAGACTGACAATCCTATTCCCTGGAGTCTCACGCTTAAGCGACAGAGTGCCTCACTTAAGCGCCAGAGCCACGCTTAAGCGCCAGAGCCACGCTTAAGCGCAAGAACTTTGCGCTTAAGCACCAGGGTCTCGCTTAAGTGCCACTTCCAGGTGACTCCTCACTTAAGCGACGAACATAGCTCACTTAAGCAAGAGTCTACGACTCTGCAAAACCGCGAACCTTCACATTTACACTCCCATGGCCGTCCATGGCCTCCCAACCTCTTCCAAGCATGCGGGATCGAGTCTAAAACATGTCTACATCAAAACCCAGCCCTCAAATAGGCTTAAACACTCCCCAATCAAGCTCAACTCATCAAACCCATCAAATTCCTAACTAAGAGCTAATAAGGGGAGAAGAGGGGAAAGGGATTCAAAGCCCAAAAAATAGAACATAGAAGGGTGAAGGGGAAGCACTCACACTGTGTGGTCTTAGATCTGAGCTTCGGGGCACTGAGCCTCGGATCCCTGCTCCGCTCTTCTTCTCTTTCTCTTCTTCCTTCTTCTCCTTCTTCTCTTTAACTTCCTTTCTTTCTTTCACTTTCTCTCTCTAACTCTCCCTCTCCTCTTCTATTTAAACCATGGGGGTGTGTGGCTTAGTGAGCCTTGGCCCACCTTGGGTCTTGGCTCCCTATCAGGGTACTATTATCTTATTTCTATTATAAAGTAACTATTATTAATAATGCTTAAGGGTACTCTTGAACCATTAAATACATAAGCTATTTCATAAATACATCTCTTTATTATTTATTTCTAAGGTCCATAGATTGGGATGTTACATAATTAGCTTTGCATAAGAATATATAATTTATAAAAATCAACCTAATTTTGTATTTCAATAATCAATAATTGAATAACAGAACGAATTTGTTTATTTTTATTTATTAACATGTAATCATAAACTTAATTCATTTTTATCTTAAATACTAATATAATCATTAAAAGAATATACATATTTTTTTTATTATAAATCTAAATGAAAAATAGAATGATTATTTTTTATTTATTAACATGTAACCAATTAATTAGTATTTTTTGGTGAGTCAATTAGTATTTAAGATAATATCAATTATTATTCTTTACAAAAATATTAATATTTACATTGAGTTATTTTAAAATTATGATGATAAACAGAAAAAAAATGACTATAATTATAAATAATATTTCATAAAATTTAATAAAATATTATTTAAGATTTGATGATTTAACGATTTAATTGAGTAGTTTAATCAGAATATATAATTATTATAAACCTTCTTTTATAATATATAATAATTGAAACCTATTTTATGAATTAAAACATGATTATTGATATTACTATAATTATGTATTTTTTTAATTAAAAAATATATATTTCATGTAGAAAATTTCCTGAGATGTATTTGTCTAAAATAAATCTTGGGAGCTTTTTAAATTTTAATTTGAATTATTTTAAAAAATTAAATCAATTATTGAGAAGGAAAAGAATTTTTTTATATATAAAGTATGTTGATAATGATGTTAATTTGTTATATTACATAAAAAAAAATCTAAAACTAATTCAAATTTCCACAATAAGAAAATTATTCATTAATAAAAACAATAAAAGATAGTTAGATGTGTTTATTCCATAATACAACTCATTTTAAAAAAATATAATACAACTGTAAATTTAAATTTCACAATGCAACTTTCTTGAAGTAAAAAATTTTCTATATATAGACAAATAAAGCTATATAACAAAAATAAGATGAAAATAATAAGAAAATTAATTTTAACTAAAGGAACTCACATATTGTTGCATTAAAATATTTTTTATGGAGTTCATTAATTTAATATCTAGTAAAAATATTAGAAACAAAATTACACGAATGAATGAAACAATATAAATTTAAGAATACATATTTAAATGATTACATATAAGCGCAATGTCATATATCACATTCATTTGTAAGTTTGATATGATATTGTAATATTTTATGTTTGAGAGAGACATTTTGTAATATTTTGAATGACAAATTATAATTGAACTTAATTAAAAATAACAATTTAATATTTTTTTGATAAACAACAATTTAACATTTTCATTATACATTTATTAAAATTTATTTAAAAAGCTATTGTCTTTTCATGTATTAAATAATATAACTAAATTAGACATAAATATGTTTTTAGTCCCTCAAATTTGAGGTATTTTTGGTTTTAGTCCCTCAATTAAATTTAATTATTTAATCTCAATTATTTTTAGAGTTAAAGAGCTATTTATAACATTATTAAAAATTTAAAATTTTAGGAAAGTATTTATAAGAGTTTAAAATAATTAAAGTTAATAAAATAGTAATTTAACCACAATTATTTCCATTTTTTATATATATAAAAAATCAAACCTTACTTTTGATTTGATCCTAACATACATATAAAAGCTTGTGTTTTACACTAAAATAAATAATGAAAAAACCTTTTGTAGTTTTTCTTTCTTTTTTACCAGATTACATATGTTTCATACCACCATCACTATATACCAAAATTGTTCCTTCAATAATGCAATGACTCCTTTTGAACATATTTTTTGAATATTTTTTATCCTTTCTTGGTTTCAGCGTGCCTATACTTCTGCTTCTCCAAAACCTCCTACAACTACTGCCATTTTCCCCAATTTATGCCATCTATAATATACCAAAACCAAATTGAGTTATGTAGAAATAAACAAATAATATCAACATGTAAATATTAAATGTCAAATATTAAAAAAAATTCAAGAGAATGAAGAAAAAGGTAGAACTTACCTCAAAGAAAGAAGACAAAAAGAAGATTAAGCTATAAAACAAAAACAAAAAACAACAAATAGATTCAATAATAATAAAATTATGAAGCAAGTAAAATCAATTCAAATAAAAGCTCTAAAGTTTTGATGCGAGCACTGAGTAATCTTGAACACTAATGTGAAGACACATTAGCATAGAGTGTGTTTGGTAAGGCTTTTGAGGAACTTATAAGCTCCTTTGGCCAGCTTATAAGCTACTTTGACCAAAATAAGCTTGTTTGGTACACGAGCTTATTTTAATAGCTTATAGAAAATAAGCTAGCTTATAAGCAACTAGCCTTTTTTTCTTCTCAATTTTATCCTCACTAATTTATTTGAAATTCTTTTTTACCCTTTTATTCAATTTAAGAACCCTTTTACCTATGTTAACATTCTTAAAAACACTAGCTGGCATTTATTTTCTTAGTTATTATGAAACTTGAAATTCTACTTTTTTTTTTTATTGTTTTGTTTAATGTTAAACTATTTATTTTAACGAATTAACACATTATTTATTTTTTTTATTTTTATTTAAAATATTTGGTCACTATACAAAAATTGATTACAAAAACAAAGTTATAAAGAAACAACAATTTTTGTTTTTTTTTTGTTTTAAAATAATATTATAAATAAAAATTAAATATTAAAAAATTATTTTAAACAATATAAGTTTATTTAATTTAATTTTACTTTTTTCAAAAAAAAAAAAGGAAAATTTTGATTTAAAACAATATTAGTTTATTAAAAAATTGATTTTAAACAATATGAGTAAAATCACTTAATCTTTACTATTCTTTTATATTACAAAATTATTGTCCTACTTGTTAAGATGATATGTAATTAAAAATAAGTTCAAATATTAGAAATAATAAATATGTCCTTTTATGTCATTTGACATTTATTAACTAGCTTATTAGTTAATCTTACCAAACACTTCCAATTAAATCAGCTATCTTATAAGTTTCCAGCTTTTCAGCTCCTAGCATATAGCTTATAAGCTTCCAGCTAGTTTATAAGCTTTCAGCTAGCCTGGAAGCTTATAAGCTTTCAGCTAGCTTATCAGCTAGTTTTACCAAACATAGCCATAGAGGAAGAAGTTTGTGCAAGGTTTGATATTGACTCTGTAAAATATTTATAATAATAATTAGAATTTTAAAAAGGAAATTACTGAAATTTCAAATCATAAATATTTCTTATTTCTTATTACCTTAATTTGAATCTCTTGTAATTAGTTTTGCATCACAATATATAATTTATCAAAATCAACCTAATTCAATATTTCAATAATCAATAATTGAATAATAGAACTAATTTGTTTATTTTTATATAATTTATCAAAATCAACCTAATTCAGTATTTTTATATAATATATAGATAGATAGATAGATAGATAGATAGATAGATAGATAGATTAAACATAGCTATGGTCTTATGATTTGAGAAAGTATAGTATGTTAAGTGTTCTCCAAGCTATTAAAATCTTAATTGTTTGGTAATAATATCATGTTTTCTATAAACCAAGAAGAATAAGATATAGCTATAGATATAACTTCTTATAATACTCCCTCTGTCCCTATTTATAAGACCTGTTTTAGAAAATTGTTTGTCCCTTTTATAAGTCCCTTTACTAATTTCTAGATGCATCAATTATTTTTTTCCTAAAGTACCCCTAATTAATTATTCTCTCTCCAAACATTAATTATTAGATGAGAAGCAGTTAAGTGGAGAGAGATGATTTATTTCAAAAATGTTAAGTGCACTTCTGGAAAAACAATACACATTATTGACATATTTAACTAAATTAACCACTTTTTTTAAGGGGTGTGAATTAGTTAAAAGGATCTTATAATTAAGGATGGAGGGAGTAATTTTTATATTTGATTCAAATCAAGTTCTGAAGAGAAATAATTATATTACCAATGTTTTACTAAACACGAAGCATGATGGTATGAGATTAACAATTATTGTAGCAACTATTTGTAATAAAACATGAGTTATAGCTATACTCTCTCTCTCTCTTTACTTCAGCTATGTTCTCTCTTAATGGATTATGCTAATTAATTGAGTTTTAAGATAAGGTACTCATATTATAAATGTTTCGCTTAATTAAAATATGTTATTCTAAGCTATAAGTAACTATACCACCTTATTTGTTAAGTTTAAGTGTAAAAGTTTAATTAATAGAACTTTATTCAAATAAAGATTCCTCAAACAAGTGTTTTATTATCATCCAAGTTTTACTAAAAATTTAAGTTACTATATATGTTTATTTACATGCATACATTAGCATATAGCTTGGATAGCTACACTACAACTGTATTTAATGATTTTAGATCACTAACTAACTGTGTAGTAAATTCTGATATTCCCAAAGTCTACTTAGAATAATCCATGTAATTAAATTAATAGTTATGAGATCATTATTTGATCACATTATTTTTTTTAGAATTATTTCCATTCCCATAACTTTGTACATTTTAAATTCCAAACCAAAATTGTTGCTATAGCAATTCCTATTGTTTCATAAAATTCTAATTATGAAAATTACTTGCTATAGGTATCCTTATTCACTTAAATTTCAATCTTTCCATTCTAAGCTAATTATTGATTATGGTCATCCTTTATATCTTTTATTCAATTAGTTCATGCATAAGTTAATTTTCTTAGGGGTTGCATACTCATCTAGTTCAATACTCGAGAAATTATGTGTGTGTCTATATAACATCACTCAGAAATTAAAATATTTGCAACTTTTTCTTTTTTTTGCAAGTTAAAGCATAAGCTTTGATTATTTTATTTAGTGTGGCAATAATTTATTACAACCAAAGCATAGTTATTTAGCCTGACATTTGTCTCTCTCACTCACTGACTGCCATAAAGGTCATGATTTTCCGGGGCCTTCTTAAACTGAACCAGTAATGGAATGTTCTTATTAGTCACCACCAAACGCCTGTTTCCCTCATCATCAGCATCAATCCCAATATCCCCACAATATTTGCTATCATCAAGTTGGCTTTGACAGAACAAAATCTTATAGCAGAGGGGGGAAGCTTTCTTAATTTTAAACCAACCATCTACTGTGTTTTTGTGCGAACCAATTTTTACAGCAGGTCATTCTGGTAGACCCTGAACAATAGTCCAACAAGAAGGAATGTCGATGCACTGCATTACAGTTGGAAACGGAATGAACTCAAAGTTCAAAATTAGGCCTTCTTCGACGAAAAAGGACCCTTCTCGGTGTGAAATAATTGTTGGAATCCCCTTAGAGAGCTCATCGGGAGATTGCACAACAGTGAGAGGGCAAACTTCATTTCCAGTGTTGTTTACTTCTATTCCACTGCCCATTCCTTTCATAACAAGCAAGATATAATATGCGTGTTTGTTAGCCATCGCTTGGCCATCTATCATGGTTTTAAATAGCGTTCTGCAACCACAATTGTGGCTGCAGTATTGCTGTTGTGGTGGTGTCCACAACCGCATCAGTCTGCAATTGCGGTGTGAATTTCAATCACACGAATTGGCGCAACACGTCCACAATCAAACCACGTTGGAGCCGCAACAGAACCTTAACACTGTTCTATTATACTTTTTTGTCGAAAAAGAGATAAAGATTCATCTTCTATTCTAACTTCTAAGTGTCAATGGTCGAATGTGTATGACCATATGAGATGTTGGAGATACCAAATCTTAAAATGAATGAAAAGGTTATGCTATTCTATAAATAATGGATATACCAATCATTAGAATAACTGTAAAAATATCTTTTACGTTTAGTGCAAACATATAACAATTTCACGCTGCAGCTGCAATCTGCATCGCAGCAGCCGCAATGTCAGCAACCGAAATGACCGCAATCAAGACTGCAACTGCAATTTAAAAATCGAGCACGAACGTGTGGTGGCTGAAGGTAGGTATGAGGTGAAGAAGGCACAAAGTAGAAAGAGAGCGAACAAGGTTGTAGTGCTCTTCATTTTTTGGGAGGCTAAGGAAGGCTTTTCTTTCTATCTTGTTCAGTTGGGCCAATAAGCAACCTTGGAAGATCTATTTATAGACGCGGTGGTTACAAAGGGAGCGCAGGATAAGTATGAAAAGGGTTGAACATTTGAGAGAAAAAGAAATATAGAATGCATGTAATAAACGGTGGAGGCAGAGAGCTAAATAACAAAAGTGTTGTTATGAATATAACACACACATATATACATACATACATACATACATACATACATAACCATTTTCAAAAACATATTTTATTTTTTTATAAAGACCTATTTTATATTACAACTTTTAAATAGGCCAAACTTATATCACTAAATTAATAGGCTGATCTAATAAGCCAATGAGAAAAAAAATCTATGTAAAATAACTACTTCCTCTGTCCCAAAATTAGTGTCGTCCTAGGTTTTTTTACACATACCAAGAAAAACCATTAAATGGATAAAAGAGAGTAGTAATTTTACAAAACTAACCTTGTTATTAATATTGCATCGAAAAGCTAAAGTGACACTTATTAGAGATATTAGTGAAAAAAAGTAATTAATATTACATTGAAAAGCCAAATACGAGACTCATTTTGGGACAATTTTCTTTTCAAATGCAACACTCATTTTGGAACGGAGGGAATATAAATTATGAAAATTAAAACTACTGTTACTCAAGGTATGAGACAGGTGAAAATAGTTTATTAGGTTTATAAAAGTCAAGATTAACTTGTTTATTTAATATAAACATGTTTTTAGGGTTTAATGTAACCTTCATAATTTGATTAAAAGCCAATTTGTGCAATGGGATTGATTTTGGGGTGACTGTTTTTTTCTTTTTTTGTTATGGAGAAGGAATAAAAAGAGTGTTTTTTGAAATTAAGGGACTAAAAATAACAAATTTATATTTGGAAGATCCACAAAAAAAGTGATCCAAATTTTTGAAGGACAAAAAATGTATCTAAACCTAGACAATGTTATTCGATGGTTGTGTATAAGATTTTCTTTAAATTGGGTTGTAGTGCCAATAATTAAAATCTTTATCTTTATAGGAACAAAATCTTTAATACGAAAACATATTGAAATTTTAATATGTATACATGTGTTATCTAAAATATAATGAGTTTAATGGTTATGCACCGATAGTGTAAAATAGTTTTACATTGTTATCCAATCACATATTACCGTTTGAATGACTTTTAATATAATTATTATTAGAAAAGTCAACAAACTTACTATACATAGTGGTTGTGAATCCAATAACAAATTACCGTTTGAATGACTTTTAAGATAATTATTAGAAAAATCAACAGACTTACCATACATGTGGTTGTGATTGGATGACAGTGTAAAACTATTTTACACTGTCAGTGCATAACCCATTTTCTCAAATATAATTGATCTTTATATTAGTAAAAAGTACACTAATACATGTTTTACAACATATATTTAAATTTACGGTTCACGTAGCATTTGAAATATGCTCCTAATTCAATTTTTATCCTTAATGTCTTCTTAAATGTCCCTCTTCATCTTTTTATTTTACTTTCGTTTATTCTCATCTTTTTTTTTTTTGACAGCTTGTTTATTCTCATCCTTATTAACTATCATTTCCTTAATTGTGATAAGGAAAAATTAATTAAAATTATCTTAATTTTTTAGATGATAAATTATTTAGAATAAATTAAATAATAAAGTGCTAATTATTTTAAAATAAAAATAATATGAATTTTTAAAGTGTAATCAAATAATTAAATATGCCAGTTTACACTTACCAACAAATTCAAGAACTAATTTTACTAAATATTTTTAATTCAATTAATTTATTTATTAATTATCAACTTTCTATATATTTCTAATTAACTTTTCAGCTTTAGTTTAACTCATCTAATAATTTTATCAGATAATTAAATTTTAATTAAACCAACTTTAAATTAATCAATTATTTTAAAATAGAAATGAATTTAATTACCTCCCTAAATTTACTTTATGCAAGACAATCATAGCCCCAAATGTGAGGCCATAAGACTATCATGGCCCCCAAATATCAAAGTCGCTTCGCTTGCGAATAAGATTGGTACAGTCACACCTAATTTTGCTCCTTTATTACCAACTAACCATTGTAACACTTGCATCACGCGCGCCAGTTAATTATACAGTACTGGGTGTTGATATTTATTTTATTTTAAAAATGTAGAAATTTAAATTTAATTTTGATTTATTGTATAAAAGAAAATATTTAAATTCTAAGAAAAGGGAATGTTAAATTAATCTGATTAAAGAATATTCAAATGTTTAGATAAAATATATTAATTGGGTGAAAATAAATGGAAAGTAAGAAAAAAATACACTTTTATTAAACTAATAAATTAAAAAACAATTACAAACACAAACAAATTGTAGTCTGATTTGAATTTATTTTACATAGAAAAAACATAAACAAACATGCTTTTCTATGTTAATAAATAAAGAATAAAAAATTATACTAAAAATAAAGTTTATAATCAATAGAAGAATACTGTTCGGTGAAAATGATGATGGATATTTGCTCCGATGTGGTGGATCTGACAGATCTAGCAAGATTCTACGGTGTCCGTGGTGGAGGTGACGGTCGTTCTATGGTGGAGGGTTCCTGCAGTCACTCCAATGCCCAAGTTCGTGTTAGGATGAGTTTAGGTATTAAAATGGGATTAGATGCTTGATCCTAGAGGTGTTTGCTTAACTTTTTTTGAACCATAGGAATCGAAAACAGGTACTAGGGGTTTACAACAACTCACACTCCTTGTTCAACCAACTGAGCTAGACCCCTTCGGTTAGGTGTTTGCTTCATAGTTTTAAAAATTGACCAAGTGACTGGCCCGGTCAAGGCACTGGATCACTGGGTCAATGGTCGAACCAATGGGTCACTAATTGAACCGCATGACCCGGTCTCTATTGAAAAATTTGAAAATTTCATATCATGCCATAAATATATTATACATATATTAAACTTGTTAGTGAATATAATAATTGGTTGACTTGGTTTAATGGTTGAGTATGCTATCCTTCTCCTTGAGGTATTGGATTTAAGTATAGCATGGTGCATTTTAAGTGTTTTTTTTCCCGAATATATATAGCGTATATACCATATATATATATATATGTATATTAAATTTGTTAATGATATTACTAACGATTTGCCTTGGTTTAGTGGTTAAGTGTGCTGGTATCCTCCTAGGGGTCCTGGGATCGAATCCACATAATAACATACGACCACATTATATATAGGATCGATCATGAACGGCTACAGTCTTAATAAGATTCTACCCACACTTACCTAAACCAATTGTATTACTAATTTCCAAGTATATATACATGAACCAAAGCAATCAATAATCAAATTATCACGATGATGGCTTCTAACAAATAGGGACGTGTTATTCTCTACTTGAGAATATTACACAAAAACACTTAACTTTTATAATGGCAAATTATACTTTGCCTTTACATTTCAAAAGATATCAGTACCCTTCTTGAATAGATAAATAAAGGCCACTCTTATTTTTACCTCCCTTTTTAATTATATACCTCCCTTTTTTAATTATTTTCCTAAATTATCCTTTTCTCTATTTTTCTCTTATAATTCTCTCTGTTTTCTCCAGAAAAAAAGTATATATATATATATATATACCCTCTCTTTGGTGGAAACATAGTACTTCTCCTGTATACACGATCTAGTCCTCTTTCTTCTAATCGAATTTGGGTGTCGGAGAAATTCTCCTTTTGTTGATTCTCTAAATCTGGATATTCTTTTTTGTTTGCAAGAGGATTTGGTTATAGGTCAGGGTTCATATTTATTTTTTTGAAAGGTCAGCCACAATTTTATTATGAAATGGCCAGCCTTTAAGCAGAAGAAGTGCTTAAAGGAGGCTAAAGAAACATACAAGAAGAAAAGTGTGCCCATGGAGGTATCAAAGAAAAAAATTAGCCATATCAGCCACGCCCCCCCCCCCCCCCCCCCCCCCCCCCCCGTTTTAATTAAAGATTTTTTTTTATTTTCTTTTGTAGGCTCTGTTTTTTTTTTTTTTTCAGAAATCAAATGTCGTGAGATAAATTTGGAATCTAAATTTGTTTCAGATGCATAGCCAATTCAAAAAACAAGCTTCTAGAGCCTTGCTACATCATATATAGTTATCAGAATCTTACGATTCACGATTCGAATCTTACGATTCGATACGATTTGGCTGTCTACCGATACATATCCTAAGATGAATCTTAAAAGACTTTGTATCTTACGATACATGAATGAATCATGTGAATCTTACAATTCACAAGATTCAAGGATTCGTTATTTTTTTAGTTTTCTTTCACCAATTCTCATGAAAAAATTGAAAAGTCATATATGCTTAAATTATTAAATAAAGAGGAATTGAAAGAACACTTCTGAACTTATCCTATTTGATTATTCCACTACTTTATTTGTTGCTTACTCATTTAATGCATATACTCTATTTAGCTATTTAATTGCTTCGTTTCCATTCTACTAAAATAAAGACCTCACAAACTCATATTTAACAGAACTTATGTATCTCATGCTCCTAGAGTTATGTTTTTTTAGTTATTGATCATGAATTTGTGCTTTAATATGTCTTTTTTAGTTGCATATGCTATGTTTTATTATTGACCATGAATCTTACGATTCACGATACGATTCGATTCACGATTCAGAAAATGAGCCTTCCGATTCACAATATGAATCCCGATTCAACTACCATGTGCTACATAACAATGGATGCAAGTGATCCATTGAGGAAAAACATGCAGAACACTCCACTCCTCAGACAGTGCCTATGTGTTTTTCTTTATAAAACTAATTTTGAATTTTGTTTTAATTTTATTTCCCTTTTGTTTTCTTTTTGTCATAGCTTCTATCTCCACCAAAGAGAGGGGAGGGGGTAAGTTTTGATTTTCTGAAGAAAAACAGATACAGAAAATTATAAGAGAGAACTAGAGATAAGGATAATTTAGAGAAAAAAAATAAAAAGGGGGTATATATATAATTAAAGAGGAGAGGTAGAAGTAACAATTGGCTAAATAAATTGTAAACATACATACTTGTAATATCCACTTTTATGAATAATATGTAGATGATAATATGAGTTATTTGTTCATGTTGTTATTTTTTTAATTATTTGCTAAATGACCTAGAGTTACTTCTATTGTTCACTTCCATTTACACTTACATATTTTGTATGGTTAATATTGAATTTGAAAAAAAAAATGAGATAAACCTTAACTTTACAATTATAAAATTTAAAATACTATTAAAATTAATTTCTAACTCATTTATAATGTAATTTTTTAATGTACAGATAATTGTTTTTTATTGATTCAAGATAAAAAGATACCTATACCCTCTTAATATTCTTAATATTGAAGGCATCAAAACCATCACCTATCTTCAATAGTTATATCATACATGTTTTCGATTCCTACTGATCAAAAAAATATCATACATGTTTCATCAATCCATGTAACACCGTAAATTTTGAGTACTTGAGATAGGCTACAAGAAGACCTTTACGATCATCCCAATATGTTATTGGATAAAACACGCCTAGGCGTTATGAACATCATCATCATCATCATCATCATCATCATCATCATCATCATCATCATTATTATTATTATTATTATTATTATTATTATAGTGCTAGAAATTATAATACTACCCAAAGAGAGGAATTAAGGCCCAACAAGAGACCAATTCCACTCATGTGTTATGAGAAGCGAATGTGGAGAGAATTTTGGTTTAGCGATAAGGAAATAGAGGAAAAGAGAAGTTAGAGAGAATGAGGAGAAAATGAAGAAGAGGAGGAGCAGAGGTTGGACAACCCAAGCCCCAAAACTCAACTCCATCCACATTATAAGCAATAAAAAACAGAGTTGGTAACTCAAATATAAGCACATTTTAACTAATTTCACATTATTTAAGATATTATCTAAAAAATATCCTTCAATTAATTGAGATTTTGTTTCCAATGACTCTGTCTTATTCTTGATATCAAGTTCTAATGAATGATACTTAGAAAAATATTTATGTTTTAAATGTGATTAGTATAATTAAATGTTATTAAATAAGTAATCAAGCACATAGATTAAGCAAAAACTAACAATCAAAGCCGCACCTCTAACATCCTAGTTTTTGGTGTTAAGAAACTATGCCTTGACCAAGTGAGGAGTAACTTTCTTAAAGTTACTCTTGGAGTAACTTGATCCCCCCCCCCCCCCTCTCTCTCTCTCTCTCTCTCTATCTATATATATATATATATATATATATATATATATATATATATATATATATATATATATATATATATATATATATATGTTAAGTTGTTCATGAACCAAGTTCAATAAATTAATTATCGAATTGAGTCTCGAATTATATTCGAGTTGGTTCAATTCATTGCCAACTCTAGTCCTTGTTAAGGGATAAGTGTTTGCATGTTGCTTAAGCTTGCATGCCTACATTCTCATATAGATACCTTCATACACGAGCAAGTTTTAATATATCTTAAAAGTATATTTAAAGTTATCGATTTCCAAGTAGCATATTAAGTACCACTTGCTATATTTATGCTAAAGAATTCTTTTTAGTAAAAGTTCTTCCATACGTTCTTACATTAAAGTTATTACACACAGCTATGGTCTTACGATTCAAGAAAGTATAGTATGTTAAGTCTTTCCCATGCTAATAAAATCTTAATTACTTCATAATTATATCATGTTTTCTATAAACCGAGACAAGAATAAGATATAAATATAGCTTCTTATAATGGTTTTTATTAATTCAAATCAAGTTCTGAAAAGAATTAGTTATATTGCCAATGTTTTACTAAACACAAAGCATGATGGTACGAGGTTAACAATTATTATAGCAACTACTATATTTATAAAGCATCAGTTATAGCTATATTCCCTCTTAATGGCTTTTGCTAATTAATTGAGTTTTAAGCTAAGGTACTCATATTATAAATGTTTCACTAAATTAAAATATGTTATTCTAAGTTATAGTATATAGATTTAAGCTTGAGAGCATGTGATTTCTAGTTTCTTTGGTGCCAACCTAGTTGGGATTAATGGTTCTAGTATGATGCTTTTCATGCTTTTTTCTTTTTTTTAAAATATAGATTTAATTGGTATGCACCGACAATAAGATTTTTTACATCATTAACCAATCATAAAATGCCATATTTATAAAAAATTTGAGTCTAATTCTAATTACCTTTAAAAGTCACACATACCATGGATTATGATTAATTGACAGTGTAAAAAAGTTTACACTAATGATATATAACAATTAAATTCATAGTATATAGCAACTTATATTATAAGTTTAAGTGCAAAAGTTTAATCAATAGAACTTTATTTAAATAAAGTTTCCTCATACTCATCCAATATAATTAAATTAATCATTATCAGATCATTATAAGATTATATTAATTCTTTAACATTATTTCCATTCCTATAACTTTGTCCATTTTAAATTCCAAATCAAAAAGTTGTTATAGCAATTCCTATAACTTATTTCATTAAATTCCAATTCTTAAAATTAGTTGTTATAGCTATCCTTATTCACTTAAGGTAAATGCTAATTAATGCTTTCAGGACACTAGTTAAAGAACTTAAAGTAAGAAGATTTTTATAGGGATACATAAAATTACGTTGTCCATAATTTTTGTGTGCTCTCCTATGATTTTTACAATAAATACTTTATCTTTTTAGTTCCTTAATCAGTGTCTTAAGGACATTGATTAGCAAGACCCTTCACTTAAATTTCAAATTTGCATCCTAAGCTAATTATTTATTATTGTAATCCTTTAAATCCAGGCATGAGTTAATTTCCTTAAGAGTTAGGTACTCATCTAATAGAATACTCGAGAAATTGTATGTGTGTGACAAATGATACAATAAAAGAAAGAAGGAAAAAAAAATTGTTGACAGAGTATTAATATATAAAAATATCTATATAACATCAGTCTGAAATTAGAACACTTGCAAATAAATGAAGGCATAAGCTTTGATTATTTTATTTAGTGTAATGATTTATTACAACCAAAGCATTTACTTAGTTTTACACTTGTCTCTCACTTACTACTGCGAGAAACCACTTGATTATTCAGGGCGAGTGGTGATCCAATGTTCTGAAACTGAACCAGTAATGGTTTGTTCTTAGTCAGGACCAAACGCTGGTTTCCCTTATGATCAGTATGAATCCCAACTGGCTCTGGACAGAACACAAGCTTATAGCCGAAAGGGTAAGCTTTCTCAATTTCAAAAGATTGCCTTCGGCGATAAAAGGGATGAAATTTTTTTTCCAATCCCCTTATTGAGCTCATTGCGAGATTGCACAACAGTGAGAGGGCATCTTTCATTTCCAGTTGGCGCTACTGCTATTCCACCGCCAATTCCTCTTATGACTGGCAAGATATAATACTGTCCTCATGTTATCTGCACGTGAGTTTTAATGAAAAAATTGTTTCCAAAATGTCCCTTTCTTCATCTATAAGCTCACGTTAAATGAATGTGCAGAGAAAAAAAAATCCAACTCCGGCAATGGTTTTGGAGTAAAACTGTGAAAGCTTATAGTTGTTTTCAAACATTCCTATCCAAAATATCTTGACAACAATACAGAAGCAACCAAATATTTTCCCAACATTTCTTCGAAAATTATACAAAATGTGATTCTTTTGTGTAATTTCAAGTGCCATTGGAATCTAAACCCAACCAAAGTAATTTCAAGTGCCACCATCCAAATCCCTAACTTTGTACCTAACCTCCCCCAACAACTTTCTTGCTCCCGCACCTCACCAAATTCAACAATGCGCAACCACATTCTCCTTCATCCTCAGACAGCAGTTCGCACTCTCCGAACCAACATCATCGCCGACCCCGACACTAGAACACATGCTTACAATTGCATTTGGGATAAGCACACTACACTTTTGAGTCCAAAAATTACACAATCGAATAAGCACGTTACTCTCAAATAAAGGGGAAAAGGATATTCGAGAGCGGAAATTTCAGCGCCACCGGCAAAGGAATCCCCAATTGAATTCTAGAAATTACGCAAACCCTAATCGCATTGCAACCTTCTTCCTTGAACAATTTCTTGAAATCTAATTGTTGTAATGATTAACTAATCTTAACTATTAGATTTCAAGAAAATGAATGGTAAGGATGAGGAGTAATTCTCTTAAACTTACTCTTGGAGTAGGTGGATCCCTCATATATATATATATATATATATATATATATATATATATATATATATATATGAGGAGGGATCCACTTACTTCAAAAATAAGTCTAAGAGAGTTACTTGTTGTGTAGGTTTTGTGGGTTTACACCTACTTTGTTGGGTGGGTTGGCTGGTGGGATGGCTTTTTGTTTGGTTTCATAGCAATGATCACCTGTACCTGGTATGTTCTTTGTAATTATGCACCTCTGGTGCCGCTTATATTTATATATATGTTGTTTTGCTGACCAATATATATATATATATATATATATATATATATATATATATATATATATATATATATATATATATAGGGGAATGCTAATGCACTCACACTTTTTTTTTAGTATGAGTGCATTAGCAATCAACACCATAAAATTTGGACAAAAAAACCAATGAGCTTCTTTGTTGTAATAAGTTTAACTTAAGGATATTATAGTACTTAACTATTCAATTTAAAAATAATTTCTCTCTCCTCTCTGACCAGCATTAAATTTTTCAAATACTGTCTTCTCTCTCTTCTCTCATGGACATTAAATTTTCAATCTCTCTCATCTCTCACCATACATATATAAATGTATTATAAAAAATTTGTATTATGAAAAAACACTATAAATTAAAATATACATTTATTTAAAAAATATTAAGTGTGACTGATTCAAATTTATTTAATAAAATAGTAATAATTGTACTATTTAAATGAATTTGAAAATTAACTAATTTTCTAAAAACAATTTATAGTAAAAAATAATAATAAATTACGTTTTTTTTTATATTTTTTTCAACCAAATTGTTTTTTTTACCTCTGCCAACGTTTTGAATTTTAACGTTATGCTTATTTAACGTTCTTTTTATATGCTTTTTATAAATTACGATTATAATAATAAAGAACATTATGTAATCTTAACATTATGCTTATTTAATTTATATAAAAAAACAATTATTTTTAAATTTTTAAAATAGGTAATCATTTCTTTATATTTAATTGTATGATTATTGTGCATTATATAGAAATCAAGTTTTTCATATGAATTTTATTTACTTGCCTTTAATATGTTTCTGAAATTATAAAAAAATAAAATATATTTATTTTCATAATACATTTAATATACTATGGTAGAGAGGAGAGAGGAGAGGGTATTTGAAAATTTTAATGCTGAGAGAAGAGAGAGAAATTATTTTTTAAATTGAATAGCAAAGTACTATAATATCCTTTAGTTAAACTTATTACAACAAAGAAACTCATTGGTTTTTTTTTTTCCAAATTTTATGGTGTTGGTTGCTAATGCACTCATACTAAAAAAAGGGTGTGAGTGCATTAGCATTCCCCATATATATATATATATTATCTTCAAAATTAAAAAAATATTCCTAACATGTATCTAATATCATCTTATGCTTTTAATGTCAACCCAAAGGGTTAATTTAACTTCTTATCTATTTCAATTTATCATTTTTAAGATTTTTAATTTTAACAATAATTTAAATATTTTTTTGAAACAAATTTTTAATAATTAAAAATAACAATATATCACAACATAAATTATTTATGATAAATCTAAAATATTATTTATTTATTAAAAAATGATTTATTACAAATTTTAATTATAGTATAATTTATATGAGTTAATTACACGGATCCCCCATAAGGTTTACTTTTATTACACCTGATATCCCTTTATTTTTTTACATTACTTTGAGTACCCCTAAGGAGGGGTTAGTGTAAGATTTTTTCAAACCTAAGAGGAGGAGTTGGTGTAACAATTTACACTTAAGAAGGGGGGTCAGTGTAAATTAGGGGATTTTCTGTAGGATTAAAAAATGGAGGGATATCGGGTGTAATAAGGGCAAACCTCAAGGAGTGTCTGTGTAATTTACTCTTTATATATTTAGAAATGTTTATTTATTATAAGAATTCACTTTTCCATGTACAAGCACTTTTACACGTTCAAGCACTTTTCCAATCATCGAATTCACTTTTCTCTGTATTGCCTGACATGTGCATATTCTTATGTACCCAATATAATTACCACATCTCAGTTGGATACTTCTACTCCCAAAATAATTACCATATTCTTATGGAATGCCTTCACTCCACTCATTGACCAATAACCATGCATAATGCTTGAATGAACCCTCCACCAAAAACTACCAATTAAGGTGATTCTAATGCAACATCACCATATGTCATATGAGATATCGACTTCTCCTTCTAAAACACAGAGCCCCCATCAATTAAAACAAAATGTATCTGCGTGGCGTTTGATTTTAATAACAAAGAAATCTGATTTGCTTAACTGGTGAACCGACAAACTTATTATAAAACATGCTGAGGTACTTAATAATTATATTTTTTACATTTTAAAATCAAAGAATATATATGTACCACCTTTACTATAAGCTAAACGTCCCATGTTTCATTAACGTGATAATTTGTTTATTCATACGTAGAGAGCAAGGTTCCCTTGACGTTGACGTACGATTCCAGAATTATGTATATTTTCTAGTGAAGCATATCATGGATATCAAGAACAGGCCATCATCCGTGCATAACTTTTGTTCATTTTTCTAGAGTAGAAGATCGCCCATGAACGATTACAGTCTCAATAAGATCCCCGCGCTTACCTAAACCAATTTTATTACTAATTTTCAAGTATACATACATGAACCAAAGCAATCAATAATCAAAAGATCACGATGATGGCTTCTAACAAATAGGGACGTGTTATTCTCTACTTGAGAGTATTACACAAAAACACTTAACATTTATAATGGCAAATTCTACTTTGCCTTAACATTTCAAAAGATATCAGTACCTTTCTTGAATAGATAAATAAATTATAAACATAAATACCTGTAATATTCACTTTTATGAATAATTTGAAAATGATAATGAGTTATTTGTTCAATATGTTGTTATTTTTTTAATTAATTGTTAAGTGATTTGGAGTTAAACAATATAAGCGGCGGAATATGAGAGCGAACTTTAGAGAGAGAAACACTAGGAGATGGAGAGATTATGATAACAGGAGACTAAGGATGGCACAATATGATATAGGAGGATGGAGAAATGCTGCAGATATCACAACCTTCTTTTTTTCACACTTCCCAGATGCTTTTATGGAGGAGGACCTGTGGAGAGTGTTTCAAAGATGGGGACGCGCACAGGAAATCTTTATTGTGAAAAAAAGGAATAGTCATGGCCACCGATATGGGTTCATACGGTTTAAAGGAGTCTCAAATGCTAAGATGTTAGAGGGACAATTAGATAAAATCATAATCGGAAACACCAAAATGAATGTTAATATTCCCAAGTATAGGAGGAACCAATATGGAAGGGATGAAGGAAAGTCTGGTGTACACAGAGACGATAAAGCGGATGAGAAGAAGGGATCAGAGGATGAGTCAAATAATGTTGGTGAGGGGAATGCTATTCAAAGAGGATTGGGGACGCAGTGCCAACAGGTCCAAAATACGCAATACAGGTCATATGCCCAGGTTATGGAAAGAGGACGAGGAAAGGTGGCTTAGAGGTGGCAGGCTAAAAGAGTGAATACAAATGGTGGACAAAAGCTAGAATTGTGGAACTTAGACCTGGAGGTGTCTATGGAGGAAAAGGGATGGCTTACAAACAGTTGGGTGGGAAGATTGAAAGATGTTAGAATGTTCGACAAGGTTCAAGATGATATTTTTTGGGACGGCATGGAGGAGGTAAAACTCAGACATATGGGGGACGATATGATATTAATTATGGGAATACCTGATTCAAAGATGAAGGATTTGATCAGAGAGGATGTGGAAAGTGGGTTATTGGTGTTTCACTCTATACAGAAATGGAGCCCGGATAATGACTCTAGAAATAGACTTGTTTGGGTCAATTGTTAGGGTGTCCCGCTACACTCGTGGGATGTCCAAAGCCTAGGCAAGAATGTTGGCTTGTTCGGAAGTTTATGGCACTCGATGAAGAAAATGAAAACCTTAAGAAACTTGTTGTAGCCCATGTCCTTGTTAAAATTTCAGCTATTCAACCAATATCCTACGTTTACGATATTAGGATTAATGGTAAGATGTATAAGATCAGAGTAGTCGAAGAGTCTTGTACGAAGTTAGACAAATGTAAATGTGGGAGATGGAATTTCCAGGATTCTTCTAAGGAGATCACGTCAATGGAGAGTGATGTGGGGATTGATATTGGATCGACTATTTTAGAGTTTGACGAAAGAGTGGAAGGTGGATGGGATCATGTCGAAGGATATGGAGTCTCCGGTGGAGAAGGTAAGATGTTGCCGGAAAATTTGGACATATTGAAACAAGGAAGCGTGGTACGACCTGTTGGTTATTGCCATGGGTAATGAAGAAACAACAAAAAGGATGTCAGAGATGCAGGAGGGACATGATGTGGGGAGCTCAAGGATGGCTAAAAGGAGCAATGATGTTAACGATGTCAATAGTAAGGAGGGTGCTCACCAACCTATTAATAAAGAAGGAAGCAACGTGATGGAGGGAAGCAAAAGAGTCATTGAAGATGAGACCAATATGGTGCATAATAAGAATCTCGATAAAACAAAGGAGCAGGTGAAGGAAAATTTTGAATTTGAAGGGTCTCTATCGTCCGTTAATATGAGCAACAAGGTCGTATTTGATGAAGATATTTTGGGCCGGCATAAAGGTGGGCCCAAAGAGAATCTCAAGGTGTACCACAAGAGCAAAAGAGGAAATGGGCATAGTGGGCCAAGTAACTTGGACCAAAGATCTGGAGGCAAAGCATGCAATAACAATGGGCTTAATTTTCAACATGAGAAAGGACCTATTTTACAACTAAAAGAGGTGTAGCCCAATAACAAAGAAGAAGGGAAGGGGCAAGTTAATGAGATTACAACGTCACCAACTAAAGGTTACGAGGATCACATTGTTGGGCTTAAGGAAGTAGGGTCGTGGGGGTAAAGGGAGAGTTCTTTGAACAAAAATGAAATTGAGCAATCTACGGAAGGTGGTATGTCTGGCAAAAATAAGCAGAATGAAAATTCTGATGGGATTAGGGAGGTCAGTTGCCAACAAAGGGGTGAAGAATTGCAATGCACTGTTCAACAGGAGACAAGAGATGCAGGAAGCAATGAAATTGTGGGATTTGGGCAAGAGTATGGGTGTTTAGTTTAGGGGTAACGATGAGGAGATGGTCAACAAGTTGGCTTTGATGGAGAAAAAGGATCGTGCAGCGGCAAAGAAGCTAACAAATCAACAACGGAGGTTAGGAGGTTGAAATGGAAGTCAATTAGGCAGGTGGTGGAAAAACACATGGTACAAATGTTATGTATCCAAGAAACGAAGAAGGTGAATATAAAGAAAACAGTCTGTCAAGCAATCTGGGGAGAATCAAATGTGCAGTGGATCATGTGCCCAACAGTAAACACTGTTGGGGCCTTGGAGGTCTGTTATGTGTATAGAGTAGTGATTTCTTTGAGTTAAATAACTGTGTCAGGGGCGATGGTTTTATTCTTTTGGAGGGCATATGGAAAGAGGGGGGATTCAATGTCACAATTGGGAACATATATTATCCCTGCGATTCTACATAAAAAAGGAGGCTCTGGGCTGACCTTAGGGAAGCTAAAGGGAGGAGCAATAATAATTTATGGTGTATCATAGGTGACTTCAACTACATTAGAAGGTCATCAGAAAGGCTTGGGGTAAGTTTTAGAGAATATGGAGGGGAGGTGATAAGGGAGTTCAATGAGTGGATTCTAGACATGGAGCTAGAGGATACTCCTATGTTGGGTAGAATATTTACATGGTTCAAGCCTAATGGTAAGGTGAAAAGTAGATTGGATAGAGTACTAGTGTCGAGGGAATGGATTAATATGTGGGGTGGCAGCACACAGTTTATTTTGGATAGGAACTTCTCTGACCATTGTCCAGTGCTTCTGAAGAATTTGGTGGTTGACTGGGGTCCTAAGCCTTTTAGGGCCCTAGATTGTTGGTTATAGGATAAGACTTTTCCTCAGTTTGTTGAAGATTTGTGGTCAAATATGAATGTGTTCGGTTGGGGCGGATTTGTTTTGAAGGAGAAGCTCAAAAGGTTGAAGATAAAGTTAAAAATTTGGAATGTGGAACACTTTGGGGATGTGCAAAAAAAAACTCAAACAAGTAGAGGTGGAGATGAATGAGTTGAAGTCTAGGAGGGATGACAAACCTTTAACAGTTACGGAGATGGAGAGAAGGAAGGATTTACAGGTGGAATTGTGGAGGTTGCTCTATATAATGAGTCACTACTTAGGCAAAAAGCTAGAATTAGGTGGATCCAAGAAGGTGACTGTAACTCAAAGTTCTTTCATATGATTGTGAATTGGAGAAGGAGGAAAAATATGATAAGAGGTGTCTGGGTTGAAAGGGAGTGGGTTAATGAACCTAATAGAGTGAAGGAGGAGGTTAGGTTGTTCTTTCGGAGGAGATTTGAGGAGATCGTAGGGAGTAGACCAAATCTTGATAGAGTGGAGTTTAGGAGGATATCTGACAATGATAAAGACTTGTTGACAGAAAAATTTGAGGAGGTGGAAGTTAAAGCAGCTACTTGGGAGTGTGGGTGCTCGAAGAGGTCGGGGCCGGATAGATTTAACTTCAAATTCATCCAAGCTTTCTGGAACACTATTCGGGAAGATATATTGCTTTTTCTGGATGAGTTCCATTCCTATGGGAGATTCACTAGAGGAAGTAACTCTTCCTTTATTGCCTTGATTCCAAAGGTGTTGGATCCTTTAGATTTGGGGGATTATAGACCTATATCCCTTGTTGGTTGCATGTACAAGATTGTTGCTAAGATCCTAGCATCTAGGTTGAAGAAAGTGCTTAGTGGTGTCATTGATCAGCGTCAGAGTGCATTTCTTGAAGGAAGACACTTATTACATAGTGCACTTATAACAAATGAGGTGATTGATGAGGCTAGAAGAAGGCGGAGAAGATGTCTCATTTTCAAGGTGGACTACGAGAAGGTATATGATTCAGTTTGTTGGGACTTCTTATTATACATGCTAAGGAGGTTGGGCTTTGTGGAAAATAGGTTTCTTGGATTACAGGATGTTTGAGATCTAGTTCTGTGTCAGTTTTTGTAAATGGTAGTCCATGTAAGGATTTTATCCCTTAGAGGGGACTTAGATAGGGAGATCCATTGGCACCTTTCCTTTTCACTATTGTAGCAGAGGGTTTGAGTGGTCTTATGAGAGAGGCACAAAGAAAGAATTTATTCTCTAGCTTTTTAGTGGGTAAAGAGGAGGGGAGATTAATCTATTGCAGTATGCGGATGACACGGTGTTCTTTAGGGATGCAACTATTGCTAACATTATGGCAATTAAAAGCATGTTGAGATGTTTTGAGCTAGTGTTCGGGTTAAAAATTAACTTTTTTAAGAGTAAGTGTGGTGCTTTTGGTGTAGATGGACAAAGTGTCAAAAGGTTTGCTAGTGTTTAAATTGCAAGCTCCTTTCTTTCCCTTTTGTGTATTTGGAGATTCCCATTAGGGCCAATCCTAGGCGGTGTAAGTCTTGGGAAACAATTATTTTAAAATGTGAAAAAAAAACTAGCCAAGTGGAAACAAAGACATTTTTCTTTTGGAGGAAGGGTTTGTTTAATTAATTCAGTGCTTAATTCCATTCCTCTATTTTTTTGTCTTTCTTTAAAATCCCTTCGAGCATTGTTAGAAAGCTTGTGAGCATTCAAAGAAGGTTTTTGTGGGGTGGGAGTGATAGAAACAAAATAGCTTGGGTTAAGTGGAGTGATGTGTGTCTTCCTAAGTGTCACTGTGGGTTGGGTGTAAAAGATATTGTCATGTTTAATGAGGCACTTATGGGAAAATGGAGATGGAATCTTTTTCATCAACATGGTGAACTGTGGGTAAAAGTTCTTAATTCTAAATATGGTGGTTGCAGGGGCTTGGAAAGAAGTGGGTCAAATGCTTATGAGTCCATATGGTGGAGGGATTTGAAAAAGATATGTGGCGAAGGAAATGTTGAAAGATGGTTCGATAAAACAGTGAGGTGGAAGATTGGTAAGGGCAATGGTATCAACTTCTGGGTTGACACGTGGTTGGGGGAGGAGTCTTTGGCAGAAAAGTATCCAAGGCTTTTTGCAATTTTTGAACAGTAGCAATCTATTTTAGCTCAAGTGGGGTTCGTGTCAGAGTTGGGCTGGGAATGGAGTCGTCAATGGCACAAGCAATTTTTTATATGGGAAGAAGAGCTAGTAAATAATTTGCTTCAAGATTTAAGTGGTATTTTGGTGCAGCAAAATTCACAAGATCAGTAGGAATGGTTACTAGATACTGGTGGAGTATATTCTGTTAATAATGCATATAAGTTTATTCAGAACTTGAAGGTGGGGTCCAATGAATTAAATGATTTCTCTTTAGTCTGGAAGATAAAGGTTCCTAGTAAAGTCTCACACTTTGTTTGGAGGCTCTTAAGGGACAGGCTCCCCACAGGTGCCAATCTCAAAAAAAGACAAATACAGGTGGATGACTTAGACTACAAGTGCCCCTTTTGTCTCCAAGTAGAAGAATCAACTTCACATGCTTTTTTCTCCTACGATAAAATTAAAGGACTCTAGCAGGATTGTTATAATTGGATTGGAGTGCACACTGTCCTCCCTATGTCACCATCCACTCATTTTCAGCAACATTGGTATTGTAAGCATCATAACATTAATGATCAGAGATGAATGATCATATGGATATCTTTGACTTGGAATATTTGGAGAATAGGAATAGACAGATTTTCAGGGGTGGCAACGTGGTTATGTCTGCTGTGATGGAGGACACTATTTTTCACACTTGGTCTTGGTTGAATGGGTTGGATCGGAATTTCATCTACTCGCTTAAGCAATGGTCTAATAATATCAGTGCATTCGTGTTGAAAGTTGAAGGAGGTCCCAATCTTTTGGAGTGACATGTGACGATGGAACTTTTTCAAGTTGGTTGAGGGTGTTTAATGCTGTCACGAAATGATCAATGGTTGACACATACTTATGTTATATTATGGTGGCTTCTTATCTAGGTGGAGGTTGTATATATGGTTATATTTTTTGGTGTCTGTGGTTGGCAGGTTGTTAAGATGGGGTAGTTTCCAATAACAGTGGCTTGTATAACAATGATGGAACCACAATATACTCTGGTGTCGATATGGTATGGAGTTTGGACATTACTTGGGGGTCCCTGCTTCGTCATTTAGGAAATGCAAGGAACCAATGACATATGTTCTCTTTGGTTGTATGGTTCATGTCTTGGGATCCCTGCACATTCATTATAGGCATGCAGGGAATCAATGGCAATTATCAATTAGTCTCGTTTATGTAAAAAGGTTGGTTTGGGTGGCATTAACAGATGGGTGGATTTTTGTACGGGGGTAGCATTCCTTTTGTTCACATCTGGTTACTATGTAATTAAGTGCATTTTCTCTTAAATAGGTGGTAACCATTTTGTGGCTGGGAATTTTAGTGATGGTATGGCAACACTTTTTCTTTGTAATATTGGGTACTTCTGGTACCATTTCATTTCAATTAATTAATAGCTTTGCTGATAAAAAAAATGATTTGGAGTTACTTCAATTGTCCATTCCATTTACAGTTACATATTTTTTATGGTTAATATTGAATTTGAAAAAAAAATGAAATAAACCTCAATTTTACAATTATATACCATTAAAATTAATTTCTAACTTAATTATAATGTAATTTTTTAATGTATAGATTATTGTTTTTTATTGATTCAAAATAAAAAAGGTACCCATACCCTCTTAATATTGAAGGTATCACAACAATCACCAAACTTAAAAAGTTATATCATACATGTTCCATCCATCTATGTACTAGAGAAAGACCACAAGGATACCCTTATTAGGATCCTGCTAATAAGTTATTGGATAAAAGACGCCTTAGGCATTATGAACATCATCATCATCATAAACATTATTGTTGTTGTTGTTGTTGTTGTTATTGTTATTGTTGTTATTGTTATTCTTGTTTTTGTTAATTATAGTGCTATAAATTAATAGAAATAAACTAATAGTACCCAAAGAGAGGAAATAAGATCGAACAAGACACCAAGCCCACCCATAAATTATGAGAAGGGAATGTACAGAGAATTTAGGTTAAGAGATAAGAAAATAGAGGAAGAGAGAACTTAGAGAGAATGAGGCAAAAATGAAGAAGAAGATGGGGAGGAGCAGAGATCAGACAACCTAAGCCCTAAAACTCAACTCACGTATCCCTAAAGGTAAGTGCTTCCCCTTACCCTCCCTTATCCCATCAGTTGTTTCCTTTTCCGATTATGTGCCCTAAGTTAGGATTTTGATGGGATTGGAGAGATTACGAGTGATTGAGGAGTTGTTTGATTGTATGTGAGAGGAATGCAATTTTCTCCAACCCTTTAATGTGATTAAGATTAAATTATGTGATTGAATACTATGATAAAATGGTCCTTAGGTTTCCTTTTTTCGGGGTGTTCTTGAATTGAGAAATTGATGATTGATGATATGGTGGTTGGAATGTATGGCCTTAATTTGTGAATTTTACCTTGCATTGAATAAAATTGAGTTAGAACATGTCTTGGGAGTCATTGAAGGAGACTTAAGGTTCGTAAGACCTTAAATCATAACACCTTGATCGTCATCTCTTACTTAGAGAAAACGTGTCTCTTTGAGAGAACGAGATCTAGGGATGAAGGTGGGTCCCTGGGAGAAATTAGTTACATGAGTAGATGGCTAGCTAAGCAAAAAATATGAGTAGAGACTAAGGTGAGACACAAGGCATAATTTGCTAAGCTAGGAAATGTCTCTCTAAGTGAAAAATAGGTAGAGGTTTGGGTGAGCCTCTAGGAGTAATTCGTTGAGTGAGAGGGTCCTAGTGATGTCTTGCCAAACGAAAATGAGATAGAATGCTAGAGTTTTCTCCCACACCATGTCATTTAGCAAGATCTATTCTCGCCAAGCAAATAGAGTAAGTGTCCCTAAGCGAGGTCTATCCTTGCCATGCGAAAGTGAGACAGAGAGCTTGGAGTTTCCTTGCAATGTGTGACTAAATGAAGACACCCCTCACCAAGTGACTACATTAATAGAGGTGAGTATTAGGCCTTGGGTAACTATGCTGAGTATACATATAATAGTTGTGCTATAGACTTGTGTTTAAGTTCTTGACCTTTTCATTAAGAACAAATGGGTGTTATGTTATGGGACATATGATATGTTTCATGTAAGATGATACATGTTGTGACTAAATATCATTGTGATAAGTGACCTAACATGTGAAAGGCAAAAATGGGATTCACTTGTGTGTAAAGATAAGTCCAATGGGATGCTTATATGCATTGTATGTATGAGAACATTCATCATAACAATTGAGTTGTTGTGAGGTGGAAAGTATGTATGAATTTGGATGGTGGAGGCCATGATAGGTTATCTTCATCTGAGCATTGGGAGTGATTATACCTCGTGTGGAAACTCCAATAACTCATGTTGATCCCATGGAGTTGAGGCGTACTTTGTAGGTTGGGTAACATTGAGTAGTCACTAGAGGATATCATTCTAGTTGAGGGTGCAAAAGCTGAAGGCACCCGTATGTTGGTGGCACTTCTTTATGGTTAAGCATTGACTCCTAGCTATTTTCTTGATGATAGTATTGGTACCACATGTGCATAAAGTAGAGATTCAGTAGTATGGCATATATATGCATTATGTTGTAGTGTAATGTGTGAAATCGTATTGTAATATATGACATATGTGTACTATTTCTATCCATGATTGATGCTATACTAGATTAATGTAAATATGATAATTATGAGGATGTGTAATAATGATATGTCCACGTCATGAGATTCAATCATGTTTCGTAAGTTTGTTATTCTATCTAATAGAAAAGAGTAAATTACACAAACCTCCCCTGAGGTTTGATGAAATTACATAAACCTCACCTCCGTTTTGACACATAACTTTTACCCCCTCTTGTTAGCACCGAACTATAATAAAATTAATAAAAATAAAAATTCTTTTATGTATTTGTGAAATTCCCTTCATACCCTTTTCTTTTAATACTGTTCCTCTTCACCTCAACCACGCCCATCGATTTCCCAAGAACCTCAACCACCACGTTTCCCCTTACCAACACTTGCTCAGGGAATCCATCAATCACTTCAACGCGGAACGCCGGAGAGGCACAATTAAGTGAATCATGAAAATTGGAATCTTATTTTACATTCCACTTTATGAAACCATATATCTTGACTTTTTGTGGCAATTAAAGTTATCCATGAATTTAATTTGGGATCTTCAAGTAGTTTTGGCTTTTTTTAGCGGTGTGAATGTTGTGATGGTGATTCCATGAATGACACACAGTGTGTGTGGCACGACATGGTGGTGCGTGTGGGATTTGGTTTCTGCGACCTTGTAGATTTGGTTGTTAACGAGGCCGTCGAACTCGTCAATCATGAGGTTTATCTCCGATCAGAAGCGTGAGAACATGCTGTGGATGTTGCTGGTGATGTTGGAGCGAAGCTCTGACGGGAGAAGGTCGTTGGCCACCGAGCGGATCACCATTGCGGTGGCGGCCACGGAGGCTGCAGCTGAGAGTACTGCCTTTATGGTGACGAGGTTGGACTCTGATGTAGAGTAGGGAAAGGACGTTTTTAATTTTTTTTTGTTTTTGTTTGCGGGTTAGGGAAGGAAATCGATGGTGGTGCAAATTGGGAATGGTGTTTTGGTTCTTATAGTTATATTAGTGATGATTTGGCAATGTGTATGCTCTATTGTCTTGCTCCCTTCATACGGCACCAGAGTTTCCTTCAATTTTTTGGGTTTCCTTGGGTTTTTTTTTTAAACCTTAAATTTTTTAAAGATTGAAGGATAGGGTATTTTTGGAAACAAATTTCTTTAAAAGTCATGTGACATGCACGTGACTTGTTTCTGTCAAATAATTCAACACCGTTTATGAGTGAGGGGAGCACAATTTAATGTTTAGTAAAAATTAGGGATGTTTTTGTAGGGGTTAAAAACGGAGGGGAGGTTTGTGTAATTTCGTCAAACCTCAAGGGAGGTTTGTGTATTTTACTCAATAAAAAATGTGGTGTATGACTCGCAATTAGGCCAACGATGTATAGTTAGAAATTAAGGATGTTTTGTGTTACCTTAGGGATATGATGTAACACCTCATTTAAAAAAAAAATCTATTTATATATATATGGAGGAATGCTAGAGACACTCTCTCTGACATTTTCTGAGTGTTGCTAGCATTCCTTTATATATATGTATATTACTATTAATTAAATATTTTATGTTATTGGTCTTAATTAAATAAATAATTATGTTAGGTATAATGCTTTTGGGCCATTAGTTTTCAGAAATGAAAATCAACTCTAAAAGTTGTCAGGGTTCTCTAAAACCTAGTCTTATTCTCTTAGATTGTCTCTTTTCACTCTCACTAGGATTTGTGCTGTCAAAACTGCAAATAAAAGAGTGAGAGGGAAATCATGTAGAACTGTTGTTGCTTGCACCCTTATCGTGGAATTGCATCTTTCCAAGTTAGGAAGAGATGGAGAGTAATATTATCTTATTTATGGGTATGACTGTGGTCAAGGGTAGCGAGGTTGGCCTAAGACCTTGATTGTTTGTGTATGTTTATGTTTTATTCAAATCTTATATTTTAAATTCAAATGGACAGGTTGTGAATACCCTGAAATACTTTATTTTTGTTGTGATTTGATTACATGAGTGTTTGGTTGTGATTTTGTTTTTCCATTTTTTTTCCATTTAGAGATTTTGATAGGTTTTGAAGGGTTGTTTAACAGTACAACATTATTTTTAAAAACCACCATGTAATAAGTGTCAATTTTACATACCTTTAGTAAGCAAAATGAAGCTCTTATCTCACTTTTCCTTTCCTTTTGAACCTTGTTTTAGCACATTTTAATTTAGTTTTTAGTATTTTACAAGATTTAGCTAACTATACATATTTTTTTTATAAACATCTAACTTTTGTTAACCCTCAGTGTGAAGGAATTGGAGGAACAATGCTGGAAGCTTTTTGGAGATCATGAGAGTGCATTTGGAAGTTATTTTGTAATTGAAGATAGTCAAGGCTAGCTTAGCTGGTGCTCTCTACAGCTTAGTCGGTGCTTGTGGAGGGAAATTCTGTCTTCGAGCTAGCTAAGCGGGATAGAGAGTTAGCTTAGCCAGCTCACTCACAAAGAGCAACCAAATTTTGCACGTAGCTGTCTAGCTTAGCGAACTTACACCATGGCTTAGCGAAGGCGCGTAAAAATTTACTTTTTGGTTGCTTAAAATTAGATGCTATAAATGGGCCCAAGTGTGATAAATGAAGGGTCTTCAATTTCTTGAGACCAGCAGTTCCACCACAGTGAAGAGAAGCTCTCCCATGCCTTCATTCATCTTCTTCTTCATTTCTTCTTGTATTTTGATGCTACATATGACAATGAGTAGCTAAATCCTCCATTGTTGGGGTTAGATGTAACTAAACTATACTCTCTTGTATATTTCTTTATATATATCATCTACTTTGTTCTTCAATGTTGGTGTTTTATTTCTGTGCTTCATGCTTGTTGTGGCTTGATCACCCATTACATGATTTGTGACTTGAAAGTGATTGAAAATGCTTTTGTGATCTTGAACTGAGATAAAAACACCTAATGAACCATGTATCTAGGAATGGGTTTTGGTTTATTGGTCATCGTATAATCATTGAGCTTAAAGCAAGCTACTTTGTTAAGTTATCAAGGGATTGAAGCTTAACAATGGAGTTTAGGATCCTTTCACCCAATGCATTAGGGTTAGGTGATTTTCCATGATTGATGTCAATATTGAAGTGCAAAAATTATGCTTGTAACGCGTTTTGAAAGAGAGTGATGTTTAGTGAAGTATAACCCCAACAATTCCATCTCATTTGAAAAACCTATCTTTTTTCACATCTCTTCACATTATAAAAACCCAAAAATAGTTTCAAAGTTTGTTTATTTGCTTTATTTCCTTTGTTACAACTGAAATCTCATTTCCATCCATTTATCATAGAATTTATTAAGTCTAGTTAGTGTAAATCTGTGAAATTTAGCAAGTATTACTTGTGTCCTTTGGGAGAACGATACTTATATACTTATCGATTACTACTGATGACTTGGTATGCTTGCCAAAGAGTTAACCAATTTTCTGGCGCCATTGTCGGGGACTTGCGTGTCAATAATAGGCAATTTCACATTTTTGCTAGCTAGGCGTAATTATATCCTTTTGTTATTCTTTCAAGTGTTTTTCCTTTGTACTTTTGTTGTCATATGCTAATTGTCAAAAAAAAAAAAAAAACTCTTTTCTTTTGAGTCCATGCATGCAGGGTGGAACCTTTGAAGAACTTGATCCATGGAAGATTTTTGGAGTAGTATGCTCACAAAACAAGGGCTTCTTAGTAACCAATTAGAGATATTGTTTGAGCATCTTGAAATCATCCAGCTAAGGGTCAGTCACCCACAACCTATCAATTGTGACTTTTGTGGAGGGGAGCATTTAAATGGTGATTGTCATCTTTACTCCATGGAAAATTCTTGGTGGGAGCAAGAGCTACACCCTCATAATCAACTTGAAGAAAATAGACTCTCAAATCTTGAGAATGTGTTGATGCAATTCATGGAAGCTTCCCAAGCTAGCTTTGAAGCCAATCAAAATTCAATTCAAAATCTTGAGATTCAAGTTGGTAATTTAGCAAAACAAATGGCTGAAATGTCTTCTATAGCCATAAGGGAAGAAAATTCAACAGAAGTTAAAGCACATGAAGAAAGTCTTGAAGAAGAGCATGATTCAAGTGAAAAGGGTGAAGAAAAAGAAGAGAAAGATGAGGAAAAAACACAAAAATGGTGGGAGAAGTGCTTATAAGTAAAAATTCAACAAGAAAGCCCTTCTCAAGTCAATATATCTCTCCACCAACTAATTGACATGGAAGAAAGGCATGAAAAACATGATAAATCCTTATATGCCATTTTTGCCTTGTTCACCAACACTTCCTCTGCAGTGTTCTGGAAGCCACTTCATGGATATATGATTTTCATGGACTTCCTACCTAAGAAGCTAAAGAGGAAGGAGGATGTGCTCTTTGTGACTTATATGCCACCTTAAGCAACATTGTTTTGCCAAGCTAATGACGTTAAAGAAGCACTTATTGGGAGGCAACCTAGCTCTCTTTCCTTTCTCTTTGTTCATTTTTTTTTTATCGTTGTGGTTTGTGTTTATGTTTACATGGTCTTAGTGATTGTGCCATGCTTTGTTGTTTTGATTTTAGCATTCCATAAGTGTTAGTGTTATTTTAATTACATAATGCATTTGCATGAATGTTGTGCTTATTTATGTGTTTGGTGCATTTACATGATGATGGATTTGTATTAAGTTACTTGCATTATTGTGTGAGAGGATTACAATTCTTGTTGAGGGACCACTTCTGAGATAGCTAAGCTAGTCCACTTGATAGCTAAGCTAGTGCGTCAATATTTGGTTTCAGGAGTTTTGTAGCTAAGCTAGCATAAGCACTCACTAAGCTATCCAAAAAGCTGCATTTTGTCATTTTCTCTCTGCATAACCTCGCTAAGCTATAAGCCAAGCTAGCTACGCAAGAAAAAAAGAATTTAGCTATTTAACTCTCTGTCTCATAATAGCTAAGTGAGTGCTTCATCTAGCTAAGCCGGTGCCTAGCATGTTCAAAATTTTGAAGAAAAAAAAGAAGCTTAATTCATTACACAAGTCATTGAACGGCTTGTGTTTTGACTCAAAACAACACCCCTCCATTTTCCCTCTTCTATTCTCTTTTGGGTTCTGAGTCTCCACGTTGAAACACCTAAAAACCCTTGCTCGAATTTGGTGCATCCTGGTTGTGTGATTCAATCACATTTGTGGATTTTGTTCCAATTTCAAATTCTATATTTTGTTAGACTAAGTTGTTGCCCCATGGTGTTCGACAAAATGCCCAAACCAAATTGTCACATTTGGGGCTTGCTAGTTCAACCGTGCATTCATAGCAAAGAATAGAGAACCATTTTAGAGGCTGTGGCTAAGTGGGCTGAGGCTGTGGCTAAGCCAGATTGTGCAAAACTGAGAACAAATTGAGCCATGGCTAAGTCGTTGCTTCAGCTAACTAAGCTAGTTCCCCTAAATTCTTCTTTGTTTCTTTTCTTTAATTTCTTTTATTTTATCCTTTTGTTTATTTTTTTAGCATCATTCTTGCTTTGCATATGTTTTCAATTCAATTTGAATTCCTCTAACTTAAATATCTTTCAATTGTGTTTTGTTTTCTTTTTTTGATTTTTATTTCAGGATGACTCCTCCTAAGCAATCTTCCCAAGCTATCAAGCCAATCCTAAAGAAGAGGAAGAGCACTATTGTTGGTGTGCTTACCTCTAGATTCCCTATCCAACTTGTTGTTGTTGCTTGGCCACACCTGCCTAGGGACCAGGCTGATTTTTTTGGAGGGGATGGACCTTCTGGTGATGCAAGAGATGATGATGGACTGAAGCAGAGCACTGTGGCCGGAGTTGTTGAGGAGATGGAGGATGACCAGCCTGTGGAGTCAACCAAATTATGTTTTGTGTTATAGGACTTAGTCTATTTTATGCATTTTTAGTTTTAGTCTTTAGTTATGTTTTGTGAGTGTAGTATTGGTACTTAAGACTAATGGTGATGCATGTTCTGTGATGTTCATACTTCATGTCGTAGTTTAAGTTATTTTGTGTTGTGTTCAGTACCTTATGGTGAAAGTGTGGTTGTGTTAGTTGTGTTATGTCATGGTTTGAGAAAAATTGCATCGTTCCGTTATCCCGTGTAGTGATAGTTCAGTTGTGAATGTGTTGCTTGGCTAATTTCGTGTGGTTGTACTAAGTGTTAGCATAACTTGGATGCGTGTGAGCTTGTCAAAAAGGCTAATGAGTGTGGCATGATGTTGTTGTGGATCATTGAATGCTTGACCTATAAACCTTGTGAGTTGTGTGTGCTTCATTGGATACTTATTGAGTGGCACCTTTGGGATTGATACAATTGATTTTGCTTGATTCTCTCATCATTGTTGTGCATGCATTTATGGAAATGATCAAGGCATTTTATTCTTTGATTATGAGCTACTAAGCCAAAAAGCCAACCAACCAAAAGTTTTATCCCTTGTTAACCCCTTTGAGCTTTATGTTATCTAATTATTTCATAAACCTTTGAGCTTCAAAGAAAAATAATGCATTGTCCCCACTTTAAGGATAGGAGAGCAATAGTTTCATGATTGAGTTTTGCACAAGTTTGGGGGAATTGGGTTACACCGACTAAGAAGGGATAGATTGATGGGAAGTTTAAGTAATAGCCATTTTCAATAGAAAGATAAGTGCCATATTTTGGATATTTTCTACTTTGTTCTTAAAAAAAGCAAGTAAAAAAAAAAGAAGAGAAATTAAAAAAAAAGATTCAAAAAATAAATAAATTTAAAATCAAAGTCAAGAGTGTTACTATGGTGTTTGTATGTAAATAATTTGACTTTGTTTGAAATAAATGGGGAAATTTCTTGGTTAGGGGTTTTCTTGGAAAATGCGAGAAAGGGTGGAGGAATGATACTTGTCTGAGATTTTTGCTCTCCTAATCTCTTGGTGAAATTTGCATCCAGAAAAACCAATTTTATTTGTAGCCTAGCCACATTAAAACCTTGAAAAAGTCCTTAGTGATTTATGTTGCACACATGATTTGTGATATGATTGAGAAAATAGAAAAGTTGATTTGTGTGGTTCCATTGTGTGGAATAGAGAGATATACTCACCTTCATACACCAGTGTGATAGAGAGAAATAGTTGACCTGTGAGGTGTTAGTGTTCAGTGAAAACTTCATTGATGGATTGCCATGCTTGTTAACCCTTTGAGTTCCAGCTTTTGCATCCTTGTTATGGTTTCTTTTGTGGGCACCATAGTTTTTAGTAGGCATCCATTCTACATTTTGTGCATAATCCTTGTTTTAGAGAGAATGCATCGATGGATATGCTAGGATGTGATTGATCTCAAACCATTGTGTAGTGTTCAAGTTGTCATGTTAAGTAACTTTAGTTTATTTCTATCCTTGTCACTTTTGCTTAGGGACAAGCAAAGTTCTAAGTTTTAGGGAGTTTGATAAGTGTCAATTTTGCATACCTTTAGTAAGCAAAATGAAGCTCTTATCTCACTTTTCCTTTCCTTTTGAACCTTGTTTTAGCACATTTTAATTTATTTTTTAGTATTTTACAAGATTTAGCCAACGATACATATTTTTTGATAAACATCTAACTTTTGTTAACCATTAGTGTGTAGGAATTGGAGGAAGAATGCTGGAAGCTTTTTGGAGATCATGAGAGTGCATTTGGAAGTTATTTTGGAATTGAAGAAAGTCAAGGCTAGCTTAGCCGGTGCTCTCTACAGCTTAGCAAATGCTTGTGGAGGAAAATTCTATCTTCGAGCTAGCTAAGCGAGCTAGAGAGTTAGCTTAGCGAGCTTGCTGACAGAGAGCAACCAAATTTTGTACGTAGCTGTCTAGCTTAGCGAACTTACTCCGTGGCTTAGCGAAGGCGTGTAAAAATTTACTTTTTGGTTGCTTGAAATTAGATGCTATAAAAGGGCCCAAGTGTGATAAATGAAGGGTCTTCAATTTCTTGAGACCAGCAATTCCACCACAGTGAAGAGAAGCTCTCCCATGCCTCCATTCATCTTCTTCTTCATTTCTTCTTGTATTTTGATGCTACACATGACAATGAGTAGCTAAATCCTCCATTGTTGGAGTTAGATGTAACTAAACTATACTCTCTTGTATATTTCTTTATATGTATCATCTACTTTGTTCTTAAATGTTGGTGTTTTATTTCTGTGCTTTATGCTTGTTGTGGCTTGATCACCCATTACATGATTTGTGACTTGAAAGTAATTGGCAAATGCTTTTGTGGTCTTGAACTGAGATAAAACACCCAATGAACCATGTATCTAGGAATGGATCTAGGTTTATTGGTCATCTTATGATCATTGAGCTTAAAGCAAGCTACTCTATTAAGTTATCAAGGGATTGAAGCTTAACAATGGAGTTTAGGATCCTTTCACCTAAGGGATTAGGGTAGGTGATTTTTCATGATTGATGTCAATATTGAAGTGCAAAAAATATGCTTGTAACGTGTTTTGAATGAGAGTGATGTTTAGTGAAGTCTAACCCCAACAATTCCATCTCATTTGCAAAACCTATCTTTTTCCACATCTCTTCGCATTATAAAAATCCAAAAATAGTTTCAAAGTTTGTTTATTTGCTTTATTTCCTTTGTTACAACTGAAATCTCATTTCCATCCATTTATCATAGAATTTGTTAAGTCTAGTTAGTGTAAATTTGTGAAATTTGGCAAGTATTACGTGTGTCTTTTGGGAGAACGATACTTATATACTTATCGATTACTACTGACGACTTGGTATGCTTGTCAAAGAGTCAACAAGTTTTCTGACGCCGTTGCCGGGGATTTGCGTGTCAATAATAGGCAAAGCGTACCAAAGCGTACCATTACACCACTCATGTGAACATTCATGCCTTCTACATATAAAATTTTAAGTAACGAAATAATTTTATTTATGCATATATTTTGACTGTTGTGAGAATCATTGATGGCACAATTCTGTGATGGTGTTTGGCTTCTCTCTGGACACGAAATGAATCCGCTGGAGGTAGAATCTAAGGCCTACACTTTAGCTACATTAGTATAAAATGATAAAAAAAAAACAAAAAGGGCGTGGCTGATTGATTCGAAATTGGCCAAGAGGTTTTCTAATTTTATATGCACTGAAGTTTTGTTTAGAATCCTGATACCGTATGTACGTATATGCATAGATACAATAAGTTGATGGGTTTATTCAAATGCGGAAATTTCTTTAATAGTACGATTGTAGTTAACTTAAAATTGGCATTTCAATTGCATATAGGAATTAGAGGTTCCAAATATATTTTTTGATCAGAGAGGTTCCAAATATATTAAATATGTATAATAGTATATATATGTATGGTACATTTATTTTGAGATTTCAATTTTGTATAGGCATACATAAGCCTTGAATTCACTTCACGTGAATCATGATCAGGACATTGGTATCCATTCCACGCTTATATATATACATACTATCTGAAATCAATTATAAGAGGAAAAAATACATTTAGTAACTTAAATATAAGTAAATTTTAACATCTATATAATAGTAAGCCATAATAATATTTCAACCAAGTAAAACATCATAATTAAATCAAATAATTAATATTTGTAAAATATCATTTTGAAATTAGTTTTGTTTTTTTTTTTTTTTGCAAATGTTATTTTATATATAAATTTATTTAAATCTTGTAATTAAATTAACCCAAAGGGTTGGCGTAGTGGTATAATGCCCCACTGAGTTCACATGAGGTGGAACTATCTATTTAGCGGGAGAACCCGTGTTCAATTCCCTTTGGCCAACAGCAGTCACGCATCGCGAGCGGGATTAGTCTCTAACCCAGTGAGTTGGAGGACACCCTTGCTCACTAACCCAGGACCAAAAAAAAATCTTGTAATTTAATTATTTAATAATCATATTTGTAATAAAATTTGAATAAAAAATATTTAATGAACTTATTTTATAAAGGGTACATTTGTAAAAAGTTTTTATATACCCAACAAAGTTCTAATGCATGTAACCAAACATGAGAATATTTCATTCTCAACAAATATAAAATGACTAACCAAATATATTTTAATTATTTCCAGAAATCATGATTCTAATCATAATTTCTTGATATGAAAAAACTTATCTTCTATCAAACCCCCCTCAAATTTCAATCTTTCCATCCTAAGATAGTTATTAATTATTGTAATCCTTTAAATCCTTGCATGAGTTAATTTCCTTAGGAGTTAATTTCCTTAGAAATTATGTGATTGCAAATGATACAATAAAAGAAAGAAGAAAAAAAAAGTGTTGACAAAGTATTTAATATATAAAAATTTCTATCTAACATCACTCTGAAATTAAAACACTTGCAAATAAATGAAGGCATAAGCTTTGATTATTTTATTTAGTCCCATAATAATTTATTACAACCAAAGCATTTACTTAGTTTTACACTTGTCTCTCACTCACTGCCGGGAAGCACAAGATTATTATTCATGGCCTGTGGTGGTCCAACTTTCTGAAAAACCAATAATGTATTGTTCTTAGACACCACCAAACGCCTTTTTCTATCATCATCAATATAAATCCCAAGATCCCAACATGTGCTATCCCTCAATTTTAACAGTACTGGACAGAACATAAGCTTATAGTGGTAGAATTCAGGGGAAACTCTCTCAATTTTAAACCAACCATCTACTGTATTTGGGTACGAACCAATTTTAACAGCGGGTCCTTCTGGCAGACCATTAACAATGGTCCACTCAGTACGAAGGGGGATAACTGGAAAATCAACGAACGAAATGTTCAAAAGATCGCCTTCGGAGATAAAATTAACTCGTAATCGGGATGAAAATATTGTTCCAATCCCCTTGTCGACCACGTTGGGAGATTGCACGACTGTGAGAGGGCATATTTCTTTTCCAGTTGCGGCTACTTCTAGTCCACCGTCACCGCCGATTTTTCCAGAAGGTGGCAACACATAATATGTGCCACCGTTTTGAAGAACATCGCCGTGATTGTCGTACACAAAATCAGCGGTGGCTGAAGGTAGGTATGAGGTGAAGAAGGCACAAAGTACAAAGAGAGTGAACAAGGTAGTAGTGCTCTTCATTTCTTAGGCTTTTCTTTTCTTGTTTAGTTTGTGTGTGAATAAGCAACGTTGGAAGAATCTATTTATAGACGTGGTGCTCACTAAGGGAGTTCTGGATAAAGATGAAAAGGGTTTGCTGGGTTGGAATTTTTTATTTTTTTTTACATCAATTTATACAATAAATTATTAATTAAAAGAGAGAGAGAGAGAGAAAGAAAGAAAAAGAAATATAGAATGCAATAGATGATGGATGGAGAGAGCTAAATATAAAAGTGTTGTTATGTAAAATATTGTATGAGTTGTTAAACGAATAACACGAGTTAAGTTTCATATATATATAATTACTGAAAGAAAACCGTACGTAACATTGTGTTAAGGCATATTCTTGCACCGTAAAGAATATGAATTTCATTCCTATCTCAAACAACTAATTTAGTATATTTTGAGACGTCAAAAATGTGGCAGTGCGTAACATGAGACATGGCTTTCACGTTTTCTTTAAAAAGGAAAACACATTATTTATATAAAGATACCGAGACTAGCACAACACATTATTGTATAGAGACAAAATGGGTTGAAATATGATGGAGTCTTTGTAATCTAAAGACCTATTTTATATTACAAATTTTAAATGGGCCTAACCTATATATCTAAATTAATAGGCTAATTAGCTATTGAGGAAAAATAATATGTAAAAAAAATTATAAATTATGAAAATTAAAATAACCGTTACTCAAGATATGAGACAACAGTTGAAAATAGGTTGATTGGGCTTTATAAAGCTCAAGACTAAATTGTTTATATGATATAAACATATTCTTAGAGTTTAATATAACTTCCATGATAACTTGTTTAAAAGCCAATTTTTGCAATATGACATTTAAATTAAATGAAAGTTTATCCTTCAAAAAATTTATGGAGTTGACTTTTTATATAGGTAAACAAGCTTAATAATTAAAAAGGTAAATAAATATATGATTTTAATACTTTATACTTTAAAAGAGTTATTCTTCATCCTCGCCATTAATGTTAAGAAAATTTTTAACACAAAAAATAATTAAGTTATAAATGAGTTAAATAAATCGACTTCAAGCTTTACTTTTTTTTCCTTTTTTTAAACAAGTCAAGTCTAAGTTTTTAGTTTTGTTCGTTTAAATAAACGAGTTAAGCTTGAACTACCAATTTTTTGTCCGCAAGCTAGCCAAGGCTAATTTCTAGTGCGCTCGGCTCAGCTCAGCTCAACTCGTTTACACCCCTAGTTAATATATATTTTATTAGTCATCCTAAAATTTGAGAGAATACAATTCTAAAATATTTTTACTTGATCATAATCATTTTTAAATTATAAGTTTTCATTTTTACAATTATTTCCTTTAAAATGATACTACAATTTTAATATTTAATTTAAGAAATTTTAACATGTATACTTATACTTGGCTCTAGAGTTGAAAAGATATCTTTGTTTTTCAAGTCAAATCCATTTTGCCTTTGGCTTTACTTCTTGAACTCCTTTTGAGTTCCTCTTGGTAGGGATGTATGGACCTTCTTGGACAATGTCCCACAAGTTTGTACATCTTGATACTCCATGAAGAACTTCATCCTGTCCTTCCAGTGGTAGTAGTCCTTCCCATCAAGCCAGGTGGTCTGTTAATGGATGCTCCTCTGGAATGAAAACTCTTGTGTTTGTGCTAGTCATCACTTCTTTAGGATCTTCTCCTACACAGTTAAGTGAGCTCAACCCTCAACGGTTGAGCTCTAATACCAACTGAAGTGGATTTGTTGGTCATTAGAAGGGGAGTTGAATAGTGACACGCAAATTGAAGAGGCTTTTCCTACACAAAACACTTGCTTCTAATTTTTATTTCTCAAGCTTCTAGCTTGGAAATTATAAGTTCCATTAGGAGCAAGGCTTTTCCTTCTAATTAAGTACTTGGATAAGACGATATTCTATTCTATTGTATATGATCCAAGTTAAAACTTTAAGATACTGCTTCAGAAGCTACCTTTAAAATCACATATTATGTTTTCCAACATATTTTGGTTTTCACTTTTTGATACAAGGTAAATGTTGCTTTTGAACTTTAAAACTATTTCGTAAACACCTTTAGCTGATATATCAAAGTTATCCTTTTGTAAAACAAGGTTTTTCAAAGCTAAAGACAAGTATGTACCAACTAAAAGTAAATAAGAAATAGTAAAGAAGGATACAACACACAAAGAAATTACACTGGTTCACCCCAACCTAGGCTATGTCTAGTACCTACTCCTATAGGCTGTCTCTACTAATAACAAACACACAAATGTGGTATTCTTTCTTTTGAAGCCTCCACAGGCTCCTATATCCAATATTCCAAACTTGTGTAGGTTCCACTCAGTATCCTTTGCTTGTCTCTACAGACAAAACCACCACTAGTATTCTCTAAAACTCTAAGGGTTCCACTTAGTATTCTTTCCTTACCTCTGTAAGCAAAACCACCAGTATTCTCTGAGCCTCTACAGGCTTTTCCAAGTATTCTTTTGAAAGTCCTCTTCAGGCTTCACCCATGTATTCTTTCAAAAAACCTCTCTAGGCTTCACACCCTCAATAGCAATTGTTACTGGACTCATACAGCATATGTTGTGTTTCACACAACTTCAGAAGTAGTAACCCCTTATTACCCTTCTGGATTCTTCCCTCTATCCTAAAAGGGTGAACACTACACCTTTTGGGATAACTTCTACTGAGACTCCTCGTATGAAGGTGTTTATAGCCATTCTTTTGGATATGGCTCAAACACTACAAAAAAAAAAAAAAAAAAGATTATACCTATGATTTTTTATCCGCAGTTCTACAAACCCTTGTAAATGTTAATGTTAACCACGGTTTATTGAACCAGTGCTAAATTTGTTAATGTTAGTTGCAATTTAATAGAAACCATTGTTAAGTATCTATGGTTATTTTATAACTGCAGGCAACTTTAATTATTTTTCGTTTCCCTCACTCTGTTACCTCCCCAAAATTTATTTATTTTTCGTTTCCTCACTCTATTACCTCCCCAAAATTTTGACCTTAAGTCTTCCCTTCCTCCCTCCCAAAAATTTCATGACTCTTCTCTCATCCTTGAAGGGTTTCATTATACTCTTCTCCACAACACTGAAGGCATTGAACATCTCCCCTCCCCACATAGTAGCGTCTTCCACCACCAACTTTACTAACCTGTGCCCCCTGTTATCCTCCTTTTTTTTTTCTTTCCTTTTTTCTCTTATTCCCTTTCATAAGCACTGTGTTAACCATTCTTTCTCTTCCCCACTCCGAGGATTAGAGTGAGGTTGAAGGTTTCAGTGTCAGGTTTTTCAATAAAAGGTTTATAAATAAGGGTTCAGCACCGTTTACAAAGGGTACATTGATGAGAACATGAGGGTGGGACTTAAATCACTCCCTCTAGCGGTCAAGGTCTTGAACATGAGGGACTATAGGGACATTGAGAATGGCTCGTTGTTTTATTTTTCTTTCATTTCTTTTGTTTTATTCTTCTAATTCTAATTTTTTTGAACTTGGTTGTGGAAATTGTACGACTATGTGCTTGTGCCTACGTTGTAGGGACACATCGAAAAAGTTGAACATCAAAGGCACCCAAAGGTCCCAAGATCAGAAAAAGGTTAGTCTCTATTTTATGCATTTGACACAATAACTAGGGAAATTAATTAATGATAATATTGTGGTAACTGGTGTGTTGTGAAAGGGTGTTCATTGCATTTGATAGAGTGCTAAACTATTTTGGACAATTAGTTTGTTGATTGGGAGAATTACATCCTCTGTCACTATTTTTCTCTTTCCTAATTCCAAACACCAATATGTTCTACTCCTATTGCTTCTTAACTATTCTTGTTTCCTTGTTGTGTTGATAACCTATCTACTTTCCTAACTTGTCATTGTTATTGTTTCTTAAGCATTATTGGGATCACATTGAATAGTTATTTGTTTATGTCTACCTTTACAACATTTGTGGTTGAGATTTTGCAATAGACTATGATCGAATTGTTGTCAAATTTGGATGCAAGAACCATGTTGTAGGTTAATGCTTGTTGACTACTGGTTGCATTATTTCGTACCTGGACACAAGATCTCTATGACTTTGTTGTATAGTATTAGGTTGTTAATATTATCAATTTTTTGCAGAGGGAGATGATTTTTCTAGGGCAGCTTAGGCATCCTAATTTGTTTAAGTTGACTAGGCACTATTGTGAAGACCACCATAATGGTTTTGATTTTTCTTACATGTCCCTTTTGCAATTTGAATCTGCTTAACCTAGAGTGTTTTGGCTAAGGAGGATTCTGATTGAGGTATTTTGGATTGACCATTTTCTAACTTTACCCTCTCAATTTGGCTTTCCTTCCTTGCAAGTTGCTCCTTTGAATTTGCATCCTTATATAGGCCTTGGAGCTAGTCATTTATGGTTGTTGGAGGTAGAATTCAAAATTCAAATGTTGTGTAAGTTGTCCAAGTTCATACAGCTAGCAGTTCAACTCTTTGCTTTTTCCTCCATGTCTTTTGTGGTTTCGAACTCTTCTTGAGCTACTTCATTCATCTCTACTCTCTTCTCCACCGTTATTGACAGCTTGCACATTTCAAATATGTAATGTATCTGTTGTGTGTGGAGTTGTATAGTCATAGTGGATCCTCATGACTTCTTGAGATTTGTCATAGGATGTTTTATGAAGATTGGTTTGCAACATATCATCTTGAGATGCTATGTTTACTGTAGTGCATTGTGCTTCAATCTTAAGTCTTCTAGTTTCTTGTTATTGGTCAAAACTTGTTGTCTTCTTCGAGTTCCCTTCTTCTGAACATCTTCAAGTATTTTGGAGAACTCCCAACTTCAAAATAAGTGCTTCAGTACTCTGGTGCATGTCTTCTGACTGTAAGCTCTGATGTGTGCGTGTTTTTGGATAGTGTAGAATGTCTGTCTTCACCACTCTCTTCTGCAATGCACTCTTCTGATGATCCCTTAGTCATATGTAGCTTATGATATCTACCCTTTAACTAAAGCTACCCCCAACATCATGCTTTTAATCATATACAACTTCTAAAATATACACTTTGACTCAGAAAACATGATTGTCTTTCTAGCTTCTGATTCACTCTCCTTCTAGTAGTTCTGCTTCTGAATGCATAATCTATATATAGAAAACTCTCATTGTAGGATTAATGCTTCACACCTTCTCCATGCTTTTGAATTTAGTCCTGTCTTTTAAAGCACACTTAAAGCAACCATTAGTAGCTAAGTTTAGATAACTTAAGGTTTGTTTCTTGAAGGTTTGTCATCATTAAAACTTTAGCTTTTGGAGGGATTTTGTCTAAACACATTCTTTGTTTTTAATCTTTAACATATTTCAATTAGTCGTTGTTGTTTAGTTTTGATTTTTTATGGATTTTAATAACTAGGTATGAGTTAATTTTGTTGATATAGAGTAAAGGAAAAGATAAGAGTTCTCTGGAAAAAGACGAAAAGTAATTTCTAACGGTTTTTAACCGTTATAAATTGTTTAATATATTTCAAATACTTTGGCCAAACATTTTTGCAGATGTTTTTAACCGCCAGAAAATGAATCACCATAAAATGCAGTTAAATAATAATAAAATTAATGTTACATCATCGTTTAACAATGACATTTGACCACACGGACTAAAAACATTGACGGACAAAAACATCAGCAATAAAGATTGGTCAACTTTTTGTTCAAGGACTAAAATTGCAAACTTGAAAAAGGTTTAGGGACTAAAAACATATTAACCATTTAAAATTTATTAATCCAACCATATAAATCTTTTGAAACTATCTTTGAGACCATGTATATCAAATTTCACATAATTTGGATATTCATTGATATGTTATCTAGAAAGGCAAATTTATTTATGTTTTAAATAACATATTATTCGCCAACAAAGGTTGTTTCAAATGATATGGATTGAGCTCACATCTTACAAGGATGTGAGTTTGAATCTTGCTTTCGATGTCAAGACTTGTTAGTGCATAATTTGTAGTACCTTTATAAGTACTTTTTGAGCCTTGAGGCTTGTCTTGACTCTTGTGAGCTCCAACAAACCAACTCCACTAAACTTTTTAAATCCAAAAAATAGCATATTATCCATCAAAATAAAGTAGCATGATGAAGTATCAATTAGTTGCTCGTTTTCACAAAATTTAATAAACTTAATATGCATTGTAAAGATTTTCAATTCAACAATTAGATATTTAAATTTTGTATTCTAAAAAATTATTAAGTGGTGTAAGTATAACAATATCGCACTTGGTGTTAATTGTTTCGTCCCCCTAAAAAAATGACTTTACGGATTAAAATGGTGAATATATCTTCTATAACTCAGCCTAAAATTCGAGAGAATATTTTACTTGATCATAATCATTCTTAATTTATAAGTTTTATTTTTACAATTTTTTCCTTTGAAATGATATTATAATTTTAATATTTTATAATTTATATGTGTGTGTGTGTGTGTGTAATATGTATAAACCATGAGTCATTACATTAGATGGTGAAATTTAGACAATGGACATAAATATGTTTTTGGTCTCTTAAATTTGGATCACTTTTGTTTTTGGTCCTCCCCAAATTTAAATTTGTTTTTTTCAGTCTCCTGATTTCGAAAAATGTTCTTTTTAGTTCTTCTCCATTAAAAGATTATCATATTGATTTTGGGGTGACTAGGATGTTTATTTTATTTTTCATTAGTAAATAGTTATAAATTAATAAATATTAATAAAATAACATTAATAGAGAAAGGATTGATTGAATGTGACATCTTTTTAATCCTTGGATTTTGAGGCACAAACTGCAACAACTTGATGTCTTAAAAACTCTTCTCTAAATTAAAATGTTAATATGAAATTAAATTGCTTGAAGAATAAAAATATTAAATTGATTGGCTTGGGTGTACATCAATTTCATATTTTAGGACGTATGAACTGTGACAATTTAGAGATTCCTAAAACGATAAAATAAAAATTTAATAAAATACATCACACAAATATTTTTTTACCAAGAGAACTACGTAACTTTGATTCTCCTTGCGTCTAGAGATACGTAGGAGCAAGGGACCACCACCCTTATCGAGTTGAAAAGATTAAAAAAAAAGATAAATTGAAAAGATAAAAAATACAATAATAATATTCTTTTTTCGAAATAATAAACTTCTTTTTAATAATAAATTTTCATGTTAAAAAATAATAATACTAATAACAATAATAAAATATCCAAAAATATTATTGTTTGTCTTGAGGGGTAAAATAAATAATTTTAAAATTATTCAAATTTTGCTCATTTAATTAGAGCTACCCGTTTTTAAGTTGGACGTCGTAGTACAGTGTCAATACCTTCCCTATGCATAATTGATTCCCAAACCCAAAATTTGGTTTCCAAGACCATTTCCTTTTAAGGGTTTTCCAACAGTTTTCCCCAAGATAAGCATTGGTGGTAACTTCTATTTTTAAATTATTTTTCGTGTTCCTACTGCGCAACGACCCGATTATGACAATTATAAAGCTCATAAACATGGTATGGTGAATTAATTTAAGCAAGTTCTATCAAATGTTTATAATACACTCTATTATCAGTGAAGAATTATTAAAATTTAGAAAATCATGAATGAGTTTCATTAAATAAGACATGAAATCCACATAATTATGTGCTTTTTCACGAGCAACAAAAAATAGAATCTTATATTAAAATTTTCAATTTTCTGGGTGCTTGTTGGATTCAATTTTCACATGATTATTACCATGTTTATGATCCTTTTGGTTTGATTATCAGTTGGGTTCCATAGTTTTCACGTAGGTGAATCTAGTGGGATAAGTTTCATGTCTTGAATAAGTCAAAAAAAAGTTCAAAATAATGTCACAAAATCGAAAACGATCATTATTTCAAAAAGACCAATTTGACCTAAATTTAAAAGTTAAAAAATCAAAATGAATATTTTGGAAGATGAAGGACCAAAATGAATTTTAAAAATAAGATATAGGACCAAAAAATGTATTTTAGCCTAAAAAATATGTAAGGATGAGTGTGTTGTTAGCCCTAGTCTAAATTATTTCTATTAAACAACGTTTTTTTTTTCTAAGCTGACGTACATAAAGTGGACCCCCATCATTCAATTTATATTTTAATATTTGCATACTTATTTTTAATGTAATAAAATATTTGAATAATGACAAATAGTGCATATATACAAGATCTCATGTATAGGAACTGATCTTTATCAGTTATTCACGAGGCTAATCAGTGTTCTGACCAATTAGACAAATTGGGTGCTTCATGTGCACAACAATAAGCTTGTCATAGTGGATGTATTCTTCATCAGGGTTGCGTCTCCTCGTGACTTCTACTTTGTTCCTTTGATTTCTTTGTTGCTTTTTTTTTGACGTATGATTTCTTTGTTGCTATTTCATGCTTCTTGTATAAACTAAAAAGGCAGTTGCTTCTGGCCTATATATCTTAATCATTAATATATACCATTATATAAAGAGATACTATTTTTAGTAACCAATTTTTGGTCTCCACTTTTTTAGAACAATTTTACCCTTAAATAATATATAAATATAATAATTACTTCTAATTCTTCTCCACTTTTTTGGACATCCTTTTCCCTTCAGTTTACATACAGAAGTTAACCTCCATTCTCACATTTTTTATAATTACTTTTGTAAACTACCCACTATTGTATAACTTCTTTTATTTATTTAAAAAAAAAAACAATGAGGCACGATGTGTCTCTCTTTCTCCTAATATATATAAAGTTCTCAAGTCTCTTTGAAACCCTAGCATGGGGGTAAAATTGACTTTTCACAGACTTACCTACACGTGTGCATTTCGTTTGTCTGTATCCATTTAATTAAAATTACTATTTTGCCTTTTCATTTCATATCTATTTCTTTATTTTTCTTTTTTCTTTTCATTTAGTTATCAGGTTCACAGTCCTCTACTACGTTTATGTTTACTCTTAAACAATTTTTGTTTTTACTTTTTTCTTATCTCTCCCCTTTAGCAGGTTCAATTTTTCTTTTCACAGTAGTTCCAGGATGCCTTTTGTTTCTGTCCATGTCCCTTTAATTTACATTTACGTTTTTTTTTATCTGAGTTTTAGGCTTTATGTAAGTGCAATTATTCTTGAAAATTAATTATTAGAAAAAACATAAATATTGAATAAATAATTCATCTCTTTTGCTGTCAAATCTCATTATTCTAAAATTAGAAAGAATTATTTCTAATTTTTACATGATCCAATTCTTGTCTTATTTTAATTATAATTTTAATATATTTGTCACTCTCTTCCCCTTCTTAAAAAAAAAAAACAAAGCATCAATTATGAAACTGCGTGATGGACACATTTAAGCCAAGGATGCGAATTGTGATGCATGACTTCTTCCTTCTCTAGGAAACCTAAGGGTTCTTCGATCATCCAACGGGAGAAAGTCTGAGTTCAAGTTGTAATTTTATTCGTGTTTGCACTTTGCTGTTACGTGGTAATTATGGTTGTGTTGATTTTAATTTCCTCCACTGCTAGTTTTCCAAATTTTTTTCTTCTGCTAATTCATTTTATCAACTGCCATGATGTTGAATGAGAGAACTTGGATTGGGATGCGAGTTTTGTATAGTGTGAATTATGTGTGAGAAAAGAGAGTGACAGAGTTTTTCAATAGACAGTGGAACAATGTTATCTGACTGGCATTGACTTGATCGGGTACTGGGTCCATTACACCAAAACTAACTTTTAGTAGCCATTGTTATGCCCTTCAGTGGCCATATAAATGGCTACTATTTCTTATACCGGCAATCAAGTGATGGCTGGTGTATCCAGGGTCGCTAAAGCCATTACTGGCATTTATATGGAATGCTGGTAAAGACCCATTTAATTTAATGGCCAGTAAAACGTGGCAATTTTAGTGACTATTTTAATGGCCACTGAAGGTGATTGTTTGATTGGCCCTTCTACCTTTTTCATGACCTTTATGTATTGCCGGTAAAAATTCAAATGCACTGTCCTGACCAATGTATATTCGTTCTTCCTATCAATCAAGATTTAAGCCAAATATTAACACGCATTAGTATTTGGGAGTAAAAATTGAAACAGTATAAGAAAGAGCTAATATTAACTAACGCAATTAAAATATTAGCAGAGCAAGTTTATTTAAAAAGAAATTACACTCTGCACAATCTTGGAAAATTACCTTACTAGAACAAAAGAGACTCAAAACCATCAATTATTTGTTCAAGCAAAGCCTTCAGAACAATTCACAACTTGGAAAGGAATTTCATTAAATGATATACTAGCTGTGCTAAGCCTAATGGTCACAGGATTTTTATAATAAAAAAAAAAAACAACACTTTGATTTTCTTCAAGCCTAATGATATACTAGCTGTGCTAAGCCTAATGGTCATAGAATCCAGTGCCAGCAGCAGACACTAGTTTCACAAACATCTGAGCTGAGCCTTCTTCTTGTCACCCATTCTCTGCACTCTAGCAAAAGATAAATGAAGGGAATAAATAATTAAATATCATGAATTCAGTTCAACAAATAACTGTATATGCTAAGAAATTGAGAAGAAACTGTCCACATTGAAACAGGTAAATCCATAAAAGAAAAAGTGGATTTTTTGTTTCTTCTCAGATTTAACAAGAAACTGAAGCTTCACTAATATTGATATTACAACAAACATCATTTAATATATTAAAATGTTAAAAAATTATACATGTTTTCTCTATAAATTAAGATCATTGAGAATCACTAAACAATTATATATGTTAAACAATTGATAAAAGCATGCACACTGAGGCATTTGTTAAGTCAAAAAACACATTCCATATTACTCTGTATTGTTACTGTCCAGTTGTATCCCATATTTGAGCTTTCGCAGTTCTTCCCTCCAGCTGCGAAGCCAATACATGCACATTTGATTCTTGATATAGTTTAGTAATCAGAAAGAATATATCATACCAATATGATGTAGAAGAAAATCCTCCTTACTACAACTAGATTCAGGTGAGGTATCCACCCACCCACCAGAACCCAATTAGAGAGTTGAACAAACTAACCTCAGAGTATCTAGAACCCCAAGAGAAGCAATGGTGTTTAGGATTCGCTAATTTTCACCCAATCCTCTATATTAATATAATTCGGTCGAGACATATACACATCTAGGTACTCTTTGGTAGGATGACTCCAAAAAGAATATTGCCACGGGTTACAACCTACATGAAGAGACAAGATACATATAAAAATATATTATGAAAATATTATAGAAGTCAGGCCAAATTTTTTTCCTTCAATAAAGCTCAAGTAAAAAATGCATGTCAAGACAAGTGTATGAACGTACTGATGACACGTAAGTACATTTCAAGTTGACTCGAAATTTGAAGATTTGAACTTTTTAAGAAGCATACCTGAGACATGGATTTGATATTTTAGTCAACAAGCTAACAATTACTGCAGAAAAATGTGGCATGGAAAATATTGAACAAAACAATCCCTCAAACATGAAGAGAAGAAACATAAATTGAACACAAATAGAAAATGTATACTTACCAAATTGAACAAGACTTGAGAGCAATAGTTCTCTAAGATTAGCATATCTCGTACCAAATGAGTCTTTGAAGCCCCAACCACGTGTCACATCTAATAAATCCTTGAGCATAGTTCTAGCTTATACAAGTGCCAATGTTATTGGCTGCAATAGTAACAATATTGGAGGTATTCAAATATTGTAGTAGCTAGAATGTCATCTAGTGAGCTATAATAACATGCAAGATAAAACAAGTGAAAGATTAGAAAATAAACATCAAAATACTCAATAACTTAAAAAAAATATTAGTTAATGTTAGAGAGTGAGAAACTATAATGAATGAGAGTGAGATATTTTCAGTTCATACTGTAACATTTGTTATTGGCTCTGTTGTGGCAGATCTTGCAGTAACAATATTGATAATTGGTGACATACACATACTGGCATAAACCTGCAATAGTTAATTAACAAATTGTTAAATGTGAGCTGCAAGAAGGAGCACGACTGTAAGTGAACATCCATAGCAAGGCCTTTGCTTTGATTTTAAAGGAAATAAAGCTGATTCCATTAACTATCAATAGAGAAGCTAATAATAAAGAGTAGTTAAATGAGAACCTTTGAACAAGTTTCTATTCCCCAAGGCATAGCAGATATGGCCTGCAATGGATATAAAAGCCATATTAATCATAGCTTAATATAATATGTTAACAGAATCTGACAAAATGAATTTCACAAGGATCAACATCTTAGCTAGAGAACCAAAAGAATTTAAAAGTCTTCTAATGTTTTTTCAATTTTTTTATTACAGTGCAAATTTGTAGGATGGGAAGACACCACAAAAAATAAGAAAAACAGCCAACTAAAGGAAAAAGATAGTCTAAAAACCACAATAAAGCATTTGCGGGCACAAATGGACAGAATCTAAGCATTAGCCAGAGATTCAAAAGAAAATTGTGGAAAAACTTAATCCTGAATACAGTAAACTTGTAAATGACGATAGAGTTAATAATAAAAGAAGATATCTTGCAAGAGAGTTATTGGAAATATATATATATATATATATATATATATATATATATATATATTACCTAAATGGTTGTTGCAAAGATCCATTAACTTGCTCTTAAAAAATTAAATATATGAAAGTACCTCATCTACAGCATTCAAAATGTAGCTAAAGGCGACAACAGTGGCTTATGTAAACTAGCATCTACAACTTTCACTGTACACTAGAGAGCTGAAAATTTTCTTTCATATTTGTGACTGATCTTTACTAAACAATATGCTAAAAAAATAAAATAAAATTTGTTTAAAGGGTGCCTTGAGTTGAGGCTTACTATGATAATAATATATTCAACTAAAATTTGTTCAAGCACTGACGAAACAAGAAAATATATTCAACTACCCAAACCCCATTTACCTGTATATTCCATTGGTTTTCAGAACTATTTTCAAGGCTCATCCTCAATTACCTGCAAGGAATTGAAAATAGATTCACTGATTTAGCAAACTGTGAACATTTTTATAAAAGCAACTAGACATTAAATAGTTACCTTCAATAGATTCAGCAAAGGATTGAAAAACTATTTTAATCTAGCATAACAATATCTCCATTTTCATATTTTTCTGTTTCCCTTATCAATTTCATTTGAGACAGAAGAATATAAAAAAAATATAATGACTTAAAGAAGAAGTTTTTGCCTATTTATCCAATGATTGCAGCAAGGACAAGATAACAATTTCATCTTCACCTCAATCTAGTATATCTCCAAGTTGAACCAACACCTAATGCATAGAGTAAAACAAATTCATATGCTAAAATCTCTCAATTTTATGACACAGATTAACTATACATATCCATGATAATCAATAATTAGTGAGTGCGTTGAACTAGTATGCATGGACCTTAGCCACGAGTTTTTCGGATACTTTAGTTAATTACATACAGAGGTAAGTATCCAGGTTTCCTCCTCACTGTAGCATTTTCACAAACACCTTATGGGAAGTTTAAAATGTAATAAAAACGGATTGAATAGAAGTTTTGAAGGTAGTCGTCACCTTCGTTCCCACATCATCTACACCAAAAAGCGAGGTACGAATCACCTACGCAAAACAAGATCAATTGAATCCAACAGAAGAGACTAAACAAAGAGTGAAGATGAGAAACGGTATTGAGAGGGAATAAAGCACCAAAGCCATGCATGAACCCTTCGAATCCTTCAAATCCCTTCACGTACAAGCACGAAACTTCGAGTCTCATCACGGTCAACGCTTCGCTTGGAGAAATTTTCTTAGGGCTTTGTTAGAGATTGATCAGATGAGGAATTCTATCAGTTTAAATTGACAAAACAAGGCCTGTGGTGGCCGGAATCAATGTCAGCGACGGACCAGAGGGAGGGTTCGAGATCTAGAGAGAAGAAGATGAGAGAGAACGGTCAGAGAAATGGTTTTTTTTTTTAATAATTAAAAATTAATTAATAATTAATAAAGGCTGTTATGTTTTAAATTGTCAATATGAACAAAAAAAATTAAGGGAATCATGTTATATATTAAGGGGGATCGTGTTACATTGGCAATTGACATTTTACATCACAGTTACCGGCAATTAAGAATAAGTGCCACAAAAGTTTTAAATTAAACATCTAATTCTTGGCAATAGTTTTATTGCCGCTAAATGATAGTCGGCAAAGATCAATTTTCCAGTAGTGGTCATATTGGATCAGGTGTTGACCAGTGAGTTAATAGTTGATTCGTATTATCTGGTATATAATAAATTAATTAATTTTATATTGAAGTTATGTATATATACTAAATTTTTTGTATTTGTACCAAGAAATTAATTGGCTTAGGGGTACTTTTTCTTTGATGTAACCTTAGGATGAAGAGTTCGAATCGTTGCTGGTCCTTTTTCTGAATTGTTTTTAATTTTTAAGCTTAAATGCAATTTTGGTCCCTCTATTTTACATAATCCGTAATTTTAGTTCCTCTATTTTAAAATAAAGACATTTAGTCCCTCTATTTTGCACAATCCTCAATTTTAGTCCCCCTATTTTAAAATATAGACATTTAGTCCTTCCATTTTGCACAATTCGTAATTTTAGTCCCCATATTTTAAAATAAAGACATTTAATCCCTCAATTTTGTAAAATTCGTGATTTTTGTCCTTTCGTCAAATTAATAGCGTTGATCATTAAGAGATTAACATTGACAACGATGTGGTATGTGCTTCAGTGACGTGGAATTTGTTTAAAATAAATTATTAAGACTCGTGATTTTCATATTAGGACTTACGATTACTATTGGCCATTAAAATAAATGGTTTTACCTTTTTTTTTAAAATATTTTTCATCAATTATTCTACTTAGTATTAAGAATAATTAAAAACTAAACAAATAAATTTGTATCACATCACTATATTTGGGTCACGTCAAGACTGATGTTAATCTTTTAACGGTCAATGCTTTCAATTTGATGGAAGAACCAAAATTACGGATTTTACAAAATTAGGAAACTAAATATTTCTATTTTAAAATAAAGAGACCAAAATTGTGGATTTTACAAATTGGGGAGTAAATGTCTCTATTTTAAAATAGAGGGACCAAAATTATGGATTGTGCAAAATAGAGGGACCAAATATCTTTATTTGAAAATAAAGAGACTAAAATTGTGGATTGTACAAAATAGGAGGACCAAAATTACAATTAAGCCTAATTTTTAACAGCTTAAAAGAATGTGTCAACAGCAGCGTGCACACCAATATTTAGAGAAGTGTGCGTGATTGATTGAGCAGTCTCGGGCAGTGCATGGCGTCAGTATCAGTGTGACTTTTCACTGTACATTGTGCACGGTCGTTTGAAAAACTGATTCAAAGATAACCGGCGATTCACCGGTTTTTTCAAAACCGGCCGAGTCATACTGATTTACACGGTTTAAATGCAGAATCGATTCAATTAAAGACTTGGACTCGTCAGGTGACCCATTTTCGGATCAACTGGTTGAACCAGTCAGTCCATTGTCGAGTTTGATAAACACTGCAGTGGAGTGAAAATTTTTTCGGGACAAGAATGAAAATTGTAACGTAGAAAAAACAAAAAATAAAAAACGAAAAAAAAAAATTGCTACACTCTTTTATGTTTGACATGAATCGAAATCTTGGTATATAATTGAGTAAATTACGCCGATGTATCTAAAATTTGTCCTTATTACATTCGATATTCTTTCATTTTTTAATATTACACAAAAGTTCTTAATTTTTTGGATTTTTGTTACACCAACTATTCTCTTAAGTATAAATTGTTACACCGACCTCCTTCTTAGATTTGAAAAATCTTACACTAACTCCCTTAGGGATACTCAAAATAATGTAAAAAAAAAAAAGGATAATAAGTGTAACAAGAATAAATCTTAGAAAGTATTTGTATAATTTACTCTATTTTATAAGTAGCATATAAGTTGTTTCAAACAAGTTATATTAGACAGCTTATTAAAGTAAGCTCAAAAGACCTTATAGTCCATCCAAAAGATGTTTTTATAAGTTATCCCAAATACTTTCAAAAGAATTTATAGTAAAAGATAAGTATCAATAATGTTTTTGGCATTATTGATACTTATCTTCTACTACAAGAGGACAATGAACATGTTTTTGGTATTTCAACAGCGGCCCCCAAATGTTGCATGTGTCAACTTTGATGGTCCCCAAATATTAAAGAGGAGTCAAACGTAATATGTAATGTGATGACAGATTTTTTTTATGTTGTAGGACCATGACATTAAGTTAAATACTCATTTTAGCAATTTTAGTATTTGTGAGAATTTTTGTGTAGAGTGTTTAAATTTATGTGAAATTATAAGGCCCACAAAATGAAGATAAATAACTCATTTAAACAATCATGCATTGTAGATACTCTAGATGTATACTTATAGTATCCAATATATAATTGAGAGAAAAATGTACTACTTGTTAAATTATAAGAACCCAAAGGATTGGCACAGTGATGTAAGGTCCCGCTGCGTTTATATGAGGGGGAACGATCTATTTAGCGAGAAAACTCGTGTTCGATTACCTTTGTGTGCAAAATTTCTTTGGGTCAGCGATAGTCACGCATATTTCACAACAGAGATTTAAATTTATCTGTTCATGTAGCATTTGGAATTCTCCTAAAAAAATGTAGCATTTGGAATATGCTCCTAACTTATCATTATTCCATATTTTTATCCTTGTTGTCTTCTTAAAATTCCTCCTTTATTCTCATCCTTATTAAATATCATTTCCTTAATTTTAAGATAAAAAATTAAATCATAAAGTGATAATTATTTTAAAATACATATAATTATGAAATTTTAAGTTGTAATCAAATGATTAAATATGTCATTTTACACTTACCAACTAATTCAAGAACTAATTTTACTAAATATTTTTAATTCAATTAATTATTTGGTTTTCATTTAACTTATCTAATAATTTTACAAAAAAAATCAACTTAAAATTATTGAAATAATTTTTTCATCACATAATTAAATTTTAATTATACCAAGTTTTAAATTAATCAAATAAAATATAAATTATCCTTAAATTTATTTTATGCAAGACAGTGAACATGTTTTTGGCATGTGATCGGCGATGGTCCCAAATATTCCCTAAATATTAATGATGGGTACAACCAAAACCTACTTTAAATTATTGAAATAATTTTTTCATCACATAATTAAATTTTAATTATACCAAGTTTTAAATTAATCAAATAAAATATAAATTATCCTTAAATTTACTTTATGCAAGACAATGAACATATTTTTTGGCATGTGATCGGCGATGGTCCCAAATATTCCCTAAATATTAATGATGGGTACAGCCAAAACCTACTACTATCATTATTTTTTTATTCAACAAAGAAAATGTTCATTAAGAAAGAGGATATGGGTACAGGGGTACCCACCCTTACAAAGTCCTATTCTCTATCCCCAACAAATATAATTTTGTATGTATGAACCCGTCCTTGTGTATCTATTGAAGACATCTACATATTACCCAGCAAAAAGGCATTACCCCACTGTAAGTTCTGAATCCACAATACAGTCCATGAACAAGTATGTATCTAATATAAAAGTACCCAACCAACTTTGCGGTAGCCAAGTATACCCAAAAAAATTGGACCTGCACCTCAAATCAGACACGCGGCACCAGATACCATTAGCATTAGAGTGTTCCAGCAAGTTGATATAAATTAAAGGCTTAAATGCAATTTTGGTCTTTCTATTTTGTACAATCCGTAATTTTAGTCCTCCTATTTTAAAATAAAGACATTTAGTCCCTCTATTTTGCACAATCTGCAATTTTGGTCCCTCTATTTTAAAATAGAGACATTTAGTCCCCAATTTTGTAAAATCCATAATTTTGGTCATTCCATCAAATTGAAAGCATTGACCGTTAAAAGATTAACGTCAACCTTGACGTGACCCAAATATAGTGATGTGATACAAATTTATTTGTTTAGGTTTTAATTATTCTAAATACTGAGTAGAATAATTGATGAAAAATATATTTTAAAAAAAGGTAAAATCATTTATTTTAATGGCCGAAAGTAGTTGTAAGTCCTAATATGAAAGTCACGAGTCTTAATAATTTATTTTAAACAAATTCCACGTCACTGAAGCACATACCACATCGTAGTCAACATTAATCTCTTAATGATCAACGCTTTTAATTTGACGAAAGGATAAAAATCATGGATTTTACAAAATTGAGGGATTAAATGTCTTTATTTTAAAATATGGGGACTAAAAGTGCTAATTGTGCAAAATGAAAGGACTAAATGTCTATATTTTAAAATATGGGGACTAAAATTACGAATTGTGCAAAATGAGAGGACTAAATGTCTCTATTTTAAAATAGAGGGACCAAAATTGCAGATTGTGCAAAATAGAGGAACTAAATGTCTTTATTTTAAAATAGAGGGACTAAAATTATGAATTGTACAAAATAGGGGGACCAAAATTGTATTTAAGTCTAAATTAAAACATGTACCAGGATTACTCTGCCATACAGTGAAAGAATGATCAAAGTTCTCAGTGAAAATTTTCAACCATGCTCACGTGTAAAACATAACATCATTCATAAGGTTATCCATATCAGCATCAATACCGTGTAGAACATAACATCATACCTAACACCTACGACTATCATTGCCCCCAAATATCACAGACTTCACAGTTACTTCGCTTGCGAAGTGTAGCCACATGTCGTGACTTTTAATTTTGCTCCTTTATTACCAACTAACCATTGTTACACGTGCATCACACGGGTTAGGTAAGTTATACAGTGGATGAAGATATTTATTTTATTTTAAAAGTAATTAAAATATAATTAATACATAAAACTGTTTAAATTTAATATAATTTGAAATTACACATATAAGAATCTAAATTAGATTTGGATTTATTGTATAAAAGAGCACATTTAAATTCTAAGAAAAGGATATATTAAAGTAATTAGGTAAAAGAAAATTCAAATGTTTAGGTAAAATATAAAATTCAATATATTAATTAGGTGAAAAGACTTATATATAAACAAAATTAACTAACTTTTGCGGTAATTGAGAAAGTTAGTTGATATTATTTAAATTTTACTTATCACATCTAAAAATATAATTTTTCCTAAAGTGTCATTCATTGGAACTTAATATCAAAAATAAGAAAGAGTCATTGAAAATATAATCTCAATTAATTAAGGGACATTTTTGGGATAGCATGATTAAATAAGGGTTGAAGTACGTAGTTAAAATTTGCTGATATTTTAGTTCATTTTTTGTTGTTGGTTATAATTAAATCCAGAAGGAGTATAAAGTAAGGAAAAATATACTTTTATTGAAATTATTATAACAATGAACTAGAAAAACTATTAAAAACACAAGCAAAGAGTAGTATGATTTTAATCTACATAGAAAAAAAATAGAAACAAACATGTTTTTTTTATGTAAATAAATAAAAATTAAAATATTATACTAAAAAATAGTTTATAATCAAGAGAAGATTAATTAAACTAAAATATTTAAATAAATTGCAATTGGCACCATAGTAATTTTGATATTAATGTAGCTTTATGTAAACTGTTGTCCTAAGGGGTATATTTTTATTATCCAATTTAAATGTTAATAATTTTCATGTAGATATCAGTATTGTTTTATGCAAAATTTTAGTCCTATTCTAATATATTTTTAGGCTTAGATTAAAATATCTGTATTTATATTGAATTTTACAACATAGATATTAATATATTTTTGTGTTAAATTTTTATTCACATATAATTTAAGTATTTTTATCTAAATTTTTATACATTATTATAAAAAAAATATTTGTGTAAGATATATTTACATCATGTGATATATATTTACAATGTTTAAAAATGTTTTTGGTCCATCAAAATTTAGCAAGTTTTGCTTTTAGTTCCTCATAAAATTTTCAAATGCTTTTAGTCTTTTTTTTTGTCAATGCATATGCCACATATATTAATAAGGTGATATGTTTACTACGTAAAATTATGACTTATATATAAAATAATTAAACCATCATTTTAATAATTAAATAAAATTTCAGATCAACACCTCCTTTTAGAGACTCGTCAACACCTTGGAAACATAGATACACCTCTAAGTTTTGTGAGAACCTGTTTGTTCTTCAAGTATTCATCATCACTCAATACTCGTGACTGTCGAATAATTAATTTAATTGAGATTTTATTTTTATTTTTTTTAAAAAAAGGAAAATAAACCGTCCCCCAGCCCCCTTTTATTTTGTACTGAAATTTTGATGGAAACCATTGATTCAACTGAATTTCCCTTCGAAATACGATAATTCGACATCACTTGATGTTTCGGTCATCATTAATATCTTATAGGATGGGTTAAGTTGATTCTTGATTTAGCGAGTTTGAAGTGCCTTAGGAATTTGGGGTTACTAAATTGTTTTAGGTTATTAGTCTAAGTAGTTTTATTGTTATTGTGATTTAACACTTGGTTATTTAATTAACTTAATAATTTAAGAATTATTAAAATAACAATTTAGTTATTCAATATACGAGTGATAAATGTATGTGGCAAAAGCATCACCTTATTAATGTACATGGCATGTGCTGATGTGACAAATTTGTTGACTATTGCTACATCAGTGATTAACAGTTCAAAGTTAATTGTGTTGACGAAAAACATGAGGATGAAACTTGCATCGTTGAGAGAATGATTTAGGTTTTCCGCCACCAAAAATGAACTGAGTTCAGAGGTTGAGATTTTTACGTGTGAATGAATGTTCATAGTAAGGTTGAAGGTCACGGGGTTTAATTGATGACTAAGAAAAGGAACCTTTTTAATTATTTGTTTTTTGGTTTTAATTTGTAGTTTCGTTTTCAACTTGACAAGAAGAAAGAAGAATAGGGAAGGAAGGTATAGTGTGAGAATGGCGGACACATCACCAAGAATAAAAGTCAACTTTTCTCTAGTGAACCTTGAGACTTGCGACAATCTCAATGCCAATGGTGGCGACGATGATGGTGATGTCGACGGTGGTAGTGGTGTTGCCAGTAGTGGTGGTGGTGGCGGTGTCAATGCTAATGTTAGTAGTGGTAGTGCCAATAGTGGTTGTTTGTAGTAGCGACGATGGTGGTGGTGGCTATAGTGGTGGTGATGACAGTGCTAGTGTCGGGTGGTAGTGGTGGGAATGGTCGTTGTCAAATGTAGGGAGACTATGCTTTTTTAAAACTAAAAATCAAATTCACAAATCCTTTTTTCTTGGTTTTGAAAATAAATGTAAAATTATTTTAAAATTGAGTTAAAAATCATTTCAGCTTCATTTTTCCAAACGCATTTTGTTTTGAAAATTGCATTTAAAAACCAAAAACAAAAAACTCCTAACCCCTAGAACGAGCCCTAAATTTTTGTTTTTTTTAGTTGTAACAAGTATTTATTTATTTTTATCCATAAACAAATATATTTAATCTTTTTTTTTTTGTTGATGAGCTTTTTTTTAGGAAAATAATTGAAATACAAATTTCTTTGGTTTTTTAAAGACATTTGATTTTCACATGTAAAGCTTACATGAACTTATTTTAGTAGTATCTATCTTATTTTTGTAAGCTACTTCAACTTGCTTATGAAAATAAAATAGATTATAAACTACTAGAGTTTTTCGTTTTTCATTTTTATTCTTACTAACTTATTTGAGATCTCGTTTTATCATTTTTTTTAATTTAAAAATCAAATGACTAAATATATGTTTTTATGTCATTTTATATTTATTAGCTAGCTTATTAGCTAATATTACCAAACACTTTTGCAGATATTTTCCACCTAAGGGAAATATTAAGTGTATTGACATATTTGTTTTAATTAAATTCATATGTACATATTTTGAAACAGGGTGATTCATTCTTTATGTAAAAAACCAATTTGATTCTCATATAGGATTTAATCATACCAAAAAATCATAGTTCTTTCATAGAATATCTGATCCTAATAATTGTGGTAAAATTGTAAATACCTTTAGGTGTGATGTAAACTTCAAAGAAATAAAAGAATAAATAGAAGAAACAACTTTCATGTGGTACCACGTAGTTCTACAAGAATATGCCAACAGAATATATATAGCTTCTTACATTCCACATGTTATGGAACGAGAATAACGCTGCGATTGGATAAACAACTTAATCATGTTTTTATTCGTAGACTCTTATTACAATAGTGTTTATATATATATATATATATATATATATATATATATATATATATATATATATATATATATATATATATATATATATATATATTCGAGTATGAAGTTTATTAGAATAAACTAAAAAGAGCTTATTTTTTTACTACATCAAAAGGCTTATTATTAATATAAGTTAATAAGCACCCACATCCGACGTTAAGTTTCATACAGAAGAACTGAAACTCTTTGGTGATGACGATTTGGTAGCAGTGACGATTTTCATTTCTTTTCTTTATCTTTGATAAACTGCTACATTTGACGAGAGTCTGCATCAGAACAAGGAAGAATATATATAATTATTTGACGTATGAGGAATTGTTTAATTGAAAAACTAAATTAATTAAAACATATCAACCCTACCTTGAGATGTTGAACAATTTGAATTGTCTGACACTCTAAAGATGTGAACCTGGAATGTGAGTTTTGTAGCAGGAATGAGCTCAAAGATGCAAACATCACCAACTTTCAAGTTATTGTCCTCGGCAAATGGCTTCCATCCACTACTGAGTTCAAACCTTATTTTTCCAGCGACTGCCCGTGTTAGGTATCTTGCAGGCCAAACTCTCCCATTAAAAACCTGAAGATTGATATATCCCCTCTTCTTGTTGTGCAAATCAATGTTGTGTCTCCTCCAAAATTCACACGGAAAATACTGCCAAGGAAGAAAAACAGATAATCTTTTATTGCCCACATTCATTACTATTGTCAATTATTTCAAAAATTCTCTATGTAGAACTATACGCGTGTTTAATGATAAATGATAAAAATATATAGAATCAAAAGAGATTTAGTATTTTAATCATCAAGTGACCAGGACTATAGTGTTTTCAAGTCAATTTTTTAGCCAACCTTCTTGTAAAAGATTTTTTTTGCTAAGTAGTGACGTTTGATCCATTTATTTTTGGATTTCTTTCCTCTTTAAAAAGAAACATTAGACTAAACCCACTTATTGAAAAATTCATACAAAGTTAAACAATTTTTTTAATAAAAGAAAAGAAAAGAAAACTAGTTTTTTAGTAAAAAAGAAAAAAATTGACTTCTCTTTAATTTCCCTCTCTTCTTTGTCATTTTTCCAATTTTCTTTCAATAATCTCTTTAAAAAAATAATCAAATAACTTCTCTTTTTTTTTAATTTTGATTTTTACTTTAAACTAAATTTATGAGTCAAAGACACCCTTAGTATCAGTTATGTTTGAATTGAATTAAGAAAAATAGGTATCCAACAATTTCTTTGTTTTCAGCATCACTTAATTTCTTGGAATTAGTCACTTCAACAATCTTCAATAGTGAATAGAATATATTTCATCTTAGATAGTCAAATCTTTCTTAGCAGCTTACCAAAGAACTCCAAAAACGCACGTATGATTGATGCATGACAATCAGGTATGACGGATTACAAGGTCTGAAATTACTTGCTCTATCAAAAGCCGTAACTTGCTTAGTAGTAGTCATTAGTTTTCCTGCAAAATTAGAATGTTGTGAGCCACTCAATTCGTTATCATCTTTCTCGCTACTAAAAACTGAGACCTAATTAGTATAGGTTTAGTTAAGAGTTTGAATTTTATAGCATATTTAGATTAGCTTCAATTAAAAAATAATATTTCCATAAATTTTAAATGCTTTTGCAGAAAATTGAAAAAAAAATTAACGATTATTTTTTAAAATAAATTGATACAAATATATGCTAAATAATGTTGATTTTACAAAATTAACTTTTGTCAAAAGTGAGTTCGAAAGTGAAGTAATATATATTTAGAAACTTTATCTTAAAAATAAGTTTATAATAAAAGTTAATATGAAACTTTAATCTAACGCAAAGGCTATCATTTTTTACTTTTCTAATCTAATGTGCTTTTATGGAACAAAAGTTATTTTTGAGACTTAGAAACAGATAAAAATCTTATACCTTTGCCCTTTCTGTCAGTATGATGTGGAGCAGCCTTTGGCATTTTCATGGTATTATCAACCTAAACAAATTTGCAACTTCCCATTGGTTCAAGGAATTCATATGACGAGTTATCTTTTCTCTTTTGACCTGGTCTATAATACTCCAAATTCTCATTATTTAGAGGTTTATAATTTCCTTGATCATTGGTGGCCATTTTACCTTCTACTTTTCCGAGAGGGTAGTCTATCTCTAAGGCACGTCTATCAAAGATGTGTACCTGGAAATGGGAAGTTCTTTGATATCTAAAAAGCAAAAGATGGCCATGAGCTAGAGAGTGATGCTCCGCAAATTCTTTCCAACCATTTTGAAACCGCATTTTACCTTCGCGTTTTTCTAAACTCAATTTCCATTGTGCACCATTTGGAGCATTAAGAAATAGAGTATTTGGTAAGCCTTCTCCATATTTCTCCACAAACTTATTTGGGATCATCTGTCAATCATATGAGATTAATATGTTTGATGAAGCTTGGAAATGTGGTATAGTGCATTACATCTATCAATTTTATACAGTTATGTATCGATCTAAATTTGAAATTACTCCCCCTTTTGGTTAAATGGGAGGTTCGAAGACCTTAGAACTAAGAAGAAATGTGAAAACAAAATGAATAAAATTTCTCACACGCAAGTTAAAATCAAATTTTGCATTTCCTCTTTTGAAAAAATTATATTATAATTTTTTAAAAAAAAAATATGAAATAAGTAAATTAATTTAATTTATAGAAAAATTGTATTTACTTTATCTTTTAATTTCCTTTTCCTATGAATATTTATTGGTAAATTGATATTGGCTCAACTGTTTATTATGGACTTTCACTTACACTTTACCACTACTGGCTCAAATTAATACTTTATTTGTTTTCTCCAAAACAGAAAAGAAAAAGGAAAAAAAAAGAAGAAAAAAACTTTGAAAGAGAAGGAAACAGAAAAGATATAGTGATCACGGAGGCATCATCAAGGTTCAAAATTCAAGTTTCGCACAAATGGATAAACTAATAAGATTGCGTAAGCATTGTCACTAGCGAACTAACTAATACGTTTAGACGTGCTGCATGTAGGTTCATAATCAAAGGTTTGCATCTTCTCAATTTCCTTAAACACGACACAAAGTAACATTAGACATAAGAGATAAAAACATAAAGCACTTAAGGAAAAAAAAAAAACAAAAAGGTTAGCAAGGTAGGATTGAAACGCTAAATTTTTTTTATGCGTGTATCATGCAAAATTTAAATGTGTGCTTACTAGCTTTCCTTCTTGAAGGCTGGTAGCAATTATGATCTTGAAAAAGTGCATAGGCTTCCCCTGGTGCTCGTGACGAAATTTACTAGCCATGAGCCTGAATTGAAATAAACCATAGGTGAGTACTGCAGTTATGAATTGGATAATGGCCAGGAATCAAGAACAATGGCAACGGCTTTTATAGAAGTGATTGCCTTCCATAAACAACAGAGTGAAGTCCATAAGCCATTTAAGTGTTTGGACCTTCAAATTAATGCGTCTATAGTTTATTTCTTTCTCCTTACCAATGCTCAAGACTTCTTGAAACTAACTAAAACCACAATTAAGTGCTTATTGGAATTGTTCTTCTTTTTTTACTAATTCTCAGGAAGGTCAAAGGAGATAAATAAGTTTAAAACTTGTAGATTTCTAGTTAATCAAACAAATATAAATTAGGAAATACTCCCCCCGTCCCTATTTATAAGACCCTTTCAATTAATTCACATCCCTTAAGAAAAGTAGTTAACTTAATTAATAACATTAAATTTGTTAATAATGTGTATTGTTCTTCTAAAAGTACCCTTAACTTTTTTTTTTGAAATTAATCACCTCTCTCCACTTAATTGCTTCTCATCTAATTAATTAATGTTTGGAGAGAGAATAATTAATTAAGAATACTTTAAGAAAAAAATAATTAATGCATCTAGAAATTAGAAAAGAGTCTTATAAAAATGGATAAACAATTTTTTGAAAAGAGTCATATAATAGGGATGAAAGGAGTAGTGTTAATAACACATTCAAGATATAGTATTATCTTTAATTTTAAGTATATTCTTTATTATTAGCTAAATTTTATGTAAGTTATTACTCCCTCCGTTCTAGTTTATATGACGTTTAAGATTTTGGCACATGTATTAATGAATGCAATTAATTTGTTGAATTTTCTAGAAAATATTAGGCAACTTCCTAATATACCCTTTATCTCTCTAATTATTTACTTATAGTACACTACTCCCACTAAGTATTGATTAAGGGTAATCTTGGAAAAAGATATTTAATTCAGCATTGGTTTTCTAAAATGACATCTATTTTGGAACAAATTTTTTCCCTAAAACGTCAGATCATTTAGAACGGAGGGAGTAAATAACATACTACTACCTTCGTTCCTATTTATAAGACTCAATTACCTAATTCACCAGGATTAAGGAAAGTGGTTAATTTAGTTGGTAACAATAAATTTGTCCTAAATTTATATATATTTCAAAAATACCACTGTCATTAATGATGTTCTCTCTCTTTTACATGTTTATCAATACAACCTCTCTCCTATTTAATTAGGGGTATTTTAGTCTAAAAAATAATTAATGCATGAGACATTATGGATTAGGTCTTATAAAAAGGAACAAATACTATTTGTCATTTGGGTCTTATAAATAGGAACAGAGGTAGTATAAACCACTATGTATTTAGTAAAACATGGAATTTGTTTAATAATAAAGATTATGTTAGAAAAAGATATTAACATTTATCACATAAATATTTACGCAACTTAATAATTATACTATTTTTTGTCCTTATTATAAGGTTTAATTAACTAATTCACTAGGATTAAGAAAATTGATTAATTTAGTTGAGAGCATTAAATTTGTCTTGAATTGGTATTTTTTTTCTTTCAAAACTACCCCTTGAATAAAAGTAACAAATATTAATGGATTATGTTTATCCCATTGTCACGTTATTCTAGAACTGACTTTAAATAAGGGTATTTTTGTAAAAAAAAATAATTAATGCATGAGACATTTTAAATTGGACCTTATAAAAAGGACCAAGCCACACTTTTAATTAATGCATGTATTTTAAATTAGTTGTTTATTTTAACTTAAGCCTACCAATCACAATTAATCTATTTTTCATCTAATTACTATTTTTTATATTTCTTGTGTAATTTTTTTAAGGCTTAATTTCACTTTTGGTCCTCCAAGTATCACAATCATGCGATTTTAGTCCCGCAGGTTTTAATTGTCCAATTGAATCCCCTAGATATCACAAATGTGCGATTTTAGTAGCTCAAGTTCCAATTGTGCTAATTGAGTCCTTCATATTTCACAATTATGCGATTTTAGTCCCTCGGGTATATATATTCTTACATATATATTAACAAGAATGATATTGGTTTATTAAACGAAGGGATTAAAATCGCACAATTGTAATACCTGGAGGATGCAATTGGAACTTGAAGGACTAAAATCGCACATTTGCAATACTTGCAGTACCTAATTGACACAATTGAAACATGAGAAACTAAAATTGCACAATTGTAATACTTAAGGGACCAAAAGTGCAATTAAGTCTTTTTTTTTAAAACTATATGCAATGAATTGACTACAGATCATAAGTGGAAGATTAAATTATGATTTCATAATTTTTTTAGGCTTAAACACATTTTTAGTTCCCCTATTTTGTCAAATATGCAATTTTGGTCCCTCTATTTCAAAATAGAGACATTTTGTCCCACTGTTTTAGAAAATTCACAATTTTGGTCCAATCCTCAATTTTTCCTACATTTATTTCTTTTATTTCTTACATTTTAATTAATTAAATCATTTCTTGATGCTACATTAAATGAATATGTTAGGTCTAGGATTCAATTAAACCAAAATAAAACATAGGCAAAATTGTGGATTCAACCAAAATTGTGGATTTTCTAAAATAAAAGACATTCCTTTAAATTAAATACATTAATACTTAATTTCGAATAAATATATAATGGGCAGAGGTACTATTTATATTGCTTTTGGTCCTAATTATTTTCTATTTAAGAATTTTTTTTAAGAAAAAAAATTGCTCGCATGTCGTCATATATTTATTTCTAACTGCACATGTGATTCTATTTTTTCTTTTTTTTTTATAAAAAAAGTAGTAATTTAAAGGGTTTGGATATTCCTTCTCTTTGTTCTTTCTTTCCATTCAATTTACACACTCTAAAATTCTCATTTGCAATATAACTCCTTGCTTTCTCTGGATATTGCTCGTATAGGAAGTTGAAAAGAGGGAGCAAACTTTTTTCCTAGAAGTGTGGTTGCTACATGTGGTAAGTGTTGTCAAATGATCCTAAAGACAATGAAAGAGACAATTGATCAGCAAAAGCAGTAGCTGGAGACAATTAAAAAAAAGGTTGATTTGTCATTTATTTTGTTGATCACCTGATTTTTTTTTTTTATTAAGTCTTATGATTTAATATTTCAGTTTAAGTATTTTCATTGTTTTGTACAAAGCACGCACAATGACTTGCAACAACAAAGATGAGCAAATTTCTTAAGTAATTTCCTTTTTGTGATAGAAAAAACTTCTTTTTGTGATAGTTTGTGATAGCGTAATTTATAACAATGAAAATATCATCAAATTTGAATTTTTCAATTTTTATGGGTATGATTTTGTTTGGTACCCAAGTGTGAACTATTGAACTTCATGATTAAAGCACTAGAGAAAAAGGATGATGCTTCGGGACTACATTGTGGAAGGTATCTTTTGTCCAAATAGCTTTCGTTGTGGCTGTGGTAAAAAAGTTGGCTGAAAATATGTAATTCTCCCATTGCCTTCTTTATTTTCGTATAGTGAATATCTGAATAGGTGCTTTAATTGGATGAAGTCACTACTACATAATCCCCCTTTAACGTCGATTATTTGAGCCTTTCAACATTGGTTCTTGGTTGATGTTGTATCGAATGATGTTAAAAGTATTTCCTTTCTACATCGGTTAATATAGAACCAATGTAGAATTATGCCAAACCAAAAAAAAAAAAAAACCATTACTCGAATTCCTTCTATATCCACTCTGTTTTACAAATCAAAAACTAGATCAATACACAATCTAACTCAACAAAGACGCACGATTTATATCAATATAATGACAATGTTTTACAAATCTAAAAAGAATACAGCCGCTTGAATAGAGCACAAAGAAGAAATAAGAAGAAACCCCTCAACCCATAGTAGGAACCATCAAAACAACCATTAACACAATACAAAATCCTAAGCCTTAGCACCAACACAGAATCTGCATTAGAAAAAACCAAGAAAAATGAAAGAAAAAGAGAAAAATCAAAAATCAAAAACAAAAAAGAAAAAGAAGAATGAGTGAGGATAAGTTGAAGAGGAGGAAAAAGCCTCAAACCATAAACAGAAATACACCTCTTGTTGCATAGGCTATTGAACTTCATTCGTATCTCCTCTGCATCGGTGGTCGTTGGCATCATCAACCGCTATACGAAGTCTGTGAAATTAAGGCACACCGACTTTCCCCTCAGCACGAGTGCAGCAGTGTCATGTGCACGTGCAGCCATTTCGAGCATTGGGTATGTCCCGAGCCAAATTCCCGATTTATTGTTAGGGATTCACAGACCCACTTGTTCTTGTTCCTGTGACGCACTCCTCGGTACATGGGTGCCTTGTGTCCTTGAATACTCTTCACCATGATCACTTCTTTGGCCGCGCTGATGCTAGATCAGTGGACTCGTTCACCTGCAAGATCCAACCAACAATAGCAAGATCTGACCCCTGATGGTGAAAGAAGTGGTTGGCCGATAGTGTTGGGAGAGATCTTCCTCCGCCGCATCAATATGTTGCATCACATGTTTTTCTTCCACAATCTCCTCCTTTAATGTGAAGATCTCCACCACCGCCGTGTAGATCAAGGTGCGGTGCTCATTGAGGCTTGAAGGGGGGTTGGGCTAGGTTTTGTGTGGCAGGTGATTGTGAGCGATGTTAAGTTTTGTGTTGGTATGAGTGACACTAGGTTTTCAGGTGTTATGTTGCTGCGTGTGTGATGGAAGGATTAAGAGAGTGATTGCACTATTTTAAGAAAAGCTCTCTATATAACATCGGTTATGAGGTAACCGATGCTAACAATGGACATTTATTTACAAAAATGCCACAACAAATTTGTTAACATCGATTCTCATATAATCGATGTAAATTAGACGATGTAAAACGTATATTTTGTAGTAGTGAGTCTCTTAGAAGGTCTATCTGTATGGGCAACTAGAAAACTTTTCATGTATTTATCTTAATTCTTTGGTTCCAGTCTTTTGTCATATTATTTTTGAACTATTTAAAATTGCATTTCTCCCTCCCAAAAGTTTGTAAACAAAGAAGCCAAAAGTATAAAGAGGGAAAGTTTGTTCTTGAAAGGTATTTTGTTGTCTCAATTTGAGTTATGCTTTATTCTCCATAATATGCATATTGTGCCCATCAATTGTCTCTTATATTGCTCATAGAATTGATTTAAGATATTCACAACAACAACTTCTAATGAGCACAAAACACATTGTATGATTGGCGTTTGAAGTTATTCTTTTTTGTAGGCGACAAGAATTTGATTAAAAGGTAATCCGAATAGCATAAGGAATGCTAAAGGCGAGAAAAGAGTTTCTAATACAAACAAAAAACTAAATCCTAACAACCCCATACAAAATCAATATTAGCTTGGCTTTTAAAGGCAGAAGAAATTACAAGTACATTGTGTCTCACATGAATAATCCAGACTCTTTAAATATGTATAGGCTACGCACGCATAAGTAGATCTTCAAACAATGTCTCTGTTTTGATGAAAGTTATACTATATTTATATATTTATATACGAAATTTTGGCAGCAAGTGTGGATTGGAAAATAGGAAATCATTTACATAAATAGTTGCAAATTTCATTAAATAAAATAATCCTCATGTCCGACACCTTTATCATGGTTTTGGTTTGTTATAATTTTGAATAAAGATAAATTATTCAACTAAAATGTATAAAATTCAAAATTAATGCTACTATAATTCCTTAACCCCCTCATTCTTATTGTTTATTATATGTTACTTAGACTAACTACCATAGCAAATTCTTTGGTATTAAAATAAAATAAAATAAAATGCTTTGGTAACATTTGAAATATTACCCTTAAATAAAGGTTAAATTGATTTGCAAGTCTTCATACTTTTACAAAATTTTCAATTGGATCCCTGAACTATTTTTTCTTTTAATTAGGTTCCTGATTTTTTTTTCAATTGGGTCCTCCGTCTAATTGTCGTTATGAAAATTAAACACAGACACCTAATTAATTAGAAGTGTAGATTGTGGACTAGTTCTTTTGGAGTGTGTTGTAAGCACAACTAAGTCAATTGTAAGTTTTTTTGTAGAGTTTCAACCTCATGTAGAGCCAAACAATTGTGAGAGGCTGAAACTCTGCAGAAATTGCTCACATCTCACAATTGACTCAGTTGTGTTTACAACACATTCCAGAAGCACTAGTCCACTATTTCCACCTCTAATTAGGTGTTTGCGGTAAATTTTTCATAACGATAATTAGACAAGAAAACCAATTGAAAAAAAAAGTTTAAGGACCCAATTAAAAGAAAAAAAAGTTCAAGAACCTAAATAAAGATATGGGGAAATGTGGAATAATTAAATCTCAACTAAAGATCTGACTAAAATTTGAATTCCATCATCAATAATTCAATGTTAATAAACTTCCATTTTGTTTTCAGGGATCGGGTTCTATCAAATTACAAATTCAATGTTAATAATACATGATCTACATGTTTAAATTTTTATTAACAAATATAATATGTATTATAAAATAGCTCAGGTCCAGTACAAGATGTACCAAACTGAGATCCAAAAGTATTACATAGGAAATATAGAACACACCCGAAGTGGCTCCAAAGAACAACCCCTATTCTACCAATAGCATCCTGAAACATGTTTAAAATGAGTCGAGAAGTTATGATTTCAAGTGTTGATAATAACAATTTTGTACAATATTCAAGATATTACAAAACTAAAAAAAATATAATATGAGCTGCAAATCTAATAGAAAACTGAGTGAGAAAAATATGAGTATGTTCAAAGTGGATTATGAGAAAGCGTATGATTCAGTTTCTTGGGAGTTCTTATTGTATATGTTGAGGAGGTTGGGTTTTCATGAAAGGTGGGTTAAATGGTTTAAAGAATGTTTGAGATCTTGCACAATTTCTATCATAGTGAATGAGAGTCCTACAAGTTTATGATGCAAAGAGGGCTTATACAAGGTGATCCATTGGCACCTTTTCTCTTCACGGTGGTGGCGGAGGGGTTAAGTGGTTTAATGAGGGAGGCAATGGATAATAATTTATTTCGGGGATATATGGTAGGTCATAGTCATGTGGAGGCCAATCTACTCCAATATGTGGATGATACTATTTTTGCGGGGGAGCCTTCATTAAATAATGTTGTGGTAATAAAAAGTATTTTGAGGTGCTTTGAGTTAGCATATGGGCTTAAAGTTAATTTTGCTAAGAGTAGGTGTGGTGCAATTGGTGCTGATGGTTCTTTGGTTAAGAGATTGGCAGATGTTTTGAATTGCAACATCTTGTCCTTCCTGTTCGTGTAGTTGGGCATCACAATTGGTGCGAATCTAAGAAGGAAGGTTACATTGAAGCCTACTGTTGACAAATACTTAAAGAAATTATCATCTTGGAGGCATAAACATCTCTCTTTTGTGGGAAGAATTTGCTTGATAAATTTGATACTTTCTTCTTTACCTCTCTTTTTCCACTTTCTTTAAAATGCCAAACAGGGTGGTTAGGAGGATTCAAAGTATCCAAAGAGATTTCTTGTGGGGAAAAACAATGGAAAGTAGGAAAATAGCTTAGATAAGTTGGAAGAGTTTGTGTTGTTCTAGGAGTCATGGTGGTTTGGGGTTAAAGGACATTAGAATATTTAATTATGCACTTCTTAGTAAATAGAGATGGATGATGTTCCACCAAGAGGATTCTCTATGGGGAGCAATTTTGGAGGCTAAATATGGGGGGTGGAAGGGATTGATGAATGTAGAGACAAGTAGACATGCATCAATTTGGTGGAGAGATTTAAATAAGGTATGCCGTGGGGACAACCAATTACATTGGCTTAATAACTTAGTGAGATGGAGAATTGGGGATGGAAGTAAAACTAGATTTTGGTTGGATGCATGGAGGGGAGGTGATTGTTTAGCTACGACTCACCCAAGGGTTTTCTTAAACTCGGAGCAAAGAGATGAAACAATAAAAAAAATATGGGGGATTGGGTTATGGATAGGTGGAGTTGGAGCTTTAAGTGGAGAAGAGGATGGTTTGAATGGGAAAATGGCATGGTTGACTATCTGAATGATGTGGTGTCCATTATTCAAGTTCAAAAACAAGGGGTGGATGAGTGGTGGTGGGAGGTGGAGCCTAATGGAGAATATACCATGAGGTCGGCTTACAATGCTCTGCAAGATTTATCTTGGGATTCTCAACAAGACTCTTTGTATTCATTTTTGTGGGATATAAAAGTTCCTCCTAAGGTTGTCTTTTTGTGTGGAGGGTTTTCAAAAACCGTTTACCCACAAAAGACAACCTCAGAAAGAGGAACATTCATCTTGTGGAGGAGGAGTATACATGTCCCTTTTGTTTGTCTCAAGAAGAAACATATTCAGATGTTCTCTTCTCTTGTCCAAAACTGGATTTCATATGGAAGAGGTGTTATGCTTGGGTGAATCTGGTGACATCCTTACCGGATAAACAAGTGGATCATTTCAGACAACACATGTTTGGGATGGAATCAAAAGAAAGGAAAGAAAAGTGGTATGTCATTTGGTGTGCAATTACATGGTGTATTTGGAAAAAAAAAAAAAAGAAACTCCTACATCTTTAGAAATGAAGAATTTGATGGGAAAATGTTACTGTAAGAAGTCGAGTATGTGGCTTGGTCATGGTTGAAGCTCAAGGTTAAATCCTTTCAATATTCTTTCCTGTTATGGGTTTGTAAACCCGGGAGCATGCCTGAAGGATCGATGGGTTACTTTTATAAAATACTACTCCATCCAACCCAAAATGAGTGTCGTCCTAGGTTTTTCTTTACACAGACCAAGAAAAGCTATTAAATAGATAAAAGTGAGAAGTACTCCCTCCGGCTTCAAATATAAGCAAAAAAATTACTTGAGTTTTGGATTTAAATATAAGCAAATCTTAACTAATTTTAGTTCATTTAATGAGACCATCTCCAAAATATCCTTCATTTAATAGAGAGTTTTAATTTCAATGACTCCTCCTTATTCTTGATATCAAATTTCAATGAAGGGTAGTTTAGGAAAATAACTTATTTTTTACTTGTGATTGATGCAATTAAATGTTGTTAACTAACTTTCTTAGTTAGCGTGAAACAATTTTTTTTTGCTTATATTTATATCTGGAGGGAGTAATTTTACAAAACTAACCTTATTATTAATATTGCATTGGAAAGATAAAATGACATTTATTAAGGGTATTAGTGAAAAAAAGTAATTGATATTACATTGAAAAGTCAAATGAGATACAAGGTACAACACTCGTTTTTTTTTTCCAAATGTACTACACTCATTCTGAGACGGAGCGAGTATTAGTTACGTGTGATGCAGGTGAACAGGGTGTGTAGATCTGCTTGGTTTTCAGTGTTGGAACTCGTAGGTAGTTATCTGGAAGTGGGGGTCGTAGTTATGTGACTATTTACTGCACCAGCTACTGGAGATGAAAAACCTGACAAAAGTTTTAATGTGAATTTTGCTATGTAAAGACACTTGGTTTTGAAGATATAATCTCGTGTGTACTGCTGGGGATCCTCTATGTTCGTTCACTTCGTAGATGTTGGCTTGGTAGTCATGTGTTGTATTTATTACTCAGTTTTTTGGCCCCGGGGGTGTATTGTTTTGTCGGTGGGTTCCTTGAAAGTCATTGGTTAGACTTTCGGCTAGACACTCTTTGTCTCTACTTTGGTTAATTAATATTTATATTCTTATGCTGGATATAAATATATATTAACCATCGTTTCAGCTGTATTTGTATGCTGGCCTCTATGGTACCTGTGATACCCTTTAATGAATTTTTTTGCTGATTTAAAAGAAATATAAACAATAGGATTTTTTTTTGGTTCTTAATATATATATATATATATATATATATATATATATATATATATATCTCGCAAATATAATAGAAAAATTGAGGGAAAAAGTAGGTGTCATTATAAATATTTGAGTATATAAGCATGTTATATAAACAATAGGAAACCATTTTTTTTGTTTCTTAATAAAAAAAAATTAAGTACAAATAAATAGAATGATATATGAATAAAATACCCGAGACTCGGTCCTGGATTCATTACTGATTGACACACTTCACGCACATCGTTGTCTGGCTAGACTAGAGATGTTTGGAGAAGTAAAAGGACTGGTTCATATCTATTAGCTAGGTGTAGACATGTAGACACTTTTAGAAAGAGAGGATGAGAAAAGAGATATGTGATTCACATAATTGTTTTTTATTTTTTTATTTTTTATTTTTATCAGCAAACAAGAGATTATCATTAAGAAAGAGGCTACGGGTACAAACGGTACCCTCCTTGTTTCAACCAACACACTCCATATCAGTTTTCCTATCCATTAACCTGACATCCCCTTAAAGAAATTATTCACATAATTGGTAACATGATATAATAAAAAATAAGAAGTGTATAACAAATGTGACTATTGTTTGGATGATGAAAGAACAATTACTGGAGAAAGAAACCAGCAAACTCAAATTTGAGTCATCCACGCCGAAATGGGAACTTGGAGATAGTAGCATGAATGAATAATTTAACATATCTCCATCCTTTTTCAGAAATTATATGGATATTCCATTTCAATTTCTTTCCATGAATTCCATTGGGTCGTCTCCTATATGTATATAGAGGGAAAGATGCATAAATACCAGACCAATAGCTTCCGAGAAGTTATAAATTAAACACAATTAGAACATAAGCTTCGATAATTTTATTTAGACTTGCAATAATTTATTACAACATGAAGCATTTATTTAGTCTTACACTTGTCTCGCACAAGGAGAAAGTACATGACTTTTGAGGACCAGTGGTGCTTCATGCAGTTGAGTGAGTTGATGTTGATGCATACTTAAGTTTCATAAACCGAATCCACACCCGATTCCCCTCATTCTGAGTCACCACCAAAGGCCTGTTTTGGAATTGGAGGTCGTAATTAGCCCCAACATACCGACATGGGCTATCGTCAAGTGGACAGAACAAAAGGTTGTAGCCTTTAACAAATTCAACGGGAACTCTCTCAATTTTAAACCAACCGGGAATTGCATTGTTGCTGTCCCCGTTAAGTGTAACAGAGAATTGCATTGTTGCTGTCCCCGTTAAGTGAAGCCAATGTTCACATTAAGGCCTTCGGAGATATTAAGGATGGAGGATGGGTTTGAAATCGTTATTGGAAGCCCCATACAGGACGGATCGTGAGATCGCGCAACAGTGAAAGGGCAAGTTTGGTTTCCAAATGCGGCATGTTCTATTCCACCGCGGTTTGCTGTTGGTACAGCTGGCGGCACATAGTATATGCCTCCATTTACAAGAGGATTACCATCAGTGTCGAGCACAAAATCAGCTGTGGCCGAAGGTAGGTATGAGGTGAAGAAGGCAGAGAGTAGAAAGAGAATGAACAAGGTAGTGCTCTTCATTTCTTAGGCTGCTGTCGAAGGCTTATCTATCTTATTCAGTTGTGTGAACAAGGAACGTTGGAAGAATCTATTTATAGACGTGCTGGATATAAATTAAGCGAGTTATGAAAAGGGATGAACAAGATATATAATAGGCTGAAGTAAAAAAAGAAAAGATATATAATAGACTTAATTATAGATTTTACTACCTAACTTTCATAAATTTGTGAATTTTACCACTCAACTTTCATCATTTTACGATTTTTACCACCTAAATTTTTAATTTTTGTACATTTCACTATCACATTGGTAACAAAACAACATCGTTTTGTTTTTTCTTTAACTTTCTTTGTGACACATCAGTAGTGGTAAAATACACGAAAATTGAAAACTTGGGTGATAAAATCTGCAAAAAAAAAATCTTAGATATAAAATTCGCGAAATGATAAAAGTTGAGTGGTAAAATTTGCAATTAAACCTAGGAAAAATACCCATTTTTGTCCCTGAAAGTGTGTGGCACTGACAAATTAGTCCTTGAAAGATAAAAAATTTGAATTTAGTCATTGAATGTGCAAAAAGTGAGACAAATTGGTCCTGCCGTTAACTCATTTTCGTGAACCTTAACAGATTTGCCTACGTGGCAGCTACGGTTGCCAAGTGTCTAAAAGTTGAATTTTATAACTTGCTGTCATTTTAGTCCCTGAACTTAGTTACTTACTGACATTTTGGTCCCTGAACTTAACCAAGTACTGTCATTTTGGTCCCTGAAAGTACTTTTGAATTTTTAATTAAGTCTCACGTTGCATGTAAATTATTAGCATAGTCATCACCATATCCCCTTACTTCCATTCCATATATCTCATATTTTTCACCTTCCTTTTTCATACTTTATAGTTCATCTTGACTTTCACCTCCGTCTTCTGCATGCAAAGTTGGTCATTTATTCAACTGAAACATCAATTCTAATAAGAAAATAACATAAAAACATCTTAAAAAACCATTTAATTTTTTTTCCTTAATGAACATTGTCTAGCTTCTTTAAGAAGCTACATTTTATTCAACTAAAAATTCTCAAATAGCAACACTCTCAAGTAACCACTACATTTAAAATTCTTTGATGTTTATATATACCTTGCGGTAATAGTTCGTGAAAACCACAACTTTCATTGTTTACATTTTCTGATATGTTTGATCCTTTTACTTTGATAATCGATCATGTGTCAACTGATCACATAGATCCTATGCCACCCCTCCCACTTACACCTCCTTCATCCTCAATTTTTTTTATTCTCTACACTCCAAACGTGATAAAAAAAAAAAAGAATGAAAAATAGGGTCATGTCCATTCAAATCCTCTAATACCCAACCCCTGAACAACGACATGAAAACTACAAAGACTAGAAAAAATAAGGGCAAGATGTACTACACTTGCCTCATTGAAAAGGTATGTAAGCAAATGGTTCTAACACTTTCATTTTTTCCCCTTTCGTGATTCTCAAGTTTTTAAAATTGTCTTTTTGTGATGAATGTTATTCTATAAAATAGATTAATTAAGTAATTAATCTAACATTCTATGCATATTAATAGCATATAAGATAATACCTTGATTTGGGTAAAAAATATGGTTTGGAACCTTATAGAATCTTGTTAGCAATGTCCTGGATTTAGTCGCTAACTATTGCTATGTAATCACTTATAAATTAGTTTCATATTTATAGTATAATTTAAATGGCAGAATTGGTAAGAGGAAGGTAAAAAATATGAGGGATAAAGAATAGAAATGAGAGAATATAGTAATGTTTATACTAATAATTTACATGCAACATGGAACTTAATTGAAAATTTGAAAGTACTATCAGGAACCAAAATGACAATACGTGTGGCTAAGTTCAGGGACCAAAATGTCAATAAGTGATTAAGTTCAGGGATTAAAATGACAGCAAGTTGCTAAGTTTAACTTTTAGACACGTGGCAGCCACGTGGATGACACATAGCAACCGTCAGCTGCCATGTTATCACCAGATGTGCCACGTAAGCATATCCGTTAAGGTTAACGGAGATGAGTTAACAGTAGAACCAATTTTTTGCACTTTTTGCACATTCGAGATGACTAAATCCAAAGTTTTCATCTTTCAGGGACTAATTTATCAGTGTCACATATTTTCAGTGACCAAAATGGGTATTTATCCTTAAACCTAATCAAAGACAAACTTAAGTAACAGTGTTAAAGCATCTTGTTACACCGTGAAGGGCATGAATTTCATTCCTAAAAGGCAAATGTAAGTAACAGTGTTAAAGCATCTTGTTACACGTGAAGACTGAAGAGCGTGAATTTCATTAATTCCTAACCCAAGCAAATAATTTTGGTATAATTTGACATGACAAGATGTGAACATGGGACATGTCTTCCACGGTATGCTTTTAATTTAAAAAAGAAAAAAGTAAAAAAAAAAAAACATATCATATTCATATAAAGATACCGAGGCCAGCACAAGATGTGCTATAGTTTTAGTACAACAGATTTTAGTATACCATAAGCAAAATAGGTTGAGCAACTATTTGGTAAAGAAGAAATTGGGAAGAGGGGGTGAGATGAAAATTATTTCGTTTGTTTGGTAGAAAGGATTAAAGTGAAAATAATTTTAAAATTTGTGGGATTCATTATATTATTTCTCACATATTTTTACTTATTTTTTTTTTATCTCTCATTCATCTCTTTTCTATTTCTCTTCAACTAAACACCATTCATTTTTACTTTATCTATCTCATATATTTCTACTCATCCATTTTATTTTCATCCATCATATTTCTTCCCTCTCTATAAAACAGATATAATTAAAAGATATTGGAGTCTGTGTACATATAGGAAGGTTCACCTATACTACAAAGAATACGGTAGGTTAAAGAATAGGGTAAAAGATATATAGGGGAGGCTTTGTATGAGAAGGTGTACGTATGATTAGCATGAATCAAAGTTCAAAGTAGATGTGGAACAACATGACAACTAGGAGTGAAAATAGTTTGCGTTGAACAAGATTTTGTTTAAGTAAGATTGACCTATTTATAAAGATTTAAGATACGAGTCTAGTTTGTTATTAGCTATATTCATTTTTTTTAAGTCTAGTTGGATGTTTAAGTCTAGTTTTTCCTCTTAATATAACTTTTTTAAAAACATATATTTTTTATATATAATCTAAATATCTGGACCTATTTTATATTACAACTTCTAAATAGGCCCAAACTATATCACTAAATTAACAAGCTAATTGGTTAATTGGTCAATCAGAAAAATCTTTATGTAAAATAAAGACTTAATGTACATTCTGTCCTTGTAATTTGCTCGACTTTTATTTTTATCCCTATAATTTTTTTAAAAAAATTAGGTCCCTAGAATTTGTTATTTTTTTTGCATTTGGTTATTACCGTTCAAAATTTTTAATGGTGGCTGACATGGCAAACAATTGCTAATGTGAGCAAGTGCCATGTTAGTAAATGATGATGTTAGTAAGTGTCACATCAGCAAAAAATGTCGTGTCTCGGGTGCGTCACATTAGTCGAGACTAAAAAAATTACAAGGACCAAAAACAAAAAGATAAATCTATAGAGACTAAAACCAAAATATTGACATATTTGCACAAAAAAATTTAATCTTAAATTAAATATTAAAATAAACTAAATACTTAATTATGTAATAGACCTAAGTAAGAACTTTAATAGAAAATAAGTATTTAGGAGTGGAAACAAACTAGGCTTAAGTTTGTCTTAGTTCATAATTACAAAAGATCATCTTGATCTATTTTCTTATTACAGACAAATTTTTAATGTCTGGTATGCTTTGTTTGAAGGTCTAGCTTATTGTAAAAGGTTTTAAATTAACATGAACCAGGACACAATTTACAAAATCACAATGCTGCGTCACACATTGTGCATGCTCTTTGATGGTGGCAACATGATTTGTTGTTTCTCCAAATTCTCACTATAGAGTTAATCCATGGTATAACATCGCACCATCACCTATAACTATCACCCAAACAATCATAACACTAAAACCATATTGCTCTTCATCGAGCCATACTTGGCTTAAACAAATCTGACTTGTTTAAAAAATTTAAGGTCAAAGACTATCTAGTATCTGTCACGAAATATATTTTTAGGCTTGACTTAGTCATTTTCTAAGCCTAACTTAGTTTATGAAGCAATTTGCCAAGGGTTAGACCTTCAAATAAGACAAGACATATAAGTAGGTTTTTAGGCTAGCAAGACTTTCAATCAGGTTAGGCTAAGCCTTAATGTAAGACTTAAATACCTTTTTCATCCATGTAAATATATCAATTTTTTTAGTCCCTATAAATTATATTCTTTTTGTTTTTAGTTCCTGTAAATTATATCATTTTTATTCATGTCAATCGTTGTTAGAAATTCTTAATAGCAAGGACTGGATACAAAAAAAAATTGAATTCCAAGGGCATTTTTAAAAAAAATTATAATAACTAAAATAAATAAAAAATCAAGTAAATTACAGGGACGAAAAGTAAAATTCAACCTAAAATAAACTATAAATTATGAAAATTAAAACTAATGTTACTAAGGTATGAGACAAGGTGAAAATAGGTTGATTAGGCTTTATAAATGTTAAGTCTAACACGTTTATTTAATAGGTTGCATCATCCGTATTTCCCACTTGTCATGTTCTTTGGCAAGGAAATTCTTGTGCTGATTGGTTAGCTAAATATGGAGCTACTCATGGAGATTCGGCTATAGAACTAATCCTCAATCCAGGTCTTAGTCACACTTAAAGTTCATCGCGCCTCCCCAAGGATATATTCTACAAGGATCGAACCCAGGTCCTCCTTTAAAAAGTCAGCGTGTGTTGCCGACTGAGCTACACCCATTGGATTTAGATAATTAAGTTTTAATTAAACCAACTTTTGAATTAATCAAATAAAATAGAAATTGATTTATTTACCTCCCTAAATCTACTTTACTATTAAGGACAATAAACACGTCTTTGGCATGTCAGCGGTGATAGTCCCCCAAATATTACACAGGTCAACTTAGATGGTCCCCAAATATTAAATGGGTGCCAAATGTAATCTTTAATGTGAGGCTAGAATATGGATACAACCAAACCTCTTGGATTCTATAATAATAATAATAAAAAAAAACCCAAACCTTAGTTCTGTAAATTATATCATTTTTATTTTTAGTCTCTATAAATTTTTTGTTTTGGTCCCTATAATTTTTTTTGTTTTTAGTTCCTATAAATGTGACATCTGTGACATGACATTTTTTACTAATGTGACACTTGTTAATGTCAACAACTGTTTGTCATGTCAGTCGTTGTTAGAAATTCTTAACAACAAGGATCAAATATAAAAATAAAAAAAAGAATTGAATTCCAAGGACTTTTTTTTTTAAAAATTACAATAACTAAAATAAAAAGATCAAGTAAATTACATGGACGAAAAGTAAAATTCAACCTAAAATAAACTATATATAAATTACGAAAATTAAAACTAATGTTACTCAAGGTATGAGACAAAGGTGAAAATAGGTTGATTAGGCTTTATAAAAGTTAAGTCTAACACGTTTATATGATATAAGCAAGATTTTAGGGTCAATTTGACTTTCATGATAGTTTGTTTAAAAGTTAATTTCTACAACAAGACACTTAAATTTGGCATAAGTTTATTCTTCAATAAATTTATAGGTTTGACATTTTATATAGGTCAATGAGCTTAGTAATTAAAAAGGTAACTAAACATATGATTTTAATATATTATAAAAACTTAATATAATATTAATATTAATAAAAAATTATTATTTATATTTACTTAAATAAGTTGTGTTTGTTTACATAGTGCATCTACTCTTGTATGTTTGTTTGTTTGCGATATAAATGAGAGGAGAAGGAGGAACCTTTTCCACTCTCAACGTGGTGAGGTCGTTTAGTATGACATAATGTCGATATAAGCCATGCGATGTTCGTGGAACATGATTCTCCATGATGGTTGGCTATGGAAGCAAACTTGGAGAGGTTGTGTGGGGTCAATCCTAGTAGGGAGGGTCGTTGAGGAGTCAGTCCTCAGATATTGGATGGCCACAAAGTGATACTTTTGGGAAATGATCGCTGGCGCGACCGACCTTGGGTGTAAGGGCCGAGTTGTGACTTTGGGTCACATAATTGACTTGGCAACCTCGACTAAACATGAGACATTATCATGTTGGTGAGAGCCCCGTTGTCGTACCTTGACGAAGGTGTACTCCCAATAGTCATCCAACTTAAATGTATAAGACCACTGAGTTCTAAGAGTTCCAGTGGCAACGGGCCTGAGATTGATGAATTAAGAATTAGTCAACAAGTGTGATTAGGGTCAAGAGTGAGATTGTGAGAGAACCATATTGTGTGGTTTGTTATGTGTATGTGACTATGAGGTAATTTGTTTGTGGCTTGGAGGAAGGAGACTCACTCCATACACCTTTATTTTTCAGACACAGATGGAGCCACCGATGGAGCCGGTGATCCACATAGCCATTAAGACCCTTAATGGCTACTAGGTCCATGACCCATTGATAGAGCATAATTGATCATTGATTAGTGTTCCATTTTTTACACATTTTACATATTTTTATGATTGATTTTGACCCTCTTAAGTGAGTTTTGTGAGAATGGGCTTCATTGGGCCTAAATGTCAACTTTAGTTAATTTTCATAATTTTTCTCATTGTGACATCGTGTTATTGTTCAGGTCATAACTTTTGACTCTGAGCTCCGATTGAGGCTATTCTGCTCTTTTTGGAAAGATAACTAAGAGCTTTACAAAGTTGTCTTTCACAGATTTGGGCCAATTCAGAGTTTTTAAGGGTAAAAAATGGGAAAGTGGCGCCCCTGCACTAGGAAATTTCAAATTTGCATTTTTGGGCTCTATTTGTGTTTAATGGCCCAATTAGGCTTTTTAATAGGTTTTTAGTGATTTAATGAGTGGGCTACAGATGCTTTAGGAGAGCCCATGTTTTTAATTAGTGTCCATGTAATAAATATACTTACTCTCTTTGTAAACACAACACTTACATTACACTTTTAATTTTTCAGATTGAGAATCAATGGTTTTCTTCTTTTTCTCTCTTCTTCTTCCCCTTTCTCTTCTCTTCTGCATTTTGTGTTTGAAGCTCTCAATGATGATGATCATGGAGAGCTAAATCCTCTTTTCAATCCAAGGTTCCCTAGCTTATGGTAAATTTAAGTTCCTCTATGCTTCAATTTCGAATTTATGAGCTATGTTTTTTCTTCTTTTTCTGTTTATCAATTTTCTGAGTTCATGCATGATTATGTTGATATTTGGGAAATTGAATTGAGATTAGGGATAGGATTGATTAATCCTTTCATAGTGATCGATTGATTACTTGCTTCAATACGATTTGTGCTTGAATTCGTTAAAATTGAGGAATGCGATTGTGTTCTTGATTTTTCTAAACGGATGTGAGATGATTATCTCATGATTTCGTATTGGGTTGCATGCTCATAGATTCATTTTTCAATTTCTGGAACCATGATAATTTATCGAAGCATTGGATTCTACAAGAAATGAATGCAATAGTAACAAAATTTAGTGACAAAAAATGATTTTTTGTCAATAATACCAGTGTCACTAAAGTTTTATTGACGACTTTTTAAAAATTACATGTAAATTTTTTTGTCACTAAAGTTAATTATTTTTGTAGTAATTGGGTTGGTTTTAATCTGATTCTGTTTTAATTGTATTTCGCGTTCTGTTTTAATTTCTGAATTATGAAAAATCCCCCCTATTTTCGAATTAACACCGGGTGTTTGATGAATTGTGTCTTTGGAAGAATGAACTGAGTTGGCCCTATTCTGTAAAATTATTGGGGAATTTGGTGCTTTTGGTAGTAATTCAGCAATTGCTATCACCCACTCGCTTAGGAGGACACATTCCATGGCAAGGTCTTGTACCTAAATCTGCTGTTATGGAGACTGAGGACTCTGTGGAGTAGGATCCATTCTAGGATTCCTCCTAGATGTAGGATGGGTAGTTATGATCTTTTGCTTAGCCGGAGTAATTTAGGGAATAATTAACCGCTCTATCTAGGTTTTATGTCTTTCTTGATGTATTCAGGGGAGGGTAACTTATATATGGCATATGTACTAATGGTTATCTATTTATGCTTTTTGATATACTTATACCTTATATATTAGGTTTGTATGTGGCGATGTATGCGGATCCTAACACAGTACTTTATCTATAATTAGTATTTATGATATTATTATGTATGTTTAGTAAATCATGTGTATGGTGTTTTCTTTACAGTGTCATTAAATTGAACTTATGCGGATTTAGAAGTACATGATGATGTGTGTGCGATATTTTGGATTTGAGAAAGAAAATTTGTTTTAATTAAACAAATGGATTGTCAAAAATATTCGACAAAAATTGATTACTTAAATAGTTTCATTATAATAAATAAATATTTTTTCTTACAATAAGCAATTTTATAGAAATATATGGGCTCTAAATTAGGGTGTTACAGTTGCTAATGATGTTTATGCTATGGTTGCTTCTGTTTTTGCTACGGGCTATTTTGATCCTTGCATGGCAGAAACTCTTATTGTTCCTATTCCGAAAGTGGGTGCCCCACAATCTTTTAAGGATTTTAGACCTATCAGTTTGTGCAACATCCTTTTCAAAGCTATATCTAAGGTGTTTGTCAATATTCTTCCCCATCTGGATAAGCTTATTGGTCCTCTTCAAAGTACCTTCATGCCTAAGAGAGGTACTTCTAATAATGCTATGATCACACAAGAATTGTGCATCATATGCATAAAAAGAAGGGAAAGAAAGGATATGTGATGTTCAAAATTGACTTTGAGAAAGCCTATGACCGAGTAGATTGGAAATTTCTTGAGATCACTTTGAGAGACTTTGGCTTCCCTCAGGCCATAATAACTCTTGTTATGAATTGTACTACACATACCAAATTGGCTTTGAAATGGAATGGTGAGAAACTTGATGCTTTTGCCCCTAAAAGAGGTTTGCGCCAAGGTGACCCTATGTCCCCCTACTTGTTTGTCTTGTGCATGGAGAAATTGTCACTTCTTATTCAACAAAAAAGTGCAAGGACAAAATTGGCTTCCTGTGAAGGTTTAAAGTAATGGTCCTCCTATCTTCCATATCTTTTTTGCCGATGATTGCCTTTTGTTCACTGAAGCTAAACTTCTCAAGTCAAGCTTGTTAAAGAGGTTTTGGATGCTTTTTGTCATGCTTCAGGTTTGAAGATTAACCTCCAAAAATCCAGATTTATGACTTCCAATAATGTCTCAAATGTGAAAGTTGATAAATTTGCCTTTATCATCCACTTTCATCATACCCGGCAAATTGGTAAATATCTTGGATTCCCCATGCTATCAGGATGAGTCAAGAATAGTGATTTCAACTACATTCTTGAAAAAATAAATTCTAGATTGGCAAGTTGGAAGATGAATAGAGCAGGGCGAGTGACATTGGCTCAATCAGTCCTTACGTCTATGCCTATCTACATAATGCAAAATTTGTGGGTTCCAGATGGGGTTTGTGAGAAGATTGATACTTCTATTAGAAGTTTCATATGGGGGAATGACCATTGCCATTGGGTGAATTGGGACACTATTTCCCTTCCAAAATCTCATGGAGGCCTTGGCATTAGACCTGCTCGTAAAATTAATATATCCCTCCTCGGCAAGCATACTTGGGATATCATGCATGAGAAAGAGAAGTTGTGGGTTCAAATGCTTGCACCTAAATACCTTAATGATAGTTCTGTCTTCCATGTATCCGTTACACGAGGAGCATCCTGTACTTGGAACTCTATTGTTAAAGTGTGAATACCCAACTTTATCCGGGAAAAATTTGAAAAAAAAAAAAATATATATATATATATATAAAATAAAATCTTTGAAGATTCAGAAAAGCGGGAAACTGGAAAATTAGGAAACCAAATAGAATATGAAGAGAGATAAAAATGAGATCTTTAAAGATTTGAAAAAAAAAAATTGGAAAGAATCTGAGAAGGAAATATGATGAGAAGATATGTGGAAAAAATAGGATATAATTTTTTTGGCTATAAATAGACTGCTCTACACTCAAGAAATTGGGGGAGGAAAAAAAGAAATTGGAAAGAAAGAACAGAGAAAATTCTTTAGCTTCGTGTTTATGGTGTTCTTCAAGCTACAGGTCATATATTTTGCTGGATTTCTTTTTTTTTTTCCTTCTTTTGTTTCCTTTGTAATTATTCAGCTTCATGATCCAGTATATGTACTAGTGATGTTCCTTTGTTTTACGTGGAATTAAAACGCTTTGCTTTGGCCTCAGATTTTGTTCATTAATAAAAAGAACATTAGAATACTAGTTTCGAATTGCAAGGTTTTCATCCTTTTTTATATTTTGTTTTATTTACTATTTTGATCTTTCTTGTCATTTTGTGCTTTTATATGTGTGTGTGTTGTTCATATAGTTATGTTTTATTTCTTTAGCTTAGGATTATAATATTAGGTCTTTTATATATAGGCTAAATTATTCATATGTCCCTTATCTTTATTTTAGGTTGCAAAATGGTCCCTTAATTATTATTTTTTATAGCATGTTTATCCCATAAAAATTAAAAAAATACATTACTTCAAGGGTAAATATGCTATAAAAAAATTACTTAAGGGACAATTTAGCAACTTTTAAAAAATAAATGATCAAATTGTAACATAAAATAAATATAAGGGATCAACAGAGTAATTTAGCCTTATATATATATATATATATATATATATATATATATATAAATTAGAATATTAGGATAGTTAAAAGGTTGCTTCTTTTTTTCATTAACTTTAAATTATTCATGACATTTGCAATTTCAAATAAAGATAATTATTTTAATTCATGCAATGATTTGTAACATTAATTGAGTAGTGAATTCTATCTTTAGTGTCCCTAAAATCATAAGAGTTTATAGAATAGCTATTTGTTATCATAAACTTTGTGCATGAAGTAAAATAAAGTTGTTCTCTCTAAAAAATAAAGTTATCCCAATATGCAATAACCGATGATGTTAATTGAATGGCAATTTCTATCTTTTAACCAATGTTATCAAAATCGGACCGATTATCAATCCGGTAATTCTACTGGGTCGATGGGTCAATGGTCGAACCAGTAGGTCACTGATTGAATCGCACGAATCAGTATGTATAAATTATAATAAAATTATAATACTATAAATTTTTATATATCTACTATCTATATATGCATTTTTTAGACTAAGAAAAAGACGGTACTGATCTCTATTTTTGTGACACATGTCCTCTTTTTTGGTTTTTTTTTCTTCTACCTACTTTTTTGTCTGCTATTTATTTTTTCCTTTAAATTTTTTCTTTCTTTTTTCTTTTAATATTTTTCTTTCTATCTTACTTTTTTTCTTTTTCCATTTTCTTCTCTCTCTCTCTCTCTATTTCTGTTTTACCTTTTTTTTCCTTTTATTTTTTTATGTTTTTTTTTCTTTTTATGTTTTTTCTTTTATATTATCCTTTTTACATTTTTTTCTTTGTTTTTTTTACAGTTTTAAACTTTTATATATTTATATTATTATTATTATATCTTTTATTTATAAAAATATTATTGAAATATCAACTTTCTATAAAAAAAATTGTCTACTATCTATATATGCATTTTTTTAGTCTAGGAAAAAGACAGTATTGACCTTTATTCATTTTGTGACACCTGTTCTCTTTTTTGATTTTTTTGTCTTCTACCTACTTTTTCGTCTTCTATTTATTTTTTCCTTTAAATTTTTTCTTTCTTTTTTCTTTTAATATTTTTCTTTCTATCTTACTTTTTTTTCTTTTTCCATTTTCTTCTGTCTCTCTCTCTCTCTCTTTCTGTTTTACATTTTTTTTCCTTTTATATTTTTACGTTTTATTTTTCTTTATTTTTTCTTTTATAATTTCCTTTTTACGTTTTTTTCTTTGTTTTTTTTACAGTTTTAAACTTTATATATATTATTATTATTATATTATTGTATTATATCTTTTATTTATAAAAAATTATGTTCTTGAAATATCTACTTTCTATATAAAAATTGTTTAGGATAGCAAAAATACGATTTTAGCCTTTCTTAATTTTTGACATAAATGATACATAAATTTATTTGTTTATAATATTATAAATATAAATATTTGTATTTTAACTCTATGTTTAACAACTTCATGTACAAAATTTTTGTTGATTAATCTTTATATAATATTGTTAAATTTTTATACATAAATATATAGTAAAAATATTTACTTTCTATATAAGAATTGTTTAGGCTGGCAAATATACAATTTTAGTCTTTATTAATTTTTGAGAGTTGTCCATTATTGGGGGGGGGGGGGGGGGGGTGTTTTAGTATTTTTTGGTATTTTTCTTTATCTTATTTATTTTGTTCAAAACAGTTATTTATCTTTTAAAAAATTCACTTTTTATTTAAAAGGTTCAAAATGACCATTTATCTTTTAAAAATTTCACTTTGGTACCTTATATTATTTAAAAGGTTCACAATGGTCCTTCAACCATTTAAATACATTCAACTTTGACCTACGAATAACAATCAGATAAATGATCATTTTGAATATATTTAAATATTTGTAAGACCATTTTGAATCTTTTAAATAAGATGAGGTACCAAAGTGAACTTTTAAAAAAATAAAGGACCAAACTGAACAAAAAAAATAATTTAAAGGATTAAAATGGTCATTTAGCATTTAAAATACTTCATTAATAATATCATAAATTGAATTAGTTTGAATTTTTAAATGGTAGAGACTACAAGTATCATTCACGGGAGACACTCTTACCCAAGTCAGGTAGAACCATTATGAGCGACAAATATATTTCTTCGAGTATTTCTTCGAATTAGTTAGAGTCCACATTTATCATTCATGAGAGACAATCCTGCTTGAATCAGGTAAGACCATTATGGTTGAAAAATTTATTTCTTTGGGTATTTAACACAATTGCATACTCCAGACTCAACAATTCTTTTTTTTTCCTCCTCAATCCTATAAAATCATTTTTACTTAGAAATCATATAAAATAATTTTAAATAATTTCATAAATAAATTTTTTGTTGAATAATATTTATTTTATGAGGTTAAACTGTTTATGCTAAAAAATAATCTAAATATAATTAGTTAATATATTTATTACAAAATAATATTTTGACTCTGTGTTTAATAACTTCAGATACATAAATTTTCTTGATTAATATATTTATAATAATATTAACTTTTTTACATAAATATATTATAGTAAATTTATTAAATATATTTTAATTACAAATTAGTTTTAAATTACTTCATTAAAAATATCACAAATTAAATTAGTTTTAACTTTCTAATGATAGAGACCACAAGTATCATTCACGAGAGACAATCCTGCTCAAGTTAGGTGGAACAATTATAGGTGGCAAATCAATTTCTCCGAGTATTTAACACAACTTATACTTAAGACTTAACAATATATATATATATATATATATATATATATATATATATATATATATATATATAACTTTTAAATCCTACAAAATCATTTTTACTTAGAAATCATGTAAAATAATTTTAAAGAATTTTGTAAATAAATATCTTTTTGAATAATATTTGTTTTATGAGGTTGAAATTTTTATACTAAAAAATAATTTAAATATAATTAGTTAATGTATTTATTACAAAATAATATTTTGACTCTATATTTAATAACTTCGTATTCGGAAATATTGTTGATTCATATCTATATAATAATGTTTTATATATATATATATATATATATATATATATATATATATATGTATGTATGTATGTATGTATGTATGTATGTATGTATGTATATATAAATTTATTAAATATATTTTTATTACAAAAAATTGTTTTAAATTACTTCATCAAGTATATCATAAATTAAATATTTTTTTTATGTTAGAGTCACATATATCATTCACGGGAGACAATCTTGCTCAAATTATGTAAGACCATTATGGGCGACAAAGGCATTTCTCTGGATAAGTAACACAATTCCATACTCAAGACTCAACAAATTTTTTTTTTTATTCCTATAAAATCATTTTTACTTAGAAATCGTATAAAATAATTATAAATAATTTCATAAATAAATATTTTGCTGAATAATATTTTTTTTCATGAGGTTAAACTGTTTATATTAAAAATTAATTTAAATCTAATTAGTTAATATATTTATTACAAATTAATATTTTGACTCTAAGTTTAATAAATTTAGTTACAGAAATTTTCTTGATTAATATTTTTATAATAATGTTAATTTTTTTAAATAAATATATTATAATAAATTTATTAAATATATTTTAACATGCTTACGGGTTACGACATATAATATCGTTATAAATCCTTCATGATAAACTGATTGAAATATTTAGACAAACATATTATTCATTTTTAACTTAGTACATTTTCTTTTCACGGGTCAAAAATATTAATTTATTAAATATATTTTTATTACAATTTTTTTTTTAAATTACTTCATCAATAATATCATAAATTCAATATTTTTTTTTATTTTTTTTATGTTAGAGTCACATATACCATTCACGAGAGACAATCTTGCTCGAGTTATGTAAGACCATTATGGGCGACAAATGCATTTTTCTAGTATGTAACACAATTCCATACTCAAGACTCAACAATTTTTTTTACTCTTAAATCCTATAAAATCATATTTACTTAGAAATCGTATAAAATAATTTTAAATAATTTCATAAATAAATATTTTGCCGAATAACATTTATTTTATGAGGTTAAACTGTTTATATTAAAAATTAATTTAAATCTAATTAGTTAATATATTTATTACAAAATAATATTTTGATTCTATGTTTAATAACTTCGGTTATACGGAAATTTTCTTGATTAATATTTTTATAATAATGTTAACTTTTTTACATAAATATATAATAAATATATTATAATGAATTTATTAAATATATTTTTAACATGCTTATGAGTTACGACATATAATATCGTTATAAATCCTTCATGAAAAATTGATTGAAATATTTAGACAAAAATATTATTCTTTTTTAACTTAATACATTTTCTTTTCACGGGTCAAAGATAATACTAAAAATTTATTACAACTCATCTTACACAAGTACTTACTAGTGAAATATAATTTGTCTATTAGAGAATAAAATAATAATTTATTAGTATCCATTGACTTTAGTAAGATCTCTTTTAACCACAAGTCTCGAACCTAAGACTTTGCTTAAGAGATCCGATCTTAATTCCACTCAAATCAACGACATGTTAGTAAGTAATATTTGATTTCAAAATTTTGCATTTAATTTAATTAATTCTTAGAATTTAAATTATTTAAAGTATTGTTTACAAAATATAAGTATTATAAAATTAGTAATTTTTTATTCGCAATATAGTTGTAAAATAATTTGATTATTTTATCATTTGACACTTTAAAATTAAAAAAATATTTTAATTAAATATAAGTTAAATCCTTTCTAAATTTTTAAACATAATTTTTCATACAATTTTATAAATATTTTAAATAAAATAAGAAATATCTATGGGATTATAACTAAATATATTTTCTTTACTTGAATACTCTAACTCTTTTTGTGCAAATGCATGAAATTCTGTGTTATTTTTTATGGTTTTTTTTTATTAACACTTTCAAAGGTATTTGTTATTTTGAGACTAATTTTTTTAATATGTTTCAAGTTACTATTTTAATCCAATTTATACAACATTAACTAAGTCAACTATTCTTACTCTATCATTCTTATTAAACATTAATGTTTTGATTTCTAATCACCGTTGAGCAACAAATGTATATCTAATGTTTATTTTTAATAAATAAAAAAAAATATTTACTTTTAAGCAAGTTGTGATAAACATAAATCATCTCAAAAATACGTAGAAATCAAGATAACTTGTGCAAACGCACCGGTAACTATATATATATATATATATATATATATATATATATATATTATTAAGAATAAAAAAAAATCCTATTGTTTATATATACCATTTCAAATAGCATAGAGACAAATAGCACAGCACGTGGGAGGATGTTAAACAACAATTTCAAAGCAATATTCTTAATGATAATCCGGAGTTTACTCTTCCAAATCTGCCTTCCAGTGCCACTGGCTAACTGTGTGGAGTTTACATATACCATAAAATATTAAACACTTTTTCTGGCTCATCCTTCATGGAGCCTTCCTACTAATACTTTTCGTATCTTTCGACACATTTCTTTGGATTCTTCCTGTAACAGGTGCGGCAATGGAGTGGAAACAACTGTCCATTTACTTCGTGACTGCTCACTGTCAAGGAATATTTGGCACACCTTGAAGCTGGACCAGGAGGACAATTTCTACCAGGCTGACGCTATTGATTGGGTGATATCCAACATCAACAAAGCTAGCGGATCTCTTTTTGCAGCAACTTGTTGGATCCTTTGGAAATCACGTAATGCTTCTATCTTCAATAATTCTACTTGGAGCATTGTTAGGACTTAAGCACAAGAGGAAAGTCCAATCCAAAAGATTAGTCCATTAGGTGGGAGAGCCTAAGGCTTAAGTACCACATCAAGTAGTTTATTCTACTCAATGTGGGACTCCTAACATTGCCACCCCCTTTAAGGGCCAACATCCACGGCGGCTTTCATTCTAAAGTATTCACAGCAAAATTCGGGCACTCTACTCGGATATTAGGACTCATTGTCAAAGCCAGAAAACTCACAAACAAGGACGGTTCAAAACTTGGGAACTCCCCCAGTCTACCTTTTGTGAAGTTGAACACGAATGGGGGCTCTCTTGGGAATCCAAGAGCCGCGGGTTTTGGTGGTATTGTTCATAATTACTTGGGAAACTTTATTTCATGTTTCACTGGTTATTGTGGTGTAACAACGAGCCTCAAAGCTGAGATAATTGCCATTTATAATGGATTGCTGAAAGCTTGGGAAGATGGATTCAGATTTGTCATTTGTGAATCGGACTCTCATATTGCTTTGGATCTCATTCAGAAGGAAATTCATTTGCATCATCCATATTTCCCTCCCTCTTGTCATGTTAATCCAGGATCTTACAACCAGAAGCTGGAATGTAATTTTTCGTCATGTTCTTCGACAAGGAAATTCTTGTGCTGATTGGTTAGCTAAATATGGAGCTACTCATGGAGATTCTCTTCTTTTTTGGACCTCTTGTCCTGCACAGCTTGCTACTCTTTTGCTTGCAAACAGCATGAGTGTTATCCATTTTAGGCTTTAGTTTTTTGTCTTTATCTTTCTGATGTGTAAAAAAAATTATCTAACAATTTTACCAAAAAAAACTACAAATTAATGAAATAAGTTTTTATCATATAAGCTTCGACCTCTGGGTCAGCTATGGAATTGATTCTCGGCTCAGGGCTTAGTCACATTTAAAATTCTTCGTCCCTTCCCAAGGGTATATTCTGCAAGGATCGAACCCAGGTCCTACCTCACAAGTTCAGCATGTGTTGCCAACTGAGCTACACCAAGTGGGTTTAGATAATTAAATTTTAATTAAACCAACTTTTAAATTAATCAAATAAAATAGAAATTGATTTATTTACCTCCCTATATCTACTTTATTAAGGACAATAAACTCGTCTTTGGCATGTCAACGGTGATAGTCCCCAAGTCTTACACATGTCAACTTAGATGGTCCCCAAATATTAAATGGGTGCCAAATGTAATCTTTAATGTGAGGCTAGAATATGGATACAACTAGAGGTGGGCAAACGGGTAAGCCCGCCCGTTTAGCCTGCAACCCGTTTAGCCCGTCCCGTATAGCCCACGGGCTAAACGGGCCAGCCTGCAGCCGTAAATAAAAATTAAAAAAAGTTAAAAATTAAATTTTAAAAACTAAAATTTAATCATTTTTTAAACTTTTTTCTTTTGGAATAAACTCAACAAACATCATCTTTACTTAATCAATACTCAAGTTCTACTCAATCAATACTAAATCAAAATAATGTATCACCAAGACACCAACCATATAGAAAGTACTTAAATGAATAGAAACTCTAAATCCAAACAAGTACAGTGCAAATTTTAAATGCACACAAATACAATACAAATAAATAGTTCATTGAATATTTAAATAACAACATCCTAAATCCAAAAAAAAAATCTAATTTTTAAATAAATTTTATTTTATATTTTATTTTAATTATAGTTTTTATATTTTTATATTTTTTATATTAAAATACAGAAAGCCCGCAGACTGTCCGTTTAACCCGTGGTTGAGCCCGTTTAACTCGCGGATTAAACGGACTGGGCTAAAAAGCCCACAATTTAAATGAGCTCAAAAAATCTATGTCCATATACCATGCGGGCTGCGGGTTTAACGGGTCATCCGCGGGCCCAAACCCATTTGCCCGGCTCTAGATACAACCAAACCTTGGACTATCGTGGTCCCTACTCTCATTTCCAATTTTATAGGATGTCGCCGAAGGGATATTGCTCCTTCATTTTCTTGGCGTATTTACAGTTTTACAACTAGCTTTTTGTACCAATGGAAAAAAAGTTAATTATTATTGTATCTTTACAAAAACTCTAACCACGTGAACAATAATAGTTAGAGAAATTAAATAATTCTTTAAGTTTGAAACGTCTTTAATTAAAATTAAAACAAGAGACAAAACGCCGCAATTAACACAATTAATTTAAAAATAAGTTTAATTTTTTTAAATTCCTAAAAAACAAAACATATTGGCATGTGAGCGCGGTAAGGGTCCCCAAATATTACAACCAAATGTAATCTGTAATGTGAGGCCGGAAGATGGGTACAACCAAACCTTCAACTATCATGCCCTCTAAATATCACAGTCGCTTGCGAATAAGATTCATGGGCACATTATATTATCACGTGACTGCTAATTTTGGAACGAGACATAAGTATCAATTTCCTTCAAATTGGATAGAATCTTTGCGAGTGTTGATTGAATAAAAAAAATCTTTAGTTTTTTTTTAAGAAAAAAAAATCCTTATGAATGATAAAATTCTTCTATTTGACATAATTGTATATTTAGAATTTGAATAACTACTAAGCTAAAATAACTATTGCACACTTGTGGTATATACGTGTCTACTAATTTTGCTCCTTCATTTCCAAATTAATCCTTATATGAAACTTACCTTTTGGTTTTAAAGTTCACATGAAAAACTGATTTAAAAAAAAAAAAAAAGTTCACATGAAAAAAAAAAGCTTGTAAATGAGTTTCTAAATTAATAAAAAATGTTTTGGAAATGATTTCTCCAGTTATCCTATATATGTTATAACACCGTCTTGTGGCTTATTGGTCCTAGAATCAACGATCAACCTCACCAAGCTTTTTCAGCTTCAAACCTCACGACTTGTGAGACTATGTACCATCCTAAAATGTGTACATGTTATTTGCGAGAAATTTACGATGGAATAATGACAAAATAGGGAGGGATTTGTGAGGGAGTAGTGAGAGATTTTTTTCGTTGCTAATTAGTTGCTTAAATTTAGGGATAGAATGTTCTCTCGCATATAGGGATGAAAATAGACTAGCTGGGTTGGGTCCTATGTAAGTTTGGCCTAACCTATTTTATATTTTTACAGCCCAAGCTTACCTGTCACACACTACAAGAAAAGTTATAAACTGCGACGGGCTAGTTGCGCGCAAGTTATTAAGTTATTTAAAAAAGAAAATAAAAAAAAAAACCGAGGCACGATTCTTTTCACTTAACGCGCGTTCCCAATTTTGAGCAAACTTGACCTAATTTCTCTAAAATCTCTATTCTCCCAAAGAAACCCCTTTCCCCTAACGTTAGTGCTCCTTCTTCCTCTCCACAATCTTCTCTGTGAACTCATTGGCACCCCTAACCTTGAACCAGAAGGCTCGAAACGCCCTCCACCTCCTCTAAACCAAGAGCAACCTCAACAGCGTCCTCAAGACTATCAGGCTGCCTCCCTTACCCCAAACTTCCACCTCGACGGTCGTGCCTTCTACCATGGAAGAAGGCACAGTGGTATGTTTGTGGGTTTTATTCTTCGGGTTGAGTTTTGCTATTCCTTTCTAAGAGTGTGTTTGGATTGGAAATTTAAAGTGGGGAAAGTAATTCTTCGGAGGATTTAAAATCTTTCCCCCTTAAATAATCTGTTTGAATATTCTTTTAAAAGAAATTTAAAATTTTAGCATTTTAAAACGTAATTTGTTTTTAACTAAAAACCTAGAATTCTAAATTCCCTCTAAAACGACGGAATTTTAAGGGGACATTTACTTGTGATTTTGTTTTCTATTTTCAGTTTTTAATTACAAAACTGCTACATTATTTTCATTTTGTTTTCTTTTTATGTTTTCTAAGATTTGTACAGGAAACACTGAAAACAACTTTTTTTTTTTATTTTCTCTATTTTCTGTACAAATCTTAGAAAACAGAAAACAAAATGAAAATAAGATAACTAAAAACACAAAATAACATTGCAAGTAAACGCTATCTAAAATTCCTAGCGGCTCTTAGAGAGGCAAATGTTCTCCTCTCCTGCGGGCGCGTGCTAGCTTGCTCTCGAGGTCACATGCTCACTCTCGCATCCTTATGTTTTCATCCAAACATAAGGAATTTATGAAACTATTTAAAACCTGTATAATTTATTAATTATAAAAATAAATCATTATTTTAAAAATGTATTTTAATGAATTTAAATAGATTCATAAATTATTTTTTAAATAAATTCTTTTAAATAGATTGTAATCTATTTAAATTCCTATAATATTTAAATTCTTATAATTTATGAATTTAAATAGATTCATAAATTCTTCACAAATGTATTTTCAAGAATTTAAAACATAAGGAATTTTAATATAATTGAGGAAAAAAAGTAGGTGTCATTATAAATATTTGAGAATATAAGCAAGTTGTAACACCCTAAGTTTCAAGCACTAGGAATATAAGTTAAGCAGAATCCTTACTAAGACCTTGCTGTTATCTTGTTTGTATATCTTTATTTTTGTTATATTATATGATTGGTTATGTCTTGAGTATGTGCATGTGTTATGGGATTGTGCATGTTTTTCCACTATGTGTGCGCTCTGTGTATTTAATTAAGTGTTGTTGTTGTTGTTGTTGTTGTTGTTATTATTATTATTATTATTGTTGTTGTTGTTGTTGTTGTTGTTGTTGAGGTGCTCTAGTGTTAGGAATTAGTAAGAATAATATGATAAGGCCTAAAGAGTGCTTAAGGCCCAATAAGGGGGCTAAGCCCACCAAGTGTTATGAGAAGGGAGAAAATAAGGCATTAGCTTTAGTTGCGAGAAATAGAGAAAAGAGAGAGAACAGAGAAGATAGAAGAAGAAGAAGAAGAAGAAGAGAGAAAAAGGAAGGAACTTGGAGGCTCAGGCCCGAGCTCTCCTTCCTGCCTCATCTAGGTAAGTGTTCTTCCCCTTGTCTTCTCAAACCCCTTTTGGTTCTTGAGTTCATCTATTTTCCTTTTTCCCTTTGTTGCCCTAAGTTAGGGTTTGGGTGGTCATTGGGTATGTTATATCTTGCTTCATTATAATTGTATTCCAATTCAATTTGGATGGGTTGAAGCTTGTAATTAATTGTTGTCTTGACTTGATAATTGAGTGTTTGGTGTTTTACTCCTTTTGTGTTCTTGGGATTGAATCGAATTGATTTGTGTGAATTTGTATTAGATGTGTTTAATTAGTGTTTTCTATGCTTTGTGTGGTTTGCGATGTTTGAGATAGGTTGAGTTTTGAGCCTTGTATACTTAGAATGAGTTTTGCAGTGTTAAGAACCCTTGAGGGGGAGATTATGCAGAAAAATGCATAATCACATTCTGCCAAGGAGCCTCTGGTTGGGCGAGCACAGTGTGTCTTGTTGGGCCAGAAAGAGTCAGTAGTGAGGTGAGCTGCTAGAAGCCTTGGGCTGGGCAAGTGCAGTGTATCTCACTAGGCCAGAAAGAGTTAGTAGCGAGGTGAGTTACTGGAAGCCTCTGGCTGGGTGAGCACAATATGTCTCGCTGGGCCAGAAAGAGTCAGTAGCAAGGTGAGCCACTAGAATCCTTTGGCTGGGCGAGCACAATGTGGCTCGCTGGGCCAGAACTAGACAAAATGTGAGGTGAGTTACAAGAGCCTCTACTGGGCTAGAAAGTGTGGCTTGCTAGGCCAAAATAGTTTTGCAATCAAATTGTGTTCTTCTTAACTTTAGACATAGTAAACCATTGAACTAGAGTTTGATGTCGACATAGAAGTTATAAATAATTGTCTTAGTTTTCTAGAGAGAGAAGGATCAACTTAATAGGATTAGTATAACTCTAGATAAAGTGTTACACCTCACAGAGGTCATAGATGCATAAGATAAAATGATATAAGTAACTCCCGAAACTTAAGAAGGGTTATACCAGTCATAAGACTTAGTAGATGGTTGTTATAGTGGGTATACGGTATAGAATTATGATGTATTTTGTGTATATGACTTAATTGAATGATGGTGTTTGGGTACATGTGTGAATGCTATAACAAAATTGTGATATACATATATATCTATGTTGTGCAAGTGATGTCATGGCAATCTTTTGAAAAGATTTATATGTGGCTTGAGTTCATATGGAGCAGGGACCCACTATGTTATGATGAGTTGTGGTTAGATGCCCATTGAGACGGGTGACTTAGCCTATGTGGGGAGAGAATGGGCCTGGAAGGTATTTTGACCATGAGTGCTAGCCCATGTGGGGCGAGAATGGGCTTACTATGTTTAAGATGAGGTTTAATGGAACCACTTTGTGTATGAGTGTTTGAGACATGCATCATAAATGTGCATATGTTTTCGTAAGTCGAGAGATGTTGTTGAGCTAACCTAGGAGGTCATGAATGAGTTGAAGTACGACTTTGTCCTTAGGAGTCTTATCCAGTTTGGAATCTCCGCATGACTCATGCTGATCCCATGGATTGGAGTATCCTTGCAAGACTAGGTAACCTTGATGCGCCGCCGCAGTTTCATTTCGGTGAGAGTGTAGTAATAGGATCATGTGGGTCCGTTACTGCATGTCCTCCCAGGTTTTTTTTGCACTGTGTTTTACTGGTACCACATGCATATGAGAAAAGAGAAAGGAACATTGCGTTGCATACGTGCATTATTGTGAGTTTGTCTGGCTTGTGTGGTATGATGTGAATGCAATGTATGCCTTATGTAGTACTTGTGTGATGTGTGAATGATTTTATCCATAGTCATAATATACTATGAATGTATATGTATTTATATATTAAACTATCTTGTTGACTTGTAATGGAATGAGATGTGACTCTTTAAGGGCATGGATAGAGATATACCTAGAATGACACTATGTAAACATAGAAGTTAGAATGTATACCTCTAATAAGAATAGACTAATACAAGGTGAGTGTTAGGGAGTAAAGCCCAAGTAAGGGAAGTGGAATTAACGTGAGAGGGAGTTGTGGAAGTAACTTGCTAGTCAGAGGATGAATCCTAAGATATCAATTAGGGTAAACCAATGTAGTAGAGTGACAATAAGAGATGAGTCAAGAGAAAGTGTTCATGATCGATGGGTGTAGTCCCAACCATAGAAATAATAGAGTTTCATAGAGATCCTGTAAGGGTAAAGCCATGAGAGACTAATGAATGGATTGTTCGGGAAGAATAGTCTAACCTAACCGTAGAGTCCTTAGAGCACTCACTGAGACATTATGTCTCACCCCTTTAAGTTCCCTCTATTTCAGGAAATAGGTGATGGCGTGTATCATTGGAGCATGGAGTCTTGTCATGGAAGATGTAGTTTGATTATTTTATATTTCTATGTATTTTCATGATGTGTGGTATGAAGTAAACATTACGAGAAATAAGTTATATTTAAATAACATTTGAGAATGAGTTGTAATTTATGTATTTTTATTTGTAAGCTTCCGCATGATAACGTTGTATATATGTTTTTAAATTTTCACGTCCTTAGAAAAATAAGCGTAGTTATAGTAATACCCTTAGGGTGTTACACAAGTTATATAAATAGTAGGAAGTTTTTTTTTTGTTCTTAATAAAAAATTAAGTACAAATAAATAGAATGAGATATGAATAAAATAGCCCTGACTCAGTTCCTGGATTTGCTATTGCTTGACACACACTTCACGTTGCTAGCTTGACATACACTTCATGCATATCGTTGTCTGGCTAAACTGGAGATGTTTGGAGAAGTAAAAGGATTGGTTTATATCTATTGGGTGTAAACACTTTGTTGTCACGTAAAAATTAGCCATTTGGATTGGCTAATTGTTTCAACACGATCTCAATTAATGATCAAACGATTTGTTCCAAGAAGGGGAATATGCTCCTTGAATATGGGTTCCTAAGCTGCTCGAAAGAGTGCTTATTGTAAGTGAACAAAGAAGAAGAAAAAGAAGAAGGAAATGAAGTGTAACGTGAAAATAAAGGTTGAAAGCTGTAAATGCAAGGCTGTAGATGAAAGCAACAAATGAAAACTATAAAGAAATGTGGTAAAAAAAATGATAAAATAATTGCAGGATAAAATAGGCCTAATTTGGATTGATTGTGTGTTCTTAAATTTGAAGTACAAAGACTATTTATAGGCTAAAAACTCAGATCCTCAACTAATCCACATTTTTCTCCACTTACTAACTACCTAGAACATGATTTGAAAGTCACTCGACTGATTTTACACTCAATCGGCTGATTCTGGATGCTAATTTCGGTTGATAGCTGCTGAAATTTGGCTGACTGGTGTAGATTATAATGATCCACCTTTTAATAATTGCTCATATATTCTAGGCACATTCCCCTCTTCCACAAACCAATAGATTTGCATTTTAAATTTCAAACAAACTGGAAACCGCTTCCTATTTTTAAGGGAGCACTATCTTTAATCAGTTTTAACTGCCACAGGTCTTTTAAATATCAGAAAACCATGGAGAATATTATCTTATATTTTTTAATTACATATGACTTAATTCAGTTGATTTTCTGATGCTACCAATCAGCCAATTTCGATCATTTTCGCAAGCATTGTAAGCAGCCGATTTGACATTATCCTCATTCAGCTAGCCTTCTTGTTCGACTAATATTGAAAAATAGCCAGTCGCGTATTCAACTGGACTGGCCTTATCCTCAATCAGCTAACACTAAAGTCAGCCGATTTCCACATTAATCGACACCAATCCTGTTGAATTCTCAGCAGTCAAATTATACATTTGCTGATTTATGCAAAACTACCAACTTCTTTTCAGCCAATCTTTGAATTAACAAAATTCATTAGCTTAACTTAGTAGCTTTTCATGAGCCATGGATATCTTGAGCTTAATTTGGCTCCCAAATCAGTAAAAATCTGTTCACCTTGACCTTATACTAGCTATTGATATTTACCAAATAAGACACTAAGTCCAGGCTACCGAAATTACAAAATTTGGTTACTAACATACTTTTAAAGAGAGAGGGTGAGAAAAGAGATATGTGAATCACATATTTGATTTTTTTATTATCAACAAATAAGAGATTATCATTCAGAAAGAGGATACTATACAAGGTACCCTCCCCTTGTTTCAACCAAAACATGCACACTCCATATCAGTTTTCCTATCATCTAACCTAACATCCCCTTAAAGAAATGATTCACATAATTGATAATCCATTATTATAATAAAATCTGGTTAAATATAAGCACAGTGTTCCTGCCTTCGCTAATCTTCACTTTTTATGCCTTTTATTTTCTTTCATTTTGGACAATTGATTTTTATACCTTCGTCAATAGATTCTGGTGTAGTGGTGTTGCTTTCTATTGTGAACGAGATTATATAAATATTATTTTGTATTTTTTTTAATTTTAAAATAATAATATTAAGCCTGTGCATCGTGTTAATGCATAATATATTACTCCTTCTATCCCTATTTATAAAACCCTTTTAACTAATTCACACCCCATAAGAAAAATAGTTAATTTAGTTAATCACATTAAATTTATCAATAATGTGTACTGTTCTTCCAAAAGTACCCTTAACTTTTTTTGAAATTAATCATCTCTCTCCACTTAATTGTTTCTTATCTAATTAATTAATGTTTGGAGAGAGAATAATTAATTAAGAGTACTTTAGGAAAAAATAATTAATGCATCTAGAAATTAGAAAAGGGCCTTATAAAAGGATTCAAATCTGTTATCCCAAAATTGTGTCCCATTTCCTATCCCACCAATGAAATTTTGACCTCTCATTTAAAATGACATATAGGATTTTGGTTTAATTATCAAATTGCCCTTGAGAAGTTAACCCTATTTCTCTTCCCCTCACCGTTGGCAATACTCCAGAGTATGAGTCAAACCCTCTCGCTGCTATATATATGCAGCGGTGCCATCAACCCATCATGGTCGTCTTCAACATTATACTGGTGCATGAATTCCTCACGGACCCCGTCCCTCCGGTACAGGAAGATGGACGTCGCGGTGGTCGGCATCGACCTCCTAAAGAATTCGTTCATGTGGTGGGAACCAGACATCAACCTTATGGATTAGTTTTGGTTACTGTCCAGGTTCCAAACGACAAGGCACGAAAACCAGAGGGAGCACTGGTTCTCCACCTCGCAAACTCGCAAATGCACCTCGAGCCACCAACGACATCGTCGATGCGCTTGATGCCGGCATCCTGTTGCCATTTTGGCGATAGCTCCGCCACTATGACACCGCATGGTGCTCGTTTCTCAATTTGAAATCTAATGTGTCAATGGTTTCTCTTTTTTTGTTGAATACCCTATGTTTTCTCTAATACGTCGTTAGAGGAAGATGCTATGTGGTCAGGGGCAATTTGATAATTAGACTAAAATCCTACGTGTCATTTTAAATGAGATGTCACAATTTAATTGGTGGGACAGGAAATGGGACACAATTTTGGGACAACAGATTTGAATCCCTTATAAAAAAGGACAAGCAATTTTCTGAAAGGGGTCTTATAAATAGGGATAGAGGGAGTAATATTATAATGTTTTAATAATATATGAAATTATATACTTACATGAAAAATAACCTATAGGGTTGGCGCAGTGGTGTAAGGCCTCGCTGCGTTCACATGTGGAGAACGATTTATTTAGTGGGAGAACTCGTGTTTGATTCCCTCTATGTACAAAATTCCCTTGGGCTAGCGGCAATTACGCACCTTGAGCGGGATTAGGCTCTGACCCAGTGGGTTGGGGGACACCCGTAGTCTCTGACCCAGTACTAAAAAAAAATATAGTTACATGAAAATTATAAATATTAGTATCAGAGATAATTAATTTCAAACTTGAGGGTACATGAAACTTGATTTTATCTTTTATTACTTAAAGTAGTATACACTAGCCAAAAAAAATTTCTCACAAAATTTTGAGGGTCATTCTGGTAATAATAATAATAGAGTTCTTTCATAACAGTCAATTATAAAATTTTATGATTTTTTATTCTTATAAGTTTAGACCATAAAGAATGCTAAATATCCATCACATACAATAAATATAAAATAGTTATAAAGTACGAAATGATAAAGTAGTTAATAATAATAATAATAATAATAATAATAATAATTATTATTATTATTATTATTATTATTATTGTTATTATTATTATTATTATTATTATTATTATTATTATTATTATTTTGCCTTTTTGAATTCACTTAGAATGAAAAAGAAAATAACATTAAAAAATAGTCACACCTATAAATAATAATTCTTATAGAATATTATACTTATTGTAGTTAAATTATAAGATATAAAATTTGAAACATATAATAATCCTTATAAATAAATAAATTTTTAAGAGTAAAAGTAATAATGATAGATAAATCTTACTGCACTGATAAAAAGTGTTCAATTTAAGTTGTAGTAAAGTTAATCCATTCAAAACTTCAACAATATCATATAATTAAAACTAATATTTTCATAATGATTAAAAATATCATTTTAACTTTTTTTACAATAAATACATTTACAAATTAGGCTTAAATCCACTTTTGGTCCTTGTAGTATCGCAAATGTGCAATTTTGGTCCCTATAAAAATTTAAATGAACATTTGGTCCTCAATGTTTTCAAAATTGAGCAATTTTAGTCCAACATTAATTTGTCATCCAAAATTAGACATAAAATGTTGATGTGATCACGATTGATAACACGTGTGACTATCTTATTCACATAGCAAACTAATAATAAAAAAAATTAAGAATAAAATTTGCTTTAATACATTTTAAAAATTAAAAAAAAATTGAAAGAAATAATTTTTAAAATGTAACAAAGCAAATTTTATATTTTATTTTCAATATTATTAATTTACTATCTAAATAAGTTAGTCACATATGTTATATCAATCACGATCAATCAACATTTACCATTTAATTTTGAATGACAAACTAACGGTGAACTAAAATTGCTTAATTTTGGAAACGTTGAGGACTAAATGTGCAATTAAATTTTTATAGGGACCAAAATTGCATATTCGTGAAATTATAAGGATCAAAAGTGAATTTAAGGCTAAAAATTATTATTCATAAACACACAAATTCAAATACATGTTAAAATTATTATTCATTTAAAAATGTATAATTTAAATGAACCCGTGTTATGCATGGATTTAAAATCTAGTATGATATAATAAAAAATAAGAAGTGTATAACAAATGTGACTATTGTTTGGATGATGTAAGAACAATTACTGGAGAAAGAAACCAGTAAACTCAAATTTGAGTCATCCACGCCGAAATGGGAACTTGGAGTTAGTAGCATGAATAATTTAACATATCTCCATCCTTTTTCAGAAATTATATGGATATTCCATTTCAATTTCTTTTCATGAATTTTATTGGGTCCTCTCCTATATGTATAGACTATAGAGGGAAAGATGCATACCAGACCAATAGCTTCCGAGAAGGTATAAATTAAACTCAATTAGAACATAAGCTTGGATAATTTATTACAGCATGAAGCATTTATTTAGTCTTACACTTATCTCTCACTAGGAGAAAGTACATGACTTTTCAGGACCAGTGGTGCTTCATGCAGTTGAATGAGTTGATGTTGATGCATACTCCTTATGTTTCACAAACCGAATCCACATTCGATTCTCCTCTCTCTGAGTCACCACCAAACGCCTGTTTTGGAAATCAGGGTCGTTATAAGCCCCAACATACCCACATGGGCTATCGTCAAGTGGACAGAACAAAAGGTTGTAATTGTAGCCTTTAATAGTTTTAACGGGAACTCTCTCAATTTTAAACCAACCAGGAACTGCATTGTTATTGTTGTCCCCAGTAAGTTGAACAGCGAGTGCTCCTTCTGGTAGTGGTAGTTGTTGTTGATCATTGACAATGGTCCACTGAGAAGTGGGGACACACGATGGGGGTCGAAAAGTGAACCCAATGTTCACACCAATGCCTTCGGAGATATTAAGGATGGAGTCTGGGTTTGAAATCGTTATTGGAATCCCCATACAGGACGGATCGTGAGATTTCGCAACAATGAAAGGGCAATATTCGCTTCCAAATGCGGCATATTCTATTCCACCGCCGTTTGCTGTTGGTTCAGCTGGCGCCAAATAGTATATGCCACCGTTTTGAAGAGGATTACCATCAGTGTCAAGCACGAACTGAGCGGTGGCTGAAGGTAGGTGTGAGGTGAAGAAGGCACAAAGTAGAAAGAGAGCGAACAAGGTTGTAGTGCTCTTCATTTCTTAGGCTGCTGGAAGGCTTATCTATCTTGTTCAGTTGTGTGAACAAGGAGCGTTGGAAGAAGAATCTATCTATAGACGTGCTGGATATAAATTAAGCGAGTTTTGGATAAATCTGAAAATGGATGAACAAGATATATAATAGGTTGTTGTTAAAAAAAAAAAAAAGATATATAATAGGCTGGAGTAAAAAAAGAAAAGAAATATAATAGACTTAATTGCAGATTTTATCTTCTAACTTTCATCAATTTGTGAATTTTATCATCTAATTTTCATTATTTTGTGAATTTTACCATCCAAGTTTTTAAGGTCAAAGACTATCTAGTATCTGTCACGAAATATATTTTTAGACTTGACTTAGTCATTTTCAAAGTCTAACTTAGTTTATGAAGCAGTCTGCCACGGATTAGACCTTCAAATAAGACAAGGCATATAAGTAGGTTTATAAAAGTTATGAGACAAAGGTGAAAATAGGTTGATTAGGCTTTATAAAAGTTAAGTTCAACACGTTTATATGATATAAGCATGAATTTAGGGTCCAATTTGATTTTCATGATAGTTTGTTTAAAAGTTAATTTCTACAACAAGACACTTAAATTTGGCTTAAGTTTATTCTTCAATAAATTTATAAGTTTGACATTTTATATAGGTCAACGAGCTTAGTAATTAAAAAGGTAAATAAATATATGATTTTAATATATTATAAAAATTTAATATAATATTAATATTAATAAAAAAATTATTATTTATATTTACTTAAATAAGTTGTGTTGTTAGACCTAAAAGGTTTTTAGAATGGTCTAAAGTGTTTTTAATCAAGGGGGTGTAACTCAGTTAATTGAGTATGATGCATGAATTGTTGTAAACTCGCCAGTATCTGTCTTTAATTCTTATGGATAACTAAGTTTATTTTATAAAAAAGAAGTCTGGTCTTACCCCGAATTTGATTTAACCTAGGTTATAGGCCCATTACAGATGACCTGACCTATTCTCACTGTTAATAAAAATAGAAAAATAAAGTATCAAAATTAGTGACAGATCTAATCTAAGCTTAAATGACGCTAACATTGAGTCAGTAATAAATCTGATGTGATATAAAATGAATTGGCTATAATAAAGTATAGTTTCTGGTTCAGCCAGTTGGACCAAACTAAATTTAATAACATTATATTATAGTGTAATAAACATGTTTTTTAACGGGAAAAATATTTTTCATAAAATAATGTTAACAATATTATGATCTTTATGGGGTCAAAATGTTTACACGAATACTTGTAATTTAACTAAAATATTATTATAAGTACTTTATGTGAAATGATATTAATATTTAAAATATAAAGTAAATATATATTTCATACATATTTATATAAATTTCATAAAAAAACATATCCTTATCTATATTAAATGGGTCAACTTTGCCATCGCTTATGGGTAAAAACTTTATATGAAGAATATCAGTATTTAAATTATATGAACAATAAATGCATCATAATAGAAAGATATTAATATCTAAATTATAAGAATAAATATTTAAATTATAAATAAATAGAAATTATATATAAATAATATTACTTAATTTTTTTTATATTTTTAAAAAATTATATCTATTCATAACATTTTAATATCGAAATCATATAAATATTTGTATTTAAAAAAAAAAAAGAATTTCTTTCATATGTACTGTAAATTTAATACAATATTATTCTACATTATTGTTCTAGCCAACATCGAGATTTGGCCACCCAGTTGGTTCCAAAGGTCGTCATTACCTAACCCATTGTTTTGTTTTGTGCTTTCTTCACTATGGGAGAGCCTATATATCGGGAGATGCGTTTAATTGGATGAGACATATCAAGGGTTATTTGACTTATTAGGGGTTAATTGGAATATTGAATTGGCAAGAATTTAAGCTTGATATGTAGCCGATTAGTCCTATCCTTATGACGTGATTGATGTTTATGAGCTTCCTGTCCACTAATTGTTAAGTCAAGCTACAACTCGGCCTAAAAACTGGGAGGGTACATTGCCCTCCACCCTCGAGTCAAAGAGATGGATGAAGCTTAAAAGACCAAAAAAATGAAAACATAATTAACATATAGTTCAGTCTAAAACTAGGAGGATACAAAACCTCTAGCCTTGATTTAAAGTGGTGTAAAAGATCGAATTCATGTTAAGGTTGAGCTATTGCATTATACTCCAATGACAATTAGTCATCCATTTGATGAACACACAACTTTCGGTATAATTTTTAGCAACACATCGACTTACAATGGTTGTTTGTGTGTATCATTGTATGGCCCTAAAATGACGTTTGAGATTATTGAATGTTTGCACTTCCTATGTAGGGAGCACTTTCAGCCCTCTGCATCAGTTAACCATTGACTTTGTATTTGGTTACATAAAATATAATGTTCATTTCTCATTATGCATACCTACAGCTCATTGACTTCGATCGTGATATGACAAAGCACCTTTTGATTGTGTCACGACAAAGAGACATTAGTCTGGTCATACAATTGGATACCTCCAATGTAGATGTTTCAAGGAGGCCGAATTTTAGTCAAGACTTGGATACATCTAATGCAAATGTTCTAAGGAGGACGAATTTCCATTGAGGTTCTACACTTGGATACATCCAATGGAAATGTTCCGAGGAGGCCAAATTTCATGATTGAGTCAATAGATCAACATATGCAAACTTTGCCCTCTTGAGCGACGCAACGATGGTTGCTTATATGATCAATACTATAGTTCAACACATGCAATTTTTGCCGACTAGAGTGATGCAATTATGATTTCTCATATGATAATTGGTATCGTAGCTTGACATATGTATGTTATGTCATAGACAAATCAGGTCCCTCAAATGTTTGATTAATGTAAATAAATATTAAGTTTTAAAGATTGTGTTTTATAGCAAAATAGACGGAAGCTATGTTGTGTTTGCGTCTGTTCTTACAGATGATAGCCAAACAAATGCTAAGTCTATGCATTTATGATAATGATTAATGCTATGATGTTTTAATCCTCATTGCAGAGAATGTTCTAATTCTTTTTAGGATCTATTAAAGAGCAAAGAAAGAGAAAGAAGTCAACTAAAGAAGTTACCTACTCCATCAAGAGGCGTGCCAAAAGCAAGTTGCAGTGTACTTGAGTGCACAAAAGTGACTTGACCTCTAACGTAGGACTTAGAGTGCATATAAAGGAAGATAAGCAAGGTGCTTTATCAGAATGTTTTGATGGTGACATGCATTAAATGCTATAATTAATGCATCAACGAATACCTCACCAACAGATGAAGAAGTAGACAGAAGAGAAGACCATTTAGAGACAACAGTTACTTCTTGCTGAAGTCTTTATATAGATGAAGATTTGAAGTGTTGAAGTGAGAGAACTTAAGCACAATCATACTCAAGCTTTCAATCTTCCTGTAAAATTTTCTAAGTTAGAAATTCAAGCCCTTAAAACCCCTTGTAAATCCTGAGAGTATTGACTGTAAGCTTAAACTATTGTATCCGTCTTTCAGATAATATCCATAGTCAAGTGTGCACCTGAACCTTAAACAAATCATTTTGATTTGTTGAAGCCAAAAGTGACTTTGTTGTAAAGAATACTTGGATTGTTAGCTTGGAGAGGCTATTTGTTAGTGGTAAAAGTGTGTTTATTTTAATAATTATTTTAGTTGTTTTTTTTGGTTTGTATTTGTTTTTACATTAATTGTTAGTTTATTTAAATAAAACTTAGAAAGTTAAGTAATAAATTTATAAAGTTTGTTTTAATTTAATTTCCTTAGCTTTTATTATATTTTTGTAGGTATTTATTATTAATTTGTGATTGGATATAAAGCATAAAAGAGAAATGAAGAGAAGCCCAAGAAAAAGGCCCAAGAAGATGGAAAGTCAAGAGTTTTAGAGGTGTGCTCGCAGGAGGCCAAGCGCCCTGCGCCAAGTCATTGAGCACCCCGCACTCAGTGACCTGAGAGGGTGAATTTCCAATCACTAAAGGAGTGCCCTATGCCGAGTAGAGTAGTGCCCTATGCCCTGTTCGGGAATTTTAAAACTCTATATAAATGCAATGAGAAAGAGAGAAAAGAGAGAGATTGATCATATTCTGTAAGAAAAAAACACACAGAGAGAGAGAGAGAGTTCTTAGGGTCTTAGTGTGTGTTTGGATTGGCTTTAGAATCATGGTAGAGCATTATGAGGTGGGTCAAACTTGATTTTGACTAAAATTTTGCATGTTTGGTTATCTTAGTAAAATCAATTTTGATGAAAAAAATCATGGTGGAGTTGAAGCAAGTAGGAGTAGCTTCTACTTCTACTAAAATCAATTCTAGTTGGATTTTGTTTAATTTATTCTCACTTCAAATTGATTTTAAAAGTGTACATATGCATTAAAACTCATTTTGGTCATTACACCTTCAAAATCAATTTTGATTCAAAGTAACCAAACAAAAATCACTTTTCTGATATCTGTTATTCAAACAAAAATTACAGTACTTCATAATCAATTCTAACTATAATCAATTGTAAAATAAATTTTATTTAAAATCAATTTTGCCACCGCCAATTAATCCAAACACACACTTAGTCATTTTATGCTTTTATTTGAAAGTTTTCTAGTGGAATCAAGAGTAATGTTTGCCATGATCATGAGTGGCTAAACATCTCTTGTTGAAAGTTGTGAGGTACTCTAAATCCAATCTCATGTATTGATTTTCTATTGAATAAAAGTTCTATCTCATTTTAATTATATCTTTTGTTATAGTACCCTTTTTTTCTATTCTCAGTGCTTTCTGTGGCCTGATCACCCATTGGGATGATTTTAGAATCTGTTATGATTGGGAAATCATGATTTAAATTTGGAAATGAAATTGGGAACCTTCCGTATTATGATCTAGCGATGGGTTGTAATGTGTTAGCTTGTAAGAGGCTTGCTCTGTTGATCAAGATTTTATAATTTATTTTCTTAGAGATAAGGAATAAGTTATAAAATTGAGAATTTTCATTTTAAAGAAATTGGGAACGCGAAGAAATAGTGCTTGTTGTATAACTGAAGTATAAATTTGAGATAGACTATTCTTGTTATTCTTAAGATTGAGATTTGGAACCTCATGATTTCTAATAGTTTCTTAATTTGTTGATTTTAGAAAATTGGGAAGAAAAAGTTTTAATTGAGAAAATTATAAAATTGTGTTCCTTTAAAAAGTTCTATTTTTAATTTACTTTTGCAACATGATACCAAATTTCAAAAGTTTAAATAGTGGGGAAATTGAAATTGCTAGACATTGAGCCAAAGTTCTCAAGGGAATGATACTTTATTTACGTTGTCCACTTGCACGACTAGCTGTGCTTGCCTAAAATAGTCCAACACAATTAAAACTACTTGGGTAGAGCCAAAAGTGGCTTAAGGAAAGAATACTTGTATCTTTGTCAAAGTTAGTGAAACTTAGTAAGTTTGTCAAGAACTGGACGTAATCTCAGTGGTTGAGATGAACTACTATAAAAATTTGTGTTTTATTTGTTTTTATCTAACCTTGAATTGTGATTTTTGTTAAAAGAGTTTTTGAAAAAGGTTTTTGATAAAACAACAAATAAAACTATTGTTTGTTCTTTATCTATTGCTTTGCTAAGTGTTTTATAAGACAAATGTGCATCTATTAAAAGGTTTGCGAAAAGGTTTTAAAGAAACATAATTCAACCCCTTTTTTTGTGTTTCCCTGCCTTTACAATGTAGCTTTTGTCATTTGGAAGGATTGTTCTATGGTGCACCATTATTTTTAACCACTAGATCAATCTAGTTGTTATGGGTCATGCCACACCTGATTCTCCAAACCCCCATCTAGTGAATTTTTCGGCTACCATTCACCACCATCGAAGGCAATTTCTAACATCAAATTAACTTAAATTTATTTGTAGCATAAAAGAGGACGATGTCTAGCATGGACCACCTTATTAGGTGGTCTATGGTGGACCATTATTTTTAACCACTAGATCATTCTAGTTGTTATGGGTCATGCCACACCTGATTCTCCAAACCCCCATCCAGTGAATTTTTCGACTACCATTCACCACCATTTAAGGCAATTTCTGACAGTGGAGTCTTATTTCTTTTCTTTTCTCACCACCTCGACCCTCTATTTCCTCTTCTCTAGCGATCTCCACACTCCCTTTCTGCAGACTCACTGATCTTTGGACTCCACTCCAGGGGACCTGAACTTCTCTGACAACGGTTCTTAAACCCCCAAATTCAAAGTAAGAAATCAACAACAAATGTAATTGATTTTTCCACAATGCATGAACCTTTTTTATTAATCACTGGCGACGATGGAAGGTCCATGCAGCGGAAGACTCGTCGAAGAGATCTATGCAAGTACACATATTGTCTATGTATGAAGAAGCATTTAAAGACATAGTAAATGCATTGTCATTTTAATCTATTTTGCAGGGAATATTCGTCAAATATCCTTCCTAGGATCTGTCAAAGTGCATAAAGGGAAACAGAAAGAAGGGTCAAAGTTGTAAAACTTTCCCTTGCCTCAAATGACGTGCTACAGCTAGCAATGAGTACTTGTCTGAGCAAGTGATGTGACCACTACAGTAGAAGGATATGGAGTGCCCCTCAAGGAAGATAAGCAGAATGCTTTATCAGCTCAAAGTGACTAGTTGGTGACAAGCATTTAATGCTCCAACGACCACTCTCCTTCAAACACTGATCAGATGCATGCAAGAAGTTCGTTTAGAGACAATGGTTACTTCCTTAGCATGTCTATATATAGCAGAATTTTTTGAAGTGCTGAAGTTATGAAACTTAATTCAAATCTTTCAAGCCTTCATTCTTCTCTTGTAAAATTCTCTAAGTCATAAAAAGCTCTCAAAACACCTTGATTATCTTGAGAGAAAAAGACTTTGTTCTTCATTTGTATATTCGTCTGTAAGACGATACATATAGTCTATGTGCCCCAACCTTCAACGAATCTTCCAATTTGTTGTAAGAGCCAGAAGTGGCTTGGTAAGAAAAAAATACTTGGGTTTTAGCTTGAAGAGGCTAAGTGTAAAAACTACTTGGGTGAGCCAGAAGTGGCAGTGAACAATACTTGTAACTTTGTGAAAGTTAGTGGAACTTGGTGGGTTGCCAAGAACTGGACTAGTCTCGGGGTGAGACGAACCAGTATAAATCTCTGTGTTATTTTCTTTGCTCTTTCTCTCGTAACTGTTTTGAACTGACTTTGTGTTGTGATTTATTTGTTTTGAAAAAAAAAAGGTTTCGTCTGTCATTTCTATTAAACATCGTCTGTGTTAGTCTTTTCTAAAACGCTGTTTTTGAATCTGTAACAGACGATAGTTATTTACGACGAAAATTTTACGAAAATTTTATAAATCACAATTCAACCCCCTTCTTATGATTTTTGTCTTTCAAGAATGTATTTATTTGTATTAGTTTTTCTTCTTTGTTTATATTATAATTCTAAATTATGCAAAATCACAAGAATTTCCTATATTGATGACTGACTTTATTGAACATTAATGATTAATTAATGTACACAATTATGTGAATATTGCAAGTGATTTAATTATTTGAAACTAATGGAGTTAAGTTATATTCACACAAAAAATAGAGTCAAGTTATCAATTAATATTAACTACTAAGTAAAAGGAAAATAATGCACAATTCTATAATTTCAATAATTAATATATATATATAAGACATAAAGGGTAAATATCATACATTCAATTTCAAATCTATAGTTCTTGAGTTCGAGTTCTGATACACCCGAAAGTTGAGACCCTTAAAAAAAACCCCTTTTACAATAGGGTCAAATCGGACAATGCTTCTTATATATTCAAATTAATCAAATACATTCACTAATTACGCAAAAGATAACCGATGCAAAATCTTATCCGTCCTTTTTTTTAACATTATATTCAACGCTGATAAATTTATAATTCACGGGTGAATCATATGGATTCACCTTAGACAGCGCCGACAAATCGTGGTAATGGTCCCCATATATTAAAGTTGTAAACTTTCATAGATGCTAAATGTAATATGTACGTAATGTGAGGGCAAAGATGACTACAATCAAAACTACAACTATCATGGTCCCCAAATCACAGTCGCTTGCGAATAAGATACATGAGTACATTATTATCACGTGACTGCTAATTTTGGAACGAGACATGAGTATCAATTTCGTTCAAATTGGATAGAATCTTTATGAGTGTTCAATGAATAAAAAAAAATTTAAGAATGGTTTGTTATTTGCTATAGGCATTTCTCTTCTAAGTCTTGTTGGATCTTTAAGTCTGGTTTGTCCTTTTAACTTATTTAAAAATATATTTTATTATTTTTGTAATCTAAAGACCTATTTTATATTACAACTTTTAAATAGGCCCAAACTATACCACTAAATTCACAGGCTAATTGGTTAATTGGTAATGAAGAAAAAATTTATGTAAAATAAACTATTAAAATTAATATTACATAAGGTATGAGACAAAGGTGAAATAGGTTGATTAGGCTATATATAAAAGTTGAGTTTTTTTTTTTTTTTTTATAAGTATAAAAAAGTTGAGTTTAACTTGCTTATATGATATAAACATAATTATAGGGTCCAAATTGACTTTCATGATAACTTGTTTAAAATTAATTTTGAATAAGACATTTAAATTAGGCATAAGTTTATTCTTCAATAAATTTATAGGAATTTAAGAATCTTTATGAGTGTTCAATGAATAAAAAAAAAATTAAGAATGGTTTGTTATTTGCTAAAGGAATTTCTCTTCTAAGTCTTGTTGGATCTTTAAGTCTGGTTTGTCCTTTTAACTTATTTAAAAATATATTTTATTATTTTTATAACTAGTGTAATTATCAACAAATGTCTCATACTTATATAAATTAATGTCTCATACTTTTTTAAGTCTTAAAAAGGTGTTCAAAATAATAATAATAAAAGAAAAAGAGAATGCCTGCTAAACAAATGGCTAATTAAATTTATAGGTACTTTAACTTACTTTAAGTTACATGCTAAAATAAAAACTAATAAGTTTTGTGTTAAATTTGATATGAGGTGTTGTATGGATAAATTATGTGTGAGAGATATTTTTTTATTATTTTAAAAGACATTTATATTTAAAATTAAAATAAAAACTTAATATTTTAATTACATTGAATTAGATGTTATTAAAAAATTATTGTTTTTTCATATATGAAATAATACAAATAAATTATCAAATAATTACCTGCTTTATTTTTATAAGATACATGTACATAATATATAAATAAGAATCACACCTATCAGTGGCCACAAATTTTCATGAACCCGTTAAATTAGTCATCTATTTCATTTTTATACATAAAAGTATTAATTTAATGATAAGAAAAACAATAATAATGATATCACAATGCGATGAATGGGAATTACATCTATGTAAAAAAAGAAAGTCTTTTAATAAATTAGTTAGATGAGAAAATAATAATTAAAAAATAATGATTTATTTAATTTTTTAAGATTTGAAATAATAAATTTGCATGAAAACACAGTTAGTAGGTTTACAAAAAATTTCCCCCTATGCCAAATTTTATTTTATTTTTTTATTTAGTGTATTTACTAAAAAAGATATTGTGAATCGTGGAGATATTAATTTTAAAAACTCAAATCGTTTATCAGCTAATTGCTTGTTAATGGTAGAAATGCTTCACAATACTTAAAATGAAATTTTGTTGACTATTTAAAATTGAAAGTTCATACTTCCAAAAAATTTTATTTAAAAATTATTAATGATGTATCAAATGAGCAAACCTTTTCCTTCTATGAGTGTTAAATGAGTGTCCTTTAACCATTAAATCTTAACTTAAACAATAAAGATCATTACCTAAAATTAACTTTTTAATATAAATCATTTGGATATGATTTTATAGCTCATCTAGTATGAATAATTATTAAAATTAGATGTTAAAAAGATTAAATATAATAGAATAAGATAATTTATATTTTTTGCTATAAAAATAGTCATATAATTTTCTCCTTGGTTGTTTTTTTTTTTTTTTGACAGGAACAAATTTATGGCATTTCATTCATAATCAAGTCAACAATACAAAGTGGAACATAGCTAAAAACTTGGAGACTAGAATACTGTGGAGCTACCTTTGCTAGAGCATGAGCAACTCCATTAACTTGTCTCCTAACAAAACTAACCTTAAAGGTTTGATTCCTAGACAAAAAGGACTGACATTGAGAAATAATAACCCCAAATTCTGAATAATCCAAAGTTGTGTTTTTGACTTTATCAACAACCCCTTTGCAATCCATGTCAAACTCCACATTCTCCAATCCTAGAGAGACAGCAAATTGAAGAGCCGCAAGAAGACAATAAGCTTCTCCTTGGTTGTTATGAACATTATATACTGAATTTGGGTATTTATTACTCACGTTTAAAGTTGACCAAGATAAATGATAATTACCTTATTTTCATTAATTATTTTAATTTTACCTTTTAATATATTATACTTACCTTTAATATAGAAAGTGAGATAATGGAATTTGTATTTAGATATGAAAGAGACTATAATGGAATAATTATTATAATTATAAGATATAATTATTAAGTATAAAATAATTATATAATATTTTCCTTGATTGTTCACATATATAAAGAAAAATAATAATAATTATAGAAAGTATGCTGAATTTGGATACTAATTATCATCCCTCAAGCTCAATGTTTTTGTCATTCTCCCCCTTTGTTGAAATGTAGAAGCATACAAAAAACATACAAAAAACAAAACTTTTATAATTAAATCAGTAGAAGAAGGTATTAGGCAAGAAGGGATTATCTGTAATACAATTTTCATTTTCATAATTTATAGAGAAGAAACAAAAAAGGAATTTAAAAAAAAATAGAATCTTGCATGAATAAATAAAAAAAAAGGGTATTAATTATAAAACATATGCTGAAAATCAGCATTAAAATAGTTTTAATGCTGATTAACGTAAAATTTAATTTTAATCTTCTAAATTATGTTAATACAATTTTAATGGATAATTTAAATCTAGTAAAAAAAATACTTTAGTGCAATTTAAAATGAACTAGTGTAGTGACCCGTGCGATGCACGGGGTTTGATAGATAAATTAATTGTATGAATCGCACGGGGTTTGATAGATAAATTAATTGTGTGATTTATATGACTATTACATGTTCAACAAAATGATTGATGAGGATAAAAAGTAACTCTCTTAATCTTACTCTTGGAGTAAGTAGATCCCTCCTCATAACTCTCTTAGCTTAACTCTCTTAGTCAACATTATATGCCTACAAACCACAGAATCACCCAAAGAAAAATTTTCATGCACTCCTATGACAGCAACACTCATATAATATAACCAGGGGCGGAGCTACCTTTTGGCTTAGGGTGTCCATGGCCCCCCCAAAAATTTTCATTTTTATTATTTTATATGTAATTTTTTATATATAAAACATTAAGCTTTTATAAAAATATATGAAAAGATGAAATATTTTATAAATTTGACTCAGTTTTTCAATCTCATTTTATAAATCTCCCATTATATATGTTTTTTATAGACAAAAAATTACAATATAAATAAATCTATATCAATAAATCTATATCAAGAGAAAAACTCAACTAAGTATTACAATACATTTTTTTTCTTACTTCAAGGAGTAATTTTATGACTCAAATCTTTTAGCTTATGAGGAATGACCTTTTAACTTATTTATATATTGAAGTGTAACTTTTTTTTTTTTGCTGAATATTGAAGTGTAACTTGCAAATATATTTTTAGTTGTGTTGATATCAACCCATTCAAAAATTCAAAATTAATCTTTTAAATTACCTGCTCCAATATGTAAAACTTGTTTAGGCATTTACAAAATTTTGAAGTTTATTTTATTTTTTCTTAGACAACTCTACATATGAAATTGTCCTAGAACCATTTTAAATGATCATCAAAATTATGAATTCATAAGTAATTTAAAAAATTGCCTATTTAATAGTAAATTATATATTTGGCCACCCCAACTAAAATTGTCTAGCTCCTCCACTACATATAACCATATCCCACCCTAGCTGCAATGCTCCCAAAACTAAACTATCCATAATTCACCTAATCGCATGACAGGATTTCTTGTGCTTAACCTTCATGTCAATTCCTATTATCAAGTTGATTTACCAATTTACCAACCACTCTTCCCACTACCAAATTTCATAATTTAGCTCCATTGTCACATTTCCTTATACCTTTATTGCTGCAACACATCAGATCATAACTTCCTTTCACAATACATCCTCTGTCAATCTCTGCTAAAATCCTTTAGGTCGATGCTAGGACAGTACATACTAACAACCTCTGCACCATACATTTAGCCTGTCATGTTCCAATCAATTTTCTTTGTAGAAAGCTATGCCAATAAAATTCATCAAAGGAGAGGAGCTCCACTGCAATAAGGTGTGTAATATAGAAAATGTGCATAACCTGGATTTAAGCATAGTAGCCTTGAACAGATATCAAGACAGTCAGGATCCAATCTTGAAAGAATTAGTTGAGAAATTGGAAGACAGGTGCAGGATCTAATGTTTTTTAAAACCTGAAATCAACATTATTTATTAGAAGTGATCACAGAAACATGTAATGGAAGGCCTTAGTAAAGTTTGGTGTACATTAATATGAATTGTATTTATGAATTATGGACTCATTTGCAAAAAGCTGTATAATACATTTTGCATTAAAACTATATAATTCTATGTGCTCATTTTCAAACCTCATAATTGTTACACCCTGAACCTACATAATTCTTTATTCCCAAAGCTGCTGCATGATTGTGTGAGCTCATTTGCAAACCTGTTGCAAGCTCACTGCACCCCAAATCTCTGCATTAGAGAGCCATAATGTATCAGAAATACAAAGGAAGGGTATTTTAGATTATAAAGACATGTTTACTGTAATTAGACTAAAAATTAGAAACATAATATTCAAATAACAACAACAAAAGTCGTAATAGAAACTAAAAAAATAAGTATTCGGAATGCAAATTTGCAGCCTCAAAATGATAGCTTTTGGAAATATATGAATAAATCACGGTTAAAAATCATTTAGATAACCAATGAGATTCACTTTCCCAGTTATATTTTCTTTTATATTGATCATCATTTGTCTTCCAGAAATATGAAGTGTTGCATTGCATCCAAAGTGGGAAAGAGTACATACACTTTAGGAATACTTTGTATCAGCCCTTCTGAAAGGAGGATCACTCCATTGTATTTGTCTAAGCAATAAAGAGGAATGTGATAATTAGATCTATACACACACATATATAAGACATCCCTTTAGATAGTTCAAACCATGCTCTACTCTAGCCTGAACTGCATCAACAATCCGTTTTGTAATTTCAGAAAGGGTAAGCTTTGATGCAACAACCTTTACTTGCATAAAGCTTATAAAAAAAACAGTTTGTCAGCATAGAACTATCGGTACTTGTGCCATAAATGATAAGAGACAATAATACTTACCATGTTTGAATGGGACTTCACTGGAGGTGCATTCCAAATCAACGTGTGATGCCTTGCGACCCATAAGATAGATGAAATAATAATAATAATAATAATAATAATAATAATAATAATAATAATAATAATAATAATACTGAAAAAGAAAACCTATTCAGAGAGGTACTTGAAAAGAAAATTAATGAAAATAAAACACTTTTATATTTTTATACACACACAGACAATGATATCAGAGAAAAGCAAGAAACATTAGACTCATCACCTTCTAGGCTTTATATGAACCAGTCAGACATTTTTAATGAGCTGAGAATTCACCTGAATAAACAAAAGGCAAAATAAATTCTCCATTTTGGTCATTATCTCTTTTTATAATAGGTGATAAAATGTCAGTCTAACCAGCTTCATAATATCACATTTTTCTTTAAAAAGCATAAAGAAGAGAAAATATATTGAGCTTCATAAATAATCAATGTATGTTGTGAAAACTGGTTTCTACAAACTGGTTTCTACAAACTGGTTAGATATCCATTTAGAGTGACAGGAACACCAAATACCTGCAAAATCCAACTACGATTATCAATAAATTGTAAATTGAAATTAAAATAAATAATATAAAGAAGAGATAAATTTTAAATAAAATAAAATTTAAACAAATTAATTATGGCATAAAAACATGAATATGAATATGCAGTGCTTTAAATATGGCATCACATAATATATTTGCACTACTTCAAATAATCAACTATTTTGTATTGATAATGTAAAAATATCTATGGGTATAACTCATAATCAACTACTTTTCTTGATATCAACTCCTTTTATGATAAATGGATTTTGCAAAATGAATTATGGTGTACAACATATGATAGATGTTAGCCAAAATACCTGCAAGTTAATAAGCTTGAGATCAACCTAACATCGTTGCATAGTTAATAAAACAATTGAATTTAAGGTTAACTATCAAATTCGAATAATCTATATTAAATACCTGAACCACGAACTCATTCAATAAAGAATCTGCATGACTTTTACCTGAAACATGAACTCCTTCAATTGACTGATAGAAATTAAACTATAAAATGAAGAAAAAATATGTGAAATTGTTATTAAAATACAATATATTAACTGAATTAAAACATATATAAATATATTGCTGTAATGCACATTGAAAGAACTCATTTCTCTTTTTCCTACAACCAAACACTCCCATTGTGACATTATAAAGATGCTAAAACAGCTTCACGTTGATCAGTCTAGTACACTGTCAATTTCTGATTTAACTCTTGCTCTGATATCTTAATTAGAAGAAAGCAGTATATACAATATACCACCTGCAGTATATCATTTCACTATGAGAAGAAACAGAAAATACCTTCTTTGTGTTTCTCTTTCTCGCACCTCAAATATGTGGAAGATGAATTCTAAAAATCTCTTTCATGATTGTTTCAATAGCCATACATAACAGAGTAAAGAAATTGAAAAAACACAACTTAGAATCATTATCACAACTCAAAAAAACACAAACTTAAGCATTTTAATATAAAAAAATGCAATTCATTAGCAACTTTGCGATCTATCAAAGGAGACTTACATATGCAGCAAGGTATTAACAGAAGAAGGTATGATTTACTCTTCTCAATTTAATCAACATGATGCATGAAAAAGTCTATACCGCATCAGAGTTGTGTGCAACATCATTAATTGCGAATAAAGGGAAAACAAAAAGGTTGGATATAGCCATTTCCACAATCAAAAAATTATACAGCATCAAAAGACAATGAGGGTGTCTTTTTCAAATGTTCCTTTTGCACATGAAAAAGTCTGTACAACATCAAATATATATAGCTCATCGCTGTAATGGTGATGTGAACGTGAATAGTGCATTCAAATCAATTAATCGTGAGGAAAGACACCACACATCCCATCAAAAAATGCGTTAGAATATTGCTTACCTGAACATATATACCTCATCGCTATAAAGGTGATGTGAACGTGAACCTTGTTTTGGCTCAGTGAAACTTGTCTGTTGCTTAAGATGTTGGTGTCACTCTAGCTTATGGGTGCAGTAAAAAAACATTGAAGGCCTGTGATTGATTATTAAAAGAATATATATTGTATGAACTCCGGATGAGAAGAAGAATGTATAGCAGATAGAATATGTTGTGAAGCAAAGGAAACAGGGTTTAGAATACGAATATATACATAGAGAGAGAATAATAGAAGAATTGCAAACGTTAGAGTGTAGATAGAAGAGAGGCTGGAATTTAAGGAGTTGAATGGTCCTGGTTTTAACCAATAACTGCAATAATTATTGATGATCACCACAATTGAAAATGAAGGAATGCTTAACAAAGGCTGTCAAATTAAATAATTCGTTACAGAGCATTGATTACATGAGTTTATTAAGGATGGAAGAGGCAGATGAATAGGCAAAAAACTTTGAACTTCTTATTAAACACATGATATAATACCATGCAAATCTGCAGCGCAAAGGATGCATAATAAGTCCTTCACTGCATAAACGACCTTGGGAATGATTGCAAATGAAGGCAACATTTAATGACAGCATAAACGAAAGGTCAAAAGACTCTTTCTTCAACAACCGCATGCAAAATTAATGACAAATAAAAAGAAATTATATCACATAATTAATGGAGAGTCTAATTGGATGAGAGATGGAAAATGAGCTTTGTTTTTGAGCGGGAAAAGAATGCTGGAGAAATTCCTCGCTTTATATGTATTAAGATAATTTCAATCTTGCAAAAAAATAAAAATCTTGGATGAATTTGTGGTTAATGTTAATCGTTTATTTCCTTATATGATTAATACTGACTGGTTATCTCATTTATTGTTGGATTCACAAATTTATTTATAATAATGATGATTAAAAACTCATTAATGGCCTTGTAAAAATAAAACTAATCTGAAAATTTAAATAATTAATTTCGTAAATTAATTTATACAGATAATGTACGTAGAAATTAAACTCTTAAATATAATGTTACAAAACTTTTATGAAATAAAAGAAATTTTTTAATAATTTTTTAGATATATTAATTTTAAGAATTTTATTTCATATTCCATGATTTAAAAACATACCAATAAGGTTTATAACTTAATTATAACAGATTCTAAATTAAAATAAATTATAAAATTATGAAACAAATTTAACCATTATTTTAAATTTCTTACTTTTAATTTTCTTATGAAAATAACTTTTACATTGCTAGCATGATTAAACACCACCTACCAGAGTAACAGGCAAAATGGTATGGGTTGAAAATCCTAAATTTACATTACTTGAAACTAATACGAAAATTAAAAAAAAAATCATAAATTAATTTTTAACCATTATACTTACAAATCAATTTAAAAATTATACATAACTTTCCCAAGTGTTGATGGCTTGGGATATCACTTTCAAGCATGTATTTGGTGAAGGCAACATGACTACTGAATGACTTGCAAAAGAATGATCATCGAACCACATGATTATTGATTGGCTTGTAAAAGAAGGATCATCGAACCAATCTAATTTGCAGATTTGGGTTGATTGTCCAACTCCTCTTGTGGCTAATTTGTTATCTGATGTAATGGGACTCTCTCATATATGAGATGCTAGTTGTCTTTCTGTTTCTTTTTTATTCGCTATTAATTAAAAAAAAAAAGAACAATCAATAGATGAAGAGAAAGAGAGAAAAAAAAAAAAAAAAGAAGAAGAAGCAGAGATAAAGAAGAAATGAAGAGATGACCGTCAATGCAAATCCTAGACACATAATATGAATATATAGAGAGAGGGGGCGTGAATCTTAGAATAAACAAAATATTTGAAATTTAAATTTTGTATTTAAATATTTCAAAATGGTATGTGATTGGTTAAGGAAATATTCAGATTTTGAATTTTTAAACCTGATTAATTAGAAACTTCCATGTGATTGGTTTATTTTATGAATTGAAGGTGGTTAATTGACAATCAAAATAAATAAGATACCGAATTTGTACTGATAATTATCAATTTCAAACCAAATTATCATAACTACTATGTCAATTAAATATTAATTTGAGATACATTTGAAATCTTTATCAACTTGGACTGATCTCAATGCATGATTGCATTTATTTCCACATACAAATGAATATTTGATACTCCCTCCGTCCTAAAATGAATGTCGTATTTGAAAAAAATAATTGTCCCAAAATGAGTGTCGTGTTAGTTTTTCAATGCAATATTAATTGCTTTATTCCACTAATACCCCTAATAAGTATCACTTTAGCTTTTCAATGTAATATTTATACTAAGGTTAGTTTTGTAAATTATTATTATCTCTCATCTATTTGTTAGCTTTTTTTGGTTTGTGCAAAATAACCTAGGACGACACTCATTTTGGGACGGATGGAGTACTTTATTCCATATTTATTTGAATTAATTTTTGTTCTTAATAAATTAATGAGACTTAAATGTATTTGAATTTGAATTTGGTTTGTAACCGAACAAAAAATTTTGAAGCACGAAATGATGACACGTGTCATCTAATACTTGAGAAGCAACATTGTTCCGTCACGTGTTTTCCGAAACTGTTTTTAGATTAGTAAATTTTATATATATTGATCTAAAGACCTATTTTATATTACAACTTTTAAATAGGCCAAACTATACCACTAAATTCACCGGCTAATTGGTTAATTGGTAATGAAGAAAAACTTTATGTAAAATAAACTATAAATTATAAAAATTAAAATTATTATTACATAAGGTATGAGACAAAGGTGAAATAGGTTGATTAGGTTATATAAAAGTTGAGTTTTTTTATATCAGTATAAAAAAGTCGAGTTTAACTTGCTTATATGATATAAACATAATTATAGGGTCCAAATTGACCTTCATGATAACTTGTTTAAAATTAATTTTTGAATAAGACATTTAAATTAGGCATAAGTTTATTCTTCAATAAATTTATAGGCTTGACATTTTATAAAGGTCAACAAATTCAGTAATTAAAAGATGTAAATAAGAATATGGTTATAATATATAATAAAAATTTAATATAATATTAATATTAATGAAAATATATTATTTAAATTTACTTAAATAGGTTGGCTTGTTGGCAATAGATTATTACAGTCAGCTTTAGGGAAGTTTCAAGCGTTCCAAATGGCTGCCTGCGTCAAATTTGTCAACTTCATATATTAAAAAAGTCAGGCTCGTGTAAGCTTGGTTCTACTAGATTGGTCTTGTATTATTCTGTTAAGTGGAGAGACTGGGTAGTAGACTACCTTTTTTTTTTTTTTTGGTGAATAGTAGACTACCTATTTTATATAAATAAAAATTGTTTATAAACAATTATTATTATTATTATTATTTATATAATTATAGAATTACAGTGGAGCTGCAGCAGTGTGGGATCATTGAAGTTGGCATACAATTTGCCTATATTTATAGATTATTATTTATTTTCTAAAGAAATCTGATCTAAAAATTATATTTGACTAAATTTTAGTTATTATATAATCTGTTTTATCTCTTGCTTTTTTTTTTTTTATCTAAACTATCAAAACAATAACCATTTTATCTTTATTTAGGAAATCTTATTTAAATATTATATTTTATCAAATTTTAGTTACTGCACAATCAATTTTTATCTTGACTTTTTTAAATTATAAAATCAATAGTAATCTATAGATATATTAATACTGCTAGATTTTCCTACGGTACTTCTCCGACTTCCAAGAAATAGCAGTAGGTATCATTTTACTGTTTATCATTTGTATTTTTTATTTTAAATAGTCATCTTAAAAAAAAAAAATATACGGGTGAGTTTTTGTAGAGTATTTCAGACACTTCTTCTTTTTTTCTTCTACAGATGACCCGGGCCTTTTCATATAAGGTTAAAATAAAGATGACAAATAAATAACAATACTAATTATTATACGTAGCATTTTTTTCATATAAATTATATTACAATATATAAAAACTGTGTAATTATCATAAATTAAAAATATATTATAATAAACACATGTTCCATACTATATTAGTATTATATATTTTATTTCAATATGTATCTTATTTTAATATTATATGTTGATCATTTTCAAAAAAAAATATTATATATTGAAATATTATATTACAATAATACTAATTATTATATTATAACATATGATAATTATGTGATTATTTGACTAAATGTTTAAAATAGTTTATATAAACTATCTTTTTTTTACGGTTCATAATTATTTTCATTATTATAGATAATGAAAATAATTATTAATATAGTTAATTGTTGGCTTAATTGTAATTTTTATCCCAATTTTTTATTTTTTTGTGAATTTTACCCCAGCAAATTAACTTGGCACATTTTGCCCCCGAAATTTTTAAAAACTTACAAATTTTACCTTCCAATGTTTTCACTGTCATGACATGTTAAGATAATTATACTTTTTATCCCCAATTTTTTATTTTTTGGCAAATTTTACCCTTAATTTTTTACTTTTTGGTGAATTTTACCCCAACTTTTTACTTTTTGGTGAACCCCTACTTTTTATGCTTATGTAAGCATGTCACATCAAGATAACAGTAGAAGGTAAAATCTGTAAGTTTTTTAAAATGTTGGGGGTAAAATGTGCCAAATTAATTTATTGGGGATAAAAAATGCAATTAAGCCTTAATTATTATAAGATTAAAATAAAAATAATTATTATAAAAAAAAATTATGATATTATGTATTATCAATATTAATATGAAAATAAATTATATTTTTATATATGAAAAATTATCATTATTAACATAAAATTAAATTATAAAGATAATAAAAAATTAAGTAGATATTTTACATAAATTTACAATATCATATATTTTACATATTCTGATATAAGTAATTTATAAGAGTACTTTAGTAAAAAAATAAAAATGCATTAACATTTTTATATATTTTTAACTGTTCAAATAATACTCATATTGAAATAAAAAAAATTATCACTTTAATGTTAAATAATTCTAACTAGATTATAAAAAAAAAATTATCTCTTACAATTTGAAAAAGAAAAACTCTAAAAAATAAAAGAAAAATCACACAATCTATTATTAATAATTCAATAAAGAGAAGATTATTGGAAATAAAACTCTAATTAAATAAAAGGTATTTTGGAGATGGTATCATTAAATAGGGGGAGTTAGTTAAAATTTGCTTATATTATATTCCATCACACATATAATTTTTTTTGCTTATATTTCAGTCCGGAGGAAGTAATTTTTAAATTCTCAGAAGCGCACATTAACACAAGACATTGTAATCACAAGTCACAACATCGACAAGAAAATTGCTGAAAAATTTAGTGTAAATTCAATTATAGATTATTTTTGTGATATGCAAGAAAGACGTTCTATGTTTTGATAAATTATTAATGTAATTAATGTTTTAAAATATCAATTTATAAATATTTTGTATACAAATTGATGATATATATTTGCTAGATGAATTTTACTTTTTACTGTTGGCCCTCTGTCATGCAGGTCTGGGTCCGCCCCTGCCTAACCTGATAACAATAATAACATATCAAAATTAGTAATAGATGTAATCTAGCTTTAAATGACGCTAACATTGAGTTAGTAATAAATCTGATCTGATATAAAATGAATTGGCAATAATTAAGTCTAATTCTTGGTTCAACCATCTGGACCAAACTAAAGTTAATAACATTATATTATAGTGTAATAAACGGGAAAAATATTTTTCATAAAATAATATTAACAATATCTTTATGGGGTAAAAATGTTTACACAAATGTTTATAATTTAATTAAAATATTATTGATAAGTACTTTAGGTGAAATGATATTAATATTTAAAATATAAAGTAAATATATATTTCACACACACACTACAAGAATAAAGCAATGCATCACCACAGAAAGATATTAATATCCAAATTATAAGAATAAATATTTAAATTATAAATAAATAGAAATTTTATATAAATAATAGGGTAAAATATTTGTATTAATATCCAAATAATATTACTTAAAGTTTTTATATTTTTAATAAATTCTATCTATTCATAAAATTTTAATATATCTAAATTATATATAAATATTTGTATTATTTTAAGAATTTTTTTTTTTCATGTATACTATAAATTTAAGACAATATTATTTTATATTATTGTTCTAGCCAACATCGAGATTTGGCCACTCTGTTGGTTCCAAAGCTCATCATTATCCAATCCATTGTTTTGTTTTGTTCTTTATTCACTATATTGGAGGGCCTATATATCTAGAAATGTCTTTAATTTAAAGAGACGTATCAAGGGTTATTTGACTTGTCAGAGCATATGATTGTTTAGACGAGTTACTTATCATAAATTTGTGAGTCCTATAAGGCCACTTAGATTTAAGAATTTTACATAAAAATTTACTTCAATGCTAAAGTTGTTAGAGTGGATGCTTAACTTGAGCCATATTAAATTTGTGATTGAAAAAATGATTCTTTTTTTGGTAAGAATCAATTAAGCAACGGTTGCTTATATAAGCAACTCACTTAAGCTTAAGCAATCCACTGTCATGTCATCTATTCTAATGGAAAAATTTTGTTAAACAACATTGCTTAACTTTAAGCAATTCGATAAACACCCGTGTTGATTGACAAGAATTTAAGCCCGATGTGTATTTGATTAGTCTTTTCCTTGTGACGTGATTGTTGTCTATGAGCTCCGTGTCCAGCAATTATTGACTCAAGTCTAAAACATGGCCTAAAAACTAGGAGGGTACATAGCCTTCCAACCTCAAGTCAAAGAGGTGAATATATGAGGCCTAAAAGAACAAAATTAAATTAACGTATAGTTCGATCTAAAATCGGGAGGCTACACAACTCTCTAGCCTTGAGCCAAAGAGGTGTAAAAGACTGAATTCATGTGTTAAGGTTGAGCTATTGCATTATATCCATTTGATGAACACACAAACTTTCGGTATAATTTTTAGCAACACATCAGCTTACAATGGTTGTTTGTCATTGATCTTTCTATGGCCCTGAAATGATGTTTGAGTTGATTAGATGTCTTCCCGTGTAGGGAGAAATATCAGTCTTTTGCATCAGTTAACCAATGACTTTGTATTTAGCTATATATAATATATAATATTCATTTCTAATTATGCGTACCTTAGCTCGTTGACTTTGATCAAGATATGATTTAGCACCTTTTGATTCTGTCATGACAAAGAGATATCAGTCAGGGTCCTACAAATTGGATACATCTAAGGTAGATGATCCAAAGAGGCCAAATTTTAGTCGAGACTTAGATACATCCAATGCAGATGTTCTAAGGAGGACGAATTTCCATTTCGGTCCTACACTTGGATACATCCAATGAAAATGTTCCAAGTAGCTAGGCGAAATTTCATGATTGAGTCAAAATATCAACATATGCAAAATTTTCTCTCATGAGCGATACAATTATAGTTGCTTATATGATAAATACTGTAGCTTAACACATGCAATTTTTGCTGACTAGAATGATAAAATTATGGTTTCTCACAATGTTTTAAAAACTGGACCGGTCATTGAACCGGTAATAGTACCGGTTTAAGGTTCGATGGTCTAAGCATAGTTAAACCGTTAATAATTTATATAATATTTTTTAAAAAAATTAATACAATATATTAAGTAATATTAAGAAATAACATAATATTCATTTCATAATATAATATTATGCTCATATTTTTAAATATGTTTATATTAATTTAAAACATATTATTCATTTGAATTAATATTTTAAATAGAAATATAAAAAACATAATAATTATTAAGACTAAACTACATTATATTATGTGATATTTTATTTCTTTAAACTAACATGTTTTATATATTTTTCTATATAATTTATTTATTACTATTATAAGTTTTTTTATTATATAGTTTTTTTTTATAAATTGCTTATTATATAGTTTATTAGTAGTTTCCATCTTATTATATAGTTTAGTAGTTTTCACTTTCCAGTTTATTATAGTGTTGTGTTGCGTTCTTCTAATTTATAAGTCTTGTGTTGCAATGTCAAGTCCCACATTGGGAAAAAAAGCTATTGAGTCCCAACATCAAACAAAGATGTTGTATTGTAGAGAATCCCACATCGCAAACCATGTACCATGTTGCTGAGTCCCACATGTTTAAACCGTAAAATGCTTACTCTACTGCATACTACACTAGGAGGAGTCCCACATCGGTAGTGTAGCAAATTGAACCCTCCGTCACATCCTATAAAATTTGCACTCTCAAGTGTAGCTATGTAAGCCCAAGACACCAGACTCTGCACCAACATGGTCATTTGGTCTCTCAAGTGTAGGGCTGTTCAAAATTTGGTTATTCAAATAACCACAACCATAATTAATAATAACCAAATTACATGTGGTTATTATAACCATAATCATAACCAATTTTATATAACTGGTTATGGTTTGATATAATCAGTTATTGTTTTTAAAAAATCGATTATATAACCAGTTATGAATATATAATTGATTATATAATCAGTTATATCTAAAATCAATTATATAATAGGTTATGGATAAATAACCGGTTATATAAATGGTTATTTAATCAGTTTTGAAAAAAAAATAAAACTGATTTTTATAATATTTTTAATGAGGTTGTTTAGACATTGGTTAAATAAATATTAATATTTATAAATTGTAGCAGGGAATATACATATGGCATGATTAGGGATGGCAAAAAAATCCGCACTCATGGATATCCGTGGATAAAATCCGCAACGGATAATAAATGGGTATTTTTAACGAGTATCTGTGAGTAACGGGTACGGATACTTTCACTACCCGTTTGTTAATGAGCGAGGACAGGTATCATGGTACCCGTATCCCGCGGGTATCCGTTACCCGTTAATATTAAAATACTTAAATATTATATATATATATATTTTTTATTTGTACTTATGTTTTGAAGTATAATTTATGTGGACTTATATTTTAGTGTAGTTTTATTTTAGTTTATACTTTAGAGAGTAATTTTTAGATAATTTTGTTTGGAGCTCACAAAATAAATTTTTTATTTATTCTTTTTTTTGTTGTTTAAGAATTATCCATGGATATTTTTAATTGTGTAGAATATTTAAATATTTTTTGTTGTAAATATTAAAATATTTTTTTTAAAAAGAAAACATTAGAATAAATAAAAATTATAATAAAAGAGTTTTAAAAATATTTTTAAAATATCCACGGATATTTAAAATATCCACGGATAGTTACTTAACGGGTACCACGCGAGGGTAATAGGCGGGCACAGGGCGGATATTTACCTCGTGGGGCGGGTAGTGGGTGACTACTACCTGTACCCACCCGCACTTGTTGTCATCCCTAGTCATGATAAATAATGTTCAAATATCATGATAAAAAAAATATTTCACCAACCCGAGAAGTGGATTTGTCAAATGTGTGCAAGTTGGCATAAATGTTATCTCGCAATAGAAGGAAAATTATAATAGGGGAGTGCGTAGTTTGATAGGTGATTGGAACAACCATGTTTGCTTATGTTCTCTCTACTATCTGCACTGCAACTTGTTGATTCTGATTAGAGTTGTTCTCACTACCAATGATTTAGTTCATTGAAATTATTAAAATTTATTTCACATTAATTTCATTGATTTATACAAAACATGGTTGTTTGATTACAGAAAAATGCGACGATGAAATAAATAATGAAGTATGTGTATTGTGTATGAGCTGAATAAAATTATTACTATCCCAAATAGTGTTAACGATAGCTATTAGCGGAATCCATGAGGCCAGTTGTTGGTAGCTGCTGAAGTTTTCACGATTTAAATGCCATATGTATCTCTAATAAGTTATTTGAAATAACCAGTTATAAAACCAAGTTTAACCATAACCATTTCTTTAATAAATAAAAAGTTACTTGAAATAACCATTTCTATAAAACTAGTTACATTTTTATAACCAGTTTTGTATAACTGGTTATTATATAACCAGTTAATGCTAGTTATGGTTATTTTTTTAAAAAACAGGTTTTTTTGAACATCTCTACTCAAGTGTAGCTACGTGAGTCCAATACATGTGACTCCGCAATCAGTTTAAAAGTTTTTTTTTTCCAAACCACTTAAACCAGAGAACAACCAGTTTTCACCGATCCATGCAGTTTTTGATCGATTTTACTGGTTTAGAAACGGTTTGATTTCAGCGCAATTTTTTGTATGTAACGGACCGGATGACAGGCCGGTTCACGGTTGAACCGGCCGGTCCGGTCCAGTTTGGAAAACATTGGTTTCTTATATGATTGGTATCGTAGATCGGCATATACAATTTTTTCCACCGTGAATGATCTCATTGTGCAATTCTAACATCAAACCAGCTTAAATTTATTTGTAGTGAAAAATAGAAATGAAGACAATTTATTAGCAACTTCTAGGGTAGGCTAAGTTACCGTGTGACAAGGTATGATCCACCTAGGCATAGAGGTGGCAAAATATAGGTTGAGCTAGTCGGGTAGACCTGAACCGACCTCTTGATAAAATGTAGGGTTTGGACTTGAATGGTTGCACAAGAAAGGGGAGAGAAAGAATATGAAATGAGGATTTGGTGGTGAATGTTGGATGATTGTGGTGGTCTTTTGGTTCTTCAAGTTTGATTCATGGAGTTCTTTATTGTTGGCTGGCTTCTTTGGTTTTTGACAATTGCCTTATGTTCCTACATTTTGTAGTGATTTAGGGGCAATTATTTGATATCTTCCATGCTTTTGAGATTTGTTTATCTTCATTTTAGTTGAGTTTTAATAAAAGTTTAGTTTAGTTAGGAATTTTTAGTTTTCACCCTTTTATGCTTGATCTTGGGTTGTTTTCTTTTGTTTTTAGGAACTTTGTTGAAGCTTGGAGTAAGCAATGGGGATGTTCCATGAGAGATTTGATGCATTGAAGATCATTTGGGTTGAAGTTTAGAGCTTTGGAAGTCTTGTGGAGGCAAAAGAGCATTTTTGGAAGTCTTGAGAGCTTTGCACACCTGCACAAATCAAATCACATGCCTGTGCAAGTGCCTGTGCAAGTTTTTAAAATGTCTGAAATTTTAAGTCAAAGAGTTTGCACACCTGTGCATCGAGCTCTGCGAGATTTATCTCTATTTTTCTGTTTTGTTCTCTTTTGGGTTTGAACCCTTATTGGCCCATAGCTTTAAATAAGTATTTTCTATTCTATTCCGAAACTTTGTACATGAAAGAAACAAGAGGTCCGAGACTGGAGCTCAATGCGTTTGGCTTTCTCCATCTTTTGCTTCATCCCTCATGGCTATGCATAGGTAAGTTCTTTATTCGTTACGAGTTTAATGTAGTTGGACCTATTTTCATGTAATTACTACTTTTCTCCTTATTCATCTAAGTATTGTTATTTCTCTTCTTCTACTCTTAATGCTTGTGTATGGCTTGATCAACCAATTGTGTGATTCTTTAATTCCATTGATAATTGGGAAATTCTTTTGGATTGCAAACTAAAAAAGACAACTAATTTTCTTTACGCCTAGGGATAGGGTAAAGAGAATTAGTCATCATTAAACCCTTTTTCTTAATGCAAATCGCTTGGTTATGCTAATTCAAGGGATTGATAGTATAATCAAGGGATTTAGGTTTCTTCACTTAAGGAATTAAGGTTGGGATACATTTGTGGGTTGATGATAACATAAAATTTAATTGAATGGGGTGAGTTGTTTTTGCATGTTAGGAAGTCCAACGAAGTTAAACCCCAACGATTTATTTTAATTGATTTAAACCACAAATTTTCGCACACCAAGTGTACGTTAATTTTCCAAACCCAAATTTGATTCTATTTTCACCTTTTATTTTTATGCATTTGATTTTAATTTTGGTTACTCAATTACTCTCAATTTTGTAGTCTACTTATTTACTATTATTTACCCAATTATCAGACAAATCCCTTGGGAGACGATACTCTACTTACCACTTTGTTACTTGCACAATTTGGTACACTTGCCAAAATCCCAACAAGTTTCTAGGACCATTTCAGGGGACTTGTGTCTCGGTAATTGGGCAAATTTTTAGTATTTTTGTGGACTTTAAATATTCTTTTATTCTTTTGCATTTTAATTTTATTTCCTTCTCCTTTTCCTCATCCAGTGCTAACAGTCATTCTAATTGCTCTAGTTATTTGTGATTTTGTACATGCCGGGTACTGTTGGTACAAGGAGCAAAACTAATCCCGAGGACCTCGATTTCATTCTTGAGATTGATAAAACTGCTAGGTTGATTAGCGGTCAAACTAAAAGAGCAAAACAACTAGCACAACAGTTGACATTGGAGGAGAGTTCCTCTTTCCTACCTTCTGAACACTTTTCTAGCTCAGACGAAGAAGAGATGGCAGAAGAAGAACAGCCTGCCAGGAGAACTCTTGCGGATAATGTCAACAATAATGGTCCATGAGTTTTCTCTAGTATTTCTAGGCCAAGGAACACCAACCGCACAATTGAAGCTAAGCTTTCCTGGCTTAGAAAATGAAGACCCCTACAACCATTTGACCACTTTCTATGATCTTTATGGCACAGCAGGGGTAGCCCAAAATGAAGAAGAGAATCTGTATATAAAGGTGTTCCGTTTCTTCCTCATGGGAAATGCATTAAAGTAGCTCAACAATCTTCCATTTCAGAGTCTTACCACTTGGACGAAAGTTGAAAGAAAGTTCTTAGATCGTTTCTTCCCTAAAGTGAAGAGAAGCCAAGCAAAGACTGGTATATTGGGCTTCCGACAAAAAAATGACGAGCCATTCCATGAAGATTGGGAGAGATACAGGACTCTCTTAATGAAATACCCCAACCACAGGATTGGACATGTTGACCAACTCTACATCTTCCTTGGGGGTCTGAAAGGGCAAATAAAGGTGATACTTGATGCTGCAACTGGTGGAGGAGTGATCAAGAATAAGTCATAAGAAGAAGCCATAGAATTGATTGACAATATGGCAGCCAGTGATTTTGAAGCTTTACATGATAGAGCCCTAGGCAGAGGGGTAATGGAGCTAAATTTTCAGGATGCAATTCTAGCTCAGGTGGAAGCACTCAAGGTGCAAATGGCCAATCTTCCTCAACAATTGATGAAGGCTGCTTCTTCTTAATTTCATCACCAGGTACTCAGTTATGCAAACTGCAGAGGTAATCATCCTGTGGAGCAAAGCCAATATGCTTCCAACTTACAGGAGGAAGAGGTGAACTACATAGGAAGGCCAAATTATTACGGGCAGTCTAATAGGCCTCTTCAACAAAAGCCCAACCTCTATGATCGCACGACGAAGCTGGAAGAGACTCTCACAGAATTTATACAAGTCTCAATTTCTAATCAGAAGAGCACTGACGCCTCTCTCAGAAACTTGGAGACTCAAGTTGGGCAGCTTGCAAAACATGTGGCAGAATTGGTAGAACACACTAAGAGTGGCTTTTCAGCCAACACTCAGACTAATCCCAAGGCTAACTGCAGTGCAATCTTTACCATTAGTGGGTCAGAGTGTGATACAGTGAATGGAGAGGATGAAGTACTGGAGTAAGTTGAGGTGAAGAAGGTTGGAGTTCGAAGCACAGATGGGGACTCAAAGATGAAGTGGCCTAGAGCTCGGAGTGCTAAGGAAGAAAAGTTGAGAGCTAAAACTTCTCTCACTACAGAGCTCCTTTACCCTAAAACTCCAACAAAAATTGATAAGGAGAGGCAGTTTGTTCGATTCTTAGACATTCTCAAACAACTCTACATCAACATCCCATTCTCAGAAGCCTTGAAGCAAATTCCAATCTATGCCAAATTCTTGAAGGACTTCTTAACAAGGAAAAAGAAGTTCATTGGGAAGGATACCATTGAGTTGGAAGCAGGGTGTAGTGCTATAATTCAAAAAACAATGCTTGCCAAACATAAGGATCCTGGGAGCTTCACTATTCCCATCACCATTGGGAACCTTTCTATTGATAGAGCGTTGCTTGAATTGGGGGTGAGCATCAACCTGATGCCCCTATCTATTCTAAAGAGAGTTGGAGATGTGGAGGTAAAGCCAGCTTGCATGACATTACAACTTGCTTATTGCTCCATTATATACCCCTATGGGGTGGTGGAAAACATGCTGGTGAAGGTTGACAAATTCACAATTCCCGCCAATTTTGTTGTCATGGACATGGCGGAGGATTCATAAATTCCCATCATTTTGGGAAGACCTTTTATGAAGAGTGTTGATGCTCTAATGGATGTTGGCAAAGGAGAGTTTAAGCTTAAAGTGCAAGAGGAAGAGGTGACTTTCAATGTCTTTGACTCTGTGAGCCCCCAGGGAGTTGGGGTTGACCACAACCATTCATCTTAGTGACCCTTGAGGTCACTCATCCATCAAGCTAGTGACGTTAAAGAAGCGCTTACTGGGAGGCAACCCAGCTTTCTCTCTCTTTTCTCTCTTAATTTTGTCTTTATTTTGACTTCATTTTCTTTATTAAGCTTGTTCTATTTTATGTTTTGGTTTTTCTTTTGTGTTGTTTCAGGTTGCTATGCACACGATGAAGATATTGGGAAAGCATCCTAAATTTTTTTTTTCGCAAGTTGCACAACTGTGCAATCTGAGCGGGTGCCTGTGCATCTTGCACTGATGGAAACTTTAATTTTTTGCGAAAGTTGCAAAATCGTGTAATCTGAGTGGGTGGCTATGCATCTTGCGCTGAAGGAGGCTCTAATTTTCTATGAAAGTTGCACAGTCATGCAATTCAGTGCACAGCCTGTGCATCTGGCACAAAAAAAAAACAAAAAAACCTCCCCTCTTTCTTTATTTCTTTTTCTTCCCTTGTTTTCCCATGTTTTTATTGCATACTTGGCACCCTTTTAAGTTTGGGGTGTTGAGGCGAAGCTTGCGGCCCATGCTGATTGGCCAATAAGAGTTAGGGGCCAGTACATTCTTGGCCAAGGGGGTGATGATGGGTCTCTAACGACAAGGAGATGGGGGAGGACTATGATGACTAGTCCTCCCAAGGTTGGTATTTCTTTTCCTTTACTTTTCTTATTTTTATTACTTTCTGTTTTTAAAATAAAGGTTAATTTTTTATTATGTGGTCCTGTGATTTGCCCTGTAGTGATGACTTGCTTATTTGTTAAAGCATGAGAAAAATAGCTTTTGATCCATTGCATAACTGTGGTTGCACTCCTAGAATCTTGTGAATTTCTGATTATGGTTAATGTGTGTGGTTTGTTTGTTTTGATACCTTTGTTTCCTTAAGGAGACCTACCTTGGTGAGGAATTTACTGTGACATATGATGAGTGGCACCATTGATTTTGCACATATGATTTTGCTTGAGTCTCTTGAGTCCTTTGTTTTGCATGCTATCTTGGACAGGATCAAGGCCTTGTTTTTTATTTTAAGCCATGAGCCAAAAAGCTTCTTTCTTTTTCAATAAAATCACTTTCACCCTTTTTGAGCCTAATAGAAAATTTTCTTGATGCATGACCCTTAGCCTTAAAAGAAAAACAAATGTTGTCCCTTCCTAGGAATAGGAGAGCAAACTAAGGAATAGGATTGTACATTAAGTTTGGGTGTTTTACCAAACACCCAAAAGAGATAAAAGAAGGGTACCCCAAGAGAATTCTAGTGTCAACAATTAGTATAACTGTCAAAAAAATAAGAGAAAAAGAAAAAGAAAAAAAAGAAGAAAATGTTTATGGCTCACCTTTGTCCTACAGTGTCAAATGCCAAAAAAAAAAGATAAAAAGAAAATAAATAAAGTGCAGTGGGACATAGGTGAGGTTAAATAATGTGGTCTTGGTTGTTGAATGAACTTGGGATCCAAATGTTGATCATTGTTGTTGAGATTAAGTTAGAGATTATTTCTATTTTTGGTCTCATATTCTTAGATACTTTGAATCCCAGAAAAACCAATATTTTGTTGTAACCCAGCCATGTCACAAGCCAAGAAAGTCCTTAGTGATCCCAGCTTGCATGTTTGATAATTGTGAATTGTGGAAAGACGAAAAGCAAAATTTATGTGTGGTTTCAATGTGTGCTTGAGAGATACACTCTCCTTTGTTGTGTGATTGAGTGATACACTTTGTGAGGACCAAGGAACATTGGTGGTCATTGCATTCTTTGCCATCCATATTAATCTCTTGGTGAATTGCCACTTGAATCTTTTGTGTGATCACCGCATTATGTTTTGATTGGGTTGTTCAGAACTTGTTTTGATATTATGCTTGATGATGATGAGTTGGGAATTTATTGCAGGCCATGTCCTTGTGTGTTTTTAGTGTTTCTTAGGAGTCTCATAGCTTATTTCTTGTTTTGTTGCTCGAGGACGAGAAAAGTTCTAAGTTTGGGGTGTTGATAATTGCCTTATATTCCTACATTTCATAGTGATTTAGGGGAAATTATTTGATATCTTCCATGCTTTTGAGCTTTGTTTTTCTTCATTTTAGTTGAGTTTTAACAAAAGTTCAGTTTTGTTAGGAATTTCTAGTTTTTACCCTTTTATGCTTGATCTTGGGTTGTTTTCTTTTATTTTTAGGAACTTTGTTGAAGCTTGGAGTAAGCAATGGGGGTGTTCCAAGAGAGATTTGATGCATTGAAGATTATTTGGGTTGACGTTTAGAGCTTTGGAAGTCTTGCGAAGGCAAAAGAGCATTTTTGGAAGTTCTGAGAGCTTTGCATTCCTATGCAAACCAAATCACATGCATGTGCAAGTGCCTGTGCAAGTTTTTAAAATGTTTGAAATTTTAAGTCAGAGAGTTTGGACACCTGTGCACTCTGAGTGCACACCTGTGCATCGAGCTCTGCGAGATTTATCTCTAATTTTCTATTTTGTTCTCTTTTGGGCTTGAACCCTTTATTGGCCATAGCTTTAAATAGGGACTTTCTGTTCTAGCCTAGGGTTCCGAAACTTTTTACGTGAAAGAAACAAAAGGTCCGAGAGGGGAGCTTAATGCGTTTGGCTTTCTCTATTCTTTCAACATCTTTTGCTTCTTCCCCTATGGCTATGCGTAGCTAAGTTCTCTATTCGTTGGAGTTTAATGTAGTTGGACCTATTTTCATGTAATTACTACTTTTCTCCTTATTCATCTAAGTATTGTTATTTCTCTTCTTCTACTCTTAATGCTTGTGTATGGCTTGATCAACCAATTGTGTGATTCTTTAATTCCATTGATAATTGGGAAATTCTTTTGGATTGCAAACTAAAAAAGACAACTAATTTTCTTTACGCCTAGGGATAGGGTAAAGAGAATTAGTCATCATTAAACCCTTTTTCTTAATGCAAATCGCTTGGTTATGCTAATTCAAGGGATTGATAGTATAATCAAGGGATTTAGGTTTCTTCACTTAAGGAATTAAGGTTGGGATACATTTGTGGGTTGATGATAACATAAAATTTAATTGAATGAGAGTGAGTTTGTTTTTGCATGTTAGGAAGTCCAATGAAGTTAAACCCCAGCGATTTATTTTAATTGATTTAAACCACAATTTTGCGCACACCAAGTGTTCGTTAATTTTCCAAACCCAAATTTCCTTCTATTTTCCCCTTTTATTTTTATGCATTTGCCTTTAATTTTGGTTACTCAATTACTCTCAATTTTGTAGTCTATTTATTTACTATTATTTACCCAATTATCATACAAGTCCCTTGGGAGACGATGCTCTACTTACCACTTTGTTACTTGCACGATTTGGTACACTTACCAAAATCCCAATAGTTTTCGTGCTTGGGGTTTTGATTCATAGGTTCAATGGTTTGTGATTTTGCTTATTCTTTATGAATTTACTTATCATGAGTTGTTGACTTTTGTGTTTTGGGTCATGGTTTAATGGGTTGTTGATTTATGTATTGTGGGTTGTTGATTTTCCTTCTCCGCTTTTTTGCTTTCTTTCAAATATTCAAACCCTTTTTCTGATGGTTTTACATTGCTAAAAAAAACTTCTAGCACCTTAGAACAGTAAGAAAATGCCTTAATTCAAAAGTACTTTATCATGTGACTATAACATCAAACTAGTAGTTCATAAGGCAAGTTATGTGGATTTTACATCATCGCTTAACGATAATACTTCATAAAAGAGACTAAAAACAATGATAGAGAATGGTTAAGGAACTAAGACTTGTTGAAAAAATGTTGAGAAACTAAAAGTGAATTTTATAAAAAGATGAGAGACCAAAAACATAATTTATCCAAATTTTTACACATGGTTGCCATGTCAGACTAGTAGTTCATGTAGCAAGTCAAGTGGTTAGCACATAATCACTTAATGGTTCAAGTGGTTGGCACATAATTACTTAATGGTGATATTTGAGGACATGGGCTAAAAACATTGGTAGACAATAGCTAAGAGACTAAAACCGATGAAAAAATGTTTAGACTATAAAAGTGAATTTTGCAAAAAGTTTAGAGACAAAAACATATTTAACTCTTTAATTAAAACATGATTGATAAGTACTTTATATGTGCAAAGATATTAATATTTAAATTAAATAAATTTCGTAAACACATCCATTTTATAAAAAGTATATATATATATATACTATTCTGCGCTGAAGACATAAGCTTCAATAATTTAGACTTTCAATAATTTATTACAATTAACATGAAGCATTTATTTAGTCTTACACTTGTCTCTCACTAGGAGAAAGTACATGACTTTTGAGGGCAGCAAGTAGTGCTTCATGCAGTTGAATGAGTCGATCTTGATGCATACGAAAGTTTCTGAAACCGAACCCACATCCGATTGTCCTCACTCTGAGTCACGACCAAACGCTTGTTTCGGAATTGGTCGAAATGAACCCCAACATACCCACATTGGCTATCGTCAAGTGGACAGAACAAAATGTTGTAGCCGCCAATTTCAACGGGAACTCTCTCAATTTTAAACACACCGGGCACTGTATTTTTGATTTTGAACCCAGTGAGTTTAACAGCGAGTCCTTCGGGTTGGTCCTTGACAATGGTCCACTCAGAAGTGGGGGAACACGGGGCTGCAAAAGTGAACCCAATGTTCAAACTGAGGCCTTCGTAGATGTTAAGGATTCGGGCTGGGGACGAAATCGTTATTGGAAAGCCCTTGCAGAACTGTTCGCGGGATTGCACAACACTGAAAGGGCAAGTTTCGTTTCCGAATGCGGCATGTTCTATTCCACCGCCGTTTAATATTATAGTTTGCAACACATAGTATATGCCTCCATTTTCAAGAGGATTACCATCGGTGTCGAGCACAAAATCAGCGGTGGCTGATGGTAGGTATGAGGTGAAGAAGGCACAAAGTAGAAAGAGAGTGAACAAGGTAGTAGTGCTCTTCATTTCTTAGGATACTGTAGAAGGCCTATCTTGTTCAGTTGTGTGAATAAGCAACGTTGGAAGAATCTATTTATAGACGTGCTGGATATAAATTAAGCGAGTTTAATTTGGATAAATATAAAAAGGGATGAACAAGATATATAATAAAAGAGACAAACGTGGTAAGTAACAGTGTTAAAGCATCTTGTTACACCGTGAAGGGCATGAATTTCATTCCTAACCCAATCAAATAATTTTGGTATAATTTGACGTGACAAGAATGTTAAAGCAAATAATTACTAAAAGACAAACCTAAGTAACAGTGTTAAAGCATATTGTTACACGTGAAGAGCATGAATTTCATTCCTAACCCAATTGCAAATAATTTTGGTATAATTTGACATGACAAGACGTGAACATGGGACATGTCTTCCACGGTAAGTTTTTAATTTTTTTTTTTTATAAAAAAAACACATATATTATTGGAATAAATGACTATTTTAGTCCCTGAATGTGAAAAAAGTGCAAGATTACATCTTGTCGTATAACTTAATGTCAAATTGGTCCTTAAACATTATATCTCATTGACAAAATGGTTCTACGAAACTTAACGGCAAGACCTGGTTGTCTCACTTTTTACACATTTAGGACTAAATTAGAATTTTTCATCTTTCAGGAACTAAATTGTTAACGATTTACACATTCAGTAACCAAAATGGTCATTTACCCTATATTATTGATATAAAGATACCGAGGCCAGCACAAGATGTGCCATAGTTTGAGTACAACTGATTTTAGTACAGAGACCATGAGCAAAATAGGTGGAGCCTCTATTTGGTAAAGAAGAAATTGGGAAGAGAGTGAGAGATGAAAATTATTTGGTTTGATTGGTAGAGGAGATTGAAGAGGAAATAATTTTAAAATTTACGGGATCCATTATAGTATTTCTCACCTATTTTCACTCATCTCTCTATCTCTCTCCTCATCTCTTTTTTATTTCTCTTCAAGCAAACACCTTTCATTTCTACTTTATCTCTTACATATTTTCACTCATTTATTTTATTTTCATCCACTCTATTTCTCCCCTCTCTACCAAACAAGGCATGAAAGATACTAGAGTCTTCGTATAGGAAGGTGCATCTATATTACAAAGACCATGGTAGGTTAAAGGATAGGGTAAAAGATAGGGGAGTCTTTGTATGAGAAGGTGCACCTATGATTAGCATGAATCAAAGCTCAAAGTAGATGTGGAACAATATGACAACTAGGAGCAAAAATAGTTTGGGTTGAACAAGATTTTGTTTAAGTAAATTTGACCTATTTAAAAAGATTTAAGGTACGAGTCTATAAACCAACACATTTGCTCTTTTACTGTGATGATAAGCTTTTCTAGGGAAATAATATAAATTTCTTTGATTTTTAAAGGCGTTTGATTTTCACATGTAGATATTCTTTTCCTAAGGAAAATATTAAGTGTATTGACAAATATGTTCTAATTCAATTAGCAAGCTTGTAAGCTTTCTTTTCAGCTCCTAACTTATTGACTTCTTAAAATTCCTCCATTTTTCGTTTTATAACTCCTCCATTATTTTTTTATATTACTTTCTCTCATTCTCATATTTAATATCATTTCCTTAATTATGATAAAAAATAATTAAAATTATCTTAATTTTTAAGATAATAAATTATTTAGAAAAAATTAAATCATAAAGTGATAATAATTTGTAATATATATAATTTGGATCTTAATGTATTTTTTTTGTTTTTGTTTATGGATTTTTTGTGTTAGATCTGGATCTTGAATGTGTTGGATTCATTTGATATGTTGTTATTGTTGGAACTATTACTTTTTTTTCTTACATTTTCTTATGCAATGCGACACTCATTGTTGGATCTAATGGATCTTATGCGTGCAACGTTTGCAACGGCGACAGATTTGCAACGTAGAGGTGGCGAAGCGGTTAGATTTGCAATTTTTTTTTTAATTTTGACAATCTACATCGGTTATAACACAACTGATGTACAAAGTCCTCACATTTTACATTGTTTGTATCAACATCGAGCCACAACCGATGTAGAAGGTCTATTAACCGACGTAGAAAGCTTATGCTGTAGTAGTCTCTGTTTTAGTCCTTGTACAAGAACTTTTCATATCCTTTTGGTCTCTGTCATTACACAAACTATACATTTTAGTCCTTGCCATTTTGTAACAAAATTATATTATAAATTCATTTATATCATCTAATTTCATTTAGTAAAATTATTTTAAATTAGAATAGAATTAAAAATTCTTATCTTGTTTTTATGATAATAAATTATTTCAATAAATCAAATACTAAAAGTAATAATTTTTTAAAAAAAATATAAAAATGTCCAACTTTAAGTTATAACTGAAGAGGAGTGTTAAAAATACACTATCTAACATACTCTTTTAAACACACTATGTTGAAATTTATTGAAAATTACAAAATCTTGTCATTTTTAATAAATTTCAGTCAATAAAAAAGGGTGTGTTCAAAAGAGTGTATTAGGGGGCGTTTACTTGTCATTCTGTTTTGTTTTCATTTTCTGTTTTCACTTTTTAATTACAAAATTGTCATATTGTTTTCATTTTATTTTATTTTTCCTAAGATTTGTACAGGAAACACTGAAAATAACTTCTTTTTTTTCTCTGTTTTCTGTACAAATCTTTGAAAACAGGAAACAAAATGAAAACAAGGTGACAGTTTTGTAATTAAAAAGTAAAAACAGAAAATGAAAATAGAAAACAGAATTGCAAGTAAACACCACCTTAGTATTTCTCTATAGTCAAAAAAATAAATATGTTATTTTACATTTAATTTAACTAATTCAACAGATAATTTTAACAAATAATTTGAACTTTTAGTTAACTTTACAACTTTCATCTAACTTATCTATTAATTTTATTAACATAAAATATTATAACCTAGTAAATTAAACTGTATTGTATTAAATACTTATTTTATTTAAATAAATTTCAAATGAATTAATCTAATAAATTTCAAACTAACTTATTTATCCTTCTAAATCTATACCAAAAAAAAAAAAAGCTAGCCTTCTAAACTAACTTGATGTGGGACGCACGTTTTTGACATGTTGACTATGATGGCCACAAATGATGTAAGGGAAGAAGATAGGTAAAACGTACAACTGTGACATAAACACCTCATTCATGTAGCATTTAAAATAAGTTCCCATTCTTTTTCTTTTACATAATTCTCAATATCTTAGTAAAATTGAAAAAAAAAAAAATACTCATTTGGTACTTAAAAATCATGTTTTAGTCTCTGTGCAAGCACTTTCAAATCCCTCTTAATCTTGTCATTACACAAATATTATCTTTTAGTCATTGTCATTTTGTAACAAAATTAATATAAATTCATTTATATCGTCTCATTTCATTAGTAAAATTATTTAAAATTAGAATAGAATTAAAAATTCTTATCTTATTTTTATGATAATAAATTATTTCAATAAATCAAATACTAAAAAGTAATAATTTTTAAAAAAATATAAAAAAAGTTCAATTTTAAGTTATAGTTAAAGAAGAATGTTAGAAACACACTCTATAACTTATCTTTTAATTTTATTAACATAAAATATTTTAACCTAGTAAATTAAACTGTATTCTAAACTGACTTGATGGGGGACGCACGTTTTTGACATGCCGACTATGATGGGCACATATGATGTGAGGGCAGAAGATAAAACCTTCAACTGTGACAGTAACACGAACAACTCGTGCTTGCGGACATAAGATGGGTACAATGTACCGCGTGACTATTTCGTGATTGTTTTTCCTTCTTCTATCTAAAAGGTCAAAAATAAAAGCCAATTGTTATCTGTCAAAAAAAAATAATAATAATAAAGATAATATGTGTAACTCTTTACATTCTCATCCAGGCTTCTTCTGTCTGTCTCTCCGATATTTAGTCTCTACTTTTAATTTTTTTTTTACCATTGTTATTGCAAATTATCACCTTATTTTATTTTAATTATCAATTTCTTATGTCAGCATCCTAAAAAAATAAATTACATTGATAAAAAAAATCACATTAATGCAATAAATTTAATTCTTAAAAATAAAAGATGTGTATAGACAGACATGTTAAGTTGTTAATGCCTACCTTTCGCTAATAACAGTAAAATTATAAAACCATGTGAACAATGCTAGTTAAATAAATAAATCATTAACCTACATAAATCTTAAACAACGTCAAAAAAATTTATCCCATTACATGAGGTCAGCCATATATATGGATTTACAGGACATTATTTAGTTTGATTCACAATTGAATATCAAAAATATTATTTATCATGAGAATTTTTCTTAACAACTTTAATGTTATTTTGGTCTTTCCTTTTTCACAGATTAAAAATCATATAATATATTCTTACTAGTTCTTCTAAATATCTTCTTTGTATATATCCAAACCATCTTAATCAATTTTCTATCATCTTTTTCTCAATTGATGTTACATAAATATCTTCTTGTATACAATAATTTTGTATCCTATCATTTCTTGTGTAGTCATACATTCATCTTAACATTCTCATTTATGCTACTTCCACCTTTTTGTCTTGTTTCTTTAAAGGGAAAAGTTCACTAGAATATAGTCGCGAATCTAAGCTGTAAATAAAACTTGTCTTTGAGTTTGATAGGTACTTTGTGATCACATAACTTTTAATGTCTTTTTTCATTTTAATCATCCTACTTGTATCATATGTATGGCATCCTCATTAATATTTTTTACCATTTTCAAATATTGATCTCATATATTCAAACTTTGAAATTAGTAGTATGACACCTTCTCACATTTTTCCTTCCATGTCATATATTCTAAAACAACGAGACGCACGTTTTTTCTCCCTTTTAAATTTTCAATGTTCATCCTTCTGAAACCATTATGTCATGTAACATGATTAATTAATTATTTACACAAATTATACTCATATTTCAGTCAATATTTTTTTTTACACAAATTTACCTTAATTTATATATTAATACGGTATACCCTTCATGTTAAAACAAGCTTCTAATTTCTTATGTAGTTAATTATATAGATCAATGGAGATCAAAGTAGTGTAAAAGAACATTGGATATATATAATTTCATCAAATTTCAAGGAGTACAAATGTAATTTGTCATAATTATTTTTAGGTAACATTCGAAAGTAATATATTTTTAATTTAATAGCACATCTTAACAAGTTTCCTAAGGTTATTAGTTGAGAAATCGATTAATAATTTCTTTATATGAAATAATATTGCAAATGCATTGGAAATCATAATTTGAATGTATTAGAAATACTTTTTGGATCCTCTCTTGAAGGTCGACCTTCAATACAAGTGTTTGCGCCCATAAGGCTTACCACTTGAGCAGATGTGAACCGTTTTGAGAAGGTTGATCTCCAATACAAGTGCTTGTGCCCCACAAGGCTTAACACTTGAGAGGCTATGAACTGTATCGGGGAGGTCAACCTTCAACAAAAGGTCAACCTCCAACATAAAGACACTTAAAAGACTCAAATTACTCCAATGGAGAAAAGACCGACCCAAGGACCAACTAATTATCAAATCTTTAACAGGATAATGGGGCAACAAAAGGGCGAAATTATAGGAAGGGTTGTTGGGCCAATACCCCAAGTCTCTATAAATATGTGAGAGATTCTATGGTACCCCTAATAATTTTGAGAGTTTCGATATTATTGATTTTTTAACCAATCAAATTATATATCATTTTTATTCTTATTAATTAAAAAATATTTGTTTTTTCAAATTAGTCCTTGATTAATTAAAATATTTTTAAATTTAAAATTATAACTATTTGAAATTATAAAATCTAATTAAACAAAAGTTTAGAAGTCTAAACCCTAATCTCCTTCACCTCCTTCACCAATAAATCATGTTGAATCTAAATCCTAATCTCCTTCACCTCCTTTATTAGTATTTTTTTTAAAAAAAAAAACTAGTATCGGCAATTAGGGTTATTAGTTCTTGCCCTATTAAGCACCGTCATAGGGATATTTGAATAAAATAAGGTGGGATAGTACCAACTAGATCATCCTTTATTCATAAAGGTATCATTCTAGAAGTTAACCATAGTTTTCTTAAAGCTATACTTAATTTTGACAAAACATTTTGTCAAAAACAAATTACCGGTGAAGGAAGTGAAGGAAATTAGGGTTTAGATTCAGCGTAGTTTACCGGTAAAGGAGGTGAAGGACTTCTAAACTTATGTTTAATCAGATTTTCTAATTTGAAATAATTATAATTTTAAATTTTAAAAAAATATTTTAATTAATCAAGGACTAATTTGAAAAAAAAAATTAATTAATAAAAAAATGACATACTTGATTAAAAAACTAATAGTATCAAAATCCCCAAAATTATTGAGGGTACCATAGAAATTCTTTAAATATATTTCATACAAAAATAATGACGCCGAAATGGGAACTTTGAGTTAATAGCACGAATAATCGAATATATCTGCATCCATGTCAGCAGTAAAAAAAGAAAAGAAAAAAAAAACTCCATCCTTGTCAGAAATTATATGGATGTTCCATTTCAATTTCTTTTCATGAAATTCAGTCTTTGGCTAGTCTCCTATACGTATAGAGGGAAATTAAGATGCATACCAGACCAACAGCTTCCGAGATGGTATAACTATAAAATAAATTAAATTAAAATATATACTACTGTACGCTTTTTGTTTTTGTTTTTTGACTGGTTATACTACTCTAGGCTGAAGACATAATAAGCTTTGATTATTTTATTTATTCTCAGCATTTATTTAGTCTTACACTTTTCTCTCACTAGGAGAAAGTACATGACTTTTGAGGGCAGCAAGTGGTGCTTTTCAAATATTGATCTCACTTTTCAAATATTGATCTCATATATTCAAACTTTGAAATTAGTAGTATGACATCTTCTCACATTTTTCCTTCCATGTCATACATTCTAAAACAACGAGACGCACGTTTTTTCTCCCTTTTAAATTTTCAATGTTTATTCTTTCGAAACCATTATGTCATGTAACATAATTAATTATTTACACAAATTATACTCGTATTTCAGTCAATATTTTTTTTTACACAAATTTACCTTAATTTATATATTAATACTGTATACCCTTCATGTTAAAACAAGCTTCTAATTTCTTATGTAGTTAGTTATATAGATCAATGGAGATCAAAGTAGTGTAAAAGAGCATTGGATATATATAATTTCATCAAATTTCAAGGAGTACAAATGTAATTTGTCATAATTATTTTTAGGTAACATTTGAAAGTAATATATTTTTAATTTAATAGCCCATCTTAACAAGTTTCCTAAGGGTATTAGTTGAGAAATCGATTAATAATTTCTTTATATGAAATAATATTGCAAATGCATTGGAAATCATAATTTGAATGTATTAGAAATACTTTTTGGATCCTCTCTTGAAGGTCGACCTTCAATACAAGTGTTTGCGCCCATAAGGCTTACCACTTGAGGAGATGTGAAGCGTTTTGAGAAGGTTGATCTCCAACACAAATGCTTGTGCCCACAAGGCTTAACACTTGAGAGGCTATGAACTATACTGGGGAGGTCAACCTTTGACAAAAGGTCAACCTTCAACTTAAAGACACTTACAAGACTCAAATTACTCCAATGGAGAAAAGACTGACCTAAGGACCAACTAATTATCAAATCTTTAACAGGATAATGGGCCAACAAAAGGGCGAAATTATAGGAAGGATTCTTGGGCCAATACCCCAAGTCTCTATACATATGTGAGAAATTCTATGGTACCCCTAATAATTTTGGGAGTTTCGATACTGTTGATTTTTTAACCAATCAAATTATATATCATTTTTATTCTTATTAATTAAAAAATATTTGTTTTTTTCAAATTAGTCATTGGTTAATTAAAATATTTTTTAAATTTAAAATTATAACTATTTGAAATTATAAAATCTAATTAAACAAAAGTTAAGAAGTCTGAACCCTTATCTCCTTCTGTACGCTTTTTCTTTTTCTTTTTTTTTTTTACTAGTTATACTACTGTAGGCTGAAGACATAATAAGCTTTGATTATTTTATTTATTCTCAGCATTTATTTAGTCTTACACTTTTCTCTCACTGTACATGACTTTTGAGGGCAGCAAGTGGTGCTTCATGCAGTTGAATGAGTTGATCTTGATGCATACGAAAGTTTCTGAAACCCAACCCACATCCGATTGTCCTCACTCGGAGTCACCACCAAATGCCTGTTTCGGAATTGGTCGAAATGAACCCCAACATACCCACATGAGCTATCGTCAAGTGGACAGAACAAAATGTTGTAGCCGCCAATTTCAACGGGAACTCTCTCAATTTTAAACCATCCGGGAACTTCATTGTTGTGATCCCCGTTAAGTGTAACAGCGAGTCCTTCTGGAAGTTGATCCTTGACAATGGTCCACTGAGAAGTGGGGGCACAAGGTGGGGGTCTAAAAGTGAAGCCAATGTTCACATTAAGGCCTTCGGAGATATAAAGGATGAAGGATGGGTTTGAAATCGTTATTGGAAACCCCCTACAGAACGGATCGCGAGATTGCACAACAGTGGTTGGGCAAGTTTCGTTTCCTAATATGGCATGTTCTATTCCACCGCCGTTTCCTGTTATTATAACTGGCGTCACATAGTATATGCCACCGTTTTCAAGAGGGTTACCGTCAGTGTCGAGCACGAACTGAGCGGTGGCAGAAGGTAGGTATGAGGTGAATAAGGCACAAAGTAGAAAGAGAGTGAACAAGGTTGTAGTGCTCTTCATTTCTTAGGATGGTGTGTAAGGCTTATCTATCTTGTTCAGTTGTGTGAATAATAAGCAACGTTGGAAGAATCTATTTATAGACGTGCTGGTTATAAATTAAGCGAGTTTTGGATAAATATGAAAAGGGATGAACAATATATACAATATAATATAATAATTAATCAATAAATAATACAATTGAGGATGTTATCTTTTACTATTCATTTTAGAGACTTATGTTTTTCTGGTAGGTAGAGGCTTGTCAATAAACTTAGTCAAAAAGTTTTTATTTTTATTTTTTTTATCAAACTTAATCAAGAAGTTTTGGAGCATTGTGTATTTGGTGAGGGATTATTTTAATATTTGTCAATAATAAACTTAAAGCTAAATTATTCATATGGTCTCTTCTTTGGTGAGGGATTACAACTTTTAAAAAATAGAGGACCAAATTACAACTTAAAATAAAAATAAATGACCATTTTGCAATTTTTAAAAAATAAAGGACCAAATTACAACTTAAAATAAAGATAAGGGACCAAAAGAGTAATTTAGCCTAAATTTAACCAAGAAGTTTTGGACTTTGGAGCATTATGTATTTGGTGAGGGATTATTTTAATATTTTTCAATAATAACTAACTCATTTATTAGCTATTAATTCTTTTGCTTTACAAGGGATCCTATTTACCTATAAATTGCTCAATAGTGCCTTAATGAAAACAAATATAAAAAATGCTTAATTGAGTTGAGAGAGACTTAATTGAAAGAAGAAAGAATATTTTCACTCTTCTGATTTATACTATAAAAGTAAATTAATTTTAAAAGAATAAACGTTAAAAAAATAATTTCAATTTAAAATAATAATTTGAAAATAAGTTTAAAAAATTATTTTTAATATTTTTATTCCATCGATAAAATATCACCACTTTTAAAATGAAAAAGAAATAAATATGTTTTTAATTATTTTATATGTTTCACACTATAACCAATTATCATTAACAAAAGATAAAACATTTTACTTTTCTTAAACTTAATTTGATTCTTTGTAACTTTTTTGTGCATGTGTGAATAACTATATTTTACCTAATAATTGAAATTTCATCAAAGCATTGAAATTATTGAAATAAATATCATCTCTTAAAAAAATATTATATATATATATATATATATAAATCAATTATTATTATTATTATTATTATTATTATTATTATTATTATTATTATTATTATTATTATAAAAAGAAAATTTTGCCATGTAGACAAATGCCACATAGTATCACCATATTCATTCTTTTCTCCCCTAAAATTTATCGATTTTTTTCATCTTTTAATTGATAAAAACTCATTTTTATGTTTAATTATAGTAATTAAGGTAAATATATATCATGGTTGAATTAATCAATTAAATTATTAAATTATCAAATGTTTAATAGATTTTGACTTTATATAATATGATAGTCAATTTATTAAAATTTATGGAATATTGTTTTATATTTGTGTTAACTTTTTGTTTATTATCATTATTTTATAATAATTTACTGTAAACTTATACCAATTATCAAATATTAATTATCAATATATCAATCAATTATATTATTATTATTATTATTATTATTATTATTATTATTATAAAAAGAAGATTTTGCCACGTAAGCATATGCTACGTGACAATATCACATTCATTTTTTTCATCTAAAATTTCACTAAATTATTTTACTTTTAATTTAGCAAAATAAATATTTATGATGATTAAGGTAATTATTTAATTATGAAATACTTAATTATGATAATCAATCAAGATTAGTATGTAATTAATAATATAAATATATATATATATATATATATATATATATATATATATATATATATTTCAATTAAAATTAATTAATATGTATTTTGATTCATATTTGTAACAAATTTAAATTTAGAAATCTCGCAAGATTTATTTTAAGCAAATGCAACTAAGAATTACTCTAATTGAAATACAATTTTTTTTAACATTTTTATAATTTCTTAATTTTCAACTATTGATATAACACAAAAGATTTAATAAAGAGGTTTTACAAAAGAAGATATGTCAAAATTAAGATAAGCATTGACCATTAATATTTTTACTTGATTTTATTTAAACCTGGTTTTTTTTTCTTCAAATTTTTAATTTATTATTTTTTATAGATTTTAAGATTTTATATTTGAAATTAAATTTAAAAAAAATCTGAAAAAGAAAAATTCACTATATAAAATCTTATTGACTTAAATCTAAAATAATATTATTCATATTTGAAAGTAAGATAATTTTATATTATATTATATTGTTATATATATATATATATATATATATATATATATATATATATATATATTACTATGATTTTAAAATGTTTTACTTTAAATTTTATTTTATTTTTATATCATATTAAAATTTGTCATTTTTATACGAGGGTTCAAAAACATCTTTAGTTGTGCTTAGTATTACATGATTGAGTTTCTCATATTTAAAAGAAATCAATTATATATTGGATTTATTTGTTTAAGCTTTTTTTTTAAATAAAAAGAATTTTTAATAAAATAAATATTTTTTGCTTTTTGATGTGTTTATCTTAATTGATTTTTTTTAAAAAAGAAAAAGCAAAAATTGTTTTCTTAATAAATAAATCATATCTGGTTCTTAAATATTCATTTTTTAAAAAAACACTTTTTTAAAAATATTATTTTAAGTTTAAACAAATTGACCATTACTTATGTATTTATCAATAAAGAAATGTTATTTCTCATAATCATATTATTAATATATTTTCAAACATAAAAAAATTTGAAGTCCGTGGACAAAATATAGTATAAGACAATCGTAAGTAACAGTGTTAAAGCATCTTGTTACACCGTGAAGGCCATGAATTTCATTCCTAATCCAAGCAAATAATTTTGGTTTAATTTGACATGACAACAATGTTAAAGCAAATAATTACGAAAAGACAAACCTAAGTAACAGTGTTAAAGCATCTATATTATTATTTTTTTAAAAGAAAACACATATATTATTAATATAAAGATACCGAGACCAGCACAAGATGTGCTATAGTTTGAGTACAGGGCCGATCAACTCACTGCTTAAAGTAAATTTTAGGAGAAATTGTTTTACTTTAAATAAAAAAAAGTTATATGTTGAGCCTTTTTATTAATATATGTAACTTTTTTGTCAACATATGTATGTGGCTTTTTTTACTTTATAAAACTAATAGTAAATACTATAATATTTTGTTGGCAGACTTAAAGTTTGAGCTTTAATTAGTTACTTTATGCTTGGGCCAGCCTTATTTGAGTACAACAGATTTGTAGTACAGAGACCATAAGCAAAATAGGTTGAGCCCCTATTTGATAAAGAAGAAATTGGAAGGAGAGGGAGAGATGGAAATTATTTGTTTAGTTTGGTAAAGAAGATTAAAGTAGAAATAATATTAAAATTTGTGAGACTCACTAAATTATTTCTCACTTATTTTTACTCATCTCTCTATCTATCTCCTCATATCTTTTCTATTTTTCATTAACTAAACACTTTTCATTTCTACTTTATCTCTCATCTATTTCTATTCATCCTTTTTATTTTTATCCATCCTATTTCTTCTCTCTCTACAAAATAGGGCATGAAAGATGAGGGTTTAGTGCTATAGTGGATTTGGCTAAAAAAGAAATAAAGCCCAAGTCTTATAGAAGCCCGATTTTTTCAAGTTTTTGGCAGTTTCAACCTGCATCGAGTCATCATCGAATTAGGGTAAAAAGTCCCGCATTTGATACAAGCTCAAAATTTCATGGTCAAGTCCTACATTTTATCAGGAAGATTCGGACCGATCTGACTAACCTGACCAATTTTGTCATGTCTATGTCTAGGACTCGAACTCAAAAACAATAGATTTGACCTTAAATGTATGATATTTACCCTTTAGTCTTATATGTATTAATTGTTGAAATTAAAGAAATTGTGCATTAATTTCCTTTTATTTAGTAGTTAATATTAATTGATAACTTAACTCTATTAGTTTCAAATAAAAGTTGACTAAATCACAAGGACGAAAAGTACATTTAATCTTTAATTTACATAAAGATTTTCTTCATTGACTGATTAACCAATTAGCTTGTTAATTTAGTGATGTATTTTGGGTCTATTTAGAAGTTGTAATATAAGATAGGTCTAGATCTTTAGATTAAAATAAAATAAAAAATGTTTTTTTAAATAAGTTAAGAGAACAAACCAGACTTAAAGATTCAACTAGACTTTAAAAAAAATGAATATAGCAAATAACAAATTAGACTCGCACATTAAATTTTTTTAAATAAGACAAATTTACTTAAACAAAATCTTCTTCAACCCAAACTATTTTCACTCCTAGCTGTCATGTTGTTTCACATCTACTTGGAACTTTGATTCATAATACTTTGAACTAAATGTTTATCTTTTTATGGGGATGAAATCTTTTATATGAAATGATTATAATATTTATATTTAAGTTGTTGAAATTTTAACGTGTATACTTATATTGACTAAAATATAATTAATATTCGTAGTGACTTTAGATAAAAGTGTATTAATAATCTAAAAGAGTACATATATATTTTGCATCAAGATATATAAATTTATCCACTTCATGTAACATTTGAAGTAAGCTACTAACTTATTATTATTTTTCCATTTTTATTCTTATTGTTTTTTTTTTAAATTCCTCCTTTATCTTTGTCATATTACTCTCATTCTCACCTTAATTAAATATCATTTCCTTATAATAAAAATAAACAAAATTTTAATATAAATCCATTTATATTATTTTATTTTATTTAATAAAATATTTAAAATTAAAATATAACTAAAAAATTATTTTTTATTTTTAGGATAATAAATTATTTAAAATAAATCAAATCATAAAGTGATAATTATTTAATAGTATATAAAATTATGACATTTTAAGATATAATTAAATAATCAAATATGTCATTTTACACTTATTAAGTAATTTTATCAAATCTTTCTAATTCAATCACTTAATTATTAATATTCAACTTTTTTATTCCTAATTATCTTTTCAGCATTAATTTAACTTATCTAATAGTTTTACCAAAAAACAAACTACAAATTAATGAAATAAGTTTTATCAGATAATTAAATTTTAATTAAACCAACTTTTAAATTAATCAAATAAAATAGAAATGAATTAAATTACCTCCCTAAAGTTACTTTATTCAGGGCAATTAACACGCTTTTTTTTTTTATATCACAAACAATAAACACGTCTTTGGCATGTCACCGGTGATAGTTCCCAAATATTACACATCTCAACTTAGATGGTTCCCAAATATTTAATAGGTACCAAATGTAATCTGTAATGTGATCTTTGGGTACAATATTTATTTTTAGACCGATTATTGTGGATTAAGTTGGGTACAACGTAGCCACGTACGTAACTTCTAATTTTGGTCTCTCATTTCCCATTTTTTCGTATGTCCCCGAAGGGATATTGCTCCTTCATTTTTCTTGGCGGATTTTACTGTTTTACTAGCTTTTTGTACCCAAGGAAAAAAGTTGATTAATTATTGTATCTTTACAAAAAAATCTAACCACGTGATGAACATTGAACAGTAATATTTAGAGAAATAATTCTTTAACTTAATTAGAAACGTCTTTAAATAAAATTAAAATAAGAGACAAAACGCCGCAATTAACACAATTAATTTAAAAATAAGTTTTTTTTAATTCCTAAACAAATAAACGTTTTTGGCATGTCAGCTTGGTAATGGTCCCCATATACTGCATAGATGCCAAATGTAATATGTAATGTGACGCCAAAGATGAGTACAATCAAACTTGTAACTATCATGGTCCCCAAATCACAGTCGCTTGCGAATAAGATGCATGAGTACACCATTATCACGTGAATGCTAATTTTGGAACGAGACATAAGAATCAATTTCGTTTAAATTGGATAGAATTTTTATGAGTGTTCAATGAATAAAAAAAATCTTTAAGAATGATAAAATTCTTCTTTTTTTTTTCGTCACCATGATATATTAGTATAGAGAATTCATACCTTCAATAGATTTTTCCCTCCTAACAACATTTTTTATCCATAAAATCAAATCCAAGACCTTACTTAAAGGAACCGATACTAGTTCCATTTGCCAACCAATGACATGTTGGTAATAAAATTCTTTTATTTAACATAATTGCATGTCCATAATTTAAAATTAACTATTAAGCTAAAATACTATTCCACACATTTGTGGTACGTGACTGCTAATTTTGCGCCTTTATTTCTATTTGGTTAAATTAATCTGTAGGTCCCTGAACTATTCAATAATTTTTAATTAGGTCCCTGAATTATTTTTTTAATTGGATCCCTAAACTTTTATTTAATTTTTAATTAGGTCCCTACTTTTAACTACCGTTAACGGAGTTAACGATATGGACCTAATTAACAAACAAATAAAAGTTCAGGGACCCAATTGAAGAATTGTTTAGGGACTTAATTAAAATTTTTTAAATAGTTCAGGGACCTGACCTACCGAATAATTCTCAAATTCTACTCGGGCTTTGACAATATACTTCTCAACCTTCTGCTTGTAGAATCTATAGATCTGCACTGAGTATTCTCATTTTTTCAAGTTATCATTCTCACTTCTCTAGTTCAATATTCTCGTATTTGCGGGTTCTAAACTTAGTATTCTCAATCTTTGCAGGCACTTCAACCAGTATTCTCAAACTCTAAAAGCACCAGTCCCCTGAGCACACTTCTAGTTTTCCCTTACAGGTTCTATTTGGACTAACCTAATGCACTCCTTTTGAATACATTATTCAATTAAGTGATATTTTTTCATATGATTTTTAATTTACCTTTAAATTATTCAGTTCCTTAAACTATTTGAAAACTTTTAATTAGGTCCCTAAACAATTTTTTAAATTGGGTCCCTATATTTTTATTTGTTGTTTAATTAGGACCCTGCCGTTAATGGTTAATGGCAGGGTCCTAATTAAAAAACAAATAAAAATATAGGGACCCAATTGAAAAAAAAAAAGTTCAAAAACCTAATTAAAAATTTTCAAATAGTTCAGAAATTTGTAGATTAATTTAACCTTTCTAATTTTATCGGATGTTCCCGAAGGGAAGGACCTTTGCTCATTCATTTTCTTGGTAGCTTTTATAGTTTTACTACTTGTTTCTTGTACCATGGAAGAAACCAATCATTGTATCTTTACAAAAACACAATACTAGTTAGAGAAATAATTCTTTAACCTACAATCGTCTACATTAAAATTAAGATAGGAGACAAAGCGTGGCTATTAACACAACTAATTTAATACTAACAAGGTTTAGCGTAGAGGGTAGATAGTTGGATTTCTTAAGCATGAAAATAGAGTTTGAAAATATGGGGGTAAAAGGTGCAACATCATGAAAATATGAAGGTAAAATGTACAATATTGTGAAACTTTGGAGGCAAAATGTGAGAAAAACAATAAATGTATTTCGATAACAATTAAAGGAAGGCCAAATTTTGCCACTTGAAACTTTAGGGGCAAAATTTGTGAAAAAAATAAATGAGGACAAAATTCGAAACAAATTGGAAGAAAAATTGAAACGAAGCCCAAATTTAAATACTTGACACTTTGCTCTTTTTTTAAAATTTTTTTTTTATTAAAGTTTCATTAACTTCCGTTAAAAAAAATATATTACCAAAATATCCTTTACGCTATCGTCCCCTCAAAGATGCAAGACTGCTCTTCCTTTGTGTTAATATGCACACTCATCTCCCTTAACAAATGTAAATATATTACACTTTAATATATATATATATATATATATATATATATATATATATATATATTTTAAAAAATATATAGCAAAGTGTAATATATTTGCATTGGTTAAGGGAGGAGAGTGTGTATTCTAACACAAGTAGAGAGGGCGATGCAATACTTGCATATCTTTGAGATATATATATATATATTTAATTTTTTTTTAAATATATATAGTAAAGTGTAATATATTTGCATTAGTTAAGGGAGGAGAGTGTGTATTCTAACACAAGGAGGGAAGACATTCTAACCCAAGGAGAGAGGACGGTGTAATACTTGCATCTTTAAGGGAGTAGGAGTGTAAAGGATTTTTTTTTTTTTTTTTGTATAAGCTAGTATAAAGGATATTTTGATAATATTTTTTTTTTTTTTGTAACGGAAGTTAATGGAACTTTAACAATTTTTTTTTTTTAAAAAAAGAGCAAATGTATTCAAATCTGTCAGGAGAGAAAAGTATAATTTTTAACATATAAGAGGGGAGGATAGTTGGCATCTTTCAAGGGAAGAAAGTACTGTAATTTACTCTTAATTTAATAATAAGTTTATTTGTTTAATTCCTAATTAAAAATAAATAAACGTTTTTGATATGTCAGCGTGGTAATGGTCCCCAAATTTTAAAGGTGTCAAGTTTCGTGGTCCCAAAATATTACATAGATGCCAAATGTAATCTGTAATGTGAGGTCGGAAGACGGGTACAATACAACCAAACCTACAACTATCATGCCCTCCAAATATCACTGTCGCTAGCGAATAAGATGCATGGGTACATTATTATCACGTGACTGCTAATTTTGGAACGAAACATAAGTATCAATTTCGTTCAAATTGGATCTTTATGAGTGTTCAATGAATATATATATATATATATATATATATATATATATATATATATATATATATATATATATATATATATATTGATGAAGGAATGATAAAGTTCTTCTATTTAACATAATTTCATAATTTAAAATTAACTATTAAGCTAAAATAACTATTCCTCACATTTGTAGTACGTGACTGCTAATTTTGCCCCTTCATTTCCAATTTTATCGGATGTTTTCCCCAACAGAAGAGCCTTTGCTCCTTGATTTTCTTGGTTGCTTTTACAGTTTTACTACTTGCTTCTTGTACCAAAGGAAAAAGGCAATTATTGTTTTTTTTTATCAGCCAATGTTAATTTTGTTAGACACAATACTAGTTAGACAAATAATTCTTTAACTACAATTGTCTTTATTAAAATTAAGATAGGAGACAAAACGTGGCTATTAACACAATTAATTTAATAATAAATTTAAATAATTTTAATCCTTATATGCAACTTACTTTTTCATTTTAATCTTTACATGAAAAAAAAATGTTTGTAAATGAGTTTCTTAACGGAAAAAATGTTTTGGAAATTGTTATAACACCGTTAGAACAAATTTAACATGGTTAACACAATTTTAACAAGATTTGTAATACTTGAGAAAACTTTATACTTTACATTTTCGTTCAACTTCATAGTTAGATGCAAAGTTCACAGTTAATCTCATCAAGCCTCTTCAACTTATTATAGTACTTGTGGCTTGCAGGATTATGTACCTTATTATAGGTACTAGAATCAACGATCAACCTCACCAAGTTTTTTTTGTCTTAAACACCCTACCAGTTGTTTGTGAATCAGCGTAGACAACTGTTTTGTTTACAAAGCAAATATCATCTATGTAATAAAGATAATCTAATTGACGATGGCATGCAAAGCATAGCATATTTAGATCATGAAATATTCTAAGTTAACATAATGAACAAATAATTTTCAAAGCACGTACAACATATATTATATATAAAAAAATAGTACTATAGCATGCATTAAACCATATATAGCATTAATTTTTCCTCCCTTGTCATTATCAAAACATAATTAATACATACATAAAATATATAAAGAAATAACGTAGAAGGTCATCATGGACAGTTCTAAATCAACAACTACGAGATGGTAGCAATATCTTGACAATGTTGGTCCTGGAAAGATAACACCATATCTTTTTAAGATCTACAAATAGCATCTCTGTAAAGTTCAGACTCTACCATCAAAACATAACACCATAACCAAAATTTTATCTATGACTTCGATAGCATATTGCTTGCAAATTTAATCACTTTTACGCCAAAGAGTCTAATAGCTTGCGAGGCTTAATGAAAGAGAATACAGGTGTAGGATTGGGTTTGACGACATTGACTACTCCTTTGCCCTTTTTTAGAAATAACAACTTTGATTAAAACAATCAGAAATTAGAACATTTGCAATTGAAGGAATAACCTTTTTTTTGATACATCAGAAAAGGAAAGGAACAAACAGCAAAGAGAACAGCACAGAAGAAAAAGAAACTAAGAACTCCCCCTAAGAGTTGCAACGCCTACATAATCTACCATCAAAAGGAATAAGCTTTGATTATTTTATTACAACCAAAGCATTTAATTATTTTTTAATTTTAATTAATTTGTATTGATTGGTTTATTTTACTTACCACAATTTCCTCTCAATTACTTACTAATTTTTTAGTTATTTACTTTAATATTTTGATTAATTTAATGTAATTGATTGATTTCCTTTAATTACTACAATATTCTCTCATTTATTTTATGATCCATTATCCTTTAAATCCTTTGATCTATTAATTATTATCGATCCTTTAATTTAAATTTAAATTGATTTAAATCGATGATAATGATAATGAAAATTAGTTTCTACTTGTTTAAATTTCTTTTATTTACTTTTATTTTTTACATTTCATTTAATCAATTTTAATTGGTGGAATTTTTTTATTTATCGTAATTTTCTCTCAATTTCTTACTGCACTTTTTAATTATTTACTTTAATTCTTTAATTAACTTTAATTTTAATTGAATGATTTTTTTACTTATAACAATCTTCTCTCATTTACTTCACAAAAAAAAATCTTCTCTCATTTATTTTTTGATTATTTATCCTTTAAATCTTTGTTTCTTTAATTATTATTTATCCTTTAATTTAAATTTAAATCAATTTAGATTAATGGTAATGATAATAACAATTGACAATAGAAAATTATTTACTTTTAATTTTAATTTATTTATTTTAATAATTTTTCCATAATTGGTATAAAATTTTCAAATTGTTTTAATAATAATGTTTTAATTTGCCTTCTAATGTTTTAATTTACAAATTGTTTTAATAATAATATTTTAACTCCACGATAATTAATTTTTTCAAATGTTTTACATTCTCTTATCAACCCACATATAAAACTATAAATTTTATTAATTAAAAATATATTGACATCACTATTATCAAATAATACATCATTTCCCATCCAAAAAAAAAATAATACATTATTTTCTTCTTTCCCATCTTTCCCTTCCATTGAGTCATCTTTTCTTTTCAAAACCCGGGGGAATAAAAACATTAAGCAATGTGTCTTCTTCTTGTGCTTTTATTTTATTTTATAGAATTTATTTATAATAATAATAATAATAATAATAATAATAATAATAATAATAATAATTTTATACATTAAGTAGATTATGTATATGCTGATTGCTATAATTACTTTTAATCTCATATATATTAATTTTATCTATAATTATTTCCTTTTTACATTAATTGTTATATAAATTATTTTATTTTCTTATATTAATTATAACAGCACTAATTATTTCATCTACTATATAATTTTAGCAATTATATGTTAATTGTTTTTAATTATGTAATTTTTTTTTGGCATAGTTTCAATTATATTAATTGCTTTCAAATAGGTTTTCTCATTTAGGTTTTAAATTACTTTTATTTGATAGATAAATGAATTTATATAAGAAAAGTTAATTTTAACTATGAATAATTGTTAATTTATGTGTTAAATTTTTGTCCACTGGTAAATTTTTCTTATTACGTCCCTGGTTACATACTATGTACTTATTTACATAGTTATCATAAAAATTAAGACACTAAATATGAATTATTTATAAAGTTATTGATTTTTTATATTATACTATTGTTTGAGGTTTAGTCCGTTATCCATTATCTTGTTATTAATTTTTTTTTTCCATTTTTCTCATCAAGGTCATACCTTTGATAACTACAAAAAAATGAAGTCAGAAAAAAAATAGTATGTAAGGTATAGTCGAAGAAAAGAAATAAAAAAAGTAGTACTAATATTTAATAAACAATGGTATGAAAGGAATAAATATAAAGAAGGAAAAGAAAAATATTGATTTACCGTGAATCTCTGCAAAAGAGTAAAAAAAAAAAAAACACTAAACAATGGGCATGCAAGGGGTGATTGAAGAAAAAACAATGAAAGAAAGAAGAATATCTATAGCCATAAGTATTCTAATTAATTTAAAATAATCTTAATTACTTTAATTAAAACATATATGTGTTGATTATAATTAATTTAATTATTTTAAATCTTAATATATAATTACTCTAATTACTTTAATTACTATATTTATATAGTTTTATGAATCAAAATTAGATTAAAAAAAAACTCTACAAATTTCCCGCTCAAATGTATAAGAATTCCCTCCAAGACTTCTTTACTTTTATTAATACAAAGATATTTATATAGTTTTATGAATTAAAAATTAGATAAAAAAAACTCTAAAAATTTCCCGCTCAAATGTATAAGAATTCCCTCCAAGACTTCTTTACTTTTATTAATACAAAGATATATATATATATATATATATATATATATATATATATATATATATATATATATATATATATATATAATTTTGACGCGTAAATTAAAATTATATTATTAATTAAAACATTAAATAATGATTATTCAAATATTTTTTAAAGAAAATTATTTGAATAATAATTTTAATTTTAAGAAAAGTAACTACATAAATAAAATACAATTGTTTATAATTCAGTTAAAAATTATAATTTTTTATAATTTTCATGTAAAAAATAAATTAAAAGTTATTTTTTTAGAAAAATTATATATATTTTTAATGATTTTAATGAAACACTAATTTTGTCATTTAAGTATGATTTGTATGATATCCTATTTTTATTTGATTTGTTATCTGGTGTATACCAAACTTTTGGATAGGATTAAATCTTATCATGTTCTTTATCCTAGTCTCATATTCTATCATATTATATCATATCTGACACCAAACGAGTCCTAAATGTACTTCTTTTTGTCCTTGTGATTTACTTAACTTTTTTTTATTTGAAACTAATATTAAGTTATCAATTATATTAACTACTAAATAAAAGGAAATTAATGCACAATTTCTATAATTTCATCAATTAATATAAATATATATAAGACATAAGGGTAAATATCATACATTCAATGTCAAACCTTATAGTTTTTTCATTCAAGTCCTAGACATAGACATGGCAAAATAGGTTAGGCTAGTTGAGCCAATATGAATCTTCTTGATAAAATGTAGGGCTTGGACATGAAATTTTGGGCTTGTATCAAACGCGGGCCTTTGTACCCCAATCCGATGAGGGCTCGATGGTAGGTTGAACCCGCCAAAAACTCGACAAAATCGGGCTTTTGTAGGGCTTAGGCTTCATTTCTTTTTTAGCCAAGCCCATTATAGCCTGCAACACTCATTGGGCCAAGCCGCAATTGGTCAAGTAGTGCATTTGCCACCTCTACCTGGCTATGTAGTTGTGTTAAATACTCAAAGGTAGAGTTTTATCACCCATAATGGTCATACTAATCGTCTCAAGTAGAATTGTCTCCCATGAAAGATACCTTTGGTGTATACCAAAAATTTCAAATTTATATAAACTTGGTTAAGAATATATCTAATTATTTCATTCCAAGATTCAAATCAAATTATGAATCAAAATATTCCAATCAAATTTAATTTTTATTTTGTAATTATGAGAAATGGAGCCAACTAATAGTTCAATAAATGCTTGATTTAATATCATGACGAGGTACACTAATCAACCTAGTACTAAAACAGAAATAAATTAAATATTTATCAATTAAAAGGTCATCCTTTGTTATTATTCTACATGTTTTTTTTTTTCCTATGTTCAATGGTATACACTTAATCTGACCACTTTTTATGTTATCCACTTTCAATATTTTAAAGAAAATATATTAATGAGAAAAAAAAGTGTACACTGATAGTGTAAAACAGTTTTACACCGTTATCTAATCAGAATCCGTCATTTATGGTAAATTTGTTGACTTTTATGATAAGTATTCTAAAATTTATATCAACGGTGATTTATGATTGAATGACAGTATGTGTAAAACTGCTTTACACTGTCAATGCATAACCATTGATCTAGTTTAATTATATGAATTGTATAAACATCGAATGGTAAAATCTTGTCATATCTAATATATCGGTGTTTACCCAAAATAAGTCAATTATATATTTTATTCAAAATTCAATTTGTACTTACATAGAATAAAATAAGGTACTTATATACTACCTAGGGTCAGTCTAGTAGTGAAAAGAGTTGGAGTAAACATATGAAAGCTTGGATTTTATCCTCTTTGTCGTCATTGTATTCCAAAACTTAACTTATATATAATAAGGAACATAATAAAGTGACTTTTTTTTTTTAATCGACAAAAACAATTCATTAAAAAAAAAAAGATAAAGAGTATAAGGGTATCCAAATCTTACAAACTGCATCACCAAGCTAGCTTATATATATACAGCTAGCTTATGGTTCTCTAGACAAACCACATCCTCTAATGAAATCAAAATACCCCTGTGAGATCCAAAACAGTATATAACGTATAAACTATGAGGTTAAACCTGTTGTTCCCATCCCTTGCTAAGTCCACTACCCAACAAAAAATACACCTATACATGGAGTAATAACCACCCCCTACTAATGTCACGTGGTATATCCTAAAGTTTCAGTACAGCAGAGGCAAATGCAATCCTGTAAATGTAATCTTTGTTCCAGCGTGATCATCTTCACACCCTCACGAGTAGCCTCCACATGGTACCCAGCACTTAACTATGTATAATTAATTCAGAAATTCTCAATGTAAGTATATATGTTAAAAATTCAACAACTATGAAATGATTATAATATTTACATTTAAGGTGTTGAATTTTTAACATGTATACTTTTATTGACTAAAATATAATTAATATACGTAGTAACTTTAGATAAAAGTGTATAAATAATCTATAAGAGTAAATATATATTTTACATCGAGATATATAAATTTATCCAGTCCATTTAACATTTGAAGTAAGCTCCTAACTTATTATTATTTTTCCATTTTTATTCTTATTGTTTTCTTGAAATTCTTCCTTTGTCTGTTTCATATTTCTCTCATTCTCACCTTCATGAAATATCATTTCCTTACAATAAAAATAACCAAAATTTTAATATAAATCCATTTATATTACTTTATTTAATTTAATAAAATATTTAAAATAAAAATATAACTAAAATTATAAAGTGATAATTATTTTACTTTATTTTTAAGATAATAATTTTTTTAAAATAAATCAAATCATAAAGTGATAATTATTTAATAGTATATATAATTATGACATTTTAAGTTATAATTAAATAATTAAATATGTCATTTTACACCTATTAACTAATTTTATCAAATGTTTCTAATTCAATCACTTAATTATTAATTTTCAACTTTTTATTTCTAATTAATTTTTCAGCATTAATTTAACTTATCTAATATTTTTACCAAAAAAACTAAAAATTAATTAAATAAGTTTTTATCAGGTAATTAAATTTTAATTAAACCAACTTTTAAATTAATCAAAATAAAATAGAAATTAATTTAATTACCACCCTAATTTTACTCTATTCAGGACAATAAACACTTCTCTGGCATGTCAGCAGTGATAATTCCCAAATATTACACATGTCAACTTAGATGGTCCCCAAATATTAATAGGTGCTTCATTTTTAGAGATGTCAAAACGGGCCAACCCGGCCCACACGGGTTGGTCTACCACGGGTTGAGTGTTAAACGGACCGAGCCAACCTAGCTCACCTTTTGGTGAGCCATGAAAATACCAACCTGGCCTAGCCCACACGGGTTGATGGGTTAGGTGGGTTAGCTCACCAAATTTTTAAAAATAAAAAAAATTAAAATTAAAAAATTAAAAACATTTTTCTCTATTTTTTTTAAAAGTGACATTTTTCCATCAAAGGCATTTATTAATTCAAATGATTCAAATACAAATACAAATGATAGGCAAATGTATCAAATAACTATTCAAGCATATAATATTATCATTCAACTAACCATTTAAATGACTCAAATACATAAATATCATTCAAAAGTCTTAAAAAATCAAAGTCTTAAAATAAAATCCAACCATCCAATTGTCCAAACATTAGTCACATTTCAATAACATTAAATGAATTACAATTCTATTTATTATACTATTTTTTTTATAGTTTAAATGGGTTAGGTGGGCCAACCCGGCTCGAATCCACCTGGCCCCGCGAGTTAAGTGAGCCGGGTTACAATTTAGCCAATATCACAAAAAATTTCATTTTTCTAATCTGGCTCAGCCTGAACCGAACCCATGGTGAATCGGGTTGGCTCATCGGGTTCAGGCTCACTTTGACACATCTATTCATTTTCTTGGCCGATTTTACAGTTTTACTAACTTTTTTTACCCAAGGAAAAAAAAGGTTAATTGTTGTATCTTTACAAAAACTCTAACCACGTGAACAGTAATAATTAGAGAAATAATTCTTTGACTTAGAAACGTATTTAATAAAATTAAAATATGAGACAGAACGCGGGAATTAACACAATTAATTTAAGAAAAAGTTTATTTTTTTTAATTCCTAAATAAATAAATAAATAAAAACGTTTTTGGCATGTCAGCGTGGTAATGGTCCCCATATATTAAAGGTGTCAACTTTCATGGTCCCCAAATATTACATAGATGCCAAATGTAATATTTAATGTGAGGCCAAAGATGAGTACAATCAAAACTACAACTATCATGGTCCCCAAATCACAGTCGCTTGCGAATAAGATGCATGGATACATTATTATCACGTGACTACTAATTTTGGAACGAGACATAAGTATCAATTTCGTTCAAATTGGATAGAATCTTTGAGTGTTCAATGAATAAAAAAAACTTTAAAAATGATAAAAATTTTCTATTTTTTTTCCTGTCACACTATAATATTGGTGTAGAGAATCCACCAGTTTTGTTGATGATTAATCTCGCTAGAAAACCTAGCTAGCCACCTTCAATAGGTTCTCCCATCCTAATGACATTTTTCCATCTATAGGACTCAAATCCGAGACATTACTTAAGGAAATCAAGCCCATTTCCATTCGCCAACCAACGTTGGTAATAAAATTCTTATATTTAACATAATTGCATATTCATAATTCAAATTAACTATTAATTAGTTAAACTAACTATTCCACATAGAAATATGTTAAGGGGATTAAATATTAAGGGATCTTGGGTGGAGGAACCATGTAGAGTAAAGGAAGAAGAGGTGAAGCAATTCTTTCAAAGTAGATTTTGGGAAGAGGAGTGGGAGAGACCGAAGTTGGAAGGGGTGGCTTTTACTCAGATAAATGGTGATGATAATTTTCTGTTGATTGCTAATTTTGAGGAGAGTGAAGTTAAGAATGCAATGTGGGAGTGTGGTAATATAAAAAGGCGTGGTCTGCATGGATTTAATTTTAAATTCATTAAGAGGTTTAGGAATATGTTGAAGGATGATATTATGCGATTCTTGTCTGAGTTCCATGCTAATGGTGTCTGTCCTAGAGGTACTAATCCATCATTTATCACACTTATTCCAAAATTAGAGGATCCACAAGGGTTAGGGGATTTCAGGTCAATTTCTTTGGTGTCATGCATATACAAAATATTGTCTAAAACCTTTGCTTTAAGATTAAAAAGTGTGTTATCAAAAGTCATTGATCAAAGACAAAGTGCTTTCATAGGGGGAGGAATCTTCTACACAGTGTGCTAGTGGCAAATGAAGTACTGGATGAGGCAAGAAGGAAAAAGAAGTGATTGTTCTTTAAGGTGAATTATGAGAAAGCTTATGACTCGGTCAGCTGGAGCTTTCTTCTCTGTATGTTGCAAAGGCTTTGATTATGTGAAAAATGGGTTGGATGGATCAAAGGCTGCTTAGCTTCAGGTACTATGTCTGTATTCGTTAATGGTAGTCCAACAAAGCAATTTAATTAGGATCAACTAAGGTTTGAGGCAGGGTGATCCTTTAGCTTCTTTCCTATTTATAGTGGTGGCAGAAGATCTGTGTGGACTGGTGAGGGAGGCTATTTCAAAAGATTTACACAAATTAATGGTGCATTGTATCTCAACAAATTATATCAATAATAACACACCGATAGTGTATAATTATTATTAATATAATATAAGTTATAATAAAAGAAAAAATACTTTAATTATTTAACTCAAAAATCTGCATAATTATACTCACGATAGGTGAGTTTATAATTATACAAATTATCAACAATTATATCAAATAGAATATGATATTCAACAATAGTCGTATTCAAAGAAAACCAAGACATGCTTAACAATAGTTTGACTTAGCATGTAATAAATACGACTTTATCATCATAAGAACCATGATAATAATTTCATGATCTCTATAGATAGTACAATATAACAGTGTTATTGTTTCTACTTGATTGAGTCAAGAATACAAAAGTGCATAAAGCAATTATATATATATATATATATATATATATATATATATATATATATATATATATATATATATCAAAATAGAACTCTATAACTAGTAAGATGCAAAATACTTACACTATAAATTAGAATTATAATATAATTACGAAATGGAGTATTATAACAAGCAATCAATAAGTTGATTGTAGAGTTCTACAATTTCATAATATTTTAAGAAACAATCACACTATCATATATAATTACATATTTATAATCTCAAAAGGATAAGAATAATTTATTTACAAATTTATTCATATATGCAATCATATAATAAGTTAAAATGTTAAAGATTTCGCAACTAACCTTAGAGTGTCACTCATCTTTATGTATAAGACCAATGAACTTTGATGACTTAATAAGAGTACATAATGTCATCTCGAGATAAAAGCTTCAAATATAAATGATATAGTTTGTAGTTGCCTTAAAGAGTTGTTCAACATAAATATCTTCAATAATATTTTACAAGTGAATACTTTAATAATAACAAGGCAACATAGAATTTAATCCAAACTTTGGATTAACTTGACATAAAATATTTGAAATAATGCACAATTGCACCATTCACTTCATATATTAATCAACATAAAACAAATAAAATTTTATTATAATCCAAAATTTTCATTGACCAAAGCACATGCTTATAGAACAGCAAATATACTTTTAGGAACAAAACTAAAAGAATATTAACAAACAAATAATTATGTAGACAAAAAATAAAATTTCCTTACCATGAGTAGTGTCATATAACCTCAACATTGTTTGCTCTCACGCAAGCTCGCAAAGGAGAGATAGTCATAAAGGTAAGCCAATATAGCTATTCCCCAAGTGTGCTTGTCGCAAGTAGATATATCGCTAAGGTACTGGAGGTAGGCAATGTGCACATGCATCGAGCTCTTATCGACAAATATCGTACTGTCGAGCAGGTGCAACAAATACGCCCTCGAAGCCTATACATAGGACCTAGAAGCAATGCATCTCTCATTCAACTCCTTTAGCCAAGACAGACGTACCATGGGTCCTGTTGTCGTCGCGGCATCTACCTCCTAGTCTGTCATAATGTCGAGCTCAAACCTCAACTATCCCCTAATTTGATCCCTCTTAAGGGTCACGGGCTGGGCGATTAGCATGCCTGTGAGAGGAAAATGTAATAGACAAGACACATCATCAAGGGTGAGGGTCATCTCTCCAACTGGCAGGTGGAAGGAGCATGTCTCCGCATGCCACCTCTTAAGAAACGCATTCACCATGCCTTTATTCACAAAAGTATATCGCACCTCAAAAAAGGCCTTAAGGCTTGACCTGTTCACAAACGCCTTCACCTGGGGCTAGGTAGGGTAAGCAATCACCTTCCTAGAGTGGCTGACTAGCTTCAGCTCTGGTTGGGGCTCATGGATCCATACATGCCTAGCTACGTGGTCCTTATAAGACCTAAGTAGCGTCAAATCCATAAGACCTCCACTAAATGGCGGTCTAATGATTCGATTTGTGAAATGTATCTCTGGCTAAGGTTGTGGTACCTCTAGGTCAGGTTGTGGTACCTATGGCTCAACCTGTGGTACCTCAATGTCATGCTGCACATCCTCAGCATGATCTGCTTACTGCTGCTCTCATGCACATTGTCACTCAGTGTCTGCCTGGCAACATGCTAATGTCGTCGCGCATTGAACCTTGGATGGTTGAGCAGGCTCACCAACATCACCCCCTTCTTCCAATGTGGGGTCTCCTCGAGGATCATACGATGTCTACTTCATGCGAGCCATGAGAAATCTGTAAAAAAATAAAATAAAGTAATAAACATTAAAAATAAAAATTAACAAAATAATATACATTAAAAATTTACATTAACGAAAAATATAAATTAAGAACAAAAATTAATTTTAAAAAAAGCATTAACTAAATTAATTTTAACTAAATTAACAATAATTAATAATTTTTAATTAATTTATAATTAACTTAATAACTCTACTAATCACAATTATTAGTTAATAATCTAACAGGAGGACCAAAATCCCCAATTTGTAAAACTAGGGGAACCAAATGTTACAATTAAAAACTAAGGGGACTAAGATCATGAATTTAGGAAACTAGGGGGACCAAAATTATAATTTAGCCTAATTTAAAAAAAACATTAAATACAATAAAAATTTCTCAATAAAATAATAAATATTAAATCTAATAACCATTTTATAAAATAACCAAAAAAATATAAATTAACAATAAAATAAAATAAATTAAACTAACAAAAACATTAATTTTAATTATTAAGTATTAACATAAACATTAATCATTTTGCCTTTAAAAAAACATTAATCATTAATTTTAATAAAATCATAAAAAAAAATTAAAATCTGAAAAAAAAAGAAAAAAGGAAACACACAAGGGAAATACATTTTCTTTGTGCATCTCAAATGAGGCACACAACGGAAATATATTTCCATTGTGTGGTTTTTCAAAACCCACAATGGAAATACATTTTCGTTGGGTGTTTTTTCAAACCCACAATGGAAACGTGATTCTATTGTGGTAAAAATCACAATGGAATCATGAGTCCGTTTGACAATAAAAAACAAACAAAAAATTAAATGCTTAATTGCATTTTTTACTTTCAACTTTTTACTTTTTGATGAATTTTACTTCTAACAAATTAATTTAGCGTATTTTATCCTTAACTTTTTAAAAAACTTGCAAAATTTACTTTCTACTATTGTGTTGACGTAGCATGCTAACATAAGCATAAAAAGTGAGGGTAAAACTTACCAAAAAGTAAAAAACTTAGGGTAAAATTTGCCAAAAGTGAAAAGTTAGGGATAAAATTCACTAAAAAATAAAAAGTTGTGGGTAAAAAGTACAATTATTTTAGCAAGTCACATCAGCAAAACGGTATAATGTTAAATTTGCAAGTTTTTTAAAAAGTTGAGGTAAAAGTACCAAATTAATTTGTTGGAGATAAAATTCGTCAAAAAATAAAAAGTTAGGGATAAAAATTGCAATTAAGCCAAAATAAAAAAGAAAACTCAGATGAAGAAGAAGAAGAAGGAAATGGGGCGAGAAGGAGACCTTGTGTACTGAAGAAGAAAGAAGAAGGAAATGGGGCGCGAAGATGAAGGAAGAAGGTGATGGGGTGCGAGAAGGGAGGAAGAAGGTGAAAGAAGAAGAGGAGGTGAGAAGAAGAAATGGGGTGTGGAAGAACTGTCTTTTCACACAATTTTCAAATATTGGGGGGCTAAATAGCAATTTAAGGGGTGTGAATCACCACGAGGAAAGCATGCATATATGCAAGAAATTTCGTAAAGTAAATCAAATATTTGCATTAGCATCTTGACACACACTTTCACAGACATTGCCTTGAGAAGTTTGAGACAAAGACCATTAAAACTTTAGTTATTCACCTCACCGACACTGAATATTGGAGTTAGTAGCGTGAATAATTGAAAGTTTAATTTTGCTTCTCATCTTTTTATTATTATTATTTGGTGATTTTAGTTAACTCATCTATAGTATATAGGCTTAATTGCAGATTTTACCACCCAACTTTCATAATTTTGCGAATTTTACCACCCAAGTTTTAATTTTGTAAATTTTACCACTCAACTTTCATAATTTTGCGAATTTTACCACCCAAGTTTTAATTTTGCAAATTTTACCACCCAAGTTTTCAATTTTTGCACATTTTACCACCTAAGTTTTCAATTTTTGCACATTTTACCACCTTGATGTTTCACAAAATTTTTTTTTTTTTTGAATTTTTTAACTTTTTTTTGGTAAAATATCAGAGTGGTAAAATGTGCAAAAATTGAAAACTTGGGTGGTAAAATTTGCAAAATTAAAACTTGGGTGGTAAAATTCGCAAAATTATGAAAGTTGGGTGGTAAAATTTGCAATTAAGCCTAGTATATATAAAATTCATAGGATTGCTACAGTAAAATGTCAAATCAATATACAGTAAATTTTGAAAGTAAAATTTTTAATATAATATTTAATTGTTTGAAAGAATATGTCGTGATATTTATCCAGTATTATCAGACCCAGTCCGGTCATCGACTCGGCTAGAGTACTAGATCACTAGGTCAGGGGTCAATTCGGTGAGTCAATAATTGATCCGCATGACTCGATATGTATTAAAAAATAATAAAAAATTCATAACATGTAAACTTTTTATACTAAAAAAAATTATAATAAAAATCAAATCATACCTTAAAAAATCTCAAAAAATTCATAACATAATTTATGCTAATTCCACTAGTCCATCCATTACCAAGACAAGTTCTTCATACAAAAGAAAGTTCCAAACATAAGTTTCAAACATAATAAAGTTCTAAACATAAGTTCCAAATATAATAAAGTTTCAAAGAAATAACTAAAGTTCCAAACAACTACAAATAGCAAATGACAGATAGAAGGGTTCATAGGAATTAGGAAATTTTTAATTTCCAAATCCTCCAAAACGGCGTCATTTCAGTTAAGGAAAAAAAAAAAAAAAGACCCAACTGTGACCCACTGGGTCACCGGTCAAACACCTAACCCGTTGGATCGTACCGGGTCGATCCGAGTCATATGCATATCCGATCCAAATGTTGACTCGACTCGATTTGGTACCCGGTTCGCTGGTTAATGGGTCGACCCAGCCGGGTCGAGCCGGATCTGATAACCATGGATTTACCTTTTGAAAGTTAAAGTGTTTTAAAAATGATTTTTATTATATAAATGTTAAGATATGATAGTTCATTTTTTTTATGAAGTATGATAGTTTACTATAAAAATAACTTATATAATTATACAAAATAAAACTAATAAAATAATATTATATTTAAAATATTCACACTTAAGTACTAATACTAAGCAATATTATATTAATAGAAAATTCATATTATAATTGTTAAATTTTTAAATACAGTGAAATGTCAAATCAATATACAGTAAATTTTGAAAGTAAATTTTTTAATATAATATTTAATTGTTTGAAAGAATGTGCCACGAGATTTACCTTTTGAAAGTTAAAGTGTTTTAAAAATGATTCTTATTATATAAATGTTAAGATATGATAGTTCATATTTTTTTTTTTTGATAAAGTATGATAGTTTACTATAAAAATAACTTATATAATTATACTAAATAAAACTAATAAAATAATATTATAATAAAATAATATTATATTTAAAATATTCACACTTAAGTACTAATACTAAGTAATATTATATTAATAGAAAATTCATATTATAATTGCTAAATTTTTAAAATAAATTAAACATATTAACATAAAAGTAAATTATGAAGATACTAAAAAATGAAAATAGTTAAATATCACTATAATCATTTAAAATTATAAAAGAATTTATCAAAATCAGCCTAACAGATTATAACAAATAAAAGTTAATAATTAAAAAGAATAAATAAAAATATTATAAAATAAAAACAATACCAAAAAAAGTAAATAATATTTTAAAGTTTTATAATATTAAATTAGTTTTTTAAATTCAATAATATTTTTTATTTTTGAAAGGCTTATTTCACATATAATAAATTTTTAAAACATAAAATTGATGTGAAATAAATTATTTGAAAATTAAGTGATTAATTTAGTCTTTTTCTAAATAAATTATAATTCTTATTCTTTTATTATTACTGCACTACAGTGTTTCTACCTTTTTTTTAAACTCTTCATTTTTACTTTCCCGTATCTTCACACAAGCTTACTTATATCTATATAGTTGTTCCAGAATTTGTATAATCACTTGGCGATATATTATGATTCCTTTGTGTCTTTCTTGAGTTTTACAGTTTTAATATGCGATTATTTATTTTAATTATTGTCATGACATAATTATTAATTTTACTCTTATGTTTTAATCATATTTATATAAATCTTATTATAAAAAAAATTAAGTTATAACAAATCTTATTATAAATCTTACATTAATATGTTTGGAAAGAAAATTCTACCTTGTATAGTTTAATGTAAGTAAGATGTTAATGATTTTTTTTAGTTAATAATTTTTTTCATTATCATATACATATCATATCATGTTTTGCTTATAATTTTTTTTAGAAATAAGTATTTTACCTTTTATGAAATTAATATTCAGATTTCATTTGATTTTGATTATAAGTATATAATTGTCATTGTCTAAAAAAAGAGTATATAATTATCTTATTTTATATCAAACATAACTTTTTTAAAACATAAATTTTAGTAGTAATTTTCATATTCAAATAATTATAAAATTATTTCATTATCCTTTCATAAATTATATTATATTAAAAAATTCTTTCAAATAATTTTTTAGATATAATGCTGTCCGTGCATGGGGCACTCTTTCTAGTTTTATATATAAAAGAGTAGTACTATTTAATACATAAAAATATTTATATAACATCGCTCAGAAAATAAACATTTGCAACAGAAGGAATAAGCTTTGGTTACTTTATTTAGTCTCGCAATAATTCATTACAACCAAAGCATTTGATTAGTCATACACTTGTCTCTCACACACTGGCAGAAGAATCCAGTGCTGATCCAAATTTCCGAAACTGAACCACCAATGGATTGTTCGCAGTGATCACCACCAAACGCCTGTTTCCATTTCCATCAAAATAAAGCCCAATATGCCCACACGTGCTGTCGTCAACTGAAGTACAGAACAAAAGCGTGTAGTACTCTTCATTTTTTGGGAGGCTATGGAAGGATTTTCTTTCTTGTTCAGTTGCATGGATAAGCAACCTTAGAAGATGTATTTATAGATGTGCTGGTTAGAATAAAATATAATGATATTAAAGCATCTAGAATATACTTGTTCATTCCAGTTGGTTGTTTAAAAATAAGACACATTATTCAATGGGTATAGCTCAGTTGACAACACACATTTGTGGAAGAGGACCTGGGTTCGATTCCCACAAAATATATCCTTGAAAAGGGATGAGAAACTTTAAGTATGACTAAGCCAATCGATTATTAGTCTCATAGCCGACCCAAAAGGTGACTAAGCTTGTGGAGATATCTTGGGATCCCACTAAGGAACCAAAAGCCCTAATCACAGTGGTAACAAAAAACAAAAGCAAGACACATTGCTTAATAAAAGTTGTCATGGGAGAATTTCATGTGATATTTCGTATACAAGCAGTGTTGCTTAACTTCATTTGGTCAGGGGACCCCTCCAATAGGAAGTTAGTGACAGTAGGTTGGCATAGAGTTTGTTCCCCCTATGAAGAAGGGGGTTTAAACATTAGATCATTCAAAGCTATTAACCAAGCTGCTACCTATAAGCTTACTTGGGAGATGGTCTCTTCTTCCAGCCCATGGGCTTCGTTTCTCCGGGCTAGATTTTTGAGGAAAAATTCCCTGAGAAAATTTGTTAAGTCTGCAATATGGCACTCTATTAAGCCTCATCTGCAATCTATTAAAGACAACACCTCTTGGGTTATTGGAGATGGCGCTAGCATTGGGTTTTGGACAGACACGTGGCTGAATCGTCCAATTGTTGAAATGCTTGATATCCCCTCTCAAATCTAGCATGGCTTATCTGCAAAAGTAAGTGATTTTTTGTGCAACCAGACTTGGCAAATTCCTTCAGAATTGGAAACTCATTTCCCTTCTCTAGCTGCCGAGATTAAAAGTTATATTGTCCCATTGTTGCCTTCTTCTGATTTGATGGTTTGGAACCACTCTGAATCTAGTTTGCTCTCTTTAAAAGATGCTTTCTTCTTTTTAAATCCTGTTGGCCAATTGATTCCCTGGTGTAATTTAATCTGGAACCAACATATTCCCCCATCAAGATCTCTTCTTTTTTGGAGACTTTTGCAAAATAAACTTCCAACAGATGAAAATTTGCGCAGCAAAGGTTGCACTTTAGTCTCAATTTGTTGTATGTGTGGTGCTGATGCAGAGTCTTCCCAACATCTATTCCTATCTTGCCCTTTTGCAAACACAATTTGGAGTTGGCTTGGTAACAAGATTTTTTTTACATTTGACACCTCTAGCTTCCACTCCCTATTGGAATGTTGCTATATTGGATGGAGTAAACAGACAAAAGATCTTGTTCTGGCTGTAATTTTGAGCGTAATATCTACCATTTGGCACTGCAGGAATAAAGCTAGATTTGAGAACAAAATAATCAGTTTTAATTCCGCCGTAAGCATTATCTCAGCTGCAGCTTCTCTCACTGGCAATCTGTCACATGGCAGTATGGACTCATCTATCAAAGAGTTTCAGATTCTTAAATCTTTCAATGTCTCCTGTCACTCAAAAAAGGCCCCCAACATCAAGGAGGTGATATGGTATCCTCCTCTATGCTTTTGGATCAAATGTAACACTGATGGAATTGCTCAAGGCTCTCCTGGCAGGTCTGCAGCTGGTGGGATTTTTCGCGATTTTAGAGGTGCAGTAATTGGCTGTTTTGCTTTTAATTTAAGGATTTCCACATCTCTTCATGCTAAGTTCATAGGAGCTATGACAGCCATTGAGATAGCTCACAAAAAAGGTTGGAATAGGCTATGGTTAGAATGTGATTCTAACTTGGTTGTTGAAGCCTTCTCTTCCAGAAAAGGTGTCCCTTGGTGTCTTCGTAATAGATGGATTAATTGCCTATCGATTGCTAATCAAATGCAATTTCAAATCTCTCACATATACAGAGAAGGCAACACGTGTGCAGATAGAATTGCCTCTCTTGCTCTCAATGTACAGGACTTTTGCTGGTGGGATTCTTCGCCTACCTCTATTAACCATGACATTTTTAGGAATAGGAATAGTCTTCCTAGCTATAGATTCAAATGACTGTTGTTCTCTGGTTTATCCTGTCTTTTGTTGCATGGGTTTGGTTCATGCCCCCCATGTCCTTGTTTCATTTTCTATTTTTTATAATATTCAGAGGGTTGCTTTTGGTTTGATAGAGTCAAGGGTGCCAACCTAGTTGGGATGTTTGGCTCTATTGCTTCCTTAGCTCTCCTCCTTCTTCAAAAAAAAAAAACAAAAAAAAAAAAAGCAGTGTTGCTTAACTATTTTTTATAAAAAAAAAAAAAAAAAACTTCACAAGCCAAAAATCATAAAAAATAAGAGATAATAAGTTAAGCATTCATTTTAACAACATTAGCATAATAATGAATTTTTGTGTATAGTTCTTAAATTTATGTGGTATTGAAGGGTCTATAAATTTAAGATAAAAACCTATATAACAACTATGCATTGTAGATGCTGGTGGTTATTATTTAAATTGTTTTAAATAAAATAGAAATTGATGAATTCATTTTATTTCATTTGATTCATAATTTTTACTTTAATTTTAATTTGGAGATGTGACACATTAATTAATAAAATATAAAGAATTTTTTATTTATTAATTTTCTTATCGCATCATCTACTTTTTGATTAATAAATATAGATTTTATTTCGTTTCGTTATAAAATAACCAAATAAAAATGGAATTATTTTATTTTATTTTATTTCGTATAATTCTATTATATTTATTCTATTCTGTGGTGCACGAGGGAAAATAAAAATTATATCTTATAAGACAACTAGACAAGCATATGCAAAGTTCTAAAACAACGAGACGCACGTTTTTGTTTTTGTTTTTTTTCCTTTTAAATTTTCAATGTTTATCCTTTGGAAATTATTATGTCATGTAATTATTTATACAAATTGTACTCATATTTCAGTCAATATTTTTTTTACATAAATTTCCCTTAATTTATATATTAATATTGTTTGCCCTTCATGTTAAAACAGACTTCATTATTATGTGCCACGATTTACAAGAGGATAACCATCCGTATCGACCACGACCTGAGCGGTGGCTGAAGGTAGGTATGAGACAACTAGACAAGCATATGCAAAGTTCTAAAACAACGAGACGCACGTGTTTTTTTCTCTTTTAAATTTTCAATGTTTATCCTTTCGAAACTATTATATATATTATATATGCCATGTAACATATAATTAATTATTTATATAAATTATACTCATATTTCAGTCAATATTTTTTTAGACAAATTTCCCTTATTTATATATTAATATTGTTTACCCTTTATGTTAAAACGGACTTCTAATTTCTTATGTAGTTAGTTATATAGATAAATGGAGATGAAAACAATGTAAAAGAACATTGGATATAATTTCATTAAATTTCGAGGAGAATAAATGTAATTTGTCATAATTATATTAAGTAACATTTAAAAGTAATATATTTTAATAGCCTGTGTTAACAAATTTCCTAAGGGTATTTGTTGAGAAATCGACCAATAAATTCTTTATATATATAATATTGCAAATGCATTTGAAATCATAGTTGGAATGTATTGGAAATACTTTATGATGGACCCTAGCTCTCCCTTAGAGGCCAACCTCCGATGCAACTGTTTACGCCCATAAGGCTTAGCACCTAAGGAGATGTGAACCGTCTCGAGAAGGCTTATCTCCAATGCAAGTGCTTGCGCTCACAAGGCTTAACACTGGAGAGCCTATGGACTATACCGTGGAGGTAAACCTTCGACACTAGTGCTTGAGCCTATAAGCATTAACACTAGAGGGGCTATAGACTGTCCTAGGGAGGCTGACCTTGGGGAGGCTGACCTTGGGAAGGCCAACCTCTAATGTAAACACACTTACAAAACTTAGACTCTGGTGGAGAACAAATCGACCTAATTAAGGACCAACTAATTAGAAAATCCTTAATAGGACAACTTAGGCTAACAAAATGGCAAAATTCTAAGAAGGGCTCTTAGGCCCCTACCCCAAGTCCCAATAAGGAAGACCCCCCAGAGGTACCATATGGTCCCAATAAGGGCAACGCCCCAATAAAATGGAGGAGCAGGCAATACAATTCCATGCCAAAGATGCAGATGAGGAAAATGACGCTTGACAATAAGGTCACCCTACAAAGACATGCATCACAACACTAGAGGATTGTCAAAGTATAATAAAGGAAAGGCTCTCTCCCTAAGGGCAAGGTTTGTGCATCATAGGTTAGTTAAGGTTTTTCTTAGATGCACAACTTGGGCCTCCTCAGTTAGCCACTCCTTCTAATGTAAACACTTTCTTATATATATTTATATTATAAATTAGAATACACAATTAATTGAAAAGTTAGACAGACTCTCACTCTTTTTACCCTCTTAAATAAACATTTTCAATATTTTCTCTTCTGTCTTTTGAAGTATAAATAGAGGAAATGCTCTTTCACTAATTAAGGGCAAGGTTTGAGCATGTTAGGTTAGCTTAGGTTTCTCTGAGATGCACAACTTAGGCCTCCTCAATTAGCCATTCCCTTCAGCATGCATAGTTTCCTACAACTAACCAAAAATGTTTCGATTTATCAATTTAAATTCCAAAATATTTTAACTGAGTGTGCTTTTGAAGTTTTTTGTATTATTTAATCAATTTCTTCTTTTGAAATTTTGATTTTTCAATAATCAACTTTTCTTATGAACATTGGCTGGAGGGCTTAATTCCAATATCAAATATAAGGGCTATTTGAGTAGTTGTGATTGAATAAATTGCTTAAAATTTAGGTATCTGTAATAATTCTTTGTGTAGACCTCTATTTATGATTACTCTAACATATTATTGCATGTCCTCTTTGATGGGTGTGTATCCTCTCTAGTACTGGAAATTTCTAGTAGGAGAGAGATACACACAAAGTGGTTAAGTGGTTTAAAAACTTTATTCACATATCTCCTCTTTGTGAATAAAATTATACCACATTTTTAAAGAGTATAAGGATCCACACTACTCTTTGATTCCTATTCTACTACTTTTTTCACCCAAAAAAGTGTAAGGATCTCTCATTTCCCATGAATACGAATCCTTCTGAGATAGGCTCATAAGTGCAAAACCAATCTCGATGTGAAGTCATATGTCAGGTTGCACCTGAATCCAATATCCAACAATCATGAAGTTGTCTTCCGCCTTTAGAACTAATTGTTGCTTCACTATATAGAACTTCTCCATTATCTGAGGTACTTGCAATGCAACCTTGAGAGGTTGATGTTTCGGAATTCTTTCCTCCATTCTTCTTGTGCCAATAATCTTTCTTCAAGTGTCCTCTCATGCCATAATTATAGCATTTGATGTTCTTCCCTCTTCGAGACTTTGATCTACCATGATTTTGACTCCCACTAGAGCCATATTCCGTTGATCTGCCTCTCGTCACCATTAAAGTCTCTGCTTGCTTGGAATTTTTCAGCTTATCTTCCTTATTCTTTCGCCTGGATTCTTCTTCAAGAATAGCTCCGGCAACATCATCAAAGGTTAGACGACGGATAATATTATTGTTCGTTATGTTGATGATGAGTTGATCATACGAATCTGGTAAACTTTGAAGTAGAAGCTCCACTCGCTCATTTTCTTCTACGTTGAAATCTGACGTAGAAAGTTGAGCAAATAGAGTATTCAGATTGTTGATGTGGTTCGTCACGAAGTGGACTCACTCATTCGAAGAGTGTAAAGTTTCCTCTTCAAGAATATTCTAGTGTGAAGTGACTTGACCTCATACAATTTGTGGAGAGTATCCCAAATCTCCTTCGCGGTCTTCTTCTCTGCAACACTGGACAAAATCGAATCCGCCATTGCTAAGTGCAAATTGGCAACATCATTGTCATCCATCTCTTTCCACCTTTCATTAGTGATCTCCACAGGTCTGACTTCAATTGCATCTTGACAATTGTCCTTCCTCAAAATTGCTTTTATCCTCAATTTCCACAGGGAGAAATTATTCCCGTTGAACTTCTCAATCTTGTATTTTGCTGTCATGGTTTCACACTAAAGAACTGACTTACACAACTTCCATCGTATACAGTACCACCTACTGGAACAGTGATTGTAGACTGTGAACCAGTGCACCAGGTATGTTCCCAAGAAAGAGAAGTGGGTAACTAACGGAGACACTTAAATACCAAGTCTTTTCGTAGCCAAAACTTTCCTAGACATGCACTTTCACACTACCTCACTCTATATCCAGTAACAAGAATGATTTTTTTATGATGTTGTTGATCAGACTATACCGCAACCACAGAGCATACTAAGAATTTTCTCCGGCACCATACTAGCATACCAGTGTGTATCGTAGCAGAATAATATCAGAGCCTATTGTCTCTGATACCACTGTTGGGTACTAGAGTAACAAAATAATAACTCACAACTAAAATAAGAGATAAGAAAAATAGGAATTGACACACAATAATTTAACGAGGAAAACCCACAACGGATAAGGGAAAAACTACGGGCAAGACCAGAGAAATATTTTCACTAAGTGGAAGAAAATTACAACATCTCTCTAACTATAAGGAGAGAACAATTACGCTCTATCTTATAATAGGAGAACACACACCACTAGTGTTGCTAACTCTCTAAGATAGAATTACTACAATTGTAGTGTGATGCAAAGATGAGCAAAATGACTTGCTATTTATAGGCACAAATTGAAACGTATGCATTAAATGCCATGAGAAAATTTTTACCATTCAACTAAGTTTGCAGGCCTAGTTATGTAGAGGTAAATTTTTTCAACCGTTCCTTTTTTACTTGCATGCCACAAAAGTGGCTTTATATCCACGTCTTCACACTGACCCCCAACATAGCCACATGTGGTATCGTCAAGTGACTACATATGTTTAAGATATGGTATCTCAATTTTAAATTATAATTCAATATGTCTCCATCTTTTTTGAAATTATACTGATATTCCATTTCAATTTCTTTTTATGAATTTTACCTATGTATGCATAGAAAGATGTAAACTAGACTAATAGCTTCCGAGCAGGTACAAATTAAATTAAAGAGAAAATTTTGGTTGATATTGAACTTTATTCAACAGTTAGAGAAGAATAGAGAGAAAAATATATGAATCATAAATAATATGATATAATATAATAAAAAGAAATAAAAATTTTAATAGAGTATTTAATATATAAAAATATTTATATAACATCGCTAAAAAATTAAAACATTTGCAATATATATATTGAAGGAATAAGCTTTGATTATTTTATTTAGTGTAATAATAATGTAATTACAACCAAAGCATTCATTTAGTCTTACACACTTGTCTCTCACTCACTACCAGAAAGCACATGATTTTTATTAAGGGCCAGTGGTGCTGATCCAAATTTCTTAAACTGAACCACGAACACGTGTTTCTCAGACACCACCAAAGTCCTATTTCCATAGCCGTCAAGCCCAATATGGCCACACGTGCTTTCGTTATCTGGACAGAACAAAAGCGCATAGCCGTTAAGGAAAGGGGAAGCTTTCTCAATTTTAAACTCACCGGGCACTGTGTTATGGTACCCGGTGAGTTTAACAGCGGGTGATTCTTGTAGACCCTCGACAACGGTCCACTGAGAAGGAGTGGTGGCACACCACGGTACAAAACCGAACTGAATGCTGATAGGTTCGCCTTCTCTGATGAAAGGGAATCGTAACAGGGATGAAACGATTGTTGGAAAGCCCCTCCCAAAGAGAGGATTCACAACAGTGAGAGGGCAAGTTTCGTTTCCAGTGGCTGCAAATTCTACTCCGCCGCCCGGTCTAAAAACCGACAATATTAAGTATGCACCGCCATTTCGAAGAGGGTTACCATCAGTGTCGAGCACGTCCTGAGCGGTGGCTGAAGGGAGGTATGAGGTGAGGGCACAAAGTAGAAAGAGAGCAAACAAGGTAGTACTCTTCATTTTTGGGGAGGCTATGGAAGGCTTTTCTTTCTTGTTCAGTTGTGTGGATAAGCAACCTTAGATGATGTATATTTATAGATGTGCTGGTTAGTTTTTGGGATAAATAATATGGAAAGGGATGAATGGAAGTAGAATAAATTATAACGATATTAAAGCATCTGCAACCCAGTTGTTTATGTGAGTTGTTTAAAAATAAGACACGTTACTTAATAAAAATTGTCATTGAAACATATGACGTGATATTGTTTTATGTAGCCACTTTATACAAAACACACTTCCCGAGGCGTGCAAGAGCACTGTCCTAAACGTTAAACCAAATATACGATAATATCTTCAAACGGTAAAAAAATAGATACGATCGTAAATTTAAAACGGTCATAAACTGATACGATCGTACAGATAAAACGGTAAAAAATAGATACGATCGTACATATAAAACGGTCACAAAATAAAATCCCTTATTTTCCATAACCACATAACTCAATAAAACGGTAACATGAAAAACATGATTTTCGGATAAGCTTTAAATTTAAATAAACTTAAACTGAAAATAAATAATTTTATTAAATCACAGTGCAAAAACAGTACAGAGCCCATTCTCGCACGCGCAGGGGGGAGGGCAAATCGACGGATTTGCACTACGAAAGGCCCATGAGGCCCAAACTCATGCGCGCGAGGCTTCCACCTCTTACTAGCCTCTTTGGAAGCTATAAACACAAAAGGATATATAAACTAGTGAGGCAAAGCTATCCTAGGCAATGTGGGACTTTGCCTTTTGTAATACTCTCCAAAACTCAAAAAATACAACATTTTATACAAGTAACGTTGCTTAACTAAATAAAAAGAATACTTAGTAAGCCTAAAATCAGCAAAAAAGAAACATGGAATATTAAGTTACGCATTTACTTTAACAATTTTAGTATTGTAATGAATTTTTGTGTACAGTTCTTAAATCTATATGTGACATTGTAGGGTTTACAAATTTAAGATAAATAACTCATTTAAACAACTATGCATTATAGATGCTCTTAGTAGTTATTGTTTAAATTGTTTTAAATAAAATATAAATTAATGAATTCATTTAATTTATTTCATTTTATTCGTAATCTTTACTTTGCTTTTAATTTGGAGATGTGACACATTAATTAATAAAATATAAAGAATTTTTTATTTATTAATTTTCTTGTTTCGTTATAAAATAACCGAATAAAAATGTAATAATTTTATTTAATTTAATTTCATATAATTCTATTATATTTATTATATTCCGTCGAAAGCAATTAGCTAAGAAAGTCTGATTGCAAATTCAATGGTGCACGAGGGGAAATAAAAATTATATATTATAATACAGTTAGAAAAGCAAATACAAGATATAAATTTATCTTATTCGTGTAGCATTTAAAATAAGTTCCATTATTTTTCTTTTACTTTATTCCCAATATCTTATTAAAATTGGAAAAGATTACTTATTTGGTCTCTATAGTTGTACAAACTTTATCTTTTTAGTGCTTATACTTAAAAATCATCTATTTTAGTTCCTGTACAAGCACTTTCGGATCCCTTTTTCAGCTTTTTGTCGTTACACAAACTTTACCTTTTAGTTCTTGTCATTTTGTAACAAAATTATAATATAAATTCATTTATATAATCTCATTTCATTTAGTAAAATTAATTAAAATTAGAATAAAATTAAAAAAAATTATCTTATTTTTATGATAATAAATTATTTCAATAAATCAAATACTAAAAAGTAATAATTTAAATATATATATATATATATATATATATATATATATATATATATATATAAATGTTCAATTTTAAGTAATAGTCAAAGAAGAGTGCTAAGAACACACTCTCTAATACACTCTTTTAAACATGCCATCTCTAATGGGTTGAAATTTATTGAAAATTACATCATGTGAGAGAATCATTAAATATAATATGAGACCCAGAAAATTGTTATTTTCAATAAATTTCAACCAATAAAAAAAAGTGTGTTCAAAAGAGTGTTTTTTTTTTTTTTTTGTAAAATATATGTGCTAAGGCATCACTGTAGGCTACAACAATCCAAATATTGTAAAACAAAAAATAAACTAATTACAAAACTTGGAGAGGGCAAAAACCTGACCCAAGAGGGATCATTTGAACCTAAGTAAGGTAGAAAGTATCTATTATGAAAGAGATCCTCCCTAAGAAGATTAGGAAGTAAATCCCACCAAATAAGCTCCTGTATATGTATGTCCTTAGAAGCAAGCTTGTCAAAACAAGCATTTCCTTCTCTATAGATATGAGAGTATCTAAAATTCATAATATGAGTTTTATCTATACAATTTTGCCATCTATTCCTAAGACGCTAAGGAACATGGTTAGGAGAGGAAAATGATTGGATGACAAGAAGAGAGTCACACTTAAACCATAATTTTACACTTAGTTATGTTACTTTACACTTAGTTTAACTAATTCAACAGATAATTCTAACAAATAATTTGAACTTTTAGTTAACTTTACAAATTATGTTACTTTACACTTAGTTTAACTAATTCAACAGATAATTCTAACAAATAATTTGAACTTTTAGTTAACTTTACAAATTTCATCTAACTTATCTATTAATTTTAGAGTGAATTACACGAATTCTCCTGAGATTTGTTCTTATTACACCCGATATTCCTCCGTATTTTTACATTACTTTGAGCTTCCTAAGGAGGGACGGTGTAATGCTTTTATGTCTAAGAAGAGGATCAGTGTAACGAAAACCCAAAAATTAAAGATTTTTTGCAAGGTTCAAAAACAGAAGAGTATTTATAATTTTATTAACATAAAATATTATAAATAGTAAATTAAACTGTATTGTATTAAATAATTATTTTAATTAAATAAATTTCAAATGAATTAATCTAATAAATTTCAAACTAACTTATTTACCCTTCTAAATCAGTACCAAACAAAAAAATTGAGAAAATAGATTATGCACTGACCATGTAAAACAGTTTTACACCGTCATTCAATCACAATCCATCATTTATGTTAACTTTCACTACTACAAAAAAGGCATTTAACATCGGTTATTTTAGGCTTTTAACATCGGTTATTAACCGATGTTGTATCGAATGATGTTGAAAGTGGACAACTTTCAACATCGGTTCTTGAACCGATGTTAAAATATAATACAACATCGGTTCGGAGCACAACCGATGTCAAAGGATGCCCACATAGTGAAAATTATGTGTTGAAAACAACATCGGTTTTTGCCAAAACCGATGTTGTTAGGTGACAAACAACATCAGTTATCCCAAAACCGATGTTGTTTGTGCCAAAATAGTAAAAATATGTGTTGAAATCAACATCGGTTATGGCAAAAACCGATGTTGTTAGGTGACAAACAACATCGGTTGTCCCAGAACCGATGTTGTTTATGCGCAAACAACATCGGTTCTGGGACAACCGATGTTGTTTGTCACCTACCAACATCGATTTTTGCCATAACCGATGTTGTTTGTGCGCAAATAACATCGGTTCTGGGATAACCGATGTTGTTTGTGCACTAACAACATCGATTTTTACCATAATCGGTGTTGTTTATGCAGTTTTTTTTATTAGCGTTCTGTTTTAGATTGAACCAAACCTGTAATTTCAAAGAAAAATTCAGACCCAGGCAATTTGTATAATTAATAATCAATTATCTATGCTTTATATTATTATAAATAAAATACTAATTAATGTATAAACAAACATTAAGCAATATATCCAATATACAAATAGAATCCATTAATAAGCTAACATTCTACTAATTTGTTCAGTGCTTCATTTCTAACTCTCAAAAAGTATCGTGCCCACTGAATGCGAATATCTTCAATTGTCGTTGCCTCCAATGGTTGAGAATCGCAAAATGTCTACATCATATATAAACAAATGTTAGTTAATCACATCGAATATTAATAGTTATAATAAATGAAACCTGTTAAAGTAAACAAATATATTACCATTTCCCAGATATCCCTGAATCCCCCATGGATGATGGTCCACATCCAATGCATGACATAATAGCCACACTCAGTGCCTCCGCTTTGTAGATTACACTAAATTCAATATGAAATTTAATAGTGTTTAAGACAAATTATTGTAAAAAAAAAAAAACTAAGTAAACATTTTGGATATTCAAACATTGGTTAAATTACTTACTTTTACATTTATCCAATCAATTTTCTTCGATTTACTTGGTTGGTTACCTTGCAAGCCCTTTAAAGCACTGGTTAAAAGAAACATGCAAATATATTTGTAAGACAAAGATATTCATGTATAATAGGTTCGATACAATCAATTTGTTACAAATTTAAACGTACCTTATAACTGTGGCTTTGATGTCTACATCGGGCTTCTTGTGTAGGGAACAAAACCAGACAACAACATTGGACCTAGGACAAATAACCAGGAGTTGCCAATGTTGGATGCATTGGAAAATAGTTATTAGTAACAATGCAATCATTATTTAAATGCATTTATTAATGAAATTTTACTTATTTAAGTAAGCTCCTAGGTAGACTTCTTTTTGAGATTCATGTATCCATCTTTGAATGTAATTTTGAGCATGATCTCGTGTATTTCCTGATCTCTGTATGCTCTGAGGCTCAAGGAATCCATAGACAGAACCATGCTCGAATTCCATACATAAGTCATTCAAAAACCTATTTTTGTTCAAATAAATGTAAATTGTTAATCACTTACAATTAAATAGGTAATTGACCTAAAATTAAAATGTACTCACGTCATCCACAACTGTATAACACTGATATTAAGATATTGATTGCCACTCAATATCTCCCCAACATCACTATGATTTATGTAGATGGGGAACTGTTCATTATGCACCCCAAACAATCTCGCATCCCATGACACCTGGAAAGGATGTCTGAAAAGTAACAGGCTAACCTGTACCAAATTTAATAATGGATCATCATCAGGGACTGACCTATCATGAGGTTCAACTGGTTCCTTTGGTCTCTGTTTACAATCCTACACAATTAATAAATACAAGTTACTTGTAGTCAACAATTTATTCTATTCAATTGTATTGATTATACCAAAAAATAAAATCAGTTAAAGAAGCTACCTCCCGTGCTACCTCCCATGAAACAGGCTTCACAAGATGACTCGGCCATGCAATAAAGGTGTTTAGGGCGTCCCCCACTAATTGAACCTCATTAGTCGGTAAAGGGACTCGAGCAGTAGCATCCACAACCTCTTCAACCCCCACCTTGACCATATCATCCGTCAAACACGTGTGGTGTATGATTGAAGCCCTATGATAAACTCTCCCAATGGCCACCAAGCGGGGAGGCTACTCATCAACATAGAAGCCACACTGATAAGCTGTTGTGTCAGTGCCAGGCTCCTCCCCTGAGGGATCAATATCAGTACCAGCACAACTCCCCTTCGTGCTAACACGGGCATCGGAAGGAGCTACATATGGGTGAACATGCTCAAGCGGCTGCTGGGAGGTCATCTGGCTCAACTCCATTAACAATTCTCTCTTTAGCTCATCTTTAAACTCCTCTTTTAACTCCTCTTTTAACTGCTCTTTAAACTCCTCTTTAAACTCCTCTCTGAAGCTCTCTTTCAACGAAGCCACAAGCTCTGCAGTGATGGATGAAGAAGTATGCGAGCCACGTGATAGTGGTCCAAAGTAATGGTTAATGGTCACACCAACTCCAGCAGCACGAACATGACCAGCGTGCATCGGTCGACCAATAGCAGTGGTCAGTATATCCTGACGTCCATAGGGAACAAAGGTACCCTGTATGCACTGCTCCTCTAGGGAATCCTACAAGCAAAAAAAGATAAAGGAGTCAACTTGTGTTGTTACTATATGTAGTTACATTTTAAGCTGCATAATAACTTACAATCCTATCAGCAACTTGTTGTGCTGCCTCAGATGTCATCTGCCCAGAACATTTTGTACGAGCCTTCTTCCACTTCACATGTCATTTAATGGGAGATGGAGGATCAACTACACTTGTACTCCCAGATTCAGCAGCTTCAGCCTATTTTTTCTTCATCTTCTCGGCCATCATGTTTTCCTCAAGCCATTCATAACCCCCACGAGACATCACATGTGGCATGTTGTTATGTTTCTGGATTTCTTGAGCCTTCTGTCTGATTTTCTGTGAATAATAAGACATACTTTCAGCAAAATAATTAATCAAATTTTGATATAGACAAATTAAAAAACATTGCCCACAACTTACCTGCCAAGCAGAAGTATTACGGCTGTCTTTAAATTCCCTCCACATGTCCTTCTCAATGCCAAACTTTACACAAGGAATGTCATCATCATCCTCATGTACCTCTTCCTCCTCATCACCCTTCTTTTTTTTAAGTGCATATTTCCTTGTAAGGTCTGCCTTAAACTGCCTCCATCTTGTTCCCACATGGGAAATAATTTTCCTCCTAGCCTTGGACACTTATGGAATATCAAATTGTTCCTTCAACAGAGAATCATATGTAACAGTCAATGACAATAATATGCAAGTTAAATACATACAATTACTATAACATAAAGAGTTTATTGAAAATACCAGAATGTCCTCCCAAATCATGTTCTTCTTAGTTTCCGGCACATGGTGCCAATCTTGATATGTAATATCAACCCTGTCTCGGGCAGCAATCCCCAAATAGGTTCTAAAATGTGATCTATTTGGACCTGAAGCTTTCCCAGTTGCAGGATCGACATCAACTCGTGGCTTCTCCCCAGACAAGCGTTTAGCAGTGAATTTTTTTAGTCGTGTGGATTGTCTAGTCCTCCTGGACGTAGACTCAGAAGGAGCTGATGACTCAGGATGAGGGGAACCTGGTGGTGTACCCATGTGCCTGTTCAAACAAACAAAAAATTAAGTGTTATTTGCAATTGTACAAAGTTTATAAATTGTAAATGGAGATAAAAAATAAGTTGACAAAATTATTAAAGTATACAATAACATAGACATTACTTATATAGGTTAGGTAGGAATGTTCTCCCATAAGCCTTCATCATGATCATGACGATTTGCGTGTACACCATCCTCCTCATTTTCTTCAATGATGGTAAGCATGCGTGTGTAGAAAGAGGGAGGCTCACAAATATCAAGTGTTGAATCATCATTTTCATGAATAACACCGCTGGTTCTTCCTTGTAGAACCACTGACCACCTTGCATTACAGGGATCTTCGACATAAAACACTTGTTTTGCTTGTTCTGCCATGATGAAAGGCTCGTCCTTATAAGCAACCTTTGTAAGGTCTACAAAAGTGAATCCCAAATCATCAGTCTTCACACAGGTGTTGCTATCAACCCAATTACACTTAAAAACAGGCACTTTGAAAATAGTATAATCAACCTCCCAGATTTCTTCAATCACTCCAAAGTAAGACATGGACCCTAATTTGGGGTTGTTATCTTTTGCACTAGAAAAGTGTTCTGCTTCAGCCCGAAGACTAACCCCACTATTTTGAACTGTACTCTTGTCATCTTGTGACTTCGTGTAGAATGAATACTTGTTGATATCATATGCCTTCCAAGTTGGAACAATTAGCTTAGGCCCATTTGCTAACCACTTTAACGTTTCAGAAGGATCATCAAGAGCAAAAATGGTGTCTTTAAACCAGTTTAAGAAAGTTTTGTTATGCTCAATCAACACCCGATTCTTGTTCATTTTTGGGTTACTTGCCTTCACAAATTCTTTGTGTGCATTTATGTATGGGGTCACCTCATCGGTATTATTCAATATATACAAATGTGCTTCATTCAGTGCCTTGAGACCCATGGTTACAACAAGTAACCCTCGTGTACCCTTACCTCTCACTCTATTCTTGTGACGAGACTCAGGAACCCTGACAGGTTTCATCTTCTCCATGTACTCTGAACAAAACTCAATAGCTTCTTCTGCAATGTACCTTTCAACAATGGATGCCTCAGGACGGTATTGATTCTTTGTATACCCTTTTAAGATCTTTATGTATCGCTCAATTGGGTACATCCACCTTAAATAAATGGGTCAACATAATCTAATCTCCCTCACTAGATGAACAATTAAGTGAACCATGATGTCAAAAAATGAAGGAGGAAAATACATCTCCAACTGACACAAGATAATAGCAGCCTCATTTTCCAAGTCATCCAACTTTACAGGGTCAATCACTTTGCTACATATTGCATTGAAGAATAAGCACAGGCGAGTTATGGCAACCCTGACTTTGTTAGGCAAGATGCTTCGTATTGCCACGGCTAGAATTTGTTGCATCAAGACGTGGCAATCATGAGACTTTAAGCCAACTAATTTGAGATCCTTCATCGATACAAGACTCCTTACATTTGAAGAGTATCCCTGTGGAACCTTAACATCCCGTAGACACTGACAAAAACTTTTTCTCTCTTCTCTAGACAAAGTATGGCATGCTGGGGGCAAATATGTTCGTTTACCTTCTGACCTTGGATGTAACTGCTCACGTATACCCATCTCAACCAAATCTTGCCGAGCATTCAGACCATCCTTTGTCTTGCCTTTAATGTTAAGAAGCGTGCTGATTAAACTATCACACACATTTTTCTCCACATGCATAACATCTATACAATGTCTAACATCTAGATCGGACCAATATGGAAGATCAAAGAATATCGACCTCTTCTTCCATATTCTTTTCTCACTTGCATCCTTCTGTTGCGTCTTCCCAAAGATATTTTGGATTTCCTCCACCCGCTCATAAACCTGCTTTCCAGTCAAAGGTATCGGTGCACTTACATCCTCTTGTCTTCCATTGAAAGCTTTTTTCAATCGCCGATACGGGTGATATGGTTTGAGAAATCTCCGATGCCTAGTGTAGACTATCTTTCTTCCATGCTTGAGTTGCACGTAGCTTGTGTTTTCTTCACATATAGGACATGCGTGATGCCCCTTAACACTATATCCACTCAAATTCCCATATGCTGGAAAGTCATTAATGGTACAAATTACCATTGCACGCAACTTGAAGGTTTCCTTGCGATTCCCATCAAAGACATCAACCCCTTCATCCCACAACTTTCTCAAGTCTTCAATCAACGGACTTAGATAAACATCAATGTCATTTCCTGGCTGTCTTGGACCCGAAATCATCATAGACAACATAATGTATTTTCGCTTCATGCACAACCAAGGAGGCAGGTTGTAAATTACTAGCAAAATAGGCCATGAACTGTGGTTAGTACTTAAGTTACCAAAAGGATTCATTCCATCGGTAGCAAGTCCAAGCCTAAGGTTTCTTGACTCTTCCCCAAAATCTGGAAACAAATGATTAATATTGTCCCACTGGGGAGAATCAGTCGGATGCCGGAGCAATCCATCACATTTTCGACTATCTGCATGCAATGTCAGGTTTTTTGCGTCATCTCCATTAGCAAACAATCGTTTAAACCTTGGAATTATTGGAAGATACCAACACACCTTTGTTGGGGACTCTTTGTTTGTGCTTTCATCACTACCACACGCGTCATCCTTCAATTTGTACCGTGACACTCCACACATGGGGCATTTATGCATATGTTCAAACTCATTTCTGTACAATATGCAATCATTAAGGCATGCATGTATTTTCTGATACTCCATACCCACTGGACACAGTATCTTCTTTGCCTCATAGTTATTTTTTGGCAACGTGTTATTTTTTGGAAGCATCGTTTTCAACACCTCAAGCAAATCAGTGAAGCTTTTATCACTCCACCCATATCTTGCCTTCAAATTGACCAAACTTAACACCGCTGACAACCGTGTGAAGTTGTTGCACCCTAGATACAAAGGCTTCTTCGAATCACTTTCCAATGCATCATACAAAGGGGCATGTGCTTGATGAAAAGACTCTTGTCCAACATCTCGGATCATATCCTCTAATCGATCTCCCATTTCAACATCAACAACATACTCAGTTTGGGACACCGTCGGCATGTCTATGAATTCACCATGCCATATCCATCTTGTATATGTTTGAAGAATCCCGTCATAGAGAAGATGTGTCCTTATGTCGTCCACGACATGTCGTCTCCCATTCAGACAGTTAACACAAGGACAATAATATTTTCCCCCCATATTTGGTGAATTTTGTTGAGCAAATTCCAAAAACTTTTCAACCCAATTCTCATACTCCTCAGTGATGCGAATAGCTTTCATCCAACTTCGATCCATCTTTCCTTTTCTGTGATACTCACAAAATTATATCATGCATGACGATCTCACTTTTTCATAAAGGTGTGGCCCTATCCCATTCAAGAAGACATTTTTTATACTTAATTTGTACGTAGAGGTTAAGTCTCTTTTGTTAAATTTGACAAAATTTCAGCAGCATTTCGCATTGATCTCCAAGTACACGACATGAAAGTAGTGACATCAATTCCACCACAATCAAGTATGCACTTGGAGAACAAAACGAAATACACTAAACCGAAATTTTATCAAATTTAACAAATGAGACTCAACCTCTACGTATGAATCAAGTATAAAAAAATGTGTCTTCCCAAACTGTCCAAACGGACAATTCAAGATTCAATACAACGATTAATCCAAACTTTCCGTATTAATCATTGTATTGAACCTCAAACGGGAAACTAAGGTTCACTCAAAATGCTTAACTTGCATATAAAATAATACTCATTAATTACACAAACAACTTATACAGCATTATTATAATTGTAACAAGCACTGAAGTGTTAGAATGAGATACGTACCTGAAAAGATGCTCACTAACAATAACAAAGAATGCGGTGATGACGGTGGACACGACACAATCTCTGAAGGACAAGAACAACACCAACACAGGTACTCAATGCTCACTGCCTGTAGGTTAAGTTATTACAAAAATTATCAAATTGATCATCATTTCTAGAAATTTCAATGCTCAAAGTAACATGCTATTTTCAAATTGAAGACAAAATTAAAATAAGAGCAAATACAGGTGCAGCACATAATTCACTTTTTTTTTGCATAGACCACAAATTGAAGCATCAAAACAAGTGATTTTGTCCTATTTTGGTCACCAAACAATAAGGGCTTCATATAGTATCCATGACATACTTTATTTATATCATTGGGCACACTTAAAATATGATTTACACGAAAATTGTGCAGCAGAACAGTAGTTGAAATTATGCAGTAAAACTGAATGATTCAATGCCTTAAGCATAGCTTTCATGCATGATTTGGTCACCATTAATCTAATGAGTTATGAAATAACCTTTGTAACACCAAATACATCACTTACCATTGTTAATGTCATGATTTTAACAGCAATAAAAAGTGCAGGACAGCAAATGTGTTCTGTCATAAAAATCAGTGTGTGCAAACTTTTTGTCTTGTATCTTTTTATATATTTATAAAAAAAATAAAAATTATAAAAATCCATAGAATCTACATTTCTTCCAAGCAAGAGGCAAGGTTCATGAGCCAACAAGGTAATCTACTTTTAAGAACTAATCAATTGCAACAAAAGCTATCTAGCATGTGTTGAAATCACAACCAATAAAAGCAAAAACTGCAACAAGATACAACTCTGCATTTTCATTTTTATTTAAAAATAACCACATCAACAAACATTCGATTGCTAAGTAAACATGTTATGATAGGGGTGTTCAAAAAGGTGACACTGAATTGAACTGTCTAAGAATTTAACTAAACTGGAAAAATAGTTTAAGTGAACTAAATTGAACTGAAAATCAATTTAGGCGAACTGAACTTAACTATTTTTCAGTTCAGTGCACTGCATATTTAAAGTTTGAACTGAACTATAACTGAACTTTTTTTAACCCTTCTCTAGTTGACCAAGCACAAGTTGGTCTACCCGTATCAGAGGTTGCATTACTAGCCGCTCCTTTCTCGAGCGTTAATTGGATGCCCAATGGGCACTAGACCAATTGATAGTGCAGTTGGACGCATAACTGTTATGCACTGAATTAAAAAAGAAATTGTTAATTCATATGTTATAAGCATTATTCTCACCAATTTGTTTCATTAAAGTAGATATGAATTATTCCCTGAACAAAATACAAATTTCTTAGCGTACAGATCACGTAGTCCAATATAAGTTTTCAAACATATATGCAACTACAATGCATCATTCGGGTACTGTAATTTTTAAAACTACACAGTGCAACTGAATTTTTAAAACTAATAACATTATCAACCAATACAAGGATCTCCTCAAACTTTTGTATGATTTTATCCTTTACTTATACACTATATAAGTATGCAGTATTCATTAATTCAAACATTGAAAAGATGAAAATTGATAGTTCAGTTTTATAATAGTTAACTGAACCACTAACTAAAACAGTTCAGTTTTATAAAACTGAACTTAAAAAAAAGTTCAGTTCAGTTTTTTGTAGTCTAATTCAGTGCAGTTTTCAAATATACACTATAGAAGTATGCAGTATTCATTAATTCAAACATTGAAAAGATGAAAATTGATAGTTCATTTTTATAATAGTTAACTGAACCACTAACTAAAACAGTTCAGTTTTATAAAACTGAACTTAAAATAAGTTCAGTTCAGTTTTTTGTAGTCTAATTCAGTGCAGTTTTCAAATATTTCAGTTCAATTCAGTTTTTTTGAGCACCCCTATGTTATGAGCCAGGCAGGGCAATGGCATCTACATTGGCATAGTCATTTTAGGAAAAGTAATTTCAACTAAAAGGAGCAACACCAGAAAAACAAAATCATTGAGCCGTAAGAGAATATCACCTGAAAGCGAGGATGATGAAGGCTTCCTCACGAAAATATCAGTTAAAGTACCCTCTGTAAGGGGTGAGGTCAATATGGGCGCGCAGTGTCTGCAGAGAAAAAATTAAGTGAATCATAATCAACAACCAAAAACCCTAACAATAAGGAATAGTTTTCTTATATTGAGAAAAAAGTACATACAATTTACAGAGATTTGGGGCGTTCCAAGACAGGGGCAGAGGCTTCCAATCACTCGATTCTGTGCGCGACAATGGCGAAAGGGACAATGTTTCACCGAGAACGAGTGACAATATGGCGTCGCGGGCAATGAAAGGACTGGCAGAGGTAGCAACGGGGTGGAAGGAGACGGCAATGAAAATAGTGTTTCGTTCACAGACAGGGAAGTAGGGCGCGAGAACGATAATGTGAAAACCTATTGCTTTATAAGCCTAACCAACATCGTTTCATTCAATAACCGATGTTGAGCATCTCCTATCAACATCGTTTCACTACAAAACCGATGTTGAGCATCTCCTATCAACATCGTTTCACTAGAAAACCGATGTTGAGAAGCTATTTCAACATCGTTTCACACATAACCGATGTCAACATGTTGCTTATAATTTCAAAAATGCCACCGCGTTTCCATTGACATCGTTTTTTGATCAACCGATGTTGATCCAGCGATGTAAAAACGCATTTTTGTAGTAGTGTTTGTTGATTTTTATGATAATTACTTTAAATATCATATCAATAATAATTTATTATTAAATGACAGTATAAAATTATTTTACACTGTCGGTGCTTAATCGTTAAACTAAAAAAATTTACCCTTCTAAACGAATTTGATGCGGGACGCACGTTTTTGACATGTCGACTATGATGGCCACAAATGATGAGGGCAGAAGATAGGACCTACAACTGTGACAAAACGTACACCTCGTTTTGCTTGCGGTCATAAGATGGGTACAATGTACCACGTGACGTCTGGTTTTGCTCCTTGTATTTCATTATTGTTTTTCCTTAAGGCGAAAAATAAGGCCAATGCCCAATTGTTATAACAACTAGTGTCCTTATCCAGCGTTGTCTGGATTTTTATTTTTTTTCTCTCTATTTTTAAAATATAAAAAACATAACATGAAAGAAAATAAATAATATTCAAATAAGTAAATATATTTTATATCTTTTGAAATACCTTTTTGTATATAATATTTTTTTAGTAGTTTAACTCTTCTAATTTTATTTATCACAAATCAAAAATAACATTTGTTCTTCATAAATTGTGTTTTAACTTTTAGGAGAAGCTAAAAATTGTGTTTGTGTTTGTGTTTTAACTTTCAAGTAAGTGCACAAATCATGTTCATTGGTTAACCAAACAACTAAAACAAAAAACATACAAATAGAGAATCAAGAAGATGAAAGTATCAAAAAATTTGTACACAGTATGTATTGAATATCTCTCACCATGGGCAACCAATCAACGAGCCAACCGTTCAGATTTAAGAATCATGTATCCTAAACCGGATCACAAAATTCTAGCCCAATCCAACGGTTAACAAAGTCGTGAATGCAATTTTACTGTGACTGCCCTGTGAAACTACGAGAATAACAAAATCTCGCTTCCTTTTCTTAGAGAAATTACCCCCATGTACTTTCCTCGATTACATACACATTTTCTTGAACATATAAATCGTTAGTACCATTTTATTATGATACTCTTCTTCAAAACGAAGGTGATTGCCTCAATTGTTCAAGAAAATAATCATCTTTGAGATGTTTTAGACTTTTTAAAGTCTTTCCATGAGGAAGGAACTTTGTCAATGGTTGAAGATACAATCATATACTTTCATCTATAAGCATATTGTGTTTTTTTTTTTTTATCATCAAAGACCGCATGCCAAGGTAAAAGAGTAATATCCCAACAGATTGGGAATCCTACCCTCTACCAAAAAGCAAGGCGGATATATATATATATAAAAAAGAGGAATAGATACAAAACGCATGGGAGGCCATACCAAAGCCCATACATAAGCATATTGTGTTTGTTTGTAGATATTAATAATACATTTAATATCACACATTTGTTTCAAGAGATGCCTACTATCAATCATCTTATAATTATAAAAACAATTAACAAGAAACTTCTTACTTGTTATGTCTCCCATTATGTATCTTAATCTAGAGTTTTGACACATATCAAACAAAGTGTCACATACCACTTAAATTATGTCTCATGCAAATATAGTTATCATTGTCCCTCTTGTTTTCTAACAAGTTTAGCAATGATCTCATCTTCCTTATTTGTTAGTCTTAGGGTGTTCAAGACATACATCACCTTTAAAGTAGTATGAAGGAACTCTATCTTCATTTGCCAACAAACAAACTTTTCACCATCAAATCTCTCAAGTTTGACAATATTAAGCCATCTTCTTCAAAGTTGCAGCCATTGTTGTCATAAGCAAAATCGAACCTAAAGATTATTGGAACAATCTTCATTGGCTGGTACTCCAACCAAAAGATTGTTTGTGCAAATTGGTGGTAATGGCTTCGCAACAATGAAGAAGTACCAAAGAAGAAACCATTGACAGTAATGATCCTGCAAGAAAGAAGAAACAACAAAGAAAGGCGCAATTCTCCAAGGCGTGTGTAAAACACTAACCTTTAGGTTCGATTCGCCCCCACCAATCTCTATAGAATTGGATGCAATAGGGTGTCTTGGCGAATCCCCTTCAGGATACAATGGAGTCCGTTGACATGATTTGCACACCCACATCAACCGTATCTTCAATGGCAGTTTACAGAATAATAGTTTCCTTAATTCTCTCTGCGCACAAGGGAAGAAAGGAAATGATTTGGATACAGAGAATTTGGTGATTTCTATGTTTGTTGTTATATATTTTTTTTTGTCATCTAGTATTCTATTTTTCTACATGTAGATTGGTTCTATTTATAGACCATCTCATGTCTTTTAGTGAAGAGATTTAACCTTTCAAAGAGACACATCTCATGACCCTTGGTGAAGAGTCGCATCTCATGACCCTTATTGAAGAGTCACATCTCGTGACTCTTGACGAAGAGTCTCATCTCATGTCTCTTGAAGAAGAGTCGTATCTATTCATACTTACACATTTATATGAATAGACACATAACTTCATGAAAGAATACAATCTTTCATTAATTTTGAAAATCTCTCACAAAGAAGGCACAAAGTAGAAAGAGAGTGAACAAGGTAGTAGTGCTCTTCATTTCTTAGGATACTGTAGAAGGCTTATCTTGTTCAGTTGTGTGAATAATCAACGTTGGAAGAATCTATTTATAGACGTGCTGGATATAAATTAAGCGAGTTTTGGATAAATATGAAAAGGGATGAACAAGATATACATATAATAAAAGACAAACGTAAGTAACAGTGTTAAAGCTTCCTGTTACACCGTGAAGGGTATGAATTTCATTCCTAACCAAAGCAAATAATTTTGGTATACTTTGACCTGACAAGAATGTTAAAGCAAATAATTACTAAAAGACAATCCTAAGTAACAGTGTTAAAGCATCTTGTTACACGTGAAGAGCATGAATTTCATTCCTAACCCAATTGCAAATAATTTTGGTATAATTTGACATTACAAGATGTGAACATGGGACATGTCTTCCACGGTAAGTTTTTAATTTAAAAAAAAAAACACACAAATATTATTGGGATAAATGACCATTTTGGTCCCTAAATGTGTAAAAAGTGCGAGAATTACATCTTGTCGTACGACTTAATGTCAAATTGGTCATTGAACTTTATAACTTAATGTCAAATTGGTCCTTAAACATTATAGCTTAATGACAAAATGGTCCCACGAAACTTAACAACAGGACGTAATTATCGCACTTTTTACACATTCAGGACTAAATTAGAATTTTTTATTTTTCATGGACTAAATTGTCAACGATTTACACATTCAGTAACCAAAATGATCATTTACCCTATAATATTGATATAAAGATACCGAGGCCAGCACAAGATGTGCCACAGTTTGAGTACAACAGATTTTAGTACAGAGACCATGAGCAAAATAGGTTGAGCCTCTATTTGGTAAAGAAGAAATTGGGAAGAGAGGGAGAGAAGAAAATTATTTGGTTTGTTTGGTAAAGGAGATTGAAGTGGAAATAATTTTAAAATTTACGGGACCCATTATAGTATTTCTCACATATTTTCACTCATCTTTTTATCTTTCTCCTCATTTCTTTTTTATTTCTCTTCAACCAAACACCTTTTATTTCTACTTTATTTCTTATTTATTTTCATTCATCTATTTTATTTTCATCCATGCTATTTCTCCCCTCTCTACCAAACAGGGCATGAAAGATACTAGAGTCTTCGTATAGGAAGGTGCACGTATATTACAAAGACCATGGTAGGTTAAAGGATAGGTTAAAGGATAGGGGAGTCTTTGTAAGAGAAGGTGCACATGTGATTAGCATGAATCAAAGCTCAAAGTAGATGTGGAACAACATGACAGCTAGGAGCAAAAATAGTTTGGGTTGAACAAGATTTTGTTTAAGTAAATTTGACCTATTTAAAAAGATTTAAGGTACGAGTCTATAAACAAACGCATTTGCTCTTTTTCTGTGATGATAATCTTTTTTAGGGAAATAATATAAATTTCTTTGATTTTTAAAGATGTTTGATTTTTACATGTAGATATTCTTTTCCTAAGGAAAATATTAAGTGTATTGATAAATATGTTCTAATTCAATTAGCAAGCTTGTAAGCTTTCTTTTCAGCTCCTAGCTTATTGACTTCTTAAAATTCCTCCATTATTTTTTTTTATAACTCCTCCATTATTTTTTTATATACTTTCTCTCATTCTCATATTTAATATCATTTCTTAATTATGATAAAAAAAATAATTAAAATTATCTTAATTTTTAAGATATAATAAATTATTTAGAATAAATTAAATCATAAAGTGATTACATTTTGAAATATATATAATTATGAAATTTTAAGTTGTAATCAAATAATTAAATATGTCATTTTATACTTATTAACTAATTCAATAACTAATTTTACCAAATATTTTTAATTCAATTAATTAATTTATTAATTATTAACTTTTATTTCTAATTAAATTTTCAGCTTTAATTTAACTTGTCTTTTAATTTTACCAAAAAACTACAAACTAATGAATTAATTTTTTATCAGATAATGAATCTTAAATTACACCAACTTTTAAATTAATCAAATAAACTAGAATTTTTTTTTGAATAAATAGAAATCAATTTAATTACCTCCCTAAATTTACCTTATGCAGAAAAATGAACACGTTTTTTCCATGTGAGAGGTGATGGTCCCCAAAGATTACATACATAGGTGCCAGCTATCAATTTAATCTGTAATGTGAGGCTGGAAGATGCATGCGTAATTGGGTACAACCAAATCTACAACTATCATGTCCTCCAAATATCACAGTGGCTTGCGAATAAGATGGATACATGATAATCACGTAATTGCTAATTTTGGAACGAGGCATGAGATGGGTACATTAGGGCCGTGTATAGTGAAAGGCCAGTTAGACCATGGCCTTAGGCCCCACTTTTTTTCAATTGTTTCTATATAGTATATATATAATATATATTCCTGACTGCATATTCATTATTATAATAGAAAACTAATTATGATTGATTGTAGTTTATCATATAATTAGACAAAGTTAATAGATATTAGATATTCTGATTGTGTATTACTAATTATTAGTTTTAGATAATACTATTAATATTACAATTAATGACTATTATTTTATTTCAAATTTCAATGTCAATAAGGATAGGAAATAACCATTATCTAAGTATTTTCAGAATTTTAGTGAACAATCTAATATTGACGGTCTTGATTTATTTTCAGAATTGAAAGTATTCAAAGAATTATTAATAGAAGAAAATAACACTCCAATAGAAATATTAGACTATATCAAAAGATTGGATTTTTTTTCTGAATGTATGCATTGCTTATAGAATATTATTAACAATACCAATAACTGTTGCAACTGCGGGAAAAAGTTTTTCAAAATTAAAATTACTTAAATCCTATCTAAGATCAACAATGATACATGATAGATTGAATGAATTAACCATCTTATCTATTGAGAGTGAAATATTAGAATTACTTCATTATAAAACTTTGATAAATGATTTCGCAGTTCAAAAAGCTAGAAGATTAATATAAGGATTGATAATTCATATTATATTAAATTTCTATAAAAGTTTTGACTTTGGCCTCAAAACTTCTATACGCGGCCCTGACTACCTTATTCGGGAAATTAAACACGTCTTTGGCATGCGAGCAGTGATGGTCCCCAAATATTAAATAGGTGCCATTAATAAAAATAAAAATAAAAATAAAAACTAAAAAAAAAAGTGGTGCCAAATGTAATCTGTAATGTGAGGCCAGAAGATGGATACAACCAAACCTACAATTATCATGGTCCCCAAATATTACAGTCGCTTGCGACTAATAAGATGGGTACAGTGGAGTCACGTCACTGCTAATTTTGCTTCTTCAATTCATTTCCAATTTTATTGGATGTTTTCGCGCCTTCATTTTCTTGGTGGCTTTCACCGTATTACTACTATATAGCTTTTTGTACAAAAGGAAAAAAAAGACAATTATTTTATCTTTACAAAAACTCTAACCACGTGAATACTAGTAAGAGAAATAATTCCTATAACCTAGAAAAGTCTTTAATTAAAATTAAAATAGGAGACAGAATCCTGCCATTAACACAATTAGTTTAATCCCTAAATGAAACTTGTTTTCTTAATTTGACCTTTACATGAAAAATATGTTTGTAAATTGAGTTTTTTTAACAACAAATGTCTTCATTAGAACAAATTTAAACGCGGTTAACATAATTTTAACATGATTTGGAAAACTTTGGTTCTATATATATATAACTTGTTAACATTTTTTAACTAAAAAATAAGTGAGTGTACATTAACAAATGCTTTTAGAGTTTGCTAACATACACTTATTTTTTTAGTTGGAGCACATTAACAAGTTACACCATGAATGTATTTTTAATTTTGATGATTTTAGGTTTTTGTTGCTGCTCAAGCACTAAACAGGCACACACAAGCAAAAGCAAAGTGAAAGTCAAAACTTGATCAAAGTAGTCACAAGAAGTTGTCATCATAAAAAAAAGGGGGGGGGGGGGGGGGGGGGGGGGGGGGGGGAGAATGTGAGCATAAAGTTTGATAAAGATGATGGTCAAGGTCAAGCAAAAGTTTAAGAGTTTAGTGACTAGGTTTAGTTTTGTTTTGATGAAGCCTCATTACTTAAAGAATATTAATGTAAATTGCAACACACTATATCGTTCATTTAAGTACCAATGTAAAGTATCAAATCTTACATTGGTTCAACTAATAGCCAATGTAATATGTAAGCTAAAACCCTTGATTTTCATCCCCATGCTTCACTTTCACTACTCCCTCCTTCCATGTGCAAAAACCTCCCTCTCTCTTTGTGACGAACCACCCTTGCTCCTGGCCCTCCATTATTCATGCTTTGTCCTCCATGTGTTGGCGACAACGAACCTTGTCGTCACAGCCTTTCACCATTTAAAAACCATTTTGCTGTTGTCGTTGATGTGTAAAAATACTTCTTAAGGGCAAGCATACCCTACGCAATAGTAATAGTGGACCTAAATTCTAAATATCGTACCCTAGAGACTAGTGATGGTTCCCAAATAACAAATTCAACATAGGCCAAGGAATAAAAAATGAGTTTGGTGTACAAATTAGTTGTGAAAATAGCATAGAAATATAAGTGAGCAGAATTGGTGAGAGTTTAACAAATAATGAGACCTAGGGTCATGATTTCAGACATATCCTTACGTTTCCCCTAAATTCTATTTTAATTAAACCCTTATCATTTTTTCAATTACTAATCTTGCCTCTTAAAGTGATAAACATAATTAGGTCGTGTTTTGAAAATCCTCTTTTTTTCTATTTCATTCCCTAGTTGTTCATTTAGGGTTTAAATTAAAAGAAGGGTTTGCACACAAGAGATTAATTAACAATTGTTATTTGGATTAGAAATTCTAGCACAAGATTGTTCGTGTGAGTTCCAAGAATTCAATTGTTATATAGGCCAATTAATTAAAAGTAGTGGATCATTTATTAATTAACCAATTAGGTCTTGGAGTGATCAGTCTCAAATTGAATGAAGAACAATATAACAATTTAATTGAATGAAAAAAAGGGAATTTTATTGCCATAGAGGGATTAGGGTTCACAGATATGTCCTACATCACAACCCTAGCTTAAGGGGTTTAGCTAGCCATAGGCATTGGGAAACTCAAAACCATACAAGAAAGCAATAGGAACATAAAGAGAGAAGAGTATTTAAAAGAATTGGACCTCGTTGTGTTCCTTTCGCTCGTCCCCAATTTGTAGCTCCCTCAAGAAGTTCTTACTCACTCTGAGAAAACTAAATTTGAAAACTAAACAAAAGGTAAAAGCCAAAAAAGAAAACTAATCCCTATGCTATTTACAGGCCTGATAGGCCTCCAGTGTTGTTGAGTTATGCACGACCATGCATAATGATGTACAATCGTGCTTTGACATGTCCATCCAGTTAGCAAGCTCCTCTTTTAAATTAAGCACAACCATTCTTAAATGAAGCACGACTTGCTTTGTTTCCAAAACAAAGGCCTTTTTGCACACTCCATGCTTGGCATGCAGGGGTTGGAAGTCATGCACGACCATGCTTAGTGAAGCGCACCCATGCTTATCGTCTGGGGGCCAATATTGACTCTTTTGGGTCATTTATGCTCTCTTGGGGTTCTCCTGGTCTTGCAACAAATTAACATTCAATTAGGCAAAAATTGATCATTTAGAACACAATGAATAGCTAAATGGTGCAAGAAACCCGATAAAAATCATAGCAAAAATGGGGTTTATCAAACCTCCCCACAGCTGAGCATTACTTGCCCTCAAGTTATTATGGCTTATAGATGAAAGACAAAAAGTTTCAAATGGAAAGTAGAAGACCATGAGATCACTCACAAGGTTCAAAACCAAGAACAATATTTTTTTTCCAGAGAGGTACAAGAAAACAACTTCACCAGGGACTCTTTCACTTAGATGCCCAATTAGATTTAGGTGTTCAAAAATCAACCTTTCACTTAGATGTTCGAATTATACACAATACACCCTTCTTGTTTAATATTTACAACAATTTCCCTTATCGAGGGTATTAGTATAATATATAAGGGGATGTCAATGTAATATTGTTTTCAAACATTAAGGGAGTTAGTGTAGGAATAGAAGAAAAAAAAAAGAGTAGTGTTGTGTAATTTGAAAAAAGCTAAGGTGCGAGTGTAATTTGCTTTTTTAGAATAAAAAAACAAAATCCTATTTTCCATAACATTTTAATATCTAAATTATACTCCCTCTGTTTTTTTTAACTGTTGGATTTTTGACAAAAAAATGCTTCTATTTATCTGTCGTTTACAAAATTTAAGATCACATTACTCTTTTATCAATTATACCCTTACTTGTCTCCTAATCTTTAATTATTATACACATGCAATTATTGTGGAGTGGAATGGAAAAGGGGTAAAATAGGAAACCTCACAATTATTTTATTAGAATCAAGTACATTTATTACATTTCTTGGTTTCTACATAACAACCTTAAACAACAAATAAAAAGAAATAGAGGGAGTATATTTAAATCTTTGTATTTTAAAAATATTTCTTTCATGTATACAATAAATTTAATATATGAATAAAAAATGAATCAAAATACTATAAATTTAATACAATATTATATTCTACATTCCAAACTAATTTTTACTTGATCAAAATTTTTCTTAAATTATAAGTTTCCATTTTTACAATTATTTCCTTTGGAATGATGTTAAAATTTTAATATTTAAAAAAATTATATACACATATCATAAATAAAATTATATACACATATTAGATAAATAAAATTAATTCAGACAACATTATTCGAAGATCGTGTATAAGATTTTTCTTTGGGTCTTGCTAATCAATGTCCTAAGGACAATGGTTAAGGAATTCAAAATTGAAGGTTTTTATTGGAATTCACATTAGAAGTGTATTGAAAATCACAGTATATATGCATTAGTGTCAATTTTTAATGAAAACATTCCATTTTGAATTCCTTAACCAGTGCTCTTAGGACACTTTGAATTCCTTAACCAGTGTCCTTAGGACACTTATTAACATTTGCCTTTTTTTCATATATTTTTCTTAATTAAATTCAATGGTGAATTTCAAATAAAATAGAAATTAATTTATTTACCTCCCTAAATTTACTTTATTCATGACAATAAACACATCTTTCGCATGTCGATCAGCTGTGATGCATGGTCCCCAAATATTATATAGGTGCCAAATGTAATTGGTAATGTGAAGCAAGAAGATGGGTACAACCAAACCTATAACTATCATGGCCACCGAATATCGATCAGTCACTTGCGAATAGTAAGATGGGCATAATGTAGCCAGTAATTATCGTATCTTTTTGTCACCAAGATATTGGTGCGAAAAATTTATCAACTTTGTTGATGACTAATCTTTGCTGAAGAACTGACTGACCACCTTTCATGGGATCTCTTCTCCCAACCACATTTTTTCTATCTACAAGGCTCAAACTCAAGACCTTGCTTAAGAGGACCAAGCTCAGTACCACTCGGACTAACAACTTATTAGAATTTTTGTATCTTTAAAAGACTCTAACCCCGTAAACAATAATAGTTAGAGAAATAGTAATTCTTTAACTTAGAAACGTCTTTAATTAAAATTAAAATAAGAGACAAAAAGTGGTAATTAAGCCAATTAACTTAAGAGTAAATTATACTTTTCTTTTTCAAGAGATGCTAATCTAATATTATAGTGTCCTCTCCTTTTATGTTAAAAATTACACTCCCCTCCCTAGAAACATTTTAGTACGTCACACTTGTTTTTTTTTTTTCAATTAACTTTCGTTATAAAAAATTATATTACCAAAATATCCTTTACACTACCTCCCCTTGAGTAACTAGTCTTAACCATTAGATTTTAAGAAAATGAATGGTAAGGATGAAGAGTAAGCCTCTTAAACTTACTCTTGGAGTAAGTAGATCCCTCCTCTCTCTCTCTCTCTCTCTCTCTCTCTCTCTCTCTATATATATATATATATATATATATATATATATATATATATATATATGAGAAGAGATCAAATGACACCGGTGTAACTTACACCAACTGTTACACCATTCAATAACTTTCAATTAGATGATGTTTTCTTAAAACCCATCGTTGGATTGAAAGTTCCTTTCACATAGATCATATATACAAAATTTCATATTAATCCAAAATTATTTACTACCTCATTCATATAGATTAAAATCAATGTAATATAAACTTTTCAAAATATACTAAAATATGGATCATTTGATCACCTTCTTATTGTTGTTCAATTTTGACACAGACAATTTTGGTAATATGTAGATATAATTCAACAGTTGGATCGATAAAAATCACATTCTATATCAATTTATTAAATGGTGTAACAGTTTGTGTCAGTTATATCGGTGTCATTTGATCCCTCCTCTATATATATGAGACTTACTATGAGGAGGGATCCACTTACTCCAAGAGTAAGTATAAGAGACTTACTCTTCATCCTCACCATTCATTTTCTTGAAATCTAATGATTGTAATGAGTAACTAATCTTAACCATTAGATTCCAAGAAAATAAATGGTAATGTATTTGCATTAGGTAAAGGATGAGAGTTTGTATTCTAACACAAAAAGACAGGGCGGTGACCACAATGACTTGCATTTTTAAGGGAGCAGTAGATAAAAGATATTTTTGTATTATATTTTTTTTTGTAACGAAAATTAATAAAACTTTAATGAAAGATTGAAAAAAAAGAGCGAAGTGTCATGAATTCAAATCTATTATGGGAGGAAAGTGTAGTTTTTAACATAAGAGGAATGAACAGTGTAATATTAATTAGCATTTCTCAATGAAAGGGAAGTGTTTTTTTTAGTCAACAAATCATATATATATATATATATATATTGGGAATGAAGTATGATACATAATTTAGGCATCCTAGAAATCTCTGTAATTGATTCTCCTCTTTGATATATTTCGTGGCCTAAGAATCTGATTTTACTTTGGGCTAATTTCATTTTCTTTTGGGATATAACAATTCCATTTTGCTTAATTATATTTTAAAAAAAATTTAGATGTTTAAAGTGTTGATCTAAGGAGTTTGAGAATATCAACACATCATCTAAATAGACTAATGCAAACTGACTATAAGGTGTCAATATAGAATTCATAATATTTTGAAATTCAGATGGAGCATTTTTTAGTCCCATAGGCATTACGTTCCATTCATAATGCCCAAATGGTACTGTGAAGGTTGTTTTATACTTATCTTTCTCTTCTATTTTAATTTGATAATATCCAGATTTCATGTCAAATTTTGAAAAATTATTGCATCGCATAGCCTATTGATTAAGTCTCTTTTATTAGGTAATGGATTTCTTATCCATTCTAATGCATTATTTAAAGGTTTATAATTTATTACCATCCTAGGTTCTCCTCTTTCCAGTTCTGAAGCATTTTGCACATAGAAGGCAGCACAGCTCCATGGAGATTTACTAGGCCTAATTAATCCTTTATTAAGAAATTCTTGTATTTCTTGTTTACAATATTCTAGAGTTTCTTTGTTCATTTGAACCGGCCTAGCTTTAGTAGGAATTTTACTTTCATGAAAGTCCTTTTCATATGGTAGACTTACTATAAAAGTTTTTCTATTCCAAAAGGCAATAGGTATTTCAGCACATACTTCTTTTATAAAAGTATTTTCAATTTCTTTGATTTTTTCTTTTATAGTTTTAGTATTTAATAGTTCTTCTATTTGTTTATAAGATATTTCTTTTTGTAGCCAAGTTATCATATTGGTTTTATTACTTATTTTATTAATAAAAGTATTTTCTTCTATGTCTTTTATATTACTTATTTCTTTATGTTTTAGGGATTTTAAAAATTCAAAAATAAGTTCTTGATCGTTCATTTTGGTTTTAATTCCTCTTTCAGATACTTCAAAAGGATATATTTGGGTTAAAAAAGGAGTTCCTAAAATCATTTCTTATGTAATGTCTTTGGTTAGGATGAAGGTATTTTTAAAACATTTTCCTTTATTACAAATACTTGCATTCCATAATTTATAATGTACTTGTAATTTAGCATTATTAGCTGCAGTTAATTTCTGAAGTGTTTTTTCATAATATTGAGTAGGAATTAAACCTTCTTGAATGCAATTAAGATCTGCTCCTGAGTCTATTAGGGCTATAAAGGATTTATGAAAAGCTTTTCCTATTTTTAGGGTTACTTTGGCTTGCCATTTCTGTTGTAATGTTTTAATTCGATTTATTGATTCTAACTATTTCTGGTTTTGGTTCTACTTCCTCTTTTAAGGGATTTGTTAATTGTAATAGAGTAATATCTTGTACTAAGACATTTTCTTTTAATTTGTTTAATTCAACTTTTATTGTTTGTATTTCTGATTTTAAATCATTTATTTCTTTCTGTAAATCATTTACTGTAACATTTCTTTTTTGTATTTCTGCTTTCTTTAGAATGCTAGCAAAATCATATCCTTCAAATTTATCTATTTTAGGTTGGTCTAATTTCTTCTTCCTTCTGTTCTAATAACATATTTTTAATTTTTGTTAAATATTCAAATCTTTCTTCTTCATTAGCTATTTTATCTACCATTTCTAATGCTAATTTAGCTTCTACTCTGATCATGTTAACTTGATAAGAACATTCACAATTTTCTGATTCACAGTTATCTAATTCTTTTTCACTTTCTGAAGTAGATTCATTTTGAGCTAAATAGATTTCATCTTCTTCAGATTCTTCTGAATCATTTAACATAAGTTTTGCTATTTGTTCTTTTAATTCTTCACTCATATTTAATTCATTAATCTTTTCTCTTACTCTACAATCTTTTTTCATATGGCCAAATCTGCCACAATTATAACAAACAATATTAGTTTTTCCTTTGTTGGTAGGGGTATTATTGTTTTCTTTATTTACAACTGGTTTTTTCTGAGGATATTTTTTTCTTTTTCTATATGGAGGTTTATTATTTGTGTTGTGCAGGTTTATTTCTTTTTATAATTTTTCTTTTCATAGTTGAAGGGGGAGAAGGTCGTTCATACCCATATTGAGCACAAAAGTTTCCCAATTCTTTTATTCCTTTAGCTTGGTTTTTCTTAATCCTATTTTCTAGCTTCATGTTGTTACATAATTCTAATCCAGTATTTTTTACAATAAAATTTATTCTTCCATATGTTAATTCGGTTATAGGAATATTGGGGTATTCTTGTTGTAAGTGTTCTCTTACTTTATTTCCAAAAACCATTGGTAATCCTGCTATAATTTTTTCTTTCCAAAAGGCCTCTCTACAGTCTTCTCTAGTGAAGACCATAGCCATAAAATTATCAGTATACCACCTAAAATCTCCTAAGGTAGGACATTTTAGATTATGTAGTAATACTGAAGTTCTTTCATTAAACAAATTAGCATCTCCTATAAAATTATGAATTATTGCTATAATTAAGGTTTCTACCATTACTGGAATTATGTTTTCATTTTCTTGTTTAACATTTGAGGCAATATATGTTTTTTGTTCAAGGGTTAAGTAATTGTCCCACCAACCCTTGAGTATACCAGTAAAATCGGCAATAATTAATTTTAAGGTTTGTTCTTCAGTATATTTTACTCTATAGGCAGAGGCTGCCATAGTCATTTCATTTGTTTTTCTTAAGATTTGATGGTCAGTCATGCCATCTATATTCCATTATGTAGTTCCTGATCCATCAAATGCTGACGGATGTTCTAGCTTCCATTCTTCAAACTTAATGTCAGGGTGTGTAGGCCTATTGTAAAAATTTCTTGTAGTTGGCCTAGGAGTAAATTTACTTCTATAGTTATTTCCATAACTATTTCCTTTTAATTTAAATAGCGAATCATCAAATTGTTCTTCGCCAAATTCTTCACCTAATTCTTCAGTGGGAATGTTGGTGATAGTATTTATTTTACTAAGATTTAATTTATCTAATTTTTTTGTTTATTTCTTCTAAAGCTTCTTCAGTTCCTTTAGCAATTTTTAAATTTTTTAATTCTAGTTCTGAAAATTTAAAGGGTTTAGTTAAAGGCTTTTCTAGTTTAGAATTACTTCCTTTATTATATGTTATTGGGGTTTTTTCTGCATTAGTTACTTCTAAAGCTACTTGATGTAATAACTGTTTAGCATAATTTAATTGAACATGTATTTTTTGAACATCATTTCTATTGGCATTTTGGTGTTCTAGTAATTCTTTATCTTCAGTTATCATTTTAAATGGGGAAGCTATTACTTCTTTATTTTGAATGTTTGGAAATTTAATTTCTTCTAAAGGGGGAATTACTCCTATAGTTTCTCCTTTATTTGTTTTCCATATTTTTTTCTGCAGATTTTATCATATTTACTTGTAAATTAGGTAAACAATTTATTTCAAACCATTCAAAGTAAGGAATATTTTCTTGTATTTCTTCTAAATGATTATAGTAATTTTCTCTGTATTTCCTTAATTCATCTTAACTAAATGTTTCAAAAAATCATTTTCTTTTTTCTTTGTTTTCTTCTTTTAAGAATTCTTCTCTAAGTAATGACATTTAATTGATTCATTTCAGATTGAGTAGGCGAATATCCACATAGTTTTGTCATAACCAATCTCCATCATAAGAGCCACACCAAAAATAACAAACTACCAATGGTTACACCATATTTTGCACATGGTATATGAAAATACTACGAAATCATGCATAGGTGCCAAATGTAATCTGTAATATGCAATCATGCATAGGTACATTACTATCACGTGACTGCTAATTTTGAAAAAAGAAAAGTATTATCCCGTGACTGCTAATTTTGGAACGAAACATAAGTACCAATTTCGTTTAAATTGGATGGAATCAACGATCAACCTCACCAAGTTTTTGTCTTAAACACCCAACCAGTGTTTGTGAATCAGCGTAGACAATTGCTTTGTTTACAAAGCATATATCATCTATATAATAAATATCAACTAATTGATGATAGCATGCAAAGCATAGCATATTTAGATAATGAAATATTCTAAGTTAACATAATGAACAAATAATTTTCAAAGCACGTACAACATATTATACATAAAACAATAGTACTATAGCATGCATTAAATCATATATAGCATTAATTTTTCCTCCTTTGTCATTATCATATATAAAGAAATAACGTTGAAGGTCATCATGGACACTTCTAAGTCAACAACTTCAAGATGGTAGCAACATCTTGACAATGTTGGTCCTGGAAAGATAATACTATATCGTTTCCTTATTATCAATAACCAAAATTTTATTATTGACTTCGATAGCATATTACTTGATAATTTAATCACCCTATACGCCAAAGAGTCTAATAACTTGCGAGGCTTAACGAAAGGGAATAAAGGTGTAGGATTGGGTTTGACCATGACTACTACTTTGCCCTTTCTTAGAAATAGCAACTAAAGGGTACGGTAGCACTTTGATTGGTGTAATAAGAATGTGGATATAGTCTCATAACCGTCTTCCCAAGTGTTGGTTTCTAGTGCATGTCCAACCTGAGACTGTTTAAACTAAAATCTTCTCGTTGAACATATCCCATGCTTAGCTGGTTTAGTATCCATCCGTAGATAAGGGCTTCTTCAACATTTACCTTGGCTTCTTAGTCTGGTCATGTAATCCCTTTAATTCTTCTTTAAGCCAAAATTCTGGCAATACATCATGGTTTCACCAAGAGTCAATAGCAATAAAGGAGGACAAAAATTAGAGCATTTTCCCTATAATAAGTTTCCATTATAAGCTTTAGGTCTCTAAGAGTGTTTATATATATAGGCTTAAATATGTTTCGGACCCCTATATATTAGCGAATTTTGTGTTGGGTCCCTATTAAATTTTTGCTTTCTGTTGGGTCCCCAATAATTTTTTATTTTTTTTTTGGTCCCTAAAGCACTTTAGATAGCGCTTTAAATTGCTTTAAAAAGTGGTTTGGATAGTGCTTTAGCGACCAAAAACAAAATAAAAAATTATTGGGGACCCAACAGAAAGCAAAAATTTAATAGGGACCCAATGCAAAATTCACTAATATATCAGAGACCCAAAACATATTTAAGCCTATAAATTAACATATGGAAGAATAATTTCTATTGTAAAAAATACTGGATTAGAATTATGTAATAATATGAAATTAGAAAATAGAATTATTCTTTATTTACAGCTGACCTTTTCTGAGGATAAATTTTTCTTCTTTTATTTAGAGGTTTATAATTAGTTGGTTCCAATTATTATCTAACATTTTAACATCCAACATAATGTTACCAGCTTACTCCCACAAGGGCACAAAAATTCAATAATTTCATATGATTGTGAATGGTGGGAGTTAATAATTTGAAATTATTATAGTATTTAACTACTTCATTTGGAAAAATTGCTTTTACTGGTCCTGCAAATTCAGGTTTCAAGACTGGTTTCAATTTGCAGGACCATTAAAAGCAATTTTTCCAAATGAAGTAGTTAAATACTATAATAATTTCAAATTATTAACTCCCACCATTCACAATCATATGAAATTATTGAATTTCATATATGCAAGAAATTCGTAAAGTAAATAAAATATTTGCATTAGCATCTTGACACACACTTCACAGACATCGCCTTGAGAAGTTTGGGACAAAGACCATTAAAACTTTAGTTATTCACTGACACCAAATCTGAAGGATTTCATATAATTGAATGTTAATGCATTATTAAGTCTGGCAATAGGTTCACCGACACCAAGATCATATGAAATCCTCCTCTAGTATGGAAAGCATCGCTCAGAAATTATATTAAACATTTACAACTGAAGGAATAAGCTTTGGTTACTTTATTAAGTCTGGCAATAACTTTAATTAATACAACCAAAGCATTTATTAAGTCTTACACTTGCTTGCCTCTCACTCACTGGCAGGAAGCACAAGATTGTTCTTATAATGAAATCCAAATTTCTGAAACTGAACCAGTAATGCATTGTTCTTAGACACCACCAAACGCCTGTTCCCCTCATCATCAGTATGAATCCCAAGATCCCCACATGTGCCATCCTCAACCCGCAGTGGACAGAACACAAGCTTATAGCCGAGAGGGTAAGCTTTCTCAATTTTAAACCAACCATCTACTATATCTTTGTACTCAGCAAGTTTAACAGCGGGTCCTTCTGGTAGACCATTAACAATAACCCACTCAGTACGAAGGGGGACACACGGCAGTATAACTGCAAAATTGCCGAACTTAATGTTCAAAGGATGGCCTTCGGCGATAAAAGTGACGAATAATGGGGACGAAAAAACTGTTCCGATCCCCTTATCGAGCTCATTGCGAGATTGCACAACAGTGAGAGGGCATCTTTCAGTTCCGGTTGGGGCTACTGATAGTCCACCGCCGCTTCCTCTTATAATTGGCAACACAAAATATGTGCCACCATTTTGAAGAACATCACCATCAGTGTCGTACACAAAATCAGCTGTCGCTGAAGGTAGGTATGAGGTGAAGAAGGCACAAAGTAGTAGAAAGACAGCAAAGAAGATAGTACTCTTCATTTTTTGGGAGGCTATGAGGTGAAGGCTTTTCTTTTTCCGATGCGTGAATAAGCAACGTTGGAATAATCTTTTTATAGACGTGATGCTCACAAAGGGAGTTCTGGATAAAGATGATAAGGGTTGGAAGGATTTTTTTTTTTTTTTTAACATCAATTTATTTAACTAAAAGAGAGAAAAAAAAAAAAAGAAATATAAGATGTTATAAATGAAGGATGGAGTGAGCTGAAGGTTGTTATGTAAAATATTGTTTGAGTTTTTTTTTTTTTTTGACAGAAAAAATATTGTATGAGTTGTTACATGAATAACACAAGTATATATATATAATTATTAAAAAAAAAGTGTATATATATATATATATATATATATATATATATATTAAGTTTAATTTCACATATAATACTAAAAGAAAACCGTACGTAAGATAGTGTTAAGGCATCTTCTTGCACCGTGAAGAGTGTGAATTTGATTCCTATCTCAAATAATTAATTTTGGTATATTTTGAGATGACTAAAATGTAGTCGCGTGTAACATGAGACATGACTTCCACGTTTTTTTAGAAAGGAAAACACAAATTATTTAAGTTCAAGTTCTAGCTTGTTATTTGTCATACGATTTTTTTTTTCTAAAAAAAAAAAAAATTGGTGTGATCTTTAATTCTTGCTTGTCCTATTCACCTATTTAAAAACATATTTTATTTTTTTATAAGCTAAAGACCTATTTTATATTACAAATTTCAAATAGGCCTAACCGCACTAAATTAATAGGCTAATTAGCTAATGAGGAAAAATAATATGTAAAAAAAAATATAAATTATGAAAATTAAAATCATTGTTACTCATGATATGAGACAAAGTTGAAAATAGGTTGATTGGGCTTTAAAAAACTCAAGACTAAGTTATTTATATGATATAAACATATTCTTAGGGTTTAATCTAACTTCCATGATAACTTGTTTAAAAGTCAATTTTTGCAATATGACATTTAAATTAAACGAAAGTTTATCTTGCAATAAATTTATACAAGCTTAATAATTAAAAACATAAATAAATATATGATTTTAATACATTATACTTTAAAAGAGTTATTCTTTATCCTCACTCTTATTTTAAGGAAATTTTTAACCCAAAAAATAATTAAGTTATAAATGAGCTAAACAAATCAACTTCAAGCTTTAGTTTTTTCTTTTTTTTTTTAAACAAGTCAAATCTAAGCTTTTAGTCTGGTTCATTTAAATAAATGAGTTAAGCTTGAGCTACCTAGTTTTTGTCCGCAAGCCAAGGCTAATTTCTAGTGCTCAGCTCGACTCAACTTGTTTCAACTCGTTTACACTCCTAGTTAATATATATTATTAATTATCCTAAAATTTGAGAGAATACATTTCTAAAATATTTTTACTTGATCATAATCATTTTTAAATTATAAGTTTTCATTTTTACAATTATTTCCTTTAAAATGATACTACAATTTTAATATTTAAGAAAACTATACATACATATATATATATATATATATATATATATATATATATATATATATATGTATATATATAAGGTATTAAAATTTTAACATGTATACTTATATTAACTAATATATAATTGATAGTTATATTGGAGAAAAGGAAGAAGAAGAAGAAGGTAGTGAAGAATTTGTGTGGTGCAATGGCGGCGACAACAATTAACTTTTTTTTTATTTCAAGCTTAAATAACTTTTTGATACCTATAAAATAGGGGTGTTTTGGTGTTGGTACCTAACATTTATTTTTGTTTGATTTTGGTACTTGACAAATTTTTATTTTTGAAAAAGGTTATTTTTGTTTGATTTTGATACCTAACATTTATTTTTATTTGATTTTGGTACCTGACAAATTTTTATTTTTGAAAAAGGTACTTGCCGTGGAAATGATATGCCTGTTGAATTAGCAATTTTTAAATAACTTAGACTTGCTGACATGACATTTCATTAGCCATGTCAGCAGCTAACGAAAGCTCACTAACAACAGGTAATTAAATCAAACATAAAAATATGTGGGGTATTAAAATCGAAAAAATAGTAGTTTAGGTAGTAAAATCAAAATCACCTATTTTATGGGTACTAAAAAGTTATTTAACTATATATATATATATATATATATATATATATATATATATATATATATATATATATATATATATATATATATATTGTTTTGATCGGTGATGATATTAACATTTATTCTATTTTAGCGGGGAAGCAAATTTGTATCTTCTGTCCTTCTTTAATATTAGGGGGCAATGAAAGTCGTAGGTATTGGTTGTACCCATCTTTAATATTTGGGACCATTGCGGCATCGCGGCTTACATGCCAAAAACATGTTCATTGTTGTTTCTGCCTGAGGGTGACAGGGTAGTGTTCTCCTTGCTGATATCTTCATTCCAAGATCTCCTTTAGGTGTCCGAATCCTCCAAGATGAAAAGGGGTGGGGTACCTGCAAAAGGCACTCCAAAGCTCAAGTCAGCTTTCGGCGCAGAGCATTTAATGAGAGTAGTAAATATGCATCAACCGTCCCTCACCTTAAGAATTTAACCCCTATTTATACATACCTTAATGGGCTTCTGAATCCATGGGCCTTGTTCATGATTACCATTGTGGTTAATCTAGATTTAATTATTATTATTGATTTGTCAAGGGTTGAGACATTCTCACGTATTGGGCCATCCGAATGTGTGTTCGGCCATTCGGCCATCCAAGTGTACCTTCAGGTATTTAGCTATTCAGCAGTCCGAATATCCTTGGCTATGTGTTCGGCCGTACTCGATTGTCTGAGACCTTATCATGGTGTATCCTTGGACCAAAGTACCTTCAGGTATTCGGGTATTCGGCAGTCCGAATACTCCCAGTATAATTGTGTTGCATCAAGTAAAGGGTAAATAGTCTATTTAATCCCTGAACTGTGCATTAGCTGACAATTTAGTCCTTACATCTTCGAAATAACTAATTTAGTTTAAATGTGCAAATGCTGCGACAAATTAGTCCAACCATTAAACATATTAACAATTTGGTCCTTAAAGTATGACACTTAATGTTAAAGTGGTCCTGAAACTATTCTACTTACTGTCAAATTAGTCCACGACATACATGACTTATAATAAACGGTTGGACTAATTTGTCGCAACATTTACACATTTGTGGGCTAAATTGGTGATTTTAAAAATGTAGGGACTAAATTGTCAGCGAATGCATAATTCATGAACTAAATAGACTATTTACCCTAAAGTAAATTTAAGGAGGTAATTAATCAAAAAATAATTTTTATTTAATTTATTTGACTAATTTAATCTTAAACATCAAGAGTTTAACAATAGAGGGAATATCAATTTATTATTTCTAATTAACTTTTTGGTTTTAACTTATTATTTAATAATTCAGCTTGCTGCAACACATGAAATTAGGTGGGAAAAACCAGCAAGTGGCTTCTTGAATTGCGATGTAGATGCTGGTTTTCATGCAGCCAACCATAAGACGAGTTGGGGGATGTGCATTAGGGAGGATGGCAAGGTCTGCTTGGATGATGCCTTGTGTCACGGTCCTGGAGGGAGAAGCTTTGGGTTTGTTTCAGGCACTTCAATGGCTGGTTGATCTCGATATTTCTCATGTGATAATAGAGATCGACTGCAAAGGGGTTGTGGACAGAATCTATGATACCAAACCAGATTTTACAGAAGTTGGGATTGCACACAAATTCTTTCCCTTTTTCCATCAAGATATCTTTGAAGCAGGAGAGTTACAATCCGTTGAAGCGGTGCTGTTTTTATTTTCCTTAATTTTCTATCACCATGTATTTACTTGTAAAGAAAGTAGGACTTTTAAAATGTGTAAAATAATGGTCTGTAACTTGAGGTCATGATTACACAACAATACAAATCAAGGTTCTTAATTTAATTGTCTAATAAATCATACTTGCAAAAAAAATTTCTTTTTTGAATTTGGATTGATCAGTAGGTATCTAATTTATGTAAATATATACAAGATATAAATTTATCTTATTCACGTAGCATTTAAAATAAGAAGTTCACATTCTTTTTCGTTTACTTAATTCCCAATATCTTATTAAAATTGGGAAAAAAATACTCATTTGTTTTCTATAGTTGCACAAACTTTATCTTCTAGTCCATATACTTAAAAATCATCTTAATACTACAAAAAAGACTACATCACAGAATTTACATCAGTTATCTAATAATTGACTTAAAAAAAAAACACAGTGACAATTTTGTAAATAATTGCAACATTGTGTATTTTCTACATCGGTTAAAAGTTTAACTGATGTAGAAACAACTCCTCTCTTAGATTCTCTTAGTACTTCCTTTCAATTCTTTGTCTCTCACACAAATCCAAACCCTCTCTGGCCTCTCCTTGCCCCTCTCCTCCACCAAATCTCGTGCCACTTTCAAACTTTCCTCCTCCCTCACACTCCCCGACAACCTCCGCCACCAACGACTTCTGCCGCCTCGGCTCCCTCTTCGTCTGTGTCATGTGCAGCCGCGAGACTAACCCAAACGACAACAAAGAAACACGACCAGGACTCTTGCGCCCCCAGATCTAGAGATCTCAATGCATATCTAGGTATCCACAAAGTGCAATCTAGATGTTGATGTGAGAACTATGAGGCGAGATCTAGACTCCACTGCCACGGTCATGGTCGATCATCGTGTTGTCATCTTCGTCTTATGGAGATCCACTGCGCCCAAGGCCAAATCTCTCGAGCCTCCCAAACTGCGTTGCTCTGTTTTTTTTTTTTTTTTTTACTTTTGTATTGGATCTTAATGTATTTTTTTTTGTTTTTGTTTATGGATTTTTTTGGATTTTTTGTGTTAGATCTGGATCTTGAATGTGTTGGATTCATTTGATATGTTGTTATTGTTGGAACTATTACTTTTTTTTTCTTACATTTTCTAATGCAATGCGACACTCATTGTTGGATCTAATGGATCTTATGCGTGCAACGTTTGCAACGGCGACAGATTTGCAACGTAGAGGCGGCGAAGCGGTTAGATCTGCAATTTTTTTTTTTAATTTTGACAATCTACATCGGTTATAACACAACTAATGTAAAAAGTCCTCACATTTTACATTGTTTGTATCAACATCGGGCCACAATTGATGTAGAAGGTCTATTACCCGACGTAGAAAGCTTATGCTGTAGTAGTCTCTGTTTTAGTCCTTGTACAAGAACTTTTCAGATCCTTTTGGTCTCTGTCATTACACAAACTATACCTTTTAGTCCTTGCCATTTTGTAACAAAATTATAATATAAATTCATTTATATCATCTAATTTCATTTAGTAAAATTATTTTAAATTAGAATAGATTTAAAAATTCTTATCTTATTTTTATGATAATAAATTATTTCAATAAATCAAATACTAAAAGTAATAATTTTTTTAAAAATATATAAAAATGTCCAATTTTAAGTTATAGCCGAAGAGGAGTGTTAAAAATATACTATCTAACATACTCTTTTAAACACACTCTGTTGAAATTTATTGAAAACTACAAAATCTTGTCATTTTTAATAAATTTCAGTCAACAAAAAAGGATGTGTTCAAAAGAGTGTATTAGGGGGCGTTTACTCGCCATTCTATTTTGTTTTCATTTTCTGTTTTCACTTTTTAATTACAAAATTGTCACCTTGTTTTCATTTTGTTTTTTTTTCTCTAAGATTTGTACAGGAAACACTGTAAATAACTTTTTTTTTGTTTTCTCTGTTGTCTGTACAAATCTTTGAAAACAGGAAACAACATGAAAACAAGATGACAGTTTTGTAATTAAAAAGTGAAAACAGAAAATGAAAACAAAAAATAGAATTGTAAGTAAACGTCACCTTGGCATTTCTCTATAGTCAAAAAATTAAATATGTTATTTTACATTTAATTTAACTAATTCAACAGATAATTTTAACTTTTAGTTAACTTTACAACTTTCATCTAACTTATCTATTAATTTTATTAACATAAAATATTATAATCTAGTAAATTAAACTCTATTGTATTAAATACTTATTTTATTTAAATAAATTTCAAATGAATTAATCTAATAAATTTCAAACATTTCAAACTAACTTATTTATCCTTCTAAATCTATACCAAAAAAAAAAAAAAAAAAAAAGCTAGCCTTCTAAACTAACTTGATGCGGGACGCACGTTTTTGACATGTTGACTATGATGGCCACAAATGATGTAAGGGCAGAAGATAGGTGTACAACTGTGACATAAACACCTCATTCATGTAGCATTTAAAATAAGTTCCCATTCTTTTTCTTTTACTTAATTCTCAATATCTTAGTAAAATTGAAAAAAAAATAAAAAATACTCATTTCGTACTTAAAAATCATGTTTTAATCTCTTAACAAGCACTTTCAGATCTCTTTTAATCCTGTCATTACACAAATTTTATCTTTTAGTCCTTGTCATTTTGTAACAAAATTAATATAAATTCATTTATATTGTCTCATTTCATTTAGTAAAATTATTTAAAATTAGAATAGAATTAAAAATTCTTATCTTATTTTTACGATAACAAATTATTTCAATAAATCACACACTAAAAAGTAATAATTTTTAAAAAATATAAAAAAGTCCAATTTTAAGTTATAGTTAAAGACGAATGCTAGAAACACACTCTCTACCTTATCTTTTAATTTCATTAACATAAAATATTTTCACCTAGTAAATTAAACTGTATTCTAAACTAACTTGATGCGGGACGCACGTTTTTGACATGCCGACTATGATGGGCACATATGATGTGAGGGCAGAAGATAAAACCTTCAACTGTGACAGTAACACGAACAACTCGTGCTTGCGGACATAAGATGGGTACAATGTACCGCGTGACGTCTAGTTTTGCTCCTTCTATTTCGTGATTGTTTTTCCTTCTTCTATCTAAAATGTCAAAAATAAAAGCCAATTGTTATCTGTAAAAAAAAAACAATAATAATAAAGATAATTGTGTAACTCTTTACATTCTCATCCAGGCTTCTTCTGTCTGTCTCTCCGATATTTAGTCTCTACTTTTAAATTATTATTTTTTTTACCATTGTTATTGCAAATTATCACATTATTTTATTTTAATTATCAATTTCTTGTGTCAGTTTCCTAAAAAAATAAGTTACATTGATAAAAAAAATCACATTAATGCAATAAATTTAATTCTTAAAAATAAAATATGTGTATAGATAGACATGTTAAATTGTTAATGCCTACCTTCCGCTAATAACAGTATAATTACAAAACCATGAGAACAATGCTAGTTAAATAAATAAATGATTAACCTACATAAATCTTAAACAACGTCAAAAAATTTATCCCATTACATGAGGTCAGCCATATATATGGATTTACAGGACATTATTTAGTTTGATTCATAATTGAATATCAAAAATATTATTTATCATGAGAATTTTTCGTAACAACTTTAATGTTATTTTGGTCTTTCCTTTTTCACAGATTAAAAATCATATAATCTATTCTTACTAGTTCTTCTAAATATCTTCTTTGTATATATCCAAATCATCTTAATCAATTTTCTATCATCTTTTTCTCAATTGATGTTACATCAATATCTTCTTGTATACAATAATTTTGTATCCTATCATTTCTTGTGTAGCCATACATTCATCTTAACATTCTCATTTATGCTACTTCCACCTTTTTGTCTTGTTTCTTTAAAGGGAAAAGTTCACTAGAATATAGTCGAACCTAAGCTGTAAATAAAACTTGTCTGAGTTTGATAGGTACTTTGTGATCACAAATAACTTTTAATGTCTTTTTTCATTTTAATCATCCTACTTGTAATATATGTATGGCATCCTCATTAATATTTTTTACCATTTTCAAATATTGATCTCATATATTCAAACTCTGAAATTAGTAGTATGACATCTTCTCACATTTTTCCTTCCATGTCATATATTCTAAAACAACGAGACGCACGTTTTTTTCTCCCTTTTAAATTTTCAATGTTTATCCTTTCGAAACCAATATGTCATGTAACATAATTAATTAATTATTTACACAAATTATACTCATATTTCAGTCAATATTTTTTTTTACACAAATTTACCTTAATTTATATATTAATACTGTATACCTTTCATGTTAAAACAAGCTTCTAATTTCTTATGTAGTTAGTTATATAGATCAATGGAGATCAAAGTAGTGTAAAAGAACATTGGATATATATAATTTCATCAAATTTCAAGGAGTACAAATGTAATTTGTCAGAATTATTTTTAGGTAACATTTGAAAGTAATATATTTTTAATTTAATAGCCCATCTTAACAAGTTTCCTAAAGGTATTAGTTGAGAAATCGATTAATAATTTCTTTATATGAAATAATATTACAAATGCATTGGAAATCATAATTTGAATGTATTAGAAATACTTTTTGGATCCTCCCTTGAAGGTCGACCTTCAATACAAGTGTTTGCGCCCATAAGGCTTACCACTTGAGTAGATGTGAACCGTTTTGAGAAGGTTGATCTCCAACACAAGTGATGTGCCCACAAGACTCAACACTTGAGAGGCTATGAACTGTACTGGGGAGGTCAACCTTCAACAAAAGGTCAACCTCCAACATAAAGACACTTACAAGACTCAAATTACTCCAATGGAGAAAGAACTGACCTAAGGACCAACTAATTATCAAATCTTTAACAGGATAATGGGCCAACCAAAGGGCGAAATTATAGGAAGGGTTCTTGGGCCAATACCCCAAATCTCTATAAATATGTGAGAGATTCTATGATACCCCTAATAATTTTGGGAGTTTCGATACTGTTGATTTTTTAACCAATCAAATTATATATCATTTTTATTCTTATTAATTAAAAAATTTTTGTTTTTTCAAATTAGTCCTTGATTAATTAAAATATTTTTTAAATTTAAAATTATAACTATTTGAAATTATAAAATCTAATTAAACAAAAGTTTAGAAGTCTGAACCTTAATCTCCTTCACCAGTAAATCATGTTGAATCTAAACCCTAATCTCCTTCACCTCCTTTATTGGTATTTTTTTTAAAAATTACAACCTTTTTAAAATAAAAATAAAAAACTAGTATCGGCAATTAGGGTTATTAGTTATCGCCCTATTAAGCATCGTCATAAGGATATTTGATTAAAATAAGGTGGGATAGTACCAACTAGATCATAGTTTATTCATAAAGGTACCATCCTGGAAGTTAATCATAATTTACTGGTAAAGCAGATGAAGGAAATTATGGTTCAGACTTCTAAACTTATGTTTAATCAGATTTTCTAATTTAAAATAATTATAATTTTAAATTTAAAAAAAAATATTTTAATTAATCAAGGACTAATTTGAAAAAAAAACAAAAAAAATAATTAATAAAAAAAATGACATACAATTTAATTGGTTAAAAAACTAATAGTATCAAAATCCACAAAATTATTGAGGGTACCATAGAAATTCTTTAAATATATTTCATACAAAAATAATGACGCCGAAATGGGAACTTTGAGTTAATAGCACGAATAATCGAATATATCTGCATCCTTGTCAACAGTTAAAAAAGAAAAGAAAAAAAAAACTCCATCCTTGTCAGAAATTATATGGATGTTCCATTTCAATTTCTTTTCATGAAATATAGTCTTTGGCTCATCTCCTATATGTATAGAGGGAAATTAAGATGCATACCAGACCAACAGCTTCCGAGATGGTATAACTATAAATTTAATTTAAATTGACAAATCCCTAGAGTGTAGAAGGGGGAGTCATTCCCATTGCAAGATCCATTATTCCTTTGAGTGTAGAAGGCTCTCCCATGACTCCAATGCTCCGTTCTTTCCATCTTCTTCCATTTTTCTTGTATTTTGCAGCTACCCATGGAAATGGGTAGCAAATCCTTCCGTTTTGGGATTAGATGTAACCTAACTTTACTCTTTTGTATATTTTTATGAAATATATGTTTACATTTCTCTTGTTCTTCATTGTTAGTGTTTTACTTCCATGCTTAATGCTTGTTATGGTTTGTTATTGGGAAATACTTCCATAGCTTTTTTTGGGATGAGATTGTTATTGGAAAATACCTTCTTTATCTTGAACTAAAGTAAAATGCCTAATGAATCTTGTAGCTAGGAATAACACTTGGTTTGTTGGTTATCTTTGGGTCATAGAGCTTAAAGCAAGTTCCTTAGTTAATTGTCCAAGGGATTGGCAATTAATGGAGGAACTTAGACTCTTTTCACCTAAGGAATTAGGGCTAAGAATACCGTTATATGACTGATATTAATATTGAAGTTTAAGTTGAATGTTGTGCTTCTTGTAAGAGAGTGAAGTTTGGTGAAATCTAACCCCGACAATTCATCACCATTAGAGCCATCCTTAATTTTCAACTTTGTTTATATTCTTTGTTCTATTTTCTTTAAGTTCTAAAATATCACCTTAAACGTTTGTGTTTTATCATTTATTGTCATATTCGTTAGCTTAAGTTAGTAATTTCGTGAAATTTGTCCAATATTACGCAAGTCTCTTGGGAAACGATACTTGGACTTTCCATTTTACTACTTGTACAATTTGGTACACTTGCTAAAGTACAATTTGGTACACTTGCCAAAGAGTTAACATGGATCTCCATAAGACGAAGATGACAACACGATGGTCGACCATGACTGTGGCAGTGGAGTCTAGATCTCGCCTAGCAGTTCTCACATCAACATCTAGATTACACTTTGTGGATACCTAGATATGCATTGAGATCTCTAGATCTGGGGGCGCAAGAGTCCTGGTAGTGTTTCTTTGTTGTCGTTTGGGTTAGTCTAGCGGTTGCACATGACACAGAAGAAGAGGGAACCGAGGCGGCAAAAGTCGTTGGCAGCAGAGGTTGTCGGGGAGTGTGAGGGAGGAGGAAAGTTTGAAAGTGGCACGAGATTTGGTGGAGGAGAGGGGGAAGGAGAGGCCAGAGAGGGTTTGGATTTGTGTGAGAGACAAAGAATTGAAAGGAAGTAATGAGAGAATCTGAGAGAGGAGTTGTTTCTACATCAGTTAAACTTTTAACTGATGTAGAAAATACACAACATTGCAATTATTTACAAAATTGTCACTGTGTTTTTTTTTTAAAGTCAGTTATTAGATAACTAATGTAAATTCTGTGATGTAGTCTTTTTTGTAGTATTAAGGTGATTTTTAAGTATATGGACTAAAAGATAAAGTTTGTGCAACTATAGGAAACAAACGAGTATTTTTTTCCCAATTTTAATAAGATATTGGGAATTAAGTAAAAGAAAAAGAATGTGAACTTATTTTAAATGCTACGTGAATAAGATAAATTTATATCTTGTATATATTTACATAAATTAGATACCTACTGATCAATCCAAATTCAAAAAAGAAAAAAAGATTTGCAAGTATGATTTATTAGACAAAGAACTTTGATTTGTATTGTTGTGTAATCATGACCTCAAGTTACAGACCATTATTTTACACATTTTAAAAGTCCTACTTTCTTTACAAGTAAATACATGGTGATAGAAAATTAAGGAAAATAAAAACACCACCGCTTCAACGGATTGTAACTCTCCCACTTCAAAGATATCTTGATGGAAAAAGGGAAAGAATTTGTGTGCAATCCCAGACAATGGAGCCAACTTCTGTAAAATCTGGTTTGGTATCATAGATTCTGTCCACAACCCCTTTGCAGTCAATCTCTATTATCACATGAGAAATATCGAGATCAACCAGCCATTGAAGTGCCTGCAACAAACCCAAAGCTTCTCCCTCCAGGACTGTGACACAAGGCATCATCCAAGCAGACCTTGCCATCCTCCCTAATGCACATCCCCCAACTCGTCTTCTGGTTGGCTGCATGAAAACCAGCATCTACATTGCAATTCAAGAAGCCACTTGCTGGTTTTTCCCACCTAACTTCATGTGTTGCGGCAAGCTGAATTATTAGATAATAAGTTAAAACCAAAAAGTTAATTAGAAATAATAAATTCATATTCCCTCTTTTGTTAAACTCTTGATGTTTAAGGTTAAATTAGTCAAATAAATTAAATAGAAATTATTTTTTGATTAAATAGAAATGAATTTAATTACCTCTGTAAATTTACTTTAGGATAAATAGCCTATTTAGTTTCTGAATTATGCATTCGCTGACAATTTAGTCTCTATATTTTTTTAAATCACCAATTTAGTCCACAAATGTGCAAATGTTGTGACAAATTAGTCCAACCGTTTATTATAAGTTATGTATGTCGTGGACTAATTTGTCAGTAAGTAGTATAGTTTCAGGACCATTTTGACATAAAGTGTCATACTTTAAGGACCAAATTGTCAATAAGTTTAATGGTTTGACTAATTTGTCGCAACATTTACAAATTTGTAGACTAAATTAGTCATTTCGAAAATATAAGGATTAAATTGTCAACTAATGCATATTTCAAGAATTAAATAGACTATTTAGCCTTTACTTTATGCAACACAATGAACATGTTTTTGGCATGTAAGCTGCGATGCCGCAATGGTCCCAAATATTAAAGATGGGTACAACCAATACCTACGACTTTCATTGCCCCCTAATATTAAAGAAGGACAGAAGATACAAACAAACCTACGATCGTAGGCATATTAGCTTCCCCGCTAAAATAGAATAAATGTTAATATCATCATCGATCAAAACAATATACATGATAAAGCATATATACATATAGGAACATGTATAAAGAAATAATACTTAAATAACTTTTTAGTACCCATAAAATAGGTGATTTTACTACCTAAATTACTATTTTTTCGATTTTAGTACCCAAATATTTTTATGTTTGATTTAATTACTTGCTGTTAGTGAGCTTTCGTTAGCTGCTGACATGGCTAATGAAGTGTCATGTCAACAAGTCCAGGTCATTTAAAAATTGCTAACTTAACAGCCATATCATTTCCACGGTAGGTACCTTTTTCAAAAATAAAAATAATAAAAATTTGTCAGGTACCAAAATCAAACAAAAATAACCTTTTTCAAAAATAAAAATTTGTCAAGTACCAAAATCAAACAAAAATAAATATTAGGTACCAAAACCAAAATACCTCTATACTCTTTTAAAGTATAATGTATTAAAATCATATATTTATTTACGTTTTTAATTATTAAGCTTGTATAAATTTATTGAAGGATAAACTTTCGTTTAATTTAAATGTCATATTCCAAAAATTGGCTTTTAAACAAGTTATAATGGAAGTTAGATTAAACTCTAAGAATATGTTTATATCATATAAATAACTTAGTCTTGAGTTTTTTAAAGCCCAATCAACCTATTTTCAACTTTGTTTCATATCATGAGTAACAATGATTTTAATTTTCATAATTTATAATTTTTTTACATATTATTTTATTTTTCCTTATTAGCTAATTAGCCTATTAATTTAGTGAGGTTAGGCCTATTTGAAATTTGTAATATAAAATAGGTCTTTAGCTTATAAAAAAATAAAATATGTTTTTAAATAGGTGAACAGGACAAGCAAAAATTAAAGATCACACCAATTTTATTTTATTTTTAGAAAAAAAAATCGTATGACAAATAACAAGCTAGAACTTGAACTTAAATAATTTGTGTTGTCCTTTCTAAAAAACCGTGGAAGTCATGTCTCATGTTACACGCGACTACATTTTAGTCATCTCAAAATATACCAAAATTAATTATTTGAGATAGGAATCAAATTCACACTCTTCACGGTGCAAGAAGATGCCTTAATACTATCTTACGTACGGTTTTCTTTTAGTATTATATGTGAAATTAAACTTAATATATATATACTTCTTTTTTTTGAAGAATTATATATATATACTTGTGTTATTCATGTAACAACTCATATAATATTTTTTCTGTCAAAAAAAAAAAAAAACTCATACAATATTTTACATAACAACCTTTAGCTCACTCCATCCTTCATTTATTACATCTTATATTTCTTTTTTTCTCTCTCTCTCTCTTTTAGTTAAATAATTTATTGTATAAATTGATGTAAAAAAAAAATTAAAAAAAATCCTTCCAACCCTTTTCATCTTTATCCAGAACTCCCTTTGTGAGCATCACGTCTATAAATAGATTCTTCCAACGTTGCTTATTCACACAAACTGAACAAGAAAAGAAAAGCCTTCACCTCATAGCCTCCCAAAAAATGAAGAGTACTGTCTTCTTTGCTGTCTTTCTACTACTTTGTGCCTTCTTCACCTCATACCTACCTTCAGCCACCGCTGATTTTGTGTACGACACTGATGGTGATGTTCTTCAAAATGGTGGCACATATTTTGTGTTGCCAATTATAAGAGGAAGCGGTGGTGGACTATCAGTAGCCCCAACCGGAACTGAAAGATGCCCTCTCACTGTTGTGCAATCTCGCAATGAGCTCGATAAGGGGATTGGAACAGTTTTTTCATCCCTATTAGATGTCACTTTTATCGCCGAAGGCCATCTTTTGAACATTACGTTCGGTCCATTCGTAGTTGTAACGCTGTGTACTGGCATTCCTGTAGAGTGGGTTATCGTTGATGGTCTACCAGAAGGACCCGCTGTTAAAATTGGTTCGTACAAAAATAGAGTAGATGGTTGGTTTAAAATTGAGAAAGCTTACCCTCTCGGCTATAAGCTTGTGTTCTGTCCACTGCCGGTTGAGGATAGCACATGTGGGGATCTTGGGATTCATACTGATGATGAGGGAAACAGGCGTTTGGTGGTGTCTAAGAACAATCCATTACTGGTTCAGTTTCAGAAATTTGGATACCATTATAAGAACAATCTTGTGCTTCCTGCCAGTGAGTGAGAAACAAGTGTAACTGTGTAAGACTAAATAAATGCTTCGGTTGTAATAAAATTATTATTACACTAAATAAAATAACCAAAGCTTATGCCTTCATTTGCAGGTGTTTTAATTTTAGAGTGATGATTTTGGGAGGATTGTTGGTTTGGGGAGGAGAATCTTGCTAGCTTATTTCTTAGATTATTTATCAACTCCCAACAACAAGGTGCATGTATAAAGGAGATGGGGGTATGGGAGGGTGAGTCTTGGTGTTGGAAGTTGAAGTGGCGTAGGGATTGGTTTGTCTGGGAGTTGGATTTGGTGGAGCAGCTGGATGCCTTTCTGTCAACAATCTCAGTGCAGAAGAATGGTTGTGATGCTTAGTTTTGGCCATATGATCCATGTGGTCTATATATTGTCAAGTCGGCTTACTTTGCTTTATGTGATTTGGAAATGGGATGTTGTGAGGATGATTTTCTTGGAAAGATCTGGAAATTGGATATTCTACCAAAGACTAAATTTCTTTTGTGGAGATTATTCATTGATAGGTTACCTACTTTGGATAATCTAAAAAAGAGGAATATTAGTCCAACTTCCAATTCTTTCACATGTATTTTTTGCTTGTCAGAAGAGGAGTCTTTAGAGCATCTGTTTCTGAATTGTCGGGAAATATTCTTGATATGGAAAAAATGTTTCAAGTGGGTGGAGTGCTGTTATGTTTTCCCTGGTAATATTCGTGATCATTTTTTGCAGATACCATCTATCTTGAGTGATAGAAATGAGATTAAGAGGTGGAGAATATTGTGGTGTGTTGTTATCTGGTGCGTGTGGAACACTAGAATCATTGTTTGTTCAATAATTCTTCTTTTGATCATGATGATTTGATGTATCGAATACTTTTCCATGCGTGGTCTTGGCTTTCTGAACTGTCTGGTGGTTTTAATTATTCTTTCACTCAATGGTATGTGTTACCGGGGGCTTGCATACGTGTGTAGTGGGGAGGTCTGCTTATTCTATCGGAGGTGCATGTATCAATGTTTGCATGTTGGGAAGGTTTGGTGACAAGTGGAAGATGCTAGCAACTCTGCTTGGCTAGCTGTCGACAAGAACAAACATCAAAGTGGGCTGGTTTTCTTATATGAGGTTAAGTTGGACGGTGGAGAATTGTAGGATGAAATGGGGTACTATCATACTTGTGTATTGGTTACATATTTTTCTGTATTTTGGAGGTGTAGGTGCTTGGCTGGTTATGCGGTATTTATTGGATGAATAGCAGTAATACAAAGTAACCAAGCTTTAGCATATATCTTTGTTTATTTGATAACTTGCATACTTTTGTAATTGGTAGGGTATCCCTTATACCCTTATTTATATATATCTCTTGATTTGCTGATAAAAAAAAATATAGACACTTTTATATATTAAATAGAATAATTCTAAATCCTCCTATTTCATTCAATACTTACCATAAAAGGTAGTAGGAGGATAAAGTAGAAGGATATAACATAACTCTATTAAATAATCTGTCAGCATTCTCTTTTTTTTTTATTCTTTCTTTTATTGTATCATTTGTCACACTCGTAATTTCTCGGGTATTGTATTAGATGAGTACGTAACTTAAGGAAATTAACTCATGCATGTATTTAAAGGATTACAATTAATAATTAGCTTATGATGGCAAGATTGAAATTTGAGGGAGTGTTTGGTAGAAGAAAAGTTTTTTCATACTAAGAAATTACAATTCCTAGAAATCATGATTCATGAGAATATAATGTATGTTACATTTATTTTGAGATTTCAATTGTGTATAGACATACATAAGCCTTGAATTCACTTCAAGTGAATCACGATCACGACATTGGTGTCCATGCTTCCATCAATGATTCTCACAACAGTCAAAATATATGCATAAATAAAATAATTTTATATGCAAAAGGCATGGATGTTCAAATATAATCCTTTTTTTTATCAAATATCAATCCCAACGGGAATCAGAGTTGTTCAAGGAACGTATCATGGCGGTATTTAAAAATAATCTTTTACTCACAAACAACCCTTTAAAACCTATCAAAATCTCTAAATGGCACAAAAGTGGAAACACAAAATCACAACCAAACACTCATGTAATCAAATCACAACAAAAATAAAGTATTTCAGGGTATTCACAGCTAGTCCAATTGAATTTAAAACATAAGATTCGAATAAAACATAAACATACACAAACAATTAAGGTCTTGGACCAACCTTTGCTACCCCTGACCATAGTCATACCCATGAGCGAGATAATCTTACTTTTCCTAACATCGAAAGATGCAGTTCCACAATAAGGGTGCAAGCAACAACAGTTCTTCATGATTTTCCTTTCACTCCTCCATTCACAGTTCAAACAGCACGAATCCTAGTGAGAGCAAAAAGAGACAATATAAGAAAAGACTAGGTTTTAGAGAACCCTGACAACTTTTAGAGTTGAATTGCAATTCCAAAAATTAATGGCCCAAAAGCATTAAACCCAACGTAATTATTTTATTTAATTAAGACCAATAACATGAAATATTTAATTACTACTAATATACATATATAAATAGATTTTTATAAAAAAAAAAATGAGCTGTTACATCATATCCCTAAGGTAACACAAAACATCCTTAATTTCTAACTAGTTAACTATACATCTATGACCTAATTGCGAGTCATACACCATGTTCTCTATTAGATAGAATAACATACTTACAAAACATGATTGAATCTCATGACATGGACATATCATTAATACACATCCTCACAATTATCATATTTACATTCATCCAATATAGCGTCAATCATGGATAGAAATAGTACACATGTCATATTACAATGCGATTTCACACATTACACCACAACATAATGCATATATATGCCATACTGCTCAATCTCTACTTTATGCACATGTGGTACCAATACTATCATCAAGAAAGTAGCTAGGAGTCACTGCTTTGTTGGAGTTAGCCCTAGTGGCCAATCCATTTTAGACTAAATCTGTATTACGACTTTGATTTATATATGAGGCATTTCAGTTACTATATTATTTGTTACTACCTCCATCCCTAAATATAAGACTCTTTTAACTAATTCACACCCTTTAAGAAAGTTGGTTAATTTAGTTAATAGCATTAAATTTGTTAACAACTTGTATTATTTTTCCAAAACTACCCTTACAATTATTGGGACTCATCATCCCTCTCTTTCTACTTAATTATCTTCTACCTAATTAATTAATGAGTGTTACCCATCTTCTCCAATCCTCATAAGAGAGAGAATGTATTTATCTTATTAATTTATAGCATTCATTGTAAAGTGATCAAGGGTATTTTGGTCAAAAAATAATTAATGCAAGAGACAACATGAAAAGAGTCTTATAAAAAGGGACAATTTTTTTATAGAAAAGAGTCTTATATTTAGGGACGGAGGTAGTATATAATATGGTAACATCCTTAGAATAAGCGGGCTATTCAATGATGTGAGATTCATTGAATAATAGAATGCGATTCTTAAAGTGTCTATAGTCAAGTATCATTGTTAACCAGGGCGACGATGATGCATCAAGACTACTATGTGAGTAGCACGATGATCGCATCTCACAGGTCATGGATATGAGAGATCAGGCTAGCACATAGGTATAAATACTAGGAGTAATATTTATACTAGACTAACCCACTATGAGAAGGCTTCATAATAGTTATGTAAGTGCCATAAGCGCTTCTCATGAGAATCATAAGGTGATAGTAGTCCTTCGACTTGAAGTCACTACAATTCCTACATGTAGGAGTTGTATGTTTTAATGCTATCAAATGTCATCTATAACAGGTTGATTATAAAGGTGGTACTTAGGCATGCAATGAATCTGTTGAGGAATGTGAGTGACGTAGATAGGATTCGTCCCTCCTACATAACAGGAGTTATGTCTATAAGCCTCTCGATAGAGTGAGATGTGCAATATGCGTGGCCACACGCAAATGGACTGATATGAGATATTGGTTCCATTTGTATTTAAATGTCTACTTGGGTATCAAGAAATAAATGATTGGACTTAACAAGGATGACACTCTTATGCCTCGTGTTCAATTGAGACATTCGGACGAAGGGACAAAGGCTACACGGTGGAAATGGTTGTCGTAAAGGTTGAAATCAGATCACAGATTATCTCATAGGCTGGGTGGCAGCGATGCATTGCTAGATGCCAATCACTGGCTATAATATTATAGAGATAATGTTATTGCCAGTTTAGTGGGAGCCTATAGGGTCACACGCATAGAGTAATTAATTGGAGCATTTTTTTTTTCTTTTACTGGAAACAACATGCTAATGCATGGCAATGAGAGAAGTGATCCCAACTAGTTGGCACCCCAACCCTCACCCATGATAATCACCACACCAAATATATTAGATGAATAGATTAAATGTGATTTAATTTAGTTCATGATTAATAATAAAAAAATGTGATTTAATTAATTAATCAACATGTTTAATTAAATGAGATTTAATTAAATAAGACGCAAAAGATACGATAATTAATTAGATATGATTTAATTAATTTTCTAAATCAAATGAGATTTGATAAGGTAATTATCCAATCAAATAAGATTTGATAAGATAATTATCTGTATATCTAATCAAACAAGATTTGATAAGATCAAATGAGATTTGATAAGATATTTTATGGGATTAAGATAGAGTTCATGTTTCTATATAAAGATGTGCATACCTCACAACTCATGCATGAGAAAAACAATTTTGTGAGTTCTTTCTAAATCCCTACGCATCTACCGTCGAGGAGCACCGAAACCCCGCTCGATCGTTGCTCACGTGGACTGAGTAGAGGTGTCGTTTATTCAACGCTTGGTGATCAAAAGCATCTAGTGGTTTGAAAGTGCACTACAAAGGTAACATCTAAACCTTTAGTGACTCTTGTGTAATGCATGGTCCATGGGATGGGTTTTTTCCGCTCATGGTCATTTTAAAAAGAAATTAAATTATAGACTGTGAAACCCCAATATGCTTAACCATAAAGAAGTGCCACCAACATACGGGTACCTTGGGCTTTTGCACCCTCAACTAGAATGATATCGATCCTCTAGTGACTACTCAATGTTACCCAACCTACAAAATACACCTCAACCGCATAGGATCAACATGAGTTATTAGAGTTTCCACACGAGGTATAATCATCCCCAAGGCTCATATTAAGATAACCCATCATGGCCTCCACCATCCAAATTCCTACATACTTTCCACCATGCAACAACTCAAATGTTATGATGCAACTTCTCATACATACAATGCACATAAGCATTCCATTGGACTTTTCTTTACACACAAGTGAATCCTATTTTTTCCTTTCACAGGCTAGTTCACTCATCACAATGATGTTTAGTCACATGTATCATCGTACATGAAACATATCAAATGTCCCACAACATAACACCCATGTGTTCTCAATGAAGAGGTCAAGCACTTAAACACAAGTAGATAGCACAACTATTATATGTATACTTAGCATAATTACCCAAGGCCTAATACTCACCTTTATTAATGTTGTTGCTTGGTGAGGGGTATCTTCTCTAAGTCACACATTGCAAGGAAACTCCAAGCTCTCTGTCTCACTTTCACTTGGCAAGGATAGACCTTACTTAGGGACACTTACTCTATTTGCTTGGTGATTATAAATCTTGCTTAATGACATGGTGTGGGAGAAAACTCTAGCATTCTATCTTATATTTGCTTGACGAGACACCACTAGGACCCTTTCACTTAACGAATTACTCCTAGAGGCTCACCCCAGCCTCTGCCTATTTTTCACTTAGCGAGACATTTCCTTGCTTAGCAAATTATGCCTTAAGTCTCTCCTTAGTCTCTACTCATATTTTTTGCTAACCTAGCCATCTACTTATGTAACTAATTATCCCTAGATCCCTCTCTCTTAGAGAGACACCCTTTCACTAAGTAAGAGATGATGATCAAGGTGTTATGATTCAAGGTCTTGCGAACCCTAAGTCTCTCTCAATGACTCCTAAACATCCTTAATCAATCTAAAAGGGTTCCAAGACATGTTCTAACTTAATTTTATTCAATGCAAGGTAAAATTCACAAATTAAGGCCATACATTCCAACCACTATATCATCAGTTATCAATTTCTCAATTCAAGAACGCAAGGAAAAAAGGAAACCTAAGTACCATTTTATCATAGTATTCAATCACATATTTCAATCTCAAACACATTAAAGGGTTGGAGAAAATTGCATTCCTCTAACATACAATCAAACAACTCCTCAATCACTCACAATCTCCCCTTTCCCATCAAAATCCCAACTTAGGGCACATAAGGGGACAACAACTGATGGGATAAAAGAGGGTAAGGGGAAACACTCACCTTTAGGGACATGTGAGTTGTGTTTTGGGGCTTAGGTTGTCTGATTTCTACTCCTCCCCTTCCTCTTCTTCATTTTTGCCTCATTCTCTCTAACTTCTCTCTTCCTCTATTTTCTGATCGCTAAACCTAAATTCTCTGTACATTCCCTTCTCATATCTTATGGGTGGGCTTGGTGTCTTGTTGGGTCTTAACTCCTCTCTTTGGATACTATTAGCTCATTTCTATTAATTTATAGCACTATAATTAACAACAACAACAACAACAACAACAACAACAACAACAACAACAATAATAACAACAACAACAACAACAATAATGATGATGTGTTTATGATGATAATTATGATGTTCATAATGCCTAGGTCGTCTTTTATCCAATAACATATTGGCAGGATCTTAATAAGGGTCTCTTTGTGGTCTATTTCTAGTACATAGATGGATGGAACATGTAAGATATAACTTTTTAAGTTAGGTGATTGTTGTGATACCTTCAATATTAAGAGGGTATGGGTACCTTTTTTTTTTTAATCTTGAATCAATAAAAAAACAATTATCTATACATTAAAAAAATTACATTATAATCAAGTTAGAAATTAATTTTAATGGTATATATATATAATTGTAAAATTGAGGTTTATTTCATTTTTTTTTTCAAATTCAATATTAACCATAAAAAATATGTAACTGTAAATGGAATGGACAATAGAAGTAACTCCAAATCATTTAGCAATTAATTAAAAAAATAACAATATCTTGAACAAATAACTCATATTATCATTTTCAAATTATTCATAAAAGTGAATATTACAGGTATATATGTTTATAATTTATTTATCTATTCAAGAAAGGTACTGGTATCGTTTTGAAATTGTTAAGGCAAAGTAGAATTTGCCATTATAATTAAATTGTGTAATACTCTCATGTATAAAATAACACGTCCGTATTTCTTAGCAGCCATCATCGTTATCTTTTGATTATTGATTGTTTTGGTCCATGTATATATACTTGGAAATTAGTAATACAATTGGTTTAGGTAAGTGTGAGGATCTTATTGAAACTGTACATGGGCGATATATATTTTTTTTTTTTGAGTAATTCATGGGCGATCTTCTACTGTAAAAAAATGAACAAAAGTTATGCACGGATGATGGTCTGTTCTTGATATCCATGATATGCTTCACTAGAAAATATACATAATTCTGAAATCGTACGTCAAAGGAACCTTGCTTTCTGCGTTTGAATAAACAAATTATCTCATTCATTCATGAAACATGGGACGTTTAACTTATAGCAAAGGTGATGCATATATATTCTTTGATTTTAAAAGAAAACATAATTATTAAGTACAACAACGTGTTTTATAAAAAGTTTGTCGGTTCATCAGTTAAGCAAATCAGATTTCTTTGTCATTAAAATCAAGCGCCACGCAGATACATTTTGTTTTAATTGGTGGGGGGCTCTATCTTTTAGAAGGGGAATTGTCGATATCTCATGGTGATGTTGCATTAGAATCAGCTTAATTGGTAGTTTCTGGTGGAGGCTTCATTCAAGCATTATGGTCGTCGGTCAATGAGTGGATCGAGTGAAGACTGGATTCGATCATTGGATAACCTCAATTTTCAATAATTGGAAAAGTGCTTTAACGTGTAATAGTGCGTCCGTGGAGCATGTCACAATATTAATCAACGAGGAGCTGCATGGGTTTATTGATTTTATATTCCAATACAGTATTCTTTGTTGCATTTTGGGGCTAATTAATTGTTCGTTGGTTATGTCAAGTGCAATTTGCTATTTTCATGTAATCTTTCCTACGTCCAGATTTTGACACACCCTATGTTTAATCTGGTTACACATTAGTGATAATATTGCCTTTAAAAAAAAAAAAACTAAACCATTTACTACAAAGACAGGGCAAGGAACATGTGATGCAATCACTTTCCAAAAACCTCTGCCAATGTGGATACTCCCCTACCCTAGTCTACACCCCATGAAACATATAATATACCAATTATACACAAAATTAGGCTATATATGATGAATGTCATATGTATAATGCTATATATACATATGTATCATGTCTTATGACTCCTCCTGCATCACCATATGTATTTTTTTATGCTTTCAACTTCCGAAATTTCAGAATTGAAAATCAACCTATTACGTGATCTTCAAATAGACCAAATGTAGGGACCAAACAAGCTGCCGCATTTATACCAAGTATATGACAATCTAACAAACTCCTAAAATGACACAATTTTAGGCATTTTAAATGAAAAAGCAATATATTGAACCTTTTTGCCAACATATATAGTGACCTTTTTTATTTTATAAAAACTGATAACAAATTTTTTTTATGGGCCTAAAACTTAAGCTTTAATTACTTACTCTTGAGTCGGCCCTCAGTCATATCCCCACTATGCGTCTTATGTTGATTAACAAATACCAGAGCCTTTGATGATACATATGTAACATGTAGTTATATATAGGAATAATATTGTTGAACACCTCTTAGTGTAGACAACAAAAAAGAGATAGGAAAAGCATAGACACAAATAATTGATATAATTAGTGATATGATGTAACAAGAAGATAGATATAAAAAGAAATAAGAAGTATTCAGGAATAAGATAGATACAATTAATTAGGTGTTAATTAGCATGTATTTAGGTGTCCAAATATGATGATCCATAAATATAATATACTAGTTTGTTACCTGTGCAATGCACAGGTTAGTTTCAAAGGTAGGTAAAGATAATAAATATTTTTAAATAAAAATGTAAAAAAAAACTTAAAAAATTTGAATTAACAACAATAAAATCTAAAAATAAGAATACTTTATCAAATGTACTAAAATGCTTATTCAATTATTCATTTCATCAACAAAACTTTCCCATAGAGTACAGGTAATTTGATTGGTCCTAAATATAATTTTTACAATATATATGATATTAATGACACATTTTATAGAAAACTTAAAAAACTTTATCAGTACATAAAAAAATATTGCATGTAAGTAATTATAAAACTTACTCCAAATCCTCTAAAACAATGTGCATGAGCTTATTTTTCTTCTCATTACTATCTATTTCTTTTATATCAGCTTTCTGTACCGAATGCCCAATAATATCTACAAAATGATTAATATATATAGAGAGAGATCCACTTACTCTAAGAGTAAGTCTAAGAGAGTTACTCCTCATCCTCACCATTCATTTTTTTTAAAATCTAATGGTTAAGATTAGCAAATATAAAATGAAATTGAATATATCTAAATGTAAATAGTTCAAACCTATCAAGTAACCATCATCAAATCCTTTCAAAACGTGATCAAATGGCCGAAAATCAAAGGAGTAAATAGGATGAAATCAATAGCAACTTTGGTCAATTTGGTTAATTTGATAAAATTCAGCTTATATTCATATCTAGTTGGCCTGAATTCTGTTTCAGGCGGTGCAACTAAAACATTTTCTACAATATAAGGTAGTCCTTCCTGAATGGACATGTAAAATTGATCCAAATTATTTTTCTTGATGGAAGCATGTATTCTACCACCTTACAAACAACATAATAAAAATAAATATTTTTCACATAAGTTAATACTAAAAAATAGGGAATATAATAATAATCAAAATTAAAAGAATAGGTACCTTTTCATCAAGGAAAAACATTTCAATACTATTAAGATGCTCTACATTTTTGTTGACATAAGTAACTATACATAATCAGATGACCCAAACTTTTAGAAAAGAGACAAACGTATTTTCTTAACTCATACTGTTATATCCTCCTATAGAAATAATAATGAGACCATTAAATTGAAAATGCCTAATGATTGAGGCATATGTGATAATGTCATTAATTATTCAGTCTAAAAATAATGATTAAAAATAACTTATTCCTTTAATTATAAATATTATATTAATATTATTATGATTAAAAATTATTATTATTATTATTATTATTATTATTATTTAAAACAACTTCATACCATATTTAAATATTATTATTATTATGATTAATATTTAAAGAAATTGTTTTAATTGCACGAAATATTTACTTTGTACATAATATCTAAAGCTATATCCAAAGATTCTTAGTTGAAATTCACTAATATTTTAAAAAAGGAATTTGTAAATATATGAAAATATAATAAAAAGATAAAAAGGAATTATTCGTTCAAATTGACACCACTTTCCTTATTATCTGAAGATTCTTTAAAATTAGGGTAATTAATGTATTTGAAAAAGAATTCTTAAATTCTTCTTTTTAGATAAGAATTCTTAAATTCTTAAATATAATACAAAGATTCTTCTTGTCAAATTCAATAATTTTGTAAAAAAAAAAAGGATTTTTAAATATAAAAAAATAATAAAAAGATAAAAAGGAATTCTTCATTCAATTTGATGCCACTTTCCTTATTATCCGAAGATTCTTATGGATAATTAATATATTTAAAAAGAATTCTTAAATATAATATAAAAATTATTTTAATTAATTAATAAGGAAATAAAAATCAATTTTTGATATTAAATAAATTTTGTTAATTATTTTTTAGATTAATTATATTAGAGATTGAAATAATTTTATAAAAGATTCTCGAAACTATTATAAGCAAATTTTAATTATATTTTAATATCACAAATAGTATTCACGATATTTTTTTAGCTAGCAATATTTTTCTTGCAAATATAATAAGATATTAGTTACTCTAATTTCTTATTGATAAATTTTTTTATCTCTTAAACATAAAAAATAATAATAAGATAAAAAGGAATTCTTCAGATGCCACTTTCCTTATTATCTGAATATTCTTATGGGTAATTAATATATTTAAAATGAATTCTTAAATATAATATAAATATGATTTTAATTAATTATTTAATAAGGAAATAAAAATCAATTTTTGATATTAAATAAATTTTGTTAATTATTTTTTAGATTAATTATATTGGAGATTGAAATAATTTTGTAAAAGATTCTCGAAATCAATTATAAGAAAAATTTAATTATATTTTAATATCACAAATAGTTTTCACAATTATTTTTTAGCTAGCAATATTTTCCTTGCAAATATAATCAAATATTAGTTACACTGATTTCAGGATTATTTTCAACAAAAAATAAAAGACATACAATTTGTTATTTTTTTAGTTTATCAGTAAGAAAAATGCTAATAAATTTAAATTTGTTTACCTTTTTAGGATTCTTCTCAATTTTTTATAAAGCTCCTGCATATATTTATGATTACTACAATTTACTATTACTATACAATTTGTTATTCTTTTTAGTTGAGCAGTAAGAAAGATGCTAATAAATATTAAATTTGTTTACCTTTCTAGGATTCTTCTCAATTCTTTATAAAGCTTGTGCATATATTTAAAAATAACAAATTAAAAAGTTTGATTGCATGTAATTAATCTAATTTACGATTACTATAAAAAATTACTAATTCACCCCAACGCAACTACTAACATGTGCATATATTTAGTATTCATATTAATGTAATATGGTCATGTAAACCCGTGCGATGCATGTGGGATAATATATTAGGGAGAAGTAGAATAAATAAATGTTTTATTTTTATTTTACTATTATTTAACTTTTATAATCCTACTAATTACATTGATATAATTATAGAACACTAAATTCTAGAATAATTATTCAAATAAAAAAGAATTCAAGACATAAAAACATTCGTATAACAACTAATTTAAGAATTTTCAACATTTGAAACACAACACAAGACGCACGCATATTTATATATATGATAAGCATATTAAACTCATAGATTGTTAAAAAAAATTCAAAAAGAGTTATTCATGATGTCCTATACATTGTTCGAATTAAAAGAAAACATAACTTAAAATATAAAGTAGCCTAGTTCAGGGAGCATGGGCTTCATCCTTAATTGTGTTAGTTTTTTGCCATGAATGAAATGTGCATAAAGTCAGATAATCATGAAAGTAGTATGAAGGTCAAGGTAGGTAGTATATTGTTTAATGAAAAGATACTCAGTAGTATATTGTTTAACGAAAAGATACTCAAAATGTACTATTAAATGATATTAGTTTTTTTATTCAAATTTTTATTCATATTAGATAATATTTGTTGAATAGCCAATCAATCAATTTCAATAACACACCTATTATTAACATTGATATTTTAATGATAAAATGTACCAATAAAAATAATTTGAATAACAAATTTAATATTTGTCCTATATAAATTGAATAATTTGTGATTTAATATCTATAAATTGAATAGTAATGCATTTGTTTGGATAAACTTCTCTAGAAACACTTCTAGGAGAAGAAAAAAAAGAAAAAAATGAAATGAGTTTCTCCATAAACTAAAATTTGTTTATGCATAAACTAATTTGTAAAAGTTTTCTCATAAAGTTTCTCTAAAAGATGATTTTTAACTTATGCATAAGCTAATTTTAGCTTATGAAAAAGCTCATTTCATTTTTTTTTCTTCTTATTTTCTTCTCCTATAAGTACTTTTAGATAAGCTTATCCAAATATACCCTTATTGTATAACAATAATATTTTCATATTGATGGATTTAATATCGACAAATATTCTAATTTTCAATTATAAAAAAAAACTTTTTGAAGTTTAGTGTATTTTCTTACCCATCAACAAACTATCATCACTTGTAGAAAGTATATGTTCCAAAGATGAATTTTTTTTTTAAAAAAAAATTCCTGAGAAAATTTTCTGACTCACACTTAATGCACTTTGTGCTTCCCAAATTCCCAAAAGATAATTATTCAAATTAACTTGATCACTTAAGAATTAAGTTTTGGCTTAATTATGTTTTTAGTTCCTTAAATTAGGAAATTTATTTTTTTAGGCCCTCAAATAAAAAATTGTATTTTTAATCTCTCAAATTCAAAAAATGTTCTTTTTATCCCCTCCCCTCAAATAAAAATTTATATTTTTTAGTCCTTCAAGTTCTGGTATAGGGACTAAAATGATCATTTTTCAAATATGAGGAATTAAAAAATGCAATTTTTATTTGGACGACTAAAAAAATAGCCCCCTAATTTGAGGGACTAAAAACATAATTAAGCCTTAAGTTTTTAATAACTTTAAGTATTTGTGATAATTTTTTTATTCTGTTAAGTATTTGTGATACGAAAAGAATTTTAAATAATTCCGAAAAAAAAGGATTTTCGATGACATTTAATTAAATCCAACATTATGGCCTCAGATTGGTAGAAAATCAAAAATCACTAAGGAAAATATTTATTTTATTTTTAATTGATATAAGTTTAAAATATATGATAAGATTGAGGAATCTACCTTAATCAACATTATTCTAGATTTAGAAAACTTCTCAAATTATTTTTTATATTAATTTAATTTACATAATTAACACAAAAATTAGAAGAAGAAAAAACTTTTCAAATTCCCAAATATAAATATTAAGAATAAATTAAATGTGTGAAATAAGTTAGGAAATAAATTTAAATGAAAAAGAATTTTAAATTGAAATTAAAGAGTTATAAGAGGAAATATATATTGTGTTGAATTTAATTTATTGGTTATGATAATAATAGTTTGATTAGTCAAATTCGGTTAATATATGTTATAGACACACGTTAATTCTTATTAAAATAATCCTAATATATGATTTAACTTAATTATTAATGTAGTTCATCTGACTAATTTAAAAGCATTCATTTATATTTTTCATGAATAAATTCAAAAAATAATTCAAAGCAAAAACTAAATATAATATAAACAAAATTTAGAAGCATTTATTTATATTTTTTAATATAAATAATAAAATAAAAATTCATATTATATGTTTTATATCTCTTGAAAGAGAGATAAGCATATAAAGATAAACATATGATTCAACCTAGAGATACTTCAATCTAGAGCAAGTTTCTATGCTGAAGATTTTTGAACTACAACCTTTATCCTTTATGAATTCTTTCTTTTTGCATGAAATGCATCCAACCACTTCCAAGAGAATGCTAAGTCCATCCATGTCTACCTTCTTCAGTATTTCACACTCGTACAACAAATTACGATCTTCATCTACTAAGTAACAAATTTTATAAGCATTTACATGCCCTTCTTGAACAAATATTGCAGAAATTTTGTGGCAAGAAGGAAACAAATTAGTATAACAATGTTGAGTAACATAATATATTCATTGAAAAGTTATAAAAAAAATACTAACTTGAGGAATTTTACCAACAGCAGCTCTGGATGATAATGTTACTGGTCAAAATCGTAACCACAATCTCTTCTTTGTTTACATCAACATCTTCCTCAGAATCAAAAGAAGATATATTAGTCATTTTTTCTTCTAGATTCATATCATCCTTCAACTAAAAAATCCGTTCTATATTAGTATCTATATATAGAGTGTGAAGGAATGGGAAAGAGATAACCTTAGAAGAAGTATTTAAAAGAGATAACCAATAAAAATAGATTTTTTGGGTTTTAAAATGAAACCAATCAAAATATTTAAATTCATTTTTGCAAATCACGTCCAATAATAATAATATTTCTAAAATCTAGTTACCATGATATTATTTTAAAATATAAAACTAATCATGATATATTATTTTAAAATTTGAGATTCTGATTGTGATTGTGCTAATAATAATAATTAATTGTAGTAAAATAAGGAATGAAAAAAAAGGAGGAAAAATTTCACCAGTACATGACACGTGTACTACCAATCCTAATAATCAGCAAATATATTTTATATAAAATTGATTGATTGATTGGTGATTGATATTGATAGATAGATAGATAGCGTGTACTACCAATCCTAATAATCAACAACTATATTTTATATAAAATTGATTGATTGATTGATTGATTGGTGATTGATATTGATAGATAGATAGATAGATAGCGTGTACTACCAATCCTAATCAGCAACTATATTTTATATAATATTGATTGATTGATTGATGATTGATATTGATAGATAGATAGATAGATATATAATATAAAAATAAATCAAATATCAAATAATAATAATAATAATAATAATAATAATAATTTTAAAATTGAATAAAATTACTTTAATTAAAATATTAAAATATATATTATGCAGGTTACAAAACATTTAAAATATAATTTTAAATTCTATTTAAATTTGGAAAGAAAATTAATAATATATTAAATTAAATGTCTTACAAGTATTAAGATTGTGATTGTGTTAATCAATATCAATTAATTAATTGATTATATTGATACTAAAATTAGAAATGTCACCAGAATATGACACATGGACAACCAGTCCTAGTCAGCAATTGTGTTTTATATAATATATAGAATAGATGCAAGCCTTTGGAAAGTTCAGGATTTTTTTTTGTAACCATGACATTAGTGTGAAGTATCCACCAACTAACTATATTTGTGTTTTTTTCTATTTTACGTAACTATTATTTTAGCTTGTGGATTGCATAGAATAAATATTTATTTTATACAACTACAATTTATAACTTATAATAAAAAAAAATTCTAAATATATAAATTATATTATAATTAAAATCTAAAATAAATCATTTTTAACATATAAATTATATTTTAGATTTATGATAAATAATTTATGTTGTGATATATTATTATTTTTAATTATTGAAAATTTGTTTTAAAAATATTTAAATTTATGTTAAAATTAAAAATATTAAAAATGGTAGATTAAAAGAGATAAAAAAATTAAGTTAAGCCAAGGGGGAGTTTCCCTTTTATATATATACCAAAAGCAACTTTTTATTTAAATATTTTATATATTTTCTCTTTTATGAATCTATATAATTAGTTAATAGTAAGGGAACCTAATATATGCCTGCTACACAGCATAAAAAACTCAAAAGTACTCCTCAAAACAAGATTCCTTGGTATAGTTTAAACCTGTTATTAAATGAGCTATTATAATTTGCTACGCTTTGCTTTCTATTTTAATTTTAATTGAACACGTTTCTAAGTAAAATATTTATTTCTCTAACTAGCACCTTTCACGTGGTTAGAGTTTTTATAACTAGATCGGGTTTATAAGACATGCAGACATTGTAATTTTGAAAACTGCTGAATTAGAAATCTAATGCAAAAAACAGCAAATATCTATAATCATTGGACTATATTAGATATATTTGAATTATCATGAAATAAGTATAATCACTGATATTTTAGACAATGAAAACATCAACATTATTACATAAGTTTGCTTAAAAGTAGCCAACATTATCAAAACTTGATCGAGTATCTATTGGTGCATCTGACTGGAAAACAAAATCTTGATTAACGCATTTTCTTCTTAATTTCCTTTGTTAAAGACATGTTATTCATATACTAATCATTTATTGGTTGTTAGCATTTCTTTATTGACCATATTCAATTCTAGCACCTTATACTCAACTTCTCACTTTTTATAACTTTTGTAAACGCAATTAACTGATCAGGGTGCTGATGTAAGTCTGTTAATTATATGCTCCATCATGTTTATTCTATATTTTTTATTTCTTATTTCTTATTTTATATATAAGAGGATTGTTTTAGAAGCTGAATTAATACATTTAATACAGGAATCGAAATCTACAGCTAATGTTGGAGCATCTGATAATGAAGCTGAAAATGATATTACTAAATTTTCAAATTCTTTAAAAAAAAAAAAGAAAGAAAAATCAGGCAGCCAAGTTTGAAGAAAAGCTAAATTTCTTGAATGAAGATATTAAAGAGGTATAAAGTATAGTATTTCATTTAGGATAGATTCAGTGTTTCCTGAATGTATAATTATCAATCTTAGTGGTTCTGGATTATCCATACTGTTAATTGGAAAAGGACAATTTCTAGGAGGAGATAGCCATACTGTTGTCTTCCAAGTTTTTGCCCTTATTTCGAAATTTCCATTTTTTTTTATGTAAAGCTAATATACCCCATAATTATAAATCGAAAGATGAACATAAATAAGTATCTGTTTGGTAGAAATAAAATATCATATAAAAAAATCTACTGCATGAGAGTCAGCCGAGTCTAAGAGATCTTGCTACAAACTTGCAGTGCTATGAAAATAGCTTATGCTTTCCGTAAACTACCGGTAAGAATAGGGGAAAAAGTCAGGTATCCTACGATAGGGGAATCAAAAGTCAGAGTTTCTTAACTTATATCTACTGGTAAGATATGCATTAGTTCAGTAAACTTCTACATTCTTTGACATAAGTCTCTTTAATCAGAGGTCACAAACTGGAGTATCCTATGATAGGGGAAAGAGATAGGTAAGAATATCAGAGCCCCACTTCTAGATGTTTTATATCAGGATCAAGTATGACAGAGTCTAGGTGATCAAGATTTAAAATCAATGGAAAGATAAAATGATACAGCCAAGCAAACAGTGATCATGACTTCATGTCAAGATAGTATAGTGCATTGCAAGCTTGAAGTTCTTAACATCTTTTTATTTGCTTTAGAAAAGGTCTCACATATATAACTCAAGATGAAAAAAGAAACAATCCTACAAATAAAGTAAAAAAATATATATATATCCCAAAGTTATGGATAGTTAAATTTTTTTCCTAGTTGCATAGTTAAAACAGAAATGCAAGCTCACAATTGTCTTACTCTTTCATGCTTCTATCCAAAACATGCCTATGAGGGCCTCTTTTTTTTTCAGTCAAATGACTTTGTTTGATAAGAAATTTATTTTCATCAGCATCTGAATCCTTCAAGTCTTCTCATATGTTGTTGAGGTCTTAACCGAGGCAGGTATATGTAATAGGACTTTGTTTACAAACTTTTCTACATGGCATTCTGCAGAATCTCCTATTAGCCTTTCTATCTTTGAAATCCTGGAAAAGAAATTCGGCGAACACAGCATGACAGTGGATATTTACAATCACAGTTATTTGAAGCCCACAGCCAAGAAAGCAAAATAACCATCTCCACCATATCTTTCAAGTCTCTCTTTTTGCTGTAAAAATAATTAAATTTCTGTTACCTCAAATCACCCACACTGCTGCATAATTGAATCACGTAACAAAAATGGCTTCAGAGAACTTAGAACTCTTCCACGTTTCAATGCCTTCAACGTGTTTTTTTTTTATATACATAAGAGGAAAGTACATAGCAACAAAAGAACCATGAGACTACAAATCCAAAGAGTAATAACGTCTCAACTCTGTAAAAACAGTAACATGTGCAGGCAGCCACTGGTGTGTCTTGTGCAGACGTGGGGTCTTTAGCACCCCAAACAGCTAGTAAATATGCCACTTATTGGCAATTCATGGAATATTGAACTAGGGCCAAACCATTCAACTGCTGGTCCATTTTGAGGCATAATTTCACCTCTTCTTAAATTTTAAAAATTAAATATAATAAATCTTGCATTAAATTGGGGCTGGACAATGAATTGCCTGTTTCAAAGTTCTTGTTCAAGCTCAACCCCTCTAACTTGTTGTTGCAAAGCTGCTAGGATGAATGTATCAAAAAAGCTGCTAGGTAATTTGTTGTCACAGATTAGTTAGATATTTCTTTGTCAGATTTGTAATTTTGTACTCAGTCTAGATGGTATAAGCAAATGTAAGCTATGCACTCTCGTCATTAACTAAAATAACATATTTTATTTACCTTGTGAATATTATCTAATAGTGTAATAGTATGAGTCAGTACATTTATGTTCCACATCACTGATTTTGGTCTAGAACTTCCTTATCTCTGTAGATTCATTTTGTTGGAGTAGTTTACTGTTTACTTGCCCCTATTCCTGTTATTTATACTCCACCTCACTTGATCACTTGTCCAAAATTATTACCTTTACTTCCTCTAAAGGACCAAAATTCAGCAGCAAAATTCAGTATAACGATACATTACAATCTAGACTGAGGAAGGCTACACTTTGCGCTGAATTTGGAGGATTGAGAGAAGGAGGACCAAAATTTATAAAGAACATTTACAATTGCAGAGTGAATCTGAAATGCTTAAGAGAACTAACACCAAAAAACATAAATTTTTAAAATGTAAAGGAAGCAATTTGGTTAGAATTGTTTAAATCATTATATCTTTTTCCGGCAAAACATAACTTTTTTTGACAAAGCATATATTTGTTGACAAACTAAGAAAAAAAAAAAACATACCTGTTTCGGCGTAAATGGCAGAACCTATATATCCAAATGAAGCAGAAGAAAAAAAAATATAGCAGCAATACAAATAAATCAATGATTATAAAGAAATGTTTTTGAGTATATCGCAGAAACTATAAAGGAATGAGGACCAAATGATTATTTTTGCGGCGTGAGTATTATCCCTATTCCCATAACATGTAAAAATAATTTGTCACACAGATTTTATTTCAAAAAAACAGTATCAAAACCATACCTTTTGAGAAACATGATACTAAAACTAAGGTTCTGCCCATACCTTTTGGATGCATAGCTTAAGGTTGATAAGTTTCCAACTGCTCATATTTAAACAATTAGTAATGAGAAACATGATACTGAAACTAGTATTTCCTATTTTAAAAAAATTCAAAATTGTTTTAATGAAGCTTCATAAAATACCATTTGTAACATCATGTTTACTTTGGATTGCAAATTCATAAAGCTGAATACCTAAATGGAGGTACAATCAAATATAGAAGAAGAAGAAGAAGCATTACCTTTCATATTCTCCTCATCTTTCTTTACTACTTTAGTTACTTCCACTTCTTCAAACACATTAGTCAGTGGCTTTGGTGGTCTTCCTCTTCTTCTATATAAGCTGGGACTTTATCCTCTTCACCACTTCCAGGATCCTCAACATTAACAGATTGCTTCTTCCCTTATCCTCTGCCTCCACCCATTGCCAAAAGACCCTGTTGATCAAATGTATTAAAATGTCTCTATAAGAACTATGTGCAGACGAAATAAATATACTACAAAATAAAAATCAAATATCTGAAACAAAAGATGAGGTTTAAAAAATGAAACTTAAAACTGAACATCACTTTTGAGTGATTCTACTTGCAAACCAATTCTTGATAAAATGCAATAAAATTACAAATTGATATCTTAATTGTTGTTGCTTCCATTACTCCAAATTGAGGCTAAATATTCTCGTTTCATAGCCATTCTTACATTTTAGAGTTTGTAACTGCAAACACTACACAATAAAAGTTAAAACCAAAACTGTTTATTTATGTTTCAACCCTACTTTTCATAGTTTATCTCGTCAACAAGCTACATTGATGCAATCTGTCAACATGATCACTCATAGGTAGTTCAAATGATAATTATTTTTAAAGCCAATATGTGATCGTTACTACCAAAAAACCAACCAATTTTGTATATTTTTTAATAATAATAACAATCAAATAAAATCTCGAGTTGTAAAATATTAGCTATTAAATTGGATTGCAAATTCATTAAGTTGATTACCTAAATGGAGGTACAATCAAATATAGAAGAAGAAGAAGAACCATTACCTTTCATAATCTCTTCATCTTTCTCTATTATTTTAGCTACTTCCACTTCTTCAATTTCATCAGTAAGTAGCTTTGGTGGTCTTCCTCTTCTTCTATAAGTTGACTTTATCATCCTCAACAATAACATATTGCTTCTTCCCTTTTCCTTTGCCTTTACCCATTGCCAAAGGACCCTGTTCAACAAAATGTATTAAATACACTTCAAAGGCGAAACAAAGATCAAATAACTAAAACAAAACTTGAGGTTTAAAAGATGATATTTAAAACTGCACATCAATTTTGAGTGATGCTACTTGCAAACCAATTATTGATCAAATGCAATAAATAGTACGCAGAAAGGAAGCAAGGAAAGCAGAAAAGATTGGCAACCCAGGTAAGGTTCTCACTCTATAAGTTTCAATAATTGAAAATGCAACAAGTTAACTTGTTCAATCCCCACTATCTGTCAACAATACATCAAATCAAACACAATAATAGAAAATAAAGAACAAATTTAAAATTAAACAAAATAGAGAAGAGGAATCCGATAATCTTATTAACATACTCCCAATAGGCCATGACAGCGTTGCTCTCAACGGCAACCATAAATTGTTTCTCAAAAAATAAGAAAAATTTATATTATTGGTAAGGGAAGTTGTTGGTTTGAGAGAGTGAGGGTAGGGATAATTCTGACCACTGCAGAGAACCTTTTCGCGATTGATGTTGAGAAATTCCAGTGAACAAGATCATCTCCCTTGTCCGTGAGAATCTGGGAACCATGTCCGTTGTCCGTGAAAATCCGGGAACTGTGGCTCTTCTTATGCTCCTGTAAAGAAGGATGTTGGCTTCATCAATGTCCTTGAGCACGATGACAGAAAGTGGGTTCCTTCTTATGGCCTCTGCTATTCAATCGAGTGTTATTTTTCCATAGAGATGAGGGGCATTAGAGTCTCCTTCATTTCCATTTCGTTTCTATGGAGCTACTGCCATTTTCTTCTTGCCAAATCCCTTGGTGAAGATGTGGGAATCGAAAAAGAAAAAGGGAAAGTTAAATAAATGAGAGGGAGCTCCAAAAGGCAAAGGAGAGCTGCTGCCATTTTTTTCTTCTCATTATCTGTAATGAGTATTGATGAGCACAATGATCGAAGAGGTGTGCAGGTATCAAGAGACTCTAACAATGGAACAAACAATTTGGTAGATGAAAGGTTATGAGTTTTCCTTAGATATGTGTAATTTGCAATTATGAGCCTCATTATCGAAGAGTTACAATTGGAGTATTGATGTCTGCAGTGGAAAATGAGTATTCATAAATGTTGTAGGTTGGCAGTGGAATATATAAAGACAAAAACGCATTGTTTAGTGGGAGGAAGTTTAGGCGGGAAAATCTACAGGAGAAGTAATTGGATTTATATATACTAGTTTTTCTACCTGTGCGATGCACAAAACTTTTTAGGTTGATGTAGATAGTTATTTTAATTATAATTTATATTTATTTTATATTTTTGTAAATATTTTTAAAAGATTTTTGTAATTGAATATATTTGATGAAAGATAAAAAGTTAATTCTTTAGAATTTTTATATTTCTATAAACATTTAATTATTTAATTTCACAACCTTTAATAGAGTTGTTTCATTTTCTAATTTTTAATTAAAAATAGAACTCTCTAATTAAATTATTTTTTTTATATATATAACACGAATTTTATTTTCTTTCAAAAATATTAAGCCAAAACAATTTTAACAGACTATATGAAAATGTTATTTAATACCATATAAGAAATAATAGTATTATTTTCTAAAATTAATTCATATATTTAAGTAATTATATTTTGCGAAGAGAATAAAGCATTGATAATTATTTCACATCAAAAATTAATTATATAACATTTCCATTTATCATTCTTCACAATTTAAATTATTATATTTGACAATATATAATTGTTGTATATAAAATGAATAAATATATATTAAAACTATAATTAAAATAAGATAAGAAACAAAATTAGAATATGATCCTGTAAAAATTTGAAATAATTGCATTGGTCTACGCCCAATTAATTCAAACTTGAAGAATACAAAAGAAATGACAAATAAAATAAATATAAAATTAAAAAGATAAGAAACAGGGTTTCAAAAACTCAAAAAGCTGCCTATGCAGCGGGAGGTAAAAAAAAGAAGTAATTTTCTTTTGAAAATCGAATTTTGCGCCCATACTTTAGGGTGGGAAAGTTGCTTCTAGGGCAAAAAAAAAAATCCCTAGCTAGACTTGCTTACTCTTCTTATATTAATGATAATGATATGTGCCCGTGCGATGCATGAAGTATTTAGGTTATGTTAATAAAAATAAGGTAAAATATGTTTTTTGATCTCTCTAAAGTTTTCAAAATTCAGTTTTAATCTCGTTAAAAAAAATTGTCTATTTTTTGTCCCTCTAATTTTGAAATGCACAATTTTTTGTCCTAAAAGTTAAGGTAGCGCTTTATAGAGAGATGAAAAGTGATTTAGATAGCGCTTGATGATTAAAAGTGATGCATTTCAAAATTAGATGATAAAAAACAGATAAAAAATTTAGAGGGACTAAAATCAAACTTCAAAAATTTTAGCAGATTTAAAAACATATTTTACCCATAAAATAATAGTATTAATTTTAAAAAAATATATTTTACAAAAAAAATAAAGCATTGATAATTATTTCACATAAAAAATTAATTATATAATATTTTCATTTATCATTCTTTACTATTTAAATCATTACATTTACAATGTATAATCTTTACATATAAAATGAAAAAATCTATATTAAAATTATAATTAAAATAAGATAACAATTGGACCATGTAAAAATTAGAAATAATTTTAGAATAATGAGATTTGACAGCAAAAGAGATAAACATATTAGGCGGTTAAGCAAAAGAGATGAATTATTTATTCAATATTTATGTTTTTTCTTATAATTAATTTTCAAGAATAATTTCACTTGCATAAAGCCTAAAACTCAGATAAAAAAACGTAAATGTAAATTAAAGGGACATGGAAAGAAACAAAAGGCATCCTGGAGTCACCTACTGTGAAAAGAAAAATTGAACCTGCTAAAGGGGAGAGATAAGAAAAAAGTAAAAACAAAAAACAAAAACAAAAATTGTTTAAGAGTAAACATAAACGTAGTAGAGGACTGCGAACCTGATAACTAAATGAAAAGAAAAAAGAAAAGTAAAGAAATAGATATGAAATGAAAAGGCAAATTAGTAATTTCAATTAAATGGATACAGACAAACGAAATGCACACGTGGAGGTAAGTCTGTGAAAAGTCAATTTTACCCACATGCTATGGTTTCAAAGAGACTTAAGAACTTTATATATACTGGGAAAAAAAGAGGCACTTCGTGCCTCACTGTTTCTCTGTATTTTTTTTTTAAATAAATAAAAGAAGTTATATATACAATAGTGGGTAGTTTATAAAAGTAGTTATAAAAAATGTGAGAGTGAATGCTAACTTCTGAATGTAAACTGAGGGAGAAAAGGATGCCAAAAAAAAAAGTGGAGAAGGATTAGAAGTAATTATTATATTTATATATTATTTAAGAGTAAAATTGTCCTAAAAAAGTGAAGATCAAAAAGCAGTTACTAAAAATGATATCCTTTTTATATAATGGTATAGATTAATGATTAAGATATATATGCCATAAGCAACTGCCTTTTTCTTTTATACAAGAAGCATGAAAAAGCAACAAAGAAATCAAAGGAACAAAGTAGAAGTCACGAGGAGACGCAACCTTGATGAAGAATACATCCACTATGACAAGCTTACTGTTGTGCACATGAAGCACCCAATTTGTCTAAATGGTCAGAACACTGATTAGCCTCGTGAATAACTGATAAAGATCAGTTCCTATACATGAGATCTTGTACATATGCATTATTTGTCATTATACAAATATTTTATTACATTAAAAAAGTATGCAAATATTAAAATATAAATTGAATGATGGGGGTCCACTTTATGTACGTCAGCTTAGGAAAAAAAAAACGTTGTTTAGTAGAAATAATTTAGACTAGGGCTAACAACACACTCATTCTAACATATTTTTTGATCCTTTATCTTATTTTTAAGATTCATTTTGGTCCTTCATCTTCCAAAATATTCATTTTGATTTTTTAACTTTTAAATTTAGGTCAAATTGGTCTTTTTGAAATAATGATCTTTTTCGATTTTGTGACATTATTTTGAACATTTTTTTGACTTATTCAAGACATGAAACATATCTCATTAGATTCACCTACGTGAAAACTATGGAAATGAAACTGATATTCAAACCAAAAGGGTCATAAAATGGTAAGAATTGTGTGAAAATTGAATCCAACAAACACCCAGAAAATCGAAAATTTTAATATAAGATTCTTTTTTTTTTGTTGCTCGTGAAAAAATACATAATTATGTGGGTTTCACGTCTTATTTAATGAAATTCATTCATGATTTTCTAAATTTTAATAATTCTTAACTGATAATAGAGTGTATTATAAACATTTGATAGAACTTGCTTAAATTAATTCACCATACCACCTTTATGAGCTTTATCATTGTCATAACCGGGTCGTTGCACAGCAGGAAGACGAAAAATAATTTAAAAATAGAAGTCACCACCAATGTTTATCTTGGGAAAAAACATTGGAAAACCCTTAAAAGGAAATGGTCTTGGAAACCAGATTTTGGGTTTGGGAATAAATTACGTATAGGGAAGGTATTAACATTGTACGACGTCCATCTTAAAATGGGTAGCTCTAATTAAATGAGCAAAATTTGAATAATTTTAAAATTATTTATTTTACCTCTCAAGACAAACAATAATATTTTTGGATACTTTATTTATTGTTATTAGTATTATTATTTTTTAACATGAAAATTTATTATTAAAAAGAAGTTTATTATTTTGAAAAAAGAAGATTATTATTGTATTTTTTATCTTTTCAATTTTTTTTTTATCTTTTCAACTCGATAAGGGTGGTGGTCCCTTGCTCCTACGTATCTCTAGATGCAAGGAGAATCAAAGTTACGTAGTTCTCTTGGTAAAAAAATATTTGTGTGATGTCTTTTATTAAATTTTAATTTTATCGTTTTAGGAACCTCTGAATTGTCATAGTTCATACGTCCTAAAATATGAAATTTTTTTATCGTTTTAGGAATGTCTGAATTGTCATAGTTCATACGTCCTAAAATATGAAATTGACATAGGTGTACACCCAAGCCAATCAATTTGATATTTTTATTCTTCAAGCAATTTAATTTCATATTAACATTTTATTTTAGAGAAGACTTTTTAAGACATCAAGTTGTCGCAGCTTGTGCCTCAAATTCCAAGGATTAAAACGATGTCACATTCAATCAACCCTTTCTCTATTAATGTTATTTTATTAATATTTATTAATTTATAACTATTTACTAATGAAAAATAAAATAAACATCCTAGTCACCCCAAAATCAATATGAGAATCTTTTTATGGAGAAGAACTAAAAAGAACATTTTTCGAAATCAGGAGACTAAAAAAAACAAATTTAAATTTGGGGGGATCAAAAATAAAAGTGACCCAAATTTAAGAGACCAAAAACATATTTATGTCCATTGTCTAAATTTCACCATCTAATGTAATGACTCATGGTTTATACAAATTACACACACACACACACACACACATATATATATATTATAAAATATTAAAATTATAATATCATTTCAAAGGAAAAAATTGTAAAAATGAAACTTATAATTTAAGAAAGATTATGATCAAGTAAAATATTCTCTCGAATTTTAGGCTGAGTTATAGAAGATATATTCACCATTTTAATCCGTAAAGTCATTTTTTTAGGGGGACGAAACAATTAACACCAAGTGTGATATTTTTATGCTTACACCAGTTAACTTTTTTAGAATACAAAATTTAAATATCTAATCGTTGAATTGAAAATTTTTACAATGTAGATTAAGTTTATTAAATTTCATGCAAACTAGCAACTAATTGATGATTCATCATGCAACTTTATTTTGATGGATAATATGCTATTTTTTGGATTTAAAAAGTTTAGCTAAGTTGGTTTATCGGAGCTCACAAGAGTCAGGGCAAGCCTCAAGACTCAAAAAGTGCTTATAAAGGTACTACAAATTATGCACTAACAAGTCCTGACATCGAAAGCAAGATTCAAACTCACATCCTTGTAAGATGTGAGCTCAATCCATATCATTTGAAACAACCTTTGTTGGCAATTAATATGTTATTTAAAACATAAATAAATGTGCCTTTCTAGATAACATATCAATGAATATCCAAATTATGAGAAATTTGATATACATGGTCTCAAAGATAGTGTCAAAAGATTTAATGGTTGGATTAATAAATTTTAAATGGTTAATATGTTTTTAGTCCCTAAACTTTTTTCAAGTTTTCACTTTTAGTCCTTGAACAAAAAGTTGATCGATCTTTATTGCTGATGTTTTTAAATGGTTAATATGCATTTTACGGCGATTCATTTTCTGGCGGTTAAAAACATTTGCAAAAATGTTTGGCCAAAGTATTTGAAATATATTAAACAATTTATAACGGTTAAAAACCGTTAGAAATTACTTCTCGTCTTTTTCCAGAGAACTCTTATCTTTTCCTTTACCCTATATCAACGAAATTAACACATACCCAATGACTAATTGAAATATGTTAAAGATTAAAAACAAAGAATGTGTTGAGACAAAATCCCTCCAAAAGCTAAAGTTTTAATGATGACAAACCTTCAAGAAGCAAACCTTAAGTTATCTAAACTTACTAATGGTTGCTTTAAGTGTGCTTTAAAAGACAAGACTAAATTCATAAGCATGGAGAAGGTGTGAAGCATTAATCCTATAGTGAGAGTTTTCCAGATATAGATTATGCATTCAGAAACAGAACTATCAGAAGGAGAGTTGATTAGAAGCTGGAAAGACAGTCATGTTTTTTGAGTCAAAGTGTAGCTTTCAGAAGCTGTATATGATTAAAAGCATGATGTTGGGGTAGCTTTAGTCAAAGGGTAGATATCATAAGCTACACATGACAAAGGGATCATCAGAAGAGTGCATTGCAGAAGAGAGTGGTGAAGACAGACATTCTACACTATTCAGAAACACGCACACACCAGAGCTTACAGTCAGAAGACATGCACCAGTGTACTGAAGCACTTATTTTGAAGTTGGGAGTTCTCCAAAACACTTAAAGATGTTTAGAAGAAGGGAACTCAAAGAAGACAACAAGTTTTGACCAAGAACAAGAAACCAGAAGACTTAAGATTGAAGCACAATGCATTACAGTAAACATAGCATCTCAAGATGACATGTTGCAAACCAATCTTCATAAAACATCCTATGACAAATCTCAAGAAGTCATGAGGATCCACTAAGACCATATAGCTCCACACACAACAAATACATTACATATTTGAAATGTGCAAGCTGTCAATAACGGTGGAGAAGAGAGTAGAGATGAATGAAGCAGCTCAAGAAGAGTTCGAAGCTACAAAAGACTTGGAGGAAAAGCAAAGAGCTGAACTGCTAGCTGCATGAACTTGGACAACTTATACAACATTTGAATTTTGAATTCTACCTCCAACAACCATAAATGACTAGCTCCAAGGCCTATATAAGGATGCAAATTCAAAGGAGCAACTTGCAAGGAAGGGATGCCAAATTGAGAGGGTAAAGTCAGAAAAGGGTTAATCCAAAATACCTCAATCATAATCCTCCTTAGCCAAAACACTCTAGGTTAAGCATATTCAAATTGCAAAAGGGACGTGAAAGAAAAATCAGCACGAAAGTTTGTGCAGCTGCCGGGCACGAGAGTGTCAGAATGTGTATTTAGCTCCAGGGGGGCTCTGGCTCAGCACGAAAGTTTGTGCGGCCGGGCTAGAATTTGGTTAATTGATATTCTTTTGAAACATTTCCCGTTTTGATTTATATGATTATGTTGTTCTTGAGGTGTTTATATTATGGTAAGGTAGTTGTATTATTGTTGTAATAATCATGTTTTTATGAGATGATGAATGATAATCTTGTATTGTAACCATCCCTATATGTTAAAAAGGAGTTAGCTATGACCTTTGGGAAGTTTTTTTCATAGAAAAATGGTATACTTGGGAGGGTGAGTTTAACGCCAGAACTCCGGCCCACTAAAGCGACATAGGGGTTTCGCCTAGTGGGATATCTTCCCAAGTACCACCCCTATATTTTGACTCTGAATGGTGTGTTGGAGTGTTGAGAACTAGTTCCCAAGAGGTTTAGTGACTCTTTTAGTGGATAGGGGATGGATTGTTGTCGTGGTTGAGGATTGTTGATTGATGAGATGTATTTGGATCCTTAAGTCAGGCCATTGGAGATGGCGGGTATGGAGGTGTCGTATCTAAAGACTGAAAGGGGCTCTAAATATGTTTTGCCGCTGGAATACGGTGGGTGCACAGTTGGTGCACGAAAATATTCCGAATGTTGTATGTGCACAGTTGGTGCACAGGCATATGAGTAGGCACATAAGTTGAGGGTGTTTGGTGGGCTCTCAACCTAATGCTGGGGGTTTTCGTGGTGAGTAACGGTGGGCCTATAGAATAGACGAGTGGGCGAATCCCTATAGATGTAAGGTCTTGCAAACCTACAGAGGTAAGCCACTATAGCACTTGTCTATTTTCAATAAAACCACACTTTCCTCGTAGGGTCAGCTCAAGGAACTCCCTGAATGGTCAGAATGTACAAACTATGGTAGGGGATGGGGCCTATGAGGGACCGCTCATATGATGTTGAAACTCCATGGAGTAGAGTCAGTCTTGATGATTGAGGTTGTCTAATTGTTTATGATATCCATCATTTTGATGATGGATGTTGGTGTTTGTATTATGTTGTTGATGTTCGTTGAGCATTGATATTATAACTTTGAGATGGGTGACTCATGATGTTGTTGTCTGTTGGTAGTTATTGATAAATAATATGAACTGGGTTTTTGTTATAAATTATAGTAATTATATACAATATTTTCAAAGTATATAAAGTTTAGTTTTCTTTCCTTTTCCTTGATTGGAATTTGTTTATGTATATGTATAGATTGGTCCAACTTGGAGATAAATGAAGAGATGTTGAGATTTTAGTTGTGATTATGAGTATCAAGAAAAGAAATGAGAAGCCATGAGAGTTAAGAAAAGGGTCTCTAGAATAGAAAGTCAACCTAGAGTCTTTAGAGCGCTCACTGAGACATTATGTCTCATCCCTTTTAATTTCATGTTTTTACAGGCTAAGCAAATGGACGAGCTCAAGGGAGATAATGATAGTTTTGTATCTCCCAATGTACGGGAGTTAGTTTATGTTCAAGTACCCTTTTTGGTTATGTTTTGTACAACACATAAGTGCCAAGAGCTTTGTATTAGATTTGTTTATGTAAGATATGTTTTAAGTTTTATTTTCCGCATAGTAAACTTTGATATCCTTATATTCTAAATTTTCAAAATTTAGTAATATAAATAGGCAAAAGGTAACACACCCCATGGGGTGTTACAAGTGACATTCTAAGGTTAGTTGCGAAATCTTTAACATTTTAACTTATTATATGATTGCATATATGAATAAATTTGTAAATAAATTATTCTTATCCTTTTGAGATTATAAATATGTAATTATATATGATAGTGTGATTGTTTCTTAAAATATTCTGAAATTGTAGAACTCTACAATCAACTTATTGATTGCTTGTTATAATACTTCATTTTGTAATTATATTATAATTCTAATTTATAGTGTAAGTATTTTGCATCTTACTAGTTCTAGAGTTCTATTTTGAGATATATATATATATATATATATATATATATATAATTGCTTTATGCACTTTTGTATTCTTGACTCAATCAAGTAGAAACAATAACACTATTATATTGTACTATCTATAGAGATCACGAAATTATTATCATGGTTCTTATCATGATAAAGTCGTGTTTATTACATGCTAAGTCAAAATATTATTAAGCATGTCTTGGTTTTCTTTGAATACGATTGTTGTTGAATATCATATTCTATTTGATATAATTGTTGATAATTTGTATAATTATAAACTCACCTATCGTGAGTATAATTATGCAAATTTTTGAGTTAAATAATTAAAGTATTTTTTCTTTAATTATAACTTATATTATATTAATAATAATTATACACTATCGGTGTGTTATTATTGATATAATTTGTTGAGATACAATGCACCATTAATTTGTCTAAATCTTTTGAAATAGCAATCAACAGAGAATTATCATCACCATTTATCTGAGTAAAAGCCACCCCTTCCAACTTTGGTCTCTCCCACTCCTCTTCCCAATATCTACTTTGAAAGAATTGCTTCACCTCTTCTTCCTTTACTTTACATGGTTCCTCCACCCAAGATCCCTCAATATTTAATCCCCTTAACATATTTCTGTGTGGAATAGTTAGTTTAGCTAATTAATAGTTAATTTAAATTATGAATATGCAATTATGTTAAATATAAGAATTTTATTACCAACGTGTCGTTGGTCGGCGAATGGAAATGGACTTGGTTCCCTTAAGTAATGTCTCGGATTTGAGTCCTATGGATGGAAAAATGTCATCAGGATGGGAGAACCTGTTGAAGGTGGCTAGCTAGGTTTTCTAGCGAGATTAATCATTAGCAAAGCTGGTGGATTCTCTACACCAATGTTATAGTGTGGCAGGAAAAAAAATACAAAAATTTTATCATTTTTAAAGTTATTTTTTATTCATTGAACACTCATAATGATTCTATCCAATTTGAACGAAATTGATACTTATGTCTCGTTCCAAAACTAGTAGTCACGTGATAATAATGTATCCATGCATCTTATTCGCAAGCGACTGTGATTTGGGGACCATGATAGTTATAGTTTGATTGTACTCATCTTTAGCCTCACATTACATATTACATTATTTGGCATCTATGTAATATTTGGGGACCATGAAAGTTGACATCTTTAATATATGGGGACCATTACCACGCTGGCATGCCAAAAACGTTTTTATTTATTTATTTATTGAGGAATTAAAAAAAATAAACTTATTCTTAAATTAATTGTGTTAATTTCCGCGTTCTGTCTCTTATTTTAATTTTATTTAAATACGTTTCTAAGTCAAAGAATTATTTCTCTAATTATTACTGTTCACGTGGTTAGAGTTTTTGTAAAGATACAATAATTAACTTTTTTTTTCCTAGGGTAAAAAAAGTTAGTAAAACTGTAAAATCGACCAAGAAAATGAAGCACCTATTAATATTTGGCGACCATCTAAGTTGACATGTGTAATATTTGGGAATTATCACTGCTGACATGCCAAAAGACGTGTTTATTGTCCTGAATAGAGTAAAACTAGGGAGATAATTAAATTAATTTCTATTTTATTTTGATTAATTTAAAAGTTGGTTTAATTAAAGTTTAATTACCTGATAGAAACCTATTTCATTAATTTTTAGTTTTTTTGGTAAAAATATTAGATAAGTTAAATTAATGCTGAAAAATTAATTAGAAATAAAAAAGTTGAAAATTAATAATTAAGTGATTGAATTAGAAACATTTGATAAAATTAGTTAATAGGTGTAAAATGACATATTTAATTATAACTTAAAATGTCATATTATATATACTATTAAATAATTATCACTTTATGATTTGATTTATTTTAAAAAATTATTATCTTAAAAATAAAGTAAAATAATTATCACTTTATAATTTTAGTTATATTTTAATTTTAAATATTTTATTAAATTAAATAAAGTATTATAAATGGATTTATATTAAAATTTTGGTTATTTTTATTGTAAGGAAATGATATTTAATGGAGGTGAGAATGAGAGAAATATAAAACAGATAAAGGAAGAATTTCAAGAAAATAATAAGAATAAAAATGGAAAAATAATAATAAGTTAGGAGCTTACTTCAAATGTTACATGAACTGGATAAATTTATATATCTCGATGTAAAATATATATTTACTCTTATAGATTATTTATACACTTTTATCTAAAGTTACTACGTATATTAATTATATTTTAGTCAATATAAGTATACATGTTAAAAATTCAACACCTTAAATGTAAATATTATAATCATTTCATAGTTGTTGAATTTTTAACATATATACTTACATTGAGAATTTCTGAATTAATTATACATAGTTAAGTGCTGGGTACCATGTGGAGGCTACTCGTGAGGGTGTGAAGATGATCACGCTGGAACAAAGATTACATTTACAGGATTGCATTTGCCTCTGCTGTACTGAAACTTTAGGATATACCACGTGACATTAGTAGGGGGTGGTTATTACTCCATGTATAGGTGTATTTTTTGTTGGGTAGTGGACTTAGCAAGGGATGGGAACAACAGGTTTAACCTCATAGTTTATACGTTATATATTGTTTTGGATCTCACAGGGGTATTTTGATTTCATTAGAGGATGTGGTTTGTCTACAGAACTATAAGCTAGCTGTGTGTGTGTGTGTGTCTATATATATATATATATATATATATATAAAAGCTAGCTTGGTGATGCAGTTTGTAAGAGTTGGATACCCTTATACTCTTTATCTTTTTTTTTAATGAATTGTTTTTGTCGATTAAAAAAAAAGTCACTTTATTATGTTCCTTATTATATATAAGTTAAGTTTTGGAATACAATGACGACAAAGAGGATAAAATCCAAGCTTTCATATGTTTACTCCAACTCTTTTCACTACTAGATTGACCCTAGGTAGTATATAGGTACCTTATTTTATTCAATGTAAGTACAAATTGAATTTTGAATAAAATATATAATTGACTTATTTTGGGTAAACATCGATATATTATATATGGCAAGATTTTACCATTCGATGTTTATACAATTCATATAATTAAACTAGATCAATGGTTATGCATTGATAGTGTAAAGCAGTTTTACGCACACTGTCATCCAATCATAAATCACCGGGTTGTGATTAGTTGACGGTGTAAAACTGTTTTACACTATCAGTGTATAATTTTTTTCTCATTAATACATTTTCTTTAAAATATTGAAAGTAGATAACATAAAAAGTGGTCAGATTAAGTGTATACCATTGAACATAGGAAGAAAAAAAACATGTAGAATAATAACAAAGGATGACCCTTTTAATTGAGAAATATTTAATTTATTTCTGTTTTAGTACTAGGTTGATTAGTGTACCTCGTCATGATATTAAATCAAGCATTTATTAAATTAATAGTTGGCTTCATTTCTCATAATTACTCAATAAAAATTAAATTTGATTGGAATATTTCGATTCATAATTTGATTTGAATCATGAAATAATTAGATATATTCTTAACCAAGTTTATATAAATTTGAAATTTTTGGTATAGACCAAAGGTATCTTTCATTGAAGACAATTCTACTTGAGTAAAGTAGTAGAACCATTATGGATGATAAAACTCTACCTTTGAGTATTTAACACAACTACATACCCAGGTAGAGGTGGCAAACACACTACTTGACCAATTGCGGCTTGGCCCGATGAGTGTTGCAGGCTATAGTGGGCTTGGCTAAAAAAGAAATGAAGCCTAAGCCTTACAAAAGCCCATTTTTTCGAGTTTATATATATATATATAAGTAAAGAAGTCTTGGAGAGAATTCTTATACATTTGAGCGGGAAATTTTTAGAGTTTTTTTTATCTAATTTTTAATTCATAAAACTATATAAATATAGTAATTAAAGTATTTAGAGTAATTATATATTAAGATTTAAAATAATTAAATTAATTATAATCAACACATATATGTTTTAATTAAAGTAATTAAGATTATTTTAAATTAATTAGAATATTTATGGCTATATATATTCTTCTTTCTTTCATTGTTTTTTCTTCAATCACCCCTTGCACACCCATTGTTTAGTGTTTTTTTTTACTCTTTTGCAAAGATTCACGGTAAATCAATGTTTTTCTTTTCCTTCTTCATATTTATTCCTTTCATACCATTGTTTATTAAATATTAGTGCTACTTTTTTTATTTCTTTTCTTCGACTATACCTTACATGCTTTTTTTTTTCTCTGACTTCATTTTTTTGTAGTTATCAGAGGTATGACCTTGATGAGAAAAATGGAAAAAAAAATAATTAATAACAAGATAGTGGATAATGGACTAAACCTTCAAACAATAGTATAATGTAAAAAATTAATAACTTTATAAATAATTCATATTTAGTGTCTTAATTTTTATGATAACTATGTAAATAAGTTCATAGTATGTTACTAGGGATGTAATCAGAAAAATTTATCGGTGGACAAAAATTTCACACATAAATTAACAATTATTCATAGTTAAAATTAACTTTTCTTATATAAATTCATTTATCTATCAAATAAAAGTAATTTAAAACCTAAATGAGAAAACCTATTTGAAAGCAATTAATATAATTGAAACTATGCCAAAAAAATTACATAATTAAAAACAATTAACATATAATTGCTAAAATTATGTAGTAGATGAAATAATTAGTGCTGTTATAATTTATATAACAAATAATGTAAAAGGAAACAATTATAGATAAAATTAATATATATGAGATTAAAAGTAATTATAGCAATCAGCATATACATAATCTACTTAATGTATAAAATTACTATTATCATTATTATTCTTATTATTATTATTATTATTATAAATAAATTCTATAAAATAAAATAAAAGCAAAAGAAGAAGATACATTGCTTAATGTTTTTATTCCCCCGGGTTTTGAAGAAGAAAAGATGACTCAATGGAAGAGAAAGATGGGAAAGAAGAAAATAATGTATTATTTGAAAATAGTGATGTCAATACATTTTTAATTAATAAAATTTATAGTTTTATATGTGGGTTAATAAGAGAATGTAAACCATTTGAAAAAATTAATTATCCTAACAATAACGTTATGTAAAAGTAAGAAGGGTCGTGGAGTTAAAATATTATTATTAAAATAATTTGTAAATTAAAACATTAGAAGGAAATTAAAACATTATTATTAAAACAATTTGAAAATTTTAAACCAATTATGGGAAAAAATTACTAAAATTAATTAATTAAAATCAAAAGTAAATAATTTTCTATTGTCAATTGTCATTATCATTATCATCAATCTAAATTGATTTAAATTTAAATTAAAGGATAAATAATAATTAAAGAAGCAAAGATTTAAAGGATAAATAATCAAAAAATAAATGAGAGAAGATTTTCTTTTTGTGAAGTAAATGAGAGAAGACTGTTATAAGTAAAAAAAAAATCATTCAATTAAAACTAAATTTAATTAAAGAATTAAAGTAAATAATTATAAAGTGCAGTAAGAAATTGAGAGAAAATTATGATAAATAAAAAAATCCACCAATTAAAATTGATTAAATGAAATGTAAAAAAATAAAAGTAAATAAAAGAAATTTAAACAAGTAGAAACTAATTTTCATTATCATTATCATCGATTTAAATCAATTTAAATTTAAATTAAAGGATCGATAATAATTAATAGATCAAAGGATTTAGAGGATAATGGATCATAAAATAAATGAGAGAAGATTGTAGTAATTAAAAGAAATCAATCAATTACATTAAATTAATCAAGTAAATAATTAAAAAATTATAGTAAGTAATTGAGAGGAAATTGTGGTAAGTAAAATAAATCAATCAATACAAATGAATTAAAATTAAAAAATAATTAAATGCTTTGGTTGTAATAAAATAATAATCAAAGCTTATTCCTCTTGATGGTAGATTATGTAGGCGTTGCAACTCTTAGGGGGAGTTCTTAGTTTCTTTTTCTTCTGTTCTGTTCTCTTTGCTGTTTGTTCCTTTCCTTTTCTGAAGCATAAAAAAAAGGTTATTCCTTCAATTGCAAATGTTCTAATTTCTGATTGTTTTAATCAAAGTTGTTATTTCTAAAAAAGGGCAAAGGAGTAGTCAATGTCGTCAAACCCAATCCTACACCTGTATTCTCTTTCATTAAGCCTCGCAAGCTATTAGACTCTTTGGCGTAAAAGTGATTAAATTAGCAAGCAATATGCTATCGAAGTCATAGATAAAATTTTGGTTATGGTGTTATGTTTTGATGGTAGAGTCTGAACTTTACAGAGATGCTATTTGTAGATCTTAAAAGATATGGTGTTATCTTTCCAGGACCAACATTGTCAAGATATTGCTACCATCTCGTAGTTGTTGATTTAGAACTGTCCATGATGACCTTCTACGTTATTTCTTTATATATTTTATGTATGTATTAATTATGTTTTGATAATGACAAGGGAGGAAAAATTAATGCTATATATGGTTTAATGCATGCTATAGTACTATTGTTTTATATATAATATATGTTGTACGTGCTTTGAAAATTATTTGTTCATTATGTTAACTTAGAATATTTCATGATCTAAATATGCTTATAATATGCTATGCTTTGCATGCCATTGTCAATTAGTTGATCTTTATTACATAGATGATATTTGCTTTGTAAACAAAGCAGTTGTCTACGCTGATTCACAAACAACTGGTAGGGTGTTTAAGACAAAAAAACTTGGTGAGGTTGATCGTTGATTCTAGGAGCCACAAGTACTATAATAAGTTGAAGAGGCTTGATGAGATTAACTGTGAACTTTGCATCTAACTATGAAGTTGAACCAAAATGTAAAGTATAAAGTTTTCTCAAGTATTAGAAATCTTGTTAAAATTGTGTTAACCATGTTAAATTTGTTCTAACGGTGTTATAACAATTTCCAAAACATTTTTTCCGTAAGATACTCATTTACAAACATTTTTTTTTTCATGTAAAGATTAAAATGAAAAAGTAAGTTTCATATAAGGATTAAAATTATTTAAATTTATTATTAAATTAATTGTGTTAATAGCCACGTTTTGTCTCCTATCTTAATTTTAATAAAGACAATTGTAGTTAAAGAATTATTTGTCTAACTAGTATTGTGTCTAACAAAATTAACATTGGCTGATAAAAAAAAAACAATAATTGCCTTTTTCCTTTGGTACAAGAAGCAAGTAGTAAAACTGTAAAAGCAACCAAGAAAATCAAGGAGCAAAGGCTCTTCTGTTCGGGAACATCCGATAAAATTGGAAATGAAGGGGCAAAATTAGCAGTCACGTACTACAAATGTGAGGAATAGTTATTTTAGCTTAATAGTTAATTTTAAATTATGAAATTATGTTAAATAGAAGAACTTTATCATTCCTTCATCAATATATATATATATATATATATATATATATATATATATATATATATATATATATATATATATATATATATATATATATATATTCATTGAACACTCATAAAGATCCAATTTGAACGAAATTGATACTTATGTTTCGTTCGAAAATTAGCAGTCACGTGATAATAATGTACCCATGCATCTTATTCGCAAGCGACTATGATATTTGGAGGGCATGATAGTTGTAGGTTTGGTTGTATTGTACCCGTCTTCCGACTTCACATTACAGATTACATTTGGCATCTATGTAATATTTAGGGACCATGAAACTTGACACCTTTTGGGGACCATTACCACGCTGACATATCAAAAACGTTTATTTTTCTTAATTAGGAATTAAACAAATAAACTTATTATTAAATTAAGAGTATATTACACTTTCTTCCCTTGAAAGATGCCAATATTACGCTATCCTCCCCTCTTATATGTTAAAAATTATACTTTTCTCTCCTGACAGATTCGTCGCTCTTTTTTAAAAAAAAATTGTTAAAGTTCCATTAACTTCCGTTACAAAAAAAATATATTATCAAAATATCCTTTATACTAGCTTATACAAAAAAAAAAATTCCTTTACACTACCACTCCCTTAAAAATGCAAGTATTACACCGTCCTCTCTCCTTGTGTTAGAATGCCTTCCCTCCTTGTGTTAGAATACACACTCTCCTCCCTTAACTAATGCAAATATATTACACTTTACTATATATATATTTTTAAAAATTATATATATATATATATATATATATATATATATATATATATATATATATATATATATATATATATATATCTCAAAGATATGCAAGTATTACATTGCCCTCTATACTTGTGTTAGGATACACACTCTCCTCCGTTAACCAATGCAAATATATTACACTTTGCTATATATATTTTAAAATTTATATATATATATATATATATATTAAAGTGTAATATATTTACATTTGTTAAGGGAGATGAGTGTGCATATTAACACAAAGGAAGAGCATTCTTGCATCTTTGAGGGGACAATAGTGTAAAGGATATTTTGGTAATATATTTTTTATAATGGAAGTTAATGAAACTTTAATAAAAAAAAATTTTAAAAAGAGAGCAAAGTGTCAAGTATTTAAATTTGGGCTTCGTTTCAATTTTTCTTCCACTTTGTTCCAAATTTTGTCCTCATTTATTTTTTTTTTGCAAATTTTGCCCCTAAAGTTTCAAAAAATGGCAAATTTTGACCTTCCTTTAATTGTTATCGAAATACATTTATTGTTTTTTTCACATTTTGCCTCCAAAGTTTCACAATATTGTACATTTTACCTTCATATTTTCATGATGTTGCACCTTTTACCCCCATGTTTTCAAACTCTATTTTCATGCTTAAGAAATCCAACTATCTACCGTCTACGCTAAACCTTGTTAGTATTAAATTAGTTGTGTTAATAGCCACGCTTTGTCTCCTATCTTAATTTTAATGTAGACGATTGTAGGTTAAAGAATTATTTCTCTAACTAGTATTGTGTTTTTGTAATGATACAATGATTGCTTTCTTCCATGGTACAAGAAGCAAGTAGTAAAACTATAAAAGCTACCAAGAAAATGAATGAGCAAAGGTCCTTCCCTTCGGGAACATCCGATAAAATTAGAAAGGTTAAATTAATCTGCAAATTTCTGAACTATTTGAAAAATTTTAATTAGGTTTTTGAACTATTTTTTTTTAAATTGGGTCCCTACATTTTTATTTGTTTTTTAATTAGGACCCTACCGTTAACCATTAACGGCAGGGTCCTAATTAAAAAACAAATAAAAATATAGGGACCCAATTTAAAAAATTGTTTAGAGACCTAATTAAAAAATTTCAAATAGTTTAAGGAACTACTGAATAATTTAAAGGTAAATTAAAAATCATATGAAAAAATATCACTTAATTGAAGAATGTATTCAAAAGGAGTACACTAGATTAGTCCAAATAGAACCTGTAAGGGAAAACTAGAAGTGTGCTCAGGGGACTGATGCTTTTAGAGTTTGAGAATACTGGTTAAAGTACCTGCAAAGATTGAGTATACTGAGTTTAGAACCCGCAAATACGAGAATATTGAACTAGAGAAGTGAGAATGATAACTTGGAAAGATGATAATACCCAGTGCAAATCTACAGATTCGACAAGCAGAGGGTTGAGAAGTATATTGTCAAAGCCTGAGTAGAATTTGATAATTATTCAGTAGGTCCCTGAACTATTCAAAATTTTTTAATTAGATCCCTAAACAATTCTTCAATTAGGTCCCTGAACTTTTATTTGTTTTTTAATTAGGTCCATGTCGTTAACTCCATTAACGGTAGTTAAAAGTAGGGACTTAATTAAAAATTAAATAAAAGTTTAGGGACCCAATTAAAAGAATAATTCAGGGACCTAATTAAAAATTATTGAATAGTTCAGGGACCTACAGATTAATTTAACCAAATAGAAATAAAGGAGCAAAATTAGCAATCACGTACCACAAATGTGTGGAATAGTATTTTAGCTTAATAGTTAATTTTAAATTATGAACATGCAATTATGTTAAATAAAAGAATTTTATTACCAACATGTCATTGGTTGGCAAATGGATCTAGTATCGGTTCCTTAAGTAAGGTCTTGGATTTGAGTTTTATGGATAAAAAATGTTGTTAGGAGGGGAAAATCTATTGAAGGTATGAATTCTCTATACTAATGTATCATGGTGACAAAAAAAAAATAGAAGAATTTTATCATTCTTAAAGATTTTTTTTATTCATTGAACACTCATAAAAATTCTATCCAATTTAAACGAAACTGATTCTTATGTCTCGTTCCAAAATTAGCAGTCACGTGATAATGGTGTACTCATGCATCTTATTCGCAAGCGACTGTGATTTGGGGACCATGATAGTTATAAGTTTGATTGTACTCATCTTTGGCGTCACATTACATATTACATTTGGCATCTATGCAGTATATGGGGACCATTACCAAGCTGACATGCCAAAAACGTATATTTACTTATTTATTTAGGAATTAAAAAAAAACTTATTTTTAAATTAACTGTGTTAATTGCGGCGTTTTGTCTCTTATTTTAATTTTATTTAAAGACGTTTCTAATTAAGTTAAAGAATTATTTCTCTAACTATTACTGTTCAATGTTCATCACGTGGTTAGATTTTTTTGTAAAGATACAATAATAAATCAACTTTTTTCCTTGGGTACAAAAAGCTAGTAAAACAGTAAAATCCGCCAAGAAAAATGAAGGAGCAATATCCTTCGGGGACATACGAAAAAATGGGAAATGAGAGACCAAAATTAGCAGTTACGTACGTGGCTACGTTGTACCCAACTTAATCCACAATAATCGATCTAAAAATAAATATTGTACCCAAAGATCACATTACAGATTACATTTGGCACCTATTAAATATTTGGGAACCATCTAAGTTGAGATGTGTAATATTTGGGAACTATCACCGGTGACATGCCAAAGACGTGTTTATTGTTTATTGTTTGTGATATAAAAAAAAAAAACGTGTTTATTGTTCTGAATAAAGTAACTTTAGGGAGGTAATTTAATTCATTTCTATTTTATTTGATTAATTTAAAAGTTGGTTTAATTAAAATTTAATTATCTGATAAAACTTATTTCATTAATTTGTAGTTCTTTTTTTGGTAAAACTATTAGATAAGTTAAATTAATGCTGAAAAGATAATTAGAAATAAAAAAAGTTGAATATTAATAATTAAGTGATTGAATTAGAAAGATTTGATAAAATTACTTAATAAGTGTAAAATGACATATTTAATTATCTAATTATAACTTAAAATGTCATAATTATATATACTATTAAATAATTATCACTTTATGATTTGATTTATTTTAAATAATTTATTATCCTAAAAATAAAAAATAATTTTTTAGTTATATTTTAATTTTAAATATTTTATTAAATAAAATAAAATAATATAAATGGATTTATATTAAAATTTTGTTTATTTTTATTATAAGGAAATGATATTTAATTAAGGTGAGAATGAGAGTAATATGACAAAGATAAAGGAGGAATTTCAAGAAAACAATAAGAATAAAAATGGAAAAATAATAATAAGTTAGGAGCTTACTTCAAATGTTACATGAAGTGGATAAATTTATATATCTCGATGTAAAATATATATGTTCTCTTTAGATTATTAATACACTTTTATATAAAGTCACTACGAATATTAATTATATTTTAGTCAATATAAGTATACACGTTAAAATTTCAACACCTTAAATATAAATATTATAATCATTTCATATAAAAGATTTCATCCCCATAAAAAGATAAACATTTAGTTCAAAGTATTATGAATCAAAGTTCAAAGTAGATGTGAAACAACATGACAGCTAGGAGTGAAAATAGTTTGGGTTGAAGAAGATTTTGTTTAAGTAAATTTGTCCTATTTAAAAAAATTTAAAGTGCGAGTCTAATTTGTTATTTGCTATATTCATTTTTTTTAAGTCTAGTTGAATCTTTAAGTCTGGTTTGTTCTCTTAACTTATTTAAAAACGGAGATTTTTTTATTTTATTTTAATCTAAAGATCTAGACCTATCTTATATTACAACTTCTAAATAGACCCAAAATACATCACTAAATTAACAAGCTAATTGGTTAATCAGTCAATGAAGAAAATCTTTACATATGTAGACAATTACTTTAAGCAGTGAGTTGATCGGCCCTGTACTCAAACTATAGCACATCTTGTGCTGGCCTCGGTATCTTTATATTAATAATATATGCGTTTTCTTTTAAAAAAAATAATAATATAGATGCTTTAACACTGTTACTTAGGTTTGTCTTTTCGTAATTATTCGCTTTAACATTCTTGTCATGTCAAATTAAACCAAATTTTTTTGCTTGAATTAGGAATGAAATTCATGGCCTTCACGGTGTAACAAGATGCTTTAACACTGTTACTTACGATTGTCTTATATTATTATATTATATTGTATATATTGTTCATCCCTTTTCATATTTATCCAAAACTCGCTTAATTTATAACCAGCACGTCTATAAATAGATTCTTCCAACGTTGCTTATTATTCACACAACTGAACAAGATAGATAAGCCTTACACACCATCCTAAGAAATGAAGAGCACTACAACCTTGTTCACTCTCTTTCTACTTTGTGCCTTATTCACCTCATACCTACCTTCTGCCACCGCTCAGTTCGTGCTCGACACTGACGGTAACCCTCTTGAAAACGGTGGCATATACTATGTGACGCCAGTTATAATAACAGGAAACGGCGGTGGAATAGAACATGCCATATTAGGAAACGAAACTTGCCCAACCACTGTTGTGCAATCTCGCGATCCGTTCTGTAGGGGGTTTCCAATAACGATTTCAAACCCATCCTTCATCCTTTATATCTCCGAAGGCCTTAATGTGAACATTGGCTTCACTTTTAGACCCCCACCTTGTGCCCCCACTTCTCAGTGGACCATTGTCAAGGATCAACTTCCAGAAGGACTCGCTGTTACACTTAACGGGGATCACAACAATGAAGTTCCCGGATGGTTTAAAATTGAGAGAGTTCCCGTTGAAATTGGCGGCTACAACATTTTGTTCTGTCCACTTGACGATAGCTCATGTGGGTATGTTGGGGTTCATTTCGACCAATTCCGAAACAGGCATTTGGTGGTGACTCCGAGTGAGGACAATCGGATGTGGGTTCGGTTTCAGAAACTTTCGTATGCATCAAGATCAACTCATTCAACTGCATGAAGCACCACTTGCTGCCCTCAGAAGTCATGTACTTTCTCCTAGTGAGAGAAAAGTGTAAGACTAAATAAATGCTTCATGTTGTAATAAATAAATGCTGAGAATAAATAAAATAATCAAAGCTTATTATGTTATTATGTCTTCAGCCTAGAGTAGTATAACCAGTCAAAAAACAAAAAGAAAAAGCGTACAGTAGTATATATTTTAATTGAATTTAATTTATAGTTATACCATCTCGGAAGCTGTTGGTCTGGTATGCATCTTAATTTCCCTCTATACATATAGGAGACGAGCCAAAGACTTAATTTCATGAAAAGAAATTGAAATGGAACATCCATATAATTTCTGACAAGGATGGAGTTTTTTTTTTCTTTTTCTTTTTTTTACTGCTGACAAGGATGCAGATATATTCGATTATTCGTGCTATTAACTCAAAGTTCCCATTTCTGCATCATTATATTTGTATGAAATATATTTAAAGAATTTCTATGGTACCCTCAATAATTTTGGGGATTTTGATACTATTAATTTTTTAACCAATTAAATTGTATGTCATTTTTTTTATTATTTTTTTTTTCAAATTAGTCCTTGATTAATTAAAATATTTTTTTTAAATTTAAAATTATAATTATTTTAAATTAGAAAATCTGATTAAACATAAATTTAGAAGTCTTTGGCTTAATCTGATTAAACATTTCTGACATAAGTTTAGAAAATCGGATGGAGTTTAAATATATTTCATACAAATATAATGACGCAGAAATGGAAACTTTGAGTTAATAGCACGAATAATCGAATATATCTGCATCCTTGTCAGCAGTAAAAAAAAAAACTCCATCCTTGTGATGAGAAATTATATGGATATTCCATTTCAATTTCTTTTCATGAAATTTAGTCTTTGGATGGTCTCCTATATGTATAGAGGGAAATTAAGATGCATACCAGACCAACAGCTTCCGAGATGGTATAACTATAAATTAAATTAATGAATGAGTTGATCTTCATGCATACGAAAGTGGTTGGGCAATTTTCGTTTCCAAATTCGGCATGCTCTATTCCACCGCCGTTTGCTGTTATTATAACTGGCGTCACATGGTATATGCCACCGTTTTCAAGAGGGTTACCGTCAGTGTCGAGCACGAACTGAGCGGTGGCAGAAGGTAGGTATGAGGTGAATAAGGCACAAAGTAAAAAGAGAGTGAACAAGGTTGTAGTGCTCTTCATTTCTTAGGATGCTGTGGAAGGCTTGTCTATCTTGTTCAGTTGTGTGAATAATAAGCAACGTTGGAAGAATATAAATTAAGCGAGTTTTGGATAAATATGAAGAGGGATGAACAAGATATACAATATAATATAATAAGGGTAAAATATGTTTTTGTTTCCTCATTTTATCTAAATTTCTATTTTTAGTCCCTCATAAATTTTTTCTGTATTTTTAGTTCCTCAAAAATTATTTTCTTTTGTTTTTAGTCCCTGTCATTAATTTTAACTGTTAAGCGATGTTGTGACGAGCATAATTTGTGCTTGAAAAATTTCTGTTTAAGTTTCTACCGGTTTTTAACTACTACAAATTTTCTGGCAAACTCAAACTGTTAGAAATGTTAAAAAAAAAAAATCAAAACCTCGAACACCAGATTTTCTGAAATCACAAAAAATGTTACAAAAGTAAACATTTCTGACCGCCAAAAAATTTGTAGCGGTTAAAAATGACTAGAAACTTAATTAGGAAATTTTTCACACACACAGTTCATGTCTGTCATGTCATCACTTAATAGTTGAAATTAACGTCAGGGACTAAAAATAAAACAAAATAATTTATGAGAGACTAAAAATAGAACAGAATAATTTATGAATGACTAAAAATAGTAAAAAAATTATTAGGGACTAAAAACAGAAATTAAGAAAAAAATGAGATACCCAAAACATATTTTACCCATATAATAATATAAGACAATAGTGAGTAACAGTGTTAAAGCATCTATAGTTACACCATGAAGAGCGTGAATTTCATTCGCAAATAATTTGGGGATAATTTGACATGACAAGATGTGAACATGGGACATGTCTTCAACGGTAAGTTTTTATTTTTTTTTAAAAAGAAAACACATATATTATTGATATAAAGATACCGAGGCCAGCACAAGATGTGCTATAGTTCGAGGACAGGGTCGGCCTGAGATTTTTTTGTCTTGGACGAGAAAGTTCAAAACTCTTATTTATGTAATTATGTTAACGCCTATAGAAGTGGAAGGAAATAATATACCACATTATCATCTTTACATTTAGCATTCTATATAAATTATTGGCTCATTTTTCCAAACTTATGAATAGATTTTTGTTGAGAAATAGAAACATCACCAGTTAGTTGACTAATTACTAGTAATTGTTTTCCTAAAAAATATTAGTAATCATCTCATTTTTTATAATAATTTTTTTATATAATTTTAAAATTTATAAAATTTCATTTTAATATTTATATAAAGTAAATAGAGAAAAATTTGTGCTCCTCTAAAAATGGGGTCCTGAGCGATCGCCCCTCTCGACTGTACTTAGGGCCACCACTGAGTACAGGGCCGATCAATAGCGAGTGAATGATTCTTAAAGTAAATTTTAGGAGAAATTGTTTTACTTTAAATAAAAAAGTTATATGTTGAGCCTTTTTATTAACATATGTGATTTTTTTTGTCAACATATATATGTGGCTTTTTTTACTTTATAAAACTAATAGCAAATAATATTTTGTTGATAGACTTAAAGCTTGAGCTTTAGTTACTTTATACTTGGGCTAGTCCTATTTGAGTACAATAGATTTTTAGTACAGAGACCATAAGCAAAATAGGTTGAGCCCCTATTTGATAAAGAAGAAATTGGAAAGAGAGGGAGAGATGGAAATTATTTGTTTTGCTTGGTAAAAAAGATTAAAGTAGAAATAATATTAAAATTTGTGGGACTCATTGTATTATTTCTCACCTATTTTCACTCATCTCTCTATCTATCTCCTCATCTTTTTTCTATTTCTCTTTAACCAAATACCTTTGATTTCTACTTTATCTCTCACCTATTTCTATTCATCCATTTTATTTTTATCCATCCTATTTCTTCTGTCTCTACCAAATAGGGCATGAAAGATGAGGGTTGTGGGCTATAGTGGACTTGGCTAAAAAAGAAACAAAGTCCAAACCTTATAAAAGCCTGATTTTTTCGAGTTTTTGGCAGTTGCAACCTGCATTGAGTCATGATCAAATTGCAGTAAAAAGGCCCGCATTTGATACAAGCTCAAAATTTCGTGTCCAAGCCCTATATTTTATCAGGAGGATTCAGACCATTCCGACTAACTTGACCAATTTTATCATGTGTTTATGCCTAGGACTCGAACTCAAAATCTATAGATTTGACATTGAATGTATGATATTTACTCTTATGTCTTATATATATTAATTGTTGAAATTAAAGAAATTGTGCATTAATTTCCTTTTATTTAGTAGTAAATATTAATTGATAACTTAACTCTATTAGTTTCAAATAAAAGTTGAGTAAATCACAAGGACGAAAAGTACATTTAGTCTTTAATTTTATTTTATTTCTTCATTGATTGATTAACCAATTAGCTTGTTAATTTAGTGATATATTTTGGGTCTATTTAGAAGTTGTAATATCTTTAGATTAAAATAAAATAAAAAAAAATGTTTTTTTTAAATAAGTTAAGAGAACAAACCAGACTTAAAGATTCAACTAGACTTGCAGAAAATGAATATAGCAAATAACAAATTAGACTCGTACCTTAAATTTTTTTTTTAAATAGGACAAATTTACTTAAACAAAATATTGTTCAATCCAAACTATTTTCACTCCTAGCTGTCATGTTGTTTCACATCTACTTTGAACTTTGATTCATAATACTTTGAACTAAATGTTTATCTTTTTATGGGAATGAAATCTTTTATATGAAATGATTATAATATTTACATTTAAGATGTTGAAATTTTAACATGTATACTTATATTGACTAAAATATAATTAATATACGTAGTGACTTTAGATAAAAGTGTATTAATAATCTAAAAAAGTAAATATATATTTTACATCGAGATATATAAATTTATCCACTTCATGTAACATTTGAAGTAAGCTCCTAACTTATTATTATTTTTCCATTTTTATTCTTATTGTTTTCTTGAAATTCCTCCTTTATCTTTGTCATATTACTCTCATTTTCACCTTAATTAAATATCATTTCCTTATAATAAAAATAACCAAAATTTTAATATAAATCCATTTATATTATTTAATTTAATTTAATAAAACATTTAAAATTAAAATATAACTAAATTTTTTTTTTTTATTTTTAGGATAATAAATTATTTAAAATAAATCAAATCATAAAGTGATAATTATTTAATAGTATATATAATTATGACATTTTAAGTTATAATTAAATAAATAAATATGTCATTTTACACTTATTAAGTAATTTTATCAAATCTTTCTAATTCAATCACTTAATTATTAATATTCAACTTTTTTTTATTTCTAATTAACTTTTCAGCATTAATTTAACTTATTAATATTAGTTGTTCTCATGGTCTTACATAAGAAAGTGTTCTCATAAGAGTCGTATTCTCTCTCTCTCTCTCTCTCTCTCTCTCTCTCTCTCTCTCTCTCTCTATATATATATATATATATATATATATATATATATATATATTAAACTTCTAAAATATATATAGCAAAGTGTAATATATTTGCATTGGTTAAGGGAGGAGAGTGTGTATTCTAATTCTAACACAAGGAGAGAAGGCATTCTAACATAAGAAGAGAGGGCAATGTAATATTTGCATATCTTTGAGATATATATATATATATATATATATATATATATATATTTAATTTTTTAAAGAATATATATAAAGTGTAATATATTTGCTTTAGTTAAGGGAGGAGAGTGTGTATTCTAACACAAGGAGAGAGGGTGGTGTAATACTTGCATCTTTGAGGGAGTAGTAGTATAAAGGATTATTTTTTTTGTATAAGCTAGTATAAAGGATATTTTGATAATATATTTTTTTTTTTTTGTAACAGAAGAAGTTTAACAATTTTTTTTTTAAAAAAGAGCAAAGTGTCATGTATTCGAATCTGTCAACAGAGAAAAGTGTAATTTTTAACATATAAGAGGAGGAGGAGGAGGATAGTGTAATATTGACATCTCTCAAGAGGAGAAAGTGTAATTTACTCTTAATTTAATTTAATAATAAGTTTATTTTTTTAATTCCTGAATAAAAAAATAAATAAACCTTTTTGAGGTAATGGTCCCCAAATATTAAAGGTGTCAACTTTCATGGTCCCTAAATATTACATAGATGCCAAATGTAATCTGTAATGTGAGGTCGGAAGATGGGTACAACCAAACCTGCACCTATCATGCCCTCCAAATATCACAGTCGCTTGTGAATAAGATGCATCGGTACATTATTATCACGTGACTGCTAATTTTCGAACGAAACATATGTATCAATCCGTTCAAATTGGATAGAATCTTTATGAGTGTTCAATGAATAAAAAAAAATATTTATGAATGATAAAGTTCTTCTATTTAACTTGCATATTCAAAATTTAAAATTAACTATTAAGCTAAAATGACTATTCCTCACATTTGTAGTACGTGACTGCTAAATTTGCCCCTTCATTTCCAATGTTATCGGATGTTCCCGAACAGAAGAGCCTTTGCTCCTTGATTTTCTTGGTTGCTTTTACAGTTTTACTACTTGCTTCTTGTACCAAAGGAAAAAGGCAATTATTGTTTTTTTTTTATCAGCCAATGTTAATTTTGTTAGACACAATACTAGTTAGACAAATAATTCTTTAACCTACAATTGTCTTTATTAAAATTAAGATAGGAGACAAAACGTGGATATTAACACAATTAATTTAATCTCTTAAAAAAAACACAATTAATTTAATAATAAATTTAAATAATTGTAATCCATATATGAAAATTACTTTTTCATTTTAATCTTTACATGAATCCCAATCCAGAGTCTACAGTCGACCTCATCAGGCCTCTTCAACTTATAGTACTTGTGGCTTGCAGGATTATGTACCTTATTACAGTCCTAGAATCAACGATCAACCTCACCAAGTTTTTGTCTTAAACACCCTACCAGTTGTTTGTGAATAAGCTTTGACAACTGCTTTGTTTACAAAGCAAATATCGTCTATGTAATAAAGATCAACTAATTGATCATGGCATGCAATGCATAGCATATTATAAGCATATTTAGATCATGAAATATTCTAAGTTAACATAATGAACAAATAATTTTCAAAGCAACGTACAACATATATTATATATAAAACAATAGTATTATAGCATACATTAAACCATATATAGCATTAATTTTTCCTCCTTTGTCATTATCAAAACATAATTAATACATACATAAAATATATAAAGAAATAACGTAGAAGGTCATCATGGACAGTTCTAAATCAACAACTACGAGATGCTAGCAATATCTTGACAATGTTGGTCCTGGAAAGATAACACCATATCTTTGAAGATCTACAAATAGCATCTCTGTAAAGTTCAGACTCTACCATCAAAACATAACACCATAACCAAAATTATATCTATGACTTCGATAGCATATTGCTTGCTAATTTAATCACCTTTACGCCAAAGAGTCTAATAGCTTGCGAGGCTTAATGAAAGAGAATAAAGGTGTAGGATTGGGTTTGACGACATTGACTAACTCCTTTGCCCTTTTTTAGAAACAACAACTTTGATTAAAACAATCAGAAACTAGAACATTTGCAATTGAAGGAATAAGCTTTTTTTGATACATCAGAAAAGGAAAGGAACAAACAGCAAAGAGAACAGCACAGAAGAAAAAGAAACTAAGAACTCCCCCTAAGAGTTGCAACGCCTACATAATCTACCATCAAAAGGAATAAGCTTTGATTATTTTATTACAACCAAAGCATTTAATTATTTTTTAATTTTAATTAATTTGTATTGATTGGTTTATTTTACTTACCACAATTTCCTCTCAATTACTTACTAATTTTTTAGTTATTTACTTTAATATTTTGATTAATTTAATGTAATTGATTGATTTCCTTTAATTACTACAATATTCTCTCATTTATTTTATGATCCATTATCCTTTAAATCCTTTGATCTATTAATTATTATCGATCCTTTAATTTAAATTTAAATTGATTTAAATCGATGATAATGATAATGAAAATTAGTTTCTACTTGTTTAAATTTCTTTTATTTACTTTTATTTTTTACATTTCATTTAATCAATTTTAATTGGTGGAATTTTTTTATTTATCGTAATTTTCTCTCAATTTCTTACTGCACTTTTTAATTATTTACTTTAATTCTTTAATTAACTTTAATTTTAATTGAATGATTTTTTTACTTATAACAATCTTCTCTCATTTACTTCACAAAAAAAAATCTTCTCTCATTTATTTTTTGATTATTTATCCTTTAAATCTTTGTTTCTTTAATTATTATTTATCCTTTAATTTAAATTTAAATCAATTTAGATTAATGGTAATGATAATAACAATTGACAATAGAAAATTATTTACTTTTAATTTTAATTTATTTATTTTAATAATTTTTCCATAATTGGTATAAAATTTTCAAATTGTTTTAATAATAATGTTTTAATTTGCCTTCTAATGTTTTAATTTACAAATTGTTTTAATAATAATATTTTAACTCCACGATAATTAATTTTTTCAAATGTTTTACATTCTCTTATCAACCCACATATAAAACTATAAATTTTATTAATTAAAAATATATTGACATCACTATTATCAAATAATACATCATTTCCCATCCAAAAAAAAAATAATACATTATTTTCTTCTTTCCCATCTTTCCCTTCCATTGAGTCATCTTTTCTTTTCAAAACCCGGGGGAATAAAAACATTAAGCAATGTGTCTTCTTCTTGTGCTTTTATTTTATTTTATAGAATTTATTTATAATAATAATAATAATAATAATAATAATAATAATAATAATAATAATAATAATAATAATAATAATTTTATACATTAAGTAGATTATGTATATGCTGATTGCTATAATTACTTTTAATCTCATATATATTAATTTTATCTATAATTATTTCCTTTTTACATTAATTGTTATATAAATTATTTTATTTTCTTATATTAATTATAACAGCACTAATTATTTCATCTACTATATAATTTTAGCAATTATATGTTAATTGTTTTTAATTATGTAATTTTTTTTTGGCATAGTTTCAATTATATTAATTGCTTTCAAATAGGTTTTCTCATTTAGGTTTTAAATTACTTTTATTTGATAGATAAATGAATTTATATAAGAAAAGTTAATTTTAACTATGAATAATTGTTAATTTATGTGTTAAATTTTTGTCCACTGGTAAATTTTTCTTATTACGTCCCTGGTTACATACTATGTACTTATTTACATAGTTATCATAAAAATTAAGACACTAAATATGAATTATTTATAAAGTTATTGATTTTTTATATTATACTATTGTTTGAGGTTTAGTCCGTTATCCATTATCTTGTTATTAATTTTTTTTTTCCATTTTTCTCATCAAGGTCATACCTTTGATAACTACAAAAAAATGAAGTCAGAAAAAAAATAGTATGTAAGGTATAGTCGAAGAAAAGAAATAAAAAAAGTAGTACTAATATTTAATAAACAATGGTATGAAAGGAATAAATATAAAGAAGGAAAAGAAAAATATTGATTTACCGTGAATCTCTGCAAAAGAGTAAAAAAAAAAAAAACACTAAACAATGGGCGTGCAAGGGGTGATTGAAGAAAAAACAATGAAAGAAAGAAGAATATCTATAGCCATAAGTATTCTAATTAATTTAAAATAATCTTAATTACTTTAATTAAAACATATATGTGTTGATTATAATTAATTTAATTATTTTAAATCTTAATATATAATTACTCTAATTACTTTAATTACTATATTTATATAGTTTTATGAATTCAAAATTAGATTAAAAAAAAACTCTACAAATTTCCCGCTCAAATGTATAAGAATTCCCTCCAAGACTTCTTTACTTTTATTAATACAAAGATATTTATATAGTTTTATGAATTAAAAATTAGATAAAAAAAACTCTAAAAATTTCCCGCTCAAATGTATAAGAATTCCCTCCAAGACTTCTTTACTTTTATTAATACAAAGATATATATATATATATATATATATATATATATATATATATATATATAATTTTGACGCGTAAATTAAAATTATATTATTAATTAAAACATTAAATAATGATTATTCAAATATTTTTTAAAGAAAATTATTTGAATAATAATTTTAATTTTAAGAAAAGTAACTACATAAATAAAATACAATTGTTTATAATTCAGTTAAAAATTATAATTTTTTATAATTTTCATGTAAAAAATAAATTAAAAGTTATTTTTTTAGAAAAATTATATATATTTTTAATGATTTTAATGAAACACTAATTTTGTCATTTAAGTATGATTTGTATGATATCCTATTTTTATTTGATTTGTTATCTGGTGTATACCAAACTTTTGGATAGGATTAAATCTTATCATGTTCTTTATCCTAGTCTCATATTCTATCATATTATATCATATCTGACACCAAACGAGTCCTAAATGTACTTCTTTTTGTCCTTGTGATTTACTTAACTTTTTTTTATTTGAAACTAATATTAAGTTATCAATTATATTAACTACTAAATAAAAGGAAATTAATGCACAATTTCTATAATTTCATCAATTAATATAAATATATATAAGACATAAGGGTAAATATCATACATTCAATGTCAAACCTTATAGTTTTTTCATTCAAGTCCTAGACATAGACATGGCAAAATAGGTTAGGCTAGTTGAGCCAATATGAATCTTCTTGATAAAATGTAGGGCTTGGACATGAAATTTTGAGCTTGTATCAAACGCGGGCCTTTGTACCCCAATCCGATGAGGGCTCGATGGTAGGTTGAACCCGCCAAAAACTCGACAAAATCGGGCTTTTGTAGGGCTTAGGCTTCATTTCTTTTTTAGCCAAGCCCATTATAGCCTGCAACACTCATTGGGCCAAGCCGCAATTGGTCAAGTAGTGCGTTTGCCACCTCTACCTGGCTATGTAGTTGTGTTAAATACTCAAAGGTAGAGTTTTATCACCCATAATGGTCATACTAATCGTCTCAAGTAGAATTGTCTCCCATGAAAGATACCTTTGGTGTATACCAAAAATTTCAAATTTATATAAACTTGGTTAAGAATATATCTAATTATTTCATTCCAAGATTCAAATCAAATTATGAATCAAAATATTCCAATCAAATTTAATTTTTATTTTGTAATTATGAGAAATGGAGCCAACTAATAGTTCAATAAATGCTTGATTTAATATCATGACGAGGTACACTAATCAACCTAGTACTAAAACAGAAATAAATTAAATATTTATCAATTAAAAGGTCATCCTTTGTTATTATTCTACATGTTTTTTTTTTCCTATGTTCAATGGTATACACTTAATCTGACCACTTTTTATGTTATCCACTTTCAATATTTTAAAGAAAATATATTAATGAGAAAAAAAAGTGTACACTGATAGTGTAAAACAGTTTTACACCGTTATCTAATCAGAATCCGTCATTTATGGTAAATTTGTTGACTTTTATGATAAGTATTCTAAAATTTATATCAACGGTGATTTATGATTGAATGACAGTATGTGTAAAACTGCTTTACACTGTCAATGCATAACCATTGATCTAGTTTAATTATATGAATTGTATAAACATCGAATGGTAAAATCTTGTCATATCTAATATATCGGTGTTTACCCAAAATAAGTCAATTATATATTTTATTCAAAATTCAATTTGTACTTACATAGAATAAAATAAGGTACTTATATACTACCTAGGGTCAGTCTAGTAGTGAAAAGAGTTGGAGTAAACATATGAAAGCTTGGATTTTATCCTCTTTGTCGTCATTGTATTCCAAAACTTAACTTATATATAATAAGGAACATAATAAAGTGACTTTTTTTTTTTAATCGACAAAAACAATTCATTAAAAAAAAAAAGATAAAGAGTATAAGGGTATCCAAATCTTACAAACTGCATCACCAAGCTAGCTTATATATATACAGCTAGCTTATGGTTCTCTAGACAAACCACATCCTCTAATGAAATCAAAATACCCCTGTGAGATCCAAAACAGTATATAACGTATAAACTATGAGGTTAAACCTGTTGTTCCCATCCCTTGCTAAGTCCACTACCCAACAAAAAATACACCTATACATGGAGTAATAACCACCCCCTACTAATGTCACGTGGTATATCCTAAAGTTTCAGTACAGCAGAGGCAAATGCAATCCTGTAAATGTAATCTTTGTTCCAGCGTGATCATCTTCACACCCTCACGAGTAGCCTCCACATGGTACCCAGCACTTAACTATGTATAATTAATTCAGAAATTCTCAATGTAAGTATATATGTTAAAAATTCAACAACTATGAAATGATTATAATATTTACATTTAAGGTGTTGAATTTTTAACATGTATACTTTTATTGACTAAAATATAATTAATATACGTAGTAACTTTAGATAAAAGTGTATAAATAATCTATAAGAGTAAATATATATTTTACATCGAGATATATAAATTTATCCAGTCCATTTAACATTTGAAGTAAGCTCCTAACTTATTATTATTTTTCCATTTTTATTCTTATTGTTTTCTTGAAATTCTTCCTTTGTCTGTTTCATATTTCTCTCATTCTCACCTTCATGAAATATCATTTCCTTACAATAAAAATAACCAAAATTTTAATATAAATCCATTTATATTACTTTATTTAATTTAATAAAATATATAAAATAAAAATATAACTAAAATTATAAAGTGATAATTATTTTACTTTATTTTTAAGATAATAAATTTTTTAAAATAAATCAAATCATAAAGTGATAATTATTTAATAGTATATATAACTATGACATTTTAAACTATAATTAAATAATTAAGTATGTCATTTTACACCTATTAACTAATTTTATCAAATGTTTCTAATTCAATCACTAAATTATTAATTTTCAACTTTTTTATTTCTAATTAATTTTTCAGCATTAATTTAACTTATCTAATATTTTTACCAAATATACTAAAAATTAATGAAATAAGTTTTTATCAGGTAATTAAATTTTAATTAAACCAACTTTTAAATTAATCAAAATAAAATAGAAATTAATTTAATTACCTCCCTAATTTTACTCTATTCAGGACAATAAACACGTCTTTGGCATGTCAGCAGTGATAATTCCCAAATATTACACATGTCAACTTAGATGGTCCCCAAATATTAATAGGTGCTTCATTTTCTTGGCCGATATTACAGTTTTACTAACCTTTTGTACCCAAGGAAAATAAAAAGTTAATTATTGTATCTCTACAAAAACTGTAACCACGTGAACAGTAATAATTAGAGAAATAATTCTTTGACTTAGAAACGTATTTAAATAAAATTAAAATAAGAGACAGAACGCGGCAATTAACACAATTAATTTAAGAATAAGTTTATTTTTTTAATTCCCAAATAAATAAATAAAAACGTTTTTGGCATGTCAGCGTGGTAATGGTCCCCATATATTAAAGGTGTCAACTTTCATGGTCCCCAAATATTACATAGATGCCAAATGTAATATGTAATGTGAGGCCAAAGATGAGTACAATCAAAACTACAACTATCATGGTCCCCAAATCACAGTCGCTTGCGAATAAGATGCATGGATACATTATTATCACGTGACTACTAATTTTGGAACGAGACATAAGTATCAATTTCGTTCAAATTGGATAGAATCTTTATGAGTGCTCAATGAATTAAAAAAAAAAACCTTTAAAAATGATAAAAAAAAATTCCTGTCACACCTAACATTGGTGTAGAGAATCCACCAACTTTGCTGATGATTAATCTCACTAGAAAACCTAGCTAGCCACCTTCAATAGGTTCTCCTATCCTAATGACGTTTTTCCATCTATAGGACTCAAACTCGAGACATTACTTAAGGGAACCAAGTCCATTTCCATTCGCCGACCAATGACACGTTGGTAATAAAACTCTTATATTTAACATAATTGCATATTCATAATTTAAATTAACTATTAATTAGCTAAACTAACTATTCCACACAGAAATATGTTAAGGGGATTAAATATTGAGGGATCTTGGGTGGAGGAATCATGTAGAGCAAAGGAAGAAGAGGTGAAGCAATTCTTTCAAAGTAGATTTTGGGAAGAGGAATGGGAGAGACCGAAGTTGGAAGGGGTGGCTTTTACTCAGATAAATGGTGATGATAATTCTCTGTTGATTGCTAATTTTGAGGAGAGTGAAGTTAAGAATGCAATGTGGGAGTGTGGTAGTATAAAAAGTCCTGGTCTGCATGGATTTAATTTTAAATTCTTTAAGAGGTTTAGGAATATGTTGAAGGATGATATCATGCGATTCTTGTCTGAGTTCCATGCTAATGGTGTCTTTCATAGAGGTACTAATCCATCATTTATCACACTTATTCCAAAATTAGAGGATCCACAAGGGTTAGAGGATTTCGGGTCGATTTCTTTGGTGCGATGCATATGCAAAATATTGTCTAAAATCTTTGCTTCAAGATTAAAAAGTGTGTTATCTAAAGTCATTGATAAGAGACAAAGTGCTTTCATAGGGGGAGGAATCTTCTACACAGTGTGCTAGTGGTAAATGAAGTACTAGATGAGGCAAGAAGGAAAAAGAAGAAGTGGTTGTTCTTTAAGGTGAATTAGGAGAAAGCTTATGACCGGTCAGCTGGAGCTTTCTTCTCTATATGTTGCAAAGGCTTTGATTATGTGAAAAATGGGTTGGATGGATCAAAGGTTGCTTGGCTTCAAGTACTGTGTTTGTATTGATTAATGGTAGTCCAACAAAGGAATTTAATTAGGATCAACAAAGGTTTGAGGCAGGGTGATCCTTTAGCTTCTTTCCTATTTATAGTGGTGGCAGAAGATCTGTGCGGACTGGTGAGGGAGGCTATTTCAAAAGATTTAGAAAAATTAATAGTGCATTGTATCTCAACAAATTATATCAATAATAACACACCAATAGTGTATAATTATTATTAATATAATATAAGTTATAATTAAAGAAAAAATACTTTAATTATTTAACTAAAAAATCTGCATAATTATACTCACGATAGGTGAGTTTATAATTATACAAATTATCAACAATTATATCAAATAGAATATGATATTCAACCATAGTCGTATTCAAAGAAAACAAAGACATGCTTAACAATATTTTGACTTAGCATGTAATAAACACGACTTTATTATCATAAGAACCATGATAATAATTTCATGATCTCTATAGATAGTACAATATAACATTGTTATTGTTTCTACTTGATTGAGTCAATAATACAAAAGTGCATAAAGCAATTATATATATATATATATATATATATATCTCAAAATAGAACTCTAGAACTAGTAAGATGCAAAATACTTACACTATAAATTAGAATTATAATATAATTACAAAATGGAGTATTATAACAAGCAATCAATAAGTTGATTGTAGAGTTCTACAATTTCATAATATTTTAAGAAACGATCATACTATCATATATAATTACATATTTATAATCTCAAAAGGATAAGAAAAATTTATTTACAAATTTATTCATATATGCAATCATATAATAAGTTAAAATGTTAAAGATTTCGCAACTAACCTTAGAGTGTCACTCATCTTTGTGTATAAAACCAGTGAGCTTTGATGACTTAATAAGAGTACATAATGTCATCTCAAGATAAAAGCTTCAAATATAAATCAATATGATTTATATAAAATACAAGAATGATATAGTTTGTAATTGCCTTAAAGAGTTGTTCAACATAAATATCTTCAATAATATTTACAAGTGAATACTTTAACAATAACAAGGCAATAGATAATTTAATCCAGACTTTGGATTAACTTGACATAAAATATTTGAAATAATGCACAATTACACCATTCACTTCATATATTAATCAACATAAAACAAATAAAATTTTATTATAATCCAAAAATTTCATTGACCAAAGAACATGATTAGAGAAAATATATACTTAGTACATATTTGTCACAAATTAATAATGATAAATAGGTCTAGATCTGAATAGTATAGTAATGAAAAACATAATGTATATTAAAACATTAAATTATGTCAATTTTAGATTTATTTGATATAAACAAATGACATAAAGTAATATATAATTCACTACACATGTTTATTTAATTTAAAGAAGATAATCTTTAACCCAAGTAATGACAAATAAGTTTTTTTCATTCAAGGTTTTGACAGAATTAGGGAGGAAAACTGAAAATAACAAAACATTATGTGATTCCAAAGAAAAGTTTAGTCAAAAAGAGAGTTCCTAAGCAAATAACACAACAATACAATATACTATAACTTATATTACCAAGATCCTAATACCGATAGGGTACCAAGAAGTTGATTAACATAAGCAAAGAAAAGCACACTATACAACAATAAATCACACTGACAACAATATACCGATAGAATATAATTATTTTTAATGTGATAGAATCAACCATGGTAATCAATTACATATACAACACAAAATTCTCATAAATGTACCTATGATAGGTGAGATTACAACTATGTAAATTAAGAGAAAAATTATGCCTATCACAAAATTGATAATCTATACCATGCATAATTTTAATAACGATATAGCTAATACATAAATTCACATCATTATACCCACGATAGACGAGTTATAATAATGCAAATTAAGGAAGTAAAATTATGCACATAATAGAATGATAATTTATCATGCATAATATATAATCATAAAGTGACACAATACCAAGGAGAGTACCATGTACCAAAAAATAGTAGGGAATTATCACAAATGAAGTACAAAATCTAGAATATTTAAAATTCTAAATTAAATCTCAAATAAATCAAATATATATGTTATGATGCCCAAAAAATTCCACAAAAATTACCAACAATAACAAAATATTAAATAAATAACTTTTGTGGAAAAAACAAAAAAAATTGGGCCAGGAAAGTGGGCCCATGCGCCGCCACGCACTAGGCTTGAGAATGGGCTTCGTAGAAGATCTTCTTCTTCCTCGCCTAGTAGTGCAAAACGGGTCACATTTGACCCACGATGGGGTCCGGTGATTTCTCCCATTTTTGGTGACAAAAAAAAGATTTTTGGGGTGCATTTTGATCTTTGGATGAAGGGGAACAAAACCCCTCAACCAATTTTGTAAAAGGTTATCAAATGGAGTAGAAATCAGGGTGAAAACAAACGTGCTTGTCACAACCTTACCCCGGATTCATTTTTCATGAAATTCTCTCAAATTCGTGCACTAAAATTTGTGTTCTCTAATTGGTCTTGATCAAAATCTTCCGATCTACAAAAGCCCTCTATCAATTTTACAAAAAACAACTCAATGGACCTAGATCAAACACACAAAAAGGAAAAATGTTGTAAACATTTAAACATTTTAAATCACTAAATTCTCTCAATTTACTCAATGAAATTTTCTGATTCATGTCACGTTTTCATCACAATATTATGACAAACAAAAGCCTTCAATCAATTTTAAATTTCATGCATAAAATGTACATGTTTTCTTTCAATGAAATTTGAGAAAGAAAAGAAAAAGAAAAAGAAAAAAGAGGGCGTTGCGAAATTGCTTTTTATTGCATACTGAATTTAAAATAATTAAATCAATAGAACTACTGATTTTAATTTCATGAGTAGGAACAAAGAAATTAAAATCATAATGTTCACACAATTAATAGCTACAAAAGGTATTTAAGTTGGCTCTGATACCAATTGATGGAAAATAATAGAACAATGCACGTAGACACAAATTATAATATGTGAGTACAGCGATAATACTTAGAAAGTTATCAAACACTAACCAGAATTCAAATTCAAATTCATCTCCATGAGTCGCTTGGCAAGAAACACCCTTAAATTACTCTTGAGATAATTTCTGCCCATTTTATAGGGAATTGTTTAAGAGAATGTGTGAGAGTGTAAATTTGCTTAATGGGAGAGCAAATTATAATCCCCTAGTAGTAGGTAGGAACCTCTCAATGAGTTATTTACTAAATGATTGGACCAACCCATCATAGGGTCAATCTTATCATAATGTCATCCAAAATTTTCGTAATCTATATATGATAATTATCATATCTTTAATTGTCGATTGATGATACTAAAAGATAATATAATAATTATTTATTTATATTATTCCACAATAATTATTTTAACAAAATATGCAACATTGTGAAAATATGGGGGCAAATGGTGCAACATTATGAAAATATTGTCAATGAAATTGATTACCATAATATTAATTGGAGCAGATTGCAGAATATTTGTTATTATTGGCACATATTTGTTGGCCACATATCTTGCATAATTGTACAACTATAATTATGTAATTATCTCCATAATTAGTTAGCCCAGTTGTAAAATAGCATTTATCGTAGATTAGCCAGTTTCAAGGCTAGAAATCAGATTGTATCATCACTATTTAATAGGGAATTCTCTATAGGAGAACATACAATTTTGATATGGATTTTCTAAGTCTAATATGGTATCAGAGTCTGGTTGTGATCCTATCCTAGTTCTGTCCAAAATTCCTAGCCTCTTGGTTTTGCAAGACTATTATGGTCTTGCTCCTTGTCCCTTCTAAGATTTCTTTTTTTGTCATTTCCTTCTTTTTTTCTCAGCTTCATGTCTAGTGACAAGTATGATGTCTTATTCGTTCTCCTTAATGGCAAGAACCATTCAACCTGGGCATTCCAGTTCCAGATATTTGTCAAAGGTAAGAACCTTTAGGGTCATGTTGATGGCACCAGTTCTGCTCTTGACAGAGAAAACCAGCCGGACGAACATGCTCAGTGGGAAGTCAAAGACAATCAAGTCATGGCATGGATCATAGGCTCTGTTGATCCTCATATTGTTCTCAATCTCTGACCATTCAACACTCAGCCAAGAAGTGGGCCTATCTGAAGAAGATATATAGCCAAAATAATACTGCTAGAAGGTTCTAGCTAGAACATGAAATCGCCATATTTCAATAGGATAGTCTTTTAATTTCTGAATTCTATTCTCTTTTCATGAATCTTTGGGTTTAATACATTGACATTGTCTATGAAGATTTGTCAAATGAAGGTCAAATTGCGATGCAACAAGTTCTTGAAACTACTAAACGAGATCAATTTCTTATGAAATTGAGATTTGATTTTGAGGGTATTTGGTCCAGTCTCATGAATAGAGCTCCTGTCCCATCCTTGGATACATGCCTCAATGAGCTGCTTTGTGAAGAACAACGTCTCCTAACTCAAGCATCCATAGAACAACAGAAATATGTCTCCCTTCCAGTTACATATGTTGCACAAGGAAAGCCTAAATGACGAGACCTGAGTGCTGTCAAATGTTTCTATTGCAAAGAACTTGGACATTTTGCTTCACACTGTCCTAAAAAGTTTTGCAATTACTGCAAAAAAGATGGTCACATCATTAAAGGATGTCTCATAAGACCACCAAGGAAAACTGCAACAGCCTTTACTGTCGTGGCTGGTCCTTCAACTGTTACTGGTTCTACTAATTAGAATGCTCCTACCCTTATGCAATCCTTGACCCCTGAAATGGTCCAACAAATGATAATTTCAGCATTTTCTGCTTTAGGACTTTCAGGTAAACCTTTTTCTCCTTGTACTCCTTGATATTTTGACTTCGGTGCATCTAATCACATGACCAACAATGTTGATACCCTTAAAAATGTCACAAGATATTCTGGTATTGGTGATATTTCCTCATCTTTAACCAATTGCTTTGTTTCCCCTGGTCTCACTAGTAACCTTATTTCTAGGGTCAATTAGTTGACACTGATTCCCAAGTTGCATTCTCAAAATCTGGTTGTCTTGTGCAAGATCAACAATTAGGGAAGATGATCACAAAGGGGCCTAAAGTCAAACGTCTTTTTCCTCTTTATTTCTCTCAACCTCTATGTTCTTTTCTGCCTTTTGTTTCTTGTAATTCATCTATTGTTAATTTCCAATTATGGCATAAGCGTCTTGGCCACCCAAACTCTTATGTACTTCATGACTTAATGAAATATGGTGTTCTTGCTAATAAAATTTCCCCATCTCTTAGTGTTGTTCAATTTGATTGCAACTCTTGTAAACTTGGGAAAAGTAAAATTCTACCATTTCCAATTCACCAATCAAATGTAAAAAAGGCCTTTTGATATGATTCATAGTGATTTACGAGGGATAGCTCCTGTTATATCTTATGCTAATTAGAAATACTTTATCACTTTTATTGACGACTATAGTCGTTTCACCTAGGTCTATTTCTTAAGCTCTAAAGGTGAAGCATTCTCTGCCTTCAAATTTTTTCATGTCTATGTTCAGACCCAATTTTCTTCCAAAATTAAAATTCTGCGGTCTAACAATGGGGGGAATATACATCTCATTTATTTCAAGAATTCTTGCAGACAAATGGCATTTTATCTCAAAGGTCATGTCCTTCCACACCCCAACAGAATGGGGTAGTTGAAAGAAAAAATCGCTATCTTCTTGATGTTGTCCGTACCCTTATGTTAGAATCTTTTATGCCATATCGGTTGGTGCAAGGCTCTTTCCACTACTGTCCACCTTATTAACTGTCTTTCTTCTCAATCATTAAACAATGATTCTCCTTTCTTCAGGTTATTTGGTAATAAACCCAGTTATTCCTATCTTCGCACTTTTGGCTGTATTTGTTATGTACACCTTCCCACACAAGAACGCACTAAGTTCACAACTCAATCTGTTAAATGTGCTTTTCTTGGTTACTCTGCCCACCATAAAGGGTTCATATGTTATGATCTAAAAAGGCTTCGAGTTTCTAGAAATGTCATCTTTCAAGAAGATACATATTTTTTTGCAACTAACCAAGACACTCTCTCTTCTACATCCACATTTGTTTTGCCATTGTTTCCTAACAATTTGCAGGAAAACCAGCACCACAACCTTTATTGGTGTACCAAAGACATCAGGCTATTCCACCAAATCCTCCATCCATACCTCCAAGGCCCCATCTCGAGCAATCTCTAGCTGCTGATCCAATGCTTCATCCAGCACTAACTCCTTTATGTCGTAGTGCTCGAGTTCGTAAACCCTCAGAAAAGTATGGTTTTTCTTCCCCTTTATCCTTGACAACAACTTTAGCATCTATTCATATTCCTTCTTTTTATAAACAGGCCATGGAGCATAAATGTTGGAGAGAAGATATTGAAACAAAACTTCTAGCACTAGAAAAAATCAGACATGGGATGTTGTTCATTGCCCTTCATCTGTCAAACCCATTGGCAGCAAATTTGTATTCAATATAAAGTTTCGTTCGGATGGATCAATATATCGATACAAGGCCAGGCTGGTTGTTCTTGGAAATAAGCAAGAATTTGGCCTTGATTATGAAGAGACCTTTGCACCTGTGGCCAAAATGACTATTGTGCGCACTATTCTTGCCATTGCTGCATCTGAATCTTGGCAAATATACTAGATGGGCCAGATGTCAAGAACACATTCCTCCATGGTAACCTCAAGGAGGAAATTTACATCAAACTTCCTACCGGTATGCCTTTACCTTTACCTAATGCTATTTGCAAACTAAAGCGTTCTTTATATGGATTGAAATAGGCACCAAGAATATGGTTTGAAAAGTTTCACACAACACTGCTTGGTTTTTCCTTCATACAAAGTAGGTATGATCCGTCACTTTTTATACAGAGGACATCAAAAGGAATTGTGATACTCCTTGTTTATGTGGACGATATTGTGGTCACCGGGTCAGATCAAGAGGCTATCACTACAATCAAGAAACTGTTGCATTCAACTTTCCACGTGAAAGACCTTGGCCATCTCACTTACTTATTGGGATTAGAAGTACTCTTTCAACACAACGGCATCTTTGTCACTCAGCACAAATATATTCAAGATCTAATTCAGTTAGCTGGTCTCACCAATGCTGCTACTGTTGACACTCCCATGGAAATTAATCTAAAATTACGACGAGATGAAGGTGAACTTCTACAAGACCCAACTTTCTACCGTAAGCTGGTTGAAAGTCTTATTTACCTAACCATCACCAGACCTGACATCTCATTTGTTGTTCACACAGTTAGCAAATTCATGCAATCTCCTCGGCATTTGCATCTTTCAGCAGTACATTGTATTATTAAGTATCTATTGGGTACTTCCAACCGTGGTCTTTTCTTCCCTATTGGTGCATCACCACAACTTCAAGCCTACAACGATTATGATTGGGTTGGATGTCCAGACACACGAAAATCCACTACTGGCTGGTGTATGTTTTTAGGGGATGCTCCAATCTATTGAAAATGCAAGAAACAAGACTCGGTCTCTAAATCATCCACTGAAGCAAAATATCGCACCATGTCTACAGCATGCTCTGAGATTATTTGGCTACATGGTCTCCCTTCAGAGCTTGGCTTTTCACAAGCAAAACCAACTCCACTACATGCTGACAATATAAGTGTCATTAAAATTGCAGCAAATCCTGTTTACCATGAAAGAGCGAAGCACATAGAGGTTGATTGTCACTCAATCCGAGAGGCCTATGACCATAGAGTTATCACCTTGCCTCATGTCTCTACATCTGTTCAACTCGCTGACATCCTCACGAAATCCTTGACACGTTAGCGCCACAATTTCCTAGTCAGCAAATTGATGCTTCTAGACTTACCAACATCAATTTGAGGGGGGATGTCAATGGAATTGATTAGCAGAATATTTGTTATTAATTAGAGCAGATTGCAGAATATTTGTTAACAAAATATTTGCTATTAATTGGCATTGATTGCAGAATGTTTGTTATTATTGGCGCAAATTTGTTGGCCACAGATCTTACATAATTGTACAGCTATAATTATGTAATTATCTCCATAATTAGTTAGCCCATTTGTAAAATAGCATTTATTGCATATTAGCCAGTTTCAGGGCTAGAAATCAGATTGTATCATCACTATTTAATGGGAAATTCTCCAAAGAAGAACATACAATTTTGATATGCATTTTTTCTTAATAAATATGAAGGCAAAATGTACAATATTGTGAAATTTTGGAGGCAAAATGTAAAAAAAAAAACAATAAATGTATTTCGAACACAATTAAAGGAAGGTCAAAATTCGCCACCTTTTGAAACTTTGGTGGCCAAATTTACGAGAAAAAAAATAAATGGGGACAAAATTCGCAACAAAGTCAATCCTTGGGAGCAAAAATTGAAACTAAGCCCAAATTTAAATACATGACACTTTGCTCTCTTTTTTTAATTTTTTTTTCAAAGTTTCATTAACTTCAGTTATAAAAAATATATTACCAAAATATCCTTTACACTATCGCCCCCTCAAAGATGCAAGACCGCTCTTTCTCTCTATGTTAATATGCACACTCATCTCCCTTAAAAAATGTAAATATATTACACTTTAATATATATTAAATTCTAAATTATATATAGCAAAGTGTAATATATTTGCATTGGTTAAGGGAGGAGAGTATGTATTCTAACACAAGGAGGGAAGGCATTCTAACACAAGTAGAGAGAGCACGGTGTAATACTTGCATATCTTTGAGATATATATATATTTAATTTTTTTAAAAATATATATAGTAAAGTGTAATATATTTGCATTAGTTAAGGGAGGATGTGTATTCTAACACAAGGAGGGAAGGCATTCTAACACAAGGAGAGAGAGCAATGTAATACATTTTTTGAGGAAGCGGTAGTATAAAGGATTTTTTGTTTTTGTTTTTGTATAAGCTAGTATAAATGATATTTTGATAATATATTCTGTTTTTGTAATGGAAGTTAACGGAACTTTAACAAAAAAAATTTTATAAAAAGAGCAAAGTGTCATGTATTTGAATCTGTCAGGAGAGAAAAGCGTAATTTTTAACATATAAGAGGGGAGGATAGTGTAATATTAGTATCTCTCAAGGGAAGAAAGTGTAATTTACTCTTAATTTAATAATAAGTTTATTTTTTTAATTCCTAAATAAAAAAATAAACGTTTTTGATATGTCAGCGTGGTAATGGTCCCCAAATATGAAAAATTTAAAAGTGTCAACTTTCATATGGTCCCTAAATATTACATAGATGCCAAATGTAATCTGTAATGTGAGGTCAATGATGAGTACAATCAAACCTACAACTATCATGGTCCCCAAATCCCAGTCGCTTGCTAATAAGATGGGTAACTTAATTTAATTGATTTAATTACCTCCATAAGTTTACCTGTAATGTAATTTGTAATGTAAGGTTGGAAGATGGGTACAACCAAACCTACAACTATCATGCCCTCCAAATATCACAGTCGCTTGCGAATAAGATGCATGGGTACATTATTATCACGTGACTGCTAATTTTGGAACGAAACATAAGTATCAATTTCGTTCAAATTGGATAGAATCTTCATGAGTGTTCAGTGAATTAAAAAAAAAATTATGAATAATAAAGTTATTCTATTCCTCACATTTGTAATACGTGACTGCTAATTTTGCTCCTTCATTTCTAATTTTGGGCCCTTTTGTTTAAACTTAAAAAAAAAGCAATTGAAAAAAAAAAAGCGTTTTTTAAAAAAATAATTTAAGAAACAAATAGGATTTACTTCTTAAAAAAAACAGAAAATTACTTGTTTTTTTTAAGCGGAAACAGTCTAAACAAACACAGAAAAAAACAAAAAATCACTTATTTTATTTAAAAAAAAAAAGTGTTTTTTTAACAATTAAGTCTAAACAAACGAGCCCTTTATCGGATGTTCCTGAACGAAAGAGCCTTTGCTCCTTGATTTTCTTGGTTGCTTTTACAATTTTACTACTTGCTTCTTGTACCAAAGCAAAAAAAAAGCAATTTTTTTTTTTTTATCAGCTAATGTTAATTTTGTTAGACACAATACTAGTTAGACAAATAATTCTTTAACCCACAATTGTCTTTATTAAAATTAAGATAGGAGACAAAACGTGGCTATTAACACAATTAATTTAATAATAAATTTAAATAATTGTAATCCTTATATGAAACTTACCTTTTAATTTTAATCTTTACATGAAAAAAAAAATGTTTGTAAATGAGTTTCTTAACGGTAAAAATGTTTTGGAAATTGTTATAACACCGTTAGAACAAATTTAACATGGTTAACACAATTTTAACAAGATTTCTAATACTTGAGAAAACTTTATGCTTTACATTTTGGTTCAAACTATCTTAGATGCAAAGTTCACAGTTAATCTCATCAAACTTCTTCAACCTTTAGTACTTGTGGCTTGCAGGATTATGTACCTTATTATATATAGTCCTAGAATCAACGATCGACCTCACCGTCCTCACTAAGTTTTTGTCTTAAACACCCTACCAGTTGTTTGTGAATCAGCGTAGACAACTGCTTTGTTTACAAAGCAAATATCGTCTATGTAATAAATATCAACTAATTGATGATGGCATGCAAAGCATAGCATATTATAAGCATATTTATATTTAGATCATGAAATATTCTAAGTTAACATAATGAACAAATAATTTTCAAAGCACGTACAACATATATTATATATAAAACAATAGTACTATAGCATGCATTAAACCATATATAGCATTAATTTTTCCTCCCTTGTCATTATCAAAACATAATTAATACATACATAAAATATATAAAGAAATAACGTAGAAGGTCATCATGGACAGTTCTAAATCAACAACTACGAGATGGTAGCAATATCTTGACAATGTTGGTCATGGAAAGATAACACCATATCTTTTAAGATCTACAAATAGCATCTCTGTAAAGTTCAGACTCTACCATCAGAACATAACACCATAACCAAAATTATATCTATGACTTCGATAGCATATTGCTTGGTAATTTAATCACTTTTACGCCAAAGAGTCTAATAGCTTGCGAGGCTTAATGAAAGAGAATAAAGGTGTAGGATTGGGTTTGACGACATTGACTAACTCCTTTGCCCTTTTTTAGAAACAACAACTTTGATTAAAACAATCAGAAACTAGAACATTTGCAATTGAAGGAATAAGCTTTTTTTGATACATCAGAAAAGGAAAGGAACAAACAGCAAAGAGAACAGAACAGAAGAAAATTAAAGAAACTAAGAACTCCCCCTAAGAGTTGCAATAATGTTATTACAACCAAAGCATTTATTTTAGTCTTACACTTGTCCCTCACTCACTCACTACCAAAGAGCACATGATTTTTAAGGACCAGTGGTGCTTCATCCGGTACTGATCCAAATTTCTGAAACTGAACCCTAAAAGGATTGTCCTCAGACACCACCAAACGCCTTTTTCCATTATCATCGAAAGAAATCCCAATATGCCCGCACTTGCTTTCGTCAACTGGACAGAACAAAAGCGTGTAGTCGTTATGGAAAGGGGAAGCTTTCTCAATTTTAAACTCACCGAACACTGTGTTCTGGTACCCGGTGAGTTTAACAGCGGGTGATTCTGGAAGACCCTGCACAATGGTCCACCTAGAAGGAGTGGTGGCACACCACGGCACAATACTGAACTGAATGCTGAAAAGTTGGCCTAAGCCGATGATAGGGATTCGTAATCGGGATGAAAGGATTGTTGGAAAGCCCCTCCCAAAGAGAGGATTCACAACGGTGAGAGGGCAAGTTTCGTTTCCAGTGGCTGCAAATTCTACTCCGCCGCCCGGTCTAAAAACCGACAATATAAAGTATGTGCCTCCATTTCGAAGAGGGTTACCATCAGTGTCGACGAGCACGTCCTGAGCGGTGGCTGAAGGGAGGTATGAGGTGAAGAAGGCAGAAAGTAGAAAGAGAGCAAACAAGATAGTACTCTTCATTTTTTGGAAGGCTTTTGTTTCTTGTTCAGTTGTGTAGATAAGCAAACCTTAGAAGATGTATTTATAGATGTGCTGGTTAGTTTGGGATAAATATCAAGAGTGATGAAAGGAAGCAGAGTAAAATATAGAACAAATTACAATAATATCTCTTAACCTCTTATCAAATTACACATAATTTTATTTATTTTCTTGTACTAACTCTTCTTTAAGTTTGAAAATATTACAGTGACATCTCCTTAAATCTTATACTAACACGCCTATAAAGGAGGCAAAAGTAATGGTTAAAAAAATATAGGACGCTTGTGTCACATTAATTAATAAAATATAAAGAGTTTTTTATTTATTAATTTTCCTGTTTCGTTATAAAATATAGATTTTACCTTGTTTCGTTATAAAATAACCAAATAAAAATGTAATAATTTTATTTTATTTCATATAATTCTATTATATTTATTCTATTCCATCGAAAGCAATTAGCAAAGAAAGTCTGATTGCAAATTCAATGGTGCACGGGGGAAAATAAAAATTTTATATCATAATAAAGTTAGAAAAGCAAATGCAAAGTTCTAAAAAAACGAGATGCACGTTTTTTTTTTCTTTTTTTCCTTTTAACTTTTCAATGGTTATCCTTTCGAAACTAGTATGTCTTGTAACATAATTAATAATACAAATTATATTCATTTTTCTGTTTAGGTTTAATAAAGTTTTATTCAACATTTTTTATTTTACACAAATTAATTTCCCTTAATTTATATAGTAATATTGTATACCCTTTATGCTACAACAAACTTCTCCTAATTTCTCATGTAATTAGTTATGTAGATCAATGGAGATCAAGTAGTGTAAAAGAATTGGATATAATTTTATTAAATTTCAAGGAATATAAATGTAATTTGTCATAACTATTTTTAGGTAACATTTGAAAGTAATATATTTTTAATGTAATAGCTCGTGTTAGCAAGTTTCCTAAGGGTATTAGTATAATTTTCTTTTATATGAAATTATATTACAAATGCATTGGAAATCATTAGTTCGATATGAGATAAATTTATTTGAAATCTCATTTTGTGAAATTTAAAAAAATAAAACCCATGGTCAAATATCAGAGATATGCTTATGATGAAGGCTAAATGTTACTTTTGGTCCTTTATGTTTTAGTGTTTTTTCTTTTTGGTACATTAAGTTTTAAAAATCTCATTTTGATCCTTTATGTTTTCGAAAGTTTCATTTTGATCCTTTTATCCGTTTTTCGTTAACATCATTCTTCCGTTAACAGTATTTTAAATTTTAAAATAATTAATTTTATATAGTGATGGCTAAAAGCTGCCGCTATTTGTAAATTTCAAATGAAGAACAAGTACGTCCATGTAAAGGTCACCCAAAAAAATCACAATCCAAATTACAATTTCAAATGATCAAATCAAAATCCTCGCCCTCACTTTCCAAATTAAAATTCCAACAGAACTCAATAATTGCACTCACCAGCTTGACAACCACTTCCTCCCCACTTTGCTCATTAACACTTGAAACAAACAAAAGCACCAGAGGATCAAATAAGGTTCAGAGTCCAAATACTATTGTTACAAAAACAAGACTTAGTAAGGTGCATACCTAAGTAAACCTCTCCAAACGATTCACACCCAATCTTCCTCCGAAGCTTGAATTTTCGACCAATAACATGATCCATGATACAGGCCCAATCTCTTGATCCTCTTAAACTACAAAAGCACTCAACTAAACCTCAATTAAAAAAAAACTTTTTTTGCCTAATCCGAGTATCTCATCAACGATTCATCTTTACTTACAGCACAATCTCAGATCCATCGAGATTTACTACTAACAGAAAGATCCGAAAGTGTATTTAATAACTCAAAAATCGAGACTATGTTGAATCAAAGCACAATCGCGATTCTGGGGTCATTCAGATCTCAGATCTAAAAGTAAAAAAAAAACCCAGAAAAATGAAAGTCAAGATCTTGATTGTGGTTTGGGTTAGGGGAACAAGGATCGTAACAACGTTGTATCGTGCTGATGCGGGTGCGGTTGAAGAAACTGGGCAACTGGGCAACGTTGTATCTGAAATTTCTTTTAGTTTATAATTTTTAAAATAAAATAAACGTAGTGGCGATTTTTAGCCGCCGCTATTTTAAATTAATTATTTTAGAATTTAAATATTAACGGAACACTAACGTTCTAAATAGAAAATTGAAAAACGAACTAAAACGATACATTTTGAAAATATAAAAGACTAGAACGAAATTTTTAAAATGTTATGTACCAAAACAAAAAACACTAAAATATAAAGGACTAAAAGTAATATTTAGCCTATTATGAAAAATGGATACGTGTAACATTTATAGTACTGCAATTGACATATGTGCTTGTATGGAAGGATTTTTTTTTCATAAATAATATTAAGATTTACCTTTATGGGGTCAAAATTTGTACATTGAAACATTTAATCCAATTAAAATATGATTGATAAGAACTTTATATTAAAAAATATGAATTTTTTTAACAATGATTGATAAATATATTTCATACACATAAAGTTTTAAAAAAAAAGTTTATTGATATATGTACCTTATGGGATGAAAAACTCTATACGAAAAATATTATTATTAAATAAAATATATTACATTATATCGAAAATATATCAATATCTAAATCTTGAGAATAAATGTTTACAATCTTATAGATAAATAGAAATTTTAAATAAAATTATATTACTTATTTTTTTTTAAAAAAAAATATCCATAACATTATATATATATATATATATATATATATATATATATATATATATATATATATATATATATATATATATATATTGTTGGCAACAAAATAGTTAGCCAACGATGAATCAGTAGTCAACGGCCAATAGCTGATGATACAACGACTATTTTAGTTGACAAAGGTGATACTTGAGTCAGACCCATTAGTTAGATCATGTAACAGCCTAAAAGGAATGAGAAGCAACGGTTAGAGTGGATAGGCAGTTGAGAGCACATAAACATGATCTCCTAGAGTTTAGGATAGTGGTTAGGAGCTAAATTTGATGTATGTCTTTATCCCTATAAATAGGGCTTATCACGATATAAAACAGGTCTAGAACCTTCAGAAATCAAAATCATCTCTTTCTTGCTCAGTTTTTATAATTCCTTTACTGTTTTCATTGCCTTTTAATCGCATTCTTTTACTTTCTTGCACTTTAATTTAGTCGCTTATTATCTTTGAGTTGGGAGGAGGATTCGTCACTTGAATTTAGCAGCTCAAGATAAAAATCATAAAAGTACTTTCAAAAACCAAGAGAGATTTCTCACACACCAAGTTTGTAAACTTCTTAACAAAATGAGTCTTAGCCCCCCTCTATGCCAAAGATAGACTATTTATACATGGGTCTAAAGTCACTAAAGCCACTCATAAAAAGACTAAAAAACACTAAAAAAAAGGCCCAATAAGTAATAAGGTCTATAATGACCCAAAAACAAAATAAAAAGCCGAATACAAAAAACATTGCACATAGTAGCCAATTTTAATATTTGGCTCAAATTAAGTTACTTCAAGTCCCAATCATCCACTCCATGTTCCCCAAGTGTGTTGAGTTTTCTCTTGAATTCTTCTTAAAGCTTCTTGGACCTTGACCTAGTCATAGATCCTTTCACTTCAAGCTCTTCCATTGGACCTCCATCAGCATTAGTCTGGATTGAACAAGAAGTATCTTGCTCTTCCTCTTCCGATGTCAAACAGGGACCCAAGATGTACTCTTTTTCCTCAACATTGCTCGGCACCAAAGTTTGAGCTGCCAATTGTGACTCTATTGCAAACTATTCATGAGAGGGAGTTCTGCTCTCAGTTTCTTCATCAGCTGCGAAGTCGTTATGCCTAGGAGACTCGCAAGGGTTTTGGGAGTCGTTGGTTGAAGCTGAAGACATGACAAACCTTGGGGTTTTTGGTTTTAAACAGAGGAACAAGGGAAGATGTGGGGTTTGTAGAGTAATCGTTCAAATTTAAAGGAGAGGAAGTAACTGAATGGTGGAGAAGATAAAGGAAACTGAAGATAAGCTGAAAAAATCAAAATTTGAAAGGTCTAACTAATAGTTGTAACGCCTTGAGAAGTTGCAAATTCCAATTGAGTTTAGTGCTTCTAGTTTTTCTGTTGTCGCTTAGTTAAAAAATTAAAAGATAAAGTCATTTTGAAGTTAAACGACGAAGAAAAAAGGAGCAGTTATGTTAGCGGTAAAAAGTTACCCGTTAGGATTGGGTTGTTCTCGTCAGGTAATGGCTGATTTAGATTATGATAATCAATTTGATTCGAATATGAAAGAAAAATACCCATAAAGAAAGCCTCTTAATCTTTAGGAGGGACTTTGAAATTAATGACGTAGAAGCTAAGCGGTTAAAAGAGAGGTTTAGCACATGTAAACCACTTCCCTAAAAATGTGGGAAGTGGGTAGGTATCTTAGGTGAAGTAGCTAGCAGTTGCAACCCATTAAATATGAGAATTTACGATGTAAAACAGGTCCATGACTAAATGAATGAGGTTCCCCTTATCTTCCATTTCCTTATTGCATTTTACAACTTTCTTTTACTGCATCTATTTATCGCTTTCCCTTTAAATTTAGCGATTATAGCTTTCTTTTACCATAAACGCCTTTAGGAGTAGCATTGCAGAAAAACCTAAGTCTCATAGTTATTAGGAAGCTCTTTGGAGTAGACCAAGAACTTGATCGAGCAACAGAATCTCTGTGCATAAAAACCTAAGTCTCGTAACTAAATCAACTAGTTGGTGTACAACCCTCACAACGGCTAGCCAGTAGCAATTTTCACACCAACACATATAAAGATAAAATTTCCACTTAAATCATTTCCTAAACCATGAATTTAGGCAATACAACACAGTTGAATTGGTGCCACGTTTTTATGCAGTAGAAGTTTAGAAAAACACACTTTTTGGTTCCAAACAATGAGCATAGTGCCCAGAAACTTCATATGAGTTGTATATAACATTAAGGCATCATATAAGGGATTAAGGTTATGTTTGGTAAAACTAGCTAATAAGCTTGCTGAAAGCTTATAAGCTAGCTAGAAGTTTATAAGGTATAAGCTAGTAGCTGAAAAGCTGAAAACTTATAAGCTAGCTTATTTAATTGAAAGTGTTTGGTAAGATTAATTGATAAGCTAGCTGATAAATGTCAAATGATGTAAAAGGACATATTTATTATTTCTAATATTTGAACTTATTTTTAATAACTTATCATCTTAAACCCTAAACCCAATGGGTATAACTTAGTTGACAACACATACTGAGTATGTGGGAGAGGACTTGAGTTCGATCCCTGCATAATACATCCTTGTGGAGGGATGAGGAGCTTTAAGTGTGACTAAACCCCGAACCGAGAATTAGTTCTATAGCCGGCCCAAAGGATCAAAACTTGTGGGAGTACCTTGGTGTCCAACCGGGGAGCCAAATGCCCTAATTACGGTGGTTAAAAAAATCATTTTAAAAAGTAGGACAATAATTTTGTAATATAAAATAATAGTAAAGATTCGGTGATTTTACTCATTGTTTAAAATCAAATTTTTAATAAACTAATATTGTTTTAAATCAAAATTTTCCTTTTTTTTTAAAAAAAAGTAAAATTAAATTAAATTAATCTATATTGTTTAAAATCAATTTTTTAATATTTAATTTTTATTTATAATATTATTTTAAAACAAAAAATAAAAATTGTTGTATCTTTACAATTTTGTTTTTTTTTATCAATTTTTGTTTAGTGACCAAATATTTTAAATAAAAATAAAAAAGTAAACAATGTATTAGTTCATTAAAATAAATAGTTTAACATTAAATTAAATAATAAAAAAAGTAGAATTTCAAGTTTCATAATAACTAAGAAAATAAATGTCATCTAGTGTTTTTAAGAATGTTAAAATAGGTAAAAGGATTTTTAAATTGAATAAAAGGGTAAAAAGGAATTTCAAATAAATTGGTGAAAAAAAGCTACTTGAGAAGAAAAAAAGGATAAAATTGAGAAGGAAAAAAGGCTAGTAGCTTATAAGCTAGCTTATTTTTCATAAGCTTCTTCAAGTAGTTTATGAAAATAAGCTACTTGAAGTAGCTTATAAAAAATGAGCTACTAAAATAAGCTTGTGAACCAAATAAGCTTATTTTGGTCAAAGTAGTTTATAAGCTAGTCAAAGGAGCTTATAAACTCCTCAAAAGCCTTACCAAACACACTCAAATTATCATCTAAATCATAATCTAATTCTAATTCATGTATTTAGGCAATATACCACAGCTGGACAGTAGCAAAATTGTTTGACAGATTTACTTAACAATTTGAAATTAAACAAAAAGTGCCCATTCCACGAAATAAGCAAAGCCCACTTTACCAAATTATCATGTAGCACTTGGTACACATTAGGGCAAGTATAGTAACACTAAGTCATCATTAAAATCTGTAGTTCAAGTGTCAAAAATGCATAGACCAGCAGTTGTTACATAACAGTGCACAAAGCAAGAAAAAATCTCACGAATTCATGTGATTTCACCTCCAAACTTAGTTAGGGTCTCATGGCCTTCAAGAGAGACATTCATCCAATTATTATCACTCATATAATAACATTTTAAGCAATAAAAACAGATTGGGTAGTTAACTGGGTCTTATAAAAAATACTAGAGGGAATATAAATTTTATTATAATTTCAACTATATTTTGATAGATATTATAATTTCAACTATTAATTTTAAATCCGTAATTATAATTATACTTTATCGTCTAAATCACAATCATTACTTAAAAAAGTCAAAATAATAAGAGATTAATTAGATTATATGAAAAATTAGAAACATACAATTAGAGATTAATCGGTTTTCCCTACTCATAGGTATAATAAAGCCACTTGCAGAGTTGTTGTAAGTATGCCTTAATTTTTTTATTGCTTCATTTTGGTCTTTTTTGCAGACATTTTTCAATATTTTAGTTATGAATAATTGAATATATCTCGATCCTTTTCAGAAATTATATGGATGTTCCATTTCAATTTCTTTTGATGAATTTTAATTAGTCTTTGGCTCGTCTCCTACATTTATAGAGGGAAAGATGCATACCAGACCAATAGCTTCGGAAAAGGTATAAGTTAAATACTCTACGCTGAAGACATAATTAAGCTTTGATTATTTTATTTAGTCTTGCAATAATTTATTACAACATGAAGCATTTATTTAGTCTTACACTTATCTCTCACTAGGAGAGAAAGTACATGACTTATATCAAGGCCAGTGTTGCTTCATGCAGTTGAAAGAGTTGATGTTGATGATGCATATGAAAGTTTCTGAAACAGAACCCATAACCGATTGTCCTCACTCTGAGTCACCACCAAACGCCTGTTTCCATTCTTGTCGAAATGAACCCCAACATACCCACATGGGCTATCGTCAAGTGGACAGAACAAAATGTTGTAGCCGCCAATTTCAACAGGAACTCTCTCAATTTTAAACACACCGGGCACTGTATTTTCGTAGCCAGTAAGTTTAACAGCGAGTCCTTCGGGTAGACCCTTGACAATAGTCCACTCAGAAGGAGTGGGGGCACAAGGAGGTACAAAAATGAAACCAATGTTCAAAATTAAGCCTTCGCTGATATGAAAAACTCGGTGTGGGGATGAAATGAATATTGGTAGCCCCTTATTGGCATGCGAGGGAGATTGCACAACAGTGGTTGGGCAAGTTTCGTTTCCTGTTGCGGCGAATTCGATTCCGCCGCCGTTTTGAATTATAACTGGAAAGATATAGTATACGCCACCATTTTGAAGAGGGTTACCATCAGTGTCGAGCACAAAACCAGTGGCGGATGAAGGTAGGTATGAGGTGAAGGCTGAAAGAAGAAAGAGAGCGAAGAAGGTAGTGCTCTTCATGTTTTGGGAGGCTATGGAAGGCTTATTGTCTATCTTATCTTGTTCAGTTGTACGTGTTGTGTGAATAAGCAATGTTGGAAGAACAATCTATTTATAGACATGTGGTATGGTATGACAACCGTAAGTAACAGTGTTAATGTTAAAGCATCTCGTTGCACCGTGAAGGGCATGAATTTCATTCCTGGCCCAAGCAGTTAATTTTGGTATATTTTGACATGACAAGAATGTTGCAGAGCGTATCATGAAATATCTTCGACAGAGAGTTTTTTTTTCTCTTTTTTCTTTTTAGAAAAAAAGCAAACACATGCTATTTAGATTTAAATACTCTTTTAGTCCTTATAATTTAGTATTTTTTTATTTTTTATCCTTACAATTTTTTTTATATTTTAGTCCTTGGAAATTATGTTTATTTTATTTTTCGTCCTTAAAGCGATTTAGATAGCGTTTTGAACAATAAAAAAATACTTGAAAAGCATTATCTAATCCGCTTTTAAGGACAAAAAATAAAACAAACATAATTTATAAGGAATAAAACAAAAAAATTACAAAAATGAAAAATAAAAAATACTAAATTATAAGAACTAAAAATATATTTAAATCTATTATTTAAAATGGGTTCTAACGTGCGTGACATCACCTACAAAATGGGTTGAAAGATAGTGGAGTCTTTGTACGGGGAAAGTGCACCACCTATAATACAAAGGCCACAACATAGGGTAAAAGATAGGAGAGTATTTGTATGAGGCAATGTTATAAGACTCGGACCGGTCATCGACTCAGTCAGGGTACTGAGTCACTGGATCAACCCGGTGAGTCACTGGTTGACTTGCATGAACTGGTGTAATTAATAAAATAATTAAAATATATGCATATATGGTATATATATTATTTTCGAACATGTTACATATATAATTGTGACAGCTTAGTGGTAAGTTATCACTCAAAGTCTTCTTGTATGCAGGTTCGATCCTGTCATGGTGTGTTTCTTGTATGCAGTTTTACTAATTTTTTATAATAAAGCCAACTTTTACTTTACTGTTACACATACATAGCTTGCATGACACGTACAGGTCAGCTCCTTGGTATTGTAAACAACTACCAGCATTGAAGTCTTGGCCCACGTGCACATTGGGCCACCAAAAACAAAACTTTTCAAGTTTTGGGCCATGCGACGATAGCTTTCCAAGCCTTGGGACATGTGGAGAACAAAACATGAAAAAATCAGAGGGAGGATTCACGGGTTTCTAACACTGGTATGAGGTGCAGCTATGATTAGCATGAATCAAAGTAGATGTGGAACTATGACAGCAAGGGTTGAAAATCGTTTGGGTTGCACAAGATTTTGTTTAAATAAATTACACCTATTTAAAAAATAAATAAATTAAGGTTCAAGTCTAGCTTGTTATTTGTTGCAGGCAATTTTTTTTAGACTGATCTTCAAGTCTAGCTTGTCCTGTGCACTTATTTAAAAACATATTTTTTTATAAGCTAAAGACCTATTTTATATTACAACTTTTAAATAGACCCAACCTATATCACTAGATTAACATGCTAATTAGTAATTGGCCAATGAGGAAACACTAAGTAAAATAAATTGTAAATTATGAAAAATTAAAATAACTGTTACTCAAGATATGAGATAAAGGTAAAAATAGGTTGATTAGGCTTTACAAAAGTTGAGTCTAATTTGTTTATATGATATAAGCATAATTTTAGGAACAGTGAAAATAGATTGACATTCTAATTAGCTAATTGGCCAACTAGGGGAAACACTGTATGTAAAACAAATTATAAATTATGAAAATTTAAAATTAATGTTACTTAAAATATGAGACAAAGGTGAAAATAGGTTGATTAGGCTTTATAAAAGTTGAGTCTAATTTGTTTACATTTTAATGATCATGCACTGACAGTGTAAAATAATATAAATAGTGTAATGATTAAAATAAATAGTGTTGTATAAAAAATATACAAACAATAATAAAAAATAAAAAATAAACCATTATCTATCAATATGAATATCTTAATAAGTATAATACTAGAATAATAAAATAAATATTGTAAATAGTATAATAGTTAAAATAAATATTGTAATATAAAATTATCCATAAAGATAATAATAAAAATAAAATAAAATACTTATTATTTATCATTATCAATATCCTATATAAGAAAAGGGTAAAAATAGAGAAAACTTACCTTATGTAGTTAAAAAGGTAAAAATAATAAAATCCTACCTTATAAGTTGAAGAAGAGAAAAATAATAATAAACTCCTATTTTATGTAAAAAATAGAAATGAAGTTTTATAAATATTTTAAGGACAAAAGAGAAATAAATATAAAAAGTTAAAAGTTAGCATTTTAAAAACGCCACTTGAAGTAACATTAAAGAAAGGTTACAAACTAAAAAAATATTTTTTTTACCAAACATTATTAATAAGGTTAAGCAAGCTTATTAGCCAATAAAAAAAAGTTAGAAACTAGCTGAAATGGTATGTCAAACATAGTATTATTTAGCAATGTACATTTGTTTAACATATTATCCATTAAAATAAAGTATCATGATGAAGTATCAATTGGTTTCTAATTTGCATGATATTTAACAAACTTAATCTAAATTATAAAAATTTTCAATTCAACAATTAGATTGTTAAATTTTGTATTCTACAAAAAGTTATTAAATGATGTAAGTGTAAAAATTTGACACTCGATGTCAATTGATTTTCCCCCTAAAATTTAGATTTTTGTTTTTAGAGTTGTAACAAATCTTTAATTTAATCTTTATCCATAAACAAACATATTTGCACTTTTTTTTTTTTTGGATGATAAGCTTTTTTAGGGAAATAATAGAAATATAAATTTCTTTGATTTTCTAAAGACATTTTATTTTCACATGTAGATAATCTTTGCCACCATCACAGCCATTACCACCACCGTAACAACCACCACTGTCATTATAACCACAACCACTACCACCACTACCACTGTCATTACCATCACTGCCACCGCCATCATCGTGACTACCACTCTTGTCGTCGTCATCGCCACCACTATCTCCTACCATTATCTGGTTCATATCATGATGTGCACCAAACATTGGATAGGATTAAGACTTATCTTGATCTTATCCTATCATGGTCTTATCTTGTCCAAATATCCTATCATATCCTGACCACCAAACGGATCCTAAGTGTATTGACAAATATGTTATAATTCAATTAGCTAGCTTATAAGCATTCTTTTCAACTCCTAGCTTATTGTCTTCTTACAATTCCCCCATTTCTTTATATTACTTTCTATCATTCTCATATTAAATATCATTTCCTTAATTATAATTAAAAATAATTAAAATTATCTTAAGATAATAAATTATTTAGAATAAATTAAATCATAAAGTGATAATATCTTGAAATATATATAATTATGAAATTTTAAGTTGTAATCAAATAATTAAATATGTCATTTTACACTTATTAACTAGTTCAATAACTAATTTTACAAAATATTTTTAATTCAATTAGTTAATTTATTAATTATTTACTTTTTATTTCTAACTAACTTTTCAGCTTTAATTTAACTTATCTTATAACTTTACCAAAAACTACAAATTAATGAATTAATTTTTTTTATCAGATAATGAATTTTAAATTATACCAAATTTTGAATTAATCAAATAAACTAGAATTCTTTTTTGAATTAATTACCTCCCTAAATTTACCTTATGCAGAACAATGAACACGTTTTTTCCATGAGAGGTGATGGTCCCCAAAGATTACATATATAGCTGCTAAATGTAATAACGTGAGGCCGAAAGATGGCAAGATGCATGAGTAAATAATAATCACGTATCATGTCCTCCAAATATCACAGTGGCTTGCGAATAAGATGGATTCATGATAATCACGTAATTGCTAATTTTTGAACGAGGCATGAGATAGATGGGTACATTATAGACTTACCTTATTCGGGACATTAAACACGTCTTTGGCATGCGAGCGGTGAGGGTTGTAACATTCCAGACGTTGACGAGAGCGGAGAGTGATCGCTGGTGCAAAAGAGAAGAGGCACGGACAAGGGTGGCTCCTGACAGGCTTCCAGCGGAAGGAATAATTGAATTCACACCCGAATGAGAGGGATTCAGAGGCTGTGCAGGTATGAGACTGTACAGTTGAGAATGACTTAAAGAATTAATCGGTACTACCTATACCAACAAGATACATATACTTTTCAGAAGCTCATCACTTAAGAACTCCACCGCTAAGCATGTTTGGCTTGGAGCAATTATGGGACAGATGACCTTCTGGGAAGTTTCCTGAGAAACATGCAAGTGAGGACAAAACACGCTGAAAAACCTTATGTTAGTTTGTGGGGATAGTCAACTACCCTAAAAGTAGCCGGGGGTTACAATGGTCCCCAAATATTAAATAGGTACCATTAATAAAAAATAAAAAATAAAAAGTGGTGCAAATGTAATCTGTAATGTGAGGCCAGAAGATGGAAACAACCAAACCTACAATTATCATGGTCCCCAAATATTACAGTCGCTTGCGAATAATAAGATGGGTACAATGGAGTCACGTCACTGCTAATTTTGCTTCTTCAAGTCATTTCCAATTTTATTGGATGTTTTTGCTCCTTCATCATTTTCTTGGTGGTTTTCACTGTTTTACTACTATATAGCTTTTTGTACAAAAAAAAAGGACAATTATTTTATCTTTACAAAAACTCTAACCACGTCAATACTACTAGTTAGAGAAATAATTCCTATAACCTAGAAAAGTCTTTAATTAAAATTAAAATTAAAATAGGAGACAGAATTAACACAATTAGTTTAATCCCTAAATGAAACTTGCTTTCTTAATTTGACCTTTACATGAAAAACATGTTTGTAAATTGAGTTTCTTAATGACAAATTTCTTCGAAATGATTTTTTACAGCTTTATCATGTTATAACACCGTTAGAACAAATTTAACGTGGTTAACATGATTTTAACATGATTTGGAAAACTTTGGATCTATATATATATAACTTGTTAATATGTTCTAACTAAGAAAATAAGTGAGTGTACGTTAACAAATGCTTTTAGAGTTTGCTAACATACACTTATTTTTTTAGTTGGAGTACATTAACAAGTTACACCATGAATGTATTTTTAGTTTTGATTATAGGTTTTTGTTGTTGCTCAAGCATTAGACATGCACACACAAGCAAAAGCAAAGTAAAAGTCAAAACATGATCAAAGTAGTCATAACTTGTCATCATAAAAAAAGCAGGAGAATGTGAGCATAAAGTTTGATAAAGATGATGGTCAAGGCCAAGCAAAAGTATAAGTGTTTGGTGACTAGGTTTAGTTTTTGTTTCGATGAAGCCTCATTACTTGTTTGTGCACTACTACATAAATGCCTTTTTATGTCATTTTTACATTAGTTCTTAAAGAATATCTGTAACATACTATATCGTTCATTTAAGTACCGATGTAAAGTTTCAAATTTTACATTTGTTTAATTAATAACCAATGTAGTATGTCACCTAAAACCCCTGTTTTTGTCCTCGTGCTTCACTTTCACTACTCCCTCCACCCATGTGCAAAAACCTCCCTCTCTCTTTGTGACAAACCACCCTTGTGCCTGGTCCTCGATTGTTCATACTATGTCCTCCACGTGTCGGCAACAACGAACCTGCATTGCCCTCAAAATCTTTCACCATATATTTAAAAACCCTTTTGCTATTGTTGTTGATGCGTAAAAATACTTCTTAAGGGCAAGCATACCCTACGCAATAGTAACAGTGGACCTAAAGTTTGAATATTATACCCTAGAGACTAGTGATAGTTCCCAAATAACAAATTCAATAATGGCCAAGGAATAAAAGATGAGTTTGGTTTGCAAATTAATTGTGAAAATAACACAAAAATATAAGTGAGCAATATTGGTGAGTGTTGGAGTACAAGTGTGAAGGTGAAGTCCCACATTAGGTAGAAATGGGAAAGTTAAGTAACATATAAGTGAGGAAGACCCACAAACCTTATGCCTTAAGGTTTTGGATTGAAGGTGGTGTCAGGTTCACTTATGTGGTGTGCCCGTGGCCCATTGGTGAAGATTTCTCCAGAGTTTCATCTCCCTCGGTGCACAATAATTGGTATTAGAGTTGATGGTTTGACTGGTGACCTGCTCGGACGAGTATGGCAATGGATCCAGACATGGACATAGAGATCCCTTGTATCGAAAGTCTTCCTGGCAGTGGGTCCATACATGGAGGCCAAGGCAGTGTGTCGCACCGTGGAATGGTGGAACGACGGTCCAAGGTACTAAAGCGTGGTTAAGCTCTAAAGGCGTCATCATTGGATACTCGTGGTGAAAATAACTTCCACTTGAGGGGGAGCTACCTTGTGGAAGAGACTCACACTTGAGGGGGAGATTGTTGGAGTATAAGTGTGAAGGTGAAATCCCACATTGGGTAGGAATAGGCAAGTTGAGCAACATATAAGTGGATGGACCCACAAATCTAATGCCTTAAGGTTTTGGGTTGAAGGTGGTGTCAAGTTCACTTGTGTGGTGTGCTCATGGCCTATTGGTGAAGATCTTCTTGTGTTTCCTCCCCCTCTGATGCATAACAATTGGTACTAGAGTCAATGGTTTGACCAGGTGACCAGCTCAGACGAGTAAGATGGATTGGCGATGGATCTAGGCATGGACATGGGGATCCCTTGTGTCAAAAGTCTTCCTGGCGGTGGGTCCATACATGGAGGTCAAGCAGCTTGTCTCGTGGCCGTGAAACGGTGGAAGCGGCGGTGCAAGGTACTAGAGCATCAAAACTCTAAAGGCACCATCATTGGATACCCGTGGTGAAAAATGGCTTCCGCTTGAGGGGGAGCTACCATGTGGAAGAGACTCATACTTGAGGGGGAGATTGTTGGAGTACAAGTGTGAAGGTGAAGTCTCACATTGGGTAGGAATGAGAAAGTTGAGTAACATAAGACCCATAAACCTAATGCCTTAAGGTTTTAGGTTGAAGGTGGTGTCCGGTTTACTTATGTGGTGTGCTCGTGGCCTATTGGTGAAGATCTCTCCGGTGTTTCATCCCCCTCGGTGCACAACAATTGGTATCAGAGTCGATGGTTCGACTTGGTGACTGGCTCGGACGAGTAAGATGGATTAGCGATGGATCCAAGCATAGGCATGGGGATCCCTTGTGTCAAAAGTCTTCCTGGCGGTGGGTCCATACATGGAGGCCAGGCGGCGTATCCCGCAGCGTGAGATGGTGGAACAATGGTCCAAGGTACTAGAGCATGTTGGCTCTAAAGGTGCCATCGTTGGATACTCGTGGTGAAAATAGCTTCCGCTTAAGGGGGAGCTGCCATGTGGAAGAGACTCACACTTAAGGAGGAGATTGTTGGAGTACAAGTGTGAAAGTGAAGTCCCACATTGGGTAGAAATGGGCGAGTTGACCAACATATAAGTGAGGAAGACCCACAAATTTAATGCCTTAAGATTTTGGGTTGAAGGTGATGTCAAGTTCACTTATGTGGTTTGCTCGTGGCCCATTAGTGAAAATCTCCCCGGTGTTTCCTCCCCCTCCAATGCACAACAGTGAGATTTCTAACAAATAAAGAGACATAGGGTCGCGATTTTAGACATCCTTATGTTCCCCCTAAATTCTATTTTAATTAAACCCCAATTATCTTTTCAATTACTAATCTTGCCCCTCTTAAAGTGATAAATAGAATTAGGTCATGTTTTGAAAACCCTCTTTCTTCTATTTCATTCCATAGCTGTTCATTTAGGGTTTAAATTAAAAGAAGGGTTTACGCACAAGAGATTAATTAACAATTGTTAATTGGAATAGAAATTCTGGCACAAGATTGTTCATGCAAGTTCCAAGAATTCAATTATTATATAGGTTAATTGATTAAAAGCAGTGGATCATTTAACAGTTAACCAATTAGTTCTTAGAGTGATCAGTCCCAAATTGAAATGAAGAACAATATAACAATTCAATTGAATGAATAAAAGAGAATTTTATTGCATTAGAGGGATTAGGGTTCACATATATGTCTTACATCACAACCCTAACATAAGCGGTTTAGCTAGCCATAGGCATTGATTGGGAAGCTCAAAACCATACAAGAAAGCAATAGGAACATAAAGAGAGAAGAATCTTTAAAAGAATTGGACCCTGTTGTGTTCCTCTTGCTCGTCCCCACTCTGTAGCTCCTTCAAGAAGTTCTTACTCACTTCGAGAGAAAAGTAAATTCAAAAACTAAACAAAGGGTAAAAGCCAAAAAACAAAATTGATGCCTAAGCTATTTATAGGCCTGGTAGGCCTCCGGTGTTGCTGAGTTATGCATGACCATGCATAACTATGCATGGTCGTGCTTCGACATGTCCATCTAGTCACCAAGCTCCTCTTTTAAATTAAGTACAACCATGCATAAATGAAGCATGGTCGTGCTTCGTTTCTGAAGCAGAGGCCTTTTTGCATGCTCCATGCTTGGCATGCAAGCAGGGGTTGGAAGTAAAAGTCCATGAGATCACTCACAAGGTTCAAAACCAAGAATTAACAATTTTTTTCCAGAGAGGTATAGGAAAAACAACTTCACCAGGGACTCTTTCACTTAGATGTCCAGTTAGACTTAGGTGTTTAGAAATCAACCTTTCACTGAGATGTTCGAATTACACATAATACCTTTTCTTGTTTAATATTTATAATAACTTCCCTTATTGGGAGTGTCATTATAATATATAAAGAGGTTTTAGTGTAATATTGTTTTCAAACATTAAAGGAGTTAGTGTAGGAATAAAAAAAAAAGAGTAATGTTATGTGTAATTTGAAAAAAGTTAAGAGGTGCGAGTATAATTTGCTTTTTTCTTTTTTATAAAAAAATCCTATTTTCCATAACATTTTAATATCTAAATTACATATATATATTTAAATATTTGTATTATTTTAAAAATATTTCTTTCATGTATACCATAAATCAGGGACAGATCCAGAAATGCATCAAGGGGAGGCTGAATTTTTTTTACACAATATTTAAATATTAATTTTTTAATAAATAATAAATTTCAAAAAATATTTACCGTTAATTTTATGTATAAAATTAGAGATAAAATCTATTATCAGTGGAAATTTATGAAATCAACAACTACTTTCTTATTATTTTTCCTATTAATAGTTTTTTAATTTAATTTTCCCTTATATATATATATATATATATATATATATATATAAAGAAAGTGTTAAGGGAGGGGGGCTAGGGCCACTGCCTGTCCCCCTTGAATCCATCCCTGCTGTAAATTTAATATATGAATAAAAAAATGATTTCAAAATACTATAAATTTAATACAATATTATATTCAACATTCCAAACTAATTTTTACTTGATCAAATTTTTTCTTAAATTATAAATTTCCATTTTTACAATTATTTCCTTTGGAATGATGTTAAAATTTTAATATTTTAAAAAAAAAATCATATACACATATCATAAATAAAATTTGTATAATCCCGTGAGTCATTACATTAGATGGTGAAATTCAGACAACGTTATTCGAAGATCGTGTATAAGATTTTTCTTTTCCTTTTTAGCCATATATTTTTCTTAATTAAATTCGATTGTGAAATTCAAATAAAATAGAAATTAATTTATTTACCTCCCTAAATTTACTTTATTCAGCACAATAAACACGATTTTCGCATGTCAGCTGTGATGGTCCCGAATATTACATAGGTGCCAAATGTAATTGGTAATGTGAAGCTAGAAGATGGGTACAACCAAACCTACAACTATCATGGCCACCGGATATCACAGTCACTTGCGAATAGTAACATGGGTACAATGTAGCCCTATAACTGCTAATTTTGTTCTCTCATTTCTAATTTTATCGAATTTCTTTGAAGGGACATCGCTCCTTCATTTTCTTGGCGGATTTTACAGTTTGACTACTCTAGCTTTTTGTACCAAAGGAAACGAAGGTAAAATTAAAATTAAAATAAGAGACAAACTTAGAAATGAAGGAGACAGTTAGAGAAATAGTAATTCTTTAACTTAGAAATGTCTTTAAATTAAAATTAAAATTAGACAGAAAGTGGTAATTAAGCCAATTAATTTAAGAGTAAATTACACACATCCATTTTCTTGAAATCTAATGGTTAAAATTAGTTACTCATTACAACCATTAGATTTCAAAAAAAATGAATTGTGAGGATAAAAAGTAACTCTAAGCTTAGAGTTACTATGGGAGTAAGTGAATATCTCCTCATATGTGTGTGTGTGTGATGTATTTGCATTAGTTAAACAAGAAGAGTGTGTATTCTAACACAAAAAGAGAGGGTGGTGATCACAATGACTTGCATTTTTAAGGGACCAGTAGTATAAAAGATATTTTTGTAATATATTTTTTTTGTAATGGAAGTTAATGGAACTTTAACCAAATTTAAAAAAAAAAAAAAAAAAAAGCAAAGTGTCTTGTATTCGAATATTTTATAGGAGGAATGTGTAATGTGTAATTTTTAACGTAAGAGAAAGAGATAGTGTAATATTGACATTTCTCAAGGAAAGGAAGTGTTATTTACTCTTAGTCTTTTTTTTTTATCTACGAGAATTAAAGACGGTACCAGAAGATTTACAACACTTACACACCCTACTTAATTAACTGAGCTAGATCCCTTTATCTCTTAGTCTAATAATAAGTGGATGTTTTTTAATTCTTAAATAAAAAAAAATAAACGTTTTTGGTATGTCAGCGCGGTAAAGGTGTCAACTTTAATTTCATGGTCCCCAAATATTACATAGATGCCAAATGTGTAATGAGGCCAAAAGATGAGTACAATCAAACCTACAACTATATATCACGGTCCTCAAATCACAATCGCTTGCGAATAAGATGGGTAACTTAATTTAATTGATTTAATTACCTCCATAAGTTTACTTTACGAAGGAAAATTAAAAACGTTTTTGGCATGTCAGTGGCAATGGTCCCCAAATATTACAGCTGTCAACTTTGATGGTCCCCAAAGATTACATATATACGTGCCAAATGTAATCTGTATTGTGAGGTCGGAAGACTGATACAACTATCATCCAATCCACATATCATCTATATAATAAATATCAACTACTTGATTATTGCATGCAAAGCATAGCATATTTAGATCATGAAATATTCTAAGTTAACATAATGAACAAATAATTTTCAAAGCACGTACAACATATATTATACATAAAACAATAGCACTATAGCATGCATTAAATCATATATAGCATTTATTTTTCCTCCTTTGTCAATATCGATCAAAACATAATTAATACATAAAATATATAAAGAAGTAAGGTTGAAGGTCATCATGGACACTTCTAAGTCAACAACTTCAAGATGGTAGCAACATCTTGACAATGTTGGTCCTGGAAAGATAATACCATATCGTTGCCTTATTATCAATAACCAAAATTTTATTATTGACTTCGATAGCATATTACTTGATAATTTAATCACCCTATACGCCAAAGAGTCTAATAGCTTGCGAGGCTTAATGAAAGGGAATAAAGGTGTAGGATTGGGTTTGACCTTGACTACTACTTTGTCCTTTTCTAGAAATAACAACTAAAGGGTTTGGTAGCACATTGATAACCGTCTTCCCCAGTATTGGTTTCTAGTGCATGTCCAACCTGAGACTTCGTTTAAACTAAAATCATCATTGAACATATCGCATATACTAGCAGCTTAGCTAGTTTTATCTGGTTTAGTATTCATCCGTAGATAAGGGCTTCTTTAACATTTACCTTGGGTACATGGATAGATGCTTTTCCATAATCCTTATCTTACTGTCTTACCTTGGTTGCTGTGGAGCCTTATTCATAGACTTTGGCTTCCTCGTCTTGTCATGTAATCCCTTTAAAATTCTTCTTTAAGCCAAAATTCTGGCAATACATCACACTGTTGCACCAAGATTCAATAGCAATAAAGGAGGACAAAAATTAGAGCATTTTCCCAATAATAAGTTGCCAATAAGCTTTAGGTCTCTAAGAGGGATTTTTTTTTTAAAGGTCTCTAAGAGTGTTAAGCCTTCTTTATTTCACCAACAACTAAATTGAGGAAAGAATGCGGTGCATATATGCAAAGAGTTTCGTAAAGTAAATCAAATATTTGCATTAGCATCTTGACACACACTTCACAGACATCGCCTTGAGGAATCCGGATCCTCTCCTGCAGCCAGCTTTTCTCTCCTGCTCCCTCCAGCGAAAGCTTGAGGCGTCAGATTAATCCAAGGGTTCGGCTTTTTTTTTCTCAAAAAAAAAAAAAGCAAGCAAGGAAATTGATTGAAGGCTCAAGATTCTTTTGGCATTCAAATTTTATCAATCTTAATACAACAAAATAAAACTAAGGCTGAGTATATATAAATCTAAATTCCATGATAAAAATATTTAAAATTATATTTCATCATCAAATAATAATATATAAAAAGATTAAAATTGATGTAAATTAAAAAAATATATTAAAGAGTTATAAAACTGAGAAAAAAAATGGAAAAGTGAACTTGTTAGCTATACTCATTTTTTCGGTAAAAAAAACTATACTAATTTGAATTTTAAATATAATTTTGATAGTAAATTCAATTTTAATATTAATAATAAATAAATATACTTGACCATATAAATTATAGTTTAGATTTACAATAAATAATTTAAATTGTGGTATAAGGTTATTTTTAACTATTTACAATTTTTTTGAAAATATTACTAAAATTCAATTTAGAGATTGAGATGAAAAATGATAGATTGAAAGATATAAGTAATTAAGAAGACCAAATACACATATAAAGATAAAATTATGATAAATGGGATAGTTGGAGATAAATTTTCTGGCCAATTGCGGAGGTAGTGTGTGAAATGCATATTCAAAATATAGAAAAAAAAATTAAGAATATCTAATTGAAAGAGTAGAGAGACTAAGTGTCTCACTCTAAATTTTGTATTTTTTTATAATATAAAAATTAATTATATATATACACATAATTTAGTTTGAATTAATTTTCAAAATTATATTTAAAATTTAAATTAGTACAGTTAAAAAGTTCACTTTTTCATTTTTTAACTCTTATATATATATATATATATATATATATATATATATATATATATATATATATATATATATATATATATATAGAATAAAATATATTTTTAGTCCCTATACTTTTGTGGAATCTTGCTTTTAGTTTCCAAATTTTTATATCGTTCAATTTAGTCCTGAAATTTATAAAAATCATGTTTTTAGTTCTTCTTCACAATCTGAAGTTAAAAAATGTGCAGAAAAGGAGAGTAAGTCCCAGAACTAAAAATACTCTTTTAGAAAGTTCAAGGACTAAATTGCATGATATGAAAGTTTGGGGACTAAAAACAAGATTTGACGAAAGTATAAGAACTAAAAACATATTTTACCCTATATATATATATATATATTAATTTACATCAATTTTAATATTTTTTTTCTATTATTATTTGATGATGGAATATTATTTTAAATATTTTTATCATGGAATTTAGAGTTATACGCAGCCTCACTTTTATTTTCTGCATTAATATTGAAAACATATGGATGCTAAAAAAAGAATCTTGAGCCTTCAATCAAATTTCCTTGCGTTCCTTTTTTTTCTTTTAAAAGCGGAACCCTTGGATTAATCTGACGCCTCATGCTTTTGCTGGAGGGAGCAGGAGAGGAAAACTGGCTGGAGAGGATCCAGATCCGGCCTTGAGAAGTTTGAGACAAAGACCATTAGTTATTCACTTCACCGACACCGAATATTGGGAGTTAGTAGCATGAATAATTGAAGGTTTAATTTTACTTCTCATCGTTTTATTATTATTATTTGGTGATTTTAGTTAATTCATTTTATATATATAGAGTATTTAATGCATAAAAATATTTATATAACATCGCTCAGAACAAAAGCGTGTAGTCGTTATGGTCAGGGGAAGCTTTCTCAATTTTAAACTCACCATCTACTGTATTCTGGTACCCGGTGAGTTTAACAGCAGGTGATTCTGGCAGACCCTCGACAATGGTCCACTGAGAAGGAGTGGTGGCACAGCTCAGTACAATACTGAACTTGATGCTGATAAATTGGCCTTCTCCGATATAAGGGGTTTCTAATAGTGCTGTTAAAATTGTTGGAAAGCCCCTCCCGAAGCGAGATTGCACAACGGTGAGAGGGCAAGTTTCGTTTCCAGTGGCTGCAAATTCTATTCCGCCGCCCGGTCTGAAAACCGGCGATATGTAGTATGTGCCACCGTTTACAACAAGATCACCATCCGCATCGAGCACGACCTGAGCGGTGGCTGAAGGTAGGTACGAGGCGAAGAAGGCAGAAAGAAGAAAGAGAGCAAAGAAGATAGTACTCTTCATTTTTTGGGGAGGCTATGGAAGGATTTTCTTTCTTGTTCAGTTGCATGGATAAGCAACCTTGGAAGATGTATTTATAGATGTGCTGGTTAAAATAAAATATAATGATATCAAAGCATCTAGAATATAATTGCTCATTCGAGTTGGTTGTTTAAAAATACGACACATTACCCAATTGATATAGCTCGGTTGGCGATATTTATTGAGTTTGTGGAAGAGGACCTGAGTTCGATCTCGGCAAAATATATTCTTGGGATGGGACGAAAAGCTTAAGTGTGTCTAAGCCAACCGAAAATTAGTCTTATAGTCGATCCAAAGGATGACTAAGCTTGTAGAGATATCTTAGAATCTCACTAAGAAGCCAAAGGTCCTAATTATAGTGGTAACAAAAAAAGGTAAGACACATTGCTTAATAAAAGTTGTCATGGGAAAGTTTGATGTGATATTTCTTATACAAGCATATTTGCTTAACTTTTTTTTATCAATTTAAAATACTTCACAAGCCAAAAATCATCAAAAAAAAAAAGAGAGATAATAAGTTAAGCATTCATTTTAACAACCTTAGTATAATAATGAATTTTTGTGTATAGTTCTTAAATTTATGTGGCATTGTAGGATCTACAAATTTAAGATAAAAACCTATATAACAACTATGCATTGTAGATGTTTGTGGTTATTATTTAAATTGTTTTAAATAAAATAGAAATTGATGAATTCATTTTATTTCATTTGATTCATAATTTTTACTTTAATTTTAATTTGGAGATGTGACAAATTAATTAATAAAATATAAAGAATTTTTTATTTATTAATTTTCTTATCGCATCATCTACTTTTTGATTAATAAATATAGATTTTATCTCGTTTCGTTATAAAATAACCAAATAAAAATGGAACTATTTTATTTTATTTTATTTCATATAATTCTATTATATTTATTCTATTCTGTGGTGCACGAAGGAAAATAAAAATTATATCTTATAAGACAACTAGACAAGCATATGCAAAGTTCTAAAACAAGGAGACGCACGTTTTTTTTTTTTTTTCCTTTTAAATTTTCAATGTTTATCCTTTGGAAACTATTATGTCATGTAATTATTTATACAAATTGTACTCATATTTCAGTCAATATTTTTTTTACGTAAATTTCCCTTAATTTGTATATTATTCTCTCTTACCCAAAATGAATATCGTATTTGAAAAAAAAAATATCTCAAAATGAGTGTCGTATTTTGCTTTTTAATGTAATATTAATTATTTTTTTCCATTAATATTCCTAATAAGTGTCACTTTAATTTTTCAATATAATATTAATAACAAGGTTAGTTTTGTAAAATTGTTTATTTCTTTCATCTATTTAATGATTTTTCTTGATTTGTGTAAAAAAATCTAGTACGACACTCATTTTGGGACGGAGAGAGTAATATTTTTTTGCCCTTCATGTTAAAACAGACTTCATTATTATGTGCCACGATTTACAAGAGGATCGCCATCCGTATCGACCACGACCTGAGCGGTAGCTGAAGGTAGGTATGAGACAACTAGACAAGCATATGCAAAGTTCTAAAACAACGAGACGCACGTGTTTTTTTCTCTTTTAAATTTTCAATGTTTATCCTTTCGAAACTATTATATATATTATATATGTCATGTAATATATAATTATTTATTTATACAAATTATACTCATATTTCAGTCAATATTTTTTTACACAAATTTCCCTTATTTATATATTAATATTGTTTACCCTTTATGTTAAAATAGACTTCTAATTTCTTATGTAGTTAGTTATATAGATAAATGAAGATGAAAACAGTGTAAAAGAACATTGGATATAATTTCATTAAATTTTGAGGAATTTAAATGCTGACTATGATGGCGACCCTCATTTATATAACCATATTAAACTATCTACAACGTAGTTGTTTATGTGAGTTGTTTAAAAATAAGACACATTACTCAATAAAAATTGTTATTGGAATAGACCTTTTTTTATACTTTTAGAAATGTGAGTTTGGGTCTAACTCAACTCTATAAAATTAGCTTGTAAAATGAGAATTGTCCCCTCATTTATATACACTATTTTGGCCTCATTACTAGATGTGGGATCTCCAAAACATCCCTCTCATGTTAAGGACTGGACATCTCGAGCATGAAGTTTGCAGGACTGGATATCTGCGAGTGGTTCGATAGGGGCCCAATAACGGGTGCCACAATAGGCCAACAGGATAGGGTCTTGCTATTTCCACTCCCTTTTTTTGCTAAGTACACTCTCCTTTCCTTTTTTTAAAATTAAATTACTTAAATAACCTCACCCTTTCAAACCTTCTTCTCTCCCTCGCACACTCCCCTTTTCAGCGCAACAACACACTTCCTATTTCATAGCAACAACACCCCCCTCTCTTTCACTCCCTTCATCCCCCTCTCTTTCACTCCCTTCATCCCCCTCCAATCTCTTGCTCTGGTCTTCTTTTATTTCTCACTTGCTCAATCTCTTGCTCTAGTGTTAGGATTTTTTATCCTCCAAACTCCAATGCAATATGCTTACGCTCCTAACTACTTTCCTTTACTCCTGCCTTGCTCAATCTCGGTATGTTTATTCAAGTTGTTGCAATAGAGTGCCTCTTAGAGTTGTCCAGATTGACGGACCAATATCAATTATATACTTTCTCCACTTCAATTGCTCACTATTGTACAATTTTCCCTTTATATGGTGTTTTTAATGGTCTTAATGTTGTGCTTGAATTTTTCCAAATATTATTCTTAATATTCCGAAAAGTACTTTCTGAAACCCAAAACAGTATTCCGGAAAGTAGGCAATACTACTGCCATGTCAGAGACGTAGGTGAGGAAAACGACGTTTAACAGTATGGATGCCCTAGCCTACAACGACATGAGTTACCACGCTAGAGGATTGTGGAAATATAATAAAGGAAAGGCTCTTTCCCCAAGGGCAATGTCGTGCATCTTAGGAATTAGCTAAGGTTTTTTAATTTGAGATGCACTACTTGGGCCACCTATGTTAGCCACTCCTTCTAGTGTGAACACTTTCTTATATATTTTACACTATAAATTAGAATACATAATTTGAAAAGCAAGATTTTCACTTTTTTTACTCTCTTAAATAGGCGTTATCAATATTCTCTCTTATCTCTTTTGAATGTATATTTATCACACTACTCCTGCAACTAACCAAAAATTTTCCAACTATCAATTTAAATTCCAAAATATTTTAAATGTGAGTTTGCTTTTGTACTTTTTTGCATTATTTAATCAACTTCTTTTGATATTTTGATTTTTCAGTAATGAACTTTTGTTATAAACGTTTGTTGGAGGGCTTAATTATAGTATCAAATATAAAGGGCTATTTGAGTAGCTATAAATTAATAAAACTACTTAAAATTTAGGTTTGTGTAATAATTCTCTATGTAGGCCTACAGATAGTCCTAACATGTTATTACGCACTATGTTTGATAGTATTGAAAGTGTCTCCCTATTTTACCACATTTTTTCACCCAGAAAAGTATAAGGATCTCATACAATTAATTTTGAATTTTGGGAAGATTGTCTCTTTGAAAAGTTCAATGGGTAAAAGATGTGATTTTACTTAAGACTTTAATAGTCATACACTGATAGTGTAAAATAATTTTACACCATCATCCAATCACAAATCATCGTTAATATGATTTTTAGGGTAGTTATCATAAAAGTCAACAAGCTTACCATACATGGTGGGTTAAAATTGGATGATAGTGTAAAATTATTTTACATTGTCAGTGTATAGCCTATTTTCTCTTTATTTAATTTTCTTAAAGGGTGTTTGTGATATACCTTAACATAGATATAAAATGTTTTTTTTTATAAGAAATTGTTTGTTTCAAATAAATTGTCTTTTAACTTAGAATTGGCAAGGATCCTAATATTTCTAAATAAGGTTCTTTTTTTGAAAAAATGAGAAGACCGAAGAATGTGAAACCCAAAATCATTAGGTCGATATGAGATAAATTTATTTGAAATCTCATTTTGTGAAATTTAAAAATTAAAACTCAAGGTAAAATATCATAGAAATGTTTATTATGAAAAATGGATACATGTAATTAACATATGTGCTAGTAAGGAAGGATATTATTTTTTCAAAAAATAATGTTAACATTTATCTTTATGGAGTCAAAATTGTTAGGAAGCAATTCAAATTTTCAATTTCAAATCTTTAGGATGTTGTTTAGATTTAAAATTATTATCTATAAATTATGGATTTGTTTCCTTACTTATAATTAGGATGCTAGGTTTATAAATAGAGACTATTGAGATTAAAAGAACCACCTACTTGAAGAGGGGTCATCACCATAAGTGAGAGAGGAGATCATGTGAAGGGAAGATTTATTAAGTTCGTCTAAAAAAACTTGTAGTGAGGTTGTGGATATAAGCATGAGAGGCTGAACCACGTTAAATAAATTTGTGTTGTGAATGTAGGCATTAGGGTCAAATCATGTTATATAAATTTGTGATATTTTATTTTCGCATTCCCTTATGTTGTTACCTTTTTTTTTTCTTTTATTGTGTATTTTTTTATCATTATACGTGAAGAGGTGTGTATTTTTTTTCCAACAAAAATTTGTACATTAACACTTTTAATCTAATTAAAATATGATTGATAAGTACTTTTTATTTTAAAAAAAATATGATTTTTTTAACAATGAATATATTAATATTTGAATTATAAAAGTAAATATATTTCATACACATATAAAGATGTCGAAATGGGAAACTTGGAGCTAATAGCATGAATAATTGAATATATCTCCTTCTTGTCAGAAGTTATGTGGATGTTCTATTTCAATTTCTTTTCATGAATTTTAGTCTTTGGCTCGTCTCGTATATGTATAGAGGGAAATTAAGATGGATATCAGACCAATAGCTTCCGAGAAGGTATAAATTAAATTCAATTAAGAAATATATATACTACTCTACGCTGAAGACATCATAAGCCTTGATTATTACAACATGAAGCATTTATCATACACTTGTTTCTCACTACGAGAAAGTACATGACTTTTCATGGCCAGCATTGCTTCATGCAGTTGCTGTTGATGCATATGAGCATTTGAAGATAAGAAAAGTACAATGCACTCACGGGTATACACTGTGCCTTGCCACCAGACTCACGAGGGACTGCAAGGCTGTTTTGGAATGGAAAAAAGTCAATTGTTTTATTGTGTACTTTCAACCATTTTTACCTTATTTTTAAAGTGAAAGTAAACTCGGAGTAGTCCATGTAAATTTTAAAATTTTCACCTCAAATGCAGCTCAACTGAAAAAAAAAGGCAAATCACTTTCACCTCCATTTAACTCTCTTTCACTTTCGTCTCTCCTTTTTCACTTGTATCGAATAGAGCGTCAGTTAACTTTATAACTTTCATCTAACTTATCAATTAAATTTATTAACATAAAATATTATAACCTAGTCAATTAAACTGTATTGTAAAATTATTTTAATTAACTAAATTTCATATGAATTAATCTAATAAATTTCAAACTAACTTATTTACCCTTCTAAATCTGTACCCAAAAACAAAAAAAATTACCCCTCTAAACTAACTTGATGCGGGACGCACGTTTTTGACATGCTGACTATGATGGCGACATATGATGTGAGGGCAGAAGATAGGCAAAAGCAAAACCTACAACTGTGACAAAATCGTAAACCTCGTTTTACGCATCCAGATCCTCTCCATTTCGGAAGAAAATGGACATGTCCATTTTGTCATACATGTGACAGAAAATATTAAGGGACGAGATTCATTTTCATTTCTAATTTTTAAATTCTAAACAATTTTGCACTAAATAAGACTTGCAAATATATTTATATATTAATTAATTAATAAATATAAATACAACTGAAAAATATAAACAAGTATTTTTATATTGTTGTAATATCGTGCAAATATATTCACATATTACACGAGACTTTAATATTGCTTACAAATATATTTGTGCAATAAATCAATACTATAAAAATACACAAAAATAGTTAATTTAGAAAAATTAAAAGAAATTTAGTTTTTTTTATACCATGATACTAATCTCTGTCGAGAAATTTAACTGACCAATGGGTCTCTCCATCCAACCACATTTTTTTATCCACAAGGCTCAAATCCAATACCTTGATTAAGGAGACCGAGCCCAACGCCACTCGAACCAACGACATGTTGCTAAAAGAAATTTAGTTTAGTTAAATAGGAAAGTAGATTACTCATAATAAAAATAAAATATAAAACCAAATTCCACTCTTTATTCTAAAAAGTTTGATAATAAATTTAATTGATAAAATATTATTTGAATAATGTATAATAAATATATTTTTATAATTAAAAATTTAAAAATATCTTTTGATTGATTAACTAGTTAAAAATATTGATTTAATTTATTCATATATTATAAATTAAACTAAAGTATTGGTTTAAATACATTTTTTCTCTTAAATTAATATTGTATTTTAGCTTTAATTTTGTTCAATTTTTTTGACTAAAATATCATTTTGTCCCTTACCTTATTTTTCTACTTTTAGTTAGATTTCTTAAGTATAAAAAGTTTCATTTTGTCTTTTAATTTTAATGTGCCTTCATTAGATTAAATTAGTTTTTCTACCAGTTTATCACTCTAACTTAGTCGATTTGACAACACGTGATTATCTGTGAAATATCACATCAAATGGAACCCCTTAAACAAAGTATTGGATTTGAGTCTTGTGGATGGAAAAAACATGGTTGGAAAGACAGACCCCACCAAAGGCGCATAGCCAGGTTCCTCGACGGAGATTAGCAATCGACAAAACTGGTGAATATTCCATACCAATAACATAGTAATAAAAAATAAAAGGAGTATAATTTGAAATGATTAACCAATCAAAAGATTTTTTTTATTATAATAATATATTTATTAAATAATATTTTATCAATTAAATTTATTATCAAACTTTTTAGAATAAAGAGAGAAATTGGTTTTATATTTTATTTTTATTATGAGTAAACTACTTTCCTATTTAACTAAACTAAAATTCTATTAATTATTTTTGTTTATATTTATAGTACTGATTTATTGGACGAATATATTTGTAAGCAATATTAAAGTCATATGTACTATATATTAATTAATGTATAAATATATTTGCAGGCCATACTTGTGCGGTATTGTTTTGAAATGGAGATGAATCTCATCCTTTAATATTTCTCAGCCACGTGTATGCTCCTCATTTAACAAAATAGACATGTTCGAAGGAAATGGAGAGGATATGGACGCTCGTTTTGCTTGGGGACATAAGATGGGTACAATGTACCACGTGACGTCTAGTTTTGCTTCTTCTATTTCATTATTGTTTCTCCTTTTTCTATCTAAAAGTTGAAAAATAAGACCAATTGTTATATATATAAGACTTAATGTTACTTTTGGTCATTTATGTTTTAGTATTCTTTCATTTGCGAAGGATTTCAGTTTGGTATTTTTTTTTCAGTTTTTCGTTGGCAACGTTAGTGTTCCGTTAACTTTTAAAAGGTTAAATGTCACTTTTGATCATTTATGTTTTAGTATTTTTTTGTCTTGGTACATTAAGTTTTAAAAGTCTCATTTTAGTCCTTTATGTTTTCAAAGGGTTTCGTTTTGGTCGTTTTTTCAGTTTTTCATTAACAACGTAAGTGTTCCGTTAACTTTTAAATTTTGAGATAATTAACTTAACATGGTGACAGTTAAAAATCGTCACTATCTTTTATTTTGTTGTAAAAATTATAAACCATTAAAGTAAATCCTCGACATCAACACCGACCACATCGAGGTCGACAAGGAGACTCTCGACATACTTCATTCCCTCAGATTGTGCAAAATAGAGGGACTAAATGTTTTTATTTTAAAATAGAGGAACTAAAATTGCGGATTATGCAAAATAAGGGGACCAAAATTGCATTTGAGTCTAGAACATATTATCAAGTTATATATATAGATCCAAAGTTTTCCAAATCATGTTAAAATTATGTTAACCACGTTAAATCTGTTCTAACGGTGTTATAACATGATAAAGCTGTAAAAAATCATTTCGAAGAAATTTGTCATTAAGAAACTCAATTTACAAACATTTTTTTCATGTAAAGGTCAAATTGAGAAAGCAAGTTTCATTCAGGGATTAAACTAACTGCGTTAATTCTGTCTCCTATTTTAATTTTAATTTTAATTAAAGACTTTTCTAGGTTATAGGAATTATTTCTCTAACTAGTAGTATTGACGTGGTTAGAGTTTTTGTAAAGATAAAATAATTGTCCTTTTTTTTTTTTGTACAAAAAGCTATATAGTAGTAAAACTGTGAAAACCACCAAGAAAAGATGAAGGAGCAAAAACATCCAATAAAATTGGAAATGACTTGAAGAAGCAAAATTAAAAGTGACGTGACTCCATTGTACCCATCTTATTATTCGCAAGCGACTGTAATATTTGGGGACCATGATAATGGTAGGTTTGGTTGTTTCCATCTTCTGGCCTCACATTACAGATTACATTTGCACGACTTTTTATTTTTTATTTTTTTATTAATGGTACCTATTTAATATTTGGGGACCATTGTAACGTCCGGCTACTTTTAGGATAGTTGACTATTCCCACAAACCAACACAAGACTTTTCGTGTTTTGTCCTCAATTGCTTGCTTCTCGGGAAACTTCCCAGAAGGTCATCTGTCTCATAATTGCTCCAAGTCAAACATGCTTAACGGTAGAGTTCTTAAGTGATGAGCTTATGAAAAGTAGATGTATCTTGTTGGTATAGGTAGTACCAATTAATTCTTTAAGTCATTCTTAACTACACAGTCTCATATCTGCACAGTCTCTGGATCCCTCTCATTCGGGTGTGAATTCAATTATCCCTTCTGCTGGAAGCCTGTCAGGAGCCACTCCTTGTCTATGCCTCTTCTCTTTTGCACCAGTGATCACTCTCCGCTCTCGTCAACTCCCGGAATGTTACAACCCTCACCGCTCGCATGCCAAAGACGTGTTTAATGTCCCGAATAAGGTAAGTCTATAATGTACCCATCTATCTCATGCCTCGTTCAAAAATTAGCAATTACGTGATTATCATGAATCCATCTTATTCGCAAGCCACTGTGATATTTGGAGGACATGATACGTGATTATTATTTACTCATGCATCTTGCCATCTTCCGGCCTCACATTATTACATTTGGCAGCTATATATGTAATCTTTGGGGACCATCACCTCTCATGGAAAAAACGTGTTCATTGTTCTGCATAAGGTAAATTTAGGGAGGTAATTAATTCAAAAAAGAATTCTAGTTTATTTGATTAATTTAAAAATTGGTATAATTTAGATTTCATTATCTGATAAAAAAATTAATTCATTAATTTGTAGTTTTTGGTAAAGTTATAAGATAAGTTAAATTAAAGCTGAAAAGTTAGTTAGAAATAAAAAGTAAATAATTAATAAATTAACTAATTGAATTAAAAATATTTAGTAAAATTAGTTATTGAAGTAGTTAATAAGTGTAAAATGACATATTTAATTATTTGATTACAACTTAAAATTTCATAATTATATATATTTCAAGATATTATCACTTTATGATTTAATTTATTCTAAATAATTTATTATCTTAAGATAATTTTAATTATTTTTAATTATAATTAAGGAAATGGTATTTAATATGAGAATGATAGAAAGTAATATAAAGAAATGGGGGGATTGTAAGTAGACAATAAGCTAGGATCTGAAAAGAATGCTTATAAGCTAGCTAATTGAATTATAACATATTTGTCAATACACTTAGGATCTGTTTGGTGGTCAGTATATGATAGGATATTTGGACAGGATAAGACCATGATAGGATAAGATCAAGATAAGCCTTAATCCTATCAATGTTTGATGCACATCATGATATGAACCAGATAATGATAGGAGATAGTGGTGGCGATGACGACGACAAGAGTGATAGTCACGATGATGGCGGTGACAATGGTGGTAATGACAATGGTAGTGATTGTGGTTATAATGGCAATGGTGATCGTTACGGTGGCGGTAATGGCTGTGATGGTGGCAAAGATTATCTACATGTGAAAATAAAATGTCTTTAGAAAATCAATGAAATTTATATTTCTATTATTTCCCTAAAAAAGCTTATCATCACAAAAAAGAAAAGTGCAAATATGTTTATTTATGGATAAACATTAAATTAAAGATTTGTTACAACTCTAAAAACAAAAATCTAAATTTTAGGGGGAAAATCAATTGACATCGAGTGTCAAATTTTTACACTTACATCATTTAATAACTTTTTGTAGAATACAAACTATAACAATCTAATTGTTGAATTGAAATTTTTTATAATTTAGATTAAGTTTGTTAAATATCTTGCAAATTAGAAACCAATTGATACTTCATCATGATACTTTATTTTAATGGATAATATGTTAAACAAATGTACATTGCTAAATAATACTATGTTTGACATACCATTTCTGCTAGTTTCTAACTTTTTTTTATTGGCTGATAAGCTTGCTTAACCTTATTAATAATGTTTGGTAAAAAAAATATTTTTTTAGTTTGTAACCTTTCTTTAATGTTACTTCAAGTGACGTTTTTAAAATGCTAACTTTTAACCTTTTATATTTATTTCTCTTTTGTCCTTAAAATATTTATAAAACTTCATTGCTATTTTTTACATAAAATAGGAGTTTATTATTTTTTTTCTCTTCTTCAACTTACAAGGTAGGATTTTATTATTTTTACCTTTTTATGTACATAAGGTAAGTTTTCTCTATTTTTACCCTTTTCTTATATAGGATATTGATAATGATAGATAATAAGTATTTTATTTTATTTTTATTATTATCTTTATGGATAATTTTATATTACAATATTTATTTTAACAAATATACTATTTACAATATTTATTTTATTATTCTAGCATTATACTTATTAAGATATTCATATTGATAGATAATGGTTTATTTTTTATTTTATTTTTATTATTGTTTGTATATTTTTTATACAACTCTATTTATTTTAATCATTACACTATTTATATTATTTTACACTGTCAGTACATGATCATTAAAATGTAAACAAATTAGACTCAACTTTTATAAAGCCTAATCAACCTATTTTCACCTTTGTCTCATATTTTAAGTAACATTAATTTTAAATTTTCATAATTTATAATTTGTTTTACATACAGTGTTTCCCCTCGTTGGCCAATTAGCTAATTAGAATGTCAATCTATTTTCATTGTTCCTAAAATTATGCTTATATCATATAAACAAATTAGACTCAACTTTTGTAAAGCCTAATCAACCTATTTTTACCTTTATCTCATATCTTGAGTAACAGTTATTTTAATTTTTCATAATTTACAATTTATTTTACTTAGTGTTTCCTCATTGGCCAATTACTAATTAGCATGTTAATCTAGTGATATAGGATATTGATAATGATAAATTCATGCCCTTCACGGTGCAACGAGATGCTTTAACACTGTTACTTACGGTTGTCTTACCATACCACATGTCTATAAATAGATTCTTCCAACATTGCTTATTCACACAACACAACTGAACAAGATAAGATAGACAATAAGCCTTCCATAGCCTCCCAAAAAATGAAGAGCACTACCTTCTTCGCTCTCTTTCTTCTTTCAGCCTTCACCTCATACCTACCCTCATCCGCCACTGGTTTTGTGCTCGACACTGATGGTAACCCTCTTCAAAATGGTGGCGTATACTATATCTTTCCAGTTATAATTCAAAACGGCGGCGGAATCGAATTCGCCGCAACAGGAAACGAAACTTGCCCAACCACTGTTGTGCAATCTCCCTCTCATGCCAATAAGGGGCTACCAATATTCATTTCATCCCCACACCGAGTTGTTCATATCAGCGAAGGCTTAATTTTGAACATTGGTTTCACTTTTGTACCTCCTTGTGCCCCCACTCCTTCTGAGTGGACTATTGTCAAGGGTCTACCCGAAGGACTCGCTGTTAAACTTACTGGGTACGAAAATACAGTTCCCGGTTGGTTTAAAATTGAGAGAGTTCCCGTTGAAATTGGCGGCTACAACCTTTTGTTCTGTCCACTTGACGATAGCCCATGTGGGTATGTTGGGGTTCATTTCGACAAGAATGGAAACAGGCGTTTGGTGGTGACTCAGAGTGAGGACAATCGGTTATGGGTTCTGTTTCAGAAACTTTCATATGCATCATCAACATCAACTCTTTCAACTGCATGAAGCAACACTGGCCTTGATATAAGTCATGTACTTTCTCTCCTAGTGAGAGATAAGTGTAAGACTAAATAAATGCTTCATGTTGTAATAAATTATTGCAAGACTAAATAAAATAATCAAAGCTTAATTATGTCTTCAGCGTAGAGCATTTAACTTATACCTTTTCCGAAGCTATTGGTCTGGTATGCATCTTTCCCTCTATAAATGTAGGAGACGAGCCAAAGACTAATTAAAATTCATCAAAAGAAATTGAAATGGAACATCCATATAATTTCTGAAAAGGATCGAGATATATTCAATTATTCATAACTAAAATATTGAAAAATGTCTGCAAAAAAGACCAAAATGAAGCAATAAAAAAATTAAGGCATGCTTACAACAACTCTGCAAGTGGCTTTATACCTATGAGTAGGGAAAACCGATTAATCTCTAATTGTATGTTTCTAATTTTTCATATAATCTAATTAATCTCTTATTATTTTGTCTTTTTTAAGTAATGATTGTGATTTAGACGATAAAGTATAATTATAATTACGGATTTAAAATTAATAGTTGAAATTATAATATCTATCAAAAAATAGTTGAAATTATAATAAAATTTATATTCCCTCTAGTAGTTTTTATAAGACCCAGTTAACTACCCAATCTGTTTTTATTGCTTAAAATGTTATTATATGAGTGATAATAATTGGATGAATGTCTCTCTTGAAGGCCATGAGACCCTAACCAAGTTTGGAGGTGAAATCACATGAATTCGTGAGATTTTTTCTTGCTTTGTGCACTGTTATGTAACAACTGCTGGTCTATGCATTTTTTGACACTTGAACTACAGATTTTAATGATGACTTTTTCGTATACTTATAGTTATTATCTCGAATTCTTTCATTTTTTAAATTTCTAAAATTTCTGCAATTCCGTGGATTATACCTATTTGAATAAATACCTCGACGATTCCCGCTCGTTAATATGTAAAGTCCAATAAGCATATCTTGAGTTGGTACGGAAATCGGATCCCCAATAGCAGGAGACAAGAGGTTCGTATGAGAAAACATAAGTAAACGAGCTTCTGCTTGAGCTTCTAAAGATAAAGGCACATGAACAGCCATTTGATCCCCATCAAAGTCTGCATTGAATCCCTTACAAACTAATGGATGCAAACAAATAGCACGCCCCTCTACTAAAATGGGTTGGAATGCCTGTATACCTAATCTATGCAGAGTAGGCGCTCTATTCAGCAATACGGGATGTCCCTGCATAACTTCTTGAAGTATTTCCCATACAATCGGTTCTTTTTCCCGAATTTTACTCTTAGCAATTCCTATGTTCGAAGCAAAATGTTTTCGAATTAGACCACGAATTAGAAATGTCTGGAAAAGTTCTATTGCTATTTCGCGGGGCAATCCACATCTATGTAATGAAAGTGATGGACCTACGACAATGACAGAACGACCCGAATAATCAACCCGTTTCCCAAGTAGAGTCTCGCGAAATCTTCCCTCTTTGCCCTCAATTAGTGTTACTATACTTGCCCTAATGTGTACCAAGTGCTACATGATAATTTGGTAAAGTGGGCTTTGCTTATTTCGTGGAATGGGCACTTTTTGTTTAATTTCAAATTGTTAAGTAAATCTGTCAAACAATTTTGCTACTGTCCAGCTGTGGTATATTATCCCTTGTATGACGCGTTAATGTTATAGACAACTCATATGAAGTTTCTGGGCACTATGCTCCTTGTTTGGAACCAAAAAGTTTGTGTTTCTAAACTTCTACTGCTTAAAAACTTGGCACCAATTCAACTGTGTTGTATTGCCTAAATTTATGGTTTAGGAAATGATTTAAGTGGAAATTTTATCTTTATATGTGTTGGTGTGAAAATTGCTACTGGCTAACCGTTGTGAGGGTTGTACACCAACTAGTTGATTTAGTTACGAGACTTAGGTTTTTATGCAAAGAGATTCTGTTGCTCGATCAAGTTCGTGGTCTACTCCAAAGAGCTTCCTAATAACTATGAGACTTGGGTTTTTATGCAATGCTACTCCTAAAGGTGTTTATGGTAAAAGAAGGCTGTAATGGCTAAATTTAAAGGGAAAGCGATAAATAGGTGCAGTAAAAGAAAGTTGTAAAATGCAATAAGGAAAATGAAGATAAGGGGGACCTCATTCATTTAGTCATGGACCTGTTTTACATGGTAAATTCTCATATTTAATGGGTTGCAACTGCTAGCTACTTCACCTAAGATACCTACCCACTTCCTACATTTTTAGGGAAGTGGTTTACATGTGCTAAACCTCTCTTTTAACCGCTTAGCTTCTACGTCATTAATTTCAAACTCCCTCCTAAAGATTAAGAGGCTTTCTTTATGGGTATTTTTCTTTCATATTCGAATCAAATTGGGCTTGGCCTAGTTGATTATCATAATCTAAATCAGCCATTACCTGACGAGAACAACCCAATCCTAACGGGTAACATTTTACCGCTAACATAACTGCTCCTTTTTTCTTCGTCGTTTAACTTCACAATGACTTTATCTTTTAATTTTTTAACTAAGCGACAACAGAAAAACTAGAAGCACTAAACTCAATTGGAATTTGCAACTTCTCAAGGCGTTACAACTATTAGTTAGACCTTTCAAATTTTGATTTTTTCAGCTTATCTTCTGTTTCCTTTATCTTCTCCACCATTCAGTTACTTCCTCTCCTTTAAATTTGAACGATTACTCTACAAACCCCACATCTTCCCTTGTTCCTGTGTTTAAAACCAAAAACCCCAAGGTTTGTCATGTCTTCAGATTCAACCAACGACTCCCAAAACCCTTGGGAGTCTCCTAAGCATAACTACTTCGCAACTGATGAAGAAACTGAGAGCAGAACTCCCTCTCACGAATAGTTTGCAATAGAGTCACAATTGCCAGCTCAAACTTTGGTGCCGAGCAATGTTGAGGAAAAAGAGTACATCTTGGGTCCCTGTTTGACATTGGAAGAGGAAGAGCAAGATACTTCTTGTTCAATCCAGACTAATGCTGATGGAGGTCCAATGGAAGAGCTTGAAGTGAAGGGACTTCTGACTAGGTCAAGGTCCAAGAAGCTTTAAGAGGAAACTCAACACACTTGGAGAACATGGAGTGGATGGCTGGGACTTGAAGTGGCTTAATTTGAGCCAAATATTAAAATTGGCTATTATGTGCAATGTTTTTGTATTTGGCTTTTTATTTTGTTTTTGGGTCATTATAGACCTTATTACTTATTGGGCCTTTTTTTTAGTGTTTTTTAGTCTTTTTATGAGTGGCTTTAGTGACTTTAGGCCCATGTATAAATAGTCTATCTTTGACGTAGAGGGGGCTAAGATTCATTTTGTTAAGAAGTTTACAAACTTGGTGTGTGAGAACTCTCTCTTGGTTCTTGAGAGTACTTTTATGATTCTTATTTGAGTTGCTAAATTCAAGTGGCGAATCCTCCTCCCAACTCAAAGATAATAAGCGACTAAATTAAAGTGCAAGAAAGTAAAAGAATGCGATTAAAAGGCAATGAAAACAGTAAATGAATTATAAAAACTGAGCAAGAAAGAGATTATTTTGATTTCTGAAGGTTCTGGACCTGTTTTATCATGATAAGCCCTATTTATAGGGATAAAGACATACATCAAATTTAGCTCCTAACCACTATCCTAAAATCTAGGAGATCATGTTTATGTGCTCTCAACTGCCTATCCACTCTAACCATTGCTTCCCATTCCTTTTAGGCTGTTACATGATCTAAGTAATGGGTCTGACTCAGGGAATTGTGACAATTTTGCCCCTATCACTTTTGTCAACTAAAATAGTCATTGTATCATCAGCTATTGGCCGTCGACTACTGATTCATCGTTGGCTAACTATTTTGTTGCCAACAATATATATATATATATATATATATATATATATATATATATATATATATATATATATATATATCAAATTACACTAGTGTAACTCTAAAAGAGTTACACCATTTTAATAACTTGATATAGAATGAAATTTTTATCGATCTAACCGTTGAATTATATCTACATATTATCAAGATTGTTTGCGTCAAATTTTGTCAAAATTGAACAACAATAAGAAGGTAATCAAATGATCCATATTTTAGTATATTTTAAAAAGTTTATATTACGTCGATTTTAATCTATATGAATGAGGTAGCAAATAATTTTGGATTAATTTGAAATTTTGTATACATGATCTATGTGAAAGAAACTTTCAATCCAACGGTGAATTTTAAGAAAATATCATCCAGTTGAAAGTTATTGAATGGTGTAATAGTTGTTTAAGTTACACCGGTGTAATTTGATCCCTCCTATATATATATATATATATATATATATATATATATATATATATATATATATATATCAAAATGTTATGGATATTTTTTTAAAAAAAAATAAGTAATATTATTTTATTTAAAATTTCTATTTATCTATAAGTATGTAAACATTTATTCTCAAGATTTAGATATTGATATATTTTCGATATAATGTAATATATTTTATTATTTTATTTAATAATAATATTTTTCTTATAGAATTTTTCATCCCATAAGGTACATATATCAATAAACTTTTTTTTTTAAAACTTTATGTGAATGAAATATATTTACTTATCAATCATTGTTAAAAAAATTCATATTTTTTAATATAAAGTTCTTATCAATCATATTTTAATTGGATTAAATGTGTCAATGTACAAATTTTGACCCCATAAAGGTAAATCTTAATATTATTTATGAAAAAAAAAAATCCTTCCATACAAGCACATATGTCAATTGCAATACTATAAATGTTGCACGTATCCATTTTTCATAATAGGCTAAATATTACTTTTGGTCCTTTATGTTTTAGTGTTTTTCATTTTGATACATAACGTTTTAAAAGTTTCATTCTAGTCCTTTATATTTTCGAAATGTATCGTTTTAGTTCGTTTTTCAATTTTCTGTTTAGAATGTTAGTGTTCCGTTAATATTTAAAATTTGAAATAATTAATTTAAAATAGTGGCGGCTAAAAACCACCACTATGTTTATTTTATTTTAAAAATTATAAACTAAAAGAAATTTCAGATACAACGTTGCCCAGTTTCCCAGTTTCTTCAACCGCACCCGCATCAGCACAATACAACGTCGTTACGATCCTTGTTCCCCTAACCCAAACCAAGATCAAGATGTTGACTTTCATTTTTCTGCGTGTTTTTTTACTTTTAGATGAATGACCCCAGAATTGCGATTGTGCTTTGATTCAACATAGTCTGGATTTGAGTTATTAAACACACTTTCGGATCTTTGTGTTAGTAGTAAATCTCGGTGGCTCTGAGATTGTGCTGTAAGTAAAGATGAATCATTGATGAGATACTCGGATTAGGCAAAATTTTTTTTTTTTTAATTGAGGTTTAGTTGCGTGCTTTTGTAGTTTAACGAGGATCAAGAGATTGGGCCTGTATCATGGATCATGTTATTGGTCGAAAATTCAAGCTTCGGAGGAAGATTGGGTGTGAATCGTTTGGAGAAGTTTACTTAGGTATGCACCTTACTAAGTCTTGTTTTTGTAACAATAGTATTTGGACTCTGAACCTTATTTGATCCTCTGGTGCTTTTGTTTGTTTCAAGTGTTAATGTACAAAGTGGGGAGGAAGTGGCTGTCAAGCTGGTGAGTGCAATTATTGAGTTCTGTTGGAATTTTAATTTGAAAAGTGAGGGCGAGGATTTTGATTTGATCATTTGAAATTGTAATTTGGATTGTGATTTTTTTTTGGGTGACCTTTACATGGATGTACTTATTCTTTATTTGAAATTTACAAATAGCGGCGGCTTTTAGCCGTCACTATATAAAATTAATTATTTTAAAATTTAAAACACTGATGATGTTAACGCAAGAATGATGTTAACGGAAAACGGATAAAAGGATCAAAATGAGACTTTTAAAACTTAATGTACCAAAAAGAAAAAATATTAAAACATAAATGACCAAAAGTAACATTTAGCCTTCATAATAAGCATTTCTTTGATATTTGACCATGGGTTTTATTTTTTTAAATTTCACAAAATGAGATTTCAAATAAATTTATCTCATATCGAACTAATGATTTCCAATGCATTTGTAATATAATTTCATATAAAAGAAAATTATACTAATACCCTTAGGAAACTTGCTAACACGAGCTATTACATTAAAAATATATTACTTTCAAATGTTACCTAAAAATAGTTATGACAAATTACATTTATATTCCTTGAAATTTAATAAAATTATATCCAATTCTTTTACACTACTTGATCTCCATTGATCTACATAACTAACTACATGAGAAATCATGAGAAGTTTTTCTACCAGTTTATCACTCTAACTTAGTCGATTTGGCAACACGTGATTATCTGTGAAATATCACATCAAATGGAACCCCTTAAACAAAGTCTTGGATTTGAGTCTTGTGGATGAAAAAAAAGTGGTTGGAAAGGGAGATCCTACCAAAGGCGCCCAACCAGGTTCCTCGACGGAGATTAGTCATCAGTAAAACCGGTGAATATTCCGTACCAATAACATGGTAATAAAAAAATAAAAGGAGTATAATTTGAAATGATTAACCAATCAAAAGATTTTTATTTATTTTTTATTATAATAATATATTTATTAAATAATATTTTATCAATTAAATTTATTAGATATTTATATTTGAATTTTATGTATACAACTTTTATATGAATGATGTTTAAATTTCTTTTTATATCAAAATACCCTTCATTTTTATAATTTGAAAGTATAAAAATTATATTTTTTAAACTATTATATATTATATTTATCTTACGCTAATCCATATTTATATCAATTTGTCGTATAGGTATCCATATTAGGACAAATCCATTTGAGTTTTTTTTTTTTGTTTTACAATCATTAATGAATTTTTTTATATCAAGAGACTCTTAGATATTTATATTTAAGTTTCATGTACACAACTTTTATATGGATGATGTTTATATTTCTTTTTATATCAAAACATTCTTCATTTTTTTAATTTGCAAGTATAAAAATTATATTTTTTAAACTATGATATTCTATTTATGTTGCGTCAATCCATATTTATATTCATCCGTCACACGGGTAACCATACTAGGACAAATCCATTGGGATGATTAATTTTCTTCTTTTTTTTATAATCATAGGTTTTTTAATGTTAAAAGACTCTTAGATATTTATATTTAAATTTAATGTATACAACTTTTATACAGTTGATGTTTAAATTTCTTTTTATATCAAAATATTCTTCATTCTTTTTTAATTTGAAATTATAAAAATTATATTTTTAAAATTATTATATATTCTATTTATGTTGTGCTATTCCGTATTTATATCCATTTGTCGCACGGTATCCATACTATAGCAAATCCATTTAGGTGATTTTTTTATAATCATTAGTTTTTTGATATCAAGAGACTCTTAGATATTTATATTTAAATTTAATGCATACAACTTTTATATAAATGATGTTTAATTTTTTTTTATATCAACATTCTTATTATTTTTAATTTGATAGTATAAAAAATTATATTTTTTAAACTATTATATATTCTATTTATATTGCGCTAATCAATATTTATATTTGTGCATGCACAGGTAACCATACTAGGGCTAATCGATTTGGGTAATCATTTTTTTTATAATCATAGATTTTTGGAAGTCAAGAGAGTATTTCATTATGTCTATGTATGAAAAAAAAGAACCCTAAAGAATGATTTAGCTAAAATTCACAAGTCTAAAAAGTAATATTTTTTTATAAAAGTAGTAGTTGTAAGAGTAACTATAAGATAAGTATATTCAAATACACTTTTTTTATCGACCCAAAATTTCATATGTGCTCATAAAAAATGTGGCAACTTTATAACATATATGAGGTAATTTGTTTCATGAGGTTTTTGCTTCATGAGGTTTTGCTTCCAGACATATAAATTTGGACATTTAATCACGGCCAAAAAAGAAAAAAATAATTAGTGAAGTCTTTTTTCCAAAACTCTTATGAGTCAAAATTCATAAAAAAGTTAATCTTGAAAAAAATGTTAACCATTTTTTAAATATATATTTAATATTTATTTTAAAAATATTAAAAAGCTGTATATTACTACATTTGTTCCTATATATATGTAAAATAAATGGTAGTATTTTCTTCCTAATTACAAAAAACATATGACCACTTACAAATGTATTAATTTCTAATTTCCTTTAATACTTCCAATTTATTGTAAAGTCTATTAGCAAAATATCATCATTTCTTATAAAAGTGGATGCATTTATTAAACTATTAACAATATAACTCATATTCATTGGTTGAAAAAATTATTCCTTAAATTATGAGTAGTGTTATTATATCTAACAACGACTTAAACCAATTAATTCTATGGATATTTTTGAAATAAAATATAAATTTATGACAATATTAATTAAAATGAACTAATTTAACTATTTTTATTGGTCTTGATGAATTAAGTATTTGTTTCTTATATATAAAAATGGGGGTAGTATTGTTAATTATTAATACAAATAATATTTAATTTAATTATTATAATAATATTATTAATATTATTTGTCACATTGTTGGCAAGAAGTCTATGTCTATTTTCATGATTGGTTAAATCACATCAGATACTAAAAAATTTCAAAATAAACATACTCAAACACTTTGTTTAACCCGTATTGTTATATTAGAGATATTTTTTATTTTTATTTTTTGTCACACTCTTTGGCAGTTGTCTATGATTATTTTTACACTTAGGCAAATCATACTTCTATAGCAAAGGTTAAATATTACACTTCAATTTTATTATGTATTAATCATGTTGTGGTTTTGCATATTTCAAACAAATTCTTAGTAAATGTTACTCAATTGTTCATTTCTATTAAACAAAGACAATAACATTCAAGATAAAATTGTGGTGTTAGTTGGATACAAAAAATAAAATTAAAGTAAAATTTGTCACAATCTTTGACAATTGTCTATGCCTATTTTCACACTTGGACAAATCACATTGGATGAATAACACGAGTTAAATACTATGCTTGATATATTAATCCTATTATGATTTTGCATATTTCAAATGTATTCTTAGTAAACGTTGCTCAATAGTTCATTTTCAATAGATAAAGACAATCACATTTAAGATAAAATTGTGGCGTTAATTGGATACAAAAAATAATATTCAAGTAAAATTTGTCACACTATTTGACAATTGTTTATGCCTATTTTCACACTTTGGTAATCACATTGAGTGAATAACACATGTTAAATAAACAATTAGATTTTAGTATGTATGTTTATGCACATGTTAAATACTACACTTATTGTATTAATTCTATGGTGGTTTTGAATATTTCAAATATTTTCTTAATAAATATTGTTCAATTGGTCAGTTCCATTAAATAAAAGTAAATATATTTAAGATAAAATTGTGACATTAGTTAGATATAAAAAATAAACAAATAAAAGTTGTCATATTATTTGACAAACATCTATACTCATTTTTATAGTTAAATAAAAAATAAAATTTAAATAAAAACACTCGAACTCTCTATTTATCCTGTGCATCACACTGGTCAAAAAACTAGTTAGTATAACTACACTAGTCACTACACTAGATGGTTAATTTCGAAACATGCTTATTTCGAAAAAATTATCCCATTACATGAGGTCTCAACTATATGGATTTAGGACATTATTTAGTTTGATTCAAAATTGAATATTCATAAATATTATTTATCTTGAGATTTTTTTAACAAATTTAATGTTCTTCTTAGTTTTTTTTTTCCATAACTAAAAATCATGTAACCTATTCTTCTTACTAGTGCTTCTAATGATCTTCTTTGTATATATCCAAATCATCTTAATTAATTTTCTATCATTTTTTTCTCAATTGATGTTACATCAATATCTTGTATTATTAGAGATATAGGATATTGGTGGTATTAGAATTAGCTATATAAGTCACAATGTACTCATCATGTAAGTTGATTTTCTCATTTGAGTAAAAATCCATTTTTCACTTTTATCCCTTTTCTCTCTTTTCTCCACCGCTGAACCATGATTTCTAACATGGTATCAGAGCAATACTATCCACCATAGATATTTTTCCGCTGCTTCTTCTTTTTGGTTCTTTTTGCTTATCTTCCATTTACTTTCTTTTTCATTTTCTCTGAAAAATCAAAACCCAAAGTTGTTCATTCCATCGTTTTCTTTTCTGATTTCAATTCCCTTTTACCCAAATTCTCAAAATCACAAAACCCTTACTCAATTTCAGCATTCTAATCTGTTGGTTCCTCATCGGTGATGACGATCACGTCTACGAACTTCAGAATCGGAGCCATCGTAGTGGTGCTCTGTTTTGAAGATCGCTTTCAACATTGATTCATATGGTCTAGCTGCTGGTGGGTTTTATGTTCCGATAACGATTCCTCCATCACTTCAATTTGGAGCTGCATCTTCGGCTCTGATTCGGGTGCTGGTTGTGCTCGTTATGTGATTATGGCACCGCACTTTTCGTGGTTCAGAGAAGAACAGTTGCCTTATTATTGATGTTGATTCTCTACTTGCAACTTTTGGTGCACACCAACTATTTGGTGATTTACCTCTTTGATGCTCGGTGTTGTTGATTGCAGCTTCAACACTTTATGGTAGTGTGGTTTCTGTTTCATCTTACAAGGACAAGAGTTTTTGCTTCAGTTGAATCTGTTTGGCTGAATAGGTGCTTTCGATGTTCTTGATCATTGATATTTGTTGATACTGATGCACGATAGATGTTTGATAAATGTGTGTTAAAGTTTTGAAGTAAGATTGACCAAGGATGCTGCTGTTTTGAAGTTTTCTTTTGTTTTGGTGACTTGACAATTGTGCCTACAAGGTGTTCGTGCAAAGTTCTCTTTTAGTACAGATTTAGACTATTATGGTATATTGTCATTTTCTCATTGTAAGCTTCTGTCCATGGTGGTTAAGCATTGTTTTGAGCTTTTGCCATGGATGGTTAAGCATTGAGATGACTGTTTTGCTTCTGTCTTGAGTGGTTAAGCACTGATTTGGCTTCTGCTCTTGATGGTTAAGCATTGAGATGGTTCTAGCTTCTGCCAAGTGGTTAAGCCTTGAGTTGTGGCTTCTGCTTGGTGGTTAAGCTTTGCTTGCCTAATTTGGCATTTGATAGTTGTTCCCAATATTGGGATTGTTGATTCTGTTGGAGTGAGTGCTGTGGAGATGCTGGAAGAAGTTCGAAGGGGCCCAGAAATAGGTCGAAGACTTCTAGGAGCTATGCACCTCGGCCGTTGCCACTTTCATTACAGCTTATATATTTTCTTGTTTAGTTAATGTGATTACAACTTATATTTTTCTTGTATTTTTCATTACTTAGTTGCATTGTATTTTCTCTATTTTGGATTGTATTACTCATCCCAAGCTGAAATTGCTAATTCGCACTTCCAGCTTGCGGGGGAATATTAGAGATATAGGATATTAGTGGTATTAGAATTAGCTATATAAGTCACAATGTACTCATCATGTAAGTTGATTCTGTATCCTATCATTTCTTGTGTAGCCATACATTCATCTTAATTAACATTCTCATTTATGCTACTTCTACACCTTTTTCTAAATTACCAATCAACAGCTATCAAAACACCATGACCTCTCATGTATTGCATTCGTCTTCCACGATGGTAGAATGACAATAAGATCTTACGGTGTCTTCTTTGAATGCAAATCCTAAACCGTTTAGGATTAGTAAGGTTTGCACATATGATAACTTGAAGAGAAGGATACTCAATGCCATTGGACTTGCGCATGAACATTGTCGTCAGGTAATGGAAATGTACTATCGTCGACCTACATTTTATGTTGTTAATTAAATCATTTGGCTATAGAGAGTTTCATTATTTTTTTACTGTAATCTTCAAAGTCCTCATATCGTTCTCGACTTTGAATTCGGCCATCCTTTTCTTCCTTTCAGGAATAAGAAAATCATCAAAAATGGGAATTTACCCTTATTCTCAGAAGTTTTAGGATCAGTCAATTGGTTCTTCCCAAACATAGAGGAAAGTCCCTACTAACATAAGCATTTCCCTTCACTTCTTTTATGTAAAGCTTGATGAGGCGCCCACACTCCCCTTGGCATCAAAGATTTCGGTCTGGCCAACCATTCAAACACATTGACTCAAGGTTGACTGCTTGATGCCGAAACCTCCACATGTTTCGACTACCAAACAGTTCGTCCACCTTTCCTACCATTGCTGCAGGACACCATGTTGATGTCGATACTAAGGAAAAAGGGTTTGCATCAATAGTCATCTCGACTATATTCTTATCAGCAAGCTTAAATCTCCCTTCCTTTAAAGCCTTCTGAATGGCTTGCTGAAACACCAGACAATTTGTTGTATGATGGCTATTTGAATTATGCCACTTATAGTATTTCTTGTCTTTCAACTCCTCGGCAGAAGGAATTTTATATAACCCTCCATTAAATGAATCTATTGATCTTTCAACAGCTAATAAAAAATTTGGTCTGCTTTGGAAATATCAAATGAATATTCCATCTTGTCATTCAAAGCACCAGAAACCTTGCTCCTCGTTGCTCTCAAAGTAAGGCAAGAATAAGGTTTACCTTTCAAAATTTTGGCTATCATGATTTCTGCTTCATTATCTGCCGAAATTGCCTCATACTCATTTGATTCAATCATAGACACAGGAGACACAAGGTGAGGCCCTTTTCCTTTACTAGCTCACCTCTGTTCCTTGTCTAATATGAATTGTTCAACTCAAGTACCCTTAGAGGCCAATTGACTTAAGTCGTTACATTCTTGAGCCACTAGTTTCTCTCTCATAGCAATAGTAGCGTATTTGGCTTCAGAAAATTGTACTGAACACCTACTAATCATCTTCCTGAATCTTTCGATGAATTCCATTGATTGATATACTTGTTGCTTCATTCCCATCAAATCAATAATGGTAACTTCAGGCCGTGGACGACAAAATTGGTTATGAAAACATCGTTCCATATCTGCCCAATTTTGAACCGAATTGGGCAGTAAAGCTGAGTACCAAGTAAAGGCAGTTCCTGTAAGAGATAAAGGAAACAACTAAAGTTAATGGTACTTATTTTGACTTGCTTCTCCACATTGGACCATGAATCGATCTATGTGCTCCAATGTAGATTTACCATCTTCTCCTGAAAAAGTCGTAAAATCAGGAGTTTTATATCCTTTCGGCAATGGGATCATTTTGTCCACCCATTTTGGATAAGGCTTTTGGTAAACTGGCCCCTCTAAAGGCTTAAGTTGAATACCAAAGTATTTTTTCACGCTTTCAGCTATTACTCCGGGATCAATCAACTGAGAACTTCCTCCAGCCTGGTGTCAAACAACTATCGATGTGTTTGCCGAAAAATGATTCCAAGCCTATTCACTGGTAAATTCATTCGGCATCATATTAGTTGCCTGCATACTAGGCTGACCTATATGCGACATTCCAATATTCCTTACAGCATTTGGCGGTCTCTTCGCTAGATTCACCTGTCTAGTAAAAAAATTATTTTGCGTAACATGATCACCGTTTAATCAATGCTCGCCGAGCATTGTATTAGTAGCAACATTATTTAACATTGTAACACCCCAAGTTTCGGGTACTAGGAATATATCTTAAGGAGAACCCTTATTAGGACTCTTTTGTTATATTTTCTGTAAATTCTTGTTATTATTACTTGTTGGTTTTGTCCTAAGCATGTACCTATGTTGTGATAGTGTTTGTGCTTTTCTATGCACGTGTGTCGTGTGTATTTTATTGTTGTTGTTGTTGTTATTTGTGATCTTATTGGTGTGGATGTTAGATTATTATTATTATCTTTATTATATTATATTATGCTAGTGTTATCGTTATTATATTTGGTGTTAGAGGTGTTAGATTAAGTTCTTATAATTAGAATGCTTGAAAAATGTTTAAGTATAGTGACGAGCTTTATGATGAAAACCCTAGAAAGACTACGTCATATCTTGAGTTGTACTTGTCCATTTGAGGTGTCGTTTGTGTCGTTGGAAAGCTTGCTGAAAAAGCTACAATTTATCCCTACACCTTAGAAACCAAAATCGGCTTCCATCTTAGAGAAAAACAGCTCTGAAGTAGGTCACTTGATTATGAAAAACCCTTTAAGTCCCACATTGGGCAAAATAATTTCATAAATCCCTTCCTTCCTATATATATAGAGGAGATCACCAAGCCTTAGTAGCACCAAAGAATAAAGTGGGCTTAGCGTTAAGCGTGGAGCCCCTTATAGTTAATATTTTTATCTTCCCCTTAGAGTTTCCAAACTCGGGGCATATAGGCGGGGCTTGGGATCGTGTTTTTTTTCACACCCAAGTTTTAGCTATAGTAAGAGTTGTTGCGGTGGTCATGATGGACAACGCCACCAAGCTCTTCCGGGTCGGTCGGAGATCATCTCTGTGCTTCCCAAGTGAGTGATTTCCCCTACCCTTCGCTTTTATATTTTAATTGGACGGGTTGTGAATACCCCGAAGCATTATGTTTTCTTTAATGGGATGATGAATTGATTATGTTTGAATTGTAGACATCTCACCTTAGGATTCGATCATGTTTGAATTGTAGATATTTAAGTATCTTATCTTAGGACCCAGATATCTCATCGTAGTTTAGGAAAATGATGTGGAAATTAAGAGATGTAAAGAGAGTAAACAGGAACGTGATTTTAATGTGAAAAACAAGTGGTGAAGATGACCGAATTAGGCTTATGTGTCTTCATAAGAGGTGTAGCCCTAGATGTTAGATAACTAATGGCTTTGGTTTCACCCCAATCGGAATTCTAGAACTCTAGATATCACCCAATTAGTGAGCAAAGGTCAAGCTGTCAGGATTCTGCGATAAGTCTATGTTGTTCTTAATTTTAGGCATAGTAGATCATAATACTAGATCTTGAGGTCAACATACAAATTGTAGATAATTGTCTTAAATTTAAAACAAGATAAAATTCAACTTGATATGATTAGTATAACTCTAGATGTTTATACCTCAGAAAGGCCATACATGTGCAACATAAAATGATAGAAGTAATACTAAAAACTTAAAGGATGTTATACCAATCATAGTACAAAGTAGATAGATTCTATAATTGATGTATGGCATAGGGTTAAGATGTATTTCAGGTACTTGACTTGATTGAATAATGAGATTGAATACATGTGTTGTTGTTATAACTTGAATGGTGATTTGTGAGTGTTGTGCAATCATTGAATGCTTTACATTATCCCTAAAGTGTGAATTGTAATGTACGAGTATTAAATGTCTTTGAATTTGTGAGTTAAGAGGTGATGTTAGATGCCATTGAGATGGGTGATCTAGCCTATATGGGGTGAGAATGGACCCAAGTGATATTTTGACCGTGAGTGACCTAGCCCATGTGGGGCGAGAATGGGCTCACTATGTTTGATGTGAGGTTTAATGAAGCCATGAGCATCCATGTGAATCATGCATCATAACATGATATATATGTGTTTTTGAAAGTTGTTTATGAACCTAACTGGGGAGGTCGTGAAGAACTCGATGAGTTCTGACCTTGGGGGTGTTATCTGGTTTGGAATCTCCTTTAAACTCATTCTGATCCCATGGGTTGGAGTATCCTTGCAAGACTGGGTAACCCTGACGAGCCGCTAGGGGTATCATCCTGGTTGAGACTGTTAGTGTCGGATGCCCATGGTGTGGCTATTCGTCGACTCGCACGTACTCCCAGACTACTTTCACAAGAGTGTTTTACTGGTACCACATGCATATGAAAGAGAATGGAACATCGCATTGCATACGTGCATTATTGTAAGTTTTGTCTGACTTGTGTGGTTTATGAAGTGGATGTCATGTATACCTTGTGTTGTACTTATGTGAGGTGTGAATGATTCTATCCATAATCGTAATATGTTGTGAATGTATGTATCTAGACTTGTAATGTAATGGGATAGGATGTGACTCTTTATGGGCATAGAGAGAGATGTACCTAGAACGACACTATGTGAGTATAGGTCATGATGTATTTTGCTATTAAGAAAAAGACTGATGCAAAGAAAGTATTAGATAGTAGAATACGAGCATGGAAAGTGAAGTTAACGTGAGAGGGAGTAATGGAAGTAACTTGCTAGTTAAAGAATAAATACTAAGATACCGATGATGGTGAACCAGCATAGTAGAGTGAGCACGAGAGATGTGTTAGAGGAAAATGTTTATGATTGATGGATGTAGACCAACTATAGAAACAATAGAGTTTGATAGAGGTTCAGAGAGGGTAAATCCATAAAGACTAATAGATGAATTGTTCGGGTAGAAGGGTTTAAACCCAGTCGTAGACTCTTAGAGCACTCACTGAGACCTTATGTCTCACCCCTTTAACTTCCCTCCTTTCAGGAAATAGGTGATGACGCGTGTCGTTGGAGCATGGAGCCTTGTCATGGAAGATGTAGCTTAGTTATTTTATATTTCTATGTAATTTTCTTATATATTGTATGATGTAAATGTTACAAGAAATAAGTTGTAATTATTAAATCAAGTTGTAATTTATATGTTTATATGTTAGCTTCCGCATGAGATTGTTGTGTAAATGTTTTTAATTTTTGCCTCTTTAGAAATATTAAGCATAGTTACGATAATACCCTTAGGGTGTTACATTAGTGGTATCAGAGCAGGTCGGACCTTCCGGCTTGTGTGTTATGTGTCTTCCATGTTTTCCTATATGTGTTCTATGAAATTGTTTGACATTATTTAAAGTGTGTTGAGTGTTTTGGTCATTCGCTATAACATAGATCCTAGTTTTGTTGTCGCGAAATATTGAGACTGGCCATCTCAATAATTTGTGCGATGCGAGTAGGACAATATGGCAAACGAAAACCGAGGTTAAGAGTAGTTGTCCTTGATCTCTTTCTTGTTATATGCATGTCTTAGGAGTAACATTTTTTTTTTCCTATGCGTGGATGATGTGGTGTTGTTTGAACTTATTAATTCTTGCTTGAATACTTGTATGTGTGAATATAGGATGTTCTAATGTATGCCTCTTTTGATTGATGTGATGGCCCTTAAGTGAGAATTTGGTTGTGCCTAGTATGGGTTACTCTTAAGTAATGTTTGAATGGAAAGTTCCTTTAGTTGTTACACGGGTTTCTTTTTATTTGCTAAATGAATGATTTAGAACTAGTACATTTCCTTACATGCATCCCCTCTTCCCATATTATATCTGATTGTTCTATCCTCTTTTGAATGAATGCATTTACTATATGCTTGCCTTGTTGTTTTATCTTGATAACTTGCATGAATGCAATATGTCTGGATTTATTGGGGAGTTGAGTGATTCACATGATTCAAGGGTGAGAGACGAGGGTGTCAACATAGAAGTTTCCTACATGTGAATGCTTGTGCGTGCATACTGTATATGCGCGTGCAGTTATGTGCATGCTTTGCCTGTGTGCCTTTGCGCTTGTAAGTGAGGGGAATGCGATTTCCCCCAATCCTAGAGTGCTTAAGTAATGTAATTGCTATATGTAAACAATATGTTGCATTCATATTGACATTTTATTGTTTTGAATTACCATGATTGGGAATCTATAATGACATTATATTCTTTTAATTGTTTCTACTTGTCCTTTATGCTTTTCTGTGTTGCTGAGTGGTTAGTAAGGGAATAGAATCGATAGTTAGGTGTTTATCTACCTTGAGAATGAAAGTGAGGATATAGTTGTGTTGGGGATAAAGAGGTAGTAACCTTAGTCTTCTTGACCAAGCTAGACTTGGTAGAAGAGATGTTAACCTAGGCAACTCAACATAACAAACACCATGTAATAAACCCTCATAGATGCCCCTAAGATGAGATTGATAGATATAAGTGAACATAGTAACCTAGTAGAGATTAAGATAGAGTAAAGGAAGGAATACTTAGAGGAGCATACGTTTGTAAAACTAGATTCCTTAGTATACCTACCTCCCAGGTTGACACCTGAGTTAAGTTCACCACATCAACTAGCAACTATGTTTAAGAGTTAAGCCTAGTGTACAAAAAGAAAGTCGTGATAGATAGACAATAGATATAACAAACCCACAATTAAGTTACAAATCCGATGTAAAAGTTTGAGGGATCCATAGAGGCCTTAAGAGTATAATCATCCTAAGAGGAATTTGAGAGAAGTCACTAATTAAACTCCTTATAATTAAGATTATCCTAGAAGACCATTAGTGGATTAGGCTTAAACTAGCTAAGAGAAGTAGAAGGGAAGAAAAGCCCTTTTTACCTAAAGTGAGTACCTAAAGAATATATCTAATGAGGGAATGAGATGGTTTTAGCGAGTACCTACCTAGTAAGAGATGGTGCTAAGATAAAACCATTATATCTTTTACAGGAGAAGCTTAGTCCGAAGCCATTAGAGGAGATGATTCTATGAAAGTGCAAGAGTATAGATGGATGCCTTGTAAGAACTTAAAACTAGGATAGTGGAAGAAGAGACAGTGATAGGTATTTGCTTAAGTAAGAGTTACCCGAAAGATAGTTACCAGCAAGCCTGAGTATGGATTAGGATCCCCTTGTGGAGAGTAAAGACTTCTTGAGTAGGATTAAGGAAGGATCATAGAATCTCATAAGAATAAACCTAGTACTGAAATCCGCAAGAAGGGTAGACCAAGAAGGATAGAGAGGATACCTAAATAGAATTCAAGTGAAAGCTTAGAACCTTTTCAGTAAGATCCCGTTTAAAAATCTTTAGGAATTTATATGTGGAGGGTTCGGAAAGGGAGTTATGAGTGAGAAACCATAAGTACGAGACCTAGTTGTGATAGTAATCAGCTTAGTTTTAACCTAAGTCTTTGAAGTACCCTTTATGACCATAGGATTCCGATCTTTAAGAAAAGTAAGAAGGATAAGAAACTAGTGGGATATTAGATTTAGTGCTACAACCTTGATCAAAAGATACATTAAGAAGTGAAAGAAGATAGATATGTGTAGTAAAAGTATGTGGATCGGCTTTGATTTTCGAGGACGAAAATCTTTTAAGGGGGGTAGAATTGTAACACCCCAAGTTTCGGGTACTAGGAATATATCTTAAGGAGAACCCTTATTAGGACTCTTTTGTTATATTTTCTGTAAATTCTTGTTATTATTACTTGTTGGTTTTGTCCTAAGCATGTACCTATGTTGTGATAGTATTTGTGCTTTTCTATGCACGTGTGTCGTGTGTATTTTATTGCTGTTGTTGTTGTTATTTGTGATCTTATTGGTGTGGATGTTAGATTATTATTATTATCTTTATTATATTATATTATGCTAGTGTTATCGTTATTATATTTGGTGTTAGAGGTGTTAGATTAAGTTCTTATAATTAGAATGCTTGAAAAATGTTTAAGTATAGTGACGAGCTTTATGATGAAAACCCTAGAAAGACTACATCATATCTTGAGTTGTACTTGTCCATTTGAGGTGTCGTTTGTGTCGTTGGAAAGCTTGCTGAAAAAGCTACAATTTATCCCTACACCTTAGAAACCAAAATCGGCTTCCATCTTAGAGAAAAATGGCTCTGAAGTAGGTCACTTGATTATGAAAAACCCTTTAAGTCCCACATTGGGCAAAATAATTTCATAAATCCCTTCCTTCCTATATATATAGAGGAGATCACCAAGCCTTAGTAGCACCAAAGAATAAAGTGGGCTTAGCGTTAAGCGCGGAGCCCCTTATAGTTAATATTTTTATCTTCCCCTTAGAGTTTCCAAACTCGGGGCATATAGGCGGGGCTTGGGATCGTGTTTTTTTTCACACCCAAGTTTTAGCCATAGTAAGAGTTGTTGCGGTGGTCATGATGGACAACGCCACCAAGCTCTTCCGGGTCGGTCGGAGATCATCTCTGTGCTTCCCAAGTGAGTGATTTCCCCTACCCTTCGCTTTTATATTTTAATTGGACGGGTTGTGAATACCCCGAAGCATTATGTTTTCTTTAATGGGATGATGAATTGATTATGTTTGAATTGTAGACATCTCACCTTAGGATTCGATCATGTTTGAATTGTAGATATTTAAGTATCTTATCTTAGGACCCAGATATCTCATTGTAGTTTAGGAAAATGATGTGGAAATTAAGAGATGTAAAGAGAGTAAACAGGAACGTGATTTTAATGTGAAAAACAAGTGGTGAAGATGACCGAATTAGGCTTATGTGTCTTCATAAGAGGTGTAGCCCTAGATGTTAGATAACTAATGGCTTTGGTTTCACCCCAATCGGAATTCTAGAACTCTAGATATCACCCAATTAGTGAGCAAAGGTCAAACTGTCAGGATTCTGCGATAAGTCTATGTTGTTCTTAATTTTAGGCATAGTAGATCATAATACTAGATCTTGAGGTCAACATACAAATTGTAGATAATTGTCTTAAATTTAAAACAAGATAAAATTCAACTTGATATGATTAGTATAACTCTAGATGTTTATACCTCAGAAAGGCCATACATGTGCAACATAAAATGATAGAAGTAATACTAAAAACTTAAAGGATGTTATACCAATCATAGTACAAAGTAGATAGATTCTATAATTGATGTATGGCATAGGGTTAAGATGTATTTCAGGTACTTGACTTGATTGAATAATGAGATTGAATACATGTGTTGTTGTTATAACTTGAATGGTGATTTGTGAGTGTTGTGCAATCATTGAATGCTTTACATTATCCCTAAAGTGTGAATTGTAATGTACGAGTATTAAATGTCTTTGAATTTGTGAGTTAAGAGGTGATGTTAGATGCCATTGAGATGGGTGATCTAGCCTATATGGGGTGAGAATGGACCCAAGTGATATTTTGACCGTGAGTGACCTAGCCCATGTGGGGCGAGAATGGGCTCACTATGTTTGATGTGAGGTTTAATGAAGCCATGAGCATCCATGTGAATCATGCATCATAACATGATATATATGTGTTTTTGAAAGTTGTTTATGAACCTAACTGGGGAGGTCGTGAAGAACTCGATGAGTTCTGACCTTGGGGGTGTTATCTGGTTTGGAATCTCCTTTAAACTCATTCTGATCCCATGGGTTGGAGTATCCTTGCAAGACTGGGTAACCCTGACGAGCCGCTAAGGGTATCATCCTGGTTGAGACTGTTAGTGTCGGATGCCCATGGTGTGGCTATTCGTCGACTCGCACGTACTCCCAGACTACTTTCACAAGAGTGTTTTACTGGTACCACATGCATATGAAAGAGAATGGAACATCGCATTGCATACGTGCATTATTGTAAGTTTTGTCTGACTTGTGTGGTTTATGAAGTGGATGTCATGTATACCTTGTGTTGTACTTATGTGAGGTGTGAATGATTCTATCCATAATCGTAATATGTTGTGAATGTATGTATCTAGACTTGTAATGTAATGGGATAGGATGTGACTCTTTATGGGCATAGAGAGAGATGTACCTAGAACGACACTATGTGAGTATAGGTCATGATGTATTTTGCTATTAAGAAAAAGACTGATGCAAAGAAAGTGTTAGATAGTAGAATACGAGCATGGAAAGTGAAGTTAACGTGAGAGGGAGTAATGGAAGTAACTTGCTAGTTAAAGAATAAATACTAAGATACCGATGATGGTGAACCAGCATAGTAGAGTGAGCACGAGAGATGTGTTAGAGGAAAATGTTTATGATTGATGGATGTAGACCAACTATAGAAACAATAGAGTTTGATAGAGGTTCAGAGAGGGTAAATCCATAAAGACTAATAAATGAATTGTTCGGGTAGAAGGATTTAAACCCAGTCGTAGACTCTTAGAGCACTCACTGAGACCTTATGTCTCACCCCTTTAACTTCCCTCCTTTCAGGAAATAGGTGATGACGCGTGTCGTTGGAGCATGGAGCCTTGTCATGGAAGATGTAGCTTAGTTATTTTATATTTCTATGTAATTTTCTTATATATTGTATGATGTAAATGTTACAAGAAATAAGTTGTAATTATTAAATCAAGTTGTAATTTATATGTTTATATGTTAGCTTCCGCATGAGATTGTTGTGTAAATGTTTTTAATTTTTGCCTCTTTAGAAATATTAAGCATAGTTACGATAATACCCTTAGGGTGTTACAAAGATGACCTACTACAAGTCTTCTTCTGAGTTGGTTCCATCTCTCTTGTATTTTTACCAGAGAGCAAATGCATGGGCCGAACGAATCCAACATCGAACTTTGCTATCGATTCACCTACTTTGGTCACACCAGGTGTGCCAATTTTGTTGCCGTGTGAAAATCAGCCAATTGGATCAACTAAAAGCTTCAATACGATTACAAAATAAAAGATCAAACGATTGGCATTGAAGAGGGAATTCTGCTATTCAATTATGGATTCCCAAACTACTCAAGAAAAGTGTTTGGTGCAGGTGAAAGAAAGTGTAAAACTGAACAAGAAAACAAACTTGAAAGGCAGTAAAAACGGTAAATGAGATAAAATGCAAAGAATTTTGAGTTGAAGGTCTTTTTCAATTGTTACACAATGAATATTTATAGGAATCCTATCCAAAATAACCAACTACAATTGCCGAATCAATCAAGCTTCCACTATCTAGGTAGTTAATTAACTCCATGATCTACATGCTCTCTAAATTTTAGGCTTCTACTAACTGCCACTCTCTTATTTGCTTTGACCAAATCTTTTTTTTTTTTAATTTCTAGCATCATTTTAGATTAAATAAATTAATTAAATAACCTTTAAGGTCACTGAAAATCATCTATTGGGCTTTAAACTCATTTTTTGCCCAATTCACCAATATGAAACAATTGATTTGGGCCTTACTAATTGTGGTTACCCAAAATTTGAATTTCGGTTACCAACAGTATTTCTTTTAACAGTGAATATATTAATATTTGAATTATAAAAGTAAATAATTAAATATATTTCATTCACATATAACGCGGAAATGGGAACTTGGAGATAATAGCATGAATAATTGAATATATCTCCATCCTTGTCAGAAATTATATGGACGTTCCATTTCAATTTCTTTTCATGAATTTTAGTCTTTGGCTGGTCTCCTATATGTATAGAGGGAAATTAAGATGCATATATACCAGACCAATAGCTTCCGAGAAGGTATAAATTAAATTCAATTAAAATATACTATACACTACTCAACGCTGAAGACATAATAAGCTTTGATCATTTTATTTAGCCATGCAATAATTCATTACAACATGAAGCATTTATTTAGTGTCACACTTGTCTCTCATCACTACGAGAAAGTACATATGACTTTTCAGAGCCAGGGGTACGTGCTTCATGCAGTTGCTGTTGATGCATATAAAAGTCTCTGAAACCGAATCCATAACCGATTCTCCTCAGTAGAAGTCACCACCAAACGCCTGTTTCTTCGGTAATGGTCGAACTGAACCCCAACATACCCACACGTGCTATCGTCAAGAGGACAGAACAAAATGTTGTAGCCGTCAATGGCAGCGGGAACTCTCTGAATTTTAAACCAGCCAGGAACTCTATCGTTGCTGTCCCAATTAAGTGTAACAGTGGCGAGTCCTTCTGGAAGTTGATCCTTGACAACGGTCCACGAAGAAGTGGGGGCACACGGCGGGGGTCTGAAAGTGAAGGCAATGTCCAAATTAAGGCCTTCGTAGATATAAAGGATTTTAGTTGGGTTTGAAATGGTTATTGGGAACCCCCTACAGAACGGGTCGCGAGATTGCACAACGGTGAGAGGGCAAGTTTCGTTTCCTAATGCGGCATGTTCTATTCCACCGCCGTTTCCTGTTATTATAACTGGCAAGATATAGTATATGCCATAATTTTGAAGAGGATTACCGTCAGTGTCGAGTAGGTCCTGAGCGGTGGCTGAAGGTAGGTATGAGGTGAAGGCAGAAAGAAGAAAGAGAGCGAAGAAGGTAGTGCTCTTCATTTTTTGGGAGGCTATGGAACGCTTATTGTCTGTCTTGTTCAGTTGTGTGAATAAGCAAAGTTGGAAGAACAATCTATTTATAGACGAAATGTACGCAATGATGTTACTGTTAATGATCACGAATTACCTAATATGTTGTTCAGTGATAGTGCTGGATAAGTTTTTGCTGGTAAGCAGGGACCTAATATGTTGTTCATTTTTTGGTTAAATACATAATTTTTATAAAAAATTGAGAATTTATTGAGCTAAAATGAATTTAATATGATTTTTTATTCAAGATGTTACAACAACAATGGATCAGATTATAGTCAAAGACTAAATACGGATCGTGTGTATTTTAGACAGATCCAAAAATAAACTGATTTTATCAGTTTCATTAAATTTTAATTTTTTTTTTATACTGACTGATTCATCAGCAGAATATTTAAAACATTTTTTTACCAGACTTATTATTTGTTATTATTATTATCACTTTAAAAAAAATTATCGAATATTTTTTTTCTATTCATTACATTCTCAAAATCATAACCGTCCACTGTTTTACTTTATGTCCTACGTTACAAAAATGTTGTGGCACGCGTCACATTCGTCGCTTTGCCACGGTAGACCCCGTCTGTTGTTTAGTGAAAGTGCTGGATAAGTTTTTGCTGGTAAGCAGGGACCGATATCCTTTTGTTGTAAAGGGGGTTGCTACTTTTTGGAATTTTACTTACTGGATGTACGTGTCAACATTATGCACATGGCACACCTTGTGTTTATGAATAAACTTTGTTTTTATTCTGATAGAAAAAAAAAAAAAAAAAAAAAAAAAAACAGAGGCGCTGGATATAAAGCGTGTTTTGAATAAGGGATGAAAGGAAAGTAGGATCAAATATAATGATGTCAGTGGTTATTATTTAAATTATTAAAATAAAATAGAAATCAGTAAATTACAACAAAAATATAATCTATTTTAAATCCATCAATATTTATATTTTAACTTATTAAAAACAATTATATTTTCATAATAATAATAATAATAATAATAATAATAATAATAATAATATGTGATAATGATAATAATAATAATTGTAATAATAAATTGATTGTAAATAAAATCAGAAAAATAACATTATTTATATATAAATATTAACAGATAATTATAAAAAAAATATTTTACTACTATGATAACCATAGTAATAATAGTGATATTATTATTATTATTATTATTATTAAACATTAACATTGTTTATTACATATAGATAATAATAGTTTCTATTATAAATGAATGAGAAATGATATTTTTATTTTGTTACCTTTATTTAAATGGGTTAACTAAGTTTTTAATCTCTAAACTTTTTTAAAATTTGATTTTTAGTCCCTAAATAAAAGTTTGACTGGTCAAGGTCCCTCAAATTTTTTCTATTAAGGTTTTTCGTTACTGAACAAAAATTTGACCGGTTAAAGTCATTAAACTTTTTAAAAATTTGATTTCTAGTTCCTGAAATCCCATTAAATAAAGGGTCAACTAAGTTTTTAGTCCCTAAATTTTTTTGAAATTTGATTTTTAGTCTCTAAATAAATGAACCTTAACCAGTCAAACTTTTGTTCAGAGACTAAAAATTGAATTTTAAAAAAGTTTAGGGATTAAAAATTTAGTTAACTCTATTTAAAATAATAATATTTAAACCGGGTTTCAAGAATATGAAGTTGGAAACTTTTCGGGGGTTAAAAAAAATTCTTGAGACATTCTAAATATTTGTTAGATATCTTAAATTAAAATTAGTAAGTGGTATATTTGCTAATGTGTGATTTACAATTGTTTAGCATGTTGTTACCTTCTCGTTATTATTTTTTTTTTTTCCAACTAAACTAACACTACACGTAACCTCAACCTACCCACGTACATTTGTTTCCAATTCAAAGGCAAAGAATCTACAATTATGCTGACTCAAGCCATGTGGCCTGATTTCAACCATTCTTCACGTTTTCTTTAGTTGCAAATTGAAGAAGAAAAGCCACTTCCATGTTTATCTTACTAATTGGCTAAATCAATTCACAATCAAAATGTCTTGGTTTGAAACCCCGGCACCCCTCCTCCTTCATTTTTATTCTTTTCTTTGTCTCTCAAAAATCTTCTTCTAGCTCCATTATCAAGAGTTCAAAAGGAGCATAAAAATCAAAACTTATTTTCTTCTCTTGACTTGGAGGAAGATTTGTGATGAAAAAAAATAAAAGTTATTCAACAATAAAAAAAATATTGTATATAAAAAAGTATTCCAAAAAAATATATATAATATAACTATACACTTTGTTTATATTTTATATTTTTATCTTTTATAAGATTTTTTTGTACTATTACATATTATCTTTTAATATTTTCTATAATTAAAAAAAATTAAAATTAAAAAAGATACCGTGCATAGCACGGGTGGAAAACAAGTATCAATTATAGGGTGGTAAAATTTATACGAAAATTATTATTATTTAAATATAACATCTAAAAAAAACTACAATATCTCAAAAATATGTTAACATCTAAATCTTAAAGACAAATAGAAATTTTGTGTGTGTGTGTGTCATAAATTTAATACAATATTATACTCAAACATTCCATAATATTTTTGATTTTATCACAATCTTTCTGAAATTATAACTTTTCATTTTTACTATTTCATTTGGACTGATGTTATTTTTTTAATATTTAAATGATATCTATGTCATAAATAAAATTAGTATAACTACACTGGTCAGTACACTAGATGATTAATTTCGAAACATGTTTATTTGATTATTGTTTGTTTTACATCTATACTTATATATTTAATTAAACTACAACTAATAGTTACTTTATGCAAAAGTATGTTACTATTGAAATTATAAAGTGTGTGTGTGTGTGTGTGTGTATAAAAGATATAAAAGATATAAATTTATCTTATTCATGTAGCATTTAAAATAAGTTCCCAATTTTTTTTTCTTTTACTTTATTCCCAATGTCTTATTAAAATTTCTTCTTTATATTTCATATAATGTTCTCTCCTTATGACTCTTATCAAATATCATTTCTTTATAATACAAAAATTATCAAAAATATAATATTAATTCATTTATATTATCTCATTTCATTTAGTAAAATTGTTTAAAATGAGAATATAATTACAAATTCTTATTTTATCTTTATGATAATAAATTATTTGAATAAATGAAACCATAAAAAGTAATAATTTTTAAAAATATATAAAAATGTCTAATTTGAAGATATAATCAAATAATTAAATATACTATTTTACACTTAATTTTAACTAATTCAACATATAATTATAACAAATACTTTAAACTTTTAGTTAACTTTACAAATTTCATCTAACTTATCTATTAATTTAATTAACATAAAATATTATAACCTAGTAAATTAGTCTGTATTGCATTAAATAATTATTTCAATTAAATAAATTTCAAATTAATTAATCTAACAAATTCCAAGCTAACTTATTTACCCTTCTAAACTTGATGCGGGACGCACGTTTTTGACATGCCGAAGATAAGTAAAACGTACAGCTGTGATAGAAACACCTCGTTTTGCTTGCGGACATAATAAGAATCATAAGATGGGTACGAATACAATGTACCACGTTTATTGTTTGAACTTCAAAGAACACGTATTATTATAACAGTAGTGAAACACAAGCTGTGTCCTCAACCCCTGGAAGCAAACAATGAGAACACATGTACTGATTTTAAGAGGCCTTTAACGCAAGCCCAAGTGGAAAATAATAGAGACCAAGTAAATGCTATTGTAAATGCTTCAAACCAATATTTTTAAAATCGGACCGGTAATTGAATCGGTGAAGGTATTGGTTCAGGTTCAATGGTCTAACCATATTTGAACCGTGGTTGAACCGATTTTATATTTTTAATATTATATAATATTTTAAGTAATAAAATAATATAAAATTATAAAAAAATCATGATCTAAAAAATTATAAATTAATATAAATGACTAAATTATATGTTTTATAAGATAAAAGTTAATAATAGTTGGCAAAATAATTGATACCTATGTGAAATATTTAAATATGTATTTTTATTTATCATAAAAATATTTTAGATTAAATTACAAAAATAAAAAAATATTAAAAAATTAAAAATGACCTGTTCAAACCGGTTTTGTGCACCGGTTTAACACCAATTTTTACCGGTTTTAGGCCGGTTCGACCAGTTCTTTACCGGTTTTCACCGGTTTTAAGATGCTCCGGTTTTTTGAAGTAAACGGACCAGTCACTAGATCGGTTCCCAGTTTGATCGGTTGAACCGGCCGATCCGGTCCGATTTTCAAAATATTGCTTCAAACAGTACATCTTTGGTTCCAGGGACCAACCATACAGAGAAGCTGTAAATCCCTCCAGTTTTTATTTCAGCCAAGACCAAGAGTTAAATTTCACCTGATCCATGACCAATTCAACATTTACCTCCCCATTATTGAATATGATACTGTTTCGATGCCTCCACAAGGACCATATTACAATGTACCACGTGACGTCTAGTTTTGCTCCTTCTATTTCATTATTGTTTTTTTATTTATTAATCTTACTTTTTTTTAATGGGTTTTTTTTTAAATATTAACCAAATGGTAAGATATATAACAAACATAATAAAAAATAATTTAAAATGTTAAATATGTCATCTACAAGTTAATATATAGCTCTTTAAATATTTATAATTAAAATGAATTTTCATAACTTGATAATTTTATTTATATACCTTTACTCAAATATTTATTAAAATTTATCTTTAATTAAATATATTATTATAAATAAGTATAAATAATGTAATAATTTTACAAATATAGAAAAAATAAAAATAAAAATGTAAACATGGTATGATAAGTGTATAAATAAAAATATATATGGATGTATTAGATTAGATTGAAGCAATTTTCAAAATTAAATCTAAAATTCATTTAATACAGTAAAAAATTAATTTTAATTTTTTATTTATTCATTTTTTATTTTTGAAATTAATTTTTCATTTTTTACTATATTAGATTGATTTGTAAACACCATTTTTATATGCATTATTTATGCCACACATGTTTTCTAACGTAAACGGAGTAAATCAAATTATCAAAAGGTCGGTGAGCTTAGCTTGTTTTTTTTTTTTTTTTTTTGATCTGGTGCTTAGCTTTTGGCTTGCGGACAAATGAGAGGAAAGGACGCTTTTTTTTTTTTTTTTTTTCTATCGGCAAGAGGAAAGGAGATTGTTTCTACCGTGACCTTTAGACGCAATTATTTGTATTAAGCAATTTCTAATCAAAAGAATATTTGTATTAAGCAATTTTGTTTTTTGTTTCGCATGTAGTCGACAAAATGAACCCCAACATTCTCTAAATTGAAATAAGATTTTTTACAACATTATTGTAGTTTTATTTTAAAATTATTATAATATCTTAAATAAATTTATTAAGGATAAGATTTTCACTACAAGAAATTAATGCAATAGTGACAAAATTTAGTGACAAAAAATAATTTTTCGTCACTAATATCAGTGTCACTAAAGTTTTACTGACGATTTTTTAAAAATTACATGTAAATTGTTTCGTCACTAAAGTTAATTATTTTTGTAGTGTTTTTCAGTTTTTTTATTTTTTATTTTTTTGATGATTTATTAACTATTATAAAATTTCTAATTATTCAAAATCATTAGAAATTACTATCACAAAGTGCCAGAAATTATTTACAAAAAAAGAAGAAATAAGCTCATATTTAAGTGGTATGATTTATTTCATATTGATATTTTTTTAAGAAAATACACTAGTTTAGTAATTTTAAAAGAAAACTATGCTAATTTGGTTATAAAGCCTCGAAATGGCTTGGTTGGTTGATTATTTTTCCTTAAGTAATATTAATTTGTTAGAAAAATGAAGAGGAGAAACTTGATAATGATAAACATCATAAACTTTTATGTCAAATCACCAATAATGTAAAATCAAGATAGGAGTGGTAGGTACAAGTATCCATGGATAATTATTTGAAAAATATTAATAAACAATTATGTTATATGATCTTCCAAGTCTTTATGCACAATTCTCTTGATAATCTTCAATGATGGGATGTTAAAAAATAAAATTAATACATATGACTTGGGATCATAACTCTTTTTATGATAGTTAAATACCCTTTCATGAATAGTTATGTCTTTAAAATCTTATACTCATTCATGAAGAGTTATGATTATTATATATTTCCTATTTTTATTTTCCCTATAATAATAATAAAAATAAGACTTATGGTATCTAATGTCATATATAGACCACACCAAATGAAACGTTATAAAGCTCAATAAATTTATCTTTATAAGATCATTTTAATAGGAACAAAAATCCTATAAATAAGATATAATACACAACTTAACATTATATGCAGGCTCACATATTAAAAATATTAAACAATATTCATTTTATATTTTTATATTTTATTTATATTAATAAATATGTGCACAATTACATTGGATACTTATTTTTTTATGTAATAAAATATTTATGTGACGACAAATAATGCAATTGTTGTGATAACAAATGAGGCTTTTATGAGGAATTACTGTATCTTTTATTCCTCACATTTATCAAAGTCTTTTTCAGAATTAAATTGAGAAAAACATGTCTTTTTTGGGACGGATAAAATCAACGTGGATGACAACTTTTATCCTAACTTGGGTGATTCTGGTGGTTTATATTTGACCGTCCAAGACAAAATGGATTGATGGGTCTTATCGGGTGTGCATTATTAGTCTTATCACACTAGTTCAATTTGAGATTAAATTTGACAGAATTGGGTTTTAATAATTAGAATTAAAGCATTTTGAGGATGAATTCAGATTATATACTTCAAATTGTCCTAATTCAATTTGATATCTTATAGTTTTTTTTTAAAATAATTGTGTATTAATAATATTTTTTTATTTAATAGATAATATTTTTAATAACATGATATTATATTAATTTATAATTATATTATTTATTTTAAAATGTATATTATAAAATATACCTTAATTGAAGTTTAATGCATATTTAGATAAATAACTTAATTAAGATTTTATTGAATAAATATTTATTATGTAAACACTTATGTATAAGTTGTTTTCATAATCATGAGAGAAACAGAGCTAAATTATTTTTACATAAGTTGAAAGTTGTTTCCATTATAGCTTTAAAAATCGGCTCGAACCGATTGGTCCAACCAGTCCAATCGAGAATTGGTGGTTTATCCAATTTGAGCAAGCTATCAAATCGGGCATGTTGTTAACTTGGTGTGACCTGGTCGAGTTTCAGGTTGAAACCAGTGAATTGGCTGGTTTTTGTGGCTGTTAGATAAAATGGCTTAATATACAGTAAATCCAAGAGGGGGGTGAATTAGATTCTTTCAAATTTTTTTTAAAGTATGATTTACTTTGTGAAAACTTTTGCAGCTTTCAATTGCTTTTTGAATCCTTTGAGAAGTTGAGAGTGTACGTTTAACTTGTGTTAACCATCTTTTATTTCCAAGACTAGTTTTAACAAATAGATCAAGATCAAATATGAACAAGTAAGATCAAGATATTTGAAAGATAAGGAAAAAAGAAAAGATGACACAAGGATTTATACTGGTTCGATTTCAACCTGAAATCTATATCCAGTGTTATCCAAAGCAAACCTAGCTTGGACCTTTTCACTATTAGAATTTGTACACACAAACTCACAAGCACGTGCAACACATATGCAATGAACTTCTTGTAAACCTATCAAGAAACACTACAATGTAGAAAACCTATCTACATGCAATGCAACTAGGGAAACCTACCTTATACACGAATTTTTACAGCAAAGATAAAGGAAAGAAATCACCTAAAACATGAAGATATGAAAAGTTGAAGTTCTTTCTTATTTGCCTTCATATTCCCTTCAAGTAGCTTCAAAGAGATTCATTATTTTCTTGAGAATTAGAAAAGATTTGATTCAATGAATCCTTGTGAAGATGACACACTTTCAGAGTTCTCTCAGATGAAAAAGATGAAGTAAAAATGAGAGAGAATGCTGTCACTTGTTTCCATTCGAAAAGTTAGTTATATAGATCTCAAAACAGAGATAATCGATTATTGCTTAAGATAATCGATTATTTCATTCTTATTATCATCTGGAAACATCGAAGATCAAAATAGTTGATTATTTCCTAAAATAATCGATTAACTGCGAAAGTTTTATTTTTCTTCTGAAGCCAGTTAATCGATTATGTTAAGTGGATAATCGATTATCTGCGAAAGGGTAACAGTTCTTATAAAACCGAGCATCGAGATAAATCGATTAAAATGTTCTACTAATCGATTATTTTGTTCTTGGATTGAAATCTTAGAATTTTCAAAACAGTTTTCGCCCAGATTCAATCCTTAAACAAAATGTATAGAAAATCAATGATCAATCAATGAAAACATGAGGGAATAGAAGTATAACTAGCCTAGATACATGATACACACACATTTACGCATTAAAGCTATAACAAGCAATCTACTAGGACTAGTATTCTCAATATTTATGAGGAGCATATCTAAACTATTATAACTTCATCATCATTAAAACCATATGGATACAAGTACAAGGCATAGGGGTCTTCATATGTTTATAGTGACCTGGATCGAATCACGCATTTTTTTTTAAATTATTGAAATGATGTCATTTTTGGCTAAACAACTAAAAAAATAAAAGCCTAAGGAAGGAAATGATTGTGGTTACGAAACACCAATCTCACTCTCATTATTCAAATAGCGTTCAAACCCTAGTTCCTAAAGCTCTTCACCGCCAACCATCAAGCAACCTTCGTCCAACGTCGAGCCACCCTCCATCAACTGTCATCGATCCACAAGTTGCAACCTTGCAACTGCAGGGACGTGGTCGTCAAATGAGGTCGTCCACCATTAAATCACCGTCGACCACAAATTGTAGGCTCGTAGCCTCGTAGGGACACATCTCACTAGGTTGGCCTTATCATTGAGAGAAACAAATTTAATTGCTATCTGATATTGTTCTTTACTAGTTTACTTCTTTTGAATCTACTATTATTTTAGTAAGAATTACTATATTCTGCTCTAACTCTTGTTCCTTTCATTTGGTTGCTTAGTTGGGGTCAATCTTACTATCTCTATGAACACATTTAAACATTGTTGTGCTTGTGAGCCAACACCTCTGATTTGTGTAGTGTGTTCTATTTTTTTATTATGTTGTTGTCATCTTCATCATCAAACTCACTAGAAGGAGTCATCTTTGTCTTGACAACTTTAGCCTTTGGGACAACAGTTTTCTCAAAAGGCATGGCACGAGAGGGGCCTTGGACAACATAGAGATTTTTTTGCTATGCTACATTGTTTGTGAACAATAATGGCGAGCGTGCAAATGTGAAGGACAAGAGAAGAAAATAGGGAAAAAAGTGCCGTCATCGAACGCAATATTGTGCTTGTAGCCCCTCGTCATCCACTGTGAACTCATCGCACCCGTTTGTTGCATAGCTTCCTAGGTTCGCTGCAAGGTTTTTCAAGCACTCTTTGTATACATTCCATTTCTCGCCAGATCCTTCTTCCATTTTTCTTCTCTCTCACTGCTTGCAAATGCAAAGTGCATATACTATATATTTCAACAGAGAGAGTTTGAGAAAGAAAGAGGAATAGAAGATTAAAAAAAAGGAGGGTTACTAGTTCCAGAAATTGCCTCCAACAACGGTGAGCAACAATCGAAGAATGGAGGATAAGGGAGAAGGAGAAAGAAAAAGAAAAAATTGGTGTAGAGGGTGCACCACATCAGTGTGTGGATGAGATGAATCTAATAGTATATAGAAGTGGTCCATGATAAACTGCAATTACAAGTGGTTCACACTAGCCATTGTTATATGATAAATAATATTATCTATGTCCCTAAATATAAGACTCTTTTAACTAATTCACATTCTTTAAGAAAGTTGATTAATTTAGTTAGTTGCATTAAATTTGTTAGTAATTTGTATTATTTTTTCAAAATTATTTTTAAAATTATTGGGACTCATAATCTCTCTCTTTTCACTTAATTACTTTCTACCTAATTAATTAATATGTATTAGTCTTCTTCTCCAATCCTTACAAGAGAGAGAATACTTTTATTTTTTTAATTCATTGCATTGATTGTGAAGTAATTAAGGATATTTTGGTAAAAAAATAATTAATGTAAAAGATAATTTGAAAGAAGTCTTATATTTAAGAACAAATAAATTTGAAAAAGAATCTTTAATATGATAAAATGTGAGAGATAAAAAATAATAAATATTAATAAAATATTTAATATATAAAAACGTCTATTTAACATCACTCAGAAATTAAAACAATTTGCAACCGAAGGCATAAGCTTTGATTATTTTATATAGTCTCGCATTTATTTATTACAGCCAAAGCATTTACTTAGTCTTACACCTACCACTCACTCAGTACCAGAAAGCACATGAATATTTTTCATGGCCAGTGGTACTTCATTCAGTGCTGCTCCAATTTTCTGAAACTGAACCACTAATGAATTGCTCTCTGCAGACACCACCAAAGGCCCCTTTGCACTCCCAATATCCCCACACGTGCTATCGTCAACTGGAATTGGACAGAACAAAAGCTTATAGCCGTTATGATTAGGGGAAGCCTTTTGAATTTTAAACCATAGTCACATAATTCGTGGTTTGGCCAAAGAACCGCGAATTGGTTCGTACGAACCAATTCGTGGTTCGTTTTCGAACCGGGACGCCAAAATTCGTCGATGAATTCGTTGAGGAGACGAACCAGGAAGAATGAAAAGATCCTATGCAGTTGCAAGAGAAAACCTTTAACACCAAAAGAGAAGATGAAGATAAAAAACGAAGGTGGAAACGCAGAGAAGAGTGAAAGTTAGAAGATGAAACGCTTGGTGCTCGTTTCCATATGAAGAGCTTGGTACAGGTTTCAAGACAAGTTCACGTGTAAAGCAGAGGAGTCGGTGGTGCTGGTTTCAAAAAACATATTTATTTGAATAAATTATTTTTACAACTATCTATCATTTTTCTAAGTAGGTGTTATAAACGTAATTTTAATTAAAAAATATTTTTATACTTCTAGTAATAAAAAAAATAATCTATCTATTGATTAATTTGTAATTGAAAAATTATATTAATTAACATATTTCAATAAGAATAGATAATAAAATTTAAATATATACCAATTTATATATTAGAATTTATTGTAAATTTAAATTTGTGTACTGATACCTACTGACTATGTATATCCCTCACGTACCAATACTTTGGAAGGTCACGTACCACGTACCGAACAGTACCACGAATTATGTGACTATGTTTTAAACCAACCGGGTACTGTGTTTTGGTACCCAGTGAGTTTAACAGCGGATCCTTCTGGTAAACCCTCGACAATGGTCCACTGAGAAGGAGTGGGGGCACACCACGGTACTAAACTGAACCGAATGGTTAAGAGATCGCCTTCGCTGATGAAAGGGATTCGCAATAGGGATGAGATCATTGTTGGGAACCCCTTAGAGAGCTCATTGGGAGATTGCACAACAGTGAGAGGGCAAGTTTCGTTTCCAGTTGGGAATAGCCCTATTCCACCGCCCCATCCTCTCATAACTGGCAACACAAAATATGTGCCACCGTTTCGAAGAGGATCACCATCCATATCAAACACAAAAGCAGTGGCTGAAGGTAGGTATGAAGTGAAGGCAGGAAGGAGAAAGAGAGCGAACAAGGTAGTAGTACTCTTCATTTTTAGGTGGCTATGAAAGGCTTATCTTGTTCAGTTGTGTGAATAAGCAACTTTGGAAGAATCTATTTATAGATGTGCATCATGTGCTGGTTATATAAAGCTAGTTTTGGATAAGGGATGAAAGGAAGAAGAATAAAATATAATGATTTTAGTGGTTATTATTTAAACTGTTTTAAATAAAATAGAAATTAACGAATGTATTTTATTTCATTTTATTCATAATCTTTACTGATTTTTTTTTAATTTGGAGCTGTGATACATTAATTAATAAAATATAAAGAAATTTTTTATTTATTAATTTTCTTATCACATCATCTACTTTTTAAATCATAAATATAGATTTTTACCTTGTGTCGCGTTATAAAATAACCAAATAAAAATGTAGTAATTTTATATTATTTTATTTCATATAATTCTGTTATATTTATTATATTTCGTCGAAAGCAAGCAAAGAAAGTCTGATTGAAAATTCAATGATGCACGAGGGAAAATAAAAATTATATATTATAAGACAATTAGTCAAGCAAATGCAAAGTTCTAAAAAAACGAGATGCATGTTTTTTCTTTTTCTTTTAACTTTTCGATGTTTATCATTTCGAAACTATTATGTCTTGTAATATAATTACTTTTTTGTACAAATTAAATTTTTATTTTACACAAATTTCCCTTAATTTATATAATAATATTGTATACCCTTTATGTTATAACAGACTTTTCCTAGAGAGTGTTTGATACACCGAATCTTTTTTCATTTTTGGGTATGTTTCCTAATAATTATATTTCTCATTTTTCTGTCATAATTATGTTTGGTATGTCTAAAATATTTCGAGTAATAAGAGAAAAAAAATGTCTCCCTTCATGGGAATCTTAGATTCCCACCGCCTCCCATTGGAAAGTTTTAGTGGAAAACTCAATTTAAAAACGATTCTTGCGAATAATTTTTAAAATATACACACCAAACATAGATATTTAACATTTCCAATCTAAGATTCTTGAGAAACTTAAAAACACCTTTGGGGGGGGGGGGGGGGGTGAACCCACGGTATCCCAACTGATGTTTTTTCATATGCACGAACCAATGATCGAACCATTGACAACATGCTTAAAGGACAAGGTTATCTACCAACCATGTCACACAATGTTAGTAGAAACACCTTGTGTAGTTAGTTATATAGATCAATGGAGATCAAAGTAGTGCAAAAGAATTTGATATAATCTCATTAAATTTCAAGGAGTATAAATGTAATTTGTCATAATTATTTTTAGGTAACATTTGAAATTAATATATTTTTAATTTAATAGCTCGTGTTAACAAGTTTCCTAAGGATATTGGTTGAGAAATAGATCAATAATTTTTTTTATATGAAATCATATGACAAAATGCATTGGAAATCATAGTTGGAGTGTATTAGTAATACTTTCTAGATTCTCCGATGCAGGCTGACCTCTGGAACAAACGTTTGCACCCATAGGGCTTAATTAGTACTTGAGGGACTGTGGACTGTCCTTGGAAGACTGATCGACCTCCGAAACAAGTGGTTGTGCCAATAAGGCTTACATTTAAGGGGTTGTGAACCCACGGTATCCCTAAGCCAAAAGTCAAAGACTAATCCCTTAAGATATGGAAATCCATTTAAGGGATTGACGTCTCTCAACTGATGTTTTTCCATATGCACGAACCAAGGATCGAACCATTGACAACATGTTTAAAGGACAAGGTTATCTACCAACCATGTCACACCATGTTAGTACCAAACACCTTGTGTAGTTAGTTATATAGATCAATGGAGATCAAAGTAGTGCAAAAGAATTTGATATAATGTCATTAAATTTCAAGGAGTATAAATGTAATTTGTCATAATTATTTTTAGGTAACATTTGAAATTAATATATTTTTAATTGAATAGCTCGTGTTAACAAGTTTCCTAAGGATATTGGTTGAGAAATAGATCAATAATTTTTTTTATATGAAATCATATGACAAAATGCATTGGAAATCATAGTTGGAGTGTATTAGTAATACTTTCTAGATTCTCCGATGCAGGCTGACCTCCGGCACAAACGTTTGCACCCATAGGGCTTAATTAGTACTTGAGGGACTGTGGACTGTCCTTGGAAGACCGATCGACCTCCGAAACAAGTGGTTGCGCCCATAAGGCTTACATTTAAGGGGTTGTGGACCGTCCTTGTAAGGCTGACCTCCGATACAAGTGGTTGCACCCATATATGGCTTTGCACTGGAGGAACTATGGACCATCCCAAGGTGGTCGACCTTCATCACAAGTGCTTGCACCCATAAGGCTTAGCACTTGAGAGGATGTAAACTGTCCTAAGGAGGTCGACCTCAAACATAAAAGCATTTCTAAGACCTAGACTTTAATGTAGAACAAATCGAACTAAAGATTGACCAATCAGTTAGCCACCCTCTCTAGTGTGGACAATTTCTTAAATATATTTTTATATTATAAATTAGAATACACAATTTGAAAAGTGGGACTATCAGTCTTTTTACCCTCTTAAATAGATATTTTCAATAAATATATTATTGAAAATATCTATTTAAGAGGGTAAAAAGACTGATAGTCCCACTTTTCAAATTGTGTATTAAAAAATATACATTGTCAAATTAATAAAATTGTTTTTGCTTATAAAAAAATAGACATTTTCAATATTCTCTTCTCTTTTTTGAAGGTACATTATCACACTATTCTCACAACTAACCAAAAGTTTTCCAATTTATCAATTTAAATTCAAAAATATTTTAAACATGAGTTTGTTTTTGTACTTTTTTGTATTATACAATCATTTTCTTCTTTTGATATTTTTATTTTTCAGTAATTAATCAACTTTTCTTATAAATATTTGTCGGAGGGCTTAATTCAAGTATCAAATATAAGGATTATTTGAGTAATTGTGATTAAATAAAATGCTTGAAATTTAGGCCTCTATATAATTCTTTCTGGGTAAGACTCTAAAGATTATAGCCCTAACACATTATTGTGCATCCATCCTCTTTGATCCTCTTTGATTAGAAGTATCTCTCTGTTCTACCACATTTTTTCACCTAAATAAGTAGAAGTATCTGTCTGTTTGAAAAGTTCAGAGGGTAAAAGATGTGATTTTATTTAATTTTCTTAAAAATATCCCTTAGCATAGATATATGTTATAAAATATTTTTGTATAAAAAATTATTTCTTCCATATAAATTGTCTTTTAACTTAGAATTGGCAAGGACCTAATATTTCTAAATAAGGTTCTTTTCCATTTTTTTTTCTTTTTTTTGTAAAATGAGAAGACTGAAGAATGTGAAACCCAAAATCATTTCAGTTCGGTATGAGAAAATTTTATTTGACATCCCATTTTGTTAAATTAATTTAAAAAAGAAAACCCATGGTAAAATATCATAGAAATGCTTATTATGAGAAATGAATCTTGTATAATTTATAGTAATTAACATATGTGCTTGTAAGGAAGATTTTTTAAAAAAAAAAAAATATTAATGTTTACCTTTATGGGGTCAAAATTTGTACATTAATACTTTTAATCTAATTAAATATGATTGATAAGTACTTTATATTCAAACATATGATTTTTTTAACAGTGAATATTAATATTTGAGTTATAAAAGTAAATATATTTCATACACACATAAATTTTACAAAAAAAAAAATACTTAGGAAAAAAAACGATGTTATTTTGTTTTTCTTTTACCTTTTCTTTGGAAAAACATCAGCATGCCATTACACATTTAATGGATGGATAAAATGTACGAAAAATGAAAAATATGATGGTAAAATGCAAAAAAAAAAAAAAAAAAAAAAACTTGAATTATAAAATTCGCGAATTGATATTATAATTGGGTGGTAAAATGTACAATTAAGCCTTAATATTATTAACATATGATAACCTAGTAAATTCATCTGTATTGTATTAAGTAATTATTTTAATTAAATAAATTTAAAATTAATTAATCAAATTATAAATTTCAAAGTAACTTATTTGCCCTTCAAAACATACTTGATGCGGGATGCACTTTTTGACATGTCCACTATGATGGCCACAAATGATGTAAGGGCAGAAGATAGGTAAAACCTTCAAACTGTGACAGTAACACGAACACCTCGTTTTCTTTGCGGACATAAGATGGGTACAATGTACCACGTGACGTCTAGTTTTGCTCCTTCTATTTCATTATTGTTGCTCCTTCTTCTATCTAAAAGTCGAAAAATAAGACCAATTTTGTTATATATATATAATGACTTTTTAGTTTATACATTTTTTTCTTTAATTTTATCCTTCAATGGATGTGTAACTCTTTACATTCTCATTCAGGCTTTCTGTCTGTCTCTCTGATATTTAGTCTCTACTTTTTAAAAGCCTTTTTATACCATTGCTATTGCAAAATCCAAATTATCTCATTATTTTATTTCAATTATTGCCAGTTACATTGATAAAAAAAAATCACATTAATGCAAAAAATTCAATTCTAGAAAATAATAAATGTGGATAATTACAGTATAATTACAAAACCATGCAAACAATGCTAGTTAAATAAATAAATCATTAACCTACATAAATCTTAAACAACGTAAAGAACTTTGGACTTATTTGCCTAAGTTTATCCAGAAGCACTTGTATGAAAAGAAAACAAGGAGAAAAACATGAAATGAATTTCTCCATAAGCTAAAATTAGCTTATGTATAAGCTAACTTGTAGAAGCTGTCTCATATAGTTTTTCTAGAAGATATGAGACTTTTTACAAATTAGCTTATGTATAAGCTAATTTTAGTTTATGGAGAAGTCCATATTTTTTCTTCTTATTTTCTTCTTCTAGAAATGCTTTTAGATAAGCTAATCCAAACAGACCCTTTATCTTGCTACATGGGGTAATATATATGAATTTACAGTACATTATTTAGTTCAATTCAAAATTGAATATTCAGAAATATTATTTATCATCAGATTTTTTTAATACCTTTAATATTCTTCTTGGTCTCTCCCTTTTCGCAAGATTAAAAATCATATAATCTATTCTTCTTATTAGTGTTTCTAATGATCTTCTTTGCATATATCCAAACCATCTTAATCAATTTTTTATCACCTTTATATCAATTGATGTTACGTCAATATCTTTTCATATACAATAATTTTGTATCCTATCATTTCTTGTGTGTCCATATATTCATTTTAACATTCTTATTTTACTACTTTCACCTTTCTCTCTTTTTCTTTTAATGGCCAATGTTCTCTACCATAGAATATGGTCGAAAGGATAATATTACAATAAAACTTGTTTTTGGATTTAGCAGTTACTTTATGATCACAAATAACTTTTAATGTCTTTCTCCATTTTGGTCATCCTGCTTGTATCATGTGTATAACAACCTCGTTAATTTCCCCCAATTTTCTAGTATTGATCACATATATTCAAACTTAGAAATTTGTAGTATGACATTTTCTTGCATTTATACTTTCAAGTCATATTCTTCTTGGTCTTGCTAAATTTGCAATGCATATACTCAGTCTTACTTTTAATTAAGCAGAAATCCTTTTTAAAATAATAATTTATTTTAAGTAATATTTGATTTAAACATTTGGCATCTAATTTAATTAATTTTCTATTTTTAAATTATTCAAAATATTGTTTATCAACTTTAAATATTATTAAATTAATAAAATTTATTTTTATTTACAATAGAGTTGTAAAATAACTGAATAATTTTATCATTTCACATTTCAAAATTACAAAATCATTTAAATTTAACATAATTTAATTCCTTTTTAAATTAAAAAAAATATCATACAATGTTATAAACATTTTAAATAAATAAAAAATATTTGTGATTCCATAACCAAACATATATCTCGTGCATAACATGAGTTAAAAGCTAGTATGTAAGAAATTTTGTACTGTAAATCACATATTTGCAATAGCACCTTGACACACACACTTCATACTCATGATAGTATAGGAAACCAATTCAACGACTTTGTGGAAAGATAGTTACGGTAATTTTGCCTTATTTTTATATTAAGTTGTTGGCATTTTATATAAGTCATTATATAAGTTGCTAGCACCTTAATAGAAAAATAAGGAAATTTCAGTGTAACTTTTCCCACCTCAAAGTTACTGAATTGTGATTCCATGGTGTAGTTAATTGAGAAGTTTGAGAGAAGGACCTGCAAAATTGGGAACTTGGTGATAGTTGCATACGCATACCTCCATCCTTGTCAGAAATTATATATAATTTCCATTTCAATTTCTAGGAGTGTACACGGGTCGGGTTGGATCGGGTTTGAATGAATCTGTTACCCGACCCGATCAAAATTTCATGGATTGGGTTGGATTGGATTTGTGTAATTCTATTGTCAAACCTAAACCGAACCAACCCGATCATAAACGGATTGGATCGGGTTGGGTCATTCGGGTCAGAACAATTAAAAAATTATTTTTTTGTAAAAAAATATAATTTTTCAGAACAGATTTTGTTCATAGTTTTTAGAACAAAAATTCTTTTTAATTTACTATATAATTAAGCACAGTATGTAAATTTGTTGCATAAAGAAATTTAACATCAAACCACCCAAGACTACAAGAGTTAATCATACAATTTGTCTAATACTTTTATCATACAAGAACTAAATAATATTTGGAGGGACTACTAAGTAAGACCCAATCAACAAACATTAATACAAAATAAAATTGAAAATAAACTTGATGTTTTGATGTCCTACTGCACTGTCATCCACCCAAACAACAAATATTATTATTATTATTATTATTATTATTATTATTATTATTATTATTGTACAGGTCAGGTTGGGTAACGGGTCCAAAACACACAACTCATTACCCAACCCGTATACTAACGGGTCAGGTCGGATTTTACCCGAACCCCAAAAAAATCCGATCCAAACTGATTGGGTCAGTTTTGGTCGGTTCGGGTTCACAGGTTACCCATACCCGTGAACACCCCTATCAATTTCATTTCATGAATTTTTGCCTTTCTTTCATCTCTCCAAAGACCGGGTCTATTAGAAGGACCCGCTGTTAAACTTACTTGATACCAAAAATATAGTATTTGGATACCCATAAAGCTTAAGAGCTCGTCCTCCTGATAGACCCTCGACAATAGTCCATCAAGGAGCAGGTGCACATTCACAAAGCTGTGGAGAAGAGAACCCAATTTGCACATTCGAGAGCCATTGAGGACAAAATATTCACCTGAGGTTGAAATAGTTATTGCAGTAGTGAGAGGGCAACAAGTTTGGTTTCTAGTTGAGACTCGTTTTATTCCACCGCCACTTTCTTCTATATATGGCAACAGATAGTATGTGTGGCCTCCTTATGAACAACACCACCTTCCGAATTGTACACAAAAACAGCGGTGGCTGAGGGTAGGTGTGAGGTGAAAGCACAAAGTAGTAGAAAGGGAGCAAACAACGTTGTACTCTTCATTTCTTAGGCTGCTGTGGAAGGCTTTCTTATTCGGTTAAATGAATAAGCAACAGAGGAAGAAACTACACCACTTATAGACGTGCTGGTTATTATAGGGCGTGTTAATAAAGTATTCAGAATGATAATATCTTCATGTATGATTATTCAATATCAAACAACTAGAGATGAAAGGAAGTAGAATAGTAAAACAAAATTGGCCTTCAAATCTAACCAATGCATGTGATGTAACCATGGACCACGTTAATAATAATCACCAACGACCCTGAAGACTCAAGTCATGACATAAATTGAAGTGTACGAAAGTAGGTGCAGCTTTTTCCTTGCAGGTGAGATTCAATAAACTGAATAAATATCATGTGCGTCCCTAAAGGAAAGACATTCTCGTACCTACGAGAATTGTACACCCACGTTTATCGGAATAAGTAGTTAACTATGTGTATAAATATAATATGATTAATTTTGCTTCATAATTAATTAACTATTATGAGATAATGTGAGAAAAAATTAACTATTAATAAACATTTCAATAATCTCTTAACATGGTTAACCACTTATGAGATAAAATTAACCATTAATAAACATTTCAATAACCTTGTGATGTTATTAACCACACAATGATAATTGATACAACCATATTTTTTTACTTTTAACAACATATGAGGCAAAATTAATCATGTGCGTGTGTGTGTTTATAACTATTAATTTCTTGTTAAACAAAGTAACCATATTTACATATATAGTCAACCACGTGTGATGATTAATAACTCTATGACATTATTAAACAGTTATAAACCGAAACTAACCATATTCACACATATAGTTAACCACATGTGATGGTCTATAATTTTATGACACCTTAATCATATATTGATAATTATATAATTTTATTTATTTATTTTTAACCACTTATAAAACAAAATTAACTATCTTTATACACATAACTAACCACTTTTTCATATAGATGTGGATGGTCCATAATCATACATTGATTTTTGTGCTGACTGAATCATATATTGATAATTATATATAATTATATTCTTTTATTTTTAACTACTAATTCTAAAACAAAATTAACCATATTTAAACACATAATTAACCACTTATTCAGATAGACGTGGATGGTCCATAATTTCATATATATATATATCTTAGAAAGTGGGTTATGAGCCTAACTCAATCTTACAAAACCAACTTGTAAGGTGAGGGTTGTCCCCACTTATATACACTATTTTGGCCTTATCACTAGTTGATGTGTGATCTCCAACACACCCCTCTCACATCGAGGAATGAACATCTCGAGCGTGAAGTTTGCAAGGCTAGACATTTGCAGGTGGTCCGATAACAGGTGGCACGAAAGGCCCACAACAAGGCACAACTGGCCCAACAACAGATCTCTCCAATCGACATTGCAATTGCAATCACTATCACAATTGTAGAACGTTCGTTCCAATGTCTGACCCTGTCGAAGAGGCTACTTTCATGGAGAAGCTCTACAAATACGCCAAGCAACTCAACAATGCCAAGGACAAGTCTCAGATTTGAAATTCGCTCTTCATATTTTGGTTTTATTGTTTTAGGGTTTTGGATTGTGATGTTTATGCTTGCAATTAGGGTTTTGAATTGTTGCGTTATGGTAGAATGTGTAGGATTACCAGGGAATCATGGATGCAGCGAAAACAAGTGTGAAGGCGAAGTAGATTGCTGCGCAGCTGATTCCCAACTTCTACTAGTTTTTCCTAACCTTTTTAGCCCTGCCCTCGATGCTCATTTTGATTTGGTTGAGGCTCAAGAACTCAGGGTATGTATTTTGCTCCACTAATTATATGTAATATAATATGCACCTAAAAAGTGCACTTTGAACTGAATCATATAGGCATCGAGATAAAAAGTGCATATAAAAAGTTCCCAAGTTCTACCAATTTATTTTTTTACAAATGACTTTCTACATCGGTTGTACTTTGAACTGATGTAAAAAATTACACTTTTAACATCGGTTCTAAGTAGAACCGATGTAGAAAGTGCACTTTTTACATCGGTTATAAGTACAACCAATGTAAAAAGTGTCAGTTTTTTTCTTTAAAACAATGCTTTATTCATCGGTTGTCTCAAGAACTGTTTTAAAAGGTGATTTTTCACATTGGTTGTAGAACCGATGTTGAAGGCCTTATTTAACCGATGTTAAAAGTGTATTTTGTAGTAGTGTATAATAACAATGACGATTACAAGCCATTAGTCGTTCCTGATTCTCAACTAACCACTATCCTATATTTTAGGGAATCATGGATTACATGATGTTAACCTCCTAAAGCAGTTGTGTTTCAAACCATGGTCTTCGTCTTTGCATTATCTCAATTTTACCGTTCATATCCTCTAATGGCTAAAATAGTTGTTCAGTCGTCGACTATTTGTCAATTGTTCAGTGGCAGTAGCTATGCTTTCGTTGGCAAACAATTTTTGTGCCTACACATTTATATTCTCTTCTATCTCATTTTCACTGCATTTTTCTTTCTATTTTTCTTTTTATTTATCATTGTAAGAAATATTAACAATAAATTGTCTAACACACTCTTTTAAAAAATTCTCTATTATTGACTAAAATTTATTGGCAATCATAAATTTTTGTGGGTCGGACTTCTTATTTATTGAATCTCTCTCTTGATTTTGTGTTTTTCAATCAATTTTAACCAATAGTAAAATGCATGTTAGAAATAATGTATTGCTAGCACTTCTCTTCTCATCATTTCTCACATTTATATTTTTTTATATTTTTTAACTCTATCTCTCTCTTCCACATATACACACCAATATCAGCGTTATTAGTATTTTAGCTTGTGTAATACACAAGATAAATGTTTATTTTATATAACTATAACTTATAATGAAAAAATACTTTTGAATATATCAATTATATTATAATTTACAATTATAATAAACAAATATTTTTGAACATAATATTATATTTTAGATTTATGATAATCAATTTATATTGTGACATAAGATTATTTTTAATTATTGATAATTTTAAAAAAAATATCAAAATTCAATTTAAAAAAATAAAAAAGAGAAATCGAAACATATAAAAGATTAAGAAATATTCCTAAAAAATTCTAGTTGAAGAAAAACTTCTAAAATTGATCTTGTTGCATATAGTTCCTCAACCATTCTTAAGTCTTATTCAAGATGATGATGATGATGATGATGATGATGATGATGATTATTACTATTACTATTATTATTATTATTATTATTATTATTATTATTATTATTATTATTATTATTATATACAGGGACGGATCCAGAAACCTATTAATTGGGGGGGGGGGGGGGCAGAATATTTTTTCTTCCATTATAATTATTTAAATTTTTAACTTTTAATAAATAATAATTTTTTTAAAAATATTTACTATTTTTACATGTAAGTTTAAAAATATTTTTTATTTTAAATGATAATGACCTTAACTGTTACCATAATAACAACAAACACAAAATTAGTTTTACATAATTTTACACTAGTTATCATCTTAACTATTGCAATAATAACAACAAATATAACTAGTTTTACATAATTTTACACTAGCTAACCTTAACTAGTATTATAATAACAATATACACAATTAATTTTATATAATTTTATACTAACTAATTTAAAAATATATATGTATATATAAAAAAATCTCGAGGGGGGGGGGGGGGGGGGGGGGCTGGCACCCTTACCTGCCCTCCTCTAGATTCATCCATATATATATATATATATATATATATATATATATATATATATTGTCCATATATATATATATATATATATATATATATATAGAGAGAGAGAGAGAGAGAGAGAGAGAGAGAGAGAGAGAGAGAGAGAGAGAGAGAAGGAGAGAGAGAGAGAGAGAGAGAGAGAATTCTTAATTGTTAAAGATTTATGTAATTTTTTCTAGTATTTTATTATATATATATATATATATATAGAGAGAGAGAGAGAGAGAGAGAGAGAGAGAGAGAGAATTCTTAATTGTTAAAGATTTATGTAATTTTTTCTAGTATTTTATTTTGTGATGATAGAGTGTTCTAAATTAATTAAAAGAAGGTAAAAGTTTAAAGCAAAAATTCATCAAAGAACAAAAAACAAATGAATGGATGGCGAGAAATCACGAATTAAGATATTGCCGTGCAATGTAAAAGTACATTATCCTTTTTATATTATAGAGGTAATAAAGTAACTATAACATAATTTTGTTAATAACAATAAAATTGTTTGTTTTGGTTATATTTTTAAATATAAAAATATATATTATATATATATATATATATATTTATATAGATATATGTGTAAACATATATTGTAGTTTATTTAAAAAATAAATAAATTTATAACATTAACAACAAAATTGGCCTGCAGATCTAACCAATGCATGTAACCATGGACCACATTAAGATCACCAACAACCTTGAAGACTCAAGTCATGACATACATTGAAGTGTACGAAAGTAGGTGTAGTTTTTTCCTTGCAGGTGAGATTCAAGAAACTGAATAAATATCATTTACGTCCCTAAATGCACTTGGGACACAAAGCAAATGATTCAATTCGCAATAAAGAAAAAAAAATCAAATGGAGAATTCAAAACAAAGAAAGCTTTTATGAAAAATAAAATAGGTTTATATATGGCTTTAGTCTCTTAAAATTGAGATATTTTTATTTTTGATCAGCCAATTAAAAATTTATTATTTTTAATCCTTTAAGTTCGCATAATTTTATTTTTAGTCCCTCAACTTTATTTAGGAGACTAAAAATCTACTATTCTTAATCGCTCAAAATTCACTTTGGGGAATAAAAATATTTGTGATTCTAGAATCAAACATATTTCCTGTTCATAGCATGGGTTAAACACTAGTAGGGATGGCCATGGTTCTAACTCGAACCAATGACCCGATGAATCCAAAGCAAACCAAAGAGAAAAATTCCGGTTGATTCTTATCATTGGTTCGGATTTTAAAATTACGAACCTGATGACATCAGTTTGGGTATCGAATTTGAATATGTAGAATTCAAATTAATCCGAACCAACCCGAACTCATACTATTTTAGAACTTTTTTAATTTTTTATGTTGCGTAATTTTATAATTCTATAATTTCTATGTGGTGTAATTCTATAATTCTTGCTTTTAATATTATCCAATAGTTTTCTTTCATTTTATTATGATTATCTAATTTTCTCTGTTATTTTTTTTATCTTTTTATCATTATTTTATTAGATGATCCGATTCGAACTAACTCGAATATGATCGGGTTGGTACGGTTCGGATTGCCAATTTTTTTTTTAAAAATCGAACCAATCCAATCCGATTAATATTGTTCAGTTTGGATCAAAATATCTACTAAATCTAAATCAACCCAACCCGTGACTACCTCTAAACGCTAGTATGCAAAAAAAAATTGTAATGAAAATCACATATTTACAGTAGCACCTTGACACACACTACACACTCATGGGATAGGAAACGGATTCAAAACCTTTATGAAGAAAAAGCCGCTGTGATTTTTACCTTATTTTTCTATTAAGTTGTTGGCAATTTATATAAGTTATTATAAATTCTTAGCAATTTAATAGAAAAATAAAGAAAAGTACTTAGCTTTGAGAAGTTTGAGAGAAGGACTTGTAAAACTCAACTTTGGATCACCGACGTCGAATTGGGAACTTGTAAAAATAGTTTTTTTTATTAAAAAAAACAGTTTTCCGTTTTTTTTAACAAGTAAATCCTATCTACTTCTTAAAAAAACACTTTTTTTAGAAGCACTTCTTTTAATTTTAAACAAACTATGGCCCTAAATTTGTTGTCACTTTGAACATAGTTATTTTTTTTTGTTATACTCACGTTAAGTTCTCATATTTGTGTACATCCATTTTGTTATCTCATGCAATGTCAAGAATGCCTTATTTTATGTTCACAATGCCTTATTTAATTTTGTATTTAAATTGATCAATACAAAATTAATCAATTATTGAAAATAAAATGAAAAATAATAATAGTTAGAAAGAATCTATTAATTTTTAATAATAATTACTTAATTTTACATTGAAAGAATTATTTTTCTTTATAAGAAAAATAATTTAAGGTTATAAAAATAATTTTTACTAATATTATTGAATAAAAAAAATAAGATTGTAAACAATTTTTATAAAAATATTATAATTTTTTAAATAATCTAATTCAAACACGAGTGGTAGCATTGGTTATTGATAAGTTGTTGGTGTATGATGCTTAAAAAAATAAAATGAAGAAAAGGAAATGAGGAATGGTCAAATATAATGAAATATTTTACTCAATTAAATGGATTTTAATTTTTTAAAAAATCAAAAGTTTTTAATGTATATATCATTTTAATTTAATTTATATTATTATCAAAAGTAATTTCTTATAATTAAAATAATATATGATTAAATTATTTAATATTTCTTTTATATTTTAATGTACTTAAGTAATGATAATTTTTATTCCTATATCATCTTTATGCATATGAATGAATTGTGGAAGTTAAAATTAATGAGATCATTTGATTTTCCCTTGTGAGGGGTGTTGAGAGGGGGCGTCTTCATGGTGGCTGGTGCTGCTGCGTGCCCTTGGTCCTTCCTTGCTCCAGAAACAAATCCATCTGCCTCTACCAAAACATCACAACCACCTGTTATCCTCAAATCCTTCGCACAAGCTCTATCCAACTCCTGTGATATTCCCTTGAGCCAACTCCCAAAACCCTGTGTTAAGGGAGATGCAATCTCAATAAAAATCTCTGAAGATGAGTACCAACAGGGGTTACATAGTTGCAAGAACAACCTTCATGGCCGTCTGATTTTAGCCAAAGGATCCAAACCCGTCTCTTCCTTGGAACTACGGGAGAAGCTTTCAGAGCTCTGGAAACCTATTGGTAATTGGAAGCTTATTCCTCTAGGAAGAGGTTATTTTGAATTCAATTTTTCTTCTTTAGAAGACTTGCGAAGCGTCTGGACTGTGGGATGCTGGAATCTTCATCCAGGTTTGCTTCGTCTCTCTCAATGGAGTGCAGATTTCAACCCCAACATTATGAAACAAACTCATGCACAAGGTTGGATAAGAATCTTCGATCTTCCTCAAGAATATTGGAGACCAAAGATTTTGTTTGAAATTGCCAATGGAGTAGGAACCCCAATTGCTCTTGATGTGGCTACTAAATGCAGAACTATGGGGCATTTTGCTAGAATTCTAGTTGATCTTGATTTATCAGGGAGACTACCTTCTGAAATCATGGTTGAGAGGGAATCTTATGCCTTTTTTGTGGGCATTGAGTATGAGAAGCTTCCCCTGTTTTGTTCTTTTTGCAAAAATGTTGGGCATGCTTCGGAACAATGCAAAAAGAAGAATTCCCAAAGTCATCAAAGAAACAACATTGATAATCAACCCTCAAAAGCAGGCTCTCAAGATCCTAACTTTGGGACCTCTTCTGGAAAGGATATTCAATCTGTTGCAGCCAAAAATCAAACTGAATCTTCACACCCTACAGCTGTTCGACCAAAGTACCAAGAGAATGTTGCTCACATTTCCTGTGAGAATGTACAGCAACATTCCACCCAACCAGGACAACAGCCCACCATTGTAGAATCTGGGAACAACAATGCTTGCGTTGAGGCCAATCCCCTTAATGCGTGTGATCAGGACAACATGGGTCATGTTCAAAGTCTTGAAGAAGAGAATGTCTTAACAACTGCAGATGTGTATGATGCTGGAAATGTTTGTACATTGGTCACTGATTCCTCTCATAAGGAAGTTACTAATGTTCAAAACAAAGATATTGTATATTCTGATACAGATGATTCTGAACAGGTGCTAAGCGAGGCGGTTTCTACAACTTTTCAGGAGTGTCACCTCGAAATATATCTCAATGGGATTGAAGCTCATGAGAGCACACCAACTGTTTGTGGAAAGGATGTTGTTGAGCAGGGTCAGCATCCAGCAACTTTGGAAGTGGATCATGTCTCTCCTACTCAAGATGCCTATGGCACGAATGGTTCAATGAATCCACGGGTTCAACATGATATGCGCATTCTATCAAGGTTTTGGGGAGATGTTGAAGGTGTGGAGTTAGAAGAAAACATACCTTCTGATAGACCTTTGCATGAGCTCAACAAGGGTATTAACTTTACCAAGGTCCTCCCTAAATCCCAAAAAAGGATGAAAAGAGGAGCTAAGCAAGTCTCTAAACATAAGGAAATTGGAGCCAGTTCAAGGGCAGGCCCACAAGACTATACTTGATGGATTCCCCTTACTGAGCTCCTATCGTTTGGTGCTTATGTGTGCAATCCTTTGTGGCTGAAGTTACCTTCTTTGCAGCTGTATAGTTGCATAAAGTTATCTAGTCTCATGAGGATTTCTTTCGAGAAAAGCTTGTTCTCCCTAGCTTTGGTTTCAATTAGTCTTTTTTTTTTTTTTTCTCTTTTTTATCTTCATGGGTTTTGGATATATCCCCCCATGCTTTTGTATCTTCTCTTTTTAATATATCCCTGGTCTGCTTCATGTTATGCATGAGCATGCCAGTTTTGCAAAAAAAAAAAAAAAAAAAAAGATCATTTGATTTTAATAGTTTACATCAAATTTACGTAATTTTATACTGACATTATTTAAAATATTATTTTAAACTTTAAATATTATAAAATTATAAAATTTATTTTTTATTTACAATATAGTTGTAAAATAATTAAGTGTTTTATCATTTCATATTTTAGCATTGCAAAAACATTTAAATTTAACATAATTTAAATATTTTTAAATTTTGTGTATAAATTTCTCATATAAAAAATAACTATGAATGTATTACCAATTCATAGCACGAGTTAAACTTGAAATATTATTAAATTAAAAAAATGTTTTTTATTTACAATATAATTGTAAAATAATTGAATTATTTTATCATTTCATATAATTTTATAAATATTTTAAATAAAATGAGAAATATCTTTGACACTATAGCTATATATATTTTCTTTGCTTGAATACTCTCACTCTCTATATTTTTTAAAGAACTTAAACAATTAATTATGATTGTCTCAATATAAAAATTTAGTTTTATAAATATGTATATTTTAAACATATGCGTAAAAACGAGAATAACCCGTGCATGCACTAGTTTACTAAATTTGTGTCCCCATAGGCTATAGGGTAGTTAGCCTTGTGAAGTTTGATAGAAGGACATGTAAAACTCAACCTTGGGTTACCGACACCAAATTGGAAACCTGGTTATTGTTGCAAGCGTGTATCTCCATCCTTGTCAGAAAATACATAGAATTTCCATTTCAATTTAATTTCATGAATTTTTGTCTTTCGCTCATCTCTTCAAGGACACCAGAGCACATTGTATCTCTTACAAATTCTCTTAATATCTTATAAAGATAATATATTTAATGTCTTGAAAATATAAAGCATTTAATTCCTATAAAAAAGAGAAACAATACTTGTACAATAAATTATATAACCAAAAGAGAGAAATAGGAGAGGAATTTGAATTTAAAATGTAACCAAAATTGTAAATTAAAACATATATACCACAACCGGAACGCATAAGCTTTGATTATTTTATTTCTTCTGGAAATAATTTAATTAGAACCAAAGCATTTATTTAGTCTTACATACACATATCTCTCACCAGGAGAAAGCACATGCATGATTTTTCAGGGCAAGTAGCTAGTGCTTCATGCAGTTGACTTCCAGTTTTGCACGAACACAAACACAAGTGGATTGTTCTTAGTCACCACCAAACGCCTGTATCCTTCGCGATCCCGATAAATCCCGATATCTCCACACGTGTTATTCTCACGTGCACAGAACTGAAGCTTATAGGCGGCGATCTCTTCTGAGGGAACACTCTTAATTCTAAACCAACCATCCACTGTGCTTTGGTACCCAGCGGAAAGCTTAACAGCGGGTCCTTCTGGTAGACCCTTGGCAACAGTCCACCATGGAGAAGGTGCACACTGCGGTGGAAAAGCGAACCCTATTCGTACTTTAGTGCCTTCGTAGAGAAAATATGAATCTGGGGATGAAATAATCCTTATTGGTAGCCCATAAGAGGCAGCATTGATAGTTTGCACAACAGTGAGAGGGCAAGTTTCCTTTCCGGTCGCCACTAGTTCTATTCCACCGCTACTTGCTTCTATATATGGCATCAGAGAGTATGTGAAATCCCTTCTAACAACATCATCTTCCGAATCGAACACAAAATTAGCGGTGACTGAAGGTAGTAGGTACGAGGTGAAGAAGGCAGAAAGTAGAAAGAGAAAGAACAACGTTGAACTCTTCATTTCTTACGAAGCTATATAGAAAGAGATGAAAGTAACTAGAATTACAATGAATGATATATACACACACGCTAGCTGCAGTTTATTCAATGTTCATCCTGAAGATTCTATCGTTCACAACAAAATTGGCCATCAAATCTAACCAATGCATGTAACCATGGACCACATTCATAGATAACCCAACGACCCTGAAGACTCAGGTCATGACATAAATTGAAGTGTACGAAAGTAATTCAATAAACTGAATAAATATCATGTAAGGAAAAAGATTCTCGTACTTACGACAATTGTACACTCCATGTCTACCTGAATAACTGGTTAATTATGTATATAAAAATGATTAATTTTATTTCATAAGTGATTAAAAATATGAATGAATATAATTATATACAATTTATCAATATATAATTAATGATGTCATGAAATTATGGACCATATATCACACGTAATTAATTATATATGTAAATATAGTTAATTTTGGTTTATAACTTGTTAATAATGCCATAGAGTTATTAACCATAACACATTGTTAGCTATATTTGTAAATATGGTTAACTTTCACAAGTGATTGATAGTGTTATAAAATTATTAACTATCACACGTGGTTAACTACATATATAAATATGATTAATTGTCTTACATGTGGTTAAAAGTAAATAAATGCGGTCATTGCATCAATTATCATTGCGTGGTTAATAATATCACAAGGCTATTGAAATGTTTATTAATTATTAATTTTATCTCATAAGTGGTTAACCGTGTTAAGAAGTTATAGAAATGTTTAATAGTAGTTAATCACTTGCTATACAGAATTAACAATATTTATATACGCGATTAACTACTTGCGTTGGGTGGACGCTGGATGTACATTTTGGGTAGGATGAATATCGGAACCAGTCCCTAAATGCACTCGTGACACAAAGCAAATGATTCAATTCATCACAATGGAGATGGGAGAAAAAAAAAAAAAAACCCCTCAATGGAGAACCCAAAACAAAGAAAGCTTTTATGAAGAATAAAATAGGCTTAAATATATCTTTAGTCCCTCAAATTTCCCTTAATTAAAAATTTACTCTTTTAAATCCTTCAAATTCACATAATGTTGTTTTTACTAGTGTTGTCAAAATCGGACTGGACCGACCGGTTCGACCGGTTCAACCAGGAATCGGTCTGATGATCAGTCTAGATACTCTATAAAATCGGTGGATTTCATAACCGGTTATAACCGGTCAAGAACCGGTCTAAAATCAACCAAAACCGGTCAAGAACCGGTGCAAAAAATCGGTTTGAACTGGTATTTTTTTTAATTTTATTTATTTTCTTTTAAAAAAATTAATTTAATATAAAATATTTTAAAGATAAATAAAAACACATATTTAATAAATATTTCAAATAGATATAAATTATTTTATCAATTATTATTAATTTTTTTCTTGTAAAACATATAATTTGCTTATTTATATTAATTTATAATTTTTTTATATCTTGATTTTGGATAATTTTATATTTTGTTAATTTTTCATTTTCTTTTTTATTCTAAATGTTAACTTGTTATTGTTAGTGAACATTATTGTATTTTATTAAAATTTGAACTTAAGTATTATTGTATATTTGATTCGACTTTTGTATATATTTTGAATGTTAAAAACTTGTAAAATGATGTTTTAAGTTTTATTTTAGTTTTTAATGTTACAAAGTTATGTGATATTATATTTATTTAATATTATTTTATAAATTATTTAATTATTATTATTATTATTTTATTAATATCGGTTCGACCACGGTTCAACCACGGTTGAACCATTAAATCTTGAACTAGTGCCCTTGACCAGTTCAATGACTAGTCCAATTTTAAAAACATTGATTTTTACTCTCTCAACTTCATTTTGGGGACTAAAAATCTGCTCCTTTTAATCGCTCTAATTCATTTTGGGAGACTAAAAAGAAATATTTGTGGTTCTATAACCAAATATTTGTTCCATGCATAACATGGGTTAAATGCAAGTATATATGCAAAAAAAAAATTGTAATGAAAATCACATATTTGCAGTAGCACCTTGACGCACACTACATGCTCATGGTAGTATAGGGAAACGGATTCAATATCTTTGTGAAGAGAAAGTAACGGTAATTTTACCTTATTTTTCTATTAAGTTGTTGGCAATTTATATTAGTCATTGTATAAATAAATAGCAATTTAATAGAAAAATAAAGAAATGGTATTGTGACTTTCTCCCTCAGAGTCACTGAATCTGTGTCTTCGTAGTGTAGTTAGCCTTGAGAAGTTTGAGAGAAGGACATGTAAAACTCAACTTTGGGTCACCCACGTCTAGAGTTATCAATTTGGCCCTAAGTCCTAGGGCCAACCCACTTGTCCCACTATAATGGCCCTAAGTTTTCTAGCCCATTTAATAAAAAGGCCAAAAAAATCCTAACCCATAAAGCCCCACTTTGTAAAGGACCAGGGCTAGGGTCTTGAAGAGTCAGCCCACAGATTATAACAATTTCAAAAATATTTTTTTAGTTGACCAATCCTAGGGTATTTGTTGGCTGACTTCAACCGAGGCATCTTTCGGCTTACCTTAGATAGGGCATTTTTTGGCCAGTCTCGGCTAGGGTAATTTTCAGCCAACTTCGGCCTGGATTTCTTTCGGCCAGCCTTAGTTAGTGCTTCTTTTGACTAGCCTTGGAGAAGACATTTTTCAGCCAACCTCATCTAGAACAGTTTTTGGCTGACCTAAAATAGGGAAATTTTCAATTGACAGTCGGGGCAGTTTTCGATTGACATCGGCCAAGTCTATTTTTGAACTGATATCGGTTGGGACACTTTTTGGTTGACCTCAACTAGAGCAATTTTCAAGCCTCGTGGGTTCAACCAGGGCAATTTACGGCCGGCCGACATCGGCTGGGGGAGTTTTTGGCTGACATCAACTGCGGTAATTTTTAGTCGACCTCGACCAAGGCAGTTTTCGATCGACCTGGGCTAGGGTTATTTTTTGGCCAAAGTCGGCTGGAGGAGTTTTTCGGTTGTGTCAGCTGAGGTAGGTTTCGACCGACCTCAACTAGGGCAGTTTTCGACCAACCTTGACTAGGGTTGTTTTTCGGCCAACATAAACCACAACAGTTTTTGGACAACCTCAACCAAGGTAGTTTTCGGCCGACCTCAACCAAGGCAGTTTTCAACTGACCTCGGCCAGGACTATTTTTTGGCCAAAGTCGGCTGGGGAAGTTTTTGGGCGGTGTCGGCTGAGGCAATTTTCGGCCGACCTCAACCAGGGCAGTTTTCGGGCCGACCTTGACTAGGGCTGTTTTTCGGCCAACGTCGGCTGAGGGAGTTTTTGGGCGATGTCAGCGGGGGTAGTTTTCGGCCAACATCGGCCAGGGTTGTTTTCATCTGACATCGACCATTGCAGTTTTTGGTCGACCTTGACCAGGGTGATTTTCGACCGACCTCGGCTAGGGCGATTTTTGGCCGACCTCAGCCAACACTATTTTTCGGCCGATGTTGGCTGAGGGAGTTTTTGACCGACGTTGATCGGAACAATTTTAAGCCTACCTTGGCCGAAAATATTTTTCGATCGTCATCGGTCGCTGCAATTTTCGACCAACATTTGCCGCGACAATTTTCGACCGACCTCTAACAAACCAATTGTAGGCCGACCTCGGTTAGTGTTAGCTCATAAGAAAAATTCTCTTAACTTTTGAAATTTTAATTTCTAGAAGTTGGTTGGCCTGTGGGTTGGCGCTAGCCCTAAGGGTTTTTTGAGCCTCTGGGCCATTTATTATATGGGCCATTTGACCCTATGGGCCAGTTTGGCCCTAACCCATGTTGGCTAGGGCCAAATAGGTTAGGACCGACCCATTTGATAGCTCTACCCACACTGATCAATTAGGAACTTGGTGATAGTTGCATACGCATATCTCCATCCTTGTTAGAAATTATATTTCCATTTCAATTTCATTGCATGAATTTTTGTCTTTCGCTCATCTCTCCAAATTGACACCAGGGCACATTATATCTCCTACAAATTCTCTTAATATCTTATAAAGACAATATTAAATGAAGCAATATTGGAAGCATAAGCTTTGATTGTTTTATTTCAAACCCAAAGCTTTGATTATTTTATTTAGTCCAGCAGTAACTTATTACAATCAAAGCATTTATTTAGTGTTACACTTGTTTCTCACTACGTGAAAGCACGTGATTTTCAGTGCCAGTGATGCTTCATGCAGTTGATGGTGTAGCTCTCACAAACATAAACACCAGTGGGTTGTCCTTAGTCACCACCAAATGCCTATATCCTTTCCGATCCCTGTAAATCCCAATATCCCCTCACGTGTCATCCTCGTGTGCACAGAACAAAAGCTTTATAGGGGTTAAATTATGAGGAAACATTCTTAATTTTAAACCAGCCATCCACTGTACTCTTGTACCCAGTAAGTTTAACAGCGGGTTCTTTCGGTAGATCCTCAACAATAGTCCACCAAGGAGAAGGTGCACACCGTGATGGAGACGCGAACCCTATTCTCACCAGAGAGCCTTCGGGGACAAAAACTGAATGGAGTGGGGATGATGAAATCATTATTGGTAGCCCGTTAGATAAAAAACTGGGAGATTGCACGATAGTGAGAGGGCAAGTTTCTTTTCTAGTTGCGGCCCCTTCTATTCCACCACCCAACGACAACGACTCTGGTTCTATTATTCTTGATAAATCTGGCAACAGAAAGTATGTGCCACCATTTTGAATCTCTTCGCCTCCAACGTCGAGCACAAGTTCAGCAGTGGCTAAAGGTAGGTATGAGATGAAGGCAGAAAGTAGAAATAGGGCAAACAACAACATGGTACTATTCATTTCTTAGGTGGCTGTGGAAGGCTTTCTTATTCAGTTGCATGAATAAGCAATGTTGGAAGAATCTAGACTACTTATAGACGTGCTGGTTATAAATTTAAGCGAGTTTTGGATACAAATCTACTATCAATATGTCAATATATAAATTGTTTAGGCTAGAAAAAATACAATTTAATAAATCAATATAAAAATTGTTTAGGCTAGCAAAAATATAATTTTAGGCACTTTTAGTTGCTGACACCTATGCATTATTAGGGTATTTTAGTCTTTTAACAAGTCTTCACTCACCTCTTACTCTCTTTCCTTGCTTTCAAAAAAATGCTCCTTCCCCCTTTTTTCTCTTTCTTATTTGTTTTCAAAATTCAAATTGTTCCTATCTTTCTCTTTCTTCAACCTTTTCCCTTCTCTATTCATTCATTCATCCCCCACCCATCAATATATAAATTGTTTAGGCTAGCAAAAATATAATTTTAGGCTCTTTTAATTGCTGACACCTGTGCATTATTAGGGTATTTTAGTCTTTTAACAAGTCTTCACTCACCCTTACCCTCTTTCCTTGCTTTCAAAAAAATATAATATATAAATTGTTTAGGCTAACAAAAATACAATTTTAGGCTCTTTTAATTGCTGACACCTGTGCATTATTAGGGTATTCTAGTCTTTTAACAAGTCTTCACTCACCTTTTACTTTCTTTCCTTGCTTTCAAAAAAACGCTCCTTCCCCCTTTTTCTCTTTCTTATTTGTTTTCAAAATTCAAATTGTTCCTATCTTTCTCTTTCTTCAACCTTTTCCCTTCTTTGTTCATTCATTCATCCCCTACCCACTGTTGAAACCCTTCTTTATTCTTTTCTATTTTATTTTTTTCATTTTTTCTCTTTTCTTTCTCTAAATCATTGTTTCAAATTTCCCCAATCCTCTGAACCATTGTTTTAAATTTCAAAATGTTGAACTTATGGGTGCAAATCTTCATCTCTTAAACTTAGTTTTATTGTTGGTATAGTTTTTTTTTTTATTTTTTTATTTCATCCTCTTCAATCAACCATTTGTAAGCTTACTTCTTTTTTTTTTTCCCCTAAATCTCTCAACCGCACCCCCTTATGGTCATCGGCGTCGACGCCGATGCTGTCTCAAGCGTCTCTAGGTTGCAATTTTAAAGCAATTAAATCGTTCTTACCTCCATATCTACCTTTTCCCTAAAAAATTTTAGAAAACAAATTCATTTTAAGAGAATCTTAACTCACAGGTTCGTCACTACCACCGGTCACCATAACATGGTAAGTCATTCTTCTTCTTTTCCTTTAAATCTCAATGATCCCCTTCTCATCTTTCTCTTTACTTCTCCCCCTTTCCACTCTTGGGACCGTGAGTGAGGAGCATAACATGGGTAATGTTTCATTTTTTCCCTCTGTCTTTGCCTTTTTCTTTCCCCCCTTTGTCTTTTATTTTCTGTTCATGTGTTTTTTTCCTATTTGAAAAGGAAATTGATGTTTTATGTCTTCTTAGGAGGTTTAATTACATGATAATGGCTATAGCTTCATGCAAGCATAATAGTTGTTGTGTCGGAAGCCCAAGCGATGACGCCATAGAGATTACTATGTTGGGACATTTTCTTTTACTCCTTTTATTTCTCTATTTTCATTTTTCCTCTTTGTGATGTTTTCTTAATTTTATCTTTTTATTCTCTCTAATTTAACTGCTATTCATTATTTCCTCACATAGATGCATGATGTTCTTCATTAATTTCTAAATTTCACCTTTTCATATTTTTAGTGTATTAGTGCCTTTTAATTATAAGAGATGAAACAAGTATTTGGTGTAAACAAGAATTGGATTTTCCTTTTAGAAATTATTACCAATACATCAACTTTATTTTCAGTTTTGTTGACTTGTAAGTGAGAGTGAAGATGTTTATTCATGATAGCGAATTGGAAAATCAAGGGATTTGAAACCTTTGTTGTAGGAAGATAGACTTCCAATGCTGAAATCCTTCATTCATGGCTCTACACATTTGATACGGTTGGTAAGCTTCAAATCTACCCCAATCTTTTCGCGGGTTCAGCCTTTTCTTTTTTCTTTTTTATAAGTTAGGTGGCTTATGAGATTTTTTATGATTCAAAGATAAAAAGGTTGATTGTGGCTTCCGTTATATTGTAATTTATAATAATGTATAATTCTCTTTGCAAGAAATGTGTGATGACTATGATTAAGGAGTGAAAAATGTGCAACAAAATAGGCTACGGAAAATTCATATATTGATAACCACACCACTAACAAATTAAAATCTAGTTCAAATGGTCTTGGGTTAACTATTTTAGAGTTTTTTGGTGGACTGTAGTTCGGGATGGGGTAAAGTCCATTTGATTAATTCTTTTTTTTTAATTGTTTGTGAAAGTTATAAAAATGTAGGTATACCCATTTGTATTACCATTCCTTTTTCCTTTTTGTTCTATGGTAGTGTTATTATCTATGGTGGATTGTTGCTGAAGTTGTACCTTATTTTCAGAGTGATTACCTTTTTTGCATCTTATATTTAATTTGATTAGTACTGAATGATAGGTTTATTTAGTTCAAGAGGTGCTAATGATTACGTACATTTTTTAAAATAAATAATGTTCTGTTTGGTGATGTACTGGCATGGCCATTTTGCTTTTGAATACTCGACCAATACCAAATTAATATCATAAAGTGTGGGATACTAGGATAGATGATTAACAAATAATATTATAAAGTTAGATTAGTTTAGAGATTTTATTTTACATTTGATTGAAGTGATCGGATATGGTCTATACATCTTCAAGATTGAATGTGGTTAATGATGTAAAGAATGCACGATCTTGAATAGAAAGAAATTTTGATGTAGTTTAAGGAAAATATCATTGGCCTTTAATCTGAGTTTAATTTCATGCACAAGAAAGCTACATCTTGATATGACCTTGAGTTTTTTTTTTTTTTTTTTTTTTTTTTTTTTTTTTTTTCCTGATAAAGAAATATAGCAATCATAATGCTTGCTATATTTTTTGTGTATTACACTGCAACCTTCATTGTGTCATTATCTAAATCTGTTTCTATTTTTTTATTCTAAAAAGGCAATTTGCAAGTCTGTAACAATCTTAATCATTGAACTAATATGTAGGGACATTGCTATTAAACTTGCTAACTAGATCTGTCTTCTGTTTATAAATTATAACTTTTTGTTTTACAAGTATTGTCAAAACATAGGAACAATTTCCTTTTCTGTCCCTACAAGAGCTTAAAATATACTTTTCTTAGTTAACTGACAACTTTGGTAATTATAGTTGCAAGAAACACCAGTTCTGTAGCACCAGTTCTAGATAGTAGTAACTTATTCATTTTTTTTATTTGTTTTTAATGCTATGTTAAATTGGTTTAGTTGCTTTGCTGTAACTCGATTTGATTGGGTTTGTGATGGTTGACCTTACATTTTATTTTCTTTTGAAAATTTGTTTAGGCCTAAAATGGACATGATTTGTGTATTTACCAATACTATGTATCCCTGTTACAAGAACTACAGGCAAGAGGCTTATTTATTTCATGTTATATATGTTTTTGGCTAACTCATGTTACATTTTTTTTTATCATAAATGAATTTAGCTAACATCATATGAAGTTGGAGAAGATAAGTTCTACAGGGAGAAGGTTCTGCTAGATTTGGAACAAGATTGGCTTGAAGTTTATAGAGAAGATAAGTTGACAAAGCAAATATGTCTAGAGCTCGCCTGCATCAGGATTTGATAAAGGCTGAGGCTGAATTTACCCACCTTGGGCCACTTGGTGAATGATCTCTACTTGGGCAAGTATCCACTCCATTTAGCCATCTCAAGTTAGTAATTAAACAATCAGAACTAAGAATTTCTAAGAATAGGTATCCACCTTGGGTCACTTGCCTGATAATTTCTATTCTTTTTATTCAGCAAACTCCACTGTACGTTGAACCTTCCGTTGCAAATGCATTCCACTTACCTATAAAGAGGGCGAGTGCTAATTCTTTGTTGGCGCATGTACTTGAGTATAATTGGTGATAAAATGGCAAGGTATGACTCTTTTTTTGGATATATTATGCTTGAATAAACTACCTCATTGCATCCCCCGAGCCAGCACCATTGATATCAAGTAACTGAGTACAGTTGCTTATTTTAGGGGAACTATGTTGTCTTTGACATGCTTTGATATCTGCCACCAAAATTTTCTCTACTATGAAGTGTATGCATTTTTTATTACAGAAAAATGCGGGATATTTTCTGCTTTCAATAATGATCTTGCATGCTTCTTAATGGATCTTAGAACTCAATTAGCATAACTTACCCCATTTGTGCAATTCATATGCATGTTCAAATTGCAGGCTGCTTAAAATAATCAGCAAAATGCCAAAATGGATTTCCATCAATGTCATCTATTATTTATTACTTATACAAACATTCATCTTACAATGCAGCAAAAGAATTTTAAGCCATATGATTCAACTCTAGCAACACTTTCAATCACTTGCAGCAAAGCACTACAACTAGATTTAGCCAAGGCTTTGTTGAATCAGATTCCTGAATGTCTATATCCACAACTTATAATGCTTTGGTAGCATCATCTGATGCACTGGTGAGCATTAGTCAAAAACTTCAAAACAAAAATTATGCTTTTTACCATTTTATTGTTTCCAAGGCTAAAATTAGTTTACCTAAATGTGATGCTCAATAGGAGGCTAATATGCTCTGTTGTTTGCATTTGCAAGACTATTCCAGTTGTTTGACAGCAACCCTCAGTGTCTACTTCTGTGATCATGCATTATTTTTCTGGTGCATTAACCCCCAACGACTTGGAAGCACTGCTTTACATGGAATTCAAACTTGGTAGAGTCCCTTTTTTTCACATGTAATGGCTTCTCATGTCTTGGCTCTCCCTATTCCATAGTTTTATCAATTGATATGCTGGTTTGGAATCATACAGAAGATAGATTTTATATAGTTAAATCTGGGGCTTAAATACCTTTTTAATCCTTGCAATTTAAGACTTTTTTGTTTGTCATCCTTGCAAAATATTTTTTTTGGTTTTGGTCCTTGCAAATTATGTTTGTTTTGTTTTTCGTCCTTAAAGTGGTTTAGATAGCATTTTTTTAACGGTTCAAAGCGTTATCTAAACTGCTTTAAGGACGAAAAACAAAACAAACATGATTTGCAAGGACTAAAATAAAAAAAAAATTGCAAGAACGAAAAGCAAAAAAATATTAAATTGTAAGGACTAAAAACATATTTAAACCTAAATCCGGATACAAAATAGCACTAGCAAGGTTGTGTGATGATATTTGTTTCACAAGTGAAAATAGGAGTGCTATTTGGAAGAAGATATGGCAAGTACCTATTGCCTGCAAAATGCCAACATCTATGCATAACATTTCCCGTGTGGGGTCAAAGTTGGAGCAACGTCCATAATGTTTATACTTCCTGTGGTGAGCTAAACGTGGAAGCTTCATATCTAATGCTTATTTAATGTATTTTTTATGTTTTGAGAGTTTGCTTCCCAAGTTAGAAAAAAAAAAAGAAAAAAACTCTTAAAAAGTTACAAACTCTGCAAAATATATAATAGTGTCTTCGGCATGTAGTTTTTTTTTTTTTTTTACAAAAAAATATAATCTAATTGATTTACAGGATTAAGTTTATAAACTAATATATTGTCTTCGACATGCCCTATTTATATCCAAAATATTAATACCAAATTTTAAAGAATTTTCATAAATATTTTTAAATTGACATTAAATGAAATATCCATAGATATGTACCAATCTGATCATGTGTATATAACTATTAATATTTTTCTCATTAAAAAAGTTTTATGTCTATTATTGACAATATAAATAATATCTACATGATATAAATAATATGCTTTGACAGTTGTTGTCCAACTTTTTTGAGCATGTACTTCTTCAATGAATTTAAATTTGAATAATTTTTTTCAAGTTCTAATTTTTTTAATTCGGTTTCAAGTTCTAATATTTTTCAAGTTCTAATATAGCAAGAATACAGCATCTGTCTTTTGGTTTCAATGAAACATATCTTCATTTATTCAAGCTAATGATTTCAATTTTCAAATATCTTATAGGAAACAATAATTTAAATAGCCTAATAGTTGGGATTTAGTTGAATTATTATCTCTGCTTGAATACTCTCATATTTTCTGTATTTTTGTAGAATTTAAACAACTAATTATAATTGTAGAATTTTATAAACAGGTCATTTTAAATATGCACGAAAATGAGAGTGACCGGTAATGCACGAGTAGATTTGAAACGTGATTGGATTTTCTTTTTGAAATTTTTAATGTAATACTTTTTTTTTTTTATAGATTTTATGATTTTTAATTTTTAAATGTCATTTTAAATATTTTGAATTAAATTGAAAAATAAAAATAATCATAAGCAAAGAATTGACTCAAAAAAACTAATTGATTTAGATCCAAAATATTATTATGCAAATTTGAAATTGAGTAACTTTATATCACATTATTATTATTTTTATAGACAACAAGTATTCTCCACTAAAAGCAATCATGTTCGAGAGCCTCATCACTACGGGTCGCAATCGCTCTTCCACCAAGTATTTAACGCAGTTGCATAGCAAGACTGAAACCCGAGATCTTCACATTATCATTTACATTAACATGGGTAATTTTATTGTGATTTAAAATATTTTATTTTCAAAATTAATTTCATTTTGTATCACATAATTTTGATATATTTTTTAAAATAAAAACATTAAGGTCTCCGACACATCACTAGGTAGTGAAAGTCTAATAAGTTAGGATTTTGTTGAATTATTGTTGAATACTCTCACTTTTATGCATTTTTGAAGAATTTAAATAGTTATTTATATTTGTCTCAATTTAAAAATTGAATTTTATAAATAAGTGTATTACAAATATGCATAAAAACTGAAAATAACCCATGCAAATGCATGCGTATCTTACCAAAACATCATGCAGAAAAGTCTTTCTTAGGAAGTAGTCTCACCTCTTTAGACTTTTGGAATTACAACCTCTCTCCTAGCCCATAATAAAATCATTTCATTTTCTTTAATATTTTGTAATTTATAAATATAAGTAGAATTTTCAAGTTGCTAACATAAATTTTTAAACATACGCACGGGTTACCGGCTAGTATGAAAGGAAAATGAGGGTTATTTATATCCACATGTTCTCTTCTTAGCAAAATATAACAATGTTTTGTGTTATGTGTATATCCACATGTTCTCTTCTTAGCAAGTAGTTCCACTATTTAAAAAAAAAAATCAATATTTATTTTATGTACATTATATATACTGTAGTTCATTTAATAAAAATAAATTTCTATCGTTCACAACAAAATTGGCCATCAAATCTAGCCAATGCATGAACCCATGGATCATAATAGGTAACCAACAACCCTGAGGACTTAAGTCATGACATAATAGACCGTCAATCTCACCAATGCATGTAACTAGTTAAATACACTCGTGACACAAAGCAAATGAGTGATGAGTCAATTCACAATGGAGATGAAAAAAAAAAACCCCCTCAATAGAGAACTCAATACACTCGTGACACAAAGAATATACTTTTTTTTTTTTTAGCCAAAAGACGGTATGCAAAGCGATTGAAGGAATGTCATGCACTTGAGAGGAATTGGTTTTTGAGCAAGAATCAAGAATATATAAGATGGAGAATGTATTGATTAGACATTTAAATTTAGCTTGCACCCAGTCCCAGATTTTGGTAGCAAATGGGCAATGAAGAAAATTAAATCTTTGGTTTCTATTGTACTCATCTAAAATAACTTGCTAAAAAAAATGTAAATAACAATTTCTTAAATTTAAAATTAATTAAAATAAATTTGCGCTTTACATTTATTCTCAATCTGTTAGAATTTGAATTTTTATCATTTTCTATGCACTTCTTAGATTACGCATACCTTAAAAAAAATTTATAACAATTTCTCGTGCGGTCTCGTTCCACAAGTTAATCTTCTACAATTTACTTATCTCATAGTGGCTTTTTCGACACACCTCTTTATTTAGTTGTCTTTTTTATTTCCACATTCTATCCTCCAACACTCATCTCTTTAGTAAACCCACTCATTTCTTGATAATTGGTGCTTTAATAATCCCTTCTTTATCTCTATCAAAATAATCATATCTTCTTCCTCTCTTACTCTCCACTTACATTAGACCACCCTCCCCATCGCCTGTGTCTCGTCATCTCTACTTTGTCCTTATTTCTAATTTACACTCAACTAACGAGCCCAACTGAGTTTATCTCACGAACAACATAATGCAGAGAACCGAGTTTAACTCCCCAAAGAGCTTAGTAGAATCAGTGACAGTGACTAATACCAGATTTATCTTCCTCATTCGGTTACTATATTTGGGGAAGGTGTCAAATAAGTCAATAGACTTTTCAAATCTAAGTAAATATACCATTTTTTTAAAATCTTTTTTCTTCTTCCTCTCCCAAGGTTGCTATCTCTATGAACTTCTGCTTTAATTTCGTTTCTTAAATTTTTGTAGTATAGCATTTGATTATTTTGTCATACATAATAACATAAATAATGTGAAGTGGTATTTGTTGCAAAGAGCAAAATGGCAGTTGAATACAATAAAAATAAAAGAAAAGACATTCAGTTAGAGTCGCTGTCAATTTTTATTAAATAGGAAAAATTTGGAGAAACTTTTTTATTAAAGAAAAAACAAATGGTCTATGAAAATTAGTTTAAATTCAGGAGTTAATTATATATCCATAGGGAAGGGTTGGCTGGATCCTAGCATTAGCATGTAGAGTGGACATGACTATTGTGGGTTTAAGCGGGCTGGGTGTTGTATGTAGCAATGGTGGCTGTTGGAGATCTCACATCGACTATTGATTAGGTTAAAATAGTGTATATAAGTGGGAGGCAACTCTCATTTTATAAGCCGATTTTGTAGGGTTAAGTTGTAAGGTTAAGTTAGACTCATAACCCATAATTCTAAGATGGTATCAGAGTCTATCCTAGCGATCTATTGTCGGGCCTATCGTGCCACCCGTTATCGGACCATCGGCAAATATCTAGTCCTGCAAACTTCACTCTCGCGATGTCCAGTTCTTAGCATGAGGGGTGTGTGTTGGAGATCCCACATCGACTAGTGATTAGGCTAAAATAGTGTATATAAGTGGGGGACAACCCTCACCTTACAAGCCAATTTTGTAGGGTTGAGTTAGGCTCATAACTCACAATTCTAATACTGTGTTTTGGTGCGTTGCAAATGGCAGATTCATGGTATGATTAGTGGGTCAGAGTGGTTGAAAGTGGAAGAATGCAATGGCTTCTTGAGAAAGGCTTATAGAGAGGGATGGAAGGATGAGTGTGTTGTGTATGTGATTGTTTAAAGGGTGATCGTCGAACAATAGAAAATGAAAGAATAACTTAAACAATAAAAACACAACAAAACTTGCACAAAGATTATTAGGAAAACTAAGTGGGCAACATGTTGCTAGCAAGTACACAGAGATATACTCGTAACCCCACCTATGATTATGTTTACGTTGTCTTCTTCCAAGCTCCTAGGTGCCAATGTGTTTTTTAATCTCCTTTTTTCAGTCCTCTCTTCTTGTTTACTAGGTGTTTGATTAACCGGACTTTGATTGTATTTTGATGTGAGTTTAGATGTCATTTTTATACATTTTGAATATATTTTATTGGCAAAACTCACTGTTTGGTGTTAGTTGATGCAAGACAGGTACTCAAGAGGCTTCATGAGGAAAAGAGTTGAAAATTACAATTTTTGGAGCAAAAATGCCATTGTCTGGAGGACCAAGAAAAAAAGGCCAGAATTGAAGTAATGCAAGGACCATGGCAATGGTAAATTTACCATAGCCATGGTAAATTTACTATGGCCATGCTGGTTGCATAGCAGAATTGGACCTTTATGCAAGGATCACGGTCGTGGTCATTTTACCACGGTCGTGGTAAGTTACGCTGTCAGCCCATTTAAATTTTGAATTATTATAAATAGGAGGAGAAACCCTTTTATCTTTTATCTTTTGTTCTATTTTGAAAACTGAGGGTTTTGGGTGAGAAAGAGGTCCTGTGAGAGACTCTGAGCTGCGGGAGGACGTAGAGAACACCATTGGGGATCATCACTGTAAAGTTTCTTCCCTTTTGTAATCTTTATGTCTTCTTTCGAGTTTTCTAGCTTAATCATGAACATGAGGGGCTAGTTTCTCTTAGCCCCGGATTGTGATGTAATTGTACCTTTGTACCCCGATTCTGATTTTAATAAAACCTCGATGTTATTCAGTTATTTGTATCTCTTCACTACTTTTATTGCTTTTAGGACTGATCAGTCTAAACATAAGGTAATCTCTTGACTATGATCAATTGCTTGCGATTAACTGAACTGTGAAGTGATTGGATTCATACAATTTGCATGATCAAACTTATTGTATGAATTTTCAGTAGATTAACCTGTTAATCAACCTCTATGAGATTTATCATTTGCTCTAAATTAATTCACCTATGATCAATTGGGAATTAAATTAGGGGAAACAGAGTTATTAACTATGATCAATTGTTAATTAACGAATTTAAGAGGTCGCTGGCAAGTAACACATTTAGGGATTTTATTGATATTATAATTGGGGGAAAAAGGGGTACATGTGAAATCACAATCCTAGGCTTCTTTATCATAATTGTTTTCACATTAATCTTTCTACTCCGATTCTCTTTCTATTGAAAAGAATAATTGACCACCATTCCTCTCAATTTGATTTTATATTCTGGATTGCTTAGCTGTTTGTGAAATTGATTATTTGGGAACGCAACTGGTCCTTTGGGTTCGATATCCGGACTCCCAGAGTCCACTGTTACTACTGTGTAGGGTACGCTTGCCCTTTGCGAAGGCATTTTATGCATCAGTGTTGCTTATATCACTTGTTTTTCTATATTTCTCTCGTGGCTATATATATTGTTTCCAAGCGCTTTTCTCTCAATGTGTGTCTCTTTTTAATTTCTGAACTCCATTATCTTGTTGTCTCCCCTCTTTTTATAGGTATTTTGAATTGATTTTCTAACAAGAACCTTGTGATTTTTGTAGTGGTTTCCTCGAGGACAACGATTACCAAAAGATCAATATTTAGGGTAATTCCTTGGTGGACTTCAACCGGAGATTAAACGCCGAATTCATATTTTTCATCCCTAGTCAAGCCATGAAATTGGCAAAAGACATTAAAGAAGAGTTGGCTGAATCGCACATAGACAACAACAAATATAGGGGGAGCATAATAACTGGCAACAAGATGGTGCAATAAGCTTGCAAAAAGTGTCTTTTCATCAAGATAGGACTCCATTACCCTGGGTGCTTCTTCTAAATCACGTGAAGGTTGGAACAATGGGCAAAATAAAAACAATTATGGATCAAGTTTTGTAAATTCTTTACAAAATCATAACAGGTCCTCTTTTGTACAATGCCATAGTGAGAGTAATACAGAACAACATTTGAATTCTACAACAAAATTTACAGAGGCCTTCAACATCTAATATATCAAAGAGGAATGCTAACAACACTCTCTCTAACACCCTCTTTTTAACACTCTCCTCTATGATTGGCTGAAATTTGTTGGAAATTATCAATTTTGGTGGACTCTCACTTCTAGATTAAGAAAGAGAATCAATAAATGATAAGTGGACCTACCAAAATTGATGATTTTCAACAAATTTCAACCAATCACAGAGAGTATTAGAATGAGAGTGTTAGAGAGAGTGTCGCTATAACATTCCTTATATACCAAAAAGTGATGAAGAGAAGAAATAAAGCGTTGTGTTTTAGGTGTGGATAAACAATTAAAATTGGTAATTTTGGGATATGATGAAGCCCTAAATAAAGATGAGGAAGTAATTACTATTAAAGTGGATAAAATAATGAGGAAGAACTAATTTCTTGCATTCAGCAGCCTTGGGAGAAGGCATAAGCTTTGATTATTTTAGTTAGTCATGCAACAGTTTATTTATTACAACCAAAGCATTTATTTAGTCTTACACTTCACTTGTCTCTCACTCACTGCGAGAAAGCACATGATTTTACATGGCCAGTGGTTCTTCATCATGTGGCGATTCAACTTTCTTAAACCAAACCCGTAACGGATTCTTCTTCGACACCACCAAAAGCCTGTTTTGATCATCATCAATATCAATCCCAATATCCCAACATTTGCTATCGCTATCGTCATCAGCTGGCTGTGGACAGAACACAAGCTTATAGTCGTTGTATTTATCGGAAACGCTCTCAATTTTAAACCAACCATCCACCGTATCGCGCGAAGCGAGTTTGACGGCGGGTCCTTCCGGTGAACCCTCCACAATAGCCCACTCGTCAGGAATGCCGGCACACAGTGTTATAACTGGAAACGGACCGAACCTGATGCTCAAAGGATAGCCTTCGGCGATAAAACGGGCTCGTAACGGGGATGACAGAACTATTTCAGTCCCCTTATCGAGCTCGTTGCGAGATTGCACAACAGTGAGAGGGCATCTTTCTTTTCCAGTTGGGGCTGCTTTTATTCCACCGCCGCTTCCTCTTATCACTGGCAAGATATAGTATGTGCCACCGTTTTCAAGAGGGTTACCATCCATGTCGAGCACGACATCAGCGGTGGCTGAAGGTAGGTATGAGGTGAAGAAGGCACAAAGTAGAAAGAGAGCGAACAAGGTAGTGCTCTTCATTTCTTAGGCTGCTATGGAAGGCTTTTCTTGTTCAGTTTGTTTGAATAAGCAACGTTGGAAGAAACTCAACTACTTATAGAAGTGCTAGTTACAAAGCGAGTTTTGGATAAATATGAAAGGAAAATGAGGGTTAAACATTATAACTAAGTCCACATCCAGCTAGACATAAAAGAGATATAATTAGAGTAATAAAATGCTCATGTATCGTTACTAAAAAATTTAAAGATATTTTTTTATATCCACGTGTTCTCTTTTTGACAAGTACTCAAGTAGTTCCACTAAAAAAATTAATATTTTTATCATTATTTTAAATATCTTTTATGATATGTTAAATATTTATTTTAATATTATTACTATTATTTATTATTTGTGTGTATTTGTAATACATATAAAGGTTACTTTTTTTTTTAATATTATAGAAGTAATAAAGTAAGTATAACATAATTTTGTTGATAACGATAAAATCGTTTGTTTTAATTATTATTTCATAATATAAAAACATTATATATATATATATATATATATATATATATATATATATATATATATATAATAAAAATAAATTTCTATCGTTCACAACAAAATTTGCCCATCAAATCTAACCAATGCATGTACCCATGGACCATAATAGGTAACGAACAACCCTGAAGACTTAAGTCATGACATAATAGACCGTCAATTTGACCAATGCATGTACCTAGCTAAATGCATTTGTGACACAAAGCAAATGATTCAATTCACAACGGAGATGAAAAAAAAAAATGGAGAACCCAGAACAAAGACAGCTTTTATGAAAAATAAAAGGGTTAACTATGTTTTTGGTCCCTGAACTTTTTCGAGTTTTCACTTTTAGTCCCTAAACAAAATTTTGATTGGTTTTAGTCCCTGAACTTTTTTTCCTTCAATGTTTTTAGTCCCTGAACTTTTTTCGTCAATGTTTTTAGTCCCTAAACTTTTTATTTGATCGGTTTTAGTCCCTAAACTTTTTTATTTGACCAGTTTTAATCCCTAAACTTTTTTATTTGACCGGTTTTAGTCCTTAAACTTTTTTATTTGACCGATTTTAGTCCCTAAACTTTTTATTTGACCGGTCAAGTTGAGGGACTAAAAACATTGAAGGAAAAAAAGTTCAGGGATTAAGACCGGTCAAATAAAAAGTTTAGGGACTAAAATCGGTCAAATAAAAAAGTTTAGGGACTAAAAACGGTCAAATAAAAAAGTTTAGGGACTAAAAACATTGACGGAAAAAGTTCAGGGACTAAAAACATTGAAGGAAAAAAAGTTCAGGGACTAAAACCAATCAAAATTTTGTTTAGGGACTAAAAGTGAAAACTCGAAAAAGTTCAGGGACCAAAAACATAATTAACCCAAAATAAAATAAAATAAAGGTAATGCCAAAAAGATGCTGCATCTATCTAGCAAGTTTTTTTTTTTTTTTTTTTTTTTTTTTTTCATTCAGTATCAATCTAGCTAGTTTAAATATATTGTAGCTGGGGCTAATATATTTCTACTCCTAAATTCTCTTCTATCTTATATTTACTCTATTTTTCTTTTTATTTCTCATCATAAGTAACATACTATCTAACACGCTATTTTAAAAATATTATCTATTATTGACTAAAATTTATTAGAAATTAAAAAATTTTGGGGTCAGACTTCTTATTTAAGGAGTCTCTCTAGATTTTGTAATTTTTAATAAATTTTAACCAATAGTAAAGTATGTGATAGAAAGTGTATTATTTGCACTCATCATTTCTCACTACACCTATTGATTTTTTTATTTTTATTTTTTTCTCTCTATCTCGTTCTTTTTCCACCTATTGTAACACCCTAAGTTACACTCTATTCTCGACATTTATTGGTGAATAAACATTTTTACCTTTCTATTTGAAATCGTATTACGAACAGAATTTATAAGCCAATTAAATCACTTTTAGTGAAGCAACAAATCTTGAAAATATCACATACTCAACATACATCACTGTTATCAATATGATCATATACAATCAGAACACCAAGATTACAAGACGTGAAGGACGTCTATTCTTTTTAATACAAGACAAAAGACTCCCTAAACTAGAGCAATGACTATACTGACTATATTTTTCTTACTTAGCATGGTTCACAAACATGTTTAGATTGGACAGCTACGAACATCTCTTATATGTCTTCCTCTGCGTCCTTCCAGTAGCTTCAAACGAGGAGCTTCAAACGTTGTATCATACATAAATAAAACAAACATGCATATAGTAAGAGTAAACGGGGAACCTAGGGCTTATTTTATAAATGTTCTTCTAGAATATCCTTTCTCATCGTATAGATCCATACCCCCAACTGATCATCCACTGATTACATATCAACCTTCGGGAAGTGATGGGGAGTCAATCTATCTATGCAAATCCACTTGGTACCAAACACTATTCCAAAGTGTCAATCAATCAAATCAATAATCTCATCCCATTACGTGTAATCAACATTCAGGGGCCACTTCCCCTCAAGAGGTATACCCTTTGCCAATCCTGGATTGCTTGGCACTATCGAGGTGTATGAGCTGATGTTGTGCTTCCTAGAATGTAGGGAGTTAGCCTATCCATTGGGAGTCTCACATTCGTGACCCCACCCCTTAGACCTTAGCCAAGACCACACAGTCCAATCTGTGGAGTATCAAACTGTGACTTCCCGCACCAAATCACTTAGCTCTTAACCTTCCGCCCAACTTGTCACACCAAGTTGCAAACCTTATACGTACTCTTGGATTATCTCCGCAGAGTTTTGCTCACAATTCAAGGCTCGTTCTCACCTTTACACTTATCCAACATAATCAAGGCTATGATGATGATGATGGTGATGATAGTGACGATGATATAGTCTAAGATATGAAACTATCATAAAAGAATTATATTAATTATTATGAAATGTCTTAAATCTTAGGATTAAACTTTAGTAGTAGTATCTTGTAATTAAAGCTTAACTCTAATTAATTATTATTATAAGAGATCAGAATAATATTTTGCACTTAAAAAGAACATTCATTGTCAATTAAAATCATAACCTTAGTGTAGTATCTTATAAAATGTAGAAAAATATAGAAAAGTATGATAAGAAATACTTACTTTATTTTTAAAGTAACTATAGAAAAGTAATTTTGAGGAAATATGATTCTAGTTTATAATCACAATGAAAATAACCATGAATTTTTAATTTAAATTCTGAAAATAACCATAGCATAATTTAATAAATCTAACATGTGAGTTAACATAAACATTGTTATTGTTATAAAGTAATCATATATCTACTAAGTTCAATTAACATTATTATTTAAGAAAATGAGTGTCACAATTTAATTATGAAAGAAGTATCTTATTATAACAACTTTAATAAGAACAAGAATTTTTATACCAAAATGTTATTATTAATAAAAACCATGTTTTTAATTACTATGATAGAATAATAAAATAATTTTGTAGAGATCTTATTATTAATTTTTTTTATTAGAAAATATGATCTAAGTAATTATAATAATTTCTATAATAACAGTAACCATAACCTTTTAATTAAATATTAATGTAACCTTGGAGTTAAAATATTTTTATGGTGTGAACATAAAGTAGCGATACTATGTAGTAAGTTTGATTTTCATAATGAATAGTTTTAAGAAAAAAACTTGTAACATGATTGATAAATCTTTGTCGCAACTAGGATCACGACGGGGAAGGCGCAAAAATTAATTTAAAAATGGAGTCGCCACCAATATTTTTATTTTGAGGGAATACATTGGAAAACCCTAAAAAATGGTCTTTGAAACCAAAGATAGGTTCGGAGTCGGAGGTATCAGCACTCTACAATGCCCATTAAAAATGGTACCTATAATTAACAAAACCATATAACTTTATAAATATTTATTTTATCCAAAAAGAAAAAATATTTTTTTATTTTTATTATTTTTTGTTAAAAGAAAACAAACTCTATGCACAAAAGTTTAGATAGCAAATGGCTATTCAATAAACTTTTATGATTTAAGTAACATTAAAGGTAGAATTGCTACTCAACAAACCATTGCATGAGTTAAAATTATTATTTTAGTAAAGAAAGCAAAGTCAGAATTTTTATTTTACAAAGGAATTTATTTACCACTTTCTAAAGAAAAAGAGAAAGGCGTTAAAAAAAAGAAGGAAGAAAGATGGTATTAATTAATATATACATCCCGGAAACTGAGCCATGGCCCTTTTTTATTTTTTTATAAAAGAAAGAAAATTAAAACTAAACTAACCTATACACTAATACTATGTGAAGAAGCATTATAGCACCACGTAACACACACAAAGAAAGGCAAAGATTGAATAGAACAAAATATATTTTTAACTTTTTTTATTATCATTATTATTTATTAATTAAACAAGTTAAAAGCCAAAACTAACTCTCTGATAATCTTATTCTAATCCTACACAAAATCACTTTTATACATAAAGAAATATACATCCTAGTATCACTGACACATATATATACACAAATTGATTTAGGAAAACAATAAAAGAAAAAGAAAAACGAATGATCAATCGTGAGCATAATAACAGTAATGAAAAGAATCAATCAATGTGGCGTTAAAATAAAGTAGAATAATATAGATAAGTGATATGAAATGTACAACTTGAAATGAATGTAAACCTCACATATGTATACAATAGAGAAACTGATGCAGGAAGAAAAATTCTCTGGATACAATGCCCTTTCCAATGCTCTAAGTGAAGCGTAGCTTGAGTGTTTCGGTGGGAGTGAGAGAGCCTTTTCCTTTTCTTCCTCTCCTTTTTTTCGTCCCCATTTTGAGTGCTAGTGGGTTTCTTTTATAGCCCCTAAGAGGAGAATCAAATCACCGTATCTTTTAGTAACTGACCTTCTCCTTTTTCATGCATCACTGCCACAAGTGGCCGTTGTTTACCTTTTTTATTTTTTTACTCATGATATTGGTGCGGAGTATCCACAAACTTTTGCTAATGACTAATCTCCGCCGGGAAACCTGGCTGGCCACCTTTAGTAGGGTCTCCCCTCCCAATCACGTTTTTTCCATCCACAAGGTTCGAACTCGAGACCTTGCTTAAGGGGACCAAACCCAGTATCACTCGGACCAACGACTTGTTGGTACCGTTGTTTACCTCTTGCTAGCAACTGACTCATATTTTTTTTATTCTGCTTTTTTCTTTTTCTTTTTTTCTTCTTTTTTTCAATAATATTCAACACACATTTTTAAAAAAGAAAAGAAAAGATAAAGATACACACGGATAAAATTGGGTATTCAAAGTTAATTTACTAAAACAGAATTTTTATTCTAAGGTACTATCCTTAGTGAAAGTCACGATTTTAGTTTAAAAAAAAGGGTAGGAAAACAATTCTATCTCTTAATTTTAATTTCACAAATAATTATTATAATCTATAACAATATATAAAGGGAATACCCTCCTCTAGTGTACACATTTTCTTAGACGTCTTTGCCCATACTCTTTCAATTACAACTGCAATATTGTTAATATGAAGATTTTTCAATTACAACTGCAATATTGTTAAGCTTGTGGGAGCAGGATAAATTCTAGGTGTTGGATTGGTTTGCGGGCAATGGTTTTGTTGAGTCATAAGACGAATGAGGACCCTCAATAATTTTGATTTGATGCAAATAAATATTAAGTTAAAAAGATTGGGTCTCAAAATGCCAACAGATGAAAGTGTTGAATCTGTGTCTGTGAAATACATATGATATGCAAACATATGCTTAAGTCTAAAGAAGCATTTAAAGACATAGTAAATGCACTGTCATTTTAATCTGTATTGTAGGAAATGTTCGTGGAACATCATTCCTAGGATCTATCGAAGTGCATAAAGGGAAACTGAAAGAAGAGTCAAAGTAGTAAAACTTTCCCTCGTCTCAAAAGACACGCTACAGCTAGCAATGAGTACTTGTCTGAGCAAGTGATGTGACCACTGCAGCAGAAGGATATGGAATACCCCTCAAGGAAGATAAGCAGAGTGCTTTATCAGCTCAAAGTGACTAATTGGTAACAAGCATTTAATGCTCGCAATAAATGCCCCAATGGCCACTCTTCTTCAGACGCTGGTCAGATGCATGCAAGAAGGTCGTTTAGAGACAATGGTTACTTTCTCAGCAAGTCTATATATAGTAGAAGAACTGAAGTGCTAAAGACGCATAACTTAATTAAAATTTCTCAAGCATTCTTTCAAGCCTTCATTCTTTTTCTTGTAAAATTCTATAAGTTGTAAAAGTTCTCAAAACACCTTAAGTATCTTGAGAGAAAAAGACTTTGTTCTTCATCTTGTATATTCATCTGTAAGACGAAACATGTAAGTCTGTGTGCCCTTTAAAAAACAAATCTTGCGATTTGTTGTAGAGCCAGAAGTGGCTTGGTAGTAAAGAATACTTGGGTTTTTAGCTTGGAGAGGCTAAGTGTGAAAACTACTTGGGTGAGCCAAAAGTGGTAGTGAACAATACTTGTAACTTGTTAAAGTTAGTGGAACTTGGTGGGTTGCCAAGAACTGGACGTAGTCTCGGGGTGAGACGAACCAGTATAAATTTCTATATTCTTTCTTTCTCTGCTATTCATTTCTTATCTGTTTGAACTAACCTTGTTTTGTGATTTAAAATCATTTTTAAAAAGGTTTCGTCTGTGCCTTTGTGTTTAAACATTGTCTGTTATCGTCTTTCTCTAAAAACATTGTTTTTAAGTATAGACGATAGTTCTTTGCGAAAAACTTGAGAAAATTCTTGTAAATCACAATTCAACCCCCTTTCTTGTGATTTTCGTCTTTACAGTTTGGTATCAGAGCTCAGCCTCTAAGGGTTGAGTACCTGACCGTGTCTAGAGGAAAAGATCCAGATGGCCAGTCACGACAATTAGTTCATTCCCGAGGGAGCTTCTCTAACAAGGCCTTCAACCTTTCTTGGAGATGATTATCCCTACTAGAAAGATCACATAGAGATGTACATCAAGTCTAATCAGTATTAGCTATGGAACATCATCATACATGGAGATATTCCCATCACAAGGCCCGAAGATCAATGGACCTAAGATGACTACAACATACTTCAACTCAACAACAAGGCCAGATATACTCTGACCTGTGCTTTAACCAGAAATGAGTACAAGAAGGTGCGTAGACTCAAATCGGCCAAAGAAATTTGGGATTCTCTTTGCACTAATTATGAGGGAACAAAAGATGTTCAACTCAGGAAAGCTGCCACTCTAACTAGACATTATGAGAGTTTCTCCATGAAAGAAGGAGAAAGTGTAGACGACATGTTTGGGAGACTTCAGGTTCTTCTCTCAGACCTGGAATCTCTTGGGCACACTTATACTAAAGCTCAGATCAATTTGAAGATCCTAGATAGTATACCTAAGGTGTGGGAACCCAAGACCACAACTATCCAAGAGGCAAGAAACATGAGAACCTAGTCTTGGAATGAGTTGTTGAGAGTTTTAAGAGTGCATAAAGTGCATTTACATAATAGAGACCAACTACCTACAAACAACGCTAACAACTCCACTGCTCTCAAAGTTGGTGAAGCCAGCACCAAAAAGGAAGAAAAGAGACACATGAAATATGAATGTCCCAGGTTAAGGAAAAAGAAGTCCTATGGTGGCAAGAAAAAGAAGAAGAGTCTGATGGCCACATGGGATGACTCAGATAGTGAGCGAACTAACAGCTCAGATGATGAGCAAGCAAACATCTGTCTGATGGCAGATATAAATGAGAAAGTTGAGGTAAAAACTTGCTCTAAGTCTGAAAGCTCGTCTGGTTCTTCATCAGACGATGAAGAAGAGATGCCCTATGACGTTTTACTTAAGAACTGTCATGCGATCTCTCAGCAATGTAAAATGTTTAAACAAAAATGCAAGCAGTCTGTTTGTGAAATAGAATTGCTGAGAACATCAAATGCAGATCTTGAAGGAAAAGTCAAGATTCTTGAAGAGAGTCTGAACCAAGCCAGCAAGACAGACGATCCATCCATATTTGAAAAACTAAGGGAGGAAGTTGCCTGTCTGACTAGGGATTTTGGGAAGTTCTTGCAGAGCTCTAACACTCTCACTATGCTTTTAAAATATCACCAACATCCCCATGATAAATCTAGCTTAGGACTAGAAAAGGATGCATCTGCTTCTGCTAAGTCTGATTCAGACAAATGCGACTTTTGTGGAAAGTCTGGACACTCTAAGTTCAAATGCATACACAAGAAGAAGCAGATGTCTAAGGGCACTAATGCTGCTGGACCCAAGAAGATTTGGGTACCAAAGTCTCAAATTATTCCTATTTTAGATACTGTGGTAGGAAAAGGCAAGGGTTTGAGCTAGTACTTGGATAGTGGCTGCTCACGACACATGACGGGAGAAAGGTCTATGTTCCTAGTGTAAACATATGAAGACCCCTATGCCTTGTACTTGTCTTTATAGTTTTGATGATGTTGAACTTGTAATAGCTTAAGTGTGCTCCACATAATATTGAGAACACTAGTCTATTTAGGATGCTTGTTATAGCCTTTAATGTGCGAATGTGTGTGTATCATGCATCTAGGCTAGTTATACTTCTATTCCTTCATGTTTGCATTGATTGATCATTGATTCGTTATACATTTTGGTTAAGGATTGAATCTGGGCGGAAATCTTTTGAAAATTCTAAGATTTCAATCCAAGAACAAAATAATCGATTATCAGAACATCCTAATCGATTATTTTGAGGCTCTATTTTATAAGAATTGTTACTCATTCACAAATAATCGATTATCAACTTGAAAAAAATCAATTATTTGGCCTTGGAAGAAAAATAAGTCATTCGCAGTTAATCGATTATTTGGTGAAATAATCGACTATTTCGTTCATCAGTGTTTCCAGATTACGATATGAACAAAATAATCGATTATCCTGAGTAATAATCGATTATCTCTGTTCAGAGGGCTATAAAACTAACTTTTCAAAAGCTCTCATTATGTGACACCATTCTCTCTCATTTTACTTCATCTTTTTCATCTAAGAGAACTCTGAAAGTGTGCATCATCATCATAAGGATTCATTGGATCAAATCTTTCTAATTCTCAAGAAAACAATGGATCTTTCACAAGCTACATGAAGGGAATATGAAAGCAATTAGGAAGAACTTCAACTTTTCATATCTTCACTTTCTAGGTGATTTCTTTCCTTTAAACTTTGCTATGTAATTCGTGTATAAGGTAGGTTTCCTTAGTTGCATTGCATGTAGATAGGTCTTCTACATTGTATTGTTTCTTGATAGGTTTTCAATTCAAGAAGATCATTGCATGTGTGCTGCATGTGCATGTGAGTTTGTGTGTATACAAATTCTGAATAGTGGAAAAGGTCCAAGCTATGGTTGCTTTGGATAACATTGGATGTAGATTTCAGGTTGAAACCAAACCAGTATAAATCTTGTGTCATTCTCTCTTTTCCTTTATCTTTTTACACTTTGATCAACATCACTAATATTGTACTGTGATCATTTGTTATATTTGCTTTTGGAAATAAGAGATAAGTAAACACAACTGAATCATACACTTTCATCTTGCAACTGATCCAAATTGATTTGATCTTGCGAAAAAATTTTCATCAAGAAAATTATCTTTCAAGAAAAAATTTAAAGAATCCAATTCACCCCCTCTTGGATTTCCTATATTACAAGCCATTTTATCTAACACCTATACCTGCAGCTAGTTGAAGGCGGAGCAGTTACCTTTGGAGGCATGGGAAATGATGCATCACTGGTGTAGGTAAAGTTGGTAAGTCTTCCCTAACCTCCATAGACAACGTCCTGTATGTTGAAGGTTTGAAGTATAACCTACTGAGCATAAGTCAATTGTGTGATAATGGTTATATCATCTTCTTTAACAAGGACATATGCATAGTCAAAACAGATGATGACAAGTCTGTCTTTTCTGCCAGATGGCACAACAATCCGTATGAGATAGATCTTAGCAAGTAGAAGGTAACTTGTCTGTTGTCCTGAGAAGATGAAAGATGGATTTGGTATAAAAAAACTTGGGCACGTGAATCTGAAACACATTTCAAAAATTTTGAAAAAAGGTTTAGTAAGAGGATTGACTGAGATTTCTTGGAAAACTCATCTTCTCTGTGAAAGCATGTCCAAAGGGGAAACAAATTAAAACATCTTTCAAATAAAAAATGTTGTTTCCACCTCCAGACTGTTGCAATTCTTGCACATGGATCTGTTTGGTCCTACTAGAACATTGAGTCTGGGCGGAAAGAAATATGGCTTAGTCATTGTAGACAGTACTCTAGATATACATGGGTATACTTCCTAAGCCATAAACATGAGTCTTTCAAGGTCTTTGAAATATTTTGTAAAAGAGTTCAAAACGAAAAAGGGTTTTACATCTCTAGCATCAGAAGCGACCATGAGACTGAGTTTGAAAACGCTGAGTTCAAGTCTTTCTATGAAAAGAATGGGATTTTTCATAACTTCTCTTCACCGAGAACAACTCAACAAAATGGGGTAGTTGAAAGGAAAAATCAAACTCTGTAAGAGATAGCTAGGACCATACTCTGTGAAAACTCTCTTCCTAAGCATTTCTGGGCAGAGGCTGTGAACACTGCTTGTTATGTTCAAAATAGAGTATTGATTAGACCTATGCTTGAAAAGACTCCTTATGAACTATGGAGGGGAAGGAGACCCAACATTTCTTACTTTCATCCTTTCGAATGTGAGTGTTTCATCTTAAACACCAAAGATCAATTGGGAAAATTTGATTCTAAGGTGGATAAGGGTGTCTTCCTAGGATATTCTGATACATCTAAGGCTTACAGAATTTTCTATACCAGAACCTTAGTTCTAGAAGAATCTATCCATGTTAAGTTCAATGACGGACTAACGTCTGATAGGAGACTATCAGACCTTGAGGATGATTTTGCATATGCAGATAGGTCCGTCTGTAACACCTAAGTCAGACGAAATCCAACCACCTAAGGAAATTCTACCTCAGATTGAAGAACCGTCTGACTTTCAACCACAGATGAGAGACTAGAAGTTTATGACCTATCATCCACATAATCAAACCATAGGAGATCAGATGGAAGGCGTAAAAACCAGATCATCCTTCAGAGATCAAGCATCGTATGCCTTCGTCATCGTATGCCTTCGTCTCATAAATAGAGCCAAAGACGATAGACGAAGCTCTGACAGACGATGACTGGATCTTAGCCATGGAAGAAGAACTCAATCAATTCACCAGAAACAACATCTAGACCCTAGTTCCCAAGCCAAAGAATAAAAGCATCATTGGAACAAGATGGGTATTCAGAAATAAGCTGGATGAACAAGGAAGAGTGGTAAGAAACAAAGCTAGGTTAGTAGCTCAAGGCTATAACCAGCAGGAAGGTATAGATTTCACTGAAACCTTTGCTCTTGTAGCTAGATTAGAAGATATAAGAATCATGCTTGCATTTGCTGCTCATAAAAACATTAAGCTTTTTCATATGGATGTTAAGAGTGCATTTTTAAACGATTTTATCGAATAGGAAGTTTATGTTAAACAACCTCTTGGTTTTGAAGATCCCACTCTTACAGATCATGTTTTTAAACTTAAAAAGGCTCTGTATGGTCTGAAACAGGCACCTCATGCTTGGTTTGAGAGATTGAGCTCTTTTCTCTTAGAAAATGGTTTTATGAGAGGCAAAGTAGACACTATTCTTTTCAAAAGAGAAGTTGGCAAAGATTTCATTACAGTTCAAATTTATGTTGATGATATTATTTTCAGAGCTATTAATGAATCTCTGTGTGAGGATTTTTCTGATATGATGAAAAACGAGTTTGAAATGAGCATGATGGGAGAACTTAAGTTCTTCTTGTGGCTTCAAATCAAGTAAGATAGCAAAGGAATATATATTCATCAGCAGAAATATACAAGGGAGCTTTTAAAGAAGTTCAAGATGGAAGATGCTAAGCCTATGAAAACACCAATGCATGCTTCCGATCCTTTAAGCAAAGACGAATCAGGTAAACCAGTAGATCAGATGATCTACAGAGGTATGATTGACTCATTTCTTTATCTTACAACCAGTAGACCTGATATTATGCATAGCGTCTGTCTATGTGCTAGATTTCAGTCTGATCCTAGAGAGTCACATCTCAAAGCTGTCAAAAGGATCTTATGTTATCTAGTTGGCACCATTAACCTCAGTCTGTTCTATAAGAAAAATCAAGATTTCAGGTTAGTAGGATATTGTGACGCAAACTATGCAGGAGACAGAGTTTAACGAAAAAGCACAAGTGGAGGATGCCACTTTATATGACCCTGTCTCATATCATGGGCAAGCAAGAAGCAAAACTCAATTGAACTATCAACTGCAGAAGTTGAATATATGTCTGCTGCCAGTTGTTACTCATAACTTTTATGGGTAAAATTTCAGCTGGAAGATTACTCTAGTTTTGAAAATAATATACCTATATATTGTGACAATACTAGTGTAATCAACCTATCAAAAAATCCCTTACAACATTCTAAGGCAAAGCATATTGAAATCAGATATCATTTCATTCATGATTATGTTCAAAAAGGTGTTTTTGATATTCAGTTTGTAGATACAGATCACCAATGGGCTGATATCTTTACAAAACCTTTGTTTGGAGAACGTTTTGTTTGTATTAGGAATCATCTGCATATGCACATGCTTTCAGATTAATGCCTGCATTCATCATACGATATCCTTCGTCTTACTTCTTTTCATTAATTTGTTGAGGCTAACGTGTGTTTAAGTGTACAAATGATAGAGGCTCATGTTCACAACGGTTACAAGTCTTTTTGTTTTCTCTCAAAAGCGTGCGTTGCCATTTTCGCCATGATGAGTCAGTTTTCAAAAAAAATTTAATACACCTTTAAACCACCTTTTAATTTTTTTTAAAACTCTCTCCCCTCTCTCATCTAGTATAAAAGAAGGAAGCAACTCACAGAGAAAGTTCTTTTGATCTTTCAAATTCTCTATATTTCTAAGGGTTTCTGAAACTTCAAAAGTTCCAAACTTTCTTTTCTTTTCTCACCAAAACTCAACCTTTGTGAACGAAATGGCACCAAGGAAGCAAGTTTCAACCTCTGCTGCTCCTCTGATCCGCAACCAAGACGAAGCCATCGTGACTTTTCCATAAGAGTTGTTCATTCCTGGAAAGTGGGCAAGTCTGAACGAGTTGGCAAAAGAAGGTTTTGATGTAAAGGACATGTTCACCAGAGTTGGGTGGACCAATTTCATTGGGAAGCATAGCGTCTGGTACCATGGTCCTTATGCCCTGTTCTAGGGTACTGCCAAAATAGAGGATGACAAGTGCATTCAAGGCACTATCGGTCAGACGATGGTGGAAATCAATCCTTCAACCATAGCTAAGGCTACTGGGTGTGTTGAAGAAGGATTGGTGTTCGATAAGGAATGAGAGAAGACGATCACTTAGGAGACAGTGGATAAGCTTCTCTATAATGGAGTCAGGCCAGCAAATGAAGACCTAAAGAAGCGTGCTGCAACGATGAAAAACTTTCTGAGGTTTGCTAACATGACTTACATCTGTAGACTCCTACACAACATGTTGTTCAACATCGTGCTCCTAAGGACTGGTTCGAGGGACCATGTGAGTGAAAGGGACAAATTCTGCATCTACAACATCATGGTGGGAGAAAAGATCAATCTTCCTAATCTGATCTTCTATCATCAGGAGCAAGCTTTCAATGACTGATTCTCCTCGAAGAAGCAAAAGAACCCCATCCCTTACTGCATGTTGTTCACACAACTGATGAGGGATGCTGGTGTAGATCTTTCAGAGTTTAAAGCATCTAGAGGGGGCTACACAAGTCTCAGGAACTACCTTTGTGAGAATGGGGATAGCTCACAAGTTCCCTGAGTGGGTCAAGAAACGTGGAGGTGAGGTGAAAAATGAGCCTAAGGAAGAACACTCTGATGAGCCTGCGTCTGTCACAGGAGCAGAAAATCAGACCCAACCTTAGCCTCAGCCTTTACAAACTCAAACCAAACCAACCACCAGACGTACCCAACCTCCATCCTCAGACCAATCCAAGAAACCTAAAAAGCAACCACCTTCAAACCCTCACTCCTCTCTCAAGAGAAAGGTTGCAGACTCTTCATCTGAACCTACCTTTTAACCTCCCCTCAAGAAGCCTTTCACCAGACCTACCAAAATCCATATTGTTACCAAAGCCAAACTCACCACCTCACCAAAACCTCAACCTTCACCTTCCCTAGCCCAAGAATTTGATGTTGAGATTCTTGATGCCCCTCCTTCTAAACCACAACCCTCATCCAAACCTAAACCTACACACAAGCCTAAACCTTCATCCATTCCTCCTCCTGCTGATAAGAAAGAGGCTACTAAAATCAGAAAGGCTCAAGAGTTGTCCAAAAGGGAAGCTGCTAAGAAGGCAAGACTGGACAAGAGCCTTGAATGCAAAGAATAGATTAAGTTGGAGCAATCTATTGTAGAGTCTGTCAAAACTCTATTAGTTGAAGAGCTTAAACGCAAAGCTGCAACTGAAACTTCGGCACTTGCAGACGAAGCTACTAAAGAGGAAGTTCTAGATAAAGTTGTTCTTGAGTCTATTAAGACTCTATCTGCAGAAGAACAGAAGCAAGCTGCACTTGAAGATCTCACCCGAATGGAGTCTGTTATGATTCAAATAGTTGAATTGGTATCTGAGGAGATTGCCATAAAGCAAAAGGAGTTTCAGCTATCACAGTGGATGCTAATGCAGATGAAGCTAAGATTGAGGCATTAAATGAAGCCATTCTCCAATCTGCTCTACTTGCAAGCGCCCAAGGCATAGACCTTGTGATGAAGGACATAGTCAAAACTGATGATTCTAGTCATTGCGCTATCTACAGACCTATCACGGCAGACGATGATAAAAGAGTAGATGAGCACTTGGCAAAGTCTGATGAAGATCGTGCTGACAGACAAATGAGTATCTATGGAAGCACTTCATTTGTTACCATTGAAGACATGGAGACAATGGTTGAAGATGAATGTTTCAGACGACATAGATACGCTGCCAAGGCTTCCCTTCCCATCAGTTATGTCTTCAGCAGACTATCAAGTGATCTGGAACCCATACCCAAGGGCTACGATTGGATCATTATACGCAATCCAACTATAATGGTTCCATAAGTACAACCACCAACAGACCTTGATGTGAATGTCAGATACTATCCTGGAAACAACCAAGGGTGAATGAATGGGAGCGCTGCAACAAAGAGTGGAGAAGGAAAAATGTTTGCACTTCAGACGATCAAGAGGTACTCCTTTACTATGTTGATCTTGTGAAGCTATGGGAGATGGGAGTTTCAAGGATTGAACCCTTCAACTATCCATCCTATGAAGTACTTCCAGAAGAAAAGCTTCCTACTCTTTCATGCTATAGGAAGGAACCTCAATTTAGAATATTTCCTCCTCGTCAGACACCTCCTCCAGACCCAAACTCTATCATCTTTGAGCACAACCCCGGGACAGACGCAGATATCCTCTTGAAGCTCAGGTTTAGAGACGCTTAGCGGCACCCACTGATGAAGTACCCTTTTTTTGAGCCATTTGATCTGCAACAGATGATAGGACTTCTAGCATATCTCAATGTCATTCTTCCCTGGAATCATTCTGAACCAGGAAGCACTCATTACACTGAGGATCTTAACTTAGATGATCCAGAAGAAAGTCTAACTTTTGATGTATGGGAATCGTCCGACTACACAATGGATCTCCGCATGAAGCTACAGACCTATAAGGAAGAGATATAGAAGCACCAAAACTCCTTTAGACATATTCAACGGTGTGCACAAACGATGCCTAACTTCTTAGGCACACAATTTCATTGTGTTGCTACTCCTCAGACACAGTTCAAGCTTGCACTGGACAAAGTTATTCCAATTTTTCCCATTCTAAATTATAAGGGTAAGGAGAAAGCTGAAGAAGAAGATGATGCTCCCCAACGCAACATTCATGTTCCCAGAGGCAAACCCTTCAGACGAGAAATTGAAGCTGTCCTACAGAAGTCTGATGATTAACGAACGTCTGAAAATTTGAAGACCATCATACGAGTAAAGAAGTTTGAAGTTCACTGTTCCGAGCTAGAACCTGATAAGAAACCTTCTGCATATGGTTATCAATCGAAGATAGGGAGATGATTTCAATGCAAAGACTATTTTGGGTATAGTGGAAGACCCAGATGATGTTATTGAACTATATAGACCCCCCATTAATGAAGAAGTTGTTCATGATCTGTATGATGAACTTTGGGCAACAAGGAAAGCTTTGCACCAAGCTCTGGAAGATAGGAAGGCCTTAAAGATTGAGCTCAAGAAATGGATGAACATTGATGCCTTCTTTCACAACCGACGACGCCAACGCATTCCTACTCTACTAGGATCACCTATGGTTCTTTCATCTGACTCTGATTCCTCTAACTCTGATGGTCCAATTCCTAGGGAATCGGGTTTTGCTGATCACCATACAAAAAGGGGAGAAGGGAAAGATAAAAAGAAGGTGTGAAGAGGATCCTGCATCTAAGGGGGAGATCTATCTGAGAAACTCAGGGGGAGTATAAGTTTTATGTTATAAGTTTTTTTCTTCTTTCGTCTTATGATGTAAAAGACCAAGACACATAATCTTGATGTGAAAATATTTAATACTACGAGTTGTTAGATTGCTTATCAAACTTATGTCTTCTTTTCTCTCTTGTTAAATATCTTACTTTTGAAAACAAGTTTTAGCTCTAACATTTCTTTCTTCGTTTCTTTAAGCTTTGTTACATCTTTTTACCAATATTTGTTTGGCATCATCAAAAAAGGGGAGATTGTTGAGTCATAAGACGAATCAGGACCCTCAATAATTTTGATTTGATGCAAATAAATATTAAGTTAAAAAGATTGCGTCTGAAAATGCCAACAGACGAAAGTGTTGAATCTGCGTCTATGAAATACAAATGATACGCAGACAGACACTTAAGTCTGAAGAAGCATTTAAAGGCATAGTAAATGCACTGTCATTTTAATATGTATTCCAGGGAATGTTCGTGGAACATTCTTCCTAGGATCTATCAAAGTGCATAAAGGGAAATTGAAAGAAGAGTCAAAGTAGTAAAACTTTCCCTCACCTCAAAAGACACGCTACAGCTAGCATTGAGTACTTGTCTGAGCAAGCAATGTGACCACTACACCAGAAGGATATGGAGTGCCCCTCAAGAAAGATAGGCAGAGTGCTTTATCAGCTCAAAGTGACTAGTTGGTAACAAGTATTTAATGCTCACATTAAATGCCCCTAATGGCCACTCTCCTTCAGATGCATGCAAGAAGGCCGTTTAGAGATAACGGTTACTTCCTCAACAAGTCTATATATAGTAGAAGAACTAAAGTGCTAAAGACAAGGAACTTAATTCAAATTTCTCAAGCATTCTTTCAAGCCTTCATTATTTCTCTTGTAAAATTCTCTAAGTTGTAAAAGCTCTCAAAACACCTTAAGTATCTTGAGAGAAAAAGACTTTGTTCTTCATCTTGTATATCCATCTGTAAGACGAAACATATAAGTTTGTGTGCCCTTTCAAAAACAAATCTTGTGTGTAGAGCCAGAAGTGGCTTGGTAGTAAAGAATACTTGGGTTTTTAGCTTGGAGAGGCTAAGCGTGAAAACTACTTGGGTGAGCCAGAAGTGACAGTGAACAATACTTGTAACTTGTTAAAGTTAGTGGAACTTGGTGGGTTGCCAAGAACTGGACGTAGTCTCAGGGTGAGACGAACCAGTATAAATTTCTGTGTTCTTTCTTTCTCTGCTCTTCATTTCTTATATGTTTGAACTGACCTTGTTTTGTGATTTAAAATCATTTTTTAAAAAGGTTTTGTCTGTGCCTTTCTGTTTAAACATCGTCTATTATCATCTTTCTCTAAAAATGTTGTTTTTAAGTACAGATGATAGTTCTTTGCGAAAAACTTGCAAAAATTCTTGTAAATCACAATTCAACTCCCCTTCTTGTGATTTTTGCCTTTACAGGTTTCTTGTTTATTAGGGGCACATCGTTGGGAGCAGCGGATACTATCAATGTAGTAAATATATACTCACCTTGTGGGTTAGCAGAAAAATAGGGCCTTGTGGGAAGAATTAGTGCAACTGAAAAATAGGGTGGGAGATGGAGTTTGGTGTGTCCTTGGTGATTTTAATGTTGTAAGGAAAGAAGACGAGAGAAAAGGAGTTGCAACTATGGGGTCACAAGGAAGACAAGAAATGGACGATTTTAACGCATTCATAGACAGGATGGATACTTTTAACATACCTATGGCAGGCCGTAGATTCACTTGGTTCAGAGCAGGAGGAAAAGCCATTAGCAGATTGGATAGAATTATGGTTATAGCTGGGTGGTTACATTTGTGGCCAGAATCAACACAAATTGTGTTGAATAGGTCAATCTCGGATCACTTTCCTGTAATCCTCCAATATAAAGCACCTTGACTGAACCGGGGTTTTTAGAAATGGTAAAGAGTAAATATAAATCTTTTGAAGTATAGGGTTGGGTTGCATATGTAGTCAAGGAATAACTAAAGCTTTTGAAGAAAGAGATCAAAGAGTAGAGTAAGGAGCACGTAGGGATTTTGAAGAATAGGAATGAGGAGGTGATCTGCAAAATAAACGAGGTGGATTTAAGGTAGGAGCTGGGGGAACTTACACTACAAGAGGTATGTGAGAGGGAGGAGTTGATTAAGGAATTTTGGAAAAATGCAAGAATCCAAGAAGCTTCTTTATGCCAAAAAGCAAGGGTTAAGTGGCTATCGGAGGGAGATGCTAACACTAGTTTCTTCCACAACACTATCAACTGGAGACGAAGAACAAATGGCATTAAAGGATTGTTAGTGAAGGGTGAGTGGAAGGATGAACCAACTATAGTCAAGGAGGAGATAAAGAAGTATTTTTACAACAGATTTTTCAAGGTGGGAGTTCTGAAAGTAGAGCTTGAAGCAGTGGAGTTTCGCACCATTAGTGAGGGGGATAATCAAATGCTCATCTCCGTGTTCCCTAAATAGGAGGTGAAACAAGTGGTTTGGGATTGCGATGGGAACCAGAGCCCCAGGCCAAATGGCTACAATTTCACCTTTTTAAAAGTTGTTGGCCTGAGATGAAGAGTGACATATGTAAGGTACTATCAAATTTCCACAGAAATGGTTCCCTACCAAGGGGAGCTAATGCTTCCTTTCTCACTTTAATCCCAAAAAGGGAGAACCCACAGGAGCTCAATGACTTCAAACCTATCTCACTTATCGGCTGCCTCTACAAAATTATCGCCAAAATCTTGTCAAAGAGGCTGAAGAGGGTTCTGAATGGGGTGGTGGATGAAAGTCAATTTGCTTTCCTTGGAGATAGGAACATGTTGGATAATGTCTTGATTGCAACCGAAGTGGTACATGAATCTAAAGGGAAGAAAAGGGCTTGCCTAATTTTCAAAGTGGATTTTGAAAAGGCCTATGATTCAGTCAGATGGGACTTGTTGATATATATGATGCATAGGATGGGGGTTGGTGATATATGGATCAAATGGATAAAAAGTTGCCTCCAATCATCAATGATATCAGTGCTTATCAATGGTAGCCTAACGGAAGAGTTTGGAGTCCAGAAGGGACTCAAGCAGGGAGATCCCCTTGCCTTTTTCTTGTTCCTTTTGGTAGCAGAGGGCTTAAATGGGTTTTTGAGGGCAATAGAGGCGAAGGGTTTTATCTATGGGGTGGCGGTTGGATGTGAAGATCTAAGGGTATCTATTCTACAGTTTGCAGATGATGTTATTTTCTTCCTACAACCAAATGTCAGGGAGGACACCACTTTAAAAGGCATCCTGAGAAGTTTCGAGTTGGCCTTCAGCTTGAAAGTTAACTTCCACAAAAGTAAGTTGGCAGGCATCCATATTGACCACCAAATGATTACTCAAGGAGCAAAAATTCTTAATTGCAAGATCAAGGGCATCCCTTTTGTGTATCTGGGATTACCAATGGGGGCGGATGCGCGAAAGTTGGCCACGTGGCAACTGATGATTGATAAGCTTAGAAGCCGCCTAGCAAATTGGAAGACAAAGCACTTGTCCTATGGTTGAAGAATATGTTTGATCAAGTCAGTACTGTCATCTATCCCTCTTTTTTTCTTATCTTTTTTTCGAGCACCAAAAAAAGTAATTGATAGCTTAAATAAGTTACAAAGGAACTTTTTGTGGGGGACAAAGAATGAGGAAAAAAAAGTCAGTTGGGTTAAGTGGGATGTGATCTATACATCAAGAGAGAAGGGAGGACTAGGAATTAAGAGTATAAAAAATTTCAACAAGTCTTTAGTGGGGAAGTGGTTGTGGAGGTTTTTGTTTGAGGAAAATAGTTTATGGGTTAAGGTTTTGAGGGAGAAGTATGGGAACATAGATTTGTCTAGACAAAGAAGGGGGAATGATGCAACCAAATATTCCCAATGGTGGAGGGATGTTCTGAAAATGTGTGGGGTAGACGATGCAGATAGGGGATGGTTCCAAACAAGTATAAAGAGGGATTTAGGCGAGGGGGAAAGAAGTCAAATTTTGGCATGATTGCTGGGTCGGGCAAACCAGTCTGCAAGAGAGGTTCAATAGGATTTTTGCAAATTCTGAACAAAATGAGGGAAAATTTTGGGAGATGGGTGCTTGGAGGGATGAGGGGTGGATAGGTCACTTAGGTGGAGGAGACCGTGGTTCCAATGGGAGAAAAAAGTGGTTAAGAAGTTTTGGGAAGAGATACAAAATCTGAGACCAATGAGACATAAAAAGGATGAGTGGAGCTGGTCGTTGAGTAGGGATAAGAAATATGTTGTTAAACTGGTGTATGACCAATTAAATCTGTCTGGCACGAGTTTAAATGCAGACTTCTTCAAAAGACTTTGGAAGACTTTAGCCCCCTCTAAGGTGCAGGGATTTTTTTTGGAAACTAGTTCACAACCGCATCCAAACTAAAGAGAATATGCAAAAAAAAGAGGCATCCTACCAGCGGGGAATAATGTGAAGTGCACTTTCTGTGATCATGGTTTGGAAACGGTAAATCATCTCTTCTTTGAATGTAGATTTTCCTTAGAAGTATGGAATAGGTGCTATGATTAAATTGGGGGGCAAAGGGTATTACCAAGAGAATGTAGAGATCACTTTGATCAGCATAGTGGGAACATTTGGGGATGTAGAGTGAAGGAAGCTTGGAATGTAGTTTGGATGGCAGTTATATGGTCTCTGTGGTTACTGAGAAATGGGGTTCTATTTAATGGGGAGACATGCAACATAGAAACAATTTTTGATCTCATGAAATACAGAGCCTGGAGCTGGTTGAAGGCCAAGGGTAGAGGTTTCCATGCATCACTTTATGATTGGACAATGGAACCATTGATATGCCTAAATTTGCATTAGTACTTTCTGTAGAAGACTCTCGGGTGGATTAGGCACTCAAATTTATAATTGGGGTAGCAATGGTTGGGACTGGGGTATAGCCTAGTGTTTTTGTTGTAATGTAATACATGCTGCGATGAGAACACACGATGGGAATGTTTTTAAGTATAGTATAGACTGCTGTGTTGTGTGTATATAACAGTCCTTGTTAAATACAATTATGTTATTATTCACAACGGCTGGTGTATAATTTTTGGCTTGTTTTTGCAACCTCTGGTGACATCCCAAATCTATATTAACTTAACTTCTTTTGGCTGTTCAAAAAACAAAAATATAAAGATTGAAGACTTTCTATTCTTTATGTTTTAGTTTTGAACTTTTGCATGCCAAACATGTAATGAATGTGGCATTGTATTGTTTGTTTTAAAAATAGGCATGTGTGTAATTTTAGAATTAGGAAATTTATTTTCATGTGTTAAGAGAATCAATTAGAGTCTCTATAGTTAATACTTGTGAAACTCTATTTTTGAAAAAAAACACTAAGGTATCTTATTACTGATATAGTGTTTTGAATCAAATTCAAATACAAATGACAAGTCTTATTATGTCTCTATTCTAGCAAAAAAGAAAGTAGTGGTGTAGTTTGAATTTTTTTTTTTAAAAAGAAAAGTTAGCAGTTTTTAAATAGTAGTTTGAAATTTTAAAATAAAAAATGGCAGTTTTTAAATAATAGTTGGAATTCTAAAATTAAAAAAATCACCATTTTTTAAATAATGATTTAGAATTTTAAATTTTAAATAATAGTTAGAGAAGGTGCCGAATAGCTTGGATCATTATTGTGTGTCTAAGAGTGGGAGAGTGCTAGGTTCTTAAGTGAGTTGCTATTCTAGCTATTGAGAACTATAATTAGCAAGTTAGCTTGAGGGTTTGTCTGAGAAGAAGTAGGGTGTCCTAGTTAGGTTGTTGAAGGTGCAGGCATAATCAGCTTGTAGCTTCTTTATCAGGTTCACTAGGCTGTGTGATCCTTAGGGGCTGAGTCTAGGGTCCAAAGATGGGTTTCCTTGTGAGGTTGTCAATGGTGTAGACATAATCAACTTGGTCTTTTGTATTCGTTTACTCGGTGTAGGGTTCAAAGAGGGGTGTCCTAGTGAGGTTGTCAAAGGTGCAGACATAATCAGCTCTATCTCTGTAATTGCTATATTTAGTGAAAAATATCAAGTTACGACTTGAGTACTAGATGTAGGTAGGGTTTATCGAACCAGTGTAAAAATAATTGGTGCACTCCCTTCTAACCTTTATCTCTTTATATTGTGTTTATCGCTTTACTAAGTAGATTTAATATCTTATATGCAATAGACGTAGGGTTAGGATACTACTAGAATAACTTTAGGATAGTAACAAGTATTATTTTTCTCACTAGCTCAAAGAAGAATTATATATATATATATATATATATATATATATATATGTGTGTGTGTGTGTGTGTGTGTGTGTACGCGCGCACTTAAAGATTAGATATATTTGAATATATTCATATTCAATTCCTTCGGAATTAAATGTTGGGTGCGAAACGATTTTCACAGTAACTCAATTCCCCCCTTCTTGAGTTACTAAGGCCGCTTAGTTAATAATATTTGTTTTTAATTAGGTCCTTCCACCTAACTATCATTATAGAAAATTAACCACGGGGACCTAATTTATGAATCCAATATTGTCACCTCTATAGGTTTTCGTTGAATATTTCTTACCACTCCAAGTCAATATTCTTATCTCACCAGGCTAGTATTCTCACCTTTGCAGGTTTTGAACCTAGGATTCTCGATCAACTAAGTTCTTCTATTAATAGTATCACATCTGCAGGCCTACTCAACCCAACTATTATTTCACAACCCTCTTCAAGCTTCACCCTATAACAACCTTGCTACAAAGTCACATAACTGACTCAGGTAGTTAATTTCCCGTAATGGCGGTTAGACAAAAGGATCCAATTAAAAAACTAAGACAAATTCAAGGACCCAATTGACAAAAAAAGTTCAGGGACCTGATTAAAAATGGCCAAATAGTCGAGGAATCTAATTAAAAATTATTAAATAATTCAGGAACCTACGCCCTACGAAGTAATTTAATCTAAATTTATTAATTCAAAATGTTAATTTGCATATAGTCCTGGTCATGGTGGTCGCGGGGAAGGTTAAACTCTCCAAAGACACCATACCACAATAGTTTTCGAGAAGGTACAAGTTAAGTTGAAGAGTAGTGTTATATCTCTTACAAATTCTCTTAATATCTTATAAAGACAATAGTCAATAAAAAAATAAATATATTTAATGTCTTGAAAATATAGAATATATTTTGTTCTTATAAAAAAAATAGAATGATTAGTAAGAATTTATTGTAAGAGGTTTTAGAATTCTAAACATATAAAGCAACCGGTATACTCAGGGGTCTAGCTCAGTTGTTGAGCTGTGCGAATTCTTGTAAACTTGATAAGGCATAACCTTCGATATTATTTTATTTCGTCTTGCAAGAATTTATTACAACCAAACCATTTATTTAGTCTTACACACTTGTCTCTCAATACGAGAAACACATGATTTTTCATGGCCAGTAGTGCTTCATTCACTTGATGATTGAACCTTCACAAACTGAAGTTGTAGTGGATAGTCCTCAGTCACGACCAAACGCCTGTTTCCTTCCTCATCCATATAAATCCCGATATCCCCACACGAGCCATCCTCTTTAGCACAGAACAAAAGCTTGTAGTTGTTTAACTTCGACGAAACTTTCTCAATTTCAAACCACCCATCCACTTTACCTTTGTAGCCAGTGATTTTAACAGCGGGTTGTCCTTCTGGAAGAGAACCCAATTTTCACTCTAGAGCCTTCGGAGATGAATCTTGAACGTTGTGGGGATGAAATCCTTATTGGTGGCCCGTTATCGACCTCATAGGGAGATTGCACAACAGTGAGAGGGCAAGTTTCCTTTCTGGTTGCAACTCGTTTTATTCCACCACCCTTCCCTATTAAATCCGGCAACAAATAGTATGTGGCACCATTATTTTCAACCGGTTCGCCATTAACGTTGAGCACAGGTTTTGCGGTGGCTGAAGAAGGTAGGTTTGAGATGAAGGCAGAAAGTAGAAAGAGGGCAAACAACGTGGTGCTCTTCATTTCTTAGTTGGTTGTGGAAGGCTTTCTTATTTAGTTGTGTGAATAAACACTTATAGACTACTTATAGACGTGATGGTTAATTATAAGGCTTAATTACAATTTTTACCTCCAACTTTTTAATTTTTGGCAGATTTTACCCCCAACAAATTAATTTGGCGCATTTTACCCCCAACTTTTTAAAAAAGTTGCAAATTTTACCCTCCACGATTTTAATGACGTGGCATGCTAAAATAGTTATACTTTTTACCCCCAACTTTTTACTTTTTGGCAAATTTTACCTCTAACTTTTTTATTTTTAGCAAAATTTACCCATAACTTTTTACTTTTTGGTGAATTTTACCCCTATTTTTTATGCTTATGTCAGCATGCCACGTCATCAAAACTATGGAGGGTAAAATTTGCAACTTTTTAAAAAAGTTGGGGGTAAAATGTGCCAAATTAATTTGTTGGGGGTAAAATCCACCAAAAATTAAAAAGTTGGGGTAAAAATTGCAATTAAGCCTAATTATAAAGCAGGTTTTGGATAATTATGAAAGAAAAATTAGGGTTATTAGACACTTATTTTAGTTCATATCGACTTAGATATAAAGGAGATAAGAGAGAAAATTGTAGGTTGATAAGTATAGAAACAAAGAAAAATCATGTGTTAATGAAATATGCAGTGATAAAATGTTTGTGTATCATTTTTACTCTATAAAACGTGCAGGGATGAAAGGAAGTAGAGTTTTTTTTTTTTTAAATCAGCAAACAAATATCATTGATTAAAATGGTACCAGTGGTACCCAAGTCCCAAGAACAGAAAAATAGGAAATATAAGCAAACTACAAAAATTACCATGGTTAGATTATATTTATACAATGAAAATATAAATATTGACTAACCATAGCAACAAAACAAAGCCAAAAAGGATCCATGTAAACAAGTCTAACAATACATCCACCCAACCCCAACATCCCACATATTTCCGCGTGAGAAAACAGCAATATATAGCAACCAAACCCTGCCCCTGTCAGATTCAGATTTGCCTTGATGAGATGCAAGCCCCAGGTGCCACTGACCATTGATTGAAAGAGTAATTGAAGTCAGGAAATCTTCCTTTAATCCATGTCCATGCTACAAATGAAATATTCAGCATAAGCTTTTCTGAATTGAGAGATCCACCCCTGAAAATCTTCCACATATTCTATATTTGGGCAGCTGTGGTTTGGTGCACTTGGACATTTGCTGAAAATGCATTTGGTGCTACAAATGAACAGAATATTCCAAGTGCACCAAACCACAGCTACCCAAATAACCATCCACATATCCAGTTCCTTTTTTATTGCAAAAAACCTGCATGCTGCCAAAAGTGCGCTTCTGGTGTTTTTGGCAAAATTGTTGTCACATTTAACCATTGATAACATTGAGACCAAATATTTACAATTTTGCTGCACGTAAAAAAACAATGAGAGGCAGATTCGTCAGCTTCACAACCAAAAGAACATAAGCAGTGCAATGGGTTTTCAATGATACTTCTAACTTTGAGATTATCTTTCATTGGTAGCTTGTTGAGCATCAATCTCTAAATTAGAAAGTTTGCTTTTGGCTGTACTTTTAGATCCCAAATATGTTGCATTATATCCACTTAGTTGGATCCCACCAAATCCTTTTGTATTGCTACGTATGCCGACCTCAATGTGAAAGAGCCTGAAATCTCTGCTTCCCACTTCCAAGTGTCATCAATACCGCAGGAAAAAGTAACATTTTGCAGTATTTGTTGGAGCTGTTGTAGTTGTCTACTTTCCCACTCAAACATACTCCTTCTCCAAAGGAATTTCCACTCCCACCTAGAACTCCCCCAAGCCCCCACCTCATTAATTCTACAGTTTTGTTGAAGAGATACAAGAAATAATCTAGGGAACTTCTCTGCAAAGCATGACTCCCCCACCCAAGCATCAAGCCAAAAACTTGCCAAGTTCCCCTTGCCTATTTTCCAACTAAGTCTTCTATCAAACCACCTAGACTCATCACCACCACCACAAGATAAATGCAAGTCTCTCCACCAAATTGACATTCTATTATTTAAGCCCCCCTCATAAGACCCTCCCACCCATCATACTTAGATTGTAGCACTTCCACCCAATAAATGTGTTTTTGATTAAATAAGGCCCACCTCCATTTGGCAATTAAAGCATCATTGAACATATCTATGTGTTTAATTCCCAACTCCCCATGGCTTTTTGGACAATAAATACTTTCCCAACTAACCCAACATACTTTTCTTTTTTCACCATCACCCCCCATAAGAAGTTTCTTTGAATCGACATAATCTTTTGGGCAACCACCTTTGGAACTTTAAAAAATGACAAGAAAAAGATAGGCAAGGAAGTTAAAACGGAATTGATCAAACATACTCTACCGGCTAAGGATAGGGATTTATGTTTCCAAGGTGCTAACTTCTTCTTAAATTTAGCAATAATGTTGTTCCAAGTCTCGACCTTCCTTGGATTTGCTCCAATTGGTATCCCCAAATATGTAAACGGTTGTAGAAGAGGGCTACAATTTAAAAGTTTTGCAAATTTGGCACCTTCATCATTCTCTACTCCTAATACCCCAAAGCCACTCTTGGAGAAATTCACCTTTAGACCAGAGGCTAGCTCAAAGCACCTCATGATACTTTTAATCACAACAACATTATTCAAAGATGCTTCCCCTAAGAAAATGGTATCGTCCGCTTATTGAAGCAAGTTAACCTCAACACTATTGTTACCCACCCGATAGCTCTTGAACAAATTTTTTGCAATGGCTTCCCTCATCAACCCACTAAGTCCTTCGGCTACCACAATGAAGAGAAAAGGAGCTAGGGGGTCACCTTGTCTCAAACCCTTTTGTAGATTGAACTCTGTAGATGGGCTTCCATTGATGAGAACCGAGATCGAACTTGTTTGTAAGCAACTCCTCATCCATGTAATCCATTTTTCTTTGAAACCAAGTCTTCTAAGCATGTAGTACACAAAATCCCAACAAACAGAATCATATGCCTTCTCATAGTCAACTTTGAAAATAAGGCATTTCTTCTTCTTCCTTCTAGCCTCATCAATTACCTCATTTGCCACCACCATACTATGAAGTAAGTGTCTTCCACCCAAAAAAGCACTTTGTCTTTTGTCAACCACATCATCAAGTACCTTCTTCAACCTATTTGCCAAAAATTTTGCTAGAATTTTGTACATACATCCCACAAGAGAAATGGGTCTAAAGTCACCTAACATTTGCGGTTCATCAACCTTTGGAATGAGAGTAAGAAAGGAAGCATTACCACCCCTTGGGAGCAATCCATTTTGATGAAACTCATCCATGTACTTCTTAATATCATCTTTTAACAAGCTCCAAAAATTCTTAATAAACTTAAAGTTTAACCCATCCGGGCCCGGGCACTTCATACTACCACACTCCCACACCGCCTCTTTAATTTCTACCTCTTCAAAACCACCCAAAAGCATACTATTGTCTTGATCCGTGATTTGTTTAAAGTGAACCCATCAAGTTGTGGCCTTTCCCACGGTACCTCACTAAATCTCAACTCAAAAAATCTTCTTCCCTCCTCCTTGACTCTTATTGGTTCTTCAACCCAATCGCCATCAATATTAAGCCTTTTGATACAATTTTTCTTTCTTCTCCAATTTACAACATTGTGAAAATATTTTGTGTTACAGTCCCCTTCCAAATTCCACTTCATGCTTGATTTCTGTCTTAGAAGAGATTCACAACATTTGGTCACCTTCCAAAATTCTTCTTGAGTTCTTTCATCCTTTCAATTTCTACATCACTTAGGACGTCATTTTCCCCTTTTACCTCAATCTCCTTCATCTCCTTTTGGATTTCATTGTTTCTCCTGTCTAGGTTACCAAAATGCTCTTTGTTCCACACTTTCAATTCTTTTTTTAGGCCTTTTATTTTTTCTTTCAAGACAAAAGCACTTCTTCCATGTACTTCTAAACTCTTCCAGGCATCTTCTACAAATTGTGGAAACCTTCTATCTTCAAACCAACAATCCAACACTCTAAATGGTTTTGGTTCCCAATCAATAATTACATTTTTCATCACCAAGGGACAATGATCCAATATATTTCTATCAAGAACATGTGAGGACCCTGGCCACTTGCCCAACCACTCCCTACTTACCAAAATTCTGTCAATTCGGCTCATTGCTCTTCCATTAGGTCTAAACCACGTGTACCTTCTTCCAAGCATCGGAATATCCTCCAGCCCCATATCTGAGATGAATTGGTTGAATTGTCTTCTCTCACCCCCACCAACTTGCACATCCATCTCACCTCTTCTTTCATTCGGTCTTCTAACACAATTGAAGTCTCCAAGTACACACCAATTTTCAACACTGCTGTTGGATTTTCTTTGAATTAATTCATCCCACACCCTTCTTTTTTGCCCCAGATCACACGGAGAATAAACATTAGTAATAGCAATATCACAATCTTCTTCCTTCCATCTTCCTTCTACTAAAATGAACCCAAACCCAACATGTAGATTGGTCACCTCTAAGCTATCCTTACTCGACACACATAGTATCCCTCCAGCTGAGTTGACTGCTGGACAAGCCAGCCAAGCAACTTCCCTATCACCCCACAGAGCACCACATACAACTTCATCAATTTGTTCCCTTTTTGTTTCTTGAATACACAAAAAATGCACGTCCTCCTTTATGACTAACTGCCTAATCATCTTCCACTTTACCCTTCCCCCAAGCCCTCTTACATTATATGAGATAATCTTCATTGGGAATTTGCACAGTCCCCTCTCTGCTGCCCTTCTATCAAAAGTTCAGCTTCCTTCTTGTCTCTTTTCTCCATATCCACTAATCTGGTTATTATCTCATCCTCCTGACCTCTAAAGGAAACTCCCATATCTCTCCCTAATTCCCACAATTTATGTGCTTCCACCGGGTCACTTCTGAGCCAGAAAATCCTATTGCAATTCATAATATTATTGTCTGACAAGATATTGCTTAAGGATTAACCAACATATTTTGTATTCCTCCCACTAGATGATTCGCACTTGTCCCTGTGAGCGCTATTATCCAAAGTCGAGCTATGTTGATGACCATCAACAGGACCTCTGATGACTCCTTTTTTTACTTCGAATAGTGCCACAATTGACATGTTCTCAGCTACATCCCTCGTCTCTGGTGCTTCAACAAAGCTTTTGCTTGGCCCAGCCTCATCTGGAAGTAGAGTAAAGTATAACAATGTTTTCTGTTATTTATATCCGGGTGTTGTCTTCTTAGCAAGTAGTTCCACTACTAAAAAGAAATCAAATATTTTTATGATTATTTGAAATATTTTTATGATATTTAAAATATTTATTATAATATTATTTAACTGTTAGTTCTTATTTGTGTTTGTAATAAATATAAAAGTTAATTATAATTTTTCTGTTTTTCTTCCGTATATTCATATGATTCTCCATTAATTTAGTGTTATTATTTATAATAGTTATTTATAATCTTTTTGTAGTTATTGTACGTGCAGTACATCCCTTGATGTAAAGAAGAAAAAAGTCATCAAAGAAAAAAAATGAACGGATGGAAAGAAATTACGAATTAAGATATTGTCATATAATGTAAAGGTTACACTATATATATATATATATATATATATATATATATATATATATAGAGAGAGAGAGAGAGAGAGAGAGAGAGAGAGATAACAAAGTAACTATAACATAATTTAGTTAATAACGATAAAATAGTTTGTTTCGACTATTATTTCACAATATAAAAATAAATTTCTATCGTTGACAACAAAATCAGCCATCAAATCTAACCAAAGCATGTACCCATGGACCATAATAGGTAACCAACTAACCTGAAGACTTAACTCAAGACATAATATAGACCGTCAATCTGACCAATGCATGTACCAAGCTAAATGCACTCGTGGCACAAAGCAAATGATTTAATTCACACTTCTTGGCCTGTAGTTGTTCAAACAGAGTACAGGATATAATAGCCTAGGTGGCACACATGTTATGTGATGATAATGGGTTTCTATATGTATATGCTGGTAGTAATCAGGTGTCGGAGTTTTATAGTTTTGGTGTTGTGAAGCGGCAATTTTATAATATATGCTGAATCACAATGGAGATGGAAAAAAAAAACTATTCAACAAAAATAATCATGGAGAACCCAGAACAAAGAAAGCTTTTACAAAAAAGAAAAGGGTTAATTAAATTTTTAGTCCCTAAACTATTTCAAAATTCAATTTTTAGTCCCTAAACTTTAGTTTGACTGGTCAAGGTCCCTAAACTTTTTAAAAATTTGATTTTTAGTCCCTGAATAAAATTTCACTACACGAATGCAGGGAATTAGCTGCCACACTTGAGTGTAGGCCTAATAGCGGACGCAAATAGCGTCGGCTTGGCCGAATCTTAGCGGACACTAAAGTCATTTTTATTCATATATTATTTATTTTACGAAATTTTTTTATTTGCGTTGGATAAGCCGATGCTTAATCATACACATTTTTATGGTATGCATTGGATAAGATGACGCTAATTTTTTTTTTAATTTTTTAAATATCTCAAATAAAATTTCAAATCTACTGGACGCACTTCACTGAAAGCCACCCTGCCCCCAGCCCACCAAGAAGCTCCCCATCAAGCTCCACAAAGGTTCGTTCCGATTCAACTTCATTATTAACCCTTCCCTATTTCTCGAGGGTTTTTATTTTTCTCTCTAATTCGCCAATAACCCTCTTTTGCTCTTTATCGATTCTTCGTTGCTTAATTTTGGGCTTTTCTTGAACCACTCCTGGAGTCCTCACCCCCAAACCTAAGACGAATCCCAACGTGTCCTTACCCCGAACCCTTCCTCTTTGTGCGGTGTTGTGGTGCCTTGCCTCTTCGATTGGGAGGCGACTGAGGTGTCGGAGGTCACTCGCGAAGAACTTCACGGAGTTAGGGTTGCTACTGATCTGGTATGAGCAGATAAGGTGAACAAGTTTGATCCATGGTTCTTCTCCGTTAGATTTGTCGTCATCAAAACCCTAATAATTGGAACTCGAGAATGCAGAAAGCTGATATGGCAGAGGAAGATGCTAAGAATTCAAAATTCGGTAAGGCGCACAAAAGGTAACCCTATGTGCGTGTATGTTTCGTTTATGTTATGGTTATTTGATATTTTGGTATGAGTGTGTTTCTATTGTGTCCAATTGTTGAAAATTGAACCAGTGGAGCTTGTAGATTTGTCTTGTGTAGTTTCTGAATTTTCATCTCGTAAGTTTTTCTTCACTCATCAATTTTAAAATATATTTTATATTTTCATTGCTGAAATATTTGCACAAATTGCTGTATTTTGGTATAAGGAATATTTATGGAACACTTATTCTTTTAACTCGACATATTCTACATGTGTCCCTCCTGGCATGCAATGGTATTAGTTAAGTGACCTAACTTAGGTCTGTGTAGCGTCCTTAGACAATAATGCATATCAATAAAAGTTTCATGCTTAAATCCCACCCTTGTAGTTATTTATGATATGGCTATAAGAACTTCCCTGTTCATGATTCTCAAGTTCTTGCATTGATATAACTGTCACAAGTAGAACTCTCCTTGATTATTTCTCAACATGTTCTTTTTTTGCCTTAAGTTACCAATATCTCATCAATATTATTAGAACAAAAGCTTTGTGATATATGGTGAAAATGAAGTCCTCATTAAGAATAGTTAGTCAAGTTATAAGTTACATTTTTACTTTATTACTTAGATTTTCCTTTCTTATGGAGTTAGAATGTGTAATATTAATTATAAATATGCTATTAAATTATGTTTTGAACACATGTTTTTTAAATTATATGTTGAAATATGTAAACTCTTACCATTGAATGGTTCGAGTTTTACTAGGAGACCAACAGGTTACTTTAACTATCAAGTTTAACAACTTTTGGTGATAATTTACACCTTTTACTAGATAAAAAAACTAACATACCCCAGTACCACACCTTTGACTAGATAATGTTTATTTTTTATTTTATTGAAGACAATCGCAATCAATGCATTGAAGTGTAAACTGTAAAGACATAAGTACTTCTATCATTAAAATATCTATTCAGTTAAAAATCACCAGTGCATTTGAATTATGGTTTATATGCATATGCACCATCTTGCTATAAGCTTATGTTCATAAAGGATACTCTCATTCATTAACATAGAGTATGTTGGACTAATCACAGTGATACTTATGATGAGAACACCCCGCCAGTTGATGATCCAGAGTACATTTCATCATTAGGTGCAGCAATTTTTAAATGAATGCAGAGTGGTGATTATAATACTGTTTGGCTGATGCAGGTGATAGAAATTAGTTTTCTTTATTATTGTTATTGTTTAACATTGATTTGATGCTGCTAAGTGCTAGCTTTTGTATATAAGCATAGATTTTCATGCAAGTAAACTTATGCATCCATGCTTCCACCAAACTCTTAATGGATGCTATTTCATTTATGCAGGGATGGCAATTTTCATATGATCCATTCTGGAGACCTCCTCAAATGCAGGGATTCATATCATACTTTTTTTTATCTTTGTTGATTGAGGAAAATTTAATTTTGCTACTGCTTATCTTTCTCTCAGTCCCCTGTTACAAGTATTAGATTATTTATTTGAAGGGGTAAATAAATAGAAAGTAGATTCTATTAAGGATAGAACATCAATTTGACAATTCCTTTTCCAACTAAATTTTAATAGCCAACCTCTGCAAGAAAGGTTCTTGGTAACACATAACAACATCTTGATTTTTAGTTATATTTTCATGTGCCTCGATGAAATTTCAGGAATTTCAGGTAGCTGCTTCTGAAGCTGGTGGGATCACACAGGGAATTGGGGCCTATAAAGTGGAAGTACCTGTTGATGGCAAAAAGTTTCCCTGTGTTTTCCTTCTGCTGGATCATGGTTGGGTCCTGTAATCCATGTAATGACTTGCTGACTTATGCTAGCATGTAGTTTTTAGCTGAATTATTAACTATAACTACAACTCAACTTTTCAATTTAATTTCCTTTAGAAGTCTAGATGATATATCATTATTAGTATCTCGATGGCAAATTTTAGCTCAATTGCCAAGCCACATCACAACTCGATAAAATGGCTACTTTTGGCCTTTGGGCAAGCTATTTGTCTAATATCTACATATTAGGGACTTGATTGTTTTATGATTCAAGAGTAATTTTTCTTGGTATTTCTCTTGGTATTTTTCTTTCTATTTTTTAATATATATTATGATGATAACTGTGGCTTGGTAGTGGTTTTGTGATACCAGCTGCTGTGAGATTTTAATGTGAGGCTTCTACAACTGGTATGGCCCGATATTCAGATAGGACAAGCTCATTTTTTATTTTATTTATTTTAAAAAATCATCTAGCATCGGCTTAGCTGACACAAAGTAACTCGGTCAAGCCCCCACAGTAAAATGTTAATTAAAAATGAAATAAATTAGAGTCGTCTAAGCCGACTCTAAAAGAAAAATTTATGTGAAAATAAGCAATCAATGTTAGCGTCGGCCTTCGCACTGTGACCGTTTAAGTGTCAGCTAGGCCGTCTCAATTAGCGTCCCCCTCCAAAAGCCTACGCAAGCGAATTAGCTTCCAGGGTTTTAGAGTCCATGTTGACTCCGACGTTTGTCCGACCGACGCTTATTCACCATTTAGAGTCGGCTTTTTCCTGTTAGAGTCGGCTTTTGGTCGACACTAAATGGCTGATTTCTTGTAGTGTTTTGACCGGTCAAAGTCCCTAAACTTTTTAAAAATTCAGTTTTTAGTCCTTGAATTAATGAGATTTCAGGGACTAAAACCTGAATTTTTAAAAAGTTTAGGGACCTTGATCGGTCAAACTAAAGTTTGGGGACTAAAAACCGAATTTTTAAAAAGTTTAGGGACCTTGACCAGTCAAACTAAAGTTTGGGGACTAAAAACCAAATTTTTAAAAAGTTTAGGGAACTTGACCAGTCAAACTAAAGTTTAGGGACTAAAAACCGAATTTTCAAAAAGTTTAAGGACTAAAAACTTAGTTAACCCAAAAGAAAATAAAGGAAATACCAAAAATATACTGTATATTTGGAGGGAAGGGAAGGCATGCAAAGCAATGGGAACAGAGATTCTAAGTTCCAACCAGGTTGGCACTTCAAAACCTAACCATCACAACACACCCAAATAAGATGAATTAAAAATATATTTCATCAATCTAGCTAGTTTAGATATATTGTAGGTAAACCAAGGGGTCTAGCTGAACTGGTTGAGCAGGGTATGTGAGTTGTAAACCCCTGATACTTGTCTTTGATTCTTACGATTCAAAAAAAGATATATATTGTAGGTAGAGTTAATATTTTTATACACCTAAATTCTCTTCCTTATTTTTACTATATTTCTTTTTTTATTTCTCATCATTAGAAATATTAACAACATACTGTCTAATATATTCTTTTAACAACATTCTCTATTATTTAGTGGCAGAACTTCAACAAAAAATTAGAGAGAAAATAAAATTTAATGTGTAAATTAAATATATAATATTGTATTATGTTAAAATAATTCATAATTGAAATAAGATTTAAATTTATTTTTGGTTCCTGAAATTTTTTTGGATTTTTCATTTGGTTCCTAATAAATTTTTTCTTGACTTTTGGCCTCTTGAAACAAATATTTTGTATTTCATCTCTATTGTTACATTGACTTTGTTAACTTGACATATCGCAATCTAATGATAAACATATTGGCGGTTGTGATAAAAAAAAATTCAGGGACCAAAAGAAAAATTCAAAAATATTTTAAGTGTCACTTAACAGATCAACATAATGGTAGGGACGAAATATAAAATAATTTTTTTCAGGGACTAAAAGTAAAAAAAAAATTATTAGGGACCAAATACAAAATTTAAAAAAATTTTAAGAACCAAAAACATATTTAAGTCATGAAAATAATCGTAGAAATACTATTTTAAAGTAACTTATGAATGAAGTAGCATTTAATATACTAAAACAGAATTTTGACTTGCAAGACTTGTATTTGTATCACTCAATGAGCATAATAATTATATAAACATATATATGTAAAAGATTTTTTAAAAAAAGAACTTTGTGCGAGTCATGGCTCCCCTGTCACCATTAAGATCCACCCTTGTTATTATTGACTAAAATTGATTGAACATCACAATTTTTTTAGAGTCATACCTTTTATTTAATCTCTCTTGATTTTATAATTTTTAATAATTTTTAACTAATAGTAAAATGTGTGTTAGAAAGGGTGTGTTGTTAGTTCTTCTCTTCTCATCATTTTTCTCATCTATCAATTTTCTATTTTTTTTTATTTTTTTCTCTCTATCTCTCTTTTTCACCTATACACACTTTAAAATTGGGATTTACGTTTAGCTTTTTCCTTATAGGTGGTGAGATTCAACAAATTGTAAAAACACTATACAAGTCGTCATATATACATAAAAAAAAAAAAAAGAAGAAAAAAAGTCTACTTCCAAAGAGAGTTTTATCAAGTGTCTATCACCACATGAAATTAAATCTTTGGGTTCTATTGTACTCTTCTTAAAACATACTAAAATTAGAAAAAATGTAAATATTTTAAATCACAATTTTTTAAATTCAAATTTAATTAAAATAAATTTATACTCTGCATTTATTCTCAACCTTTTGAATTTGAATTTTTATAATTTTCTATGCACCTTTTTTTAAATTATGCATACCATAATTGTTTTTATTTTTATTTTTATTTTTTACAATTTCTCATCTCTTCTCTCTCCACAAGTTAATCTTCTACAATTTACTTATCACCTAGTGACTTTCTCGACACACTTCTTTTATATAATTATATATTTTTTTTATTCTCTCATTCTATCCTCCTACACACACCTACTCACTAAACCCATTCATTTCTCTTTTACTCTACACTTTTGGTATACCACCCTCCGCATCGTCTCTGAGTGTCTTCTGTCATCTTTTCTTTGTCATTATTAATTTCTAATTCACACTCAACTAACAAGCCCAATTGAGTTTATCTCACGGATAGGATGATGTACAGAACCAAATCTAACTCTGCAAATATTACTTGGAAAAGGTACAAATTTTTACTAATATTGGTATTGTATCAGCAATATTACTTGGAAAAATTACAAATTTTAATAAATAGGCTTAATAGTTTTTGAGACAATATTAGTTCAATTGCAAATATAATTAATTATTTTCTCAATTTTAATGTAATTATATTTAATATATTATAAAATATTTTAAAAATTGATAATTGTATTTATTTATATATATTCTAAAAAATATTAATTATAAAATATATATAATTTAAATGAACCTGTCCAACGCACGGGTTTAAAATCTAGTAGAATGTAAGAAAAGCTTGAAATTGTAATAAATGTGATATTGTTGTTATAATTTATAAAGAGTAACTGATAATTTAAAATTATATTTAATTAGTAGTTATATATTTTTTTTATATGTAGGAATCTAATTAGTAGTAATATATTATTGATAATTTGTAATCTCAGTTATAGAAAAAAAACATTTTGTGATATAAAAAATATTTTATTTTATATAATAAGAGTAATGACATGTGCCCAAATTATCTAACGTGGAGCATAATATGGGGTTGACATGGCAGCATATTTTTTCGTAAGTTAGAATTTATATATGATAAATAGATAGATAGATTAGACAAACAACACTAAGTGTCTAATTCAATTGGTTAAACATGTGCGTGAGTTATTATAAATTTCCTGGTATCTGTCTTGGATTCCTACCAATTATAAAAATAAAAAAAAATAAAAAAAAAATAAAAAAATAAAAAACTAGACAAACAACAAAGACTACACAGTTCACACTTGCCTCTTTTCTTTACACTGAGTAATATAGGATTGAAGCAAAGCTATCAATGTGCTAGCCCCCAGTGATATATGTTGTCATGACAGAAAATATCTGTTGATGTATTGTCATTTTCTTCACCTTATATGTTCTTTTAACCTTATGAGTTGTCAGCAATTGTTTGTCTTGAGTGGTGATGATGACTCTGCTGCCAGGACCAAACCAATCAGGTCTTCCAACAAGTGCCGCTAACTGCTCATACCTGTTAACATCATCAAGAATCAAGAGAACCTTTTTTTGCTGGAGCCTCTGTTGTATCATTGAAATTCCTTCTTGCTCACTCTCTATTTTAATTTTCTTCTCTCCAAGTACTTTGGAAAGAAGGATGCTTTGGAGATGTGATAACTTTTGTTTGTTTGATTTTTCTCTCACGTTTCGAAGAAAACACGAACCATCAAAATGGCCAGCAATTAACCTATAAACGGCTAGAGCAAGTAATATTTTTCCTTCTCCACCCTTTCCGTGGATCCCTATCATGAGGACACCATCTTCAGATCCAATATCCAAAAGCTTCCTTACGTCTTGCACTTGTGACCCCAGTGTAGCACCATTAATCTTCTTGGAGACCGACTCAACAATTCTCCCAATAAACTGGTATTCATATCCATCTCTGTTTCAAACAAAAAGGTTTTAATGAATTTAAACTAAAAGCCTTGTATCCATGTATTGATACATATCTTGTGAAGTTAATTTATTGACAAGCATCTATTTTTTCTCTTTAAATTTAAACTTTAATTTGTTAGACAAGTGAAACTTATAATCCAACAAAAATCATAAAGTAAAAACGATTGGTTAGGTGGGGTACCCATGTTTGAATTGATAGCCAGACAAGTTAGCTACTTCACGCAGAGCCATCCTCCATCTCTGTAACTTCTCTTGGTCATGCTGGAACCTTTCCTCATGCTTAGCAAATGCTTCTCCATAACTACCTTTCTGGTGTCGAACATCGCAAGGGTCCACATTATAAAATACTGGTATAACCAACAGTCCTTTCCTCTCGCAGTCAAGGATGGTTGCAAGTTCATCTAAACAAAATGAGGAAGAAACATAGTTGTTAGAGAGCACAATGATGGCAATCCTGGACTCTTCAATTGCGTTCACAAGTGCTGGTGTTATCTTCTCCCCACTCTGAAGCTCCTGATCATCAATGAAAGTGTGGATTCTGCTGTCACGAAGAGCTTTGTAGAGATTTCCAGTAAAACCATGGCGTGTGTCTGAGCCTCTGAAGCTGAGGAACACATGGTAGCTGTAGGGAGAGGGATGTGATACTGATGACAAAATCAACATGAGAACTGAGGAGAAAGGCTACTATGAATATGATTATGGATTGATTATGAAGTGTTGTTGGGTCTCCGAAATCAAACAAGAATGAAAACTTATATAGAGTTTCCTATGGAGCTTCATATGTTTATTTGTTCTCGACTGCAATTAAGTTTGGAAAAATGATTCTTGGACACCTTGTGGGTGTATACACCTTGAAAGAGATAGGATGAGAGGAGAGATAAGTGATTGATAAGATTGATGATATCATGTTATAAGAAGAAAGAGATAGAGAGAAATAAGAAGTATTGATAAGGTGTTTATAAATTTTTGGTGTCCAAATATGACCACTCTTAACTTTGACCATTTCTCAAATCATGTACCGTTAGAGTGGGATGCGTTCACGTTTTGGATCCACAGGCAATTTCGTATAATAAAATAATAACAGCGGAAGCAGCGTGGCTTCTTCGGTTTATATAGTATATTAATTTTTTGACTGGTCCTTCAGCTAATATATCAAGTAGGAAAAAAATAAATGAATACCCAATGCTATAAGATTTCTAGAAAGAGATAGAGAGAAGAAAGAAAAATATAGATATAATAGATGATATGATGTGATACAAAAAAGAGATAAAAAAAAATTAGAGGTGTTGATAAATAGAAATTATTAAGTGGTCCTAGATTACCACTTGTATATATTCTCAACCAATCTACATGTTTTTTTTGTCCTAGGTCAGAGGTCACGGGTGTCCCCTAATATAATGGGTTAGAGACTAATCCCGCTCGCGGTGCGTGGCTGCCGCTGACCCATGGAAATTTTGCACACGGAGGGAATTGAACACGGATTCTTCTGCTAAATAGATCGTTTTCCTCATGTGAACTCAGTGGGACCTTACACCATTGCGTCAACCTTTTGGGTTCAACCAATCTACATGTATTTAAGCTTTTAAATTTAAAAAAAATAATTAATAACAATTAATTACATGTCCTATAGATACTGATTGAGACCATAGACTAAGTGGTAATTCAAACCAAATAATTTTTCATTGATGAGATGTTTGATATTTAAGAATATCTAAATATCATTGCTGAATAAAGTAAGTCAAGACGTCATCTTTTACTTTTCAAAACTCAACCAACTGGTTTGTTGTACGTATATGTGTTATGGATCTAATGACAATTAATTCGTACAATAATACTAACGCGTTTTGACCTTTTGAAATCAAACAAATGAATTTGTTTATTTTTTATATTCAAAACTGTAGACTTATTTTAATAAAAACAAATAAGATTTGTATCTACTGGCCGGATTTATACTATAAACTTCCATCTCAAAAGCTAAGTCAAAGTAAAACGTTTGCCCAAGTCATTTTATACCCCAAAGATAAATTCCAAAGTGTTGGAATAAAAACAAACTAAATTATTTACAATTTAAAAGAAACACAAGAAGAAAACATTGGAAAAGGAAAAAAGATATTATCTATATATAATAGGGATCTTGCTAACAAGTGTCCTTATGACACTGTTACGGAATTAAAAGGAACAAGTTTTAATTTGAATTCATATGATAGTGCATTTAAAAATTATAAGAGAGCATAATTTTTCACATTTCAATAAAAAAAAATCTTCTTTTACTTCCTTAACGAGTGTCCTAAGGACATTGGTTAGCTTTGATCATTTTGTAGAGTTATGCGAGCCATGGACCGAAGCTTTGATCATTAAGCTTTTCTGGGAAGAACATTGGCTATCCAACTATGTTGTCGAAACTCAAGGCAAGGTGGAAATTGAAGCAAAGGATTGATCTCAGAGATGTTGGCCAAGACTTACATGGTAAAGTTTCATCCCTTGGAGGATAGGTGGAAGGTCATGAGTGGCGGACCTTGGATGATCTTTGATCACTACCTTATTGTTAAGATATGATCGTCGGAATTTATTGAGGAAGCTGATACAATTGATAGTACCTTAGTGTGGGCTAGGTTTCCGAGTCTAAACATGGTATTTTTTATTATAAGAGTTTCTTGTTAGGCATTGTTCTTACCGAGGTCTTTAGCCGAGATCCAATGATCCTCCTTTATATACCAAGCCGATGATAGAGTACTGATGTTGTTGTTGTGTCCTTAACGAGCGAGGTGGAGGTACCTATAAAAGGGACTCTGATGCCTAAATTAGAGTATGTTTTATGTTCTGTAAAAATAAAGAGAGAAGATACCTGGTGCCTATTTGCCTCGCCCCTTAAGTATGATCGGTTACCGAGTATGGTAACTACTAAACATGACTTGAGATCGTGCTCTGATAGTTTCATAATGGCTTAGTGTTGGTAACCGTCAACGACCAAGATATGACAAGGTGTTGTACGATCCACAAGCAAATAGGCACCAAGTATCTTCTCTCTTTATTTTTACAGAACATAGAACATACTCTAATTTAGGCATCAGAGTCCCTTTTGCAGGTACCTCCACCTCGCTCGTTGAGGACACAACAACAACATCAGTACTCTATCATCGGCTCGGTACATAAAGGAGGATCGTTGGATCACGGCTAAAGACCTCGGTAAGAACATTTGGCGCCCACCGTGGGGCTCAGGAAAACTTTTCCTGCGGTCACACTTTTCATGGTAACGACTAGAAATATAGACACTACATACAACGAATGTAGGTGGAGAAATTTTCAACTGACTTTATATGATTCAATTTATCATGAGGCATGTATCAAAAACAAAAAGGTTCATAATTGTAATTCTATTATTTAGTTAAGTGTTACGATTAAATTAATAAATTTTATATTTTAATATTAATTCAAAAAAGTTTATTTCAAACAATTAATTAACGTTAGTTAACATTTAAATAATCTATTCTATAAAAAAAATATTTAAATAATATAACGTAACATTCAGGCACTAGGTTGAAATTGATATACTATTCTTTGGTAGAAATTAAGGCCGATGAATTGTTCGTCCACTTGCCTATCTAGCTCAGGTTCGTGTATATGATTTGCGGTCCCATCAGGAAAATGATAAATAAATGCTTCACTCCTTAATGTATCGCTTGAGTTATTTATTAATATATCTGCCAGTCTGCCTTTCTTTAAATAAATTAAAAAAAAAATTGCATCTCAAAAAATTAAAAAGAATTAGCAAAATATATTTTCCTTGGAATATACTACATATTATATGTATTAATTAAGCTTTTAGGTATCTAAAGAGTATTGAGCCGCCTTTAGTCCTGCATGCAAACGACTTAATTAAAGGAAAAATGAACCACCTTTCTTTCACCAACAAATAAAGAACATCGTTTAAATTAAAGATGAAATTAAAAAAAAAATTAATTAGTTGAGGAAAGAATGCACGCGATGCATTTTTTATTTTTATTTTTTTGAATGCAATGAACGCGATGCATATATACAAGAAATTTTGTATAGTAAATCAAATATTTGCAGACCTTGACACATACACTTTACGCACATCGTTGGCTAGACTAGATCGATGTTTGCAGAGAAAGATCAGTATAACTCAAATTTGGTTCACCGATGCCCATCGAATTGGGAGCAGTTAGTAGCATGCAAAATTTAATATATCTCCATACTTGTCAGAAATTACATCGATATTCCATTTTAATTTCATTTCATGAATTTTAGTCTTTGGCTCATCTCCTATGTATAGAGGGAAAGATGTAAAACAGACCAATAGCTTCCGAGAAGATACAAGTTAAATCAAAACACAGGAATTTTGTTTTTTTTTTTTTTGAAAAGCCAAAAGAAATTTTATTAATAAGAACTAACCAAAGAGTACAAGATGTACTAAAGTATAGAAACAGCAAAGTCACCTACACAGATACAAATGCTAAACACAGGAAAATAATTGATACGCACCTATGTGATATATGACACTTAGGAAGAGAAATATATATATATATATATATATAGAGAGAGAGAGAGAGAGAGAGAGAGAGAGAGAGAGAGAGATTAGTCATATGTTGGAAGTGAAAGATAACAACAAATAATAGTTAAGAGTTAATCAGATACGCAAGTGTAGTCATATGCTTTGATTATTTTTATTGCTATTTCCTACGAAATATTTCTCGCTCGAAGGTTGCGTGTTTTGATTTGATTGGACAAAAAATTCAATAAAAAATTGCGAAACAATATCTCGTTTGACTGAAATCTTGCGCGTACATGTATTACTATTTGATAAGTTCATGAATTACATATTTCGTGTGTTACAGGAAATTCGTAAAGGCAATAATCCTTATTTTATTTAGTCTTGGAATAATTTATTACAACCAAACCATTTATTCAGTCTTACACACGTGTCTCTGACTACAAGAAATCACATAATTTTTCAGGGCCAGTGGCGCATCATGCAGTTGAAGATTCAGCTTCATATACTTTTCTTTTCATTTTTTTTACCTTTTTGTGTTTTTTGTTTTATTTTCTTTTTCTGTTTCTTTTTTTCTTTTCTATTATCTATACAAGAAAAAATTATCATTGCTACTGTTACTAACTTTGAGCATGTATTATTTTATACTTTTTACATATTTATATTATTATACTATTTATATTTTTATTATATTACTCTTTTATATCTTTTATTTATAAAAAATTATATTCTTGAAATATTTAATATAATAATATGCTTAATATGACATAAAAATATGTTATTATTTTTATTAAATGAATGATAAATTTAAATAATTACGTATCTATTTATATAATAGAAAACCCAACCCTTGGTGGAACAAGTGTCACTCTCTCCATTTTTTTTCCTTCAAAACTTCTCTTTCTTTTCAACATTTCTTTTCATTTTTTTTTTTTACCTTTTTGTGTTTTTTTTTTTATTTTCCTTTTCTGTTTCTTTTTTTTTTCTTTTCTATTATCTATACAAGAAAAATTGATCATTGCTACTATTACTAATTTTGAGCATGTATTATTTTATACTTTTTATATATTTTTATTATTATATTATTTATATTTTTATTATATTACTCTTTTATATCTTTTATTTATAAAAAAAATTATTCTTGAAATATTTAATATAATAATATGCTTAATATGACATAAAAATATGTTATTATTTTTATTAAATGAATGATAAATTTAAATAATTACATATTCAAATTAATTACAATTTAATATATATTTATTACAGAATAATATTTAGATTCTATATTTAATAAATTTATATGTGAATATTTTATTTATTAATATTTATATGATAACGTTAAAAACATTTACATGAATAAGTAATAAATATATTAAAATTAATTTATTAAATATATTTTCATTAGAAATAATTTTAAGCTACTTCATTAACATTAAAATTTATTTTTTAACAGTATTTTTAAATTCAAGCACACGTAATCTAAATATGTAATAAATATATTGAAATCAATTTATTAAATTTATTTTTATTACAAAACAATTTGAAATTTCTTTATCCATAATATTATAACTGAAATATTTTTTTAATAATTTTTATGATAGAGACCACACAAGTATCTTTGAAAGATTTTTTACAAAAAAAAAAAAAAAAGTGTAATACCACCAAGTATGTTTTTTTTATAAGCATGTTATTGAGAAGTGTTTTTATGTTTGTGTTAATTGCCATAATTGCTAAGTAGATGTTAATCTAAATAGAAATGTTGTAACTTTTCGAACAATGAAATAAATAAGCTAAATATCTAAAGTGAATTATATAAACAATATTCCGTTGATTTAGAAATTAAATATTAGTCTTTTAAGTATTTGTTACAACAAATATACTTTGCTATAATAAGTTATTATTGTATGATCTCAACAAAAAAAAAAGTTATTATTGTATGATAATGTTAATTAAGGAGAAAAAAATACCTACATTAGATAACTTAATAGTTAGTAACTTAGTGCATTTTTTTCTCACGGGATGAAGATAATATTAAACACCTATAATAACACATCACATAAGTGCTAATGAAATATAAATTGTCTATTAGAAATTAAAATAATTTATTTTAAGTAATATTAATTTTAATAGTTTCCATCTAATTTAATTATTTTTTATATTTTAAATTATTCCAAATATTGTTTATAAATTATAATATTATAATTTAATAATTTTTTATTTACAAATATAGTTGTAAAATAATTGAATTATTTTATCATTTCACATTTTAAAATTAAAAAATTAATTGAATTTAACAAAAGTTAGATCCTTTTTAAATTTTTATATGTAATAAATTTCTCATATAATTTTATAAATATTTTAAATAAAATAAAAATATATATGATATTGTAATCAAATATATGTTCTCTACTTAAATACATTTTCTCACTCTTTCTATCATTTTTGAAAATTTAATTAATTAATTATATTTGTTTCAATAAAAATATTTAATTTAATAAACATATTTATTTGGAACATGCATAAAAATCATAGTTTTAAAAATTGAACTGGTAATCGATCCGGTCAAGATACTGGGCCACTGGGTCAATGGTCGAACCAGTGGATCACTAATTAAACCGCATGAACCAGTATTAAATATAATAATATAAATAGTAAAGTAATATAAATATATTATATTTTATATAGTAAAAATATATATTATATTTTATATAGTAAATATATATTATATAGATTTTATGTAGTAAATATGCGTTATATAGATTTTATATAGTAAATATATGTACATTTTATATATATTATATATTTTATATAGTAATTATATATATAGATTTGATTGTTATCTTTATTTATAATAACTTGTAAACATAGCTTAGTGATTGTGTTTTAACAAACTTGGTATGAGGGCATTATATACATTTTTATTATTAATTAAGGTTCCCATCTTGGGCCACGCGAATGCCTCCTTTCTTGAGTAGCGTAATACATGCATGGTTTTATAGTATAAAATATTAAATATGCTACCCACATATCAATCGTTGTGACTGGCTTAGGGGCTTGGATATTCTCACCCCACAAATTTCTATTCTCACCCCCACATTTTACTATTCTCACCTTCCTAATCTTGTAAAATTACTCTATTATCCCTCCTCCATTTCTTACACCCCACCCCACTTCCTTCTCCTCACAGTCTCCACCCCAACTCCCAACCTCGTGTCACTCTCCTCCTACTTCAGTTCCTAAACTTATTCACACCCGTAAGTTGTGTAGATCAACTGAATCATGGTTCTACTATGTTGAATGCACAACGGAATCCTAATTCCATTGTGTATGTCATTTTTCTAACACAACGGAATCACGATTCCGTTGTGTATGAAAAATGACATACACAACAGAATCACGATTCTGTTGTGCATGTATTTTTCAAACACAACGGAATCGTGATTCTGTTGTGTTAGAAAACACATGCACAACGGAATCACGATTCCGTTGTGTATGCAAATAAAATGAACAACGGAATCATGATTTCGTTGTGCACGTAAACAGTATTTGATTATTTTTTTTACTGTTATTCATTTAGTAAACTTTGAATTATTTTTTTTTCTTTTCAGTAGTAGCAATGGATTGGAATACTTTTATTTCTGATGAAGTTACGATGCCAAGTAGTTGGGGAAATATGATTGATGCAAGTGAAAATGCTTTAAACCTACCTGTTGAACAAAATGAAATGCAAGCAGATGATTATGTGATGGACATTGCACCTCAGCACAATTATCATGTCTTCTCCAATAATTTCATGACTGACGAGGTTGATTGATTAATTATTGTTTTTATCTATAAGATATTTTTTGTATCTGTGTTTTGTTAGTGAAGGAATACATTTTGTTTTTAGGCTTTTGAAGAGCGAGATCACTTATTGACGTGGGTTCGATCTGTCACAAAGGAGCTTGGATTTGTTATTGTCATAGAAAGGTTAGAAGCTGGCAAGAAAACTTTTGTCCTACTGGCTTGTGAAAAGGGAGGAAAGTACAAACAATATAGAGATAAGTTAGTCCGCATGACTACTGGAAGCAAAAAATGTTATTGCCCGTTTAAATTAAAAGGGAGGCTTGTGAAAGGCATTGGTTGGAAACTTTATGTGGTTTGCGGTTTTCATAACCATGAAGTCAATGAAACATTGGTGCGTCATGCATATGTTGGTCATTTAAGCAGTGAAGAAAAAAGTCTGCTAAATAAATGACCAAAAATATGGTGAAGTCTGGGCAAATTCTGTATTGTATTATGACTGACTGATGGTATTTTAAAGATATATTAGGTACTGATACAAAATTTAACCAAGATTGTACCCTTGTATAACAGAATCGTGATTTCGTTGTACAAGTGTACAACGGAATCACGTTTCCGTTAAAAAGTGTACAACGGAATCGTGAATCCTTTGTACAAGGGGGTGAAAACAAATTTGTACAATGGATCGTTCCGAGTCACGAACAAACGCCTGTTTCCCTCACCATCGATATGAACCCCAATATCCTTACACGTGCTATCATCGTCACTTGCACATAACACAAACTTATAGTCGTTGTCTTCAAGGGAAGAAGCTCTCTCAATTTTAAACGAACCATCTACCGTATTTTCGTACCCAGTAAGTTTAACGGAGAGCACTTCTGGCAGACCGTTGAGAATAACGGTCCACTGAGAAGGAGTGGGTGCACAAGGGGATGCGAAAGTGAAACTAATGTCCAAAACAAGGCCTTCGGGGATATTAAGGATTTTCAATGGGGATGAAATAATTAGTGGTAGCCCTTTGGAGACCTCAAAGGGAGATTGCACAACAGTGAGAGGGCGTGTTTCGGTGCCAGTTGCGGCAAATTCTATTCCACCGCCCTTTCATCTTATAACTGGCAACACGTAGTATGTGGCACGGTTTCAAAGAGGATTGCCATCAGTGTCGAGCACAAAAACAGCGGTGGCTGAAGGGAGTATGAGGTGAAGAATGCAGAAAGTAGAAACAGAGCGAACAAGGTAGTGCTCTTCATTTCTTAAGCGGCAAAGGCTTTTCTTGTTGAGTTGCGTGAATAAGCAACGTTGGAAGAATCTAGAGTACTTTATTGAAGTTGAACCCATAATTATGTAATTATTTATCATTTATTAATGACAATACTTAATTATTAAATATGTAAATAATTAAAAATATATATAAAAAAACATTTAACTCATAATATATTAATATGAATTTTTTTTTATAAAGGATGAATAAATAAGGAACAAATTAACCTACAAATTATAACACATATATACTTTATCTAAATAATCAAAATGTAAACATGAATTATAAAGTCTTATCAATTTTATGTATTATGTTTGTCTAGGCGGAAGTACTTTATATATTGAATATGTGCTACAAAATATGCAAAAAAAACTTGCAACATTTTTTTGTCACTTCTAAAACCTTAAATTATATATTAAAAATTGTATTAAAAATTGACATAAGTTAATTTGTAAGACATAAAGTTGTCTCTCAAAATTATCAAAAGTATCATATCTAAGAAAATAACAAGCTTCCACGCATATGAACTTAATCTTCTATATCTTGAGCATGATCATCTTCCTCTCCAACCTGCAAATATGAAAACATGAAATATAATTTTACATTTCTCTTAAATTACAAAATCCATATTTCAATCCCAAGTATCCAAAGTGATATGCACATAACTAGCATGTAAAATTTGTATGCCCGTCTTCCATTCACTAATGAATCCATAAAAGTCTAATGGTTTCATTAAAGTATGTCAATCTGTTTTTAAAAAGGAATCACATCACACCAAAACTTTTCAAAGTAACTTTAAACATTCCCGTGTGTGTGTGTGTATATATATATATAAGATAAGATAATAACTCTAAACCTATTACCAGCACCCGAAGGCTCTAATACCAAATTCGAGGATTGAAATATACATATTTAATATGAATGAATAATTAAGGGGTTGTAGTAGGAAATTAAAGTACAGAAATTAAATACTGAAAATAAATACTGAAATTAAATTGCGAATTTAAATTTCAAACTTACAAAATTTATTTCTGGAATACTTTTAATTACAGAGATTAGAAGATTTACAAAGGGAGAGAGAAGATAGAAGGAGGCTAAGTTTCGTCATTCCTTTTATGCTTCAATACAAAGTATTTATAGAGAAAGAAGGTCAATCTTCTATCTCGGAATTCAAATTTAGATTTCAAGTGCGGACTTCAAAGTGTCGACGGACTTCAAGAGTTGAATTCAAAATCTATAATTCTCGACTTTAAGACTATTCAGCCGCTGCTTTTGTCAAATCTTGTCGGCCAATAGTCCAAAACTTTAATTATTAGTCTTTCAGTAGTCACGGTGAGACCTTTCAACGAATCTTTTCTGATAATTCTGTCTACGGTCCTTCATAATTCATCAAAGTCAGGGGCTAGCTGTATCCCAAAGCAATCATCTTCATTCTGTAGATAGGGATTGCTAGTTCCTAAGTCTTCAGGATCTTCTCTTTCTTCGTCAGAGTCAAAAGAAGATAAGGCAGCTATCAGACTCTTTTTTATTTCTTCTTTTGAATGAGCTGATATTTGTAATTCAAAAGGGGCTTTCTCTTTGATAGAATTCTTCTTTTCAGGAGTGGGTGGCAACAGAGGCTTTCCCGACTTCCAATAACGAAAATTTTCAAATAGGATTTCTATATTGTATTTTTTCCACTAGAATACTGATGAAATTCATAAATATTATGAAGTAACCAACTTATTCCTATAGTAGCACAAAAGTTCAATAGTTTTTGATGATTTGGTATTGCTAGGGTTAATTCCTTAAAATTATTGTAATATTTAACAACTTCTTTGGGGAAAATAGCTTTTACTGATCCTACAAACTGAAACCAGTCTTGGAACCAAGTGGGTAATTCTAATGGAAGAGCATTTTTGAAGCTGAGATACCAAGAGTGCCTAGGATTTGGTTCTAACAGAACTTTATACTAGGCTTCTTGATAGTCGAAGTAATTATAAGAAGGAGGATCAAAAGGTCTTGAAAATTTCTTTTCAGTTAAGGGATTTTGAGACCATTCTAAAAATGTAATTACTTTCAAGATTTTCATTCTTGAATAGCTTATTAGGGAAGGATTGTTTCGGTCTTTTTCTGGGATTATTTCAGCAGAATATGTATCTATCAGAATAAATTGATACAATTTCATATTTTTCTTCAAATTCTGGTCTTTGGGAATCCATCCCCACCCTTTAGGTGAGAACTTTTCAATTATTTTATAAGGATCCATATTTTCAAATTCTGGTTCAAAAGAGATGATTCGTTTACAGGAGTCTTTGATGTAGTGATCAAGGGGTTCATTAGGTATTTCTTGAGGGTTTTTTGAGGAATTTTTCTGAATTAAAGGAGTAAACCTATTAGAGGTATTAGGAGTGCTTAGGGAAGAAGGTAAAATTCTAGAATTCTGAGGAGACTTGGCTACTTTTTGTGAGTATGAGGGGGCAAAGTCATCAAGGGATAGTCCTTTTGAGCTAGATGGAGCAATGGGCCTCATCTTTTGGGTGTATTTCCCTGTAAGAATTCACGGGTTAGGAAATCAGGAATTGAATTATTTTTTCCTTTAATAAATTCAATTTCAAAATCAAAACATGACAAAAGACTCTTCCATCTGGCAAAGATTTGTTTGGAAACAATATTTTTCACGTCTTTTTCTAAAACATCTTTTGCAGATTTACAGTCAATTCTTAATAAAAATTTCTTGTTTACTAAATCACTTTGAAATTTAGTAATACATAGTACAATAGATAATATTTCTTTTTTAATAGTACTATATTTTAGTTGGGCTTCCATCCAGGCACCAGAATGAAAACAGACAATCTATTCTTTAGGATTTTCGGAAAATTTCTGTTTTAGAATACCTCCAAATCCAATTTCAGAGGCATCAATTTCCACTATCATAAAGGCATTGGGATGAGATATACCTAGACATGGAAGGGATTTTACTAAGGACTTAATTCTGATAACTATTCGGGTTAATTCAAGGGACCAAGGCTTTGGATTCTTTCTAAGTCTATTAAATAAAGATTTACATATAATTCTAATATTAGGAATAAAGTCAGACACATAATTTAGACATCCCAAAAATCTTTGTAATTGAATTTTTTTTTATTTCATTAGGAAATTTAGAAGCAAATTCTATGCTTCTGGTTATTGGTGTTATAGTTCCTTGGTAAATTTCATGACCCAAGAACCTAATTCTGGTTTGAGCTAATTTCATTTTCTTTTGAGATATTACAATTCCATTTTGTTTGATTATATTTTTAAAAATATTTAAGTGTTTTAAATGTTGATCTAGGGATTTTGAAAAGATTAATACATCATCTAAATAAACCAAGGTAAATTGGCTATAAGGAGTTAAAATGGAATTCATTATATTTTGAAATTCTGAGGGGGCATTCTTTAATCCCATTCCATTCATAATGCCCAAATGGTACAGTAAATGCAATTTTATATTTATCTTTTTCTTGTAATTTTATTTGATAATATCATGCTTTCATATCAAATTTGGAGAAGATTATTGCATTGCATAATCTTCCAATCTAGTCTTTTTTATTGGGTAATGGATATCTAATCCATTTTAATGCATTATTTAAGGATTTGTAATTAAATACCATCCTAAGTTCTCCTCTTTCAATTTCTGAAGCATTATGTAGATAAAATGCAGTACAACTCCATGGAGACTTACTAAGTCTAATTAATCCTTTATTAATAAAGTCTTTTATTTCTTTTTTACAGTATTCTAGAGTTTCTCTATTCATTTGTCCTGGTCTGGCTTTGGTTGGTATTTTACTTTCATGAAAGTCTTCTTCATAGGGTAAACTTATTGTGAAAGAGTTTCTATTCCAAAAGGCATTGGGTTTTTCTGCACAGACTTCTTTAATAAATGTATTTTCTATTTCTTTAATTTTTTCTTTGACAAGGGTAGTATTTAATTGTTCTTCTATTCTTTTATAAATTATCTCCTTTTGAAGCAAAGATATTTGATTATTTTTAATACTTATTTTGTTTATGAAATTATTTTCTTCTCTATTTTTTATATTATGTATTTCTTTATGTTTTATGGGTCTTAAAAATTCAAAAATAATTTCTTGTTTGTTTATAATTGTCTTAATTCCTTTTTCTGATACTTCAAAAGGATAGATTTGTGTTAGAAAGGGGGTTCCTAGAATCATTTCTTCTGTAATATCTTTGGTTAAGATAAAAGTATTTCTAAAACAATTTCCTTTATTACATATACTTGCATTTGACAATTTATATTGTACTTTTAAATTTGCACTATTGGCTGTAGTTAATTTTTGAATAGTTTTTTTTCGTAATATTGAGTGAGAATTAATCCTTCTTGAATACAATTCAAATCAGCTCCTGAATCTATCAGGATTGTAAATGTTTTATGAAAAGATTTACCTATTTTTAAAGTTACTCTAGCTTGCCATTTTTGTTGTATTATTTTAATTCTATTTATTGATTCTATTTCTTCTGCTTTTGGTTCTATTTCTACTTCTTTTAGGGGATCTGTTAGTTGTAATAAAGTAATATCTTGTACTTGTAATTTATTTAATTCAATTCTTATTGTTTGTATTTCTGATTTTAAATCATTTATTTAATTCATTTTTTATTGTTTGTATTTCTAATTTTAAATCATTTATTTCTTTTTGTAGATCGTTTATAGTAACTTTTCTCTTTTATATTTCTGCTTTCTTCAAAATACTAGCAAAATCATATCCTTCAAAATTTTCTATTTTATGAACAATTTCTTCCTCTTTTTGTTCTAATAACATTTTTTATTTTATTTAAATATTCATACCTTTCTTCTTCATTGGTTGTCTTATCTACCATTTCTAATACTAACTTAGCTATAATCTTATCATATTAATTTGATATGAACATTCACATTTTTTTGTTTCACAGTTTTCTAATTCAGTTTCACTTTGAGATGTTGATTCTTCCTGAGCCATATAAATATTAGTGTCTTCTTCAGATTCTTCAGACTCATTTAACATTATTTTAGCGATTTGTTCTTTTAATTCTTCGCTCATGTTTAATTCATTAATTTTTTCTTTTACTCTACAGTCTTTTTTCATATGGCCAAATCTGCCACAGTTATAACAAACTATGTTAGTTTTTCCTTTGTTTGTAGGGGTATTAGTGTTTTCTTTATTTGAGGCTGATTTTTTATGAGAATAAATTTTTCTTTTCCTGTAAGGAGATTTATAAGTATTTTGTACTGGTTTATTTCTTTTTATAGTTTTTCTTTTTATGGTTGAAGGGAGAGAAGGTCTATCATAACCATATTGAGCACAAAAGTTTCCTAATTCTTTTATTCCTTTAGCTTGGTTTTTCTTAATCCTATTTTCTAGTTTCATATTGTTACATAATTCTAATCCAGTATTTTTTACAATAAAAATTATTCTTCCATATGTTAATTCGGTTATAGGAGTATTGGGGTATTCTTGTTGTAAGTGTTCTCTAACTTTATTTCCAAAAACCATTGGTAATCCTACTATGAATTTTTCTTTCCAAAAGGCTTCTCTACGGTCTTCTCTAGTTAAGACCATTGCCATAAAACTATTAGTATACCACCTAAAATCTCCTAAGGTACGACATTTCAAGTTATGTAATAATATTGAAGTTCGTTCATTGAATAAATTTGTATCTCCTATAAAATTATGAATTATTGCAATAATTAAAGTTTCTACCATTATTGAAACTATGGTTTCATTTTCCTATTTAACATTGGAGGCAATATATGTTTTTTGTTCAAGGGTTAAATAATTATCCCATCAACCATTGATATGCCAGTAAATCTGGCAATAATTAATTTTAGGGTTTGATCTTCAGTGTTTTTGACTCTATAGGCAAAAGCTGCCATAATCATTTCATTTGTTTTTCGTAAAATTTGATGATCAGTCATGCCATCTATATTCCATTATGTAATTCCTGATCCATCAAAGGTTGACGAATGTTCTAGCTCCCATTCTTCAAACTGAATATCAGGAAGCGTAGGCCTATTATAAAAGTTTCTTGTGGCTGGCCTAGGAGCATAGTTGTTAATCGCGGTCATAGCGGCCGCTATCGCGGCGTTGCGTTGCGGAGCGGACCCTCGGCGCGACAAACACCTTAGGTGCGGGGCGGTTTAATGGTGCGGCTGACGTGGGCGCGATCGCAGTGGAGCATCGCGGCGCGATCGCAGTCCCTGTAGCGGATCGTGGTCTGCGATTTAGAATTCGAACAAAAACCCAAAAGTGCCCTTAATTTTTTTATTTTGGGTTTTGAGCTTCTGTTCTCAGAAGCTCTTCGAAGGACCACGAAAGCTTGTGTTGCATGCCCTAACGAACGACCCACCCACTTCTTTTTTCTCCGACGAGCTTCGTTCTCCGGTGAGCAACCACTCCAGCCCGCGACCCACTCCGACGCACGACCCACTCCGACGTGCGACCCACTCCAGCGCACGACCCACTCCGGCGCGCGACCCACTCCGACGCACGACCCACTCCGGCGAGCAGCCCACTCATTTTGCGGTTCTGCCACTGTCTCCCTTTCTTTTCTTCTCTCAGTTTTCATTTTGTTTATCAATTATTTTTCTTCTCTTTTTATTCTACTCGTTTTTTCTTCTCTCATTCTCCTCTTTATTCTTTTTTTGTTTTCCTTTGTTTTTATTGCTAGTGGGCTCAGCAATATTCTTTTTTTTTTTCCTTTTTGGGTGTTTTTACTATGCATAGTGCCTAGCATGGCTTCTTCTGATCAACAAAAAAATACCAACACAGTGGGATCTTCAAGTGGAATGTTCAAGCCTACGGGTGATAGGATTGATGATTTTTGGTAGTGGAACAGCTTGAAAGATAAAAACAACAGGAAGAGTGTCACTTGTGATTTTTGTCAGAAAACATCTACAGGAGGAATTACTAGAGCCAAAAGACATCAACTTGGAATAACAGGAGATGTGGGTTCTTGTAGGAAAGTACCGGAGGATGTTAAATTAGAAATGCAGGTAGCTTATGACAAGAAAAAAGCTGAAACTGAGGCATACATGGAGAACACACTAGAAAATGAAGAAGAGGAAGATGACATCCAGGAGATTGCAAGACTTAAAAGTGGAAAAAGGCCTTCAACATCTTCAAATGAAGCCTCTTCAGTTGCTGCCAAGAAAAGGACCACAAATAATAAAGGCCCTCTTGATTTTATGTTCTCCAAAAAACATGAAGAAAGTATCAAATTGGGAAAAGCCATGAGACAAACAAATGTCAAAGATCCTTTTGACAAGGCATCGAGAGATAGGGCAATTCAGTACATTGCCCGTTTCTTTTTTAGGAATGGAATACCATTCAATGTTGCTAAATCAAAAAGTTTCAAGTTGATGATTGAAGCAATTGGCACCTATGGTCCTCATTTAAAGCCTCCAAGCTATCATGAATTAAGAGTTCCACTACTCAAAATGGAGTTGGAATACACGAAAGGCTTATTGAAGAGTCATGAGGACGAGCGAATAAAATATGGATGTTCAATTATGTCAGATGGTTGGACTGATAGGAAGAATAGGACTTTGATTAACTTTTTGGTGAATTGTTCATTGGGAACACAGTTTGTGAGGAGTGTGGATGCTTATGAATACATGAAGACTGGTCAGAAGATCTTTGAGCTTTTGAATAGCTTTGTTGAAGAGATTGGAGAAAAGAATGTTATTCAAGTGGTGACGGACAATGGAAGTAACTATGTTATGGCGGGTAAGAATTCAACCATTCTCAATGAAGTTTTTAATTTTATAGTTATAAGTTATAACTTTTAATTGTTACTCACTTACTCTTCTAATCAAAGTTTAATGATTTTGGTCTTTTTAGGAAAAATTTTACAAGTCACAAGACCAAAAATTTTTTGGACTCCATGTGCTGCACATTGTCTTGACTTGATGCTAGAAGATATTGGCAAGATCCCAAAGGTTAAAAGGGTTATACAAAGAGGCATCAAGCTTGTTGGCTACATTTACAACCATGCATTGGCTTTGAACACCATGAGGAAATTCACAAACCAAACTGAATTGGTGAGGCATGGAGTTACAAGATTTGCTACCACCTTCTTAACTTTGCAAAGATTGCATAAGCAAAAGGCCAATCTAAGAAGGATGTTTACTTCGGACGAATGGTTGAAGTCTAAGGCAGCTAAAGAACCTAAGGGAAAGAAAGCAACAGATGTTCTTATGCCATCATTTTGGAATGATGTTGTCTACACTTTAAAAGCTATGGGGCCTCTTGTAGGTGTGTTGAGGTTGGTGGATAATGAAAAAAAACCTGCAATAGGTTTCATTTATGAAGCAATGGATAGGGCCAAAGAGGCAATTCAAAAAGCTTTCAATGGCAATGAAGAGAAGTATAAGGCTATCTTTGCAATCATTGATAAAAGATGGGATTGCCAACTTCACCACCCTTTGCATGCAGCAGGTTATTATCTAAATCCTAGGTTCTTTTACACCAATCCAAACATTGACAATGATGATGAAGTGGGTGATGGCCTCTACAAATGCATTGACAAGCTTAGTGAAGATGATGACTTTGTACTTGAAGTTCACAAACAGTTGCTAATTTATAAGAGGGGTGGAGATAGGTTTGGTATAACTGCAGCAGTAAGAGCAAGGAATGAAGTGTCTCCTGGTAAGTGGGAAAGTTCACTTATAAATTTGAATGATTATTTAATAATTTATTTGTGTAAAACTGTAAATACTAATGCATATCAATTGCATTATTTACAGCTGAGTGGTGGAAACTGTATGGAGGAAAAACACCACACTTGCAAATCATTGCCATTAAAGTTCTAAGTTTGACTTGTAGCTCATCGGGATGTGAGCGTAATTGGAGTACCTTTAAGCATGTAAGTTAATCTATTAATGTGAAAGTGAGCTTTTTAAATTTGATTGTAAAAGTAAAACATTGGAAGTTTGGAACTTGGAAGCTGAAATTGAATTTAAAACTAAAACTAACATTCATATTTTTTAAATTATTATAGATTCACTCAAAGAAGAGAAGTAGGCTTGAGCACCAAAAGCTTCAAGACTTGGTTTATGTTAAGTATAACCAAGCTCTTCTAGATCGTTTTGATTCTCGTGATGTGATTGATCCCATTGCTTTAAATGAAATTGATCAAAGCAATGAGTGGTTATTGGGAGAATTGGAAGGAGAAAAAGATGTTGAAGATGAGTTGGTTTTTGATGATGATGATTTGACTTGGTTAGATGTTGCTAATGCAATTGGGGCTACTGAACCTTTGAAATACACCAGGAGACAAACACAAATGAGGAATGTAGATGCTGCAAATGAAAGAGGAAAAAAGGTGGCACAAGTGGAAGAAGAGAATGAAGATGAAGAGGAGGAAGAGTACAATTCTAATGCTACACACACACACACACACACACACACACTTGGATTTAGAAGAGGATGAAGATTGAAGATTCTGAATTTCTGATTAGTATTTAGAAACTTGCATTTGTCACACACACACGCACGCACACACACGCACACGCGCACGCGCACACGCACACGCACACGCACACACACACACATGAAAGAGGAAAAAAGGTGGCACAAGTGGAAGAAGAGAATGAAGATGAAGAGGAGGAAGAGTACAATTCTAATGCTAGTGAAGAACTTGAAGAAGACAATGACTTGGATTTAGAAGAGGATGAAGATTGAAGATTCTGAATTTCTGATTAGTATTTAGAAACTTGCATTTGTCACACACACACACGCACACGCACACGTACACGCACACACACACACACACACGACACACACACATATTTATTTAACATATATACACATGCACACGCACACGCACACGCACACACACACACACACACACACACACACACACATATTTATTTAACATATATAAAAAAGCATTAGAATAGCGGCCCGCTATCCGCTATCCCGCTATCCCACACACACACACACACACACACACACACATTTATTGAACATATATAAAAAAGCATTAGAATAGCGGCCCGCTATCCGCTATCCCGCTATCCCACTTTAGGGGTCGGCCGCTCCGCTCCGCGATGCCGGTATTGACAACTATGCCTAGGAGTAAATTTACTTCTGTAGTTATTTCCATAACTATTTCCTTTTAATTTGAATAGTGAATCATCAAATTGTTCTTCGCTAAATTCTTTGCCTAATTCTTCAATTGGAATGTTGGTAATAGTATTTATTTTGCTAATGTTTAATTTATCTAGTTTTTTATTTATTTCTTCTAAGATTTCATCTGTTCCTTTTCCAATTTTTAAGTTTTTTAATTCTAATTATGAAAACTTAAAAGGTTTTGTTAAAGGCTTTTCTAATTTAGAACTATCTCCTTTATTATTTGTAATTAATTTTTTCTGTGAATTATTTACTTCAATGGCTACTTGGTGTAGTAACTGATTAGTATTATTTAATTGGTAATGCATTTTTTGTACATCATTTCTGTTAGCGTTTTGTTTTTCTAATAATTCTTTGTCTTCAGTTATCATTTTAAATAGGGAAACTACTATTTCTTTATTTTGAACATTTGGAAATTTAATTTCTTCTAAAAGGGGAATACTTCCTATAGTTTCTCCTTTAGCTGTTTTCCATATTTTTTTTGCATATTTTATCATATTTTCTTGTAAATTAGGTAAACAATTTATTTCAAACCATTCAAAATAAGGAATGTTTTCTTGAATTTCTTTTAAATAATCATAATAATTTTCTCTATATTTTCTTAATTCTTCTTGACTAAAGGTTTCAAAAAACAATTTTCTTTTTTCTTTGTTTTCTTCTTTTAAGAATTCGTTTAAGTAATTCTTTATTTATTTCAAAGCTTTTAATGACATTTAATTGATTCATTTCAAATTGAGTAGGTGAATTTTGGTTGAGCCGATTCATACTGCAACGAAGGAGCAACAGATGCTTCAGCTGCATATTCTGGGGTAGGTATTATTGGGTCGCTTCTAACTCCTTTTAGGTACAATCCTTTAGGAATTGTAAAGTTAGAATAATCTACTGATCTACTAGTGTTGTTTGGTACTGATGTTTGGGGGATCCTTAGGGAATTACTTCTTCTAAGTAGAGTAAAGGCTACTTCTACAGTCCCTGATTTGTACTCTATTATGTCATTCAACACAACAGGTATAGGTTTTTCTGGAGAAAGGATATCTTCTAATTTCCATTTTAGACCACTGGTTATTTCTTCATGTTTCAGAGTTTTGGGTACAGTAGCATTTACCTTTTCTGGGTTTACTAAAAGTAAGGTTGCTTCATCACTAGGGGACATCAAAAGAACTCCTGGGACTAATTCAGTTTTCATTACCTTATAATATAACCTATAAATTATAGTAATTGGAATGGAATTCGGATTCCAGTCATCATCTAACATTTTTATATCTAACATAATATTATGGGGAGTGTTGTGAAAACTAGACAAAGCTATAGAGTAATTCGGATAATTATTTATGTAAACGAGTCCATTATGTAAATTTGTTTCGAATAATGCAACAATTTGGTTTTGTAATTTTATCGGCCTATTATCTCTGAGTGATGCAAATAGGGACATATCCATACCTTGCCTAAACAGAGGTTTAATAGCAATTTGGATTGATCCTATATGCAGGTATTTATATTTCTTAATATGTTCAACAATTAATTGTCTAGAAATTAAGGGAATAGTTTCATGGCAATTTTTTAGATTTATTTCTTTTTCTACAGTTTTAATTACATATTCTCCAGTGAACATGTCTTTAAAACTAGTTTTATACATAGTTGATATTTCTAATTTTGGTAATGACCACTTGTTTAATTAGGATTCTATTTCAGGAATTCTAAGTTCATAATGAATAATGGTATTATTTATCTCTTCTTGTTCTAATTTCATATCTTCTATCTTTTCTTTTCCTTTCTTAGACATTAATTTTATTAATTTTGACATTAGTTCTAGTCTATCTTACCCCCGAACCGAGACCATCAGGCTAAACCAACAGATTCACTGCCTCTCTCTAGGACTTACTACCGGGACCACCCTTACCGGCTGACCAACGCTTCAGATGATAGACGGACTAGTGATAATGCCTAATTAATAAACTTAAATGACTGTAGATGGAAAAAAGGACAAAAAGATACACAATTAAACAAGACAGGATAATAACTCTAAACCTACTACCAACTCCCGAAGGCTCTGATACCAGATTCGAGGATCGAAGTATACATATTTAATATGAATGGGTAATTAAGGGGTTGTAGTAGGAAATTAAAGTACAGAAATTAAAAAAGAGTCTGATAGCTGCCATATCTTCTTTTGACTCTGACGAAGAAAGAGAAGATCCTAAAGACTCAGGAACTAGCAATCCCTATCTACAGAATGAAGATGATTGCTTTGTGATACAACTAGCCCCTGACTTAGATGAATTATGAAGGACTGTAGACAAAATTATCAGAAAAGATTCGTTGAAAGGTCCCACCGTGACTACTGAAAGACTAATAATTAAAGTTTTAGACTATTGGCCGACAAGATTTGACAAAAGCAGCGGCTGAATAGTCTTAAAGTCGATAATTATAGAATTTGAATTCCGCTCTTGAAGTCTGTCGACACTTTGAAGTCCGCACTTGAAATCTAAATTTGAATTTCGAGATAGAAGACTGACCTTCTTTCTCTATAAATACTTTGTATTAAAGCATAAAAGGACACGACGAAACTTAGCCTCCTTCTATCTTCTCTCTCTCTTCTGTAATCAGAAGTATTCTAGAAATAAATTTTGTAGGTTTGAAATTTAAATTTGCAATTTAATTTCAGTATTTATTTTCAGTATTTAATTTTTGTACTTTAATTTCCTACTACAACCCCTTATATATATATATATATATATATATATATATATATATATATATATATATATATATATATATATATATATATATGCAAGGTGGATAGTTACTTCCAGGTGGATAGTTATATAGCACAAATTAATTAAGTTCAATATTTAAAAATTTAATTTAAATAAGTTAACAAAAAATTTATCAGGGTATAATATAATTATCAAAATAATTTAAAAAATTTCTTCTTACGTTACTTTTACTCAAACAAAATTTAACTAAACTAAACAAGAACATAATTTAACGTGCAAACTTATGCCAAAAAAATAGGATAAAAATTATTTATTTTGATAAACAACAAAAAAACTTATTAAAATAAGCGAAAAGAACTTTAAGTTGCGCAAAAGGAAAAATTACAAATTATTGAATATTTTGTTTCTATTTCAGTTCAGAATTTTATATATTGATTATTTAAATATAAAAAATTAATTGATGATCTACCTATCTAATAGATTAAATGGTAATGCTCAATTACCTTCCAATCTTTATGGCATTTGTCATTGACTCATTTCTTGTACTTGCTTATATAAAAGGCTCACAACTTCCACGAAGTATCTCCTCTCTGCAAAATATAAAACTATTAGGTGCAGCAATAACTACAATCATTTCTCAAAAATAAAAGATGTCCAGGGAGAGTAGGCGTATAAAATTCTATAGTACACATCAAAGACAATAGTACACAAATTAAAATTCTATAAACCCACATTTACCTTTTGAAGCCAACATTTCTTGGCTTGCTTTTGCAACATCTACAACTCATTTTGCAGCTTGTGCAGCTCATGGAACCTCTTTTGTAAAAGAAAGGTAAATGAACATCATCCAATCAAAGAAAGAAGAAAGTCGTGCACTCACTGTATTAAAAGCTCAACTACTTATGAACCATATCCAAGCTGAAATCAAAGAAAGATAAAAGATAAGAAGGATGTTAGAAGTTTGGAAGAATCTGGTAAAACAAAACCATAAGCTGGAAAATAGAAGTTACCCTCATGGCACTAGGGTGTGTAACAAACGTACAATGCGAGCAGATGAAAGTGAAGGAAAAATTGTCTCTCAGACTTGCTCACTATTTGATCTCCAAAAGGTTTATGACCATTACTCAAACTTTGGAGTGCTAACTGATGATGCCCCTTAAGGCAAGCCTGTAAATAAAAGATATGGAATGTGGAATGTTACATCAAAAAGCAACCTTAAGAAACAGAAAATGGGATAACAAGCATAACAATCTGTAGCATGACCATAAATAACAAGTTAACAACAAATTATAAACTCAAAGCAAACACTGAAAACAAAAAGCCCACATACAGCAGAATGAGAAGGCACATTGTTTACAACAACTCCACATATTTGCGTAAAAAACTTATAAGTGCTATCAAGCACAAATTTTTATAGAAAGGAAACTGGAAGTTTCAAGCATTTTAAACCAGTTAAAGATACTGACCTAGTTTATAGATAGTTTCAGTATCAAAATATCTGTTTTGAACAGAGTAGGCAGACAAGCCCTCTATCATAGAAGCCAATAAGACAGACCCTATGCAGATATGCAGTAGAAAAATAGGATTATTTATGCCAAAGATGCATATTGGATGACACACAGAATATCAAGAAATTGATTCTTTGATTCATCAATAGGTCCTGTCACACAAATACCATCATATGCCTAATTCAAGTAATGTCAACGTTAGTTAAAACAGATGAACCAAGGCAGAACTTGAAAGAAAACCAAGTATACCAAGTAGTACAAAGAAGTGGTGTGTTGAAGCATCTGCCACCAGTTGCAGATCATTTCGAGAATTTTTGTAATGTGACGCAACATATAAGGCTGTCATATGCTGCAGGAAAGCCAGTACATTAGCACCCCATCTAAACATGTGAAAATATTAATCACAACCCACCCAACATCATCAGATAATTAAATCTGGTCTTACATGTAAAAAAAATTCACTATCTTTGTGATAGGAAAAGAGTATCTCGATTAACATAGTATAGATCACACTCACTACGTGAAGTTAACTTAATTTGAGTTAAAAGAAAACAAAGTTTTTTCAGTAATCAAGTCACATAAGGAGTTAACTCTTTTAAATGGGGAGACATGTCAAACTTGGTTAAAGAGAGGAAGGAAATGGCTAATAATTCAAAAGGATTGATAATTCCTCTTAAAAGTTGTTTTTGGCATGATATATGGAAGGTTTCACCCAAAGCAGAACACTACTCATTCCCACTAAGCAAAGACTTCACCATTGGCAGTGGAATAGCAGCAACTTCATCAATAGCCAACAATTCAAGTTGAGAAAGCTTTTCATGCTCGTGTGGCAATATATACCGAAAGAAATTAAGATGGAAAAAAAAAGTCCAGAATTTCATCAATGTTGGTTTTTGGTAAGTTTTCATCATTATTGTCTAAGACAACCTTACTTCAATCCTTAAACCCTCGACCCCTGCCACCAAGGTAAAAAAACAGAAGGGAAAAAATAAAATCAAGATAAAAAACATAAAGGGGAAGATAAAATCCATTATTTTAAGTCATGGTTAATACCTACATTTAACCTATCCTGATTCCCCAAACTCCTTCAGCACTCTTCTCGCATTGTTCAATTGCTTCGCCTTGTAGAGTCTGTTGATAACCGCATTCTGGGTCAAAACTTAACGCACGAAACTGTGCCTCTATAAGTCCCTAAACAACATCAGGGATTGTTACTGTAACTGTTCTTGCACAGACCATTGATCAGGAAGTTCCTAAATAGCAATAGTGGAGGCATTGGCATAAACCTCGCCACGGAGCACGACGTCCGTGAAAACGCGTCAAGGGTTATGCCTCGGGCGCGAGTATTTATTCGAGCATGTCCTTGCTTCTCGCATTCAGGCAAAGGGAAGCAAAGGGTTGGGGGTAGAAAACGAAAGGGGCAGAATCCATACCTGAGGAATGTTGAGGCTGCAGAACGGTGATTTGGGGGAGACGCTGTAACATTACTTCATCTTCCAACGAGTCAGAATAGGGGAAGAGTGCTTACGAGTAGGGGTGAGCATCGGGCGGGTATGGGCGGGTTCGGACTCAAAATGGCTCACCTGGCGAAATCCGATCAGTGCTTTTTCTGGACCGAAACCGACCGTTTGCTACTTCGGTTAGAGCGGGTTTCGGATTGGCGGGTTACGGCGGTTGGGTTTCAACGGGTTGAAGACACCAACAGATCAGTCCATGAGCAACGATGTCACGCCGTCACAGCAAAGAAAACAAGCCAACTTGTAACCTCTGTCAATTGCTGAACAAGACGAACAGTCGCGCTAATGGTGGTTCTGTGTGTGCGTTTTGGTCCTACTCCATTCTGTTAATGGCTAAGTTAGGGATGAAAGAAACAAATGCGGTCTTTAGATGGAATGAGGGTTACTAGATATTTGTGTAAAGGGGAAGGGGGAGATAATGAAGGGAAGGGATAGAAGGAAAGGGATGTGCAGGTGCGGGATGTGAAGTGAAATGTGAAGGGAAGTGGGTGGGTGGAGAAGTGGAGTGAATAGTGAAGGGAAATAATTGCAGTGCAGTGACACAAGGCTCGATACCGAGTGAATCTGAATACCAACTTTGTAAATTGTGCAGACCCATTGTTTCCAAGTTTCGAAATGCATGGCTTGGATTAATCTCAGTATAAAAATCTATAAAATCAACTGTCAAAACTGTGCAACTTTTTATGAGCATCTCTTACTCGGTCGGGTGCGGGTTTCGACGGATTTATTTTCTTCAACCCGCGCCCGCCCGACACAACCCATATAGAACTGATTTTTCATATATTTTAATCCGAAGCCCGAACCGATCCGCCCGCATAGCTTATTTTTACATCGGATTGTGCGGGTTGCGGTCGGGTGACTCATTTATGCTCACCCCTACTTACGAGGTGAATAGTGTTAGGTTTTGGGAAGGGGTATTTTAATTTTTACGGAGAGTAGTGCTTGTTAAATTTTATTTTTAGAATATTGAATGTTATAAGGCACAGTTATTTAGTGTGGTATGATATAGTAACTATCTGGCACCCGCGGTCTAATCCAAATCTACGGTTTCAAGAACGTGGTCTAATATAAATAAACTTTAAATTTTATAAGCTACGTTTTTTTAGTTGTTGCCTGATACATCTACGGCTAAGAGACCATGATCTATTCCAAATCAACGGTTTTAAAAATGTTGTCTAATATGAATAGACCACGTTTCTTGTCTACGGATGAAAACTGCGGTGTATTTCATGTTTCAACCACGATTTTTAACTGTGGAACAAAAAGCGTGGCCTAAACTCATAAATGTTGTAGTGATGGATAAGTTGGGAAACGGTGTGTAAGCCTAGAAGTAATGGGGATTTGAGAATTAAAAATATTGAAATTTTCAATGATACGCTACTTGCTAAGTGGAGATGGAAGATGTTTTCTTCTTATGATGCTATGTGGGGGAAGGTGTTAATCTCAAAATATGGGGGGGTGGAGAGGGCTTGTTGGTGTGGAGGAGAGCAATACATCATCTATTTGGTGAAGGGACATAAGGAGGATTTGTGAGGGCAATAATGATATTAATTGGTTTGATAATATGTGTAAGTGGAAAGTTGGAAAGGGGGACAAAATACAATTTTGGCATGATAAATGGGTGGGCCAAGAAAGTCTTGCAATTATGTATCCTAAATTATATCTAAACTCTACACACACACAAAAAATGAAGTGGTTGAAAGGGTGGGAAGATAGGAAGGAAGTGAGTGGAAATGGAATTTATTATGGAGAAGGGATTGCTTTGAATGGGAGAGGCAGTTGGTTGATAATTTATAGGAGGATTTGAGGAACGTCAGTGTGTCAAGACATATAAAAGATTCATGGTTGTGGCTGGTGGATAAATCTGGAACATACTTTGTCTGATCAACTTATGGAGCACATGGTGAGTGCATGCTCGGTAACCAGCATTTGGGTTTGTTTACAAAAATCTGGAGTCTGAAAATTCCACCGAAAGTAAGCATATTGTTATGGAGGTCTACGTGGAATAGATTACCAACAGTGGATAATTTGAAAAGGAGAAACATTATATTGGATAATCAAAGGCAGAGGTGCTCGTTTTGTAATAATGAAGATGAGACTCTGGGCCACATTTTGTTCTCGTGCATGAAGGTTGATGCAGTATGGAAAGAATGTGACTCGTGGATAAATATCCAAACTGTGCTATCGATGGAAGTTAGCATGCAGTTCAGTCAACATTATCTTTTACATGGGAATGTATGTTCGAATAGGAGATAGAAATGTGTGGGTGGCTATTGTGTGGGTCCTTTGGAATTATAGGAACAAAGCTATATTTCAGGGAATTTCTTTTGATAAGGAATTTGTCACGAATGATATCAAATTTCACAATTGGTCCTGGTTGAAGAGCTATGAAGACAGATTCTACTACTCATTTGCACAGTGGGAGTCTAGTATTGGTGCATGCATAATTGGCAGAGGATAGAGACCTGACAATAATGTCACTGGAAAAGCATTGGAGACATTTGGGATAATTTGATTAATATTCTGCATAATGTGAAAAATTTGTAGTGTGTCTTTTGTTGTGGGTCCTCCCCTGGTTTGGTTTACATGGAAATGAGGGACATTTATATGACATGTATATATGCCAATGGGGTAGAGGTTCAAAGTAGGAATGTCTGTGTTGGGTACCAGAGTAATTAACAAAATAATAACTCACAACTAAAATAAGAGATGAGAAAAATAGGAATTGACACACAATATTTTAACGTGGAAAACCCTCAACGGATAAGGGAAAAATCACGGGCAAGACCAGAGAAATATTTTTACTAAGTGGAAGAAAATTACAACCTCTCTCTAAATATAAGGAGAGAACAATTACACTCTTTCTTATAATAGGAGAACACACACAACACTAATGTTGCTAACTTTCTCAAATGAAAATACTACAATTGTAGTGGGATGCAAAGAAGAGCAAAATGGCTTGCTATTTATAGGCACAAATTGGAACATACGCATTAAATGCCATGAGAAAATTTCTACCCTTCAACCAATTTTGTAGGCCTAGCTATGTAGAGGTAAATTTTTCCAACCGTTCCTTTTTTACTTGCATGCCACAAAAGCGGCTTTATGTCCACGGCTTCACAATCTCCCACTTAAAGCTACTTTTGTGAGTTTTCAAATATCTCTTTATCTTGTCATTTCCTTGCTGCTTACGTTTCTGATAGGACAAATAAGGATCGACACCATACAAACTTGTTTGTATTGATCGGCTTCGTCATGACATCTGCTAGGTTATCTTTGGTGTGAATCTTCTGCATATCCACACTTCCTTCCTCTACTACTTCTTTGACAAAATGATATTGAACACCTATGTGCTTTTGTCCTGGAATGAAAGGCTGGATTCCTTGCAATGTGCAAGGCACTCTGACTATCACAATACACAGTAGTCTTCGGCTGCTTGTGCCCAAGTTCCTCCAATAGCCTTTGAATCCAAATAGCTTCCTTGCATGTCTGGGTAGTGGCCATGTACTCTGCTTCTGTAGTAGACAGAGCTACAACAGTCTGTAATTTGGATAACCAGCTCATTGCCCCTCCTGCAAGTGTAAACACATAGCCAGTAGTAGACTTTCTTTTATCGAGATCACCTGCAAAATTTGAATCAACATAGCCCCTGACAACAAATTTTGATCCTTCAAAACATAATGCAACATCCGAGGTTCCTTTGATGTATCTAAGGGTCCTCTTAACAGCATTCCAGTGCTCTCTACCAGGATCTGCCATGAACCTACTAACCTTTCCCACTGCTTGTGCAATGTCTGGTCTTGTACAAATCATAGCGTACATAAGGCTTCCCACCATTGATGCATACGGTACTCAAGACATTTCCAACCTCTCTGCTTCATTGCTAGGACTCATACTTGAGGATAACTTATAATTGACAGGAAATGGGGTAGAAATTGGCTTACAGTCTTGCATGTTGAAGCGCCACAAGACCTTTTGTAAGTAATTCTTTTAAGAAAGCCAAAGCTTCCTATCTTTTCTGTCTCGATGAATTTGCATCCCTAAAATCTTGTTTACTAGTCCCAAGTCCTTCATATCAAACTCCCTAACCAACTCTGCCTTCAATTCTTGGATTCGATCTTTGTTGGGGCCTACCACCCAAATTTCATCCACATACAACAGCAAAATAATGAAATCATTATCATCAAACCTATTGTAGTATGTACAATGGTCTGAACTCAGTCTGTTGTAACCAAGGCTAATAATGAAGGAATCAAATCTCTTATACCAACATATTGGCGCCTGTTTTAGACCGTACAGAGATTTGGTCAACCTACAAACCAAGTTTTCTTTTCCTTGTTCTTTAAAGCCTTCCGGTTGGAGCATATATATCTCCTCTTCAAGTTCTCCATGGAGAAAAGCAGTCTTTACATCAAGTTGCTCAAGATGTAAATCAAATGTAGCACACATAGCCAGAACAACTCTAATTGTTATCAATCGAACAACTGGCGAGAATATCTCATTGAAATCAACACCTTCTTTTTTAGCATATTCTTTTACCACTAATCTTGCACGATATCGTTCCACTTGATCATTGCCATCTCGTTTGATCTTGTATACCCATCTGTTTCCAATGGCTTTTCAACCCTTTGGAAGTTCAACAAGTTTCCATGTCTTGTTCCTATGCAAGGCTTCCATTTCTTCATGCATTGTTGCCATCCATTGAGAAGCATCTGAACTATTCAAGACCTCTTGAAAGGTTGATGGTTCTCCTTCTTCAGTTAGAAGACAATATGCATCATGGCTTGCCATGACAAACTGTGAGTGCCAACTTAGTTTAGATTTTGGTCGCGTTGATTGTCGAAGACCTCCTCCGTCATTGACCTCATTTGGCTCTTGTTCTTCGTGCTCCTGTTCTGCTTCAGAAAAGTCATCTTCTCCAGACATCTTTTCTATCTGCATTATAGTAGTGTCTTTGGTAGTGATGTCATTTTTCTGCTCACTCTGCAATTCATTTTCTCCAAAAACTACATCCCTGCTAACAACAACCTTGCGGGCAGTAGGATCCCACAAGCGATACCCCTTAACATTGTCAGCATAACCCAAGAATATACATTTCCTTGATTTTGGATCCAACTTTGTTCTTTTTTGGGAGTTGTACATCATGTACATAAGACATCCAAATACATGTAAGGAAGAATAATTAGCTAGTTTGCCTTTCCACATCTCCATTGGCGTCTTTAAACCAATTGCTGTTGATGGTGATCAATTTATCACAAAACAGGCGATTTTAACTACTTCTGCCCAGAAAGATTTGGCCACTCCAGCTGTTCTTAGCATAGCTCTTGTTCTATCTAGATGAGTTATGTTCATCTGCTCTGCCACACCATTCTATTGAGGTGTATGTGGAACTATGAATTGTCTTAAAATACCCTCTTGTTTGCAGAATGCTAGAAAATCACCATTTATATATTCTCCTCCATTGTCTGTCCTTAAGCACTTAATTCTTTTTTCAGTTTCAAGCTCCACTTGTGCTTTGAATTCCTTGAATACTGGAAACACGTCTAACTTCTTCTTGATTGGGTAACCCACAATCTCCTGGAATAATCATCAATGAATGATACAAAATATTTTGCTCCTCCCAGGGATACTTCTGGTGATTCCCATACATCCGAATGGACCAAGTCTAGTATGTGCTTGCTTCTAGTACTTACTTTAGCAAACTCAATCTATGTTGCTTACTTATCATACAATGCTCACAAAATGGTAAATTGAGCATTTTGAACCCAGGCAAGAGATTACGTTTTGCAAGGACTTTTAGGCCTCGCTCTGACATATGTCCAAGTCTACGATGCCACATCATCATTGCTTCTTCTTGACTTGTTGTTGCAACTTATGCATATGCTTCTTGCAACATATATCCTAAAAGCATGTATAGATTAGCTGTGATCTTCTCAGCTTTCATCACTACAAGATTGCCTTTCACTACCTTTAAGATCCCACCTTCAGTATGGATCTTGCATCCGAGGTCATCCAATTGTCCAACGGATAATAAGTTCTTCTTTAAGCCCTTCACATGTCGTACCCCTTAAAGTATGCGAACAATATCATCATACATTTTTAATTTGACAGTACCGACTCCAGCAATTTCCAAGGCATGATCATTTCCCATGAACATGGATCCTTCTGAGATAGGCTCATAAGTGCAAAACCAATCTCGACGTGAAGTCATGTGCCAGGTTGCACCTGAATCCAATATCCAACAATCATGAAGTTGTCTTCCACCTTTAGAACTAATTGCTGCTTCACTATACAGAACTTCTCCATTATCTGAGGTACTTGCAACGCAACCTTGAGAGGTTGATGCTTCAGAATTCTTTCCTCCATTCTTCTTGTGCCAATAATCTTTCTTCAAGTGCCCTCTCATGCCATAATTATAGCATTTGATGTTCTTCCTTCTTCGAGACTTTGATCTACCATGATTTTGACTCCCACTGGAGCCATGTTCCATTGATTTGCCTCTCGTCACCGTTAAAGCCTATGCTTGCTTGGAATTTTCCAGCCTATATTCCTTATTCTTTCGCCTAGATTTTTCTTTAAGAATAGCTCCGGCAACATTACCAAAGGTTAGACAACCGACAATATTATTGTTCGTTATGTTGATGATGAGTTGATCATACAAATCTGGTAAACTCTGAAGTAGAAGCTCCACCCACTCATTTTCTTCTACATTGAAATCTGAGGCAAAAAGCTGAGTGAATAGAGTATTCAGATTGTTGATGTGGTCCATCACCGAAGTGGACTCACTCATTCGAAGAGTGTAGAGTTTCCTCTTCAAGAATATTCTAGTGTGAAGTGACTTGACCTTGTACAATTTGTGGAGAGTATCCCAAATCTCCTTCGTGGTCTTTTTCTCCGCAACACTTGACAAAACCGAATCCGCCATTGCTAAGTGCAAATTGGCAACAACATTGTCATCCATCTCTTTCCACCTTTCATTAGTGATCTTCGCATATCTGCCTTCAATTGCATCTTGACAATTGTCCTTCCACAAAATTGCCTTTATCCTCAATTTCCACAGAGAGAAATTATTCCCGTTGAACTTCTCAATCTCGTATTTTGCTACCATGATTTCACACTAAAGAATCGACTTACACAACTTCCACCATATATAGTACTGCCTACTGGAACAGTGATTATAGACCGTGAACTAGTGCACCAGGTGAGTTCCCAGGAAAGAGAGGTGGGTCACCAACGGACATGCTTAAATACCAAGTCTTTCCTTAGCTGGAACTTTCCTAGACATGCTCTTTCACACTACCTCACTCTATATCCAGTAACAAGAATATTCTTTTCTGATGTGGTAGATCAGACTATACCGCAACCACAGAGCATACTAAGAATTTTCTCCGACACTATACCAGCATACCAACATGTATCACAACTGAACAATATCAAAACCTATTGGCTCTGATACCACTGTTGGGTACTAGAGTAACAAAATAATAACTCACAACTAAAATAAGAGATGAGAAAAATAGGAATTGGCACACAATATTTTAACGTGGAAAACCCTCAACGGATAAGGGAAAAATCACAGGCAATACCAGAGAAATATTTTTACTAAGTGGAAGAAAATTCCAACCTCTCTCTAAATATAAGGAGAGAACAATTACACTCTCTCTTATAATAGGAGAACACACAACACTAATGTTGCTAACTCTCTTAAATGAAAATAATACAATTGTAGTGGGATGCAAAGAAGAGCAAAATGGCTTGCTATTTATAGGCACAAATTGGAACGTATGCATTAAATGCCATGAGAAAATTTCTACCCTTCAACCAATTTTGCAGGCCTAGCTATGTAGAGGTAAATTTTTTCAACCATTCCTTTTTGACTTGCATGCCACAAAAGTGGCTTTATGTCCACAGTTTCACAGTCTGTACGTTCTCTGCTCCATGTAGCATTTAAAGTGCAGTTAAGGAGTCATTAATGTTGCATTGGTGGTTACATTATATTAAAGTGTCCATTACTTCAATATAAACTAACCACTAATTGCACATTGAATTATCACGTATCTTTTTGTAAAGTTGGGTATCTCTTATACCCGTATATAATATCATTTGATTTTGCTGATAAAAAAAAAGAAATTTGGTTTAACTTAATCCTAAATTAGTTTGAGTTTGAAGTTAGCAAGATCAAATGATTTGATAGATCCAACAATAATTACTAAAGTAAAACTCAGTGCTTGTTCCTACCTAATCCATAATGTCTCATGCCTTAATTATTTTTAGACTAAAATACCCCTAATTAAATAGGAGAGAGGTTGTATTGATAAACACGTAGAAGAGAGAGAAGATCATTAATGACAGTGGTGTTTTTGGAAAAATATATAAATTTAGGACAAATTTATTGCTATCAACTAAATTAATCACTTTCCTTAATCCTGGTAAATTAGGTAATTGGGTCTTATAAATAGGAACGGAGGTAGTACAATATTTTAATCATATTATGAGATTTACCCAAAAAGTGAGAGCGGCGGTGGTGTGTCCATGAACAAAAGAATGAAAGAAGTATAGAGGAATTAAAAAGATGATATGAGATAGGTTGAAGCCAGTATTCTATGAGTGCAATTTGGTCCAATAGAGACACGAGAAAATCATACCGATCAGTAATTACTTGTAACATATAAAAAATAGATTAAAATCTTATGTTGCTATCTAAAAGTTCTAAAAATTAATTTTCTTAAAGTTTAAAAGTTTAATTTGAAAAGTTTTAAAATCTACAAAAATTATTTTTTTCTTATAAAATTGAAATTAAACTTTTATGATTTTATGACAGAGATAAATAATTTTAGATTTCTATAATCTAATTTATTGTTATAAAAATCTGATATTCCTTAAGTTAAATTCTTAAATAAATTAAATTTTCTATTTTGGATTCCTAAAGTTCTAAATTTATGAAAATAGAAATCAAGACACGCTACACACATCTCTCTAATAGGAAATATGTATAAGGTGCTCGCAAAGGTGTTGGCAAATAGACTGAAGGAATGTTTTGGGAAGGGTTATTGATGATACCCAATCTGGTTTTATAAAATAGATACAGATTTTGGATGGGGTTCTTATTACTAATGAGCTGGTGGTAGAGGAAAAAGAAGTGGAGAGGATATGCTTTTATTTAAAGTTGATTTTGAAAAGTATATGATTCGGTGGATTTGAGGTACTTGATCTTGGTTATGCAGAAGATGGGCTTCCCGTCAAAGTGGGTAAACTAGATGCTTGAATGTCTATCTACTGCTACAGTGTCAATCTTGATAAATGGGAGTCCGGCAAAAGAATTCTATATGGGAGAGGTTTGCGGCAAGGTGACCCTTTATCTCCATTCCTGTTCTTAATTGCTGCATAATGGCTATCTGTTATGATGAATAAGGTTGTTGAAAGAAAGTTGTTTATTAGGATTGAGGTAAAGGGGCTCTCTAAAGAAATTACACATTTACAGTTTGTTGATGATACCCTAATTTTTGCAAAGGGATTGTGGAGAAATATTTGGGCAATAAAAACAATTTTCCAATTGTTTGAGACTATATCTGGTTTAAAGGTGAATTTTCATAAAAGTCTTTTGGTGTGGATGAATATTATAGAGGAATGGTTGAAGGAAGCAACATTGGTCTTAAATTGTAGAATTGGTGACTTGCCTATGAATTATTTAGGTTTGCCCATTGGGGCAGATCCAAGACGAAAATCTACATGGAGACCTGTGGTGGATAATATTAAGAGAAGGCTTAGGTCATGGTCAAGCAGACATTTATCTATAGGAGGTAGGGCTGTTCTGTTAAAGTCTGTTTTGACATCCTTGCCTATGTATTTTTTCTCTTTTTTTAAGGCACCTGTAGGGATTATTTCTATAATTGAATCTATGTTTAAGGCATTTTTGTGGGGCGGTTCAGAGGGTAAAAGAAAGGTGTTTTGGGTGGCATGGAAAGATATTTGCAAAGAAAAAGAGGCTGGAGGGTTAGGGATTAAAGATTTAAAGGCTTTTAATTTGTCCTTGTTAGGAAAGTAGAGATGGAGAATGCTGGTTGAAAAGAATAGTTTGTGGAACAAGGTGTTGAAAGGTATTTATGGGAGTGAAGGAGGACAATTACAAACAAATATTGGTAAAGGCTCTTGTTGGTGGAAGGATGTATGGAGTCTGGATACTAGTGGTAATGGAGTGCGTAGTTTCTGGTTCAAGGAGGGAATGGAGAAGGTAGTAGGGGATGGATCTGATAAGTACTTTTGGACAGATAATTGGTTGAATGAAAGTCCTCTGTGTGAGCAGTTCCCTAGATTGTTTTCCTTGGCAATTTCGAAATATGATATTGTGGCAAGTTTAGGCTCGATGGTGGATGGGATATGGACCTGGAAATGGGGTTGGAGGAGGGTTTTATTTCAATGGGAAGAAGATATGGTGAAGCAATTGCAGGGGGTTCTAGAAAGAGCTGGGTTGAGATGGGAAGGGAGGGATGGATGAAAGTCGAAATATGATGCTAGTGGTAGGTTAGAATCTTATATCGCTACCTAATAATTCTAAAAATTAATTTTTCTAACTTTTGAATTTCAAAAGTTATAAAAAAATCTCCAAAAATTATGTTTTTTTCTAAAATTGGACTTATATTTTAATGACAGGGTTTAATTCCTATCATCTAATTTATTGATATAAAAATCTTAAATTCCTGAAGTTAAATTTTTAAATAAATTAGGGGCGTTTACTTGCAATTTTGTTTTCTATTTTCATTTTCTGTTTTCATTTTTTAATTACAAAAGTGCCACCTTGTTTTCACTTTGTTTCCTGTTTTCAAATATTTGTACAGGAAATAGAGAAAACAAAAAAAAGTTGTTTTCAGTGTTTCTTGTACAAATCTTAGAAAACATGAAACAAAATAAAAATAAGGTGGCAGTTTCGTAATTAAAAAGTGAAAACAGAAAATAAAATTGCAAGTAAATGTCTCCTTAAATTTTCTATTTTCAATTCCTAAAATTCTAAATATATGAAAATAGAAATCTAGACGCCACATACAACGAATGAAGGTGGAGAAATTTTCAACTAACGTTATATGATTCAATTTATCATGAGCCAAGTATCAAAAACAAAAGTTCGTAATTATAATTCCATTATTTAGTTAAGTGTTATGATTAAATTAATAAATTTTATATTTAATATATATTAAATAATTCAAAAAAGTTTGTTTCAAACAATTAATTAACATTAGTTAACATTTAAATAATCTAACGTAACAGTCAGGTGCTAGGTTGAAATTGATATACTATATTCTTTGGTAGAAAGGCCGGTGAATTTTTTTTTTTAATCAACAACTAATAATAATATATTAATAGTGGTACAAGGGGTACCAATAACCCGTATACATAGCATAGCCTTACAAAATCATTCCACCATAATCCTGGTTATTTGCTATTTATATTTGTTAATTATATACTCCCTCCGGTCCTTTTTATAAGAAACAAATAACTAAATCCTTAAGACCAATAAAAATAGTTAAGTTAGTATGTTGTAATTAATAGTGTCATAAGTTTTAATTTTATTCCAAAAGTACCCCTTAAATTGATTGGTTTAAGTAGTGGTTACATTAATGACACTGCACCACCACCAATAAGTGTAACTTGTATTGTCAATAGACCAATAAATGCATGAGGAATGAGTGTAGGTGTCTCATTAATGGATTTCACAATATGAAGGATAAAAAAGAAAACTAACAATTAATATATCTTAAAATGGGTCTATGTTTCTTATAATTAGGACCAAAAAAGAATATCTTTTTGTTTCTTATAAAAAGGACCGGAGGGAGTATAAGATAACCACGGGTCCTAAACTGAACTTCATAAGCCTGTGGCATGAAAGTATTACTCTGAAAATAAATATACACTACTCAAATGAATTAAACAAATCAATCATTGAACCCATCTGAAAATGTATTTGTCGAGCCTGGTGGATTGGCCACGTCCATGACACCAAAAAGCAATACCTTAAATGCATCCAATAACAATGTCCAATATCATAAATGCTACCTGCATGCCAAGATATGTAGACGGTGTCTTAAGTGAATCATTGAATGCATGTCAACAACACTAATCACCACCTCAATACCACACTTGTGTCGGTACCATCATCTCTGATCAATCGCAACATTAAAAATACATGAACCTAGAGATGACATCCACAGAACAAATGGGACATCAAAACGCTTGTCTTTAGCCTTCAACCAAGACCAAGCTGTGAATGACACATCCTATAACAACCTTTGAAGATCAAAATTCTGTCCCCTGAAGATACAATTATTCCTCCAAATCCATATTCCCCACATTATAGAGACCCACACCACTTTCCACTTTTTATTCTCATACTTTCCACCCAAAGGACAATGATATTGCCAGAAATGCATACCTGCATCATTCGATAAAACCAATTCCAGCCCACTCCAGCCAAAGATTTGATTCCACAGCGAAGCAACTTTCCTGCATTCAAAGAATAGGTGATTTACATATTCTTCACATTCCAAACAAAAGGGACACCTATAATCATTGGAGTCAAGATGTACATTTCTATTCTTCAAATTCTGTTTTGTTGGTATTTTGTTTTTAAGGATTTTCCATATAAAACATGAAACTTTGGCTGGTATGCACATCCCCCATAGATTTTGAAAGATATTTTGATGTTGCCATCCCCTCCTCATGCTAAAGATTGCGTTGTACGCCGTCTTTACCGAGTATTGGCCAGATTTGTCCCCCTCCCAAATGCAATCATCTGACACACCTTCTTGCAATGTAATTGTCTCAAGGAACTCCTCCAAATGTTTCACAGATTGGTCTTCCCACACAAACCACCTCCTTCGCCATTTACACTCCCACCTCCAAGAATGATTCTCCCATCTTCCCATATTTCCAAGGGTTTCATGTTGTTGTTGAGAATTCATATAAAGCCTAGGATGTATTTGTGCAAGACACTTTTGTCCTCCCCAAATGTCCTCCCAAAACTTAATTTGTCCACCGTCACCTACCTTCCACTTCACTAAAGACTCAAACCATTTGTCTTCACTCAAACTACCACAAACTTTCCTCACATCCCTCCACCAAATAGAAGCATGAATGTTTTCTCCCTCTTCTAGCAATCCCCTCCACCCTCCATACTTATCCTGAAGCACTCTTACCCAAAATGTATCCTTTTGATGAAACATTCCCCATCTCCATTTCCCTATAAGTGCTTCATTAAAGATATGAATATCTCTAATGTCCAAACCACCATGACTTTTTGATGCACATAAACCTTCCCAACTAATCCAAGAAATTTTATTTTCCCCCTCCTCACATCCCCATAAGAATCTCCTTTGGATACTCACTAATTTCCTAGCAACTCCTCTAGGTATTTTAAAAATGACAAGTAGAACAACGGTAAAGAAGATAAAACAGATTTAATCAAACATACCCTTCCCACAAAAGATAAGTGCCTATGTTTCCAATGGGATAATTTCTTCATGAATTTGTCCACAATGGTCTCCATGTGTCTTCCTTTCTTGGGTTGGCTCCGATCAGAATGCCCAAATAAACAAAAGGTATTTCCAACACTTTGCAATTCAAGCAATCCGCAAATTTCTCCACACAACCATCCTCCACCCCAATTGCCCCAAATCTACTCTTGAAGAAATTCACCTTAAGACCGGACACCAACTCAAAGCATCTAAGAATGCTTTTGATGGTCAAAACATTCTTCATAGAAGCTTTTCCAAAAAAGACCGTATCATCCGCAAATTAAAGCAAATTAAAAAAGGCCAATGAATTGTTCGTCCACTTGCCTATCTAGCTCAGGTTCGTGTGTTTACATGATTTGCTGTCCCCTCAGGAAATGATAAATATATGCTTCCCTCCTTAATGTATCGCTTGAGTTATTTATTAATATTTGCCAGTCTGCCTTTCTTTAAATAAATAAATAAAAAAAGAAAGATTTGCATCTTAAAAAATTAAAAAAAAATTAGCAAAATATATTTTCCTTAGGAATATACTATGTATTATATGTATTAATCAAGCTTTAGGTATCTAAAGAGTATTGAGCCGCCTTTATTCCTTCACACGCAAACAACTTAATTGAAGGAAAAATGAGCCGCCTTTCTTTCACCAACAAATAAAGAACATCGTTTAAATTAAAGATGAAATTAAAAAAAAAAAAAGTGAATTAGTTGAGAAAAGAAGCACGCGATGCATATATATACAAGAAATTTTGTAAAGTAAATCAAATATTTGCAGACCTTGACACACACTTACGCACATCGTTGGCTAGCCTAGATGTTTTATAATTTGCAGAGAAAGACCAGTATAACTCAACTTTGGGTCACCGATGCCGATCGAATTGGGAGCAGTTAGTAGCATGCAAAATTTAATATATCTCCATCCTAGTCAGAAATTATACATCGATATTCCATTTTAATTTCATTTCATGAATTTTAGTCTTTGGCTCATCTCCTATGTATAGATCGAGGGAAAGATGTAAACCAGACCAATAGCTTCCGAGAAGATACAAGTTAAATTAAAACAAAGGAAAATGATGGATACACACCTATATGACACTTAGGAAGAGAAATATATAGAAGAAAGACTAGTCATATGATAGAAGTGAAAGATAACAAAAAAATAATAGGATTTAATGAGATACGCAACCAAAGACACATGCTTTGATTATTTTTATTTGTATTTCCTACGAATTATTTCTCGCTCGAAGGTTGCGTGTTTTGATTTGATTGGACAAAAAATTCAATAAAAAATTGCGAAACAATATCTCTCGTTTGACTGAAATCTTGCGCGTACATGTATTACTATTTGAAAAGTTCATGAATTACATATTTCGTGTGTTACATGAAATTCGTAATGGCATTATCCTTATTTTATATAGTCTTGGAATAATAATTTATTACAACCAAACCATGTATTCAGTCTTACACACTTGTCTCTGACAACAAGAAAATCACATAATTTTTCAAGGCCAGTGGCGCATCATGCAGTTGAAGATTCAGCTTCAACTTTCTGAAAGTGAACCAACAACGGATCATTCCGAGTCACGAACAAACGCCTGTTTCCTTCACCATCGATATGAACCCCAATATCCTCACACGTGCTATCATCGTCACTTGCACAGAACACAAACTTATAGTCGTTGTATTCAAGGGAAGAAGCTCTCTCAATTTTAAACGAACCATCTACCGTATTTTCGTACCCAGTAAGTTTAATGGAGAGCACTTCTGGCAGACCGTTGAGAATAACGGTCCACTGAGAAGGAGTGGGTGCACAGGGGGGTGCGAAAGTGAAACTAATGTCCAAAACAAGGCCTTCGGGGATATTAAGGATTTTCAATGGGGATGAAAAAATTAGTGGTAGCCCTTTGGAGACCTCAAAGGGAGATTGCACAACAGTGAGAGGGCATGTTTCGGTGCCAGTTGCGGCAAATTCTATTCCACCGCCCTTTCCTCTTATAACTGGCAACACGTAGTATGTGCCACGGTTTAGAAGAGGATTGCCATCAGTGTCGAGCACAAAATCAGCGGTGGCTGAAGGGAGGTATGAGGTGAAGAAGGCACAAAGTACAAATAAGAGAGCGAACAAGGTCGTGGTGCTCTTCATTTCTTAAGAGGAAAAGGCTTTTCTTGTTGAGTTGCGTGAATGAGCAACGTTGGAAGAATCTAGAGTGCTATTTATAGACGAGCTGGTTAGTGGAATAAATATATGAAAAGGGATGATCAAAGCAAGTGGAATAAATAAAATGGTTAGTGGAGTAATTTTTAAAGGAAAAATGCTGTTTAGTAGGATAAAGATTTCGTGAAAAGTTATGAAGGATGTGATTGTTTAAGAATTCAAAAGAGTAACGTAAAAAAAAAAACTCGCAAGAGCCCCACTTGTATGGTTATTAATTAGGGTGTTGCTATTGTTTTTTTTATATGTAAGAATTAGAGATAGAGGTGGTTAAAAAATTAAAAGGAGAAAGTTTTTATTAAAAATTATATGGGTGTGCATTTAAAAATTATAGGAGAACGCATTTTTGTACATTCAAATAAAATATTTTCTCCTTTTACTCTATTTGAGGGGCTAAAAACATATTTAAACATAAATTCAATGATGCATGAGAATAAATTTATGAAAATTATAATATAATATAAGACAACTAGACAAGCCACCAGGTTCTAAAAAACTTTGAATAGTCCCACAACGCATGCATTTTTCTTTTCCTTTTAAACTTTTAATTTTCAATGTTTATCCTTTCGATAATATTTTTTTTAGCATAATTTTCTTATATAAATTATATTCATATTTCTTTTGATTTTTTTATATGCATATATGTTTATAATGAGTATCCTTTTGTCGTTCAAACTAATCTCTTCCTGGAGATTTGAAGGTACTAAAAGATAGGTTGTCATCTTCTAACTAGATTTACTCTATACTGAATCAAGGTTGAAATTTCTAACCATTCGGACCAATCACTTTTTCATATATTTCTCTTAATATTTCATTAGTAATATTTCATTTTTTATTTTGTACAAATCTCTCTTAACACATAAAAGTATAGGCTAGAGAGAAAATAACAATGAATGAAATTTCATTAAATTTCCTGTAATTTGTCATAATTATGTTTAGGTAATATTTGAAAGTAATATATTTAAAATTTAATATTCATACTAGCAAACAAACAAGGGTTTTAGTTAAGAAATCACTCAATAAATTCTATTTGTTCCAAATCATGTTACAAATGCATTATAAACTAGATTTTAGACCCATGTGTTGGACAGATTTGTTTAAATTATATATTTTTAATATTTGTAATTATTCTTTTAAATGTGCGAATGTAAATTAAGTTTTTTAAAATATTCAGTTATATAAGATGTGATTATATTGAAATTGCGAATGTTGTCTTACAAATAATTAATGTAATACCTATATAAAATTTATAAAAAAAAAATACTAATATAATAAACACAACATAGTAATGCGATAAAAACATATTTTAAAAATGTTCCAAGAAATATTGATATAATATGCATAAATCAACAAATATAAATAATAGTTTACCTCTTAATTAACTTTTATCAGTAACTATTATATTAAATAAATTATTATGTTGGTTTATTTTAAACTTAACTGTATATTTAAAAATTCTTATTATTAATTATCATTGTTTGTAAAACATATTTGTAAATAACCAAATTAAAATATACATGAACATAAATATTAATATTGAATTTAAATAAATATATATCAAATTTATTCTTACTTATTTTAAATTATACCAAATGAATATAATATATCATTTACTTTATTAATATTACTGAATATTATATTTTTAAATATGATATATTTATTGCTGAGGTTAATATATTATGTATTTAATAATGTATGAATTTTTACATGAATATATATAAATAATAGTTTGATTTTCATTTAATATATATTTATGACTGTTTGAAAATTTAGTTTATCAATGTATTTTAAAATAGAAAATGTCAAATGTATATTTATCGAATGTATATAAATTTTTATATAGAATTTATCACTTAATTATTCTAACAGTGAATTTAATTTAATATTTTTTTTACTTATTCTGTTTTTATTTTATGCATATAGTCTAATTAATAACTTGAACTTTATTTATTAAAAATAATAAAACAATTATCTAAAATTATGGTTGTTATGTAATTCATAAGATATATTTTATGTATCGGATAAATTAGGAAACTTTATTTTATATATAATGAATAAAGTAATAAGATTAAAATTTTAATTTAAAAATCTTGTTGCAATTATTCATTAATTATTTGTTAAGATAGGTGCCAAAAAGTGTTGCTAATAGAAATATTTTAATTACTTATTGACTTCGTTGTTGTAAGTAACCTTCATTTACTCAAACATGTACCAAAAAGTGTAGATAGTATTGAAAATAGGTAAGTGTTGTAGTATAAGTGTAATGGTAAAGTCCCATATTGGGTAGAAATTGGCAATTGAGCAATATATAAGTGAGGAAGACCCACAAACTTAATATCTTAAGATTTTGGGTTGAAGGTGGTATCAAGTTCACGTCTATAGTTTGTGGCCCAGTGGTGAAGATTGTTTTATCCCCTCGGTTTTCCAACAATTAGTATCAGAGCCAATGGTTTGACCATGTGATTGGTAATAGAATTGGTGGTAGATCCAAGCATGGGGATCCCTTGTTTTAAAAGTCTTCTTGGCAGTGGGTCCATATATGGAGATCAAAAGTCTTTCTGGTAACATGGAGGCCAGGTAGTGTGTCCCGTGACCGTGAAACGGTGGAGTGGCGGTTCAAGTATCTAGAGCTCTAAGGGCTACCTACCATTGAATAATCATGGATGGAAAATGGCCGTGAAACAGTGGAGTGGCGGTGCAAGTATTTAGAGCTCTAAGGACTACCTACCATTGAATACTCGTGGATGGAATAAAGGTTTCTGTTTAAGGAAGAGCTACCATGTGGAAGAGACTCACACTTAGGGAGGAGATTATTGGAGTACAAGTGTGAAGGTCTTCTGATATTTTATCTCCCTCAATTTTCAAACAGTAAGATTATATTATGTTCATGTATTAAGTTTGCATCAATTACCACAACAACATTCATGACTACTCAAATATAAGCACTTCTCAAGAGCAAAAGAACGATGAATTAACACCAAGAAAATCACTTTAAATTGTTAGAAAAAAAATGTTGATCAATAGAATAAAACTGTGGAGTGATATAAACCAATACAATATTGTAAATGGAATCAAAAGTGTTCATCGAGTGTTTCCTCAAGATTAACATAGGTAACATATTCTCGAAGGCCAAGAGTAACAAAAACAATTGCCAGGAATGGAAGATAAATATTAAAGGAGAATGAAAAGAGAAAAGATATATTTTTTTCTTTTACTCGAACTTATATAAAGAATGTAATGTATCAATTCAATGGGCAAAGATAAAAAAAACGTTAATGTAATATTAATTTTAATTAATAGCTATAAAAGTATTGAACTTATTATTCATTGAGACACATATATAATAAATTAGTAAATTATTATTATTAAATTTATAAACTATCTTTCTTCTATGTTAAATGGTCCTAATGATATTAAATTAGATTTAAGGATATTAAAAAAACTTTATTTATGGGTGTTATGAATATGAAAAACTGTATTTTTTTAGGAGCTATTATATATTTGATTACTTTTCAATCTTTAACTTAGATATCATTATATGCTACATTTTAAATGTATCTCTTATAGAAAAATTATTACAAAATTATACACACACACATGCACCTTAAAGTTTATTATTTTATATAGTTTAAAAATTAGTTTATAAAACATAATTTAAAATAGAAAAATGTAAATTTAAATGATAATTTATCATTTTCAACATAATATATATAGTTTTTTCATTGATGTATTCCTATGCAAAATCAAAATAGGTTATCATGTAAATAATTTGTAATTCGTTATCCACGTATGCAAAATCTTTAACAGTATTTGGGACAAAGGGACTAAAGCAAGTTTTTTTTTTCCTTCAAATTATAGGGACTAAAAAGATAAATATTAAATTTTGGAGACCAAAAATAAATTTATCTTAAATTTAAGTCTTTAAATTAATATATTAAACATAATTATTTATCAAGTAATACATTCATAAGTCACAACTTAAATGAAGCTCATCATAGAATGATTTGATTTGTACAGTTTAGAACTACAGATAGCACATTTCATTCTTAGCTCCTTGGGGAATATTTAGGTGGGGTTCAAAATACTTCTTAGGGACCCTGCTAATACAGGGGTTATTTTCTTCATTATATTCACGATTGCCATATTTAAATTTGTTTTTTTTTTCTAGAAAATATAATAAAAAGAAATTTAAAAAGTTCATTACAAAATACATATCTTTCAACCCCATTCTTTTAAAGATAGAAATACCTTCTTGATAGATAAAAAATAAGAAACTGAAAAACTTACATAAGACCTATCGATTAAATTAAAAGAAAAGCATGTTAGAGAAGGTAGAGTATTATACATAATTTTATATATTCTATTTTTTAAATTTTGAGTTAGCGAATTAGCCGACCCACCAGAATCAGCCCACAGGTTAGCAGACTTCATACCTATATTTTATTAATCTTACTCATTTTTTATATCAAACTGATCAGCTTAGCCAGTTATTTCGAGTTCGAATCTTGAAAATATAACTGTTTTAAATACTCAGAGAAATAGTTTTATCGTTTATAATAGTCCTATCTGATTGAACAAGATTAATGCCTCTAATAGAAAATACCTATACTTTATACCAAAAATAATTGCTCAGCCTTACTTATTGAATAACACCCATATTTTTTTTTGATGGAGAATAACACTCATATTTAACAATGAGCAAATTTTTTATTTTCTATTTTTTGAATTTTGAGTTAGCGAATTACCCGGCCCACAACAAGTCTGCCCACAGGTTAGATTTTAGACCTAAATTTTATTAATCTTACTCATTTTGTATATCAAACTGATCAGCCTAAGTTTTTGAATAACACTCCTATTTAATATGTCTCGTGTCTGTGCAATATGTTTTAGAAGATACCAACAACTAGCAACCTCCAACAAGTGTGTGCTGTATTATAATACTTTGTGGATTGGTATGGGTGATGTACTCTAGAAAAATGAACTAAAGACAAGCATGGGTGACGGCCTGTTGATTTATACACGTTACATGCTTCACTAGAAAAATGAACAAAATCAGGAATCGTCTCATGTGTGTAATTTAATGCTTTAATTAGAGAGTATGCGGATGCCAACGAGCCACACCCAACAAAGTGTGTGTAGTATAATATTATACATTATGTGGATTGAGATGGATGATCATCTATTGACTGATACATGTTGACACACACACACGATACGTAACATGCTTCAATAGAAAAATGAACAAGAAATCAGGAATCGTCCAAGAAGTAGGGCTGGCAATGCTGCATGATGGCTACGAATATTAACTTCCATCGCTCCTCATATATTAACTAATATTAACCATTAAATTTTAATATATATATATATATATATATATATATATATATATATATATATATATATACCACTATTGTTAAAATTTAATTTGAGTCTCTTTATTTATTTGTTTATTTTATGCGTAACTTTGATCTCTTATTATTTTAACTGTGTAATTTTGGATTATCTATTAACTTGATGCTTAATATTTAACAAAGTGTATGATAGTGTCATGCCAATACTTTCATCAAACATTGAATGACAAGTTAACAAATTGACAAAACTTACACAATATTAAAATAGTAGGGCACCAAATTTATGCAAAAAGGAATAGGGAAATCAAAATTGAATTTTGACAATAATAGAAAACTAAAAGTACAATTAAGGCTAATAAATAAATAAAGACTTTTAATATATAAAAAGCAAAACCCATGACAAGGATTAATGAAATCTATATTTAGTGAGATGACACTACTGTACATTACCCCTTTTAAATCAGTTAAAAGGGTATTTTACGTTAGTTATTTCGACAACGAGTGGATGTTGAGGGTGTAATAAGTGAGAATTTTTTACATCGGTTATACAACAATCGATGTAGAAAGTCAAAATTCAAACAAAATAGGTTTGCATCTTAAGAGATTATGATGTCAGGGTCATCACCACTTCTTGTAACACCGTGATTTTTTTAATCTATGATAAAATAATTAAAAATAATTACAAAAAATAATTAAATTTAATTTCATGAAAAATTTAATTAATAAATATGTGTGATTTTTCGGTGTAAGTTTTAGTAGAAAATTTTACTAAAAATTGGGATTGCGTTGCACACTAACAATGTAAGAATACACTGTGAAAGTGAAAAAATGGTCAACAAAATTGAAGGATTTAATCATAATTAGTCTATAATAATTATAATTAGATTCCTGTAAAAATTTTATTTCATCTTATCACCGTTAAATAAAACAATAATATTTTAATGTAGTTTCAAAAAGTGTGATTTTGAGAACTTTTTGAAAGTTGGAAAAATTCTTAGATATCCTAAATTAAAATTAAAATTTAAAATTAGTAAATTTTCTTATATTTATTAATTCTTGATTAACAATTTAATTAATTAGATTTGCTTTTTGTTACCCAACCGTTAAAAAAAAATCAACTAAACTAATAGGACAGCTAATTTCTACTTGCCCATCATATTGTGGTATATTCAAAAAGATCAAGACCTTAAGTTTTGTTGACTCGAAAGGAACCTTTCTCACATTTCCTTTTAATTGGACATTGTTACATTAATTTAAAAAGAGAAGAAAGAAAAGTTAGTTACGTTTTCATTATTTGGAATTTCAAATTGGTCATTGAATTCACATTGCTTCAAATGCTATTCTTTCTTTCCTTGACAACTCACAAACTTTCTTCTCAATTAAAGGAAGGGTAATAAATTTTTTTGACTTTGCTCTCTCCCTATAGCTTCTTCCTACTATACCTATGGTAATTCATTGTCAATGTGTTTACACTTTATTTTCTTTTATAAGCCTCTTTATTTGTACTAATTTGGTACCAAAATTCAAAGACCATAACCCTTTATTGTTACTGACAGAGGTGGCGCAAGGTCTGGTTTAAGTTACCTCATTCTCATGTTTTTCTTCATTTTGTCAAAAGGCCAAATTTCTCACGTAGCTCCCAAATTTTCATGACCATATGCCTTGTGTTTCTTCACGTGACCAACATAGGAAGCTAACTTCCTTATTTTCAATTTCAATTTGGCCAAAAGTCAAATACAATTACCCTTATTTCTACTGGCAAGAGAGGCACAAATGCTACACACTACCCATTTTCGATACTGGCCCAAAATTTACTCATATTTAAACTTCAACTTCTGGCCAAAGTACATTTAAGAGGCCATAAACTATTGATTTGGCAGACCCAAAGAGTACGCATGGTCTGGATAGAAAGAAAAAAAAAACCAGTATCATGTTTTATTTATGGTTACATGATTTAAATAAATAAATAAACTAATGTTTCTTTTCTTGTCTCTCAAATTTCTCACTTTCAAGCTCCATAAACGCACGTTTAAAGAGCATCCAAAGTTACACAATTATTTTCTTCTTGTTGGCTCAATTTATACTTAACGTTGGTGAGTCATTCTCAACATATTTTTTTCTTCCTTATGAAATCTGAACCATTTCTTTCTACCCCTAACCATTTCTATTTTTATTTTGTTCATGGAAATGGATTATTGTTGGATTAAAGGTGATTTATTCAAAAGCCTTGTCTAAGGAACCAAGTTTCTTCTACTTCCTACTCACCAAAAACTATCTTTTAGCATCTCTTTGAGATACGGGAAGCTTGCATCTTTTTACTAAATAATATGTGCTAGTTTATGTGTATATGATGTTGGAAACTTTTTGATATGATTGGCTTGATTTTCTGTTGAAAACTTAAGTCATGAAAATGACTAAGTTTGTGATTTGTTTGTAAATCTTTGACTATGTATTTTATGAGTAGTTATTAGTTTTAATACTCGTGAAAAATATATATATTATATGAGATTTATATTACTGGGAAATCTGAAGTTTTGGAACTTTTATTGAGTTTTTATATTTATTAAAAATGATTTAATGTTAACATGTATATGTGATGTGAAAATGGCTTGTCTTGGCTGGCTTTGTGACCCGTTGATACCAACGAATTTTTTTTATGATTTCCCGTGGATATGGGACTGTATTGAAGTGGTAAAATCTGAGGTGATTGCTCAAATTTCATATTTGGTGAATTTTGGTGCAATAATAACTAAGATAAAAGTTTTTGTGAAGCTCTTGGTGTTATGGACCCATAGTAAGCTGCTGAGTATTTGTGACTCACGTGGACCTCAGGAGGTCTTATAATTAAAATAGTTATATTGGATTTATAATAAAATTTTATCAAATAATAATAATAATAATAATAATAATAATAATAATAATAATAATAATGGTGGCAGTTTTGAAATAAAAATCTCAAAATAAATTTTAGAGAAGATAATTTCATAATTTCTCATTTATATTATTATTATTATTATTATTCAGAAAATGAATTTCTAGAATTTATTTAATATTATTAATCATTTTTTGGCAAGAATCTATTTAGTATTGTTAATAATTTATGACAAGAATTTGTTTTGGCAAGAAGAGAAAAATGGTCATTTTACTTTCAGGGAGTTATAAAAAAAAATCATTAGGAAGTTAAACAAATTCCAAAATTAAAGTATTTTCATGATTATTGGTATTTTATTTATTGTTTTTATTAACTAGTTAAATGCAAAGGCAAAACTATAAATTCATGACAAACATCTTAGACAATTTTTGGAAAAATTCTTAGTGAGTGAAAATGGTTCCAATAGTACATGATAAATTTCAAAATAAAATGAATTCATTTGAGTTGGTTTCATAATTTTAAAGTCACTAAGTTTTATGAAAAGCTAAGGATATTTAGCAATTTAATCTTTCTTTTTTTGGTATTTATGAAAATATGATTTAAAAGGTGAAAATAACTAATGTTAGTTGTAAATACTTAAAAGATTCAACTGGAATGAATTTTAAATACCTACATAGTTGATGGAAAATGTTAAGTACGAAAGATGGAATCCTATTGTTAGTAGAAATTGTTTGGTGGAATCCTTATAAGGCAGAGGTTGCTTGGTAGGACTTCTGCTTGTTGACTATAAAGGTTGCTTGGTGGGACCTTTATAGTGAGTGGTGGACTATGCGGGTGATTGTTTAATCCTGTGGCGAACTATGCGGGTGATGGTTTAATCCTGTGGTGTGTGATAAAAGTTGGTTGTTGTTGTTGCTAGATTTGTACATGCATGAGTCCACAGTTGTAACTGTGTTGCGAGTAAGCACGTAAATAGGGGTTGCTTGGTGGGACCCTTAACCTAGTGCTGGAAAGGTTAGTGGGGTAGTTGACGATGGACCTTGGGGATAGATGGACAGGTGAATTCCATATTGTAGGCCAAGGTCGTTGCAAACCTTGTGTCGTGGTAAAACCACTACCCACATATGTCTATCCTGACCGACCACTATATCATTTTCGTAGATTAGAGTTGCGACGTTCCCCAATGGTTTTTGTCATGTGCTGTTTTGTGGATCCGTGTGGTCCGATGTTGTTGTTGTTGTACCATGTTAAGGAACAAGTCCGCCTTGATCGCTCAATTGTTGGAGATCTCCATGGAGTCAAGTCTGCATATGTTGTATGACCTTTATCAGATCATGTTGTTGTGTGCACTTGTTGGCTTATTGGTTGAGGATGATCTAGTGTATGAACCTATAATTAATTGTGTTGTGAATGATATAATTGATTATTTGACTATCTTTTGGAAATGTGTAGAATCTTTTATGGCTATGTTGTTTCTGTGACCTTACCCTTGCATGTGTGTCTATGTGTGTATGATTGTAATGATCGTGACGTTCGTGTTACGGGAGCAGATGGCTTGGAGGCACTTTCGTTTCTAGATGAAGATTTATTACATGAGAATCACCCTCGGCAAAGAGGATTTCAGTTCGAAGACTTTGAAGACTTCGTTGGATACTTAGTAGTTTCCTGAGTAGTATTTTAGTTACGACCAGCTTAGAGAGTGAGTTGTGTAATGGCTTTTCATATTGGATTGTGTATTTGTTAAAGATGTTATTGCTTTAATACATGTGTGGTAAATTACAATCTTTCAGAGAAATCTAAATTTTAGAAATTGTAGTATCGATATAAATATAATTTTGGCATTTCATTATTTGCTTGTTTTACATCAAATTATATGGAAATTTGATATGTTTATTAGATTTTATTAAATGTTCAAAAGATAAATGAAGTTGCATATTTCAAGTTGTTAATTTATTATTATCACGAAAGAAAAATTTACTCGTATTTTTAAAAATAAATTAATCAAGATATTTTGAATTAAATAAAATTTCACTAATTCATTTTAAGGTGTCATGTAACGAAAGTGTGTCGTTACACTTCTTCTACTTGATCTTCTCGCAAGCGTTATCCAACACATCTTAAAAAGGTGTTTTCCATCACAAGAACAATACCCAGTTTTAACAATAACAAAAACAACAGAGCTGAAACATATAACAAACTCATAACACTGAGAGAGAGAGAGATAGAGTCGGGTTTGACAGCTTCGGAGCCTCCACCGTGCAACCATGAGACCATTATCTCAAAAACCTGAAGCTTCCATTGCACAGTCGTAGTAGCCACTACCATCAGCGATCTCCAACCTTGAACGCCACTCGCTGGATCTAAAACCTGGTAATCTCCAACCTCGGTCCAAGTAGTCCATATTACCACCACACAGCTTTTCCCAACTCCTTGATTAGCACATGCACCTAAGGATGGGAAAAAGGAAGGATGATTTGAATGGATCTGGAAAGCTTCAAGATCTAAACATCACCACACCACTAAGATGCCTATGCGTGGTGGATCTGGACGAATCCTGAAAGCTTTAAGCTTCAACATTTTATGTGGTGGATCTGTTCAGGACGGATATGGTTTTGGTGATTGAGAGGAAAGTGAGAGAGGTTTAGAGAAAGAGTGGCTAGGAGGCTTTGTTACATTTTTTAAGAGAGAAAATAGGATTGTGTGAGAGAGAGAGAGAGAGAGAGAGGAAGTGATGTAAAATGTGTAAAGCCATATTTTATACCGGTTCTTATTTGAATCGATGTAATATGTTTAAGTTTACTTCGATTCAAATAAAATCAATATAGTATGTGAGCTTTTTTAAAAAATGTCACTGATTCACTTTCTACATTAGTTATTTAACAACTGATGCAGAAAGGTCGACGTAATATACTTTTTGTAGTAGTGCGAGTCCTAGTATGAAAGAATTCTTTCCCACAAAATGGATGACAGAATTCCAACAACAACAAAATGATGAGTAAGCCCATGATTGGCAAGTTAAACTAGATAAAATCATAAAATAATAGCTAAACTAGATATATATTGGAATGCTACAAACTTGGGACCTACACTTGACAAACTCTCGTGTCTGTTTGGAGAGGAGTATAATCTTTAAAATTGGATTTGAGGGTTTTAGAAATTGGGTTTCACTTAATCCTAAAAGCTAGTTTGAGTGTGAAGTATGATTATGAGATTCAGTATAAGAAGGATAATGATAATTTTGTGGTTGATGCAAATCAATCCCTTTCCATCTATGAGAAAGAATTGATGGTTATGGTCTTAGCAGTGGAGCATTGGCATCAATATCTAGAAAGGAGGAAGTTCATAATTCGAACAGACCAACAAATCTTAAAGTATTTGTTGGGTCAAAAGTTGAAAACTTCATTTAAGATGTTTTGGTTGGCAAAGCTGGGCGAGTATGATTATGAGATTCTGTATAAGAAGGGTAATGATAATTCTATGGCTGATACACTTTCTAGGTTGCCACATTAGCAGCTAATGCACATGGCACCCTAGGTACTATGGACCCTATAGGATTCTGGAAAAGGTAGGTCAAGTTGCCTACAAGTTATAGCTTCTAGAAAACTCTCTCGAATCCACTCAACATTTCGTGTCCCCTTACTCAATTTATGCCTTGACCCCTCTGTTAAGTAGACGCGTCCTCCCATTGATTGGCTAGCCATACCTAGTTTTATGTTTCCTAAAAAATGCCAATGGTTGCCCCTGCTGCATAACTATAGCACCAATTCCATCTCCATAAGCATAGGATTCTGGAAAAGGTAGGTCCAGTTGCCTACAAGTTACAAGTTTCAAAAAACTCTATAATCCACTCAACATTTCATGTCTCCTTACTCAAGTTATGCCCTGACCCCTCTGTTAAGCAGAGGCCTAAGGATGAGTATGTCATGCCGGTAGTCGACATGTTGGTTGATGTTGCTGCCAATCACAGTATAAATAGATTAAAATCTTATGTTGCCTACATGTTGGTTGATGTTGCTGCCAATCACAGTATAAATAGATTAAAATCTTATGTTGCTGCCTAAAGGTTCTAAAAATTAATTTTATTAAGGTTTAAAAGTTTAATTTAATTTTTTTTAAATCTAATAAAATATTTTTTTCTTCTAAAATTGAACTTATATTTTTATGATAGAGCTAAATAATTTTGTATTCCTATCATCTAATTTATTGTTATAAAAATATGAAATTCCTTAAGTTAAATTCTTAAATATTTTAAATTTTCTATTTTGGATTCCTGAAGTTCTAAATTTATGCAAATAGACATTAAGATGCTACACACATGTAATAAAATTTTAGTTTAGAAACTAAAAATCGAATTTTGAAAAAGTTTAGGGACAAAAAATTTAGTTAACCCTTATAAATATGGACTTTTGTTTTGGATTATTCATGATAAACTAAATCATATAATGACAATTGAGAAGGTCTCAAGTTTGCTAACTAAGTTTTTGGTCCCTAAACAAACTTTTGTTTTAAGTCCATTAATGGGGTTTAAACTTTTGTTCAGGGACTAAAACCGAATTTTTAAAAAGTTTAGGGACTTTGACCGGTCAAACATTTATTCAGAGACTAAAAACCGAATTTTTAAAAAGTTTAGGGATCTTAACCAGTCAAACTTTTGATTAAGGACTAAAAATCGAATTTTGAAAAAAAGTTTAGAAACTAAAAATTTAATTAACCCTATTTATAATTCCATCGTACCTATCTCATTACATGTAATATAAATAGACTAGAATCTTATATCACTACCAAAAAATTCTAAAAATTAATTTTTCTATCTTTTGAATTTCAAAAGTTCTAAAATCTCCAAAAATTATGTTATTCTAAAATTGGACTTATATTTTAATGACAGGGTATAATAATTTTATATTCCAATCATCTAATTTATTGCTATAAAAATCTTAAATTCCTAAAGTTAAATTCTTCAATAAAAAAAATTCTATTTTCAATTCCTAAAATTATAAATTTATGAAAATAGAAATCTAGACGTCGCTACATACATTGAATGAAAGGTAAACATTTTCAACTGACATTATATGATTCAATTAATCATGAGCCATATATCCAAAACAAATAATTCCATTTTTAGTTAAGTCTTACGATTAAATTAATAAATTTTATATTTATTATATTTTATAATTTGAAAAAGTTTAATTCAAATAATTAATTAACGTTAATAGGGAGTGAAGTTGGGCTATCGAACTCTATCTAATGTTTAAACTCCTGAATAGTACAGATCTCCATCTCTCTAGCCATGCAATCGCTCCATGACTGGCAACATGCATATAGCAAACACCCCCAACCTAGCCCTAGCTCTACTCACCTTCCACTGGATACATGGACAAAACCTACTCCTTGTGAGCTGAAATGCAAAGTTGATGCGGCCATTTTTAATGATCAAGGACGCTTTGGAGTTGGCATATATATGTCTCCGCAATGATAAGGACGAGTTTGTTAAACGATGGGATTACTGGAGTTCCCTCACACCATTCTGAATTTGGTTGTACCATTTTGAAGTGTAGGGAAAGACTCAATCTATATCCAAACTATGTGTGGTCAGTTTTATCAGGATACAAGCTAATCATGTCGCTCATTGTCTTGCAAGAGCTTCAAAATTCTATGCTAGTTAGTAGTCACCACACTTTTGATTTTATTCCGACATGTATCCTTGCTATTCTCTTGAATGAAATGAAATAAGGCTCTCCCTGAAAGATTTTTTTTTTTTTTAATAATCTAAAGGTCAGGCGCTAGTTTGAATTTGGTATGATATTCGTCTACTTGCCTATCTATCTCAGGTTCATGTACATGATTTGCGGTCCCCTCACGAAATGACAAATGCTTCCCTACATAATGTATCGTTCGAGTTATTTTATTAATATCTTCCATTCTTTAAATAAATAAAATAAAGAATTGCGTCTCAAAAAATTAAAAAGAAATAGCAAAATATATTTTCCTTAGGAATATATGTTATATTTATTAAGCTTTAGGTATCTAAAGAGTATTGAGCCGCCTTTAGTCCTGCACGCAAACAACTTAATTAGAGGAAAAATGAGCCGCCTTTTTTATCACCAACAACTAAAGAACATCGTTTAAATTAAAGATGAAATTACGAAAAAAAAAAAAAAAAAGTTAATTAGTTGAGGAAAGAATGCACGCGATGCATATATACAAGAAATTTTGTAATGTAAATCAAATATTTGCAGACATTGACACATACACTTTACGCACATCGTTGGCTAGCCTAGATGTTTGCAGAGAAAGACCAGTACAACTTAAATTTGGTTCATCGATGCCCATCGAATTGGGAACTTGGAGTTTTGTAGCATCAATAATTGAATATTAATATATCTCCATCCTTGTAAGAAATTATATCCATATATATTTTTTAAATAGTCTAGCTGTCCTTATAACACTGGTTAAGAAATTAAAAATAAAAAATATTTATTATGAAATTTATAGGAGAGTACAAAAAAATATGGACAGCACAATTTTTCATTTTTCAATAAAAATATTTTTTTTTTAATTCCTTAACCAGTGTCCCTTAGAACACTGCTAAGCATTTGTCTTTTTTTAAATTATAAGTACATGAATTACATATTTCGTGTTACAGGAAATTCGTAAAGGCATTATCCTTATTTTATTCAGTCTTGGAATAATTAATTATTACAACCAAAGCATTTATGCAGTCTTACACACTTGTCTTTGACTATGACAAAGCACAGCAGTGCTTCATGCAGTTGATGATTCAACTTCAACTTTCTTAAAGTGAACCAATAATGGATCATTATTCTCAGTCACCACGAAACGCCTGTTTCCATCACCATCGATATAAACCCCAATATCCGCACACGTGCTCTCGTCACGTGCACAGAACACAACCTTATAGTCGTTGAATTCAAGGGAAACTCTCTCAATTTTAAACCAACCGGGCACTGTATTTTCGTACCCAGTAAGTTTAACAGCGAGTCCTTCCGGTAGAGCCTTAACAATAGTCCACTCAGAAGGAGTGGGGGCACAGGGAGGCACAAAAGTGAAACCAATGTTCAAAATAAGGCCTTCTCTGATGTGAAGGATTTCGAATGGGGATGAAATAATTAGTGGCAGCCCTTTGGAGACCTCAAGAGGAGATTGCACAACAGTGAGAGGGCATGTTTCATTTCCTGTTGCGGCAAACTCTATTCCACCGCCCTCTCCTCTTATAACTGGCAACACATAGTATGTGCCACCGTTTAGAATTGGATCACCATCGATGTCGAGCACAAAATCAGCGGTGGCTGAAGGTAGGTATGAGGTGAAGGAACAAAGTAGAAAGAGAGCAAACAAGGAAGTACTCTTCATTTCTTATGAAAAAAAGGCTTTTCTTGTTGAGTTGCGTGAATAAGCAACGTTGGAAGAATCTATTTATAAACAAGCTGGTTATAAAGAGAATTTTGGATAAATAAGAAAAGGGACGATAAAGTAAGTGGAATAAAATAAAGGTTAAATTAATCTGTACGTTCCTATACTTTTTGACAATTTTTAGTTAGGTTTCTAAATTTTTTTTTTTTCAATTGGGTTCCTGAACTTCTCTTTATTTTTTAATTAGGTCATTGCTGTTAATGGAGTTAACGGTCGTTAACGACAGGAACCTTATTAAAAAATAAAGAGAAGTTCAGGGACCTAATTGAAAAAATTGTTTAGGGACCTAATTAAATTTTTTTAAATAGTTCAGCAACCTACTGAATAAATTAAAAGTAAATTAAAAATCATACAAAAAAATATCACTTAATTGAAGAATGTATTCAGAAGGAGTGTATTAAGTCTGTCCGAACATAATTTGTAAGGGGAAATTAGAAGTACAGTAAGGGGATTGATGCTTCCAGAGTTTGAGAATACTAGTTGAAAAACCTGAAAAAGTTGAGAATACTGAGTTTAGAATCCGCAAATGTGAGGATACTAGACAGGAGATGTGAGAATACTAACCTGGAGAGATGAAAATGCTCAGTGCAAATCTTTATAATGGACAATACTGAATCTAGAAATAGTCTACAGAAGTTTGAGAAGTATAATGTGATAGTCTGGGTAGAATTTGAGAATTATTCAATAGGTCATTGAATTATTTAAAATTTTTTAATTAGGTAATTAAAAAATAAATAAAAGTTCAAGAACCTAATTGGAAAAAAAAAATAGTTCATGAACCTAATTAAAAATTATCGAATAGTATAGGGACCTACAGATTAATTTAACTTAAAATAAATCATGTTAGTGGTAACTATTTAAAATAAAAATAAAATAGAAATTATTGGATGCATCTCATCTCTTTTTATTCATAATCATCATCTACTTTTTAAATATTAAATACAAATATTAGTTTGTTTCGTTGTAAAATAACCAAATAAAAACGCAATAATAATTTTATTTAATTTCATATAATTCTATTATATTTTATTCTATTCCGTGAAAAGCAAGCAAACGAAGTATGATGGTAAATTCAATGATATACGGGAACAAATGGAAATTATATAATATATGACAACTGGACAAGCCCTATGGTTCTAAAAATCTTTGAAAAATTTCACAAATCACGTGCTTTTCTTTTCCTTTTAAACTTTTAATTTTCAATGTTTATCCTTTTCCATAATATTATTTTTTGTAGCATAATTTTTTTATACAATTTATATTCATATTTCTCTTGATTTTTTTTTATTCACATATGCTTGTGATGAGTATCTCCAACAATTCACAGAGACTAATCTCTTTCAGAAAATTTGAAAGTACTCAAAGATAGGTTATCTTCTTTCAACTAAGTTTTTCTTTACACAAGAATCAGATTAGAACTCCACTTGCTTAAAGAATTCGAGTTCATCATCACTTGAACCAATTACTTGTTGATATAATTCTCTTTAATAATTTTTCATTCAATATTTTCTTTTTTTATTCTATACAAATCTCTCTTAATTTATACAACAATTAAATGTTATATGTAGTTATATAAATCAATGCAGATAAAAGTATAGTCTAGAGAAAGAAAATAACATTGGATCAAATTTCATTAAACTTCCGGTAATTTGTTATAATTATTTTTAGGTAATATTTGAAAGTAATATATTTTTAATTTAATAGCTCTTACTAACAAGTTAAGAAATCAATCAATAAATTCTTTTTTTGTTCGAAACCATGTTACGAATGCATTAGAAATCATAACGGGAGTGTATTGGTAACACTCTCTTATTAAAACTATTAACCCTTGACTTCTTAATCATAAAGTATCTTAGTAACATTATTTGTTAGTATTTTCTAAATCAATATTAGTAACAGTCTTACTACTGATAAAAAAAAGTAACAGTCTTACTAATTAGTTTGTTTTTTTTATCAACTAAGGCAAATATATATATATATATATATATATATATATATATATATATATATATATATATATATTAAATGGTACTAGTTGTACCAAAGTTATGTACATGGCATTACTTTCCAACAAAAAAAACTCGTTCTCACCCACCAATTGGTTATTATACATTTAATGCCACTTGAGCAAATAAATGAAGAATAACCAATTATTGACAACCCCACCGCAGATCTCTTTCCACTAACCAATGATCGTGAGTAGCTGCCACATAATGGCATTGACCACCGGAACAATCAGTATGTCTCCCACTAACAGTCACTACCTCAAGTCCTCATCCCAAGACCAATTAAGAACGCATCAAAATACACACACCGAACAAGCTTCAGAATTTCCCATCTATGTTTGCAACTCAAGATAAAACTCATGTTTCCTCTTTGTACCCATTCTTCATATTACTAACAACCACGTCTGATATAAGCACCGTTTCCTTGAACTTTTTTTTTTTTTTAAAAGGGTCCTTGAATTTTTTTTTTTTAATTTGATCTCCAATTTAATTGTTATTATGAAAAATTAACCGCAGACACCTAATTAGAGGTGAAGACAGTGGATTGATGCTTCCAGAATGTGTTGTAAGCACAACAGAATCAATTAAGAGAGATTTTTGTAGAGTTTCAATCCACTGTCTGCACCTCTAACTAGATGCTACGATTAATTTTTCATAATGACAATTAGACGGGAGGACACAATTAAAAAAAATTAAAGTTTAGAGACCCAATTAAAAAAAAATCAGGAACCTAATTAAAAATTTGGTAAAAATATAGAGACTCGTAAAATAATTAAACCTTAAATTAATACATTAAATATAACTAGTTATGAGGTAATACATTCCTAAGTCGCAACTAAATGAAGCTCATCATAAAATGATTTGATTTGTATAGTTTAGAACCATAGATAGCACATTTCATTCTTAGCTCATTGGGGAATATTTAGGTTTGGGGAGGGGGGTTGTTTAAAAATACTGCTTAGGGACCCTGCTACCGGGATTGTTTTCTTCATTGTGTCACAATTGTATTCACTATTATAGGCAGTGCTGTTTGATTACTTGTGCTCTGCACTTGCCATATTCAATAAATTTGCTCTTTGTCTAAAAAAATTAAATAAAAAGAAATTTAAAATTCATTAAAAAAATACATTCCTTTCAATTCCCCGTACAAAATTTTTGATAGATAATAAATAAGAAACTGAAAAACTTACGTAATACCTATTGATTAAATTAAAAGAAAAACATGTTAGAGAAGGTATAGAGTATTATACATAAATTTTCTATTTTCTATTTTTAAAATTTTGAGCTAGCAAATTACCCGCCCACCACAAGTCATCGCACACAGGTTAGCAGATTTCAGAACTAAATTCTATTAATCTTACTCATTTTTTATATCAAACTAATCGGCCTAACTTATTGAATAGCACTCCTTGCTATTTAATATGTCACGTGTCTGTGTAATGTGTTTTAAAAGATGCCAACTAGCAACCTCCAACAAGTGTGTGTTGTAGTATAATATTATGTGGATTGGTATGGATGATGTACTATAGAAAAATGAACAAAAGACAAACATGGGTGACGGCCTGTTGATTTATACACGTTACATGCTTCAGTAGAAAAATGAACAAAAATCAGAAATCGTCCTCTTGTGTGTAATTTAATGCTTTAGAAGAGGATGCCAACGAGCCATGCCCAACAAAGTGTGTTGTAGTATAATATTACGTGGATTGAGATGGGTTATCATCTATTGACTGATATATACAAGACGTGACACAGACATGCTTTCACTAGAAAAATGAACAAAAATTCCGGACTCTCATCAAGGAAGTAGGGCTGGCATTGCCGCATGACGGCTTCGAATAGTAACTTCCCTCACTCATAATCTTGTTAAATAAAAATGTTTTTTTTTTTACATCATAAAAATGTGTTTCTTATTCTCCTTATATCCGTATTAGTATCTATTAAGCAGTTACGGATTTTAAAAATATTCGTAAATATTTTTTGATATTTATTAAAATATGAATTTTTAAAAAGAAAAGTAAAAGAGAAGCACTAGCGACACTCTTTCTTACCCTCTCTTTAATACGTTCTTTGTGATTGGCTGAAATTGATTGAAAATCTCTAATTTTGGTGGATCTCACATCTAAATTAGGAGAAAAATTATTAAATGATACGTGAGACTCGTCAAAATTGACGATTTTCAACAAATTTCAACCAATCACATAGAGTGTTTAAAAAAAGAGTGTCACTAGCATTTCTCAAAGCAAAAAGTAGGGGTGTAAGTGGGTACGGGTAACTCGCGAACCCGAACTGACCCAAACCGACCCAATCAGTTTGGATTAGATTTTTTGAGGGTTCGGGTCAAACTCGACCCGACCCGTTAATGACACGTTAGTATACAGGTTGGGTAACGGGTTGTGTGTTTTGGACCCATGACCCAATCTGACCCGTAACATATAATAATAATAATAATAATAATAATAATAATAATAATAATAATAATAATAATAGTCCATCTGTTCCTAAACTCTTGATATTTTAATTTCTTATTTTTGTTTCAAAACTCTTGATGTTTTACATATTCCAAGTTTCATTAATTTTTTTTTTCCACATATACTCCTATTTAACATTGCCTAGATTTTCACAACTACTCCATCATAGATATTAAATTCGGGTATTTTAGACTAAATGTATTATTTGTGAGTAGTATTAAATGTTTAATAAATTGTGTGCATTAACTTTAAACATCAAGAGTTTAGGAGCGAAATGAGTAATAGAAATGAAAATTATGAAACCAGAACTCACAAAAGTGACATACAAGTCACACTTTCCGTCTCTCACGCTATCACAACTCACGATTATCATATGCATAGTGGGGTGTAGATAATTCATGTGTTTACATATTGTGCTTTGAAATTGGCAATGGTTTGATGTTAAAATTCTTTATGCAACAAATTTACATATTGTGCTTAATTATATTGTAAATTAAAAAGAAATTTTGTTCTAAAAAATATGAACAAAATTTGTTCTGAAATATTTTAATTTTTACATTTTTTTAACTGTGTTGACCCGATTGACCCAACCCGATCCAACTCGTTCATGATCAGGTTGGTTCGGTTTGGGTTCACAATAAAATTACACAAATCCTATCCAACCCAACTCGTTGAATTTTAATTGGGTCGGGTAACGGGTATAGTCAAACCTGATCTAACCCGACCCGTTTACACCCCTAATAAAAAGCTATCAATGGTTGTTAGGTCTAACAAAAAGGATCAATCTTCCATAATATGATGAATCAAGGTTTAAATTTTCATTGAGAAAGGTGTTTATATAAATTTAGTGTTCAACCATACCTTGAAAAAATTGTCTCCCCAAAATGATACTTCTGGAAAAAAAAAATAGTAAAAGAAGTAAAATAAAACTAAAATTTTGAAACATATACATTTATACTATATAAATATAATATCCCTCACACGATTTTGGAACATGAAAATAAACAGTTAATAAAATAAGACCAAACACAACAAATTGAAAGCATACAAATATATATAATTAAGGATTTAATTTTATGTAATTTTACATGGCGGAAATCTGCATGAGCAAGTACTTTATTAGTTTATTACCTATTTTTATCCGGTTATAAATAGGCAGAAAAAAATATTTATTTTACTTACGAATACCCATTTAATTTAACTATTCAAATTCAATGCATTCCAAGTTTTACATGTGAATATAAATTTTTCTGGCATCCAGCGAGGAAGCCTCGCTAGCTGCGTACGAATTAACAAATGACATTTGCTGCATGGTTGCATGCGTTCCACGTGGGACGTTTAAGATACAGTGAAGGTCCTTTACGTACTAAAGATGGTACATATATGTTCTTTTATTTGCTAAACGGGAGATGCATTTTAAAATAAAAATGTAAAGATATAATTATTAATTAGAAAATTACTATTTGAAATTTTATACTACCTCCGGTCCTATATATAAGAAATAAAAGACAACATTTTCTTGGTCCTAATTATAAGAAACATATGACTACTTTTAAGTGTATTTATTGCTAAATTTTCTTTTTATCCCTAACTAATGATGAGGTCTATTAATGATAGACACTCATTTCCCTATGAAAGTGAATGCCTTTATTAAGCAAGGTATATTCATTGGTTGAAAAAATTATTTTTAAAAAATAAATACTTCTTAAACCATTTAATGTCATAGGTAGTCTTGGAATAAAATTAAAATTTATGACAAATTAACCAATCTAACCACTTTTATTGATTTTGATGAATTAGGTATTTATTTCTTATATATAGGACCGGAGGTAGTATTATATAACAGTATATTATCACTACTTTAATTATTAATTTTTAATAATTATTTGTATTATATTTTAAAGTGTGTTTTGATTTAGTGTAGTAGTCATGGTTCTAAATTGTGGTCTGCAACCATAATTGCGGTCGCAATATTACTATATATTGTGGAGTTGTCCACGATTGCAACCGTCAACAATTGTAGTGTGAATTTCAATCACACGAAATGCCATAATAGGGTCGCAACGAAATCCCAGCACCGTTCTATTCCACTGTTTTGTCAAGAAAAAACAAAGATTCAAATTTCAATATTTATTCTAACTTCTAAGTGTCAATGGTCGAATATGTGTGGCTGTATGGGATGTTGGGCGATACCAAATCTTAAAACGAATGAAAAGTTATAGTATATTATAAATAAAAAGATATACCAATAATTAGAATAATTTGTAACATTCTTTTTTACATTTAGTGTAAACATATAATTTTTTTCATGTGGCAACGACTGCAATCTGCATTGTAGCAACTGCAATGCTTGCAACAACAATGACCCTAACGTAATTTAAAACCATGTTAGTAGCCTTTGTAATGCATAATTATAGTTACTCCCTCCGTTCTCTATTATAAGCAAAAAAAAAGTCACTGTTTTTTGTTCTCAAATATAAACAAATCCTAACTACTTTTGCCTTATTTAATGGGACTATCTTCAAAATACCCTTCATTTAATAGTGAGTTTATGCTTTATATCAAGTCCCAATGAATGGTAGTTTAGGAAAAAGATTTAATTTTGTATTGGAATTGACATAATTTAATGAAATTAACTAATTTCCTTAATAAGTGTGAAATCAATTTTTTTTTTTTTTTGCTTATAATAGAGAACAGAGGGAGTATATTTGTATCTATAAGTATATATGAAAACCCATAGGATTGGCGTAGCGGTGTAAGGCCAGTAGGGTTCACATGTGAGGGGAACAATCTTTTCAGCTGGAGAATCCGTGTTCGATTTTCTCCTTATGCAAAATTCCCTTCGACCAGCGACAGTCACACACGACAAACAGGATTAGGCTCTAACCCAGTGGGTTGAGGAACACCTATGCTCTTTGACTTAGGACAAAAAAATATAGATTTGAGGACGTACGAATATTAATATAGGCATCAATGTTATTAAAATAATACTTATAAACATAAAAATAAAATCATTTTTCTTTATATAAAATAATTATTATATTTTTTAAACATAATATATTTTTAAATTTAATAAAAAATCATATATGTTTATTAAATCTATTATCTATTATTAAATTTAATAACTATATAAATTAAAATATATAGTAAAAATTGAATTTTTTAATATTTTTCAAAATAGCTTATAAAAAGGAAAAATTTGCATACACACACACACACACACACGCACACACACAAATATATATGTAATAGTTTATCTCTTAATTTCTATATTTAATTATTATTTTTAATAATAAATTTTTATGAATTATTTTCAATTAAAAAAATCTTTATCTTTAATTATTATTGTTCAAAAAAGCATATTTTAAAGTAACCAAATTAAAATATACACTAATATATTTTAAAATTATTTAAAATTTTGTTATATTTTTTAAAAATTGTTATATGGTTTCAACTAATTTAATCAAATCCTTTTTTACTTATTATATATATATATATATATATATATATATATATATATATATATATATATTCTTATTTATGCATATACAGGGACGGATCTGTGTTATAGGGTGGGGGGGCCTTGGCCCCCCCTGAATTTTTTGAAATTTATATAATTAATATAATTCTTTTAGTTATTAAGTAATTTATTTTATAAAATTTTATTTAATAGATAGAATTTACCCTACATTAAAAAAAAAGATATGATTTTATCCTTTTACACTTTAAATATTAGATGTGTATTTTATCAAATTTTATTTAATTGATAAGATTTTATCCTATGTTGAAAAAAAAAGATTTTATCTTCTTTTACACTTTAAAGTTTAAATACTAGATGTGAGTAGTGGATCTTTGTTGTAGGTTTTTTTTTGTGAGTTAATTGTATCAAAATATACCTAATTTGCTTTCAATCAAAATCATTCGCTCCGTTCTTATTTTATCATCACTGCGTTACAAATTACACTATTAGCGTTAACAACACTCTTGACATAAGCTGATTGGCAATTATGAAAATGCAAGCACAGTGACATCAATAATTCTGAAAATCAATTACACATGATATAGGCAAATAAACAAAGGTATTTAAAACTATTTCTTATTATTCTATTCAATTTATTGATTATTCAACATGCTTAGAAGGAAAAAAGTGCAAGATGTTAAATTACAATTCAGGTATTAACCTATTTAATACGAATATATATATATATATATATATATATATATATATATATATATATATATATATATAATTGCAAAAGGCAAATATTGATCACAAGAAAAGGCATTATTTTCTTAAAAGTAGAATAGCTTATTATGTTTTGGTTTCTTTATTTTTCTTCTTCTTTATATATGTATTATTACATTGCATAGCTGAAGCTTGAATCTAAATCCTGGAACAATTAAACTTATTATGAAAGAAACAATTGTTTGTTTTTTTTTAACAGGAAAGAAACAATTGCTTGAAAAGAGTTCTGAATTTAAAATAAATATTCATAAAAAATATAGGATAGATTTTGAAAATTCCTAAAATTTTAAATTTCTTGAAAATTTTTAATTCTTTTATTAGTAACACATATCCAAATGTTTTTAATTATATATATATATATATATATATATATATATATATATATATATATATTACTCAATTGAATAACCGTTATATATTTACATGTATATTATAATATTATTAATAAGTATTATTTACAATGCTTATATATTTTTTGGATGAATTTTTTTTAGATACCTTGGATGATTTTTTTTAATAATCGGCCCCCCCACTCGATGAATGTTGGCTCCGTCCCTGCGCATTTAATTCACTACAAATAATTAAATGAACTATTGAAACCTTGGATGTTATGTAATTTATATAGAATGAATAAAACAATGAGATTGAAACTTTTAATTGACAGATTTTCCATGTATTATTCAAAATTATAATAATTACAAAATTCAATTACTCCACGCAACTGAAGGCATAAGCTTTGACTGTTTTATTTAGTATTGCAATAATTTTTTTTTACAACCAAAGCATTTAGTATATGTTTAGCCTCTCACTACGAGGAAGCAAGTGATTTTTCAGGGCCAGTACTGGTGCTTGATGCAGTTGATGATGATCTAACTTTCTGAAACTGAACCAACAACGGATCGTTCCGAGTCACCACCAAACGTCTGATTCCTTCACGATCGATACGAATCCCAATATCCCCACACGTGCCTCCGTCACGTGCACAGAACACAAGCTTATAAGCGTGGAAGCGATGGCCATGGGAAGCTCTCTCAATTTTAAACCAACCGGCTACTGTGTTTTTGTATCCATTAAGTTTAACAGCAGCAGGTCCTTCTGGTAAACCCTCGACAATAGTCCATTGACTCCATTCACGAAGAGTAGGGGAACACGGCGGTGCAAAAGTGAAACTAATTTCTTCCAAAATGAGGCCTTCGTTGATATAAAGGATTCGGTACAGGGATGAAAACCTTATTGGTAGCCCCTTAGAGTCGTCACTGGGAGATTGCACAACAGTGAGAGGGCAAGTTTCGTCTCCAGTTGCGGCAAATTCTATTCCACCGCCCATTGGCCAAATAAATGGCAACACATAATATCTGCCACCATTTCGAAGAAGATCGCCATCAGTGTCGTACACAAAATCAGCGGTGGCTGAAGGTAGGTATGAGGTGAAGAAAGCACAAAGTAGTAGAAAGACAGCAAAGAAGATAGTACTCTTCATTTCTTGCGTGTATAAGAAACTTGGAAGAATCTGACCTATTTATAGACGTGCCAGCACTTATAATTAAAGTGAGTTTTGGATAAACATGAAATGAAAATGGCGGGGGTGTACATACTCAAACTCTAGTTACTTTTTTTCTTTATCTCTCTTTTTTTCCCCCATAAATTGAAGTGTAAGTAAGTAGGTGTAGCTTTTTCTCCTTGTAGGTGAGATTCAACAACAAACTGAATAAACATCATGTATGTCCTAAATGCACTCCTGACACAAAGCAAATGATTCAATTCAATGGAGATGGAAAAAAAAAACACTCAATGGAGGACCCAGAACAAAAGAAATCTTTTTACATATATAAAAAGGCAGTGCCAACAATACACTACGTCAATCTAGTGGAAATGGATTTGGATCCAATAACTAAGATCTCAGGTTCAAGCTTTATGAATGGAAAAAAATCTTTGATAGAGACAATTTCGCTAAAGGTGATCAATCATATTTTCTGACAGATATTAATTATTGATAAAATCAATTGATATTTTGCACTAATAATATGGTGATCCAAAATAATTTTACCAGTTTAAATATATTGTAGCTGGGGTTGTATATATTTATACAACTGACTTCTCTTCCATCTCAATTTCATCCTATTTTTGTTCTTATCTCTTGTTATTTTTCATTATATTATTCGTAATACTTATCAGTTTCTCTTTTTTTCTTTTTACTTTATATCTCTTTTTCTTCAATAAATTGAAGTGTACGTAAATACATTTACCTTTTTCCTTGTAGGTGAGATTCAACAAACTGTATAAATATCATTTACGTCCCTCAATGCACATACTCAAAGAAAATGATTTAATTCAATGGAAATGAAACCAAAAAAAAAAAAAACCTCAATAGAGGACCCAGAACAAAGAAAGCTTTTATATAGAAAAAAAAAAATAAAGGCAATGACATCAATACACCACATCAATCTAGCTAGTTTAAACCAATATGTCATTGGTTTGAGTGAAATTAGATTCAAATTTTATAAGTAAGGTCTCTAGTTCGAACTTTGTAAATAATATAAAAAATAAATGATTGACGGAGCGAATCTCACTAAAGGTGGCTATCCATGTTTGTTAGAAGAAATTAGTCATCAATAAAATTAATTAAAATTTCATACCAATAACATAGTGTCCCAAAAAAAATTGCTACTTTAAAAATATTGTAGGTGGGGTTATTATATTTATGCAAATAACTTCTCTTCCATCTCAATTTCACATATTTATCAGTTTGTCTTTTTTCTTTTACTTTTTCTCTTTATCTCTCTTTTCCTCCATAAATTGAAGTACTGTAAGAAAGTATGTTTAGCTTTTTCCTTGTAAGTGAGATTCAACAAATTGTATAAAATCAATTATCAACCTATTGTATATTATATCTATGATTATTTTAAAAGGAAGGTTGTTGGGGTAAATTGACAACTTTAAGTATTTATTGCCTAAATATGTGAAAATTGGAATTGGTTCCCCCAAAAAATTTCATCCCATTTTAGTCTTTGAACACTAACATATTTAAAATTTTATAGGGAATGATATGTGACAAAAAATTTTACAGGACCAATTCTAAATTTCACATATTTTAGAGGACAAAAATATACTTTACCCAAAAATAAATGGTTAACATCCTCAGTTTTACGAAAGCAGAAGACGCATACCACCGCTTGCAGTAGCACCTTGACACACTTCACACACATATCGTTGTCCAGCTACGCCGATTTGGGAACTTGGAGTAAGTAGGATGAATAATTGAATATTGTTCCATCTTGTCAGAAATTCTATTAATATTCCATTTCAATATACTAATCTACTATCAATATATCAATATAAAAAAACTTTAGGTTAGAAAAATTACATAAACAACCTTTTTAATTTTTTGACATGCGTCCAAACCTTTAATTTAGCAAATTAGATAACTTAATTAAGGGAACTTGTATGTGCAGAATTTTTAATGAAAAACAGAGCATATGTGCAGTAAATTAGTGCTTTTATAACATGTAACTATGTTCAAATAGTGATGATTAATTGTAGGTATCATATGGTTATGTCACTAGTAAAATTGGATGTAAAATTTGGTCTTGAAAGTGAGTTTTTAGAGTAATTATTGGACAGCAATATGTGCAGTGGAAAAATAGAGTTTTTGACTCTTTAATGTGTTTTAAATGATGTTTTACTTGTGGGAAAGGTTGGGGCTTTTATTTCTCAACTTAGGCAATTAATTGTGCATGTTAGTTACTGATTCTCAACCTTGGGCCAAGCTAATTTGGAATCAAGCAATTCCACCGTCGAGATCCTTTATTTTTTGGCGTGTTTTGCAGAATAGACTCTCAACTGATGATAATCTCTGGAAATGATGGTGTTTCACTATCTCTCACTGCAGCATGTGTAATGCAGCTTTTGAAACTGCTGAACATATTTTTATGCGCTGCAATTTTGCCAAAAGGATTTGGAATTGGTTCTCAAGGTTGATTAATTGTCATTTTGACTTTACTTCTTTTCAAACAATCTTGCAGATCTGTCATCAGGCAAATAGTGCTCAAGTTAAAGTGCTCTTAGTTGCAGTTGTCTTAAACATTACTTGGGTGATATGGCACTGTAGAAATTTGGCTCCCTTCAAAAATTCTAAACTGTCTTTTCATCAAGCTACTGCTTTGTTTTTTGCTAGTACCTCTTTAAGAGGAAATTGTACTAAGGCTAAGATGTCATCTTCCTTGTCTAATTTTATGATTTTAAAGAAATTATCAATTCATGGGCATCCTCTTTGTGCTCCTAAGATTTTGCAGGTTACTTGGCACCTTCCTTTACCATCTTGGGTGAAGGCTAATACTGACAGAGCTTCTCGTGGAGCTCCTGGAAGAGTAGCTGGTGGAGGAATTTTTCGGGATAGCAATGGTGCTACCTTGGGTTGTTTTTCTGTCAACTTAATTAGGCATCTCTTACTCTCTTGTGGCAGAGCTATCAGCAGCTATTTTGGCCATTGAATTTGCTCACGCTAAAAGTTGGAGAAAATTTTGGTTGGAATGTGACTCTCTTTTGGTAGTTCAGGCATTTCAGTCAAATTTATGCATCCCTTGGAAGCAGCAAAATAGATGGAACCGTTGTTTGCATATTTTAAAGAATATGGAATTTCGTATTTCTCACATTTACAGAAAAGGAAATACTTGTGTAGATAGGATTGTTTTACATGGTTTAAATATTCAGGGAATTCAATGGTGGGATACCATCCCAGATTTTGTAAGGGATGATTTCCATAGAAATATAATAGGTCTTCCTTTCTATAGGTTCAAATACTCTTAGTTGTGCATGAGTTTGGTTTTATGTCCCCTCATGCTCTCTGTATTTTCCTTTTTTTGGTGTTGGTTTAATATATTTTGAGTGTGCAGTAGGTGTTAAGTAGGGGTTAGGGTGCCAACCTGGTTGGGATGCCATTTCCTACTTTGTAACCTTTGCATGCTTTAAAAAAAAAATTGTGCATGTTAGGGAGCTTAAACTAGCTAATTAAATGTGTTTTTAGGAACAAATTAAACTAATTTTTATGGCTGGAAAAACAGGGCATTTGTTGTGTTTAAAAGTGCTTAGTAATGTATTTTTATGATGTATAATAATTATCTAACTTCTACATGAGTTTTGAAAATTTTGCTAAAGACTAGCACATTTAATCCTTGTGTTTGTGAATTGAAATATGTGAAAATTTGTGATTATTGGTTGTGTATTAGTGGCTGCCATATTTGATTATAATTGATATTATTATTCATGTTTTATGATAATGAAAATTGATCATGTGGATTATTTGTTGAGAATTGCGCATTATTTTATTTAATTCAATTGTTAGATGTGACTTGTATGCTTTGACCCCTTGCGGGTATGGGTTAGTGGGTGAACTCTAATCTCCACTTTCTTAGTCAAGTTTCTGTTAGGAATATTTAATTGTTTTGATTATTGGATGATATCTCTTTATCGTGACAATTTTATATAAGTAAATTTAGCATTTAATTCTTACCATAATGCGTTATTTAATGCAAGAGAGGGCTGCAGTCCAGCCCCTAAATTTAATTAAAATATTAAGTTTATAGTGAGAGAAATAAAGATTTAATGAAATATTTTAGTACTATAAGTTTATGGGAACTTATCCCCAAAATTTGAAGCCAAACGGACGTAAAACGACAAAGTTATAGTGACTTTAAATTAGGCATTTTGTGTCCCTGCGGGAATTTAATATTTATTCATAAAATTGCTTAGATTAATATAATGATTATAGATATTAATGGGTGAGCATGAATAAGTGTGTTGAGAAGCTTGGTGAAGAGCGAATATGAAATGTGAAGCATAAAACTTATGCGATTGAACGAAAATAGCGATTGTCGTGAAAGATGCTAAATTATTAGCGTCTGTATGTATGAGTGATTGAAGATTGAATGTCATGTCATGATGACATGTGGTGTCGTGAAGAAAAGGATAATTCCTTTCTTCTTTACTTTGAAAGTGTATACCCTATGAGGTGAAGAGCCTATCTTGTATGACATGAGTAGGAAAGAGCAACAACTCGCGGGCACAATGATGAAAGAGGAATGAACCTCCGATGTGAGATTGATCTTGATGATAAGTTGTGAAGTGCAGACAAAGTTGTTTTGGTCTTCTGTGTAAGGGCAATGATGGAAATTGTTGAATGAGGAATAATGGCCGAAATGTGGCACGTGCCCTATGGGGGCATATCACATTAAGTGAAGTGATGATGGTCTATTATTATGATGAATTGATTAAATGTTATATCCATTGCCTTTATAACTGCATTGCAAGTTCCGATTGGAAAGCCCTGCCAGAATGATCATAAGTGGGAGGCATCCTTAAATGAAATCCTGTGAGGAGAGACGGAGAGGAGTGCCTAACCGTAAGTGAGAGGGTGATAACAGATGGTACCTGAGGTATGGAAGTGTGGACCATGAGTCCTGAAAGGGATAAGCAGGCATCGAGTTGTGATACCTCAATGAGGCTGAGGAATTCACATAGCCAACTTGGCAATCCCGACAAGCACAGAGCATAACCATCTGGTGAGAGTGCTTGGCCTGTTGTACCAGGGTTGAAGCATGTACTCCCATGACATCACTCGTAAATCAAATGAAGACATCTATGATGACATATCAAGGGGCAATTGGCCAAAAGTAGAGAACCAACGTGTAGTAAAAGACTAGGACTACGAGTGTGCGAGTGTTTACTTGTATGTGCTTTGTGGACCGATGGTCCGTATTGTTTGGAACGTGATGAGCGATAGGAGACTCACCCATACATCTTTATTTTTTTTAGAGGAAGATGAACGAAATGAAGGGACCGGCTTTCAGGCTTACAATCCAACTGATGAGGGGTCACAAGACCCATGATTATTGGTTTGATGAGGATACTTTCATAGGGATGTCAGATTTGGTTTATCTCCGACGCTTGAGGGATTGTATGTTAGGCCTATTTACTTTGATCTCACTATGATCTTGACCCATGCTCCAGCACCTGGATACATGCGTGTACCAGAGTCTCCACGACCATCCTCTAGTTCTTCTTCAGCCAGTGCTACTATGTCTGATATTCTTATGGAGCCTGTTGTTCAAGAGTATGTACCGCCATCTCCGGATGTTGAGATTCCGCTAGCAGTTTATTTGTAGTTTGATTCGGCAACGATGACATGTTTCTTAATGCCCGGACGATCTATTGATTAAGGGTCTGCTTCAGTCACAACTCTAGAGGATGATAGTGAGGAGGAGGATCCGTCAGAGGCTGAGAGTGAGGAGGAGGAGGATCCTTCCGAGGATTCTTTGTAGCTGTTGGGTTTTGGGTTAGGAACACCGTGCGGTTAGGTTTAGAATAATTGCTCTGACTAGGTATTCATTTCATCTGTATGTATGGGGTGGGTAGTCTAGGACAATTTTCTTTCTATGTATTTATTTTTACTTATGTTTATGTTTTGGGCTGTAATTAAGTTTGATGATCCTTTGTTACGTTGAACTTTGAACTTTTCGCTGTAAATAATTGACGTCATTATTTAGAAATCAATTTGTGCATGATCATTTACTATTTTGGCCAATACCAGTTTTCCATCATAAAAAGCAAAGAAAAAAAATATGTGTAACATGATGCAATTATGTTCTAAATTGATTACAAATTTGATTAATTTCAATATTAAATCCTTCTTTTATTGATTAATAATTAAGGACAATTTATTTTAATTCCACATAAAATTGAGTGAATAAACAGTAATTCTCTTATAGAATTAAGGGCGTTACACATGTTTTTGTTAGAAAGTTGATAAGAGTCATTTTAAGATTATTGGTGTTGTATCTACATTAGTTTTAATTTCCTAAAATAATACAATATTTATTTAGTTTATTATTTAACAATATTTAGTCTTTGTAAATACTTTTTTCATTTTTCATATAACTTTCTTTTAGTTTTGTTCATTAAATATTATTTCTTATATACATTTTTAATTCTTTTAGATATCACAATTTCTTCATTTTATCTTTTTAAATGTCATAATATTTTTCTATATAGATAATATTTTTTGTTTGGTCGCTCATTAATTTCTAGATAAAATTATGATATTTTAAGAGAAAAAAAATATAATTTAGCTAAATTTTGATTATGTTCCTAAAAATCATTTTATGTGTTTTTAAATATAATCTAATCCTATTTTTTAAATGAAAAAAAGTTATACTCTTTCAATTTGTTTTCTAGTAAATCAATAATAAGGAAATTATTGATATAAATATATATTAATACAACAATTTTTCTGCATTATCTACAAAGACAAATGTGGCCCGTGCGAATGCTACACATTAACACTTAAAGATTTTAATAATTATTACTATTTTGTTATATTTGACCTCCTTCAGTGTTGCATAACGAAATATTGTTATGAAAAAAATGATATTACTAATCATTATTATTCTTAGGCAATAATTAAAGAATTAAAAATAGAATGTTTTATTAAAAACTAATAATTTAATTCTATTAATAACACATAGGATTGACGCAGTGGTGTAAGGCTCCGCTGCGTTTACATGTGGAGAACGATCTATTTAGCAAGAGAACCCATGTTTGATTCCCTCCATGTGCAAAAATTTCTTGGGTTAGTGGCCTAATGAGTTGGAGATACCCGTGGTCTCTAACCCAGAACAAAAGAAAAAATTAATCCTATTAATACATTATTAATGTTGTTTTGAAGAGTTTAATTTATATGTATTGTTTGTCTAAATTTTTTACATTCTCAACTAATTAGAAATTATTATTTGTAACAATTATATTAGATAACAATATAAAAGAAAATATATTTTAATTTTTTTATACATAGAAAATATATTTTTATTGAATTTGTGTATGACAACATGCCTTCAATTTTTATTTGTGATTATAATTTTATGTGTATTGCCTTCAAAGACTTAGACAACTCATTATCAGCTTTTAACTTTTAAAACTTTGGAAATCTAAAAGTAATGAAATCATAGGATTAATACATTTTTTATTCAATTTATAATAAAATATAGATTTCTTCAATTTTGGCTAATTTTTATTGGTTATAAAATAAACTCATTCGTGAAATGCTTTTAAATTAAGATATCAAATGTGTTGTATTTTTTAAATTTATAAAATTATTTACATCAAACACCTTTTCAATGAAGATAATTATTTTTTAAACTTAAATAACGTTCTTATTTAAATTTATAACTATAAAAAAAATCACAATGGATTTCTTTAAAAGAAAAAATGACCTATGAAATTAATTTTTTTAAAGTGAATAAATTTCAAACAAAAAAACTATGTATTTATGATTAATTTAAACTTAATTAAATTATAAAATATTTAATTATATGAAATATTTTTTCGAGCAAATTACACTAACATCCTTTTTGTTTAGGACTTATTATACTCACACCTCATTCGTTAAAATGCATTTCTTTGGCCTCCAAGATGTCGAAAACACCCTTATGACTTGAGCCCAAGCTCAGAAGCCCTACTGTTTGGTCTCTCAAATTAGAAATCCCAAATATGTTGTGCTAGGGTTTGCAAAACACGGGTTCTGGTCTGAAACTTTGAGGGCGTGTTGTTGGGTACTGCTATGTTCGTCGGTTAGTGTTGTTGGGCGAGGGGTTTCGTGGCCTGATTTCAGAAGAATTTAGAGCTTCGCCGCTGCTGCTCCCGAAATGGTTGTGCGGCATGCCGCAGTGTCGGTGTCGCAGCAGCAGCAGGCTTCATTGTTCACTCATCACCACCGTCAACAGCAGTAGCAAGCCATCGGAGAAGCTTTGGCGGCGAGGGTGGGGAATTACCTTCTGGGACATCTAAATTTGTTGGCTTCATTGTCCGGTGGGCCTGAAATTTTCGTTGGAGGGACAACGAGCCTCATTGATTATGACATCGGTGGTAGATGGTGGAAGAAGGTGGTTGAATTTTCAGATCTCGTTGATTATAATTCTTTTTGTGTTACCAAGAAAGGGATGTTGGATAGGATGTGGGGGTGCTGTGAATAGTATCTTGTTTGGAATTGGGTAAGGTTACGCTCACATTACCTTGGTTTTCATGTATTTATGAAATATGTTCATAAATATTAAGTAATCGAAGGTTTATTGATATATAAATAAATATATCTTTGCTGATAAAAAAGAAAAAAGCAAAGAGTTATGAATTTTCAGATCTCAGTTGCACAAATTAAGTTTGTTTTGTTTCTGAGTTTTGCCTCAAAGATAAAATAACTCTGGCTGTTTCTGAGTTTTCCTCTGTTTTCTTTATTTATTATTATTATTATTTTTTGTTTAATGAACAGATGATTTAATTTGTGATATTGTGATGGTGTGAAATTGGTACCGATTGAGGTTGGAATAGGGTTTCAAAAGCTTAGTGCAGTTGAATTTGTAATGTAACGTTGGTGTTCTCAAAGAGAGTTCTTCAAGTTGAAGAGCACGGCTGGAATCATGGATTGAATTGGATTGCATTGTTGCTTCTGTTTCACTTTCATAAAGGGAAAATGCAAATCTTAATGGGTGATGTGAGCAAGATGAGGGCTTTTTTGTCCTAAAATTTTATTAAACAAGTATATGCCTTGCATGTGATGGGTTTGGGTTAACAGAATTAACACTGTTACGGTGTAGGGGGTACGTCTGTAATGAACTTGCAAAAAGTAGGGGGGTTTGTGTAGGGGTCCAGCAACGAGGGGGTGCGAGTGTAATATAAGTCCTAAACAGAGGGGGGACGAGTGTAATCTGCTCTATTTTTTTTATCTGTAGGAAGTGAAGACATGTATCAGAGAGTTTACAATAACTCACACTCTGCTCAACAACTGAGCTAGACTCCTTAGTAATTATATGATATGAATAATTAGTTATATTTTAATGATAATTAATTATAATTAAAGTAAATCATACTAATCGCTCCTGAAGTTTTGTAAAATTACATAAATTCTCTCTGTTTTTTAACATTTACAACAACCTCCCTTATAAGGGTACATGATCTAATTTTGTCAAATAATTAAGTGTAATGTATAAGGAGTGTCAAAGTAATGTTTTTTAAATAACTAGGGGAGTTAGTGCAGGGATAGAAAAAATAGAAGTTTGTGTAATTTCAAGAAATCTCTGGAATAATTCGTGTAATTTACTCTTATAATAATAAAATTTACACATGAACACTTAAAGATTTTACTAATTGTTATTATTTTGTTATATGTGACCTCCTTTAGTGTCGCATAACGAAATACTTTATCGAGGAAGTCTAGCTCGGTTGGTTGAGCAGGGTATGTGAATTATTGTAAACCTCTCAGTACCGTCTTCGATTCCTACGGATAAAAAAAATAACGAAATATTTTATCATTTTTTAAACACTTAATTATTCATTTAGTCCTTATAGTTGCACACATTTTACCTTTTAATCTTTATACTTAAAGATAATCCATTTTAATCTATACATACCATTTTTAATCCCTTTTAGTATCTATACATATTATTTCTATCCCTTTTAGTCCTTATCGTCTAAACTCAGAGACTAGAAGGATTAAAAGTTGTATGTATAACAACTAAAAGAAATGGTAATTAAGTATAATAATATAATGGTGTATGTACAAGGATTAAAAGAGATGATTTTAAGTATAATAATTAAAAATAGTATATGTATGATCATTTTTAATTATCATACATAACAATTATGTTTTTTTTGAAGAGATACATAACAATTATGTTAGATAATAATACAATGGAGAATATATTTTAATATTTTTTATGCATATAAAATATATTTTAATTAAATTTGTGTATGATGACATGCGTTCAATTTTTATTTGTGATTATAATTTGTATATGTATTGCCTTCATAGACTTACACAAGTCTTTATCAGTTACTAACTTTTAAAACTTAGGAAACTAAAAGTAATGAAATATTAAGATGATGAAATCATGGAATTAATACATTTTTTATTCAATTTATAATAAAAGATGTCTTCAATTCTGGTTAATATTTATTGGTTATAAAATAAATTGATTCATGAAAAAGCTTTTAAATTAAGATATCAAATGTGTTGTCATTTTTTAAGTGTTTAATTACTCATTTAGTCATTATAGTTGTACAAATTTTACCTTTTAGTCCTTATACTTAAAAATCATCCACTTTAATCGATACATATCATTTTTAATTTCTTTTATTAATCCTTATAGATACTATTTCTATCTCTGTTAGTCCTTACCGTCTGAACTCATAAGGACTAAAATTCATTAAAAAAAGCATGTATAAGGACTAAAAGAGATTATTTTTAAGTATAATAATATAATGGAGTATGTATAATAATATAATAATATAATGGAGTATGATCAAAAGTTTGTACAACTATAGGAACTAAATGAGTATTTAAACCTTTTATAAATTTATAACATTATTTATGTCAAACGTCTTTTCAATCAAGATAATTTTTTTAAAAAATTAAATAACGTTCTTATTTAAATTTATAACTATAAAAGAATCACAATGGATTTTTTTTAAAAAAAAAATACAAGCTATGACATTAATTTTTTAAAGTGAATCAATATTTCAAACAAAAAATATATTTATTATCAATTTAATTGTAAAATATTTAATTATATGAAATCAATAATTAGTTATATTTTTAATGATAATTAATTATAATAAGAGTAAATTACATAAATTGTAACATCCTGAAAATTCCAACTCAATTATATATATATATATATATTTCTCTGTAACTAATTCTTTGTAATTAATTCTCTGTAATTAAATTCTCTGTAGTTACTTTTCTATATTGTTTGCCAGTGATTGAATCCTCTGTGACTAATTACCTGCCATGTTTACTTATAATTAAATTGTTTGTGATTAATTGCCATTAGTATTTTATTTAATTAATTAAAATTGCAGTGTTCTCTGATTAACTACTTGCAGTGTTGGCTGTGTTTATTTAAATTCTAATGTTTGTCTATAGTCAATTTTTGGCAGGATTTTATTTAATTGTTTGCCCTCAATGTTGTATGTGATTAATTGTTTGTAATGTTTGAGTTAAATTATTTAATTGTTATGTTTTGCCTGATAATTAATTTCCTGTGAAATTTTGTCTGTAATTAATTTATTTATAGATGAAATTTTATTTGGACAATTAGAATTAAATAAATTACACAAGTGATGTATTAGATAACAAGTTTAATAAAAAAAATTAATTTGCTTGAATTAAATTTCTAAAATTTAATTGCATTGTATCACAATTACACAGTGTAAAATTACATTGTGTAAACTAAACTCGGTGTACCTAAAACCCCTAATCCCCACTAAACCAACACCTCACAACATGCAACACACCACACTTCAACACCTCACCCCCACCTAACACCTAACCCACAGCCGAATCACCCAAAACCCCACTCATTTCCCTAAATTCTCTCTTACCATAAAATACAACACTTAGCCAATTTTGCTCCATTTTTTCTCTCTTTTCTTGCCTTGGCCAAGAGTGAAGAGAAGGAGAAGGGAAGAGGCAGCCATTGTTGGAGCTTGGCTCTTGCATGCAAGCTTACACACAACCACCTCATCACCTCTTGGGTCCATCTTCACCATCACATTTTCATCTTTTCTTTGTGTGAGCTTTAAACTAGGTAAGGGGAATTTCTTCTTTTCGGACTCAAAACCATGGTTGTCTTGAGAGGATTCAACCATGGTATTGCATGAATGCCTCCATTGTTGCTATTGGAACCATTGCATGCTGATTTTGGTTGGTTGGAAATCATTGTTTTGTTGAGAATGTGTGTGGGTCTGTGGCTGTTTGTGCATGCATGTGCATTTTTGTCTATCCTTTTGACTCTTTAATTCTTTGGAAAGGCTTTAAATACAAAGGAGATCATGCCCAAATTTTATCAAAATTTTTAGACAAGGATTTATCTTGAAACTCAAAGCCAAACCAAGTGAGGCAGTGGTTGGAATCTCGTTTTGGCTGGAACAAGCCCCACTGTCTCAAGGTTTTCTCAAAATCTAACCTTTGGAGTTTTGTAAACTTTGCTTTAAATGAAACTAGACACAAAATTCTATAACTTTTCTTTTAGAGTCGTTGTGAGATAAACTCAATTTGAGGCTCATCCGTCACATGCAAAACGGCCCATCTGTTCTCGTTTTTGAGCAGGACAGTGCTCTGTTTTATTTAATTCTGCACCTTTGTATTCATATCCTTAAAAATGTGATTATATATCTTAAAACTAGACAAAATAACCTTTCCATCCATGTATCCCAAGTTAATTATCAATTTCATCTTCTAAATTTAAAATTGAACTTTTGACAGAGAAGGAACGCTATGGAATTGTTTCAAGTCTGGAAAATTAGCTTTAAATAAAAATTTACTGGGAATTGTAGGAAAAGAATTTGAGTACCAATTTTACTTTTTTGAAAATATAATTGTGTTAACTTTAATGTGGAAAAAATACAACTCAATTTAGTTTTGGGAAGGTTTAGAAAAGTGCAATTATTTGAACCAAGGTCATTTTGGACTCAAAACTATCTTACTGACTTTTAGAATTTTTAGGAATTTTTGTAGATTTTTGCTAGACAATTGGGATACCATTCCAGAAAATAGGTTTAAATAGCTTTGATTCTATAAAACAATTTTGGTGTTTAAATTTTTTTTACTAATTTTAATTTGAGCTCACATTCTGTCCTGTTTTTCAGAAATTAAGAATTGAACCATTGCATTTCTTATGGGAATTTTAGATGCCCTTTTTGCTAAGTTTTGTGATGTGATTTTGTTGACTGTGTAAGTCTGATATATGTTATGTTTTAATTTAATTGAAATATCCGGGGAGTATGAATCTCGGGCAATTGTCATTTGATACGCGTGATGTATTTATTTTAATTTAACTGTATTGGAGACCGGGAGGAGTGTGAACCTCGGGCACTGAATTTGTTTGTGCATGTGATTTCTCTATGATATGGTTGATTCTCAACTGTAGTGTGAAATTGTTATTATTGTGATAATTGTTATTGTGGTATTTTCACATGGACTCGGGCGCGAGTACTTGTGACAACTAGAACTCCGTTCTAGTAATTTTGGTGATTTTGGCGATAAAGGACAAATAAACTTTAAACAAAATGTAAAAATATCTAGGCTATAAATTATTAATTTTAATAATAACTTTTACATAATTGGACTCTTTATTTGTGCTTTGGACATTGAATTAACTTAGGACCCTTGCGCAGAGGAACAAACGGTGAGTATAGATAATCATAAGCTTTGAGAGGGTGAGGTGTGTTGAGTCATAAGATGAATCAGGACCCTCAATAATTTTGATTCAATGCAAAACAAATATTAAGTAAAGAGATTGCGTCTTACAATGCCAACAGACGAAAACGTTGCATCTGCGTCTGTAAGTTTCAGATGATACGCAAACAGACGCTTAAGTCTGAAGAAGCATTTAAAGGCATAGTAAATGACGTGATCCTTACGGGGCGGACCGCTTGGTACAGGGTTGCCGACGGGGAGGGACGCCACTTCCAGAGATGGAAGATAAGTCACGGTGACGCCACAAGGAATCAACCTTGATAAGTCAGAATTTGGTTCAACGGGAACCTTGAGAGAAACTCTCAGAATACTCACGTATTTTGAAAACTGCCAAAAGTCCCTCATTCATTTTTGACGAAAATACATATAGTTCACCATGGGGACATAACTGCCAATAATTTAATAATAAAATAAAAATTACAATAATTAAATAATAAAATAAAAATTATGGGGACATGGGCCTTCAGTCATCATCAATGGCAGCTATACAAATGACCAGCCTTGTCTCTTCGACGTGTTGGGCCTTTTTAAGTCTGCCTCTGGTCATGGGCCCTTCAAGTGCTTCATGGTCCTTGCCCTTAGTTGTGTCCTCATCAGTAAATGCACTTTCTTTTTGTAATCTGTATTGTAGGGAATGATCATAAAACATCCTTCCTAGGATCTGTTGAAGTGCATAAAGAGAAACAAAAAGAAGAGTCAAAGAAGCAGAAGTTTCCTTCGCCTCAAAAGACGCGCTACAGCTAACAATGAGTACTTGTTTGAGCAAGTGATGTGACCACTGCAGCAGAAGAATGTGAAGTGTATCTCAAGGAAGATAAGCAAAGTGCTTTATCAGCTCAAAGTGACTAGTTGGTGACAAGCATTTAATGCTCGCATTAAATGCCCCAACGACCACTCTCCTTCAGACGATGGTCAGACACAAGTAAGAAGACCGTTTAGAGACAACAGTTACTTCCTCAGCAAGTCTATATATAGCAGAAGATTTGAAGTGCTGAACATATAGAACTTAATTCAAATTCTTGAGCATTCTTTCAAGCCTTCATTCTTTTCCTTGTTAATTCTCTAAGTTGTAAAAAGCTCTCAAAACACCTTGAAAGAGAAAAAGATTGTGTTCTTAATCTTGTATATCCGTATGTAAGACGATAATCCAAAGTCTGCGTGCCCTTAACTCAACAAATCTACTGATTTGTTGTAGAGCCAGAAGTGGCTTGGTAAGAAAGAATACTTGGGTTTTTAGCTTGGAGAGGCTAGTGTTAAAACTACTTGGGTTGAGCCAGAAGTGGCAGTGAATAATACTTGTAACTTGTGAAAGTTAGTGGAACTTGGTGGTTTGCCAAGAACTGGACGTAGTCTTGGGGTGAGACGAACCAGTATAAATTCCTGCGTTGCCTTTCATGCTTTGTAGTTCTCTTAGCTACTTGAACTGACTTTGTCTTGTGATTTATCTTGTTGTTTTTTTTAAAAGGTTTCATCTGTCATTATATAACATCGTCTGTAAACATTTTCGTTTACACTTCTTTTCTAAAACCTATTACAGACGAACCACACATTTTATAAAAGTTTGTAAATTTTTTTATAAATCACAATTCAACCCCTCTTTACAAGGTGTGTATAAAACTTAATAAAAATTGTTAGGTGACGTAAACTGTATGATATTGATATGCATGTATGGAAACGCGAGTGTATGGTGGGATGTTGAAAGTACGAGATAAAGAGAGTCGCATGGGGCGTTCCTGCTGGGAGGATGTCAGAGCTTGCAAGATGGAGGGCGAATGGCAGTATTCACCCAGCATGGTGAGGGAGGCTAGTGTCCCCATGTATGTTATGTTTTTGGAGCTAGAGACATGGTCTCAGGCTTATATGCCAATTCGTTGCCGTTCAATACCATGTGCAGCAGAACCCCATAGTGACAAAGAAAGGATAATACTAGTGAGGAGAGTTGTTGAGGAGTCAGTCCTTAGAGTTTGGATTGTCCCATAGAGTGGTACCTGAGGTATGCTCATTGACTTGCTATTTCTTGGGGATCTGGCACCGAGTTTGTGGTTGTGTTTTCCACAGTGCCGACTTGACAATCCCGACAAATGCGAGGCATAACCATGTTGGTGAGAGCTTGCCATTGTACCATGGCGAAGGGTGTACTCCCAACAATCATCCTACTTAATTGTGTAAGACCACTGAGTTTTGGGAGTTTCAGTGGCAATTGGCCAGTGAAATTGGTCCAAAGAGTTAGTAATGGAAACAAATAGGATTGTGAGTAAGACCCGTTAGACAACCACATCATTGTGGTTAGTGGATTGTGTGTGACTTTTTAAGTCTTTCTGTGTGTGGCTTGACGAAACAGGAAGATTCACCCGTATATTTTATTTCTTTTAGGATCAAATGGCAGACCAGGAGCCAACGCTCCACCTAAAGATTGACTACATTATGGGAAGATGGATATCCGACGTGGTCCAGGGCGTGGATCACTTTATTGAGTATCTCTGCTACACTCTGACCCCCCTCGATGACCCTGAGGAGCAGCGCCCAAACATTCGAGTACTATATGTGCTGGACTCAGCCCACCCTACTATACTATTGCAACGTGACGCTAATTGAGATTGTGGAGATCTCAACATCTTCATCTTCATCTTCTTCGTCTTCTTCATCTGATGGACCAGAGGAGGACTCCGGGGATTCTAAGCGAACCTTGACTGCCCCCTTCTCTTCGACATCTGTGCTGCCAGTAGTGCTCACTTTTCCTTTTGGCGCCGGACCTCGGGTGTTGTCTTTGGCTGGGGCTAGGATGGTAGCACCTCTGGTGGTAGAGATTAGGGACTCTGATATTGAGGAGGATCCAGCAAAGGAGGGAGAGCCAGAAGAGATGGAGGAGGTCCCTGCTAAGGGGGACCCAGAGGCACCCGTTGCTGTAGCGGGGTTGGGAGGAGAGGACCTGGCCGGAGGAGCAGGTTGGTTGGTGGAGGACTCCGATGAGAACTCTGAGGAGGATCCATATGAGGATCTTCATGAGGTTTCTTCCCAGGGGTCCTGCTGTTAGGATTCCTCTGACCCTTGACCTTTGACTTAGGCTTTTTGGTGTAGTTCCTACACATGGTTGGGTATTAGTGATGACTGCTCTAAGTCTAGGATCTTCTTCCTTTTTATGTATTTTGATATGGGTGGACCTAGGCTTCTGATTTTTGGCATATGTATATTTAGTCATCTCACTTTATCACCATATGTATTTCTACTTATACTTTGGTGTTGTACATATTACTCTTGCTCAAGGAAACATCTATGTTATGACACTCTCTATTTCATGTATATATGTATATTTTGTAGCCAGAGATATCCCATTTTATTTATTTATTCTGCTTTACCTGCTTTTAAATGTATGCTTCTAAGTGAGACGACGCTATGCTTTCTTTCTCGAAAATTTAAAGGACACGTTTTATTTACTAGGCGATACCAACTTTCGAAAATAATCAATAAAAAGTTTTAAAATTTTAGTAAAATTCCAACCTATGTTTTCTTAACTTCATATGATTTGCTCAATTAAATTGATTAACACGCTTTATAAAAATAAATAAATAGAATAATTAATGCATATTTATAAAATCATAGATTAGGGTGTTACACTAATCACCTATTAGGTTTCGTGTAATTACACAAACTCTTCCTGTTTTTTTAACATTTACAGTAACCTTCCTTATAAGGTTACATGGTCTAATGTTTGTCAAAATATTAAGAGGGTTAGTGTAATATATGAGGGGTGTCGGTGTAATGTTTTTCAAACAACTAAGGAGAGTTAGTACTGTAGGGGTAGAAAAAACAAGAGAAATTTGTGTGATTTCAGGAAATTTCAGGGGTGATTAGTGTAATTTCCTGTTATACTAATAAAATTTAAACATCAAAGGGCAATTAATTTTTTTTATTTTATTTAATATTGATTTTTTAGAATTTTCAATGTATTACTTTATTTGATTTTATGTTTTTTAATTTGTAGATGTAATTTTAATTTTTTTTAATTTAATTTAGAAAAAAAACTTAAAATGTTAATTTACTAAATGAAATCTAATTGAGTTACACTATGTGAATCAACTGGCATGGCATGAGATGATTCCTACTTTATCAGTGGTCTTGAGTTTAAATCTTAGATATGTAACTGCGTTAAATACTTAAAGAGAGTTTTAGTAATTACATATATGAAATTTTATTGATTAGTATTTAAATGATAATCTTAAAAATATTTTACAAAAAATATATAATAAATATATTAAAATTAATTTATTAATTTTATTTTTATTATAAATAGATTTAAATAAATCTTTAATAGTATCAAAACTAAAAAAAATTAAAATATTTTTCTATGATAAAGACCACAAGTATCTTCAATAGGAGACCGTCCAATTCAAGTAAGGTAGAATTACAATGAACAACAAAACTCTCTCTCCGAGTATTTACACAGTTGCATACTCAACACATGAAAATTTTGATAAAAAGAAATTAATTTGAGAATAAATTTGCATTATCAATGTATAAAATATATATTTTTATTATTTTATTCATATATTTTTAAAACTTAATATGTATTTTTCTATACTTCTTACATTATATAGTATTCCCAATAAGTTAACGTGTCTATCTCCTTGAAGAATTTTCCCCCCTGTCTACTTCTATAAATACATGCACAAACATCATTTTTTATCGATTATAAAATCCAAAAGATGGATTTCTAATAAATATTATTTGAAATCAATATACTGTGAAGATATGTACAAGATTTTCCTTAGACATGTGATATAAATTAATTTCTTTGTAAGAATTGTGTAAAAGTTGTATATTTAATATTACTTAAAACATATGTTATTGCAAATATTAATTATTTTTTAGCAATATTATTATTTATCAATATGTCATCTAAATATTTAAATAAAATTACACTGACTATTTAACTCTTTTAGTAAAGGCAATTTTATAAAAAAAAATATTTTAACTATAATTAATATTTTTTTATATAAGTGTATATTACATTAACAAATTAAATAAAATAAAGTTAAAGAAATATAGAAAGTTATTTATAAAATTAATGTTTTTTAGTTAAAAAATATAAAAATATTTAATTAATGAGTTTTATTAAATTAATTGATTAAAATTAAGTTAATTGATGAAAATTATTTTTTTTGTGGTATAAATAAATTAATTGAAATATAAAAAAAACTTGACAAGTAATTTAGAATTATTTTTTAATTAAATGGATATTCACTTATTAATGGGACAAAGACAAGTAGTAAAGTAGATACATACTTTAGAATTATTTAAATACCTTTAGATGTATATATAAAATAAATTGCTCTAATTTATTTTAAGACAGGAGGATCCAATTAAAAAAAAAAGTTCTGAGACCCAATTAAAAGAAAAAAAAAGTTCAGAGACCTAATTAAAAATTTGGTAAAAAATGGGGACCCACAGAATAATTAAACCAATTAATTATATAATTACAATTTTTAAATTTAATTTCATTTTTATCATGTGAATTATTTTAAAATTAAAAATATAAGTATATTTATTGTTTGGTTCTGATCTAAATGTTTAATTTTACATCAAATGCTTTTTTTTTAATTTTAAACAAACAATTATATAAATAAATTATTTTATAATATGCAATGTTTTTAAAACCGGACCAGTCATTAAACCGGTGAAGGTACTGATTCAAAGTTTAATGGTCTAACTTTGATTGAACCGGTAATAATTAAATAATATATATTTTATTTTAAAGTATACTATATAAAATAATATTAAACAAAAAATAATATAATATTCATAATTTCTTAATATTAAAAGTTAAACTTCACTTAAAAATATCATAACTAAATTATTTTGAGTTATTATTTGTTTTCCATTACTTTTCCCATTCATTTAATGGTGGACCGTAAATTAAACAATGCTACTCTAACTATTATATATTTATACTTATATCTAATATCTGTCAAAGATTCAAAATTATTCACTTTATCTCTCATATTTGTAGAGTTTGCATAATCACGTGCTAATTAAGACATAAAAATTACCAACATTTAAAAAAAAAAGAAAAAAAAATCAATGTTTTGTTGAATCAGTCCAACCAGTCAAACGATCGATTTTCACCAGTTTTACCGGTTCTTGACCGGTTCTAGGTTTTTGACCGGTTCTTTGGCACACCGATTTTAGGGTCATCCGAACCAGATGATAGACCGGTTTCTGGTTCAACCGGCTGGTGCAGTCCAATTTTGAAAACACTGATAATATGCATAAAGAAGAATGCAACCCGTGCATACACCGGTAACTGACTAGTTTCTTTTCATGAATTGAAATTGTCTTTGGCCCATCTCCTATGTATGGTGGGAAAGATGTAAACCAGAACAATAGCTTCCGAGGAGAAGGTACGAATTAAATTAAAATAACAGAACGCATATATAAGCTTTGATTATTTTATTTAGTCTTACAATAATGTTATTACTACAACCAAAGCATTTATTTAGTCTTACACTTGTCTCTCACTAAGAGAAAAAAGCACCTAATTATTCAGGGCCATGCATGCCAGTGGTGCTTACTTTTCCCGCAGATGCTGATTTAAAATTCTGAAAGTGAACCAGTAAAGGATCGTTATCAGTCATCACCAATCGCCTGTTTCCATCATCATCGGTATGAATCCCAATATACCCACATTTGTTATTGTCAAGATTACAGAACGCAAACTTATAGGCCTTAGAGTCACCGGAATTAGCCTTCTTAATATCAAACGAACCTGGTATTATCGATGGTGAAGTTCTAGTAAGTTTAACAGCTAGTACATCCTCTTCCTTCACCAGAGTCCACTTAGTAGTGGACAGAGTAGAGGGGGTGCACGGCGATCGATAAAAGAACCGAATGTCCAAATCAAAGCCTTCGTAGATTTCATCCACTTCGAATGGGTGTGAAAACCATATCATAAACCCCTTAGAGTCCTCACTGGGAGTTTGAACAACAGTGAGAGGGCAAGTTTCATTTCCAGTGGCCGCAAATTCCACTCCGCCGCCGCCGTTTCCTCCTACTGGCAACACAAAATATGCGCCATCCTTTCGAAGAATTTCACCATCAGTGTCGTGCACAAAAGCAGCGGTGGCTGAAGGTAGGTATGAGGTGAAGAAGGCACAAAGTAGTAGAAATAGAGCAAACAACGTTGAAGTACTCTTCATTTCTTAAGAAATAAAGGCTTTTCTTGTTGTGAATAAGCAACGTTGGAAGAATGTGGAGTATTTATAGACGTGCTAGTTATGGATAAACATGGAAGGAATATGGTATGGTGGTTTTACACTCAAACTCTAGTTAACATTGAGCGAGACAAAGAAAGAGAGGAAACAAAAATATAGTATAGGTAGGTAGTATAACAGGAAATATAGGTGTTCTCTCTTTGGCAAATAATTCCGTCACTTGAAAATTAATATTTTATTATTATTTTAAATATTTTTATGATATTTCAAACATTTATCAAAATATTATTTTTGTATTATTTCTTTGGAGTATTTGTGTATGTAATACATACAAAAGTTAATTATAAATTTTCATTTTTTTTTAATTTTTTTAATGTGACTTACCATTAATTTAGTGTTATTATTTATAATAGTTATCTTTAATCTTTTGTAGTTTTTTTTTTGGGTGGAAAATCTTTTGTAGTACTTGGCTTTTTTTTTTTTAATTCTATTTTAATATGATTACATGATAACTTTTACCAGTTTTGATTTTTGATTTTATAATTTTACTTTTATTCATTACCTTTTGCAATAGTAACCTTATTTAATGTCATTTCAAATTTATAAATATTAGCGTTATTAGTATTTTAGCTTGTACTCAGGATAAATGTTTATTTTATATAAGTACAATTTATAATGAATAAATACTTTTGAATATATAAATTATATTGTAATTAAAAATCATAATAAACAAATAAATTTTAACATATATATATTATATTTTAGATTTATGATAAACAATTTATATTGACATAAGATTATTTTTAATTATTGATAATTTTTTTTAAAAGTATTTAAAAATAAAAATAAAAACAGAAATTGAAAGATATAAGTGATTAAGAAATATTTCTAAAAGCGCTCTAGTTGAAAAAAAAAAAATCGAAAAATGATCTTGTTGAATACAATTCTTAAAAATGATCTTAAGTCTTATTAAATATAGTCATTCTAATTTATATACAGAGAGGATAGAGGATTATTTATGATTTATCTAAATTTTTCTAATATTTTATTTTGTGATGATAAAGTGTTCTAATTTAATAGAAGGAAGAAAGTTATAAAAAAATTCATCAAAGAACAAAAAAAAAAAAAAAATGAAGGGATGGCGAGAAATTACGAATTAAGATATTGCCGTGCAATGTAAAAGTTACATTATCCTTTTTATATTATAGAGGTAACGAAGTAATTATCACATGATTTTGTCAATAACAATGAATTGTTTGTTTTGGTTTTAAGCCTGTTTTAAAATATAAAATTATTATAGTATATATATTTATATAGATAAATATAAAAAAAAAATTATAACATTAACAACAAAATTGGCCATCAAATATAACCAATGCATGTAACCATGGACCACATTAATAGATCACCAACCATCCTGACTACTCAAATCATGACATATATTGAAGTGTAGTACGAAAGTAGGTGTGGCTTTAATTTTTCTTGTAGGTGAGATTCAACAAACTGAATAAATATCATGTACGTCCTAAAGGCGCAATGATTCAATTTACAATGGAGGTGAATAAAAAACAAACACTCAACGGAGAACCCAAAACAAAGAAAGCTTTTATGAACAATAAAATAAGTTTAAATATGTTTTTAATCCCTTAAATTTAAGACACTTTTGATTTTGGTTTTTTAATTAAAAATTATTATTTTTAGTCCTTCAAATTCGCAAAATGTTATTTTTAGTCCCTCAACTTCATTTTGGCACTACAAATTTGCTCTTTTTAATCCTTTAAATTCACTCTGAGTGACTAAAAATAATATTTCGTGAATTTGAGGATTAAAAAGAGCAAATTTTTAATTCGGAGACCAAAATAAAAAATTATTTCAAATTTGATAGACTAAAAATATATTTGAACCAATAAAATAAAGGCAATGTCAACAATAAATTGAAGTGTACGTAAGGTGTAGCTTTTTCCTTGTAGGCAAGATTCAACAAAATAAGAAAAATGATAAACGTACATACAGAAAATGTACACACGACGTCCACCAGAATAGGTGGTTAATTGTGTTTTACAAGTGGAGTTAAAAGTAAATGAACATGATTATATACAATTATCAATATATGGTTAATAGTGTCATGAAATTATGGACCATCATACATGATTAATTATATATGTAAATATGGTCAATTTTGTTTTACAACTGGTTAATAATATCATGATTTTATTGACTATCACATGTGGTTAAACTACATGTCTAAATATAGTTAATTTCTTTTCACAAGTGGTTAATAGTATCATGAAATTATGGACCATGTTTTATTTACCATCACATGTGGTTAATTATATGTGTAAATATGGTTAATTGTTTCACGAGTGGTTAATAATGTTAAGATATTATTGACTATCGCACGTGGTTAACTGCATATATAAATATGTTTAATTTTATCTCACAATTGGTTAAAAGTAAATAAACGTGGTTGTATCAATTATCGATTTGGTTAATAACATACGTGATTAACCAGATGTGCTGAGTGGATACCAGGTGTACATATTTCGTATACATGTATGAATATCAGTACTGATTAAATAAAGATCATGTACGTCCCTAAACGCATTTGTGACACAAAACAAATTATTCAATTCACAATGAAGATGAAAAAAAAAAAAAAAAAAACTCTATGGAGAAATGTATGCAGCTATCGAGATAATAGTAACGGAATAACATGGAAATCATATTCATATCAATTTGGATATCATATTCATATCAATTTGGATATCTATACACATCGAGTGTAGATGAAAATGGTAGAATTAAACAACATATATAGAGTGCATGCATAGATTAGGGAAATGTATGACTAACTTCCCTGTGATTTGTGATTTTGACATATTTGTTATGCGGTTGGATGTATTTGCCATGTGACAGATGCGTATGTTATATGTTTACTTGAAGTTGAACTACGTAATATTATCTTGATCCTGAATATATCTGAAACCTTAGATCTTCGACCTTAGTATGTGATGATTGGTCTATCATGATAATGCTTGTATTTATATATGTTTTTGTTCTATTGTGTTTTCCTCCTATCTGATTCTTTATGCTATAACAACCTCACTCCTTTCTTTTGTTGCTTGTTACTTTTTCTCTGATGGACCATAGGAGGAGTAGATAAAACAAAGGAGTCACAGTCTAGTGCAGCAAAAGAATGCTAGACCTAGAGGCAGTTATAGTAACTTGGGGATCTTCCCCTTATGCTTAGGTTTATGTTTGTTTGCTATCTGTCATGTTCTGTATATATGTATATACACTCCTTTTTGAGAGATTAGCCTTGTCTGGAACTGTTGGTTTTATTTTAAGTGCTGGCATCTACCATGACCTTGTAACTATAAGAGCTGTTAAAAAACTTTAAGCTTTTATGTTTTAAGTTTTACAATTTAGACATAAAGATTTAAAGTATACACTAGACCTCTTATTCCACTTGCCTCCATTTTGGATTTAAATTAGAACTTTAGTTTATAATTGTTAAACAGGTGCTTAAAAGCCATATATAGAGGCTTATGCTCTGTGTGAGATTTATTGAAATTCATGATTTCTAGGATTTGGAAATACACATTATTGTTAAATGGTATACTAGTTACTCCCCTTCCGCTTCTTTATTTCTGCTGTAGAGGTTTCAAATGAAACTCGTTAAATTATTTTATTATTCTTGCTCTTAAACTCATTTATAGGAAATGTTTAGAATATTCAAAGGTTCATGTCCTTATTTCCCATATAAAAAAAAAAATCTCACTATTTTCTATAACATTTTATTTTAAGTTGTTTAAAATGATTAATTCAGTTTTACCAAAGTGAGTTCTAGCTCCAACTTGGCGAGTCTCCACACTGTCGCTTGCAGTAGCACCTTGACACACAATTCACACACACACATCGTTGTCCAGCTACGCCTATTTTGGAACTTTGAGTAAGTAGGATGAATAATTGAATATTATTCCATCTTGTCCGAAATTCTATTAATTAATATTCCATTTGAATTTTTTTTCATGAATTGAAACTGTCTTTGGCCCATCTCCTATATGTATAGTGGGAAAGATATTGTAAACCAGACCAATAGGTTCCGAGGAGAAGGTACCAAGTTAAATTAAAACAACTAAAGGCATAAGCTTTGATTATTTTATTTAGTCTTGCAATAATTAATTATTACAAACCAAAGCATTTATTTAGTCTTACACTTGCCTCTCACTAGCTATGAGAAAAAGGTGGTGCTTAATATTCATGCAGTTGCTGATCTAAGATTCTGAAAGTGAACCAATAATGGATCATTCTGAGTCATCACCAAATGCCTGTTTCCATCATCATCGGCATGAATCCCAATATCCCCACATGTGCTATAGTCAAGATCACAGAACACAAGCTTATAGTCGTTAGAGTTACCAGAATTAGCCTTCTTAATATGAAACCAACCGGGTATTATCGATGGTGAAGTTCTAGTAAGCTTAACAGCTAGTAGATCCTCTTCCTTGACAACAGTCCACTTATGTTTATGTTTATTTTACATGATAAATGTTTATTTTCTATTACTAAAATTTATAATGAATAAATAGTATACTCTCTCTCTCTCTCTCTCTCTCTCTCTCTCTCTCTCTCTCTCTCTCTCTCTCTCTCTCTCTCTCTCTCTCTCTCTCTCTCTCTCTCTCTCTCTCTCTATATATATATATATATATATATATGTGTGTGTGTGTGTGTGTGTGTGTGTGTGTGTAGGATAGAGGATTATTAAAGATTTATGTAATTTAGTCTAGTATTTTATTTTGTGATGATAAAGTGTTCTAAATTTAAAAGAAGGAAGAAAGATTAAACTAAAGATTCATCAAAGAACAAAAAAGCAAATGAAAGGATAGCGAGAAATTACGAATTAAGATATTGCCGTGCAATGCAAAAGTTATATTATCCTTTTTATATTATAGAGGTAATAAAGTAATTGTCACATAATTTTGTTAATAATAATCAAATTGTTTGTTTTGGTTATTATTTTAAAATATAAAAACACTAAAGATATATGAATAAATATATACTGTTGTTTATTTAAAAAATAAATAAATTTATAACATTAACAATAAAATTGGCCATCAAATCTAACCAATGCATGTAACCATGGATCGCATTAATAGATCACCAACGACCCTGAAGACTCAAGTCATGACATAAATTGAAGTGTACCAAAGTATGTGTAGCTTTTTCCTTGTATATAGGTGAGATTCGACAAACTGAATAAATATCATGTACGTTCCTAAATGCACTCGTGACAAAAAACAAATGATTCAATTCATAATGGAGATGAAATGTAAAAAAAAAAAAAGTTAAATTGCAATTTTAGTCTCTTTATAATTTTTAATCCACAATTTTACTTTTCCTATTTTTAAATCTGTAATTTTGGTTCCTTAATTTTTAAAAATTATGTAATTTTAATCCCTCTATCTATTGACCGTTAGTTAGCCATCAATTGATCCATGATGTGACATTTTTATGTTGATGTTATAATAGAAATTATTATAAAATTTATAATATAAATATTGTAACATTATAATTCTATATACATTTATAATAGAAATCACGTAGTTTATATACATTTATAATAGATTTACGAGGAGGGATCAAGTTACTCCCAGAGTAACTATGTTACTCTCTATCCTCACCCTTCATTTTTGGGAAATCTAATGGTTAAAATTAGTTACTTATTACAACAATTAGATTTTAAGAAAATGAGAATGAATGATGAGGATGCGGAGTAACTCTTTTAGGGTTGAGAAAAAGGACTATGCACTGACAGTGTAAAATAGTTTTACATAGTCATCCAATCACAACCTACCATGTATGGTAAGTTTGTTGACTTTTAAAAAATTATCTTAAAAGTCATACCAACGGTGATTTGTAATTGGATGACTGTGTAAAATTATTTTACACTGTCAGTGCATCAGCATTTAACTCTTTAGAGATACTCTTGAAGTAATTTGATCCTTCCTCTAGATTTATAATACTTTATATACATTTGTAAAATAATATTATATTATTATAATATTATAATATTTAAATTATATATTTATAATATTTATATCCATTATTATAAAATTTATAATATAAATATTATAACATTATAATATTTATAATAGAAATTAAGTAGTTTATATAAATTATATTATAAATTATTATAATATCTATATTATAAATTTATAAATAATATAATATCAAAATAAATTATATATATTAGTGATGTGGTAAAAAGATGAGAAAAAATAGGTTAAAAAAGATATGAAAGACAAAAGTGATTGTATGAAAAAATATATGAAATAATAAATTATATAATTTATTAAATAAATATTTTTATTGGATAATTTTATTGTTTATAAACCAGATTTAACATTAAATAAATATTAATAAAAACAATTAACTTATACAGTAATGTATATATAATGTACCATCAAGCGCATGGATCAACTGACATGGGATTGTTCCAGCTAAATCAGTGGTCTCGAGTTCGAGTCCTGGATATGCAACTACGAGCCTGTGGTCTAGACAAAAAAAAATGTATATAGCAATACCAAAATTACAATTTAGCAACAAAAAAAGAGTCAATGGAGAACCCAAAACAAAGAAAGGTTTTGGTCTCCCAATTATAAATTTGTTCTTTTTAACCCTTCAAATTTTGCAAAATGTTGCCTTCGGTCCCTCAACTTCATTTTGAAGATTAAAAATTTACTCTTTTTAATCCCTTAATTAAAAATAACATTTTGCGAATTTAAATAACTAAAAAGAGAAAAATTTTAATTGGAGGACCAATACTAAAAGTGCCTTAAATTTAAGAGACTAAAAACATATAAGTCAATAAAATAAAAGCAATGCCAACAATAAATTGAAGTTACGTAAGTAGGTGTACCTTTTTCCTTGTAGGTGAGATTCAATAAACTAAATAAAGATCACGTACGTCCCTAAGGCTGTCTCCGGTTGTGCTGAAAGTGGAGACATGAAAGTGAAAGTGTGTTGAAACAAGATGAAAGTGAAAGTTACAACTTGTTCAGTTGTGCTAAAAATAGGAGATGAAAGTGGTGAAAAAAGTTGGGGCCCACCGAATTCACTTTCACCTCAAAAATGAGGTGAAAGTCACCGAAAGTGTACAGTGATTTGCACAGATTATTAACATTCCGAAACAGCCCCTGGTTGCCCCTTGTGATATATGCCTTGTATGTAAAAATAAGTTAAAACGACCTTATAATCGATTACGCCTCAGGCATAATTGATTATACGCCTTGTATTTAAAATAAAAAATTAACACTGGCATATAATTGAATTTGCTTTAGGCATAATTGATTATATGCCTATTAATTTAAAAAAAAAAAGTTTTCATTGAAAAAAATAACTTTTTTTTTGCAGGATTGGGGTAAAATGGGAATTTCATAAATGTTTAATTTTTTTTTTCTTTTCTTACCTACCTAACAACTTTAATTCAAATATTTAATCTCTTTTTCACTTTTTTTCATCTAAACCAAACAACCCCACTTTCTATTCTCTTTCTACTCTCTTTAATTCATTTTTATTCCTCTTACTTTCATTCCTTCATACTGAACACAATGTAAATGCACACGTGACACAAAGCAAATGATTCAATTCACATTTGAGATGGGAAAAAAAAAACCCTCAATGGAGAGCCCAAAACAAAGAAAGCTTTCATGAAGAATAAAATAAAGGCAAATGCCAACAATATACTACATCAATCTAGCTAGTTTAAACCAATATGTTGTTGGTTCGAGTGGAATTGAACTCAGATCCATTAAGTAAGGTCTCGGGTTCGAGCACTGTGTATGGAAAAAAAAAAACATCTTTAACAAGGGTGAATTCACTAAAGGTGGTCAGCCATTTTGTTGGCAGAAATTAGTCATCTGAAAATTTTATTGATATTTTGCACCAATAACATGATGACCCAAAAACATTTTGCTAGTTTAAATTTATTGTAGATGGGGTTATTATATTTAGGCTGAAATACACATTTAGTCCTAAAGGTGGTCAACCACATTTTTTGGTGAAAATTAGTCATCTGAAAAATTGATTGATATTTTGTACCAATAACATGGTGACCCAAAAACATTTTGTGTAACATTCTAGAAGATATTACCTTTTGTCTACTTATTTTACTAAATTATGAAAACTTAGAATATAAAAATATTAGAGTTAACTATGCGAAAATTAAAACTTAATGATACATAACATGAATAAAACTAACAGCATTAAAGATTTTTTTAGTCTCTACTGTCAACTAACAACATTAATTGATGATGTAACATAGACGATAGCAACCCATTGACTTGCCATGTCATCAAAGAGTCTAAATGGGCAGTTAGGTGTATTTTTTTTTTTGGTAAACCGTGTTTTTAAATTTCCATATATTCCAAAACAATTGAAAACATTAGACTCGTTGATGAGATAATTAAAAACACAGTTTACAAAAAAAAAAAAAAACTCTTGTGGTGGCAAGTTAGTGGGTTGCCAATGTCGTTGTTTTATGTCATCAGTTAACGTTGTTACTTAATAGTAGGACTAAAACAAAAAGTTTTAAATATTTAAAGGATTAAAAAAATAATTTGAAGGACTAAAATTAAAAAACACCTTATTTTATAGAGATGAAAAGATTATTTAAGCCTTAAGTTTTATTTGAGAAATAAATAATCCAACAGGCATATGCTAAGTTTAACCTATTATTTATTGTCTGGTAAAAAATCAATGAAGTTGTTCATCTATTTGTTTCGCTAGCTCATGTTCATGTACATGATTTGCGGTTGATTGAGATCCGGCAGGAAATGGTAAATGCTTCCCTCCTTATTATATCGTTTGAGTAATTTAATGGCATCTTCCTTTCTTTCCAAAAAAATAATAATAATAATAATTATATTAATATTCTATTTCGATTTCTTTTCATGAAATTTTGTCTTTGGCTCATCTCCTGTGTATAAAGGGAAAGATGTGAAAACCAGACGAACAGCTTATATATACTCTACGCAACTAAGGCTTTAAGCTTTGATTATTTTATTTAGTCGTGCAATAATTCATTACAAAGAAAGCATTTATTTAGTCTCACACTTGTCTCTCACTACGAGAATGAAGCACATGGTGCTTCATGCAGGTGATGATTCAACTTTCTCAAACTTAACCAACAACGGATTGTTCCCATTCACCACCAAAGGCCTTGTTCCTTTACGATCGACATAAAAACCAATGTTCCCACACGAGCCATACTCAAGTGCACAGAACGTAAGCTTATAGTTACTGTCGTTTGAGTCATCATCGGAAGCTTTCTAAATTTTAAACCAACCGTCTACAGTAACTTTGTAGCCCGTGAGTTTGACAGCGGGTCCTTCGGGTAGATCGTTGACAATGGTCCAGGAAGTGAACGGCGGTTGATCCGCGAAGTGAAGGCTCAAAATAAGGCCATCGTAGATGTAACAACCCAATTTTCACCGATAGGAATTTACGTAATTAAGTTATTTTAATAAATTAAGTATTTCCTAAAATAAGCCTTGTTTGAATGAAAGAGAATTATGAACGCAAGAAATTGCGAGTAATTCTTTTAATATTGTGTGAATTGTGTGATATTTAGATTATGCGTGAATTCTTTTATGATTACATGTTTTAATAATTCAATTATTAATTATTTTCTACGTGTTGTTATTATTATGGATGTAGAATGAAAAGATGTTAGCTTTTGGGCCTAGAAAATAATAAATAAAAATAAAAGCTTATAGGGGTGCGAATAGCAGAAAAGGGACATGCTAGAAGTAAATCTGTTCAGTTTTCAAAACAAGAATACCAAAAAAAAAAAAATTTAATGGGAATCATTAGTATTAAAATTACTATCTTAATTACTTAAACAGAATTATTAAATAAAAACAATAAATTAGAATATGAAGAGGTAGAATAATGGACAATTAAAGGCTTAATAATCATAGGATTTATAAGTTCTTATCCATCATTAGTCCTATTTATCATCTTGTCTCCCAACTTAGCCTATAAATACCACCCTTCATTCCTTAGTTCAACACATTTTCCTATAGAGAAGTTAGAAAGATTAGAAAAAAAAAAAACTAGAGAGAAGGAAGCTTTTGGAGCTCTCTTTAGTGGTGGTGGTGTTGAGCACGTGCTTGAGGGAAAGGAAGAAGAGACTTTCAACTTCATCCAAGCTTAGGAGAAATAGGTATGGACGAGGTTGTATTTTTAAGATGTTATTCTATGTGAGTGTGGAGATGGACCTCAAAGTCCTCTCATTTCATGGTTTGATCTTATATATGCATGATATGTATTTCTATAATTGTTTGTATGTTATTATTCTAAATGTGTATGGATTAAATATTGAAATTGGGATGAATGTTATGATGAATTTGTAAGAACAAGTATGAAACATGATGAGTGTAGTAAGAAAATCAAGAATTCAGTCCTTTAATCCTAGAAGGGGGAGTGATTTTTATGATCCATTGTTAGTGTTTTCTTTATTTTAATTATTATTAAGTATAATGATGTTATTAAACTACGAAAGGTACATATTTCTTTACATAACTTGTATGAGGAAAATTATATTTTTGAGATATATTGTTGTTACATAATTATATTGAAATTATAACTATGAAAGTCCATTATTTTAGAGAGAATTATTATTACAAGTGATTATTATCAATTGTATGTGAAATGTTTTATTTAAATAAACACTAAATTTTATAGATTGACAACATTATTATTTTATGGAGGAAATATTTGTTAACCTTTATATATATTCCAAACTTATTTAAATACATAAGGATACTTGATATTTTATGTAGTTACAAATGACTATCTTATTTTATAATGAAATTAAGTATAATGGAGATATCAAATATTCGAGATCATATACTTGTGTATGATTTTATTATAATAATTTTCTTATAGTAACGAATATTAAATATAATTATTTCCATAATGTTTTGAAAAGAAAAGCATGAAAAATAATAAGTTTAAATGAGAATTATATATAATTACGAGTATTTGTTAAGTGTAAATATGTGAACGCGTTTAATATGTTGTCACAGTTCAAACGCATTATAATATGTGTATGAAATTGTTATGACTTGGAATGATTGATAGTGTACCAAGATTATTATTTATTGATGTTTCTCGTACCATATCCTTTATATAAATTGCTAAAGGGTGAGAACGACCCTTATGAATAGTTTTACTCTGTGGAAATATTCCGAGAGTAAGTACCTTAGAGCCTTAAGGACTTGGACTAGCCAAGCTGGACGGAAGATAGGATTGGATGTGGTACGGGAAGCTACGGTTTGGTACACCGCAAGTTGAGATGCGTGGCCCAGGTAAGAGGTCTAAGGGATGGAAGGCATCGAGTGTGTGACGTCCCAATGGGTAGGTCGGCCCCCTACATTCCGGGACTGATAGTGCCAGCTCGTAACATCCCGATAAACGCAGAGACAACTTATGATGATGCGGAGGGTATACCTCTTTTGAAAATGATTCACTGAGTATTCTGGAAAGTTATGCGTAATGAGATTATTCATCTGACAGCCCGTATTGGTGTCAGCGTACCTAGATGGATGTTGACTGCACAGGTATGGGACTGTGGCAGGGTTGAGGTATACTTACTCCCCATCGCTTCCTGAAGGTTGAATTGTGATCAGTGGTTGATCAACTGAGAGTATGGATCCATACAGTGATAATAATGATGTAAAGAAGAAGAAGGTGATGGGATGAGACTTAGGATGTCTAGACTTTTCTACTATATATATATATATATTTATATATTTGTATATACTCTGTTGTTTGTTGTGCTGGAATGAGAAAAGTTCTCTACTCTTTCCATGGGGTGACATTGAAAGAATACGACCTCACCCCATTTCCTTTTTTTTTTACACAGATGGACCCAACAACATGGAACTTGGAAGTAACGTTCAGCCCGACTGGACAGTGGTTTTTCCATAGAGGTAATGGTAGATGTTACTATCAAGGAGATCTCATCATTTTTAACCCACCAATAATAGGCACACCGATAGTATCAGTTGAGCTTATCTTTCCTGCCGGGGTATTCTCTGTACTTGACTGGGAGCAGCCCGTTGTGAATCCTGGACTCGCCAATGAGTACATATATCCGCCTTCGTCACCTCTTATACCTGGGGACAATGACCGTCATCCTATTGAGATTGATGACGAGGGTGGGGACTAGAGTTATGTTAGGTGCTGCTCTGATGGGATAGGTTTGTCAATGTTCTCTGTTTGTAGTTATTTTATGTTGCTTTAATGATTTATCTTTTGGATATTTCAGTTGTATTAACCTTTAGTTATGTTTATTAGCTTTGTAAGAACATCTTGAATAATGATTAAGTTATATTTATTTTCATATTGGTGCTTATATTTTAATTTTCACAGTTATCCAAAGATGTTTTTAACATGCGAAAAAATCACATGGATTTTCATGAATAAATTAAACAAGAGTTTTATTAAAATTAAATACAAAACGCTTTATGTATGTTTCAGAGTAATGTAACGAGGGATGTTACAGTAGATTTGAAGGATTCGGTATGGGGATTCAATGGTTATTGGAAGCCCCTTTACACTACAAGAAATGTAACTTTTTGTGACAATAATTTAGTGATGAATATGAAATTTGTCACTACTGATATATTATTTGTGACTAATTTTTATTTTGTCACTAATGTTATTAACAATAGTGAGCAAATTATAAATTGTCACTATAATTTATTAATAGTGACAAAAAATATACATGCCACAAATAAATTGTCACTGATACGAAATGCTACATATATATATGATAAATTTGTTTTTCTTATTATAAGATCATAGTATATATGAAATTTATTGAATATCTATAAAGTAATAGTGACAAAACATTATTTTTTTTATAATATTATATCATTAGCAGTTATTAACAAAATAGTCACTTATTTCCTATTACTAGTAACAAATTATTTGACAATAATTTGAGGTATGTGTGTTTATTAATTTATAATAAATATTTAATTAATATAATTATAATAGTGATAAAATGTAATTTCATTGGATTATAAACAATTATAAAATAGTTTTTTTAATTTATATTAGTACATAATTTCATCATATTAGTGGATATTATGAAATAGTCATTTACTTTTTGCTATTAGTGACAAAATATTCATAACTAAAGATTTAAAATATTTGTGTCAATAATAATTTGTCACAAATTCATTTATATATATAAAATTAGAAAAAAAAAAAAAAACACTCAAATTGTTCTACATTAGATTAGAACTCGTGTCCTCCCTCTCACAAATCACTCTCACTTCCACTAAGGCACAATAGAATCATGTTACATTTAAAACTCATATTTATAATATACATACATTTTCATGAAACTTTAGTAAAAAAGTATTTTCTTACAATTAAAAATATATAGTGTTATATTATATGAAAATATATTTAATAAAATCATATAATATAAAAATATATTTATAAATGTTCTAGTTATTATTAAACTTAATCAAGTAATATGATTATATATTGAGTTTCTAATGTCAATAATAATTTGTCACAAATTCATTTATATACTAAAATGAGAATAAAATAAAAACTAAACATGTTCTTTTATTAGATTAGAACTCATGACCTCCCTTTTACATTTACATACTACCCTCACTACCACTATGACACAATACAATTATATAACATTTAAAAGTAATATTTATATACATAGTGAAACTTTAGTAAAAAGTATTTTTTTTTACAATTTTTTAGGTCCTACGACGAGGAGTTCCCACCGCCTACACGAGACGGGGACTAGTCTCCCGCTGGAGTTTCTTCGACACCTCGATGGGTGGCATCCCTCCCAGTTGAGATTTTTTCCATACCCAAGGCTCAAACTCGAGACCTTGGTTAAGGGGCGAGAGGCCTTAACCACTCATATATTTATAAATGTTCTAGTTATTATTAAACTTGAATATATAATTATATTACTTGATTAAGTATATATATATATATAAATTAGTATTTGTTGGTTTAATTATATTTTAAAAAAATTAATATGACCACTTCTATAATATAAAATACAACAAATAATATACCACATCATGTATTTATTATTTATTCATAAGTCTTATACTTTTCATTATGAATGTATCAAAATACTTTTCATTATGAAATTTATAAATTTTGACATATATTTGTTCAACTTATTTATTAAATAATAACACATTAATCTCTCTTGCTTTTTATTTATCTTTTTTTAATTCAAATTTGAAAGAGTATTTATCTCATATCTTGTTTTTCCTAATGTTTTTCCTAATTATCCCCTAATATTTACATATTCACTTCAAATTTAAACTAATTATCTCATAATATTATCATATCAAATTTAAATATAAACTATTTATCCATTAAAATCTATATATGAGATTCGAATTAAATGTCTAGTTTATGATTTGCATAATATTTTAAAAAAAAGTAAAAATCCATTCATCCTATCCTCTGTAGTATATTTGTTTTATCTTTAAAATTGTTCTATTATAATCCCGCAAACTTCTGCATTTTAAACCACTCTCACGTTCACCACTCTCATGCCTCACACCCAGAAATTGTTCTGTTATAAATAGGTAAGAAAAAAATAATATTGTTTATCTTTTACCCAAGTTTGTTTAATTCTATCTTTAATAAAATTAAATTATCAAATAATAATGTTTAAATTTAATTTTTTTTAAATATATAAAATAATAATAATATGTTTTTATCTTTCACATGGTTTAGTTTAATTTTATCTTTAACAAAATTACATTAACTAATAGTAATGTTTAACTTTAAAAATTTATTTCTCTTCAAAAAAAAACTTTAAAAATTTATTTAAATATATAAGAAAAAAATAATATTTTTTATCTTTCACATGGTTGGTTTAATTTTATATTTACATTATTTAATAGTAATCTTTAAATAGATAAGATAAAAATTAATAGTTTTTATATATTTTACATGGGTTGGTTTAATTTTATCTAAATGTTTATATTGTTTCAAAATAAAAAATATAAAAATTGAAATAAGTTGGTCACATGATCCAACTGTCTTATATATGTTTCTTCTTTCTTCCAAATTTATTGTGATCAAGGGAGGGGTGTCATTTTTATTTATGCTTTTAAGTTTTAAATGCTCCCCTATTGATTTTTAATCAAATTCTCAATTATGCCCCGAATTAAAATATAAGTGGAATATTAAATTTTTGTGCTATACATGATTCACTAAAATGGCTCCCTACAAAAAAAAGAAATATAAGAAGGATTCATTCACATAACCACTTTATTCCAATTTTTTCATTTTTTAAAAATATTATAAATCATTAGATTAATTTTTATTAATGATCAAGACTTTGTGTAAGTTTTTAGACTTGTATACAATAATGAGCAATCCATAAAAATAACATGTAATGAAAAAAAAAAATAAACATAGCTAATAATAAAGTTTGTTTTACAAAATGATATACAATATTAACTAATTATCATCGCTATCATCTTCATCAATAATTATATCGTCACTTTCTACATCATCTATTAAATCAATACTCTTTATCACTTTCTTCATCGTCTGCTAAATCAATACACTCATCATCACTTTCTTCTTCATTGTCAAGAACTTCCATAGGCACCATGGGATTTCCTTTAGCTGTGGATTGGTCTAAGTCATTTATTTCCATAGGTACCACAAGATTTCCTTTAGCTGTAGATTGGGCTATGTCATTTCTTTCCTCTTGTAGTTTATAAAACTTGGATGCTTCTTCATTCATTTTATTATTCTTTGGGCTTGTCGTAGAACTTGTTTCCTTGCTTTCTTTGGTGTCTTCAACATTAGTTGCACTCTCAAGATCATCTAACATATCATGAAGCTCATCATTACAATTTTGCTTATCATCATCATCATCTTCCTGATATTCCATCGCTATTTCTCCATGAAGATTCCAGATAACATAATCTCTTTTGATCCCAATTGTGATCAAGTGCGCATATATGGTTCTTTTAGACCAAAAGAGGTTATTGCAGCATTTCTTGCACGGGCAACAGAGTAATTTATCTTCTTCATAACCACTAAATGCAAATTCAATAAAGTCAAGAACTCCTTTCTCGTATAGAGGTTGTGTCCTATCGGTAATTTGCATCCAACTTTTATCTAACTCCATACCTATCAAAGAAAAATATTGTATTGCCCATTAGTAAAATCTCACAAATAATAAAAAATTAAACGTGCTAAAGAATGAACAAAAACTTATAATTAAAGAATTCCAAATTATAGAATAGATAATTGAAAAATACTATATTTCAATTTAGAAAAAATCATATATAACTAAATTTAAATATGTTAAATTATGAACAAAGAGTTACAATAAAATTTCACTTCCTGCAAGAGTACTTTTTTTAATTTACTTAATTTCTTGATCTTTTCTACTCAACTTCACACTCTCTTCTCATTTGATTTTGTTCTCCTTACTTTTCTGTTGCTTTCTCTCCTTCCTCTATAATTTATATAGACTTGTACTACTTATCATCTAATTTTAAATATCTCTTTTAAAAATAAATTTTATCCTTATCATCAATATTGTTAAATTTAAATAAAAAAGTATGTCTTATTGATACATTTTCTCTACTGTTAATTTATTTAAAATAAATAAATATTTGACAAAGTTTGTTAGCAATGATATTTTTTACATCAATAAAAAATATTTAAATGAAATATAACTAAATAAAATAATGTTCCTGTACCAAAACAAAATTAATGTTATTTAAATTTGAATTGAAAGTAGTACAAGTACATAAGGACCACCAATTCAATTTAATATCTTTAATTTTTGGGTACATAATTTAATTTCTTTAATTTGAATTCATGTTTATTTTACAATGGGCAAGTTCAATTATCTTCTCCTTAATATCATAAATAACCGCTACCCCTTTATCACATCTTGACAAAGTAAAGAGATACACTTCCAGTCAAACAATTTGACATATCAATGGTAATGTTTAATTTAAAGATTTATTTAAATAGATAAGATAAAAATAATATTATTTTATCTTTTACACGGGTTAGTTTAAATTTATCTTTAATAAAATTATATGATCTGCTAGGTTTAAATCAATATATATAAACTATATTAAGAAAAAATAAACAAATAATAAAAATAAATTAATCAAATATAAGAAATATATAAATGTAATTATATTTAAGTTAATATATATAGTCATATTTGTATTTTAATTTATTAAATTAATTAATTTTTTTGATAAGTATGAAACGGAATACACAAAGCAAATTAGTAAAAAATAACAAACTACTATCTCAAGGTATAGACACCCGAGACTTCAGGTAGAGACCTGTATTTTTTTTATTTAAGTATTAAATTAAATTAATTAATTAATATATAATTGTGTGAATTACTCGTAGTTGATCTGTGTATGGACTCCAACCCTTCACCCCACTAACTAGTAACCACTTTACGTGAGTGAGAGAAACAAAATTTTAAGCGCTCATACTTGGCGCCATGAGACATTTGGAAGTTAATTTTAGAAATTTTTCCTTATCTCAGCTTTGATCTCCTCCATTTCTTTAAACATCGTTTATTCATCACCATCCACAGTCACCATTTTTCTCCATTATCAAAGGTGAATTTTCTCTCTTCTATCACTTCCCTTTTCATTCTTTTCCATGATCACTATTCTTTGTCCCCAATATATTTTGTTTTAATTATTAGGTTTTCAAAATCCTAATTTTATTTTGGTGTTCTTCTTATTATTAAGTTGCAATATTTGTTTGGAACCTCTATCTACTGCATGACTCTGAGTTCTACCGTTCCAAGGTTTGAGTTTTTTTTTCTTGTAATCTTAATTTGCTGTTTTCTGAAACATTCGTCCCTACTCTCAAATTAATGTAGGCATTGGCTTAAAGTTCCAAATACCTTGTGCATCTTGCTCAATTAATATTCTTTTAATAATTTTGAGATTTCTTTTAGTTTTGTTGTGTGGGTGAAGTATGTCAAAGTATGAAGAACAAAGGCTACAAAGAATTGCAGAAAACAATGCAAGAATGGAGGCTTTGGGGTTATCACAAATAGCCTCTTCTTTGAAGGACATAAATAGAAATTCCAAAAGTAAGAAGGGAAGACAGACGGTTGAAGATGACAAAGAGTATAGACCCAAAGATTTAGGAGAACCCCGATCATTTAGATTAAATTCTAAAAGGGTGATTCCCTCATAATTGACTAGTGTTTATTCTGTTGAAGAGCTTGAAGCTAATGCAGGTATATAATTCTTTTCTAAAAGTAAATAAAACATTATTACTAAAATTTCTATCAATTTATTTTCTTATTTATTTTAGGCAAGCATAAGAAGAGACATGGACATACAATTAACGCAAAGCTTCAAAAGAAAAGGGCAAAGCTAATGGCAATGGGAAAAAATTTTGACATCCAATTTCCTCCCCCATACTTTAAGCTTTGTGGAAAACATGCAAAATACTTTAAGTCCAAGGCAACGGTTTGTGTACGCCAACAAGCTCCTTTACAAGTTAAAAGTTGGAAAGAAATATCTGAAGATGATGTCGGTGCAATGTGGAAATATATGAAGGTTAGTAGAGATTTGTTATTTTCATTGCACTTAATTTTTATTCATATATTCAAATATTTATAATATATCCTAAACGTAATTTTGATAGTGTTTTGATTGTTACTCTTATAAATTTATGACTTTTAGGATGTATTAAGTTTGCCCGAAGAGTTTGAAGAGTATGCAGTGAAGCAATTGCAAAAACAATATAGAAGTAGACTTTATAAATTTCGTCAAGCATATGTTGAAAAGAAGGGAAGGCCAAATGATGTGCCTCCTAAAGATTGGATTTGGTTGATAAATAACAAATAGAATGATTTCAAATTTAAGGTAAAATAACTTTAATATCTTGAATTTGAATTTGATTTTTTATGTACTTTTATATTTAGAATATTAGGTAATTTTCACATTATTGTAGGAGAGGAGCTTGAAAAATAAAGTTAGTCGGAGTAAACAGGAAATTAAGTCAATTATTGGCACAAAATCAATTGTCCAAAAGGCATTTGAAATGGTAATGTTATTTTTATGTGTTTTATTTAATTTTTTATGCTTTAAATATACAAGTTCATCTTTAATTCAGGCTTATTATTTCTAAAAATATATGAGATATTTATTTATTAATTTTTTAATTTATCTTTTGATTTATTTTCAATTAACTTTTATTATTCTTCAACTTTTTATCATTTTATTTATTTTCAATAGAAAGAAGATTTAAAAAGTGAAAAATGGCCAAGTGCTGTGGAAGTGTGGAAGGCTACACGCATGAGATCCGATGGAACTTGGTGTGTTCCACATGGAGAAGAAATTATGGTAAGTAAAAAAAGTATTTTTGTTTTTTATTTTATTAGTTTTAAGCATATTGATTATACATGTAATTATATATGAATTTGATGTATTAAATTAAATATAAATTTATATATAGTTGGTATATAATATATAAAGTCAACTACATGTTTTTTTGAAGAGTTATTCATTTTATTTTGATGTGTCTCATTTTAGTTTAATTATTATAATATTTCACACAAAAATGGCAGCTTAATCCCAGTTTGTGTATTAAAGTTCAAATATATTGCGGAATGTAAGTTTTGCATTATAAAGGCGTTATGGGGTGTTGTAGTTTAGTGTTGGTAGTAGTTAGTGATCCACGTCTTAGTGTTTGTATTGGAGGTCTAAGCTGTCATTAGAAAAGGATGGTGCAGTTTTTGTAAGGAGAGGGTAATCTTTGAATGCTGTAATTAATAGAATGATTGTTGCTGGATTTGGCTTTTATGCTATAATATGGTGAGGCTTTATGTAAGGGAGGGAGATTAGTAACTTTATATATATATTTACAGATGTATTGCATGTAGCTGCCCGAGAGATAACACAACTTGTGTTCCCATCTCAGAACTTTTACCATTTCATAATAAGTTCTTTTGCCAATAAAAAAAAAGGATAAAATGCATAGGATGATGGTAGTGAAATATGATATTGCTCTTGTAAAGGTGGGTACTCCTTAAATTATGTACTCTTTATCTTCTTTATGAAATTTTCTTTTTTGGTAATAAAAACAATACAAACTATATATATATAAAATCTAGAATTCTCCGGATATGAATGACTTTCAGGAAATGTTACTAGCTAATGAAGCAATCTAGAAAGATTTACTTTAGAATACTCTTACGTGTAATAGTAAAATTCTAGAAAAGTTAAAAGTGCCTTATCGGTAGAAACATCTCTAAGCCACAAGGAAGTTCCTATATTTAAGTGCTAAAAATTTCTTGATAAAAAAATAATATTGTAGATGGCAGTGGCTTGTACCTCATAGACATTTAGCTCCTCTAGATACCCAATATTTCCTTTCTTAATAATTAGGTTAACTTTCTTATAAAAAACATAATAATTAAGTTAACTTTTTTCTATTTTTCTAAAATTCTAATAGCGGTGTAGTTTTGTTAGGTGTTGTGTTAGAATTAGATCTTAGTTTTTGTTTTCTTTTAATATTAGTTATTGATAAAAATATATATATTATGGGTTTTTTTATGTGAAAAATATGCATTATTTGGTTTCTTTCTCTTAATATTATTATGATGATATTGCATTGACATTTTCTTTTTGGAAGTTTTCTTTGTTTGGTTTAATTATACTCTCTCACTAGTACTGCTGTCTTGGCATTATAATAGAAGCTATACTTTCTTAAAATTTTTACAGGAGAACTTGAAGAATGTGGGTGAGGTATATGGAGAGGAAATTTCAAAGGCCCCTATACCGATGGTTAAACACTTTGAATTTGTACTAGGAACAAAACCAAACCATTCACAAGGTATAGGTTGTACATCAATAAGAAATTTTTTTTTATAGAGAAGCAATTTGTTCAAAGTCAAGTTGAGAATGCACAAAAATGAGCAAATGATTTAGAGTTAGAAGTGCAAAGATTGACTAATATTATCCAAAAGCAAGAGGAGACCAATATTCAACTTCAAAGTGAATTGCAATCTCAGAGTGAATTAATTGAAGCTCAACAACTTGCTATGAAAACCCAACAAGACCAAATGAAGCAAGATATTGAAAAGGAGATGAAACGTCAAATGATTGCTTTAGTAGGGGGTTTGTCATTCAGCGGGCTATTTAGTGGTTCAAGTGTTCCATTAAATAATGTAAGTTGTTTTGTTATTAAAAGTTTTTTCATTAATATGTCTATCATGATTCTCATTACATGGTTACATTTCTAAAATATTATTAATTACTTTATTTTTATTAATATTAATTGTTTCTTTTATTTATTTGCAGGATCAAAATCCTTGAAGATACTACTTTTTACCATCATTTTAAAGATTATGGGATTGTAGTAGTTTTATAGTGATTTTATCGATGTATAGTGTTTGGATCTAGAGCATTGTTGGATATTTATTGTATTTAGTTTTTGCCATTGAAAGTGTAATGGATAATTTACATTTTAATACTATATTTTAATGTTTATTTATTTTAATTGATACTCATTTTAACATTTTAAAAATACTTTTGCCTACATTATTATGACATGCGAGTAATTTTGTAACAAATTAGACATCACCATTATTTCTAATAATTTAGTGATAAAATATAAATAATTGAAAGGAATTAGTAATTGTGACTAAAAAGTTTGACACTAATAATGGTAGTAATTATTATTATAAACTTTAATAGTGACAATTAATTTATCACTATTGTTCAATATATTTGTGACAATTCATTATCATCACTATTATGTATCACTATTAGTGACATTTTTTTTGTCACAACAAAAGTTAATTTTAGTGACATTCAAAAATATTGTCACTAGTACATTAGTGACTTGAGTACTAGTGATAATCAAAATATTGTCACAAGATGTTTATAGTGACGAATTTATAGTTTTTAGTGATGAATATTACTATCACAAAAACTAGTATTTCTTGTAGTGTTACTATGTCATGGGGAGATTGCACAACAGTGAGAGGGCGAGTTTCATTTCCGATCGCGACTGCTTCTAGTCCACCGCCGTTTCCACTGATGGCTGGCAAGATATAGTATGTGCCACCATTTAGAAGAATATCACCATCCGTATCGAGTACCACTTGAGCAGTGGCTGAAGGTAGGTATGAGGTGAAGGCACAAAGTAGAAAGAGAGCATACAAGATAGTAAGTACTCTTCATTTCTTAGGCAGCTGTGGAAGGCTTTGTTATTCTGTTGAGTGAATATGCAACATTGAAAGAATCTAGACTATTTACAGACGAAAAATTATTAGGTGGTCTTAATGCAACTCAAACTCTAATTGATATGAAAAAGATAAAAATAGAAGATAGAAAAGTATACATATAATAAGTGATATGATGTAATAGAAATAGAAAAAAAAAAACGTTATTATTTAATATGATTTTATTCTTGTTCATCACTTGGTGCTATATAATACTATTATTTAATATTATTTCATATTTATAAATATTAGTGTTATTATTCATGATTATGTAATTTTTTTTCTCTCTCACATACGCGCACACACTCTCTGTTGGAAATTTAATATATACTGTTGTAAATTTATAACATAGCATTAGCAACAAAACTTTTCATCACGCACACACATATACACTGTTGTAAATATATAACATTAACAACAAAACTAGCCATCACACACGCATATACTGTTGTAAATTTATAGCATTAACAACAAAAATGGCCATCAAATCTAACCAATGCATGTACCCATGGACCACAATAGATCAGCGACAAACCCAGAAGGCTCAAGTCATGACACAATACACCATCCATCTGACCAATGCATGTACCTAAATACATTCATTCGTGACACAAAGAGAATGATTCAAATCACAATGGAGATGTGGACCTAAAAGTAACTCAATGGAGAACCCAGAACAAAAAAGCTTTTATGAAGAATAAAATAAAGGCAATGCCAATCTATATAGATAGTTTACAGGTGATGTTATTATACTTATACACCTAACTCTTCTTTCATCTCATTTTTTTTTTCGTTTGTCTCTTTTTATTTCTCATTACATTATTTATAATATCTAAAAGTTTTTTTTTTCTTTATCTCTCTATTCCTTCCAAGGACAGATCCTGCTTTAAGGACCTTGGGGACAGTTGTCTCACAACAATTTTAATTTTTCCTAATGTAATATATATGTATAGTTATAAATTGCCGATAAAAAAAATGTATAGTTATAAATTACTTCCATAATTTGAAATGTATTTAATTAAAAAAAATAATCTATATTATGAGTATTGCCCCCACTAAGTTATATATATGTAAGTATTGCTCCCACAATTAAATATGTTTGGATCCGTCGTTGCTTCCATGTATACATCCTAAAATACAAGTAGTCATTACACTTAAAAGCATAGTATAAAGCATAGCCAGAGTGAAACACTGGTATTTTTTTTTTTTTTAAGTTTTGAAATCAGAGTGAGAGAAAATATTGGATCATGAGAGGGAAAGTGAAAACCTCCACATCCAAAGTTTCCTCTAAAGTTCAAATATCTAATAAGGAAATCTAATTATTTAAGTAAATATTTTTCAAATTATTTCCTCAACATTTGCTGCTTTTTGCTTTTGTACTTGTGCTTCTTCTCTCCAACTTCAGCCACACCATCAGCAAGTGAGTGCAACGTCAAGCTCTAAACTCTAGGTGCATGCGTACCAGAAAACCCATCTCACTTAATGAAAATTCAGAAATCGGGTTTAAAATTTAAATGCAAATTTGAGTACCTATAGCTCTGTATTGGATTATAATTTAATAGATGCAGTTATTCAACTGCAATCTAATATAGCTAGCTTAGTAAACTGTTAAGACAGTTAGTGGGTCTGTTATAACAGCTATCATGAAGACAGCTAAGTATATAAATATACCTTTGTAACCCTTTGTTAAGTGAGTAATAATACACTTGATATTTTCTCTCTCAATTTTATTCTTTCTCTCTGAAACTCTAATATGGTATCAGAGCATAGTCACATAATTCGTGGTACTCTTCGGTACGTGGTACGAATTCGGGTACGCGATACGTGACCTTCCAAAGTATTGGTACGTGAGGGGTATAATAGTCAGTAGGTATCAGTACACAAATTTAAATTTACAATAAATTCTAATATATAAATTGGTATATATTTAAATTTTATTATCTATTTTTATTGAAATATGTTAATTACTATAATTTTTCAATTACAAATTAATCAATAGATAGATTATTTTTTTTATTACTAAAAGTATAAAAATATTTTTTAATTAAAATTACGTTTATAACACCTACTTAGAAAAATGATAGATAATTGTAAAAATAATTTATTCAAATAAATATGTTTTTTGAAACCAGCACCACCGACTCCTCGGTTAGGTGCTTTACACGTGAACTTGTCTTGAAACCTGTACCAAGCTCTTCATATGGAAACGAGCACCAAGCGTTTCATCTTCTAACTTTCACTCTTCTCTGCGTTTCCACTCTTCTCTGCGTTTCCACCTTCATTTTTTATCTTCATCTTCTCTTTTGGTGTTAAAGGTTTTCTCTTGCAACTGCATAGGATCTTTTCATTCTTCCTGGTTCGTCTCCTCAACGAATTCATCGACGAATTTTGGCGTCCCGGTTCGAAAACGAACCACGAATTGGTTCATACGAACCAATTCGTGGTTCTTTGGCCAAACCACGAATTATGTGACTATGTATTAGAGCCTATCCTAGATCCATTAAAAAGGGCCACCCACCATTGTTATCCACGCATCAAGCCCAAAAGTGCTGGGCGTGAGAGGGTGTATTGGGAAAAACCTAAGTCCCACATCGGTTAAAGATAAGGCCAAAATCCAATATATAAGTGGGAGACAACCCTCACCCTATAAGCTAGCTACATTAGATCGCAGTTGAATAACTGCATCTATTACATTATACTCTAATATTCGCAGCAGCTCTTAAATTCAAATGACCATATGTGAATATTCTCTTTACAGAGAATATAAGAGCACTTTGGATAGGATATACAGAATATTCATGGAGGGGGTCCACTGTTTTTTCCTTCCTCTTTAAAGAGTCACGCAGTTCAAAGAAAAAGTGAATGTTATAGAACCTAAGAAGAAATCCGTGCTCGCAGTCAAATTCTTAATTTGAAAAACAAGTTACACTAGAAGTAAGTAGTAACAAAAGACAAACATTAGATGCTTCATGTGGGAATCGTAAAGGGACAAGAAGGCTTAGCTGCGTACGAATTAACAAATCACATTAGATGCATGCGATTCACATGACACGTTTAACATAATATTATTTCCTAAAAGGGAGATGCATTTCAAAAGAAAAATGTAAAAATATAATTATTGATTAAAAAATTAACAATTTAAAATTTAAAAATTTATGTTTCCAAAATTTCATAATTTACATTAGATACCCGTATTTTATTACTATTTAATTTTTGATTTTTAAATAACAATCATAATTTTATATACTCTCACCTTTCCTCCAAGGAAAAGAAAGAGAAGTGATATATTCCAAATATTAATGGACACGCACGTGTGATTTCTTCAGGTTCTGCAGTAACTCAGGAGCAGGAAAAAGAGCAATTTTAGATTCCAAATATTGCAATTTTAGGCGGAAAAAAGAGCAGGAGACTATTCTAGATTTAATATTATTAAGATTGTTATTTGATAGCAAGGACTAATTAAAACAAAAAGAGAAAACTTTAAATAACTAAAAAAAAAAACTCTTATTTTATAGGGATCAAAAGATTATTTAAGGCTTAATTTTTATTTAAAAATAAATAATCCAACAGGCATATGCTAAGTTTGATCTATTATTTATTTTCTGTTGGAAAAGTCAATGAAGTTGTACATCTATTTGTTTCGCTAGCTCATGTTCATGTACATGATTTGCGGTTTATTGAGATCAGGCAGGAAATAGTAAATGCTTCCCTCCTTAATGTATCGTTTGAGTAATTTAATGACATCTTCCTTTCCTCCAAAATAAAAATAATTATTATTATATTAATATTCCATTTCGATTTCTTTTCATGAAATTTTGCCTTTGGCTCATCTCTTGTGTATAGAGGGAAAGACGTAAACCAGACCAACACAACACAACTGAAGGCATATAAGCTTGGATTATTTTATTTAGTCTTATGCAATAATTTATTACAAACAAAGCATTTATTTAGTCTCACTAGGAGAAAGCACATGACTTTTCATGGCCAGTGGTGCTTCATGCACTTGATGATCTAACTTTCTGAAACTTAACCAACAACGGATCATTCTTAGTGACCACCAAACGCCTGTTTCCTTTACGATCGACATAAACACCAATGTCCCCACACTTGTCATACTCAATTGCACAGAACGTGAGCTTATAGTTACTGTGGTTGGAGTCATCATCGGAAGCTTTCTCAATTTTAAACCAACCGTCCACTGTACCTTTGTAGCCAGTGAGTTTCACAGCGGCTCCTTCTGGTTGATCCTCAACAATGGTCCAAGAAATGAACGGCGGTTGATCAGCGAAGCGAAGGCTCAAAATAAGGCCATCGTAGATTTGAAGGATTAGGTATGGGGACGAAATGGTGATTGGGAGCCCCTTAGAGTCGTCATCAGGAGATTGCACAACAGTGAGAGGGCGAGTTTCTTTTCCAGTTGCGGCTGCTTCTATTCCACCGCCGTTTCCACTTATGGCTGGCAAGATATAGTATGTGCCACCATTTACAAGAATTTCACCATCCGTATCGAGCACCACCTGAGCGGTGGCTGAAGGTAGGTATGAGGTGAAGACACAAAGTAGAAAGAGAGCGAACAACGTTGTACTCTTCATTTTTTTAGGCAGCTGTGGAAGGCTTATTTAGTCGAGTGAATAAGCAACATTTAAAGAATTTAGACTATTTATAGACGCACTGGTTGTAAAAAATTATTAGGTGGTCTTAAAGCAGTTCAAACTCTATTTGATATGGAAAAGATAAAAATAGAAGACAGAAATGTATACATATAACAAGTAATATGATGTAATAGAAATAGATAAAAAAAAAAGTGTTATTATTTATTACTACCTCTGGTCCTAATTATAAGCAACATAGGACAAATCATCAAAACCAAGAAAAGTAGTTAAAGCAGTTATTTTTAATTAATTCTACAATGAATTCAAATTTTATTCCAAAAGTACCTTTTGCTTTATTGATGTGAATACATAGAAAATAGAGTTAACAATAAAGCAAGGGTTTAAAAGAAATTTTATCCTGAGTAATTTTACAAAAAGGTAGTTGTTGCTTATATTTAGGACCAAATGAAAATCCAATTTGTTGCTTATAATTAGGACCAGAAGTAGTATCATTTTATTCTTGTTCATAACTTTGTGCTATAATAATATAATTTAATATTTTTACAGATTTATAAATATTAGTGTTATTATTCATATGATTATGTAATATTTTTTCTGTCTCACAAACACATACACATGCGCGCACACACTCTCTATTGTAAATTTAATATATACTGTTGTAAATTTATAACATTAACAACAAAACTGGCCATCACAGACACACATAAACCGTTGTAAATTTAATATACACTGCTGTAAATTTAAAACATGAACAAAAAAACTGGCCATGAAATCTAACCAATGCATGTACCACAATAGATCAGCAACAACCCCTGAAGGCTCAAGTCATGACACAATAGATCGTCAATCTGACCAATGCATGTACCAAATTAATGCATTCGTGACACAGCGAATGTTTCAAATCACAATGGAGATGTGGACCTAAAAGTAACTCAATGGAGAACCCAAAACAAAAAACCTTTTATGAAGAATAAAATAAAGGCAATGCCAATCTATATAGATAGTTTGCAGGTGATGTTATTATACTTATACACCTAACTCTTCTTTCATCTCATTTTTTTTGTATGTCTCTTTTTATTTCTCATTACATTATTTATAATATCTAAAAGTTTTTTTTTTATCTCTCTTTTCCTTCCGAGAAGGTTTTAACGAGGCACACCTACAAAATTATCAACAAAATACAACTTTTGAATCATTTATGTCTATTTGCTTTTACATTTAAGCACCATTCGCATGTAACTTCAAATGGTTTCCCTCCCAAGTACTCCTACTCGGCTAAGGATGTACCATTCAGATCTCTACCAAAAATGGTTTCCCTCTCGAGTACTCCTACTCGGCTAAGGATGCACCATTCAGGTCTTCACCAAAAATGGTTTCCCTCCCGAGTACTCCTACTCGACTAAGGATGCACCATTTAGGTCTTCACCAAAAATAGTTTCCCTCCCGAGTACTCCTACTTGGCTAAGGATGCACCATTCAGGTCTTCACCAAAAATGGTTTACCTCCCGAGTTCTCCTACTCGGCTAAGGATGCACCATTAAGGTCTTCACCAAAAATGATTTTCCTTTCGAGTACTCCTACTAGGCCTAGGATACACCATTCAGTCCTCATAAAACATGGTTTCCCCAAGTACTTGTACTACGTTAAAGATGCACCATTCGAACCTAACTTCAAATGGTTTTCCTATTCGACTAAGGATACACCACACGGTTTTCACCTAAAAACACATATTGTCCAGTATAACAAGCAATCGGTTTCTTTCAAACTAAACATGCTCAATTAAGGAAGTACCATCCAACTAAATGCACTCATGACGAATACTTGAAACCTATACTTGGTTAAAAATAAATCTTTTAAAATTACAAAGTGTGTTACTCAGTTATAATCCCGACTTCTTTGTTCAAATTTTAATTACACCTCGAAATCATGACTTACAAACATAATCTCAAAAAATAATTACTGTACGGATGCATTAGGGTCGGCTAGAACGATCTAATGATTATTACCAAGCATGAAATAAAAAGGAAATATCAAAGAACAAAAGACCCTCATGTATTAATCAAACAAAGGATTACAAAACGTTTGCTAAAGGCAGTAATAGCCGAAAATACATCAAAAGTTTACTTAGAAGGAGCCTTTTGGTTCACCACATCTTTCACATTCTCCCCGTGGTCTTCTCCATCCTCCTCCACGTTGCCCTGGGTGTATTCAGTTCCACATCCGGTATCGGTTGTTGAAAAGGATTATCAAGGAGTCTTCGGGTATATCATCAAGAAGGAGAAGTCGGCCTTCATAAACATCCTTATCTATGTCAAAAATCGAGCGATTAGGGATTTCAAAAAAGTAAAGAGTCTGCCAAAGAGCGTGGTGAAAACCAACCTCATGCTCGGCAAAAATCCTATCTTAAGCATTAGATGTCGCCTTTTCCTTAGCATCCCTTTCTGCATCCCTTTCTTTCTCCATGTTGGATAACAAAAGTTTCAAACCTTCAATCTCGTCAACCTGCAACTTAGCTTCCTTCTCGGCCTCAGTAGCCTTATGCTCCATTTCTTTAACCTCAGTAGACAGCTGAGATACCTTGTCCTTCAACCGAGCATTGTCATCAACAAGAGCAATGTTGGCATCCAGAGCTTGTTGGTTTGAGGCCTGAGCATCTTTCAACTCCCTCTTCAACCTTTCAACCTCCCTCATAGGATTCATGAGCATATGTTGTGCTACGGCCGAAGCCCTAGCCTGGAACTCATAGAAGGCCAACCTATTGGAAGCGGCATCGGCCTTATTCAGGATATTCCTTCTAGAATCCGAGATATCGCTAGGACTGATCATCTTTCTAGGGCGGAAGTCCTTGGCAAAAAACCCCTCAGCAGTCATAGCCGGAACAGCAGCCAGAGAACCAGAACTTGAAAAATCAAGAGTCTTCTGCTTTAATTTCTTAGAATTGCCAGGATCTTCTTCCAAAGACTGATGATGGCTATGATGACGCTTCTTATGCTTGTCTTGACTTTTCTTATCAACGGGTGTAGAGGGCACAACATCTTGGGGTGGATCTCTTAACCCAGGCCGCTTCACAACAGGTGGAAGGGAAGCAACTCCGGAGGGGTTACCGACAACATTGCTCCTATTCTTCCTAGCTTGACAAAAAGAAAGCACGTCACCTCCAGCTTCGGCCATGATACCTACAAATCAACCAAAACACTTAGTCAAAATTAAAAAAGAACAACAAATAACATAAAAGAACCGAAGACTTACCAAACATATCTACAAAAGCATTTGGAGATTTAAACAAAGCAACAAGTTGCCTAGCCGGAAGCATTCTAGGGAGAGACTCAAGGAATAAACGATCCTTACGTTCCTGCTCGGTCATCAAAGACTTAGGAAACTTGTCATAATGCCGAGGGGTCTTCTCCTAATACAATGGAAATAGGGCCTTTTTATTGCTATCATAGAAATGGTTGGCTCCTATCTCAGGCTTAATAAAAACTTTGAAAAACCAGTCTTAAAATTCTTATAAGAAGAAGTAAAAGACCGAAATAAGGGTCTCTTCGGCTTCCTAATTAAGGAAACCCATAAGCTGTTACGCGGCCGAGTACAAAAATAATACAAAAAGACACTTACAAAAGGTTTGACAAAGTTAAAAATACAAAGGGCTTGAAAAGCCTGGATTGCAACCCACCCATTCGGGTGCAGTTGAGACAAGACAACGTTAAGAACCCGAAGCACCCCCATAGTGAAGTCATCAAAGGGGAGTGTCACGTGGAGATCACGGAAGACACAATCGTACACAAGAAAAAATCCCTCTTAGACGTTCCCTTCCCAAAGAAAACAAAGTCCGGAATAGGATCCCTCCGACAACACTGAAGAGCCACAAGACAATACTTATCCTCATCTATAGTACATATGGTAACATAGCTTACAAGATTGGATACGCTAGTCTTATCATCATAGCAGGAAAAATAAGACCCGACTTCCCCGTCTACCCAGGTATATCCCTCGAGAATTATCGGTGGATACTTTTTCTTCTCCTTCGTAACCCTCGGTTTACCGACAAGGAATTCTTCGGCAACATGGCTAGAAGGCACCCTACCAACTGGGATGGAAATGACATTCTCTGCTGTTTCCTCCTAGTTTGAGGCCAAAGAAGAAGACCCCTCACTAGAACTACTAGACTTTTTGGCTTATGAAGATGTTGACCAAAGGTCAAAATCCTTGAGTTCCCCTAAAAGCCTAACACCGGATGAACTCATGGTTAAGGAAGAAAGGGACCGATGACTCTACCTAGTTCACACTACAAAAAATTGATCAACAAAGGAACTATTTGGCAGAGAGCTAAAATTTCCTTAAAACAAAGAAACAAAGAGTGGGTCGACGAGTCTCTCGAACCCTATTTATAAGGGCCAAGCCCACTACCGCCCATGAGTTTCAACAACCCCAATTGTTAAATCAAACATGATCCAACGATCAGGGATAAAGCAATGCTTCGTTTCCAGTATCCCCAACAGCTTTTTTATCTCATAATGGCAGGAATTCGAAAAGACGTTGAATTAACTACCCTTCTCGAAAAATTCAAAACAACTTAAAAATACACAAACCTCATCGTCACAACTGTTCCTCGAGACTAGGGGACATGTAACTGGATGGGTATTCGGCAAAGCTCATAGCCGAATATACCGGATGGGTATTCGGAAAAATGCATAGCCGAATAGCTTTCGACCTTTCGGCACACTGAAGAGACAATCATCTCGGCCTATAGGAATCTATCAGAAGACACGACAGCATTCCACTAAGACAAAATTCGGCTATTAGGCTAGCCTAGTAGTCGAATACCATAAGAAGTATCCGATGGACAAGATAACCTAAAAACCTAACACTATACAAAGTGTGATATGAACCTGCCATGGTCCAATTATTTCAAATATCCTTTGCATTGGATGGAAGGCTACTTGACAAAAGTGGAAGCTAAAACAAGCAAAAAGGCTTTTCAAAGCTTAATCATGGAGATGCAAGCTAAAGAAGGTTTAGCTAAACTAGAGCCCAATCCAAGAAATGTTTCATATCTACAATTTGAAGATTATTTCAGCAAACTTGAAGACAAAAATTTGGAGAGCAAAATGAGTCCAACAGATAATACTCAAGATACATCTGTGGGCTGGAATTTATTTGGGTGGGTTACTTAGTTTTTGGGCTTAGTTAGTTAGGCCCAATTTTCCCTTTTTTCATGTAATTTTCGTATTTATTTTTGGGGGAATAAGTTCAAATGTCTTTTCATCTTTTCTAGGACAAATTTTAGTGCTTTTAGGCTTCCTAAACCATTATCATGGTTAATGGGACTTAATGAACCATTGTGATGGTTGGTGGGACTTAATGAACCCCTTTCATGAAGTCCCACCAACCATCACAATGGTTCATTAAGTCTCAATAACCATCATAATGGTTCAGGAAGCCTAAAAACACTAAAATTTGTCCTAGAAAAGATGAAAAGACATTTGAACTTATTCCCCCAAAAATAAATACGAAAATTACATGAAAAAAAAAGGAAAATTGGGCCTAACTAACTAAGCCCAAAAACTAAGTAACCCACCCAAATAAATTCTAGCCCACAGATGAATCTTGAGTATTATCTGTTGGACTCATTTTGCTTTCCAAATTTTTGTCTTCAAGTTTGCTGAAATAATCTTCAAATTATAGATATGAGACATTTCTTGGATTGGGCTCTAGTTTATGTAAACCTTCTTTAGCTTGCATCTCCATGATTAAGCGTTGAAAATCCTTTTTGCTTGTTTTAGCTTCCACTTTTGTCAAGTAGCCTTCCATCCAATGCAAAGGATATTTGAAATAATTGGACCTTGGCAGGTTCATATCATTCCCTTCCCCTTCGAAGTGATTCATCCTCGAATCAAGTTCAACATCTACATCAAATAAGGATAAGTCAGTCACAGTAAAAGTAAGACTTACTTGATACTTACCATGAAGAACAAGTTCATAAGCTTTATCATTTATATGATGGGAAGTAATGAATTGAGCCATTTTAGAGAACTTGTCCACAACTACAACAACATAATCCTTTTGGTCCTTCAAGCCTTGAGGCATTTGTATTTTTGAAAGCTCAAGTTCAACTAAGTAATGCTTATTCAATGCATTCAAGCTCCTTTGAAAATTCAATTTATCAAATAAACTCTTTTCATCAACTTCTCCGTTTAAAGATTCACGTAACAATATCATAGGCACACAAAATTTCTTATCCTTAAAAATATGGTGTTCATGCCTATAGAACTCAGCATTCCCAATTTCTCTACAAACAATAGCACACATAGAGAAAGTTTCATCATGATCATACAAGTCCAAATGATGTGTGCTATTCTCAAGTCTCGAGGACTTTGCACCATTACCAAAAACAAGATCATGCAAATCATATGCATCATTCAAATCACAAGTATCATGCAAGTCAAGATTATGCAAATCATATGCATCATGCAAATCACAAGTATCATGCAAATCAAGAATTAACAAATGTTGCACATCAACTAAAGCATAAGGTCTAGAGATGGTGTGAGTTAAAGGCTTCTTCTTCCAATGGTTGTCTTATTCCTCATATTTATCCACCTCTTCTCCAAATTTCTTTGCCCATTGATCTTTTATGTACAATTATTCCTTGGGCATCAAAACAAAAGAATTTGTATGGTTAGATGTACAAAAACAATTACCAGAAGAATTAAGTCCACAATCAAATTTAGAAGAAAGAATTAAAGTAGTAGAAGAGGACTCTTGTTTGGCTTTAAGAGATAGCCAATCTTTACAATTGTTCAAAGATGGAACTTCCAACCCTTGAGGTACTTGTTTCATGGAAAGATTAAGGACTTCTTTTGGTGCTTTGCCTTCTTCCATAGGAAACTCTTCTTCAAGTCCCTTCAAAAGAGAATCATCACTTATAAACAAAGGGTTAGAACATAAAACTTTGCATTCCTCCTTTGGAAGCACTTCTTCAATTTCCTTCACAAAAGACTCATCATAATTGAACAATGGGTTAGAATAGAAACAAAAGTATTCTTCTTTTTCTTTATCTTTTTCTCTTAATTCTTTCTTTTTCAACTCCTTTTCTTTTATCTCTTCTTCTCTCAACTCCTTTTCTTTTATCTCTTCTTCTCCCAACTCCTTTTCTTTTATCTCATTTTCTCTCAACTCATTTTCTTTTATCACTTTTTCTCTCAATTCTTTTTCTTTCAACTCTCTTTCTTTTAATTATTTTTCTTTCAACTCTTTTTCTCTCAATTTTTTTTCTCTCAACTCTCTTTCTCTCAATTATTTTTCTCTCAACTCTTTTGCTTTTCTCATATTTATTTTGTCTTCAAAGTCTTGCTTTGGATACAAAGGAGTAAGTTTTTGCTTATTGTGAACAAAAGAGGACCTTTGTAATTTTTTATGCAAATCCCTTTGGTAACAACTTGGTACAAACCTCCTTCTCATGACATCCTTCATCTCATCCCATGTACAAACAGGTTTTTCTCCACATCTACGCCTCCTACTCACAAACTGATCCCACCAAATACTAGCACAATCAATGAATTTAGAAATTACTAGTTTAATCTTCTCCTCCTCCAAGTAATCATGAAGATAAAACACATGTTCAATTTTTCTCGCCCACTCTAAATATAATTCAGGATCATTCTTACCTTGGAATGATGGTATTGTCATCTTGATATTTCTCAAATTATTGTCACTTCTTGATTCACCTTTTCTTCTTCTTCCACTTTTTCTCCTATATGAATAATCATCTTCCTCTTCCTCATCACTATTGCACTTAGGAGGGGTCCTAAATCTGGATGTAGATTGTAAATCATCAAATCTTGCATTTAGAGCCTTGAATTGTTCTTGAATAGCATTCATGAATAACTTGAGTTCAACATCTCCTACTCCTTCTCCTCCACTCATGATTAAAGTGCTACAAAAAATTGAGTTAGAAAAATCCTCACACAAACACTCTTTCATGTGTTTACACTCAAAATATGTTTAGTCACTCGTGTTTTCACTCAATTTGGCTTTTTCCCTTTGATAGCCTTACCACTCTTGCCTTTTACCACTCAACTTCACCTTATGAGCTCTTAAGTAAGAACCTTTAAGGATGATGCTACACAACAAGAAACAGTAGAGAATTGGTGATATGATAACTTTAGGGAGTAAGAACAAGAGACAGTAGAACAGAAACAAGGAATACAAGATATTTTTCTTTTTAAAGAGACAAGATCAAAGAAAGGTGTATAGAACGACAAAACAAAAGACCAGAATTGAAACTTTATTTATTTTTTTCTTTTTTGAACTTTGCTTTTCTGATTGAGCAATATGTAATTTGAAGCAAAAGATTGATTACTAGCCAAGAAATTTTTTTCTTTTTCATTTTTTTTCACCTTTTTTTTTCTCAAACTAGAACAAATTTCTTTTTCTTTTTTTTTTGCACGATTTTTCTTTTTATATAGTATGATAGCAAAGAAAGCACAAAGAGATAACAAAGGAAGATGAACAGACTTAGACAAAGATAACAAAAAGAAGATGAACAGACTTAACAAAGAGAACAAAGGAAGATAAAAAAAAATAAGAAATAGAATAAAACACAAAGGTTGACACAATAAAAGAAATGAAAAACAAAGAAATGAAAAACCAACAAGCAAAGACAATTTTATTTTTTTTTGGATTGAAGAAGACAAACAAAGAAATGATAGATAACACCTGAATTCAAGAGTCGAAGCCTAATGCCAAATGATACGAATCTACTTAACGGATCGTCTTGAAAATAGGTAAAGGATAGAAAGAGGAACTTGACCCTAACCGCGACCTGTCGGTAGAACCAAAGTTATCAAAGAAAGCGTGACCCTAATCGCGACCTGCCGGTAGAACCAACACTACAAAGTTCTTAACCCAAGAACAAAGGGGAAGCTCTCACAAAGGAGAAAACATTCAATTTGATTGATTTGTAAATTCTCCTTTGGAAGCTTACAAGAGGTTCCTATTTATAGGCTATGCTAGGCAGCCCTTAAAATAGAAGAAGTAAAATTCCACCAACAATCCCATTAGGCATTAATTACCCACTAACATTTACTTCTCACTAACCATCACAATGGTTCATGAAGTATTACAATGGTTCATGAAGTATCACAATGGTTCATGAAGTATCATAATGGTTCATTAATCATCACAATGGTTCACCAATCATCACAATGGTTCACCAACCATCATAATGGTTCATTAACCATCACAATGGTTCATGAAGTCCCACCAACCATCACAATCGTTCATGAAGTCCCACCAACCATCACAATGGTTCAGGAAGCCTAAAAACACTAAAAATTGTCCTAGAAAAGATGAAAAGACATTTGAACTTATTCCTCCAAAAATAAATATGAAAATTACATGAAAAAAGGAAAATTGGGCCTAACTAACTAAGCCCAAAAACTAAGTAACCCACCCAAATAAATTCCAACCCACAGATGCATCTTGAGTATTATCTGTTGGACTCATTTTGCTCTCCAAATTTTTGTCTTCAAGTTTGCTGAAATAATCTTCAAATTGTAGATATGAGACATTTCTTGGATTGGGCTCTAGTTTAGCTAAACCTTCTTTAGCTTGCATCTCCATGATTAAGCTTTGAAAATCCTTTTTGCTTGTTTTAGCTTCCACTTTTGTCAAGTAGCCTTCCATCCAATGCAAAGGATATTTGAAATAATTGGACCTTGGCAGGTTCATATCAAAGTGTCAGACTATTAGGACGGCCTAATAGTCTAATACTTAGCAACGTATTAAAGATAAATCCATCAGGATGATTAAAGCGTAAAAAGGTAACTAATAATCCTAATTAATGGATAACTACAGATCGTTAAGAGAAAGGATCAAGTGGAAAAAGTCCATGAATTCAAGGCCCAATAAAGTAAGTATAAATATGGTACGATCTTCGAGGTACGGTAACTAGACTTTCTCATTTATTACTCTCATTAAATGCTCTGAGCCAAAAGCTGACTTGAGCATTGGAGTGCATTTTTTAGGTACTCACCCCCTCTTCTAATCTTGGGGAATTTGGACATTTGGAGGAGATCTCGGACCAGAAGCATCACAAAGAGGAAATTACCGGCTACCTTCAGGCAGGAACAGATGCATTTGAAAGAGTCAAATTTTCTTTGTCCATTGAGCAGGTACTTTCATTATTTGCATCACAAATGTTGGTTCCGCATTATGTACCAACTCACTATTCCACGGACCTTGTTTAGATCAAAGACGTCCACCTTCTTCAACTCATGTACAAGAAGAACCACTCAGAATATTTCATTCCTAACCCTAAACAATCAATATTATTATTGTTGTCGAAGAAATATGCAATGAAACATGGTGGAAATTTCTCCTTCTCTCTCGAAATCCTAAATGTGGTATTTCAAATATCAATTTATTGCAGCAATGCGCAGTAGGCGACTTCAATAGGCTTTCACAACTCTCTCAATGTAGTATACTGGCCTACCTTCCTTATCAGCTCCATGGTACCCTTGATATTTTTTTTGTTAGGTTTTCAGCGAGGATATACCAAACTGATAGTCGAAAACTAATTCATTTTAAGACATAAAGATCACCAAAGTAGATTTTTCTCTTCACAACAAAGTAAAGTAAGTAATATTATTACTCTACGTGCAATACAAACATAGTTCACAAGGAGTGTAAGGACTGGATGCAAGGGCTAGATACAGACATGTCACAGTTTACCACAGCCCCTCCCTTGTACAAATTACATAACTCTCCATCAGGGACAGATCCAAAAACCTATTAAAGCGGGGGCTGGATTTTTTTTCTTCCTTTATAATTGTTTAAATTTCTAACTTTTAATAAATAATAATTTTAAAAAAATATTTACTATTTTTACACTAAAATTGAAATTAATTTTTATTTTAAATAATAATAACCTTAACCGTTACTATAATAACAACAAATACATAACTAGTTTGACATAATTTTACACTAGTTATCATTTTAACTATTGCAATAATAACAACAAACACAACTAGTTTTACACAATTTTACACTAGTTAACCTTAACTAGTATTATATTAACAACATACACAATTAATTTTACACAATTTTACACTAACTAATTTAAAAATATATATGTATATACACAAAAAATCCTGAAGGAGGCCCCTCACCATCATAAAAGGCTCAATCCGCCTATAATACAATTATACAATGCAGGACACCCTTGAGAATAATACGGCTAGTTGGTGTTGTGTCCATGAACGAAAGAATGCGAGAAGTAAATAGACATTAAAAAAAGAGATAGGCTTCTTCGATTACTATGAATAAAAGAGAGAGAGAGAGATAGGTTGCCAGTATTCCGAGAAATTATATCCTGGTCCGGGACTACCACGTCAGCTGTGGTCCCGGCCAGTAAGAGCGTGACACGTGGCAACGTAAGGAAACCAGCTCTCAGCCCAGGGAAGGTTAACAGCGTTGAACTATAACAGCGTGAAAGAAAATTTAAAATATGATATCATCAATTTAACCGCATATCTTGGAGAAATTTAAAATCTGATTAACTCATAACTTTTATGTTTTACAAATCACATTTACTATTATATCAAATTTAAAACTTCCAAATCCCTAGCCTCACCGAACGATGTTCATCTCATTCCTCTTTGTTCTCAAACATTCTCCGCTTCGCTCGAACCATTCTTCGTTCCTCTACGATCTTCAGCAACATCGATTCGTCCAATTCAATCTTCCTACGAATCGTTATGCTGCCATCTAAATCCTCTAAACAACCACTCTCGTACACAACTCTATAGAATTGACTCTCATAACTCGTGACTTTGCTGACAAGAACCATGTTTCTGCGAAACGCTACCAGCACGTGTCGTCCAACCAATGGGATTTTGGAGATGCTGCCATGTTCTCCTCCCCATTTTGATTGAGTTATATTTGATTTTTATTTTTTATTTTTATTTTTTGCTAAAGGGGGGAAAAATATTTGATTTATATTTGGATGTTAGCTCGAATGTGCCAACTTGAGAACAAAATTTCAGCTGTTGAAGAACCTGCTTATGGGTTTGGTCATATTTCCTCAATGATTGAAATCGAAGTAGAGATGGAGACTGATTTTATTACTGCTGAAATAGCTAGTAATATGGTAAAACCACTTAACCATGTATTCTATTTGGGTGATGATATGTTGCTATAACAAGTATTTACTTAGCTGAGGATCCATGTATTGCAAGATAGTATCACATAACAGATAGAGCAAATCATGGAGCTTGAAAATTTGGAGGAGGTTTGTTTTTTTTTTCTCCTTTAAATGTAAGTGTATTACTTGTGGCCTTGTAGTTGTAGTCCTGTACTTTCTTTCACAAATGCTCACAAAATAATTCCTCCCAGAATTATCACAAACTTGTTCAACTAGGAAGTATAGAAAACCTTCATATGAAACCAGTTATATAGTTGATTTTTTTTTTGTTCTGAATGTCTAAAGCATTAATTGAGAAATATAGATTTGCTTATTTTGAGAGCTTGTGTTTTTTTAATAGGTATGTATAGATTTGCTTATTTTGACTGGGCATGAGTCGCATGACTGATCAAGTGTTAGTGTGCTTGGCTCATTCTTAAATACTCGTTCTTTTAAGATGATAAATATATTATATATACATGTCTGTTACATATAAAATAATTTTGACATATAGCATATTTCTTTGAACAACATGAGACACAGGTACAACAAATTTTGGAAGCTGTCAAAGTTAAATCTTGGAAGTGACTACGTGCAAAAAAGAAGGGATTTACATATTCTTTTTCTGAGTGGAAATCCTGACGTATGCATTGGTAGGATACCTGTGTATGGTCAAAGGGGCCAGAATATGTTGAGGGTGCTGATAGTTTAGTACATATGTCATATATATAAGGAGAAGCTTTGTAATTCATTTTTAATTTCCTTGCACTTTTGTATTTTAATACTTGTTTCGGGCAACAGTTGTTTCTAGGGGGAGGGAGATATCAGATTTAATTATAGTTTTGGTAGGCAGAGGCGTTCTGTATGTGCTTGTGCAGTGTGTTTGTCAACTGCATTAAGCACCATTTTTTGTAATACTATTTTTTGCAGGTTTCATCACATGTTGTGGTTAAAACCATGCTGGCTATATAAAATTTGTTTTTTGCAGTTAATATATATATATATATATATATATATATATATATATATATATATAGAGAGAGAGAGAGAGAGAGAGAGAGAGAGAGAGAGAGAGAGAGAGCTTTAGCACCTAAATAGTTTAGCTTATTTTTGCCCAGGCTTTCACAAAAGTAAATGATTGTCTCAAATTAGCTAATTTGTTGATGCATTCTTTGAATTTTATTGCCAATTAGAGACTATTAATTTTTACCATAAAAAGTGTCTTGTGTTGAAAATGCATATTTTAGTAATTACTCATCTTAATTAGCTCACTGAATTCATATAAAAGAAGTTAAAATTCATTGTTAAAACCACCTACTGTTAAAATTTCACTTTTAAAATGCATATTATGTTGTCATTATTGTGCTATACCTACGTGACATGTAAAAACGATCAATACCATAACTTATTTTGACATATATAGAAGTACCGTCATACTTTTTAATTAATCATTAGCTTGTGAATGTTTTATTGTGTAATTTGCCTTTACAAGGCCAAGGGCTGTACGTATTCGTTAATTAAGTAATTGAATGAAGTTTGAGTAAAAATTTAATTCTCTTCCCCAGCAATGTGCGTGATTGTGTGGAGCAATTCTTATTCTCTCTATTTCCGTTGTGTTTTCGGGGTTTTCAGTTTTATTTTATCCTACCAATATCAATACTCAAGCTATCTTCAAATGCTATAGCCAAAGCTTCATAAGACTAAATAACATTTTATGATGAGTTTCCATCACCTGCACCCTTAACGGTGGCTAATATGATTTAAAAACAATAGTTCTAAAAATAGCACTATGCATGGCACATCTAAGGTATATGCCAAAGAAAAAAAAAAAAGCAATTACAAATAAATTTAGTCTAAAAGTAAAACACATCTTCCAAAATAGTAATTATTCTAATGCAAGTAATTTATTGTCTTCGATCTCCCATCAGCTTTCAACCTAACAAATAACAAGTTAAAAAGATAAGTATGGAGAGTAGTCAAAATAAGTAAACAAAATTTGGTAAAAATTATACCTTTTAAGCATTTCAATTTGGATCCTTTTGCTCCATATTTTGATGAAATTGTTGCAACGTGCTTGAAGATATTTGCTATAAAAAAATATTATATAAATAAATTGCAATGTCTAACACATATAAACACACACTAAAAGACAAATAGATTACCGGAGTTAAGTTGTAGGAGGCCAAATTCTCAAAACTTTGTAACATGGTCATAAAAGGAACAGAAGAGCTATATTGCTGTTAGAAGGAAAAAAAAATTAGGAGTTGTATATTATAATAATATTATACTCTCAAAGGCCTAAAAAGAAAAAAAAAAAAAGAAAAAAGAAAAGAAAACCTGTGTATGCAATTGATTCATTGTAAAAGGTAAGTCTTGAGATGTAGATAAACCCTGTCAAAGTATTTGTCAAATTTGAAAAGAGAACACATTAACACACTGAAAGTATAATTAATAAAAAAAAAAAAGAGTCAAAGTTGTGACACACCATTGGGATGACCATAGAGGATGCAGAATTTGTTGGTTGTTGTTGTGAAGATCCAATCACTAATCAAGTAAAATGTTATTGAGTGTATAAAAATATAATATCTTGTATAACAAAATGACAATAATATATAATAGGTTTGAATATGTAAATATTAAGGATGAAGAATACTAACCTGATTTTTTTCCTCTTTTAGAAGCATTAGATTTGCCTTTTTGTTTTTCAATGTGACCCCCTTTGGTCGCTTAGTGGGAGGATTTTTCATTGGAGCTACTTCTTCATCACCAACATCATTATCCACATTATCATTTGCATTATCATGCAGACATACCTTCTCCAACTCCTTTTCTACATCCGCAAAAAAAATTTTGAACCCATTCTCACATATTGCTTTTGTTTCTTGGCTCACTTTTCCTTTCAAAATCAAATTGTACACAAAACGCAACATGCGATTGCAAAATAATGTGTCGCTCTCATTTTGCTCACGTGGCAAAGAGACTTCACATGATACTCCGCAACTTGATGCATTTCCTTTATCCTTTGCTTGTTTTGTCCAACGAAGCAAGATGTATTGATCAGGAATGGAGGTTACTTTATTAAGAACAAGCACCGTCAAAGCATGGGAACAAAGGATGCCCATTGATTCAAACTTTTTGCAACTACATGAGACATTCAAAGTTGAACCATCAAAATATACTATGTGTACCTTTTGACCACTTTCATTTCTGCCACTTCTCTGAGATTTCGCTTGATAACTATGAGTTGTCACATTTTGTGATATTGTTGACCATGTTAATGCAAGAACGTTGACATATTCACTTTGAAACAACTTGAATATTGGAATTGTGTATATCCTTGCAGCATGTCTCAATAAGGCACTATCCTTAACTATGATATTTGGAGTACCCCTTTCTGAATCAAATTGGCTACGACTTTCACATGCACGCCACCTTTTCAATAAGTTGTCAAAAGCATGTACAAATTTTGTAAGACTCGTGGTTGCATTTGCCAAGCCAGATAATACATTATTTGTACTCTCACTCCTTTGAGTAGACAAAAAGTTAGCAGAAAAGGTGTCTTTATTCAACCCTGTACACCACTTATGGCACAACTTGGACAAAATTTTCAACCAACTATGATCTTGGCATTCAAACTTGTTGATCATTTCATCCCATGTCATTTGAAATTCATTCTCCGATTCACAACCTTGCAAACACTTGTTAAACATTGACATGAATTCATTGCTTTTATTCAAATGACCTAAATGATCAACAACATTTTTACTTATGTGCCACAAGCATAAACGATGAGAAGTGTAGGGGAATACCTTTTCAATTGCCTTTGACATTGCTTGATCTTGATCTGTGAAGATGGATTTAGGAGCTTGATCATTCATTGCATCTAAAAAGGACTTGACCAACCACTCAAAGGATGTTATTTTCTCATCCAATAGGAAAGCACACCCAAACATAACATTTTGCCAATGATTGTTTACTCCCACAAAAGGTGCACATATCAAATTATATTTGTTTGTGCGATAAGTGGTGTCAAATACCACAACATCTCCAAATGCATCATAATCAATTCTTGATCTTCCATCTCTCCAAAAGAAATTGGTTAGTCTACCTTCTTGGTCCACTTGTTCTGTGTAGAAAAACATAGGATCTTCCTTTTGCTTAAGCTTGAAAAGGTTTATTAGACTTTGAGCATCCCCAGCTTCAATCATCATCATCTTTTGCTTGTTCACATGATTGTAACAATCTCTTTCTGTGAATCCAACCTTTTCAGGGCCTCCTACTTCTTGTGACATGAAGTTGAAAGTATCAATTACACTAATGCCTGAGTTAACCATATCATTAATGTAATTTGCCTTATCCTTCGTGATCTCTCGAGCAGAACGTAACAAATGTCTCTCATGTGGAAGTGCGAGATAATGATTATGCTCTGTCAAATGCTAAATGACCTGCCATTGTCCACTTTCCACTTTAAATCTAATCATTGATGGACAACCACTCCTTATATCTAACTTTTTGAACTTGTCTTCTTTCAAGGGATCTTTTTCATCTTTAAAGCCTTCACAAGAGCAACAAAAATCTTTTAATCGAATCTCTCGTGTTCCGGGGTAATATCTAGGCTTGGACCTACGGATACTGAAACCAACCATATATGCATATGCATTATACAAGTTATATGCTTCCTCTTCACTAAAAATAGTGTGCCCGTGTAGAGTACTCTTGGAATTTCCATCTCGATTCACTAACTGAGTATCACATTGCTCTTCATGATTTTCAATGAATACGACTTTTCCTATTAATGACAAATGAGATAAATGAAATACAAATGTTACATTTAAACACAAGAAGATATCAATTGATGAGTACATATAATGTACAAGTTAGAAAATACAGTACCCTTTTCCATATATTCAACAAGTCAAAGTAAGAGAAATATGAGAATAAATGTGTCAAGACACCTGCAAAAAAGAAAAGAAAAGAAAAGTTAAGCAACTATGTCAAAGACATTTCAACTCATGTTATACATACATATGGCATAAAAATAAAATAAACTAAAACATAAAATAATACCCATGACATAAAAAGAAAAATAAAAAAATGCTTGGATGAGCATATGATCTATAGCACTTTAATTCAATAAATAATTTGATTATAAAAAAATAGTAAGATACCAAGGAAAGGTGCTACCAATCACGTACCAGTGTGAATGCAAGATGAAGTAATATCCAATTATAAAAACCGAACATAAAAAAAGTTTTAATTATTAGTCTATATACTAAATGGAACATCCCCCCTGTGAACTAACAAGTGTATATACTAAATGGAACCCCTGTGAAATATCCTCGAGAACAAAAAAGTCTTATTAAAATAACAAGCAGATTCACTATGAACCAAAAGTATTGGCTCACGTACCTAAATTCGGAATCCACGAAACCGCGAGAGTAGGAAATCGTTCAAGAATAATCTTCAGGGTAATCGCTGCGGTTGCTTTACGGTATAGCAATGGTAAACCGTTCGTGGTTGCTTCTTGGTTCAGCAATGACAGAGCGGCAAGCGGCTTTCCGGCGACGTGAAAGTAAATAAATTTCCAGCAACGTGAAAGAGTGTCAACGTGATAATAGAGCAACTATTTTTGTAAATTCTAAATTTGATATAATCATAAACGTAATTTGTAAAAGATTTTTTTTTTACAAACGTAATTTGTAAAAGATAAATAAAAGATATAAGTTAATTAGATTTTAAATTTCTCCAAGATATACGGTTAAATTAATGATATTAGATTTTAAATTTCCATTCACACGGTTATACTTTAACGGTGTTAACCATCCATGGACTGAGAGCTGGTTTCCTTACGTTGCCACGTGTCATGCTTTTACTGGCCGGGACCACAGCTGACGTGGTGGTCCCAGACCAGGATATAATTTCTCTTGTTTTACATCTTTCCCACTATACATAGGAGATGAGCAAAAAGTAAAATTTCATGAAAAGAAATCAAAATGGAATGTATTAATATAATTTTTTTTTTGGAAAGGGAAGATACCACTAAATAACTCAAACGATACATTAAGGATGGAAGCATTTGCCATATCCTGAGAAATCTCAATAAACCGCTAATCATATGTGCATGAACATGAGCTAGAGAAGCAAGTAGATGAACAACTTCATTGACGTTTCTAGCAGAGAATAAATAATAGATCAAACCTAGCACCTGCCTGTTGGATTATTTGTTTCTCAATTAAAAATTAATTAATTAATTGGAATAAATTCTTTAAATTATTAAATACTTCAAATACAAAAATTATTAATACCGAGTGCGTGGATTAATTGATGCGGGATTGACAAATAGTCTCGAGTTTTGAATATACAATTGCCTTAAATACTTGGAGGGAAACCTTTGTCTCACATAGTGGTCTTATCTAGTTCAAACAAGATTACCTTACGTGAAAGATACCTATGATTAGTACAATACAAAAACTATTAATTTAATTATAGCACTTTAACTAATTAATAGAATTTTAAGTACAGGCCACAATCGAAGCTCGGTGGATAAGTTTAGGAGAATTGGCCACAAAGAAAGTGTTTCTTTGATAAGAATCTAAAGGTTCTTCACAAAAATCAAGAGATAACTCTCTCAACTTAGCACAAAGCAAATTTTCTAAAAAAATGATCAAAGCTCCTTACAAATGTGTTCTAAGTGTCTATTTATACTAACACTAATAAAAAGCCCCAAATAACTAAAAAGGTCCAACACAAGTCATAATGAACCCAAACAAAAAGGAAACATCACCAAAAATATAAAAAGCTCAACAAAAGCCCAAATTAGGCCCAAATTACATAAACTTCTATTATAAGATTTGACTCCACTTTAAGCTCTTCATGTACTATTCTAGTCCTTTATAACATGTGATGGTTAAAAAAACATGGTCCATAATTTCATGATACTATTAACCACTTGTGAAAAGAAATTAACTATATTTAGACATATAGTTTAACCACATGTGATAGTCAATAAACTCAGGACATTATTAACCAGTTGTAAAACAAAATTGATCATATTTACATATATAATTAATCATGTATGATGGTCCATAATTTCATGACTCTATTAATCATATATTGATAATTGTATATAATCATGTTCATTTACTTTTAACCCCACTTGTAAAACAAAATTAACCACCTATTCGGGTGGACGTCGGGTGTACATTTTCTGTATGTACGTTTATCATTTTTCTTATTTTGTTGGAATCTCGCCTACAAGGAAAAAGCTACACCTTACTACACTTCAATTTATTGTTGGCATTGGTTTTATTTTTTTTAGCTTAAATATGTTTTTAGTCTCTCAAATTTGAAACACTTTTGATTTTGGTCTCTGAATTAAAACTTGCTCTTTTTAGTCTTCAAATTCACGAAATATTGTTTTTAGTCACTTAGAGTGAATTTAAGGGATTAAAAAGAGCAAATTCGTAGTCCCCAAAATGAAGTTGAGGGACTAAAAATAACATTTTGCGAATTTGAAGGGCTAAAAATAACAAATTTTTAATTAAAAGACCAAAATCAAAAGTGTCCAAAATTTAAGGGACTAGAAACATATTTGAACTTATTTTATTCTTCATAAAAGCTTTCTTTGTTTTGGGTTATCCGTTGAGTGTTTTTTTTTTTTTTTTTTTTCATCTCCATTGTAAATTGAATCATTTGCTTTCTGTCACGTGAGCATTTAGGACGTACATGATATTTATTCAGTTTGTTGAATCTCACTTACAAGGAAAATTAAAGCCACACCTACTTTCGTACACTTCAATATGTCATGACTTGAGTCTTCAGAATCGTTGGTGATCTATTAATGTGGTCCATGGTTACATGCATTGGTTATATTTGATAGCCAATTTTGTTGTTAATGTTATAAATTTATTTATTTTTTATATTTATCTATATAAATATATATACTATAATATTTTTATATTTTAAAACAGGCTTAAAACCAAAACAAACAATTCATTGTTATTAACAAAATCATGTGATAATTACTTCGTTACCTCTACAATATAAAAAGGATAATGTAACTTTTACATTGCACGGCAATATCTTAATTCGTAATTTCTCGACATCCCTTCATTTGTTTTTTTTTTTTTTTTTGTTCTTTGATGAATTTTTTGTATAACTTTCTTCCTTCTTTAAATTAGATCACTTTATCATCACAAAATAAAATACTAGAAAATTTTGATAAACCATAAATAATCCTCTATCCTCTCTGTATATAAATTAGAATGATTATATTGAAGAAGACTTAAGAGCGTTTTTAAGAATTGTATTCAACAAGATCATTTTTAGAATTTTTTTTTTCAACAAGAGCGCTTTTAGAAATATTTCTTAATCTCTTATATCTTTCAATTTCTTTTTTTTATTTTTATTTTTAAATCAATTTTTTTTAAATTTTTTTTATCAATAGTTAAAAATAATCTTGTGTCAATATAAATTGTTGATCATAAATCTAAAATATAATATATATGTTAAAAATTATTTGTTTATTATGATTTTTAATTACAATATAATTTATATATTCAAAAGTATTTATTCATTATAAATTATACTTATATAAAATAAACATTTATCCTGAGTACAAGCTAAAGTACTAATAACGCTAATATTTATAAATTTGAAATGACATTAAATAAGGTTACTGTTGCAAAAGGTAATGCATAAAAGTAAAATTATAAAATCAAAAACCAAAACTGAGTAAAAGTTATCATGTAATCATGTTAAAATAGAATTTTAAAAAAAAAAAAAAAAAGCGAAGTACTACAAAAGATTTTCCACCCAAAAAAAACTACAAAAGATTAAAGATAACTATTATAAATAATAACACTAAATTAATGGTAAGCCACATTAAAAAATAAAAAATAAAAAATAAAATGAAAATTTATAATTAACTGTTGTATGTATTACATACACAAATACTCCAAAGAAACAATACAAAAATAATATTTTGATAAATATTTGAAATATCATAAAAATATTTAAAATAATAATAAAATATTAATTTTCAAGTAACGGAATTATTTGCCAAAGAGAGAACACCTATATTTCCTGTTATACTACCTACCTATACTATATTTTTGTTTCCTCTCTTTCTTTGTCTCGCTCAATGTTAACTAGAGTTTGAGTGTAAAACCACCATATTCCTTCCATGTTTATCAATAACTAGCACGTCTATAAATACTCCACATTCTTCCAACGTTGCTTATTCACAACAAGAAAAGCCTTTATTTCTTAAGAAATGAAGAGTACTTCAACGTTGTTTGCTCTATTTCTACTACTTTGTGCCTTCTTCACCTCATACCTACCTTCAGCCACCGCTGATTATGTGTACGACACTGATGGTGAAATTCTTCGAAAGGATGGCGCATATTTTGTGTTGCCAGTAGGAGGAAACGGCGGCGGCGGAGTGGAATTTGCGGCCACTGGAAACGAAACTTGCCCCCTCACTGTTGTTCAAACTCCCAGTGAGGACTCTAAGGGGTTTATGATATGGTTTTCACACCCATACAAAGTGGATGAAATCTACGAAGGCTTTGATTTGGACATTCGGTTCTTTTATCGATCGCCGTGCACCCCCTCTACTCTGTCCACTACTAAGTGGACTCTGGTGAAGGAAGAGGATGTACTAGCTGTTAAACTTACTAGAACTTCACCATCGATAATACCAGGTTCGTTTGATATTAAGAAGGCTAATTCCGGTGACTCTAAGGCCTATAAGTTTGCGTTCTGTAATCTTGACAGTAACAAATGTGGGGATATTGGGATTCATACCGATGATGATGGAAACAGGCGATTGGTGATGACTGAGAACGATCCTTTACTGGTTCACTTTCAGAATTTTAAATCAGCATCTGCAGGAAAAGTAAGCACCACTGGCATGCATGGCCCTGAATAATTAGGTGCTTTTTTCTCCTAGTGAGAGACAACTGTAAGACTAAATAAATGCTTTGGTTGTAGTAATAACATTATTGTAAGACTAAATAAAATAATCAAAGCTTATATATGCATGAAAAGAAACTAGTCAGTTACCATGTATGCATGGGTCGCATTCATCTTTATGTATATTATCAGTGTTTTCAAAATTGGACTGGACCAGCCAGTTCAACTGGTTGAACCGGGAACCGGTCTATCATCTAGTCCGGATGACCCTTAAAATATTTTAATAGAACATTATGTGAGTTCTTTTAGTTAAAATTAATTTTCTTATTATTTTCATCGTATTTTTGTTATATAATTTTATATATATATATATATATATATATATATATATATATATATATATATATATATATATATATACTTCAAGAAAGTGGCATTGTGAAATTTAAATTTATAATTGTATTATAGTTTTTTTTTTAAATGAGTTGTATTACAAAATAAACAATCTAATTATCTTTTATTATTTTTGTTAATGAATAAGTTTCTTTGTGAAAATTTGAATTAGTTTTGGATTTTTTTAAATAATATAACAAATTAATAACATTGTCAACATACTTTATATATAAAAAAAATTCATCATCTCCTAAATAAACCCGTGCGATGCACGGGTACTATCCAGTATATTGATATTGATGAGTTTCAATACACATTCTAAATTTGCTCAAAATGAAATTCTAAGGTTTGACTTTTCTTTCTACGTACAAATTTGCCTGTGGTTTGTTTATATTAGATCTTCGACTTCCTCGTAGTTGTTTTTGTGTCATATTGATGTATACTAATGTGTTAGTCGTTATGTTATAATTTTCATTTATCTTTTACTCTTAAAATATGTTGAAAATTCAAGCAACCTGAATTTTTGACATCGATCGGTCGATCCCATCAATTTCATGAAAGGTGTGAATTTCTCAATTAGTTGCTCTGAATCCTCTGATTATCCGGATTTGAAGATATGATCCATCTTTTTGGTTCCACTTTTCTGAACTAAGTGGCTAGAGACTAGACACGAGGTGACAAGGCCAGCACCAAGTTTAATTTTGACGTTGGAACTCATGAATTATTGCCATAAAACCCTGAGGGAGCTTGTATTGAACTCGTGTGGGACATGTACACTAGCTGCAAAATGGGTTTTTAAATTGTTGAAACCTGAAAGAAAGCAAAAGAAGCCTACTCCGATCAGTTACCATCAGCCATATTTCAACATCAAGCCATTAATAAATTATATATAACATATGGCTTTCAAACTTTTTACTTAATTATAACTAACACTTACTGAAAAGACAATTTGAATTTGAAGAAAGCATGGCTTCCAAGAATGTTAAAATCCTTCTCCTTATCTCACATTTCTCTTTGTTATCTTCTAATATCTCCCTTAATTACAAAAATAACATTACTTATCGATCTTTGTTATTTTCTTATATATCTCTCTGAGAAATAGTTTGTAAAAAAGAGTTTTGGATAGAATTTTTAGTTTGCCTGCATTTTTGGGTTTCTTACGAACATTTTGGAACTCAATAATGAAGGTGCTATGTGGCCCGCTGCCTACGACCACAGCCGCGTTACTCGGTATAATTAAACCCCATGTCGTATAGCTAGGAATGGACAAAACAACTCAATAATGAAGGTGCTATGTGGCCCGCTGCCTACGACCGCAGCCGCGTTACTAGTTATAATTACCCCATTTGGTATAGCTAGGAATGGACAAAACTCAATTGATGATTCTCCTGGCGTGGTTCAATAATATACATACAATCATTTCAAGACAAGCTAAGTGTGCAAGTGATATCGTATTATTGCAATAGTTAAAGTGATAACTAATGTAAAATTATGTAAAACTAGTTATGTGTTTGTTGTTATTATAGTAACGATTAAGGTTATTATTATTTAAAATAAAAATTAATTTCAAATTTAGTGTATAAATAGTAAATATTTTTTTTTAAATTATTATTTATTAAAAGTTAGAAATTTAAACAATTATAAAGGAAGAAAAAAAAATTCAGCCCCCCCTCCCGTTTAATAGGTTTTTGGATCCATCCCTGATGAAGAGTTATGTAATTTGTACAAGGGAGGGGCTGTGGTAAACTGTGACATGTCTGTATTTAGCCCTTGCATCCGGTCCTTACACTCCTTGTGCACTATGTTTGGATTACACGTAGCGTAATAATATTACTTACTTTATTTTGTTGTGAAGACAAAAATCTACTTTGGTGATCTTTATGTCTTAAAATGAATTAGTTTTCGACTATAAGTTTGGTATATCCTTGTTGAAAACCTAACAAAAAAAAATATCAAGGGTACCATGGAGCTAATAAGGAAGGTAGGCCAGTATACTACATTGAGAGAGTTGTGAAAGCCCATTGAAGTCGCCTACTACGCATTGCTGCAATAAATTGATATTGAAATACCACATTTAGGATTTCGAGAGAGAAGGAGAAATTTCCACCATGTTCCATTGCATATTTCTTCGACAATAATAATAATAATGATTGTTTAGGGTTGGGAATGAAAAATTCTGAGTGGTTCTTCTTGTACATGCATTGAAGAAGGTGGACATCTTTGATCTAAACAAGGTCCGTTGAATAGTGAGTTGGTACATAACGCGGAACCAACATTTGTGATGCAAATAATGAAAGTACCTGCTCAATGGACAAAGAAAATTTGACTCTTTCAAATGCATCTGTTCCTGCTTGAAGGTAGCAGGGTAATTTCTTCCTTGTGATGCTTCTGGTCCGAGATCTCCTCCAAATGTCCAAATCCCTCAAGATTAGAAGAGCGGGTGGGTACCTAAAAAATGCACTCCAATGCTTAAGTCAGCTTTCGGCTTAGAACATTTAATGAGAGTAATAAATGAGAAAGTCTAGTTACCGTACCATATTTATTCTTACTTTATTGGGCCCTGAATTCATGGGCTTTTTCCACTTGATCCTTTCTCTTAACGATATGTAGTTATCCATTAATTAGGATTATTAGTTACCTTTTTATGCTTTAATCATCCTAATGGATTTATCTTTAATACGTTGCTAAGTATTAGACTATTAGGCCATCCTAATAGTCTGACACTTTGTATAGTGTTAGGTTTTTAGGTTATCTTGTCAATCAGATACTTCTTATGGTATTCGACTACTAGGTTAGCCTAATAGCCGAATACTTTTGTCTTAGTGGAATGTTGTCGTGTCTTCTAATAGATTCCTATAGGCCGAGATGATTGTCTCTTCAGTGTACCGAAAGGTCGAAAGCTATTTGGCTATGCATTTTGCCGAATACCCATCCGGTATATTCGGCTATGAGCTTTGCCGAATACACATCCGGTTACATGTCCCCAGTCTCGAGGAACAATTGTGACGATGAGGTTTGTGTATTTTTAAGTTGTTTTGAATTCTTCGAGAAGGGTAGTTAATTCAACGTCTTTTTGAATTCCTGCCATTATGAGATAAAAAAGCCGTTGGGGATACTGGAAACAAAGCATTGCTTTATCCCTGATCGTTGGATCATGTTTGATTTAACGATTGGGGTTGTTGAAACTCATGGGCAGTAGTAGGCTTGGCCCTTATAAATAGGGTTCGAGAGACTTGTCGACCCACTCTTTGTTTCTTTCTTTTAAGGAAATTTTAGCTCTCGGCCGAATAGTTCCTTTGTTGATCAATTTTTTGCAGTGTGAACTAGGTAGAGTCATCGGTCCCTTTCTTCCTTAACCATGAGTTCATCCGATGTTAGGCTTTTGGGGGAGCTCAGGGATTTTGACCTTTGGTCAACATCTTCATCAGCCAAAAAGTCTAGTAGTTCTAGTGAGGGGTCTTCTTCTTTGGCCTCAAACTAGGAGGAAACGGCAGAGAATGTCATTTCCATCCCAGTTGGTAGGGTGCCTTCTAGCCATGTTGCCGAAGAAGTCCTTATCCGTAAATCGAGGGTTACGAAGGAGACGAAAAAGTATCCACCGATAATTCTCGAGGAAATACCTGGGTAGACGGGGAAGTCGGGTCTTGTTTTTCTTGCTATGATGATAAGACTAGCATATCCAACCTTGTAAGCTATGTTACCATATGTACTATAGATGAGGATGAGTATTGTCTGGTGGCTCTTCAGTGTTGTCGGAGGGATCCTATTCCGGACTTTGTTTAAATTTATAATTGTATTATAGTTTTTTTTAAATGAGTTGTATTACAAAATAAACAATCTAATTATCTTTTATTATTTTTGTTAATGAATAAGTTTCTTTGTGGAAATTTGAATTAGTTTTGGATTTTTTTAAGTAATATAACAAATTAATAACATTGTCAACATACTTTATACATAAAAAAAGTTCATCCTCTCCTAAATAAACCCATGCATCGCACGGGTACTATCTAGTATATTGATATTGATGAGTTTCAATACACATTCTAAATTTGCTCAAAATGAAATTCTAAGGTTTGACTTTTCTTTCTACGTACAAATTTGCCTGTGGTTTGTTTATATTAGATCTTCGACTTCCTCGTAATTGTTTTTGTGTCATATTGATGTATACTAATGTGTTAGTCGTTATGTTATAAATTTCATTGATCTTATACTCTTAAAATATGTTGAAAATTCAAGCAACCTGAATTTTTGAGATCGATCGGTCGATCCCATCAATTTCATGAAAGGTGTGAATTTCTCAATTAATTAGTTGCTCTGAATCCTCTGATTATCTGGATTTGAAGATATGATCCATCTTTTTAGTTCCACTTTTCTGAACTAAGTGGCTAGACTAGACACGAGGTGACAAGGCCAGCACCAAGTTTAATTTTGACGGTGGAACTCATGAATTCTTGCCATAAAACCCTGAGGGAGCTTGTATTGAACTCGTGTGGGACATGTACACTAGCTGCAAAATGGGTTTTTAAATTGTTGAAACTTGAAAGAAAGCAAAAGAAGCCTACTCCGATCAGTTACCATCAGCCATATTTCAACTTCAAGCCATTAATAAATTATATATAATATATGGCTTTCAAACTTTTTACTTAATTATAACTAACACTTACTGAAAAGACAATTTGAATTTGAAGAAAGAATGGCTTCCAAGAATGTTAAAATCCTTCTCCTTATCTCACATTTCTCTTTGTTATCTTCTAATATCTCCGTTAATTACAAAAATAACATTACTTATCGATCTTTGTTATTTTATTTAGTCCTGTAATAATTTATTACAACCGCGCAACTGAAGACATAGGCTTTGATTATTTTATTTAGTCCTGTAATAATTTATTACAACCAAAGCATTTATATATATATACTCCGCGCAACTGAAGGCATAAGCTTTGATTATTTTATTTAGTCCTGTAATAATTTATTACAACCATAGCATTTATATATTTAGTTTTACACTTGTGTCTCACATGATTTTCAGGCCAGTGGTGCTTGATGCAGTTGAAGATCTAACTTTCTCAAACTGAACCAACAACGGATCATTCATATTAGTCACCACCAAACCCCTGTTTCCTTTACAATCGGTATAGATCCCAATATCCCCACATGTTATACCGTCAATCCGACAGAAAGAGATAAGGAACGAAGGTACTATTATTTCTAATTTGATATTTATCCAATGATATTTTAACAAGTGGATTTCGTATTCCTTCCTTCAGGACAAATTCGTACCAAATAGTATTGCTGTATACTATAAGCTACTCGTATACTTATTAATCAAATAACGATGAGTTATATCAAACATTATTTAATGATTTAATTACAAGCATTTATATAAAAAAATCATTATTAATAAATATTTAATTAATATTATACTAAAAAGTCGTATTATAGTACCATTGGAACTCTGATTTGATAAACAAAAGTTTAAGGGAAAAAGAGATACATATTCTACTGAGGAGGTCTAGCTCAGTTGGTTGAGCAATGTGCATGAGTATTGTAAAACCTCCGATACTGTATTCGATTCCTACAGATTAAAAAAAAGAAATACATATTCTATTACAAAGTCAAAGCATGTTAAAGTTAAATTACCCCCAACAACGTACAAGAAGGATTACAATAGAAGATTTTGTCCATCCATCAGAATAGATTGACGGTGGCAGACATTGAATATATGTCATTAACCAAATTAACCATTATAACCCTATATAGCATACGATATCACTTGCACACTTAGCTTGTCTTGAAATGATTGTATGTATATTATTGAATCACGCCAGGAGAATCATCAATTGAGTTTTGTCCATTCCTAGCTATACCAAATGGGGTTTCTTCAGGGGCGGAGCCAGGATGGGTTGATTGGGGGGGCCAATTACAAAACTAAAGTGCATTCAATAAACATCAACTTTTGTAGAAAAAAATTATAATTATATGTTTTTAAAATAATCTAAAAATATAATAAAAAAATATATTTACAAAATGTTCATAAGACACCCAACAATGCAGGCAAACTGGAAATTCTATCCAAAACTCTTTTTTACAAACTACTTCTCAGAGAGAGATATAAGAAAATAACAAAGATCGATAAGTAATGTTATTTTTGTAATTAAGGGAGATATTAGAAGATAACAAAGAGAAATGTGAGATAAGAAGAAGGATTTTAACATTCTTGGAAGCCATGCTTTCTTCAAATTCAAATTGTCTTTTCAGTAAGTGTTAGTTATAATTAAGTAAAAAGTTTGAAAGCCATATATTATATATAATTTATTAATGGCTTGATGTTGAAATATGGCTGATGGTAACTGATCGGAGTAGGCTTCTTTTGCTTTCTTTTAAGTTTCAACAATTTAAAAACCCATTTTGCAGCTAGTGTACATGTCCCAAACGAGTTCAATACAAGCTCCCTCAGGGTTTTATGGCAAGAATTCATGAGTTCCACCGTCAAAATTAAACTTGGTGCTGGCCTTGTCACCTCGTGTCTAGTCTCTACCCACTTAGTTCAGAAAAGTGGAACCAAAAAGATGGATCATATCTTCAAATCCGGATAATCAGAGGATTCAGAGCAACTAATTAATTGAGAAATTCACACCTTTCATGAAATTGATGGGATCGACCGATCGATGTCAAAAATTCAGGTTGCTTGAATTTTCAACATATTTTAAGAGTAAAAGATAAATGAAAATTATAACATAACGACTAACACATTAGTATACATCAATATGGCACAAACAATTTCGAGGAAGTCGAAGATCTAATATAAACAAACCACAGGCAAATTTGTACGTAGAAAAAAAAGTCAAACCTTAGAATTTCATTTTGAGCAAATTTAGAATGTGTATTGAAACTCGTCAATATCAATATATTAGATAGTACATGTGCGATGCACGGGTTTATTTAGGAGATGATGAATTTTTTTTTTATGTATAAAAGTATGTTGACAATGTTATTAATTTGTTATATTACTTAAAAAAATCCAAAACTAATTCAAATTTTCACAAATAAACTTATTAATTAACAAAAATAATAAAAGATAATTAGAATGTTTATTTTATAATACAACTCATTTAAAAAAAACTATAATACAACTATAAATTTAAATTTCACAATGCCACTTTCTTGAAGTAAATTTTTTTTATATATAGACAAATAAAACTATATAACAAAAATAAGATGAAAATAATAAGAAAATTAATTTTAACTAAAAGAACTCACATATTGTTCCATTAAAATATTTTTTATGGAGTTCATTAATTTAATATCCTATAACAATATTAGAAACAAAATTAAGCGAATGAATGAAACAATATATATTTAAGAACACATATTTAAATGATTACATAAAATAAGCGTAATGTCATATATCACATTCATTTTTATTAAATTTGATGTGATATTGTAATTTTATGTTTGGGAGAGACATTTTCTAATATTTTGAAAAACAAATTATAAATTAAACTTAAAAATTAAAAATAGCAATTTAACATTTTCATTATAATTTTATTAAAAACTTGCTTAATAAATCGTGCCTTGCACGGGTGTTAAGTTTATAATTTTTAATTTTTAATTATTTTTAAATGTTATATAAGTATATATTAGTAGATATATAAATTAATATATTTACTAATATATATATATATATATATATATATATATATATCAATATATATTTAAATAATTTTATATTCACATCTTGTGTACACAGTTGCATACTCAAGACATGAAAATTTTGATAAAAAGAAATTAATTTGAGAATAAATTTGCATTATCAATGTATAAAATATATATTTTTATTATTTTATTCATATATTTTTAAAACTTAATATGTATTTTTCTATACTTCTTACATTATATAGTATTCCCAATAGGTTAACATGTCTATCTCCTTCAAGAATTTTTTCCCTGTCTACTTCTATAAATACATGCACGAGCATCAATTTTATCAATTATAAAATCCAAAAAATGGATTCCAAATAAATATTATTTGAAATCAATATACTGTCAAGATATGTGCAAGATTTTCCTTAGACATGTGATATAAAGTAATTTCTTTGTAAGAATTGTGTAAAAGTTGTACATTTAATATTACTTAAAACATATGTTATTGCAAATATTCATTATTTTTTAACAATATTGTTATTTATCAATATGTCATCTAAATATTTAAATAAAATTACATTGACTCTTTAACTCTTTTTAGTAAAGGCAATTTTATAAAAAAAATATTTTAACTATAATTAATATTTTTTATATAAGTGTATATTACATTAACAAATTAAATAAAATAAAGTTAAAGAAATATATAAAGTGATTTCTAAAATTAATGATTTTTAGTTAAAAAATATAAAAATATTTAATTAATTAGTTTTATTAAATTAATTGATAAAAAGTAAGTTAATTGATGAAAATTATTTTATTTGTGGTATAAATAAATTAATTGAAATATAAAAAAAACTTGACAAGTAATATAGAATAATTTTTTAATTAAATGGATATTCACTTATTAACGGGATAGAGACCAGTAGTAAAGTAGATACATACTTTAGAATTATTTCAATACCTTTAGATGTATATATAAAATAAATTGCTCTAATTTATTTTAAGACAGGAGGATCCAATTAAAAAAAAAAAGTTATGGGACCCAATTAAAAGAAAAACAAGTTCAGGGACTTAATTGAAAATTTGGTAAAAATATGGGGACCCACAGAATAATTAAACCAATTAATTATATAATTACAATTTTTAAATTTTATTTTATTTTTATCATGTGAATTATTTTACAGGGACGAAAAGGTTATTTAAGCCTTAATTATTATTTGAGAAATAAATAATCCAACAGGCAGATGCTATTATTTATTGTCTGGTAGAAAAGTCAATTGAAGTTATTTATCTATTTTGTTATCTAAAAAATAAAGTTGTTCATCTATTTGTTTCGCTAGCTCATGTTCATGTACATGATTTGCGGTTTATTGAGATCAGGCAAGAAATGGTAAATGCTTCCCTCCATAATGTATCGTTTGAGTAATTTAATGGCATCTTCCTTTCTTCCAAAAAAAATAATAATAATTAAACATGAATTTAGTCCTTGTAAGTTCACATTTGTCAATTTTGGTACCCATAAATTTTTAGTTCTTGTAAATTCGTGGCTTTTCAATTTTGGTCCCGGTAAGTTTTTTTTGTTCATTTTTAGTCCTTGTAAGTTTGCAATTTTTCATTTTTAGTCCCTTTAAGATTCTAATTTTTCATTTCTATTCCTTATAAGTTCATGCTTTAAGAGACTAGAATTGGAAAAACACAAACTTACAGGGACTAAAAATGTACAAAAAAATTTACAGGAACCAAAATTGAAAAAGTGTGAACTTACAGGAACTAAAAATAAAAAAAAAACGTACAAGGACCAAAATTGAAAAACACAAACTTACGGGGACTCAATTCATATTTAATCCTTATATTAATATTCCATTTGGATTTCTTTGCATTAAATTTTGTCTTTGGCTAATCTCCTGTGTGTAGAGGGAAAGATGTAAACCAGACCAACGGCTTATATATATATATATGCTCTATGCAACTGAAGGCATATAAGCTTGGATTATTTTATTTAGACATGCAATAATTTATTACAACGAAAACATTTATTTAGTTTTACACTTGTCTCTCACTACGAGAATGAAGCACATGACTTTTCATGGCCAGTGGTGCTTCATTAGTCATGCTGTGAATAATATAGGCTTTTACTGCTGGACCTCTACCCCATCTTTCATTAGTCATGAGATCCTCCGTTTTGGAAAAAAAACTTCCTTTTTACATGCTTAGATAGTTTGGTTCTCCTTGGGTTTGGTTTGGTCCCCTAGTGTTGTTATCATTCCTTCATCTAATAATCTTATGGTGTGCTGCAAATGCAAGGTAGGGGTTAGGGTGCCATAGTTGTGATAGTTTCTTCTATTATGATGCAATAGCATGTCTATCTTTTTGCCAAAAAAAAAAAAATGAAACTTTGCCTTTGAATGATACTTAGGCCAAAAACCCACTAAGTTTAATATTTTGAATTTTAAGTACCAACATATTGCTACCTAAAAATTCTAACAATAAATTTTCCTAAGGTTTAAAAGTTCAATTTCAAAAATTATCAACTCTCCATAAAGAAAATATTTTTTTTTTTCTAAAGTTGGACTTATAATTTAATAACAGAGTTAAATAGTTTCAGATTTCTATAATAAAACTTTTTGATGTAAAAATGTTAAATTCCTGAAGTTAAATTCCAAAATAAATTAAATTTTCTATTTTGAATACCTAAAAATCTAAATTTTTTAAAATGGAAATGAAGATTGAAGTAGCATCTTAAAACATATTATATGTTTCAAATTTATCATTAGTCCTCCAAAACAAAAGCCCATAATTAAAATGTCATTATAACTAGTTAAGTGATATAATTTAATTATTATTTTTTGTATTTTTTATATAGATCACATGCATGTATTGTATCCTCTATGAAATGCAAATTCATTCATGTTAGGTAGGATTACTTTACTATGGATGGAAAAACTCTTTCTTTGAGTATTTAAGACAATGACATACTTAGGACACAAAGTCGAGATCATTGATCAATCCCGCATCAATTGATCTATGCATTCGATGGTAATAATTTTTGTATTTGATATATTTAACAATTTAAAGATTTTTATATTTTAGTCTCTGCTATCAAGTAACAACATTAGACAAGTTGATGAAAGATTTAAAAATATAGTTTACCAAATAAAATAGACTCCTTGATAATGTGACATATCATTGGGTTGTCAATGTCACTGTTACCTCATTAGTTAATATTGTTACTTGACAGCAATGACTAAAACAAAAATAGAAAACTTTAAATAATGAAAAAAAAACTCTTATTTTATAGGACCAAAATATTATTTAAGTCTTAATTTTTATTTAAAAATAAATAATCCAACAGGCATATGCTACGTTTGATCTATTATTTATTGTCTGGTGGAAAAGTCAATGAAGTTGTTCATCTATTTTTTTTTTTGGGCAAAACAGAAAAATATATTAAATAAAAGAGAAAAGAAGACAAGAAAACATGGGGGACCAAACCAAAACCCATGAGAATAAAAGCAAGATGCACAATAGCTAAGAGGACCTAAGCTATTGCTAAAGAATTCCTCCAAACAAAAGGAGGAGCAGGGCATCACTAAGATGAGTAAGATATTGTATACAAATGAAAAAGACTGTCTGAGAGAAGAGCATGATGAGCCATGTGAAAGCCAAAATTACCAACTGACAAAACCATGTTGGCGCAAGAAGTTGCACAGCTGCAATCCCAATTGCAGTAACAGAATTTGCAATCCCCACTAGATAAAAAAGTAGACTTAGAAAGATCCACTTCTCTTACTATCCAGCAATGTGCTTTCAAGTTAAATTATGATGCATTACTTGTCGAAATCGCCTGCTAAAGGGTGCTTTTGGACCTAGCTTTAACAAGTTTTTTATTTTTTGCTGTCTTCTTTCGCTGCATTGTGGGAAGAGCCATTGTGAGGTTGTTTTCTGTAACTGCAGAGTTGTTCTTGTTTGTTGTCATATCTAGTTCACCATCCTCAATTTCTCCCCAAAAAGTTGAGAGGATTTGAAGATCTTCATGAACAACTTCTGGAAAAGACGATTCAACAACATCCTTCCTCTCTGATTTTCCCAGATTCTGTTTTTAAGGCTTGGAGGTAACTAAATGGAGAATTTGATCATTTCCACACTCATCCTCCATGTTGTCCGGATTAGATATATCATGTTCTGAATCTTTATCCATCATATCTGCCCAAGACTTGGACAGTGTTCTGTTGTCCTTTTGAACTAAAGGTTGCAAATTGTAGTCTTGTAAAGAAACATCGATTGAAATTTCAGTTGCTGTATGAGGCATGATTTGTTCATCTATTTGTTTGTTCATTATTTGTACATGATTTGCGGTTTATTGAGATCAGGCAGGAAATGGTAAATGCTTCCCTCCTTAATGTATCGTTTGAGTAATTTAATGGCATCTTCCTTTCCTCCAAAAAAAAAAATTATTATTATTATATTAATATTCCATTTCGATTTCTTTTCATGAAATTTTGCCTTTAGCTCATCTCCTGTGTATAGAGGGAAAGACGCAAACCAGACCAACACAACACAACTGAAGGCATATAAGCTTGGATTATATTATTTAGTCATGCAATAGTTTATTACAACCAAAGCATTTATTTAGTCTTACACTTATCTCTCACTACGAGAAAGCACATGATTTTTCATGGCCAGTGGTGCTTCATGCACTTGATGATCTAACTTTCTGAAACTTAACCAACAACGGATCATTCTTAGTGACCACCAAACGCCTGTTTCCTTTACGATCGACATAAACACCAATGTCCCCACAGGTGTCATACTCAATTGCACAGAACGTGAGCTTATAGTTACTGTGGTTGGAGTCATCATCGGAAGCTTTCTCAATTTTAAACCAACCATCCACTGTACCTTTGTAGCCAGTGAGTTTCACAGCGGGTCCTTCTGGTAGATCCTCAACAATGGTCCAAGAAGTGAACGGCAGTTGATCAGCGAAGCGAAGACTCAGAATAAGGCCATCGTAGATTTGAAGGATTCGGTATGGGGATGAAATGATTATTGGTAGCCCCTTAGAGTCATCATCGGGAGATTGCACGACAGTGAGAGGGACAGTTTCTTTTCCAGTTGCGGCTTTTTCGATTCCACCGCCGTTTCCACTTATGGCTGGCAAAATATAGTATGTGCCACCATTTACAAGAAAATCACCATCTGTATCGAGCACCACCTGAGCGGTGGCTGAAGGTAGGTATGAGGTGAAGGCACAAAGTAGAAAGAGAGCCAACAACGTTGTACTCTTCATTTTTTAGGCAGCTGTGGAAGGCTTTCTTGTTTAGTTGAGTGAATATGCAACATTGAAAGAATCTAGACTATTTATAGACACGCACTGGTTGTAAAAAATTATTAGGTGGTCTTAATAAAAATATAACAAGGATACACGTAATCTTGACGGAAAAAAAAAATAGAATAGAGAAAAGTATATATATAATAAATGATATGATGTAATAGAAATAAAAAAAATGTTATTATTTAATATCATTTTATTCTTGTTCATGACTTTGTGCTATAATAATATTATTTCAGATTTATAAATATTTGTGTTATTATTCATGATTATGTAATATTTTTTCTCTCTCACACATACGTACGCACACAAACACTGTTGTAAATTTAATATATACTGTTGTAAATTTATAACATTAACAACAAAACTGGCCATCAAATGTAACCAATGCATGTACCCATGGACCACAATATTTCAGCAACAACCCCTTCACATGACACGTTTAACATATGGTTAAGGTCATTTACTAGAGGTAGTACATAATTTTATTTCCTAAACGGAAGATGCATTTCAAAAGAAAAATTATGTAAAAATATAATTATTGATAAAAGAAATAACAATTTAAATTTAAAAAGTTATATTTCCAAAAATATTTCATAAATTGCATTATATATATTATTACTATTTTTATTGTTTATTTTTTAATAACAATCATAATTTTATATACTCTCACCTTTCCTCCAAGAAAAGACAGAGAAGTGATATATTCCAAATATTACTGGACACTTTCGATTTCTTCAGGTTCTCCAGTAATTCAGCAATCTCAAGGTGCTTCATGACTACAACATGTAATTCATTTTCTCTACTTTTTCCTTAACAATGTTGAACCAATAGCTCATTGATCAAAGTATCCTCGTGAATATGTTCTACAAGCAACATTCCATATTAGTTTGCACTTTGCAACATTCCATATATCTGTACCTCGTGAATCTGCTCTTGAGTGATCGCTTTCAATTACTTTTCTCAACTACTAGAACCCTATCATCACAATATTTGTAGCCATTGGGATTTAGTGCTGTAATTTCTTCATGAATTGCGGATAAATGAGGACAAAGGACAGCTCTCCCATCTTTAATATCAACGGATACTATACCGGATGGGTATTCAGCAAAGCACATAGCCGAATATACCGGATGGGTATTCAGCAAAACGCATAGCCGAATACCTTTCAACCTTTCAGCACACTGAAGAGACAATCATCTCAGCCTATAGGAATCTGTCTAAAGAAACGGCAACATTCCACTAACACAAAAGTATTCGGCTATTAGGCTAACCTAGTAGCCGAATACCATAAGAAGTATCTGATTGACAAGATAACCTAATAACCTAACACTATACAAAGTGTCAGACTATTAGGATGGCCTAATAGTCTAATACTTAGCAATGTATTAAAGATAAATCCATCAAGATGATTAAAGCATAAAAAGGTAACTAATAATCCTAATTAATGGATAACTACAGATCATTAAGAGAAAGGATCAAGTGTAAAAAGCCCATGAATTCAAGGCCCAATAAAGTAAGTATAAATATGGTACGATCTTCGAGGTACGATAACTAGACTTTCTCATTTATTACTATCATTAAATACTCCGAGCCGAAAGCTGACTTAAGCGTTGGAGTGCCTTTTTTAGGTACCCACCCCATCCTCTCATCTTGGGGGATTCGGACATTTGGAGGAGATCTCGGACCAGAAGCATCACAAGGAGGAAATTACCCTGCTACCTTCAGGCAGGAACATTTTGGCTCCCACCGTGGGGCACGAGGTAAAACTTTTTCCTACGGCCCCGTAAGGATATGGTTACTACTCGGAGTTGGACGAACATGGATATACCAGGAACATTTGTACGTGCTACTCAACAGGTCACACAGCAACAGCCCGGCACGGATCAGGTGCATGTAGAAGACCAAACCAACATGTCCTATGAGTTAAGATAGTTGCGAGTCGAGTTGTCTAACATGCTTCGGCAACATGCACATGAGATTTCGGAACTTCGTAAAGAAAATGCAGAGCTGAAAACTCTAAACCAAACATGGAAACCTGAAGACCAGGCACCCACTCACCAGCGTGAGGGAGAGTCAATAGCTAACTTCAGCATACAGGGGGAGACGCATCGTCTCTCAGCCTTTACGACCACCACCCAGCCATGTCGGCATCCTTTTGTTTCTGGCATCATGGAAACACCTCTGCCTCCAACTTGGAAAAACCTCAGCCTAGACAGATATGATGGTACCAATGATCTAGATGAACACATAGATGTGTACGTGACTCAAGTCAGCCTCTACACTACTGACGATGCTATCCTGTGAAGGGTTTTCCCCACATCCCTGAAGGGGCAAGCCTTTAACTGGTTTACTCGGCTTCCACCTTATTCTATTGACAGCTTTGAAACACTTGCTACTAGATTCGACATCCAATTCGCAACAAGTCGACCCCATCATTTGACCTCGGTTGCACTTATCAACATATGTCGGGAGAAGAAGGAACCTCGCCGAACCTTCATGGAAAGATTTGGCAAAGTCGCTTTGAACATTCGTAACTTGGACCCGGCAGTAGCCATGCATCACCTGGTCACAACCCTTCGGCCTAGAGCTTTCGTCAACAGCCTCTATAAGAAGCCTGCACTTGACATGGACGATCTTTGGTGAAGGGCGGAAAAATACATGTAGATGGAAGAGTTAGCCGAATACCGTAACCAAGTTCGAACGGAGGCAATTACTGCGAAGAAGGAATAGGATAAGGACAATCATGGGAAAGGAAAAGATAAGTTTCCGCTCTCGATACACAAGCTATAACCCGCTCAATGCTAGCCACTCCCAGGTGCTTGAGCAAGCCCTCGCAACCGAGATATTGTTATGCCGAAGAGGGCCAATACTCCCCCTAGGGCTTGCTTTTCCAAGCACTGTCGATACCATTGCAATAGAGGTCATTCCACCGAAGAATGTGCAGCACTGAAGGACAAAATTGAAGACCTCATCAATAAAGGATATTTGAAAGATTTCGTCCAAAAGCCCCAAGCAAACCGATCCCAAATGTACTCAAGGTATAGGGAAGACGACAAATCATACAAAAGTGATCGCGATAATGACAGAGGTCAAGATCAAAAGGTAGAAAGGCATCGGAGCCGATCCAGGGAACGGTAAGATGATAAGCAATATGAGCAACCAAGGAGGATCATCAATATTATTGCCGGAGGGTTCGCAAGAGGTGGTAGCACCTCGTCGGCAAGGAAGAAACACCTCTGATCAGTGCGCTCAGTAAATGTGGTTTCGATACATAACAGGGTGAAAATGCCACCCATTACCTTCACTGATGAAGACTTCAAAGGCTCAAACTCGATACAAGATGACCTATGGTTATCAGCATCGATATTGCAAACTGTGTGGTGAGGAAAGCTCTCATAGACCATGGGAGTTTGGTTGATATCCTATATTGGAACACTTTCAAGCAACTAGACATAACGGAAGGGAAGTTGATGCCTTATGATGAACCATTAGTCGGTTTCTCAGGAGAACGAGTGCACACCACTGGATGTATAGAACGGAGTACAACGTTTGGGTACGGTGACAAAGAACGCAGAGTTATCAAAGTCCGATATATTGTGGTTCATGCTGACACCTCCTACAACATATTGCTCAGGCGACCATCGTTAAATGCCCTGGGAGCCATAGTGTCTACTCCACACCTGTCCATGAAGTTCCCTTCTGGCAATGGAACAGTTATAACCGTCCACATGGACCAAAAAGCAGCCAGGGAATGCTATTTAGCAAGCCTAAAAGTTACTCAGTTAAGGGAGGAAAGTTGCAAAGCAGTAAACATGGTTTTGGTCCTTTACCTTACTGCCTCCGAGGGTCTAGACCTCGACCCCAGGATAGAACAGGACCAAAAGGTCGAGCCAAACAAAGAGACTTGTGCTTACCAAATTGGGAAGAACCGGGAGCAAGTTATGTATCTCAGCTGACAGCTGTCCCCAAGTGACTGGCAACAAGTCACAAAAGTGGTTCATAGTAATTCGGACCTGTGTGCTTGGGCAGCATCAGACATGCCAGGCATCGATCCAAATTTTCACAGCCATAAACTAGCTATATGCCGAGAAGCAAAGCCAATAGCTTAAAAGAAAAGGAAGATGGGAGAGGAAAGACGACAAGTTGTAGAAGAAGAAATAACAAAGCTGATGGCAGCACGGTTCATCTGGGAACTTGAATACACCACCTGGTTGGCGAATGTAGTAATGGTGAAAAAACCAAACGAAAAGTGGCGTATGTGCACCGATTACACAGACTTGAACAAAGCATCTCCCAAAGATGCTTACCCTTTGCCTAACATAGACCGATTAGTCGATGGAGCCACCGGCCACACGTTCCTCAGTTTCTGGGACGCATATTCAGGATATAACCAGATCCGAATGCATCCTCAGGATGAAGACAAAGTTGCTTTTATAATAGAATCCGCTAACTACTGTTACCAAGTCATGCCTTTCGGCTTGAAGAATGCGGGAGCAACCTACCAAAGGCTGATGGATAAAGTCTTCCGAAGACAGTTAGGGAAGAACTTAGAAGTCTACGTCGTTGACATGGTGGTCAAGTCTGTGAGCATCACTGCCCACGTCAAAGAGCTAGAAGAAATTTTCAATGAGCTCAGAAAACACAACATGCATCTAAATCCGGAGAAGTGTGTCTTCGAGGTGCAGGGGGAAAGTTCCTTGGTTTCATGCTAACATGCAGAGGTATCGAGGCTAACCCAGATAAGTGTCAGGCCGTCATAGACATGAGAAGTCCGAAGACTCCTAAGGAAGTCCTGAGACTGATAGGAAGAATCGCTGACTCCTAAGGAAGTCCTGAGACTGGTAGGAAGAATCGCTTCCTTGTCTCAATTCTTGCCAAGGATAACGGAGAGGGCAAGGCCTATTATGAATTTGTTAAAGAAAGTCAAAAACTTCTCATGGGATCCGTAATGTGAAAAAAGCCTTTCAAAGTCTGAAGCAAACCCTTTCTGCTCCACCAATACTCAGGAAGCCTGATCCCTAAAAGTAATTGATGGTATACCTCTCGGTCTCTCAAGAAGCGATAAGTGCGGTGCTAGTACAAGAGCATAATGATGGCCAAGCACTAGTATACTTTGTCAGCCGAGTACTCCAAGAAGCTGAAACACGATATCAGCTAATAGAGATAGTCGCCCTGGCACTAGTCAATGCTGCGAGAAGATTGAGATAATATTTCAAAGTCACCAAGTGGTTGTTAGGATTGATTGCCCTATAGCCAAGGTTTTGAAAAAACCAGAACTAGTAGGGCGAATGATGGCTTGGTCAGCCGAACTCTCGGAGTTTGACGTGAGATATGAACCTAAAGGACTAATAAAAGCACAATGCTTAGCTGATTTTGCTAATAAATTACACCCTCCCGGACTCTTTGAAAATGAATGGTGGACTTTGCATGTGGATGGTTCCTCCAATCTTCGAGGAAGTAGTGCAGGTGTCATTCTGAAAGGACCGAACCACCTCGTACTAGAACAATCCTTGAGGTTCGGATTCAAAGCTTCCAACAATCAAGCCGAATATGAAGCGTTACTGGCAGGGCTACGATTTGCCAGTGAGGTAAGAGCCCGAAAGGTCTTGTGCTGGAGTGATTCGAAGGTGGCAGCCGAACAGATCAACGGAACCTTCTAGGTTAAGGACCCACAACTTCTAAAGTATTACTATGCCTTCATGAGGTTGAAAGAAGATTTTGAAGAAGTTCGAGTGAGGCATCTTGTCCGAGAACAAAATGACAAAGCCGATCAGTTAGCTAAGTTAGCTAGCACTCAAAAATCAGGGCATCTCATAACTTTCTTCCAACAGCCCTAGCATAGTTTCTAATGAGTACATGCAAGTCTCCGAATCAGAAGAAGATTGGATGATCGAGATCTGGCAATTCTTAATACACAACATTCTTCCAGAGGACAAGGTGAAAGCCAAGAAGTTGAGGGTTAACGCCGCTAGATATACCCTAGTGGCAGGAGAACTATACAGAAGGGGATTCTCTACTCCGTTGTTAAAATGCTTGGATAAAGTTCAGGCCGAGTATGTTATGAGGGAATTGCATGAAGGGATATGCGGCATGCACTCTAGATGACGAACAATGGCCATTTGTGTAATTCGATCAGGATATTACTGGTTGACCTTGAAGGCAGATTATGCTGAATATGTCAAAAAATGCACCTAATTCCAAAAACATTGAAATCTCATCCATCAACCAGCCGATGAGTTACATGCTATCTCATCTCCCTAGCCTTTTGCTAATTTGGGAATGGATATACTGGGACCCTTTCCCTTGGCTAAAGGACAATGCAAATTCTTGTTGATAGCAGTCGATTACTTCCCAAAATGGGTTGAAGCCGAACCATTGGCAACCATATTGGCACAAAACGTACAAAAATTCCTTTGGAAAAATGTTATCACACGTTTCGGCATCCCACACATTATCATAACTGATAACGACCTCCAGTTCATGGACAAGAAGTTGAACGACTTTATGGAAGGTTTGGGAATCAAACATAGAGCAACTTCAGTCTAGCACCCTCAGACCAATGGACAAGCCGAAGCAGCCAACATAGTTGTTTTAGGAGAGCTGAAGAAAAGGTTGGGAACAACAAAATGGGCATAGGCCGAGGAGTTACCCGAGGTTCTGTGGGCATACCGATGCACCCCCAATCAACGACCAAAGAAACACCTTTTAGGATGGTGTATGGGACTGATGCTATGATCCCAGTAAAGGTGGGAGAACCTACTTTTCGGAGACAAAACTTTGAGGCCTCGAAAAATGAAAATTCCATGAGGATTGAGCTTGATCTCATTGAGGAGGTACGAGACCGAGGGCAAGTAATAACCAAAGCATGCAAGCAAAGAATGGTTAGAAGATTTAACTCAAAGCTAAAGCTAAGAAAATTCAAATAGGGAGACTTAGTCTTGAGAGTTCAAGGAAAGGCAAGAAGAAATACCCGCAAAGGGAAGTTAGCAGCTAATTGGGATGGACCATTCAGGATTCCGCAAAACCTTAGCAATGGAGCATACAAATTAGAAGAGTTGTCAAGGAAAGTGATACCGAGAACATGGAACTTGACTCACCTTAAGCATTATTACAGTTGAGAATGTAAATGGGTGGTGTACTCTTTTTCCTTACTCGGCTTTTTATCCCTATAAGAACGTGAAAGGGTTTTTTCCAAGAAGGTTTTAACTAGGCACACCTACAAAATTATCAACAAAATACAACTTTTGAATCATCTATGTCTATTTGCTTTTACATTTAAGCACCATTCGGACGTAACTTCAAATGGTTTCCCTCTCAAGTACTCCTACTCGGCTAAGGATGTACCATTCAGATCTCTACCAAAAATGGTTTCCCTCCCGAGTACTCCTACTCGGCTAAGGATGTACCATTCAGATCTCTACCAAAAATGGTTTCCCTCCCGAGTACTCCTACTCGGCTAAGGATGCACTATTCAAGTCTTCACCAAAAATGGTTTTCCTCCCGAGTTCTCCTACTCGGATAAGGATGCACCATTCAGGTCTTCACCAAAAATGAATTCCCTCCCGAGGACTCCTACTCGGCTAAGGATGCACCATTCAGGTCTTCACCAAAAATGGTTTACCTCCCGAGTTCTCTTACTTGGCTAAGGATGCACCATTAAGGTCTTCACCAGAAATGGTTTCCCTCCCGAGTACTCCTACTAGGCCTAGGATACACCATTCAGTCCTCATAAAACATGGTTTCCCCAAGTACTTGTACTACGTTAAAGACGCACCATTCAAACCTAACCTCAAATGGTTTTCCTATTCGACTAAGGATACACCATACTGTTTTCACCTAAAAAGACATATTGTCCAGTTTAACAAGCAATTGGTTTCTTTCAAACTAAACATGCTCAATTAAGAAAGTACCATCCAACTAAATGTACTTGTGACGAATACTTGAAACCTATACTTGGTTAAAAATAAATCTTTTAAAATTACAAAGTGTGTTACTCAGTTATAATCCCGACTTCTTTGTTCAAATTTTAATTACACCTCGAAATCATGACTTACAAACATAATCTCATAAAATAATTACTGTCCGGATGCATTAGGGTCGGCTAGAACGATCTAATGATTATTACCAAGCATGAAATAAAAAGGAGATACCAAAGAACAAAAGACCATAATGCATTAATCAAAGAAAGGATTACAAAACATTTGCTAAAGGCACTAATGGCCGAAAATACATCAAAAGTTTACTTAGAAGGAACCTCTTGGTTCACCACATATTTCGCATTCTCCCCGCGGTCTTCTCCATCCTCTTGCACGTCGCCCTGAGTGTATTCAGTTCCACATCTGGTATCGGTTGCTAAAAAGGATTCTCAAGGAGTCTTCGGGTATATCATTAAGAAGGAGAAGTCAGCCTTCATAAACATCCTTATCCATGTCAAAAATCGAGCGATTAGGGATGTCAAAAAAGTAAAGAGTCTGCCGAAGAGCGTGGTGAAAACCAACCTCATGCTCGACAAAAATCCTATCTTGAGCATTAGCCATCACCTTTTCCTTAGCAGCCTTTTCGGCATCCCTTTCTTTCTCTATGTTCGATAACAAAAGTTTCAAATCTTCAATCTCGTCGACCTGCAACTTAGCATCCTTCTCGGCCTCAATAGCCTTATGCTCCATTTCTTTAACCTCAGTAGATAGCTGAGATACCTTGTCCTTCAACCGAGCATTGTCATCAACAAGAGCAATGTTGGCATCCAGAGCTTGTTGGTTTGAGGCCTGAGCATCTTTCAACTCTCTCTTCAACCTTTCAACCTCCCTCATAGGATTCATGAACATATGTTGTGCTACAGCCGAAGCCCTAGCCTGGAACTCACAGAAGGCCGACCAATTGGAAGCGGTATCGGCCTTATTTAGGATATTCCTTCCAGACTCCGAGATATCACTAGGACTGATCATCTTTCTATGGTGGAAGTCCTTGGCAAAAAACCCCTCGGTAGTCATAGCTAGAACAGTAGCCAGAGAACCAGAACTTGAAAAATCAAGAGTCTTCTGCTTTAATTTCTTAGAATTGCCAGGATCTTCTTCCGAAGACTGATGATGGCTATGATGACGCTTCTTATGCTTGTCTCGGCTTTTCTTATCAACGAGTGTAGGGGGCACAACATCTTAGGGTGGATCTCTTAACCCAGGCTGCTTCACAACAGGTGGAAGGGAAGCAACTCCGGAGGGGTTACCGACAACATTGCTCCTATTCTTCCTAGCTTGACAAAAAGAAAGCACGTCACCTCCAGCTTCGGCCATGATACCTACAAATCAACCAAAACACTTAGTCAAAATTCAAAAAGAACAACAAATAACATAAAAGAATCGAAGACTTACCACACATATCTACAAAAGCATTTGGAGATTTAAACAAAGCAACAAGTTGCCTAGCCGGAAGCATTCTAAGGAGAGACTCAAGGAATAAAAGATCCTCACATTCCTGCTCGGTCATCAAAGACTTAGGAAACTTGTCATAATGCCGAGGGGTCTTCTCCTAATACAATGGAAATGGGGCCTTTTTATTGCTATCATAGAAATGGTTGGCTCCTATCTCAGTCTTAATAAAAACTTTGAAAAAACCAATCTTAAAATTCTTATAAGAAGAAGTAAAAGACCGAAATAAGGGTCTTTTCGGCTTCCTAATTAAGGAAACCCATAAGCTGTTACGCGGTCGAGTACAAAAATAATACAAAAAGACACTTACAAAAGGTTTGACAAAGTTAAAAACACAAAGGGCTCGAAACGCCTGGATCGCAGCCCACCCATTCGGGTGCAGTTAGGACAGGGCAACGTTAAGAACCCGAAGCACCCCCATAGTGAAGTCATCAAAGGGGAGTGTCAAGTGGAGATCATGGAAGACACAGTCGTACACAAAAAAAAATCCCTCTTAGACGTTCCCTACCCAAAGAAAACAAAGTCCGGAATAGGATCCCTCCGACAACACTGAAGAGCCACCAGACAATACTCATCCTCATCTATAGTACATATGGTAACATAGCTTACAAGGTTGGATACGCTAGTCTTATCATCATAGCAAGACAAATAAGACCCGACTTCCCCGTCTACCCAGGTATATCCCTCGAGAATTATCAGTGGATACTTTTTTGTCTCCTTCGTAACCCTCGATTTACGGATAAGGACTTCTTCGGCAACATGGCTAGAAGGCACCCTACCAACTGGGATGCAAATGACATTCTCTGCCGTTTCCTCCTAGTTTGAGGCCAAAGAAGAAGACCCCTCACTAGAACTACTAGACTTTTCGGCTGATGAAGATGTTGACCAAAGGTCAAAATCCCCGAGCTCCCCCAAAAGCCTAACACCGGATGAACTCATGGTTAAGGAAGAAAGGGACCGATGACTCTACCTAGTTCACACTGCAAAAAATTGATCAACAAAGGAACTATTCGGCCGAGAGCTAAAATTTCCTTAAAAGAAAGAAACAAAGAGTGGGTCGACAAGTCTCTCGAACCCTATTTATAAGGGCCAAGCCCACTACCGCCCATGAGTTTCAACAACCCCAATCGTTAAATCAAACATAATCCAACGATCAGGGATAAAGCAATGCTTTGTTTCCAGTATCCCCAACGGCTTTTTTATCTCATAATGGCAGGAATTCGAAAAGACGTTGAATTAACTACCCTTCTCGAAAAATTCAAAACAACTTAAAAATACACAAACCTCATCGTCACAACTGTTCCTCGAGACTGAGGACATGTAACCGGATGGGTATTCGGCAAAGCTCATAGCCGAATATACCGGATGGGTATTCGGCAAAATGCATAGCCGAATAGCTTTCGACCTTTCGGTACACTGAAGAGACAATCATCTCGGCCTATAGGAATCTATCAGAAAACACAGCAGCATTCCACTAAGACAAAAGTATTCGGCTATTAGGCTAACCTAGTAGTCGAATACCATAAGAAGTATCCGATTGACAAGATAACCTAAAAACCTAACACTATACAAAGTGTCAGACTATTAGGATGGCCTAATAGTCTAATACTTAGCAACATATTAAAGATAAATCCATCAGGATGATTAAAGCATAAAAAGATAACTAATAATCCTAATTAATGGATAACTACATATCGTTAAGAGAAAGGATCAAGTGGAAAAAGCCCATGAATTCAGGGTCCAATAAAGTAAGAATAAATATGGTACGATCTTCGAGGTACGGTAACTAGACTTTCTCATTTATTACTCTCATTAAATGCTCTAAGCCGAAAGCTGACTTGAGCATTGTAGTGCATTTTTTAGGTACCCACCCCCTCTTCTAATCTTGGGGGATTTGGACATTTGGAGGAGATCTCGGACCAGAAGCATCACAAGGAGGAAATTACCCTGCTACCTTCAAGCAAGAACAGATGCATTTGAAAGAGTCAAATTTTCTTTGTCCATTGAGCAGGTACTTTCATTATTTGCATCACAAATGTTGGTTCCGCATTATGTACCAACTCACTATTCCACGGACCTTGTTTAGATCAAAGACGTCCACCTTCTTCAACGCATGTACAAGAAGAACCACTCAAAATTTTTCATTCCCAACCCTAAACAGTCAATATTATTATTATTGTCGAAGAAATATGCAATGGAACATGGTGGAAATTTCTCCTTCTCTCTCGAAATCCTAAATGTGGTATTTCAATATCAATTTATTGCAGCAATGCGTAGTAGGCGGCTTCAATGGGCTTTCACAACTCTCTCAATGTAGTATACTGGCCTACCTTCCTTATCAGCTCCATGGTACCCTTGATATTTTTTTTTTGCTAGGTTTTCAACAAGGATATACCAAACTGATAGTCGAAAACTAATTCATTTTAAGACATAAAGATCACCAAAGTAGATTTTTCTCTTCACAACAAAGTAAAGTAAGTAATATTATTACGCTACGTGTAATCCAAACATAGTGCACAAGGAGTGTAAGGACCGGATGCAAGGGCTAAATACAGACATGTCACAGTTTACCACAACCCCTCCCTTGTACAAATTACATAACTCTCCATCAGGGACGGATCCAAAAACCTATTAAACGGGGGGGGGGGGGGGGGTTCTCCCTTTATAATTGTTTAAATTTCTAACTTTTAATAAATAATAATTTAAAAAAAAAAATACTATTTTTACACTAAAACTGAAATTAATTTTTATTTTAAATAATAATAACCTTAACCGTTACTATAATAACAACAAGCACATAACTAGTTTTACATAATTTTACATTAGTTATCACTTTAACTATTGCAATAATACGATATCACTTGCACACTTAGCTTGTCTTGAAATGATTGTATGTATATTATTGAACCACGCCAGGAGAATCATCAATTGAGTTTTGTCCATTCCTAGCTATACCAAATGGGGTTTCTTAATTATACCGAGTAACGCGGCTGCGGTCGTAGGCAGCGGGCCACATAGCACTTTCATTATTGAGTTCCAAAATGTTCATAAGAAACCCAAAAATGCAGGCAAACTAAAAATTCTATCCAAAACTCTTTTTTACAAACTATTTCTCAGAGAGATATATAAGAAAATAACAAAGATCGATAAGTAATGTTATTTTTGTAATTAAGGGAGATATTAGAAGATAACAAAGAGAAATGTGAGATAAGGAGAAGGATTTTAACATTCTTGGAAGCCATGCTTTCTTCAAAGTCAAATTGTCTTTTCAGTAAGTGTTAGTTATAATTAAGTAAAAAGTTTGAAACCCATATATTATGAGGAGGGATCAAATTACAAGTGTAACTCTAAAAGAGTTACACCATTTTAATAACTTGATATAGAATGAAATTTTTATCGATCCAACCGTTGAATTATATCTACATATTTCTAAGATTGTTTATGTCAAATTTTGTCAAAATTGAACAACAATAAGAAGGTAATCAAATGATCATATTTTAATATATTTTGAAAAGTTTATATTACGTCGATTTTAATCTATATGAATGGGGTAACAAATGATTTTGGATTAATTTGAAATTTTGTATACATGATCTATGTGAAAGGAACTTTCAATCCAACGGTGGGTTTTAAGAAAACATTATCCAGTTGAAAGTTATTGAATGGTATAATAGTTGTTTAAGTTACACCGGTGTAATTTGATCACTCTTCATATATTATATATAATTTATTAATGGCTTGATGTTGAAATATGGCTGATGGTAACTGATCGGAGTAGGCTTCTTTTGCTTTCTTTCAAGTTTCAACAATTTAAAAACCCATTTTGCAGCTAGTGTACATGTCCCACACGAGTTCAATACAAGCTCCCTCAGGGTTTTATGGCAAGAATTCATGAGTTCCACCGTCAAAATTAAACTTGGTGCTGGCCTTGTCACCTCGTGTCTAGTCTCTAGCCACTTAGTTCAGAAAAGTGGAACCAAAAAGATGGATCATATCTTCAAATCCGGATAATCAGAGGATTCAGAGCAACTAATTGAGAAATTCACACCTTTCATGAAATTGATGGGATCGACCGATCGATGTCAAAAATTCAGGTTGCTTGAATTTTCAACATATTTTAAGAGTAAAAGATAAATGAAAATTATAACATAACGACTAACACATTAGTATACATCAATATGACACAAAAACAATTTCGAGGAAGTCGAAGATCTAATATAAACAAACCACAGGCAAATTTGTACGTAGAAAAAAAAGTCAAACCTTAGAATTTCATTTTGAGCAAATTTAGAATGTGTATTGAAACTCATCAATATATATATACAGTTTCAAAAAACACATAGCAACAGGGTTGTTTCTCAAGCATTAGACGACTCGTGTCATCATTTCATGCTTCAGAATTGTTTGGTTCTGTTCTAAACCATAATTATATTTATTATAATTGATTATAATTGACAATGACAATGATTATATGTTCTTTTATTTTTGGTAACCAAATTTCCAATTAATATGTTTTAAATAGCTACAATTTGCTGCAGACATTTCAATTTTAAATTTTAAAATTAATTTTGAGTGAATTTTTAATAAAGTAATTATTATATTTTTTTTATCCAAAATATATTGTTTCCATTTTTGAATATTTATTTCCGTTATGAAACTAGTTAATATGAATTATATAAAATTAATGAAATATTGACTCTCTAATTCCTAGGCATTTTCGTATCAAAGTAACAAAAAAAATCTTTTGCAGGATTTGTCAAACTTTTATTGAATTTAATTTTGATATATGATTTGATTGTTTACACATTGGCTATAAAATGAAATTCATTAACTTACGGAACATACTTTGGAGGTTATTGCTGAATTTTTTTTAGGGGATGCCACTTACTGAAGAGATTCATCTGCCTCCAAAATACAACTCTTACGTGACTGCTTAAACCGCGGCTTCTCGGGTCACTATGAAGGAGGATTTGTGCAATAATTTTATTTTTTTAGAAGGAGGTCTATTCGATTTTTTTTTTCTTTATGATCATATTTGCATATGGTTTTTGCGTGCAGAAACGAGGAATGGTTAAGGAAGGAGAAGTAGCAATTTTTGGGATTATGATGCAATTGTTAAATTTGCAAATAAGGAGAGAGTGTGTTTTTCGGAAGAACATGAGGGAGAAAAAGATGAGGAAGGAGTGTGTTTTTTTCTTTATTTATCATATACAATTTATTCATCTTTTTTTTTTTAATTTTGTTGGGTTTCAGGATTTGCTCACTAATTAGTTTTCTAGGCTTTGCAATTTCAGAGCAATTTCTTTTTGCAATTTCATAGCGAGACATTATCAAATGGTGATTATTTTATCTCATTTTTTTTGTTATTTATTATTTATTTATTTAATATTTTTAATCATCTCTTTTAATTTTGTTGTGTCTGTACATTTGCTCACTAATTGTTTTTTTTTTTTCAGGCTTTTGCATTTTCTTACCCTCATTATGCACCTGCCACCTGCAGTTCAATATTATACAGAGAGTCTTGCTTTGCTTAATATGTCCGAGTTAATTTATCATAGTGACTATTTTTGTGTAGAAAAGAGAAAAGTACTTACAACAACAAAAGCACGATAAATTTTTTTAGGAAAAGAAGGTGGAGATCAGTATTTCTTATATTCTTTTTACAAGTGTATCCATTGTGCAATTTTTTTTCCGTTTCTCATTTTTTTTTAAGTTTTGTGCAATATTATATTTGGTTAAAAGTATAATATCATTGTTGTGAGTCATCGAAAGGAGAAGGACAAAAATATTGGATTGTCTTACGGAAACATTTTCTCTCCTAAAATATGAAATTAGTCGGTTAAATGAAACGAAATGAGCACATAATCAAAATTTGAATTACCATTATTTAATTGTTAATTCTGATGTGTAATTTGTTATTTAATTATTTTGACTACAAAAATAAATAAACAATGTTTAATATTATATATTTTCAAATACATGTAAAATATGAAAAAATATATATTTGCAAATATATGCTCTTAGATAATAAATTAAAATTCTTAAAAATAAGAAAAAGGTAAGACAACAAAGTGTAATTAATTGATTTAATTAAACCAAATTTGCGCCCAATCAGTAATTTAATGGCAATTAATTGTAATTCTAATAAATAATTTGTTATTTAATTATTCTGAGTACCAAGATAAATAAATGGTATTTAATATTATATATTAGCCAAAATTTTAGTTATTTACATATATTTTCAAATACATATAAAGTACGAAAATATATGTTTAAAAAGTATTTAAAATTTTAGTTTATTAATAATAAAAATATATCTTGATATATAAAATTTGCAAACATTCAAAACTTTCGATTTACAAAGTTTTAAAATTAATTTTAATTGATGAAAGAAGTAATTGAATACGTATCTTTATATTTAATTTAATATTAATTAAAACAATTTAAGAAAATCTTTGACTCAATAATTAATTAAAAAATCTGAATATATTATTTTAAATTAATTAAGGCAATTAACTGTAATTAATGTGGTGATTTAATTTTTACATAATTAAGACAATTAATTGTAATTAATTAATTTAATTAAATGTAATAATGCCTAATCAATAATTGAATGACTATTAACTTCATAAAAAAAATTGAATGACTATTAATTGCTAACTCTGATGTACTATAATTTGCTAATTAATCTTTTCAAATACCAAAATGAATACACGGTGTCAGGGGCGGAACCAGCCTTGGACCAAAGCGGGGGCCCACCATATATATATATATATATATATATATATATATATATATATATATATATATATATATATATATGGAATTTGATAACTTACTCATTCTAAAAAAAATAAGTAGGTCTAGGTTAGCAAATTCCTAATTAATTATATTCATTCTATATAAATGTAAAATACTAAAACGTCAAATTTAGAATGTCTAAAAAATAGAAGTACTTTTTTTCATTGTGTGTTTCCAAATTTTTAAAAAAGATAATATTTATTTTAATAAAAGATAGAGTAAATTACACTAACACTTGAGATTTTTTTATATTGCACATGATACCTCTTCTTTTTTATCCTTATGTTAACCTCCTTAATTGTTTGAAACATACTCCCTCCCTTCCCTATTATAAGCAAAAAAAAGTCATTGTTTATTGTTATCAAATATAAGCAAATCTTAACTACCTTTGCCTTATTTAATGAGACTATTTTCAAAATACCCTTCATTTAATAGTGAGTTTATGCTTTATATCAAGTCCCAATGAAGGGTTAGTTTAGGAAAAAAGATTTGATTTTGTATTGGAATTGACATAATTTAATGAAGTTAACTAATTTCCTTAATAAGTGTGGAATCGGTTTTTTCTTGCTTATAATAGGAAACAGAGGGAGTATTACGTTACACTGACGCTCCTTATCATTACACCAACCCCTTAATTGTTTAAAAAATACTACCTCTATTCCTATTTATAAGACCCAATTACCTAATTCATCAGGATTAAGGAAAGTTGTTAATTGAGTTGATAACAATAAATTTGTCCTAAATTTATATATTTTTCCAAAACTACCATTGACATTAATGTTATTCTCTCTCTTCTAAAGGATTATCAATGGTCAATACAATATCTCTCTTCTTTTAATGAGAGGGTATTTTAGTCTAAAAATAATTAATGCAATAGATATAATGGATTGAGTCTTATAAAAAGGAACAAACACTACTCTTGATTTTGGTCTTATAAATAGGAACGGAGGTAGTATTACACTACGTATCCCTATAAGAGAGTTTGTTGTACACTTAAAAAAAGAATTATGTGTAATATAAAAAAATCTCAAGGTATATCAATGTAATTTACTCAAAAAGATAAAATGTTATTATTAATTTTATAAAAAAAAAGTCAGGGATAAAAAAGCTGATTATATAATAATTAAAATTTGATCAAATATAATATTCAAAAAGATTTCCTAAAAAAATATTATGGATTTTAAATTTAGAAAAAAGTTAGAAGAAAAAACTGATTATATAATAATTAAAATATGATAAAGCATAATATTCAGATAAGAGATAAAATTTTTTATGATTTGATTAAGCATGTAAAACAAATAAACAATGCTAATTGATACAGAGAGAGATGATAACATCTATAACTTTTAATTGAATTTCATATTTAGCTTCCATTTTCCGTTAATTTTAAAACAACACTTATGATCCTATTAGCAAAGTGTGTGTGATAAAAAAAAGTCAGGGGGCCAAGGCCCCCCACCAATACACATCGGTTCGGCCCTGCATGGTGTTTAATACTATATATATATATATATATATATATATATATATATATATATATATATATATATATATATATATATATATATATAAGAATTTGTAAATACATAATATGAAAAAATATATTTAAAAATATTTAAAATTTTAATTTATTAAAAATATAAAATACTTAGTCATTTAGATTCATCAGAACATGCAAATTTTGTATCACATTGATTTATTGATAACATATACAAGTATTTAAATTTTAGTACTTTTTTTAGTTTTGATGTTAACACTAATTAAAAGTTAGATCATGCAAATTTAAATAACGAAATTTGTGTTTTGTGATGAAAGGAAGGAGCTTCGAAAGGACCATTATTAAGTGATGAAACCAACAACAAATGTGAAGCTAATAAAAAAATTTAATTCTTTATTTAAAAAACTTAAATAAAGCTTTTGGTGTTATATATATTTTTATATTATATTTAAATTTTAATTAGAATCTACATAATAAAAGTTTAGATCTATCCTACACATAAATGGAAATAATTTCAAACATGAAAGTTTCAAGTGTTACAACATTTTCAAAAGTTATAGTTCTACAAAATTATCCAATGAAGACAATTAACACCCATATGTGTCGCTCACAAAAGAATTTATTTCTTTTCATATATTTGACTATCTTTTTAAATTTTGTTTTGAAATTAACCCAATAATTAAAATTAAGTATAAATAATAACTATTTTGTATATATATTTAGTTATCTTTTTAAATCTTTTTAACATTTAGGTATGTTGGCCAATTTAAAATTTACCCTGATTTAGAAACTAATAATTTGATTGATATCATTCACCCATAATAAAATTAAATGATTGATTTTTTAAAAAAAAAATTCAAACTTAATTGATTTAAACTAGAGTTATTGATTGAATAGAATGATAGATAAGAGTGCTTTCTGTAAAAAATAAAAAATAAAAATAAAAGTGTGTTAGAGCATCTACAATGCATGATTGCTCAGGTGATTGCTTATCGTAAATTTGTGAGCCCTACAAGGCCACATAGATTTAAGAACTTTACACAGAAATTTACTCTAATGCTAAAATTGTTAGAGTGAGTGCATAACTTGAGTCACGTTAAATTTGTGATTAGAAAAAATGATTTTTTTGTTTTGTTTTGTAAGAATCAATTAAGTAACGATTGCTTATATAAGCAACTCACTCATGGCCACTGGTACTTCATGCAGTTGATGATCTAACTTTCTCAAACTTAACCAACAACGGATCGTTCTCAGTCAACGGATCATTCCAACGTTGAACTCTTCATTATTAATTTCTTAGGCTGCTGTGGAAGGCTCTCTTATTCAGTTGCGTGAATAACCAACGTTGGAATGTGCTGGTTATAAAGCGAGTTTCGGATAATAATATGAAAGGAAAATGACGGTTAGACACTTAAACTTTAGTTGATATGGAGATAAGAGAGAAAAAAGTTTGGAGTGATGAGTTGTTCATGTATTACTGGAATGAAAAGGACCAGAAATTATATGAATTAAGATATTGCCATGTATTGTAAAGGTTACATTATTCTTTTTATATTATAGGTAATAAAGTAGCTATAACATAATTTTGTTAATAAAAATAAAATTGTTTATTTTTGTTATTATTTTATAATATAAAATTATTGAGAATATCTATGATACCCCCAATAATTTTAGGAGTTTTGATACAGTTGTTTTTTCAACCAATCATATTATATATCAGTTTTTTTCTCATTACTTAATAATTTTTTTTGTTATTTTTAAATTAGTCCTTGATTAATTAAGATATTTTTTTAAATAATAACTCTTTTAAATTAAAAAATCTGATTAGAATTTTATTAGAGTTCTTTCTTTCTTTCCTATTCCTATCAGCATGTCCAGTTTGTTTTTCTGATTCCTTTCCATTCAAATAGAATTATTTTCCTTCCTATTAGAACAGAGAAGATGGGTATTGATTTATCGTGGAAGTGAATTGGAACAAATTTTATTGCACGATTTGGGTATATGATATTGCAAGACTCTCGGTTTTGGATGGATGCTTTCAAAAGGAAATTTCGTTTTGGTGTTGAAGGCTTATGCAGTGTGCGTGGGTTTGGAGTATTGGTCCATGAGTTGTTTATGCAGGGGATTGTATTATGTATTGCATGTAGGGGATTAATGTCTTCAGTTCAGGGTTTTGGAGGATTGTTGTCAAAACACCATGCATGTTTTGTGAGCCTTTGCGTTAGTGTGGCTCTTTTAAGCTGTCAGGTTTATGTGAGGGCATGCCTTGTGCTTCTCTTTTCTTTTTATTATTACTAAGTTTGGCTTTAAAAAAAACAGAGAAGATGGAATGAAAACCCTAATCTCCATCTTTACTAATTATTAGGTAATTATATTTGAATTGAAGAGAGAAGATGTTTTTTTTTAATTATTAGACAATTTCATTCCTATCTTTTCTGTTTTAATCGGAAGGAAAATAATTATATTCGAATTGAAAAGAATCGGGAAGAACGAACCAGACACGTCGATAGGAATCGGAAAGGAAGAACTCTAATAGAATTCTAATAAGATTTTTTAATTTAAAAGAGTTATTATTTTAAAAATAATATCTTAATTAATCAAGGACTAACTTAAAAATAAAAAAAATATTAATTAATGAGAAAAAACTTATATATAATTTGATTGGTTGAAAAAACAACTTTATCAAAACCCCCAAAATTATTGGGGGTACCATAGAAATCTTCAAAAATATTACATTATCTATTAGTTATTATCTATTTCTCTGTATGTATATATATAGTTTATTCAATAAAATCAATAAATTTCTATCATTCACAACAAAATTGGTCATCAAATCTAAACAATGCATGTACCTATATGGACCACAATAGGTCACCAACAACCCTTAAGACTGAAGTTATGACATAAAAAACCGTCAATGCGACCAATGCATGTACGTGTCTAAATGCACACGTGACACAAAGCAAATGATTCAATTCAGGATGGAGGATGAACCAAAAATAAAACATTAATGGAAACCCAGCAAAACAAAAGAAAGCCTTTATGAAAAGTAAAATAAAGGGAATGCTCACAATATACTTGACCAATCTTAGCTAGTTTTAATATATTGGAGCTGGGATTATTATATTTAATTTATACACTTAATTTTTCATTTTATTTTTATTCTATTTTTCCCTTTCTCTCTTTTTATTTCTTATTACAATTGCATTAAATACTCGAATGAAGAACTTTGTTGTCCATAATTATCCTACTCGACTCGAGTAGAATTGTGTCCTGTGCAGGATAACCCTCCCTCAACCCTTGGCTATGATTAAATTAATGATTTTTGTATTTAATATATTTGATAATTTAAACTATAGTTTTAAATATTGAACTAGATTGGCTAGTTTGATCAGTTTAACTAGGAAATGATTGATCTAGTGATTAATCTTCTAACTCCAAAAAAACCAGTTAATTTAAAAATCGGTTGAATCGGTCCAAATAAAAAAATTCAACGAAGAAAACTAGTTTGAACTATTACTTTCAAAAATTTTCTTTTTTTATAATTTCTAATTTGTTAGTTTTTAAATTAATTAAAATATTTTTAAAACAAATAAAAGCTCATATTTAAAGATTAGACTTAGGTATACATCAATTTTCCAATTATTATTAATTTTTATCTTATAAAACATATAATTTAATCGTTTACAAGCTTTTATATCTTCATTTCTTATAATTTTATATTATTTTATTATTTAAAATATTATATAATATTAAAATATAAATTTAATTATTACTTATTTGATTATGGTTTATCCATGATTGAACCAATAAATCATGAACCGGTACTTTTATTGGTTCAACTACCGGTTCAAGTTTTAAATAATTGATTTTATGTGTTTATTCCAAATAAATAATTGGTATTAATTCACATATATAAATATTCTAATAGTTAGGTGCTAGGTTTGATAGATTATTCTTCGGTAGAAAGGCCAATGAAGTAATCGAGGGAGTCTAGTTTAGTTGGTTGAGTAGGGTATGTGAGTTATTGTAAATCTCCTGTACCTATCTTCAATTCCTACAGATAAAAAAAAAGGCCAATGAAGTTGTTCATCTACTTGGCTCTCTAGCTCATGTTCATCTACATGATTTGCAGTTATAATGAAGGACTAAAAAAAGCAATTAAAATTTGGGAGACCAAAAACAAACATGACCCAAATTTAAGAGACCAAAAACATATTCTTTAAAGACAAATGTTAGTAATTAGTATGTTATGTTAGTAAGGGAATTTGAACCCATAACCTCCTTATTACTCCAACCCTTATGTCCCTCCCCCGACCACCAAACCACCTTATGTTTCTCAAGGACCAAAAGCATAATTAAGCCTAATTGAATATTCCATTTCTATTTCTTTTCATGAAATTAATTTTGTCTTTGGCTCATGTCCTGCATGTGTATAGAGGGAAAGATGTAACCAGACAGACCAATAGCTTTCGAGAAGGTACAAATTAAACTAAAACAGTAAAACATATATACACTCTACGCAACTGAAGGCATAAGCTAATTAACTAAGCTTTGATTATTTTATTTAGTCTTGCATGCGTTAATTTATTACAGTACAACCAAAGCATTTATTTATGTTGTGCTTCATGCATTTGTCTCTCACACTGGTCCTTCAACAAAAGCATTTATTAGTCTCACTACAAGAAATTAAGCACATGATTTTTCAGGGCCAGTGGTGCTTTTTCATGCAGTTGACGACCTAATTTTGTGAAAGTGAACCAAAAACGGATCGTCCTCAGTCACCACCAAACGCCTGTTTCCTTGACGATCCACATAGATGCCGATATCCGAGCACGAGCTCTCGTCATACTTACAGAACACGAGCTTGTAGTCATTAGAGTCACGATGGGATTGGGAAGCCTTCTGAATTTTAAACCAACCGGGTTCCGTACCGTGGTACCCAGCGAGTTTAATAGCAGGTAGACCCTTCTTGGCAATGGCCCACCAAGGATTCTTTCTTGCACACTGCGGTGGATAACTGAACTTTATTTGCAGAATTAGGGTTTCGTTGATGTAATAGGCGAGGTATGGGGACTCAAACTTTATTCCCAGCCCCTTGGAGTTCGGATTGGGAGATTGCACAACAGTGGTAGGGCAAGTTTCTTTCCCGATTGCGGCGCGTTCTATTCCGCCGCCGTTTCCTCTTATGGCCGGCAACACGTAGTATATGAAACCGTTTCGAATCGGATCGCCATCCGCGTCGAGCACGTTCTCGGCGGTGGCTGAAGGGAGGTATGAGGTGAAGAACGCCGAAAGTAGAAAGAGAGCGAACAAGGTAGTGCTCTTCATTTCTTAGGTTGCTGTGGAAGGCTTATCTTGTTCAGAATCAAACTATTTATAGACGTGTTAGTTATAAAGGGAGTTTTGGATAAATTTGAAAAAAAGAAAAAAGGTTAAACACTTATTAATTATAAGTAGTTTCACTATCAGAAAAATTAATATTTTTATTATTATTTAGATACTTATTTTATAATATTATTTTACTATAAAAAGATATTTATAATTTTTTTATACTTTAATATATGATTTACTATTGACTTATTGTTATTGTAGTTATTTTTATTCTTTTTATACGTGCAGTACTTGCCTTCGTCTTTTTGTAGTTTTTATAATTCTTTTGGTAATTTTTTTTACTCATGACTTTTTGCTATCATAATATTAGTGTTATTATTCATGATGTATGTAATATTTGTTAGTATTTTATTTTATGATATAATAAAGCGTTCTAATTAAATTTAAAAGAAGAAAGTTTAAACAATAAGGAGTCATTAAAGAAGTAAAAGAATAAAAAACAAATGAAAGGATGGCTAGAAATTACGAGTTAAGACAACGCCGTGTATTGTAAAAGTTACACATTATCCTTTTTATATAATAGAGGTAATCTATAGTATATATAAATCTCATCCAACTTTTTACTGTAGCGATCTGTCAACTTAAGCTACAGTAGCATCATTTTTTAAATAATATTATCAGACTTTAATATAATGAACTGATTATTAAAATAAAGAAAATTAATCAGACCTGGTGCACGGCCTATGGGACAGATTTATGCAGCGGGGAAATAAAACGGTTTGTATTACAAATGTTATCAGCAAATGTTTGTTTCATTCGATTTGATATGTTGATTATAATGTAAAAATATATATAATTACTTTATAATTATTTTTTCATACAAATATTAAAATGTAATGAAATAGAAAAATAATAAAATAGAACAATGAAAATGATAACAGTAAAGTAATGTTATAAATGTTTTTTTTTTTACAACAGTAATGTTATAAATGTTAAAAATTTATAAAATAAATCATCAAAATCATACATAAATATAAAGTATGAATATTTTATTAAAAATTAATAAACTAATATTATAATAAGGTATTATTATATATAAAAATATCCACACTTAAATATAATACTAAGTAATATTATATTAATAGAAAAGTCATATCATCATTGCTAAAATTTTTAAAATAAATTATCAATATTAACATGAAAATAAATTATAAAGATACTAAAAAAAATAGTTAAATATCATTGTGATAATTAAAAAATTATAAAATAATTTATCAAAATTAGACAAATAAATAATAACAAATAAAAATTAATAATGAAAAGCATAAATAAAATAATATAAAATTAAAAAATATAAAATAATATTTTAAAATTTTATAATATTAAATAAGTTTTTTTAACTTTATGGTTAAACGTATGTAATATTTAAATTTTGTTAGTAATCTTCATATTCGTGTAATAATGCAATTATTTTATTCTCAATTTATAAATAATATTAAACTAAAAATAATCTCAAATAATTTTTACGACAATATTGTCTCGTGAATTACACGGGTACCCTTTCTAGTATAGTAATTATAACATAATTTTGTCAGTAAGGATGAAATTGTTTGTTTTGATTCTTATTTTACAATATATATTAGTTTATTTAATAAAATAAAAAATAATAACATTAACAACAAATTTGGCCATCAAATCTAACCAATGTATGTACCCATGGACCAGAAATGATCACCAACAACCCTGAAGACTCAAGTCATGACACAATAGACCGTCAATCTGACCAATGCATGCATAAATGCACTCGTGGACACAAAGCCAAATGAATCAAATTACAATGGAAATGGACCAAAAACAACACTCGTCAATGGAGAAGCCAGAACAAACAAAGCTTTTATGAATAATCAAATAAATGCAATGCCAACAATATACTTCAGAGAAAATATTCTTGCATGAGCAGGTGTTGGATTGTGCTCATTAAGGACAAAATTCAACACCTTATCCTTACACACAACTAATAAAAAAATTCACAATTAATAAAATAAAAATAAAAATGTCAACATGTTAAATAAGATAAAATAAAAAATTAAAAAAAAAAGAACCTATCATTGAAAATAAGAAAAGAAAACCCACGATTCACTACTGCACATGATATTTAGCAACATTCTTTCACTAACACTCAGTAAAATGTTACTAATTGACCTTACATTATACTTCTTTGCAACATTTTAATAATAAATGTTACTATTTTCTTACAATATTTTTAACAATAAAAATTATTATCTTTTCACAAAGATTGTCAATAGAACAACAATTTTTTTTTCAACTTTTGTTAAGAATTTGATTTTTTTTTAAATATAAAAAGGCTTAAATATATTTTAGATCTTTGATAAATTAACAAATTTTGTTTTGAGTTTCTAATAAAAATTTTCTTTGCGTTGAGTCCCTAATAAAGCAAAAAATTTGTTTTGGGTCCTTATTATTTTGTCTTAGTCCTTCTAATATATCTATTTTTTCATTTGAGTCCTTATAATATTTTGTTCATTTTGTATTAGTCCCTTTGAAAAATATTTGATAGGGACTAATAACATTATCTACATATTTTAGGGACTCAAACGAAAAAATAGATATATTAGAAAGATCAAGACAAAATAACAAGGACCCAAAACAAATTTTTTGTTTTACTAAACTCGACTCAGAAAAAAATTATTAGGAACTCAAAACAAAATTCGCTAATTTAATAGGGACACAAAACATATTTAAGCCAATGAAGTTGATTCTTGATATGATGAGAATATATGTGTTGCTTGTATTTACCATCTCTTATTTCCAAAGTTCAGTTTTAACAAATTGATCAAAATATAATACAAGTAACTAAGATCAAGATATTAAAAGATTAAGAAAGAAAGAATCACACAACGGATTTATATTGGTTCGATTTCAACCTGAAATCTACATTTAGTGTTATCCAAATCAACCTTAGCTTGGACCTTTCCACTATTGAGAATTTGTATCCAAATGCAAAACCACATATGCACAACCTTCTTGAAAACCTATGAAGAAAACTAACTATGTAGAAAACCTATCTACATGAAATGCAACTTGGGTAACCTACCCAAAAATGAATTACAAAGTAATATTAAAGGAAAGAATTCACCTATGTAGTGAAGATATCAAAAAAATGATGCACTTCCTATATGGCCTTCAACTTCTCTTCATGTTGCATGATCAAGATCCATTGAATTCTTGAAGATAAGAAAAATGTTGCTCAATGAATCACAGAGATGATGACACTCGGTTTCTAAGCTCTCACAATGAAAATCCTAAGTGATTTGAGAAAAATGGGTGTCACACTTGAGAGTTTTCAAAATATCATTTTTATAGACCTCAACAGAGATAATCGATTATTACTAAGGATAATCGATTATTTTGTTCTTGTCATCACCTGGAAACACTGAAGAACGAAATAGTCGATTATATCACCAAATAATCGATTAATTGTGAAAGGCCCATTTTTGCTTCAGGGTCAAATAATCAATTATTTCAAGTAGATGATCAATTATCTGCAAACCTTAGACAGTTTTGAAAAAACAGAGCCTCGAGATAATCGATTAATATGTTCTTATAATCGATTATTTTGTTCTTATATTGAAATCTTGTATTTTTCAAAAAGATTTTTGTCCATATTCAATCCTTAACAAAAAGATACTATGGATAAATGATCTATGGAAACAATCATGAGAAAATTGAAGTAAAACTAGTCTATATGCATGATACACACATTCACACCTTAAAGCTATAATACACATCTTAAAGGCTAGTGTTGAAATATAGAGCACAAATTACAATTGCATAATCATCAAAACTATAATACAACAGCACTGAGAAAGAATATGATCTTCTCTAAGTCTTCATTCATTACATTCTCCCTTTTTTTTATGATGACCAAGCTCTATATGAAGTTCTTCTCTAAGTCTTCACTTTGTGTTTGAATGATAGTCAAAGCTTTATTCTTTTGTCATTTTTAATTCAAGACTATGATTTCATGTTTCAAACATCATACACTTTCTCCTCCTTTGGGCATATAAAAAAGAATCAAGTATAGTATATGATAAATTGAAGTAATGATCAAAAAATAGAAATGAATCATGAACCAAAATACTTCATTCATTCATTAATAGCCAATAATATAAGAGTGATGCACATAACTTGGCTTACAAAGTAGTTCATCGATCAAAAGGACTCAAGACAAACATCAAAACACTTAATCAAAGATAGACATAGAAACATCAAAACAGAATCATAAGAAACATAAGCTTAACCAACAAGAACAATGAAAAGCAGAGGACATCCTAAGACTAAGGTTCTAGTCTTCATCATCACTATCAACACCAATGTGATGCTTCCTAAGCCTAGCCTCTATATTTTCCAGCCTCTCATTGATGCTTTCCAAGGTCTCATTGATGCTTTCCAAGGTCTCATTGTGAGACTCACTCTACTTCCTTTGTCAATTATAAATCTGATCAACCTTCATCAGCAAAGTTCTCTCAAAGGGAGAGAGGGGCTTCTCTTCACTTGCTCCTTTAGCTTCAATTTTTCAACCTTAGGCTCGGGGGCTTCATCCTTGTAGAACCAATGGTCATCCTTCTCAATAAGGCTCATGTGATGGAGAGCAGAATCATCAATGTTGATTGAGCTTTGGAGGATCTTGTACTTCTTATCCTTGAAGTCAACTCCATAATGCTCCATGACCTTAGAGATGAACACAACATAAGAAATAGGATACTCAGCCAGCCTCCTTGCCTTGAGTATGTTATCCACTATGATAGCACTCCAATCAACCTGAATGCTCTTCTTTAGAGCATGAATTAACAGTATCATCAACAAATAATTGAGCATGATTGCCTCCTCTTGGTGCAAGCACCCAAGCGATAACATAGGCTAGCATCCTTTCATCCATCTTCATGCCACCAGCCTTGAATCACTTAAAAGTAAAGGAGTTACCAAGATTCCTCAAGCAATCCTTGTACACTTTAAACTTATCAAAATCCTTTAAACTACCAGTAACTCTTAAACCATTTGTAGGAAAACCAACAATGCCAACCCATACAATATCGTTCAAAACAATTTCAATACCCTTAACAATAGAGTGAATCTCTCCTTCCCTAACCCTTACAACAACATAAAAAGCCCTAACAAGATCAGGGTAGTGTTTACCTTCCATCTCACACTACTACAAAAAACGCATTTAACATCGGTTAAAAAAGGCCTTTAACATCGGTTTTAGAATCGATGTTGAAGCAAACGATGTTGAAAGTGAGACACTTTCAACATCGATTTTTCAAATGATGTCGAAAACCACTTTCTACATCGGTTTTGGATAGAACCGATGTAAAAAGTGTGTCAAAAGTGTAAATCTGCCAAACTTTCTCTATAGTTCTGGCTTCAACCGATGTAGAAAGTGCCTATACAACATAACCGATGTTGTATAGGCACTTTCTACATCGGTTGAAGCCAAAATCGATGTAGAAAGTCATTTGTTTAAATAAAAAAAAATATATGGCAGTTTTTGTTAGTACACTACTCAAATTGGGATTAAAATAATATCAAAACCACTGATTTGTGATTCTAATATTTTTATTCTCATGAAATATTGGAATCTTAAATATTAATTTATTTACTCTGATGTCCTGACATGTATCAACCTCTTATACAATGTCAATCAGAGATTCAAAATGCCAAAGCAAATAATAAGATTCATGTTAATAAAACATTTTAAAAGCATAATAGAATCAACATGATTTGTGATAGGCCTACCCTTCCACTATTACCTATACTCAAAGAAATATACATATTTATAAATAGTACCATGAAAACCAAGTTGTCAGGTATAAGTCACTATCACAAACTGGTAGAATAAATTGATACTTATTGCTGAACAACATTGGTTAGGTAGATAGGTGCCTACTTTCATCTTCCAGTCATATTTGATCCCACTTCTGCAGAATTCTTTGCCCCACTTGTTCATTCTTCTTCGGAATTCTCTGTCAACTAATTAAAAATTAAGTTAGATATATCGCTTTTAAAGTAATCATTATAAAAGTCAATAATTTTCGATTATACAACACTAGATGATAGTGTAAAAGTATTTACATTATCAGTATATTCTAATTAAATTCAAAGAGTATATTAATTATTAAGCATGCATAAGAATAACTATTTGATTTTGAACACCAAAATATCTTATTGATTTAAGTTATCATTCTTATGTTAAAACAAATAAATAAAATAAAAAAACTCAAATAATTTTATTTCTGTCAAAGCTAATCATGGACCATACTTTGATATGAAACCTTGTGACAGTAGTCACAAAAAAAGATCAGCAAAACTTTTTACTAAGGAAGATAAAGTCCAAATAAATATACTTGTATACTAATTCTTACTTTGAAAAAAAGTGAAAGTGCAACTATGACATATTGAAATGGAACTAAGTGAGTAACTATAAGGGAGTAACCACCCCACAAGCTTAAGCTATCAGCTGGTGAAAGTTCTAGTAAAAATCCCAGGAATCATGAATACACAATTTATATAGCATTCTAGTACCGAAGGGGTCTAACTCAGTTGGTTGAGAAAGATGCATGAGTTGTTGTAAACCTTCCGGTACCTATCTTCGACCTACAGATCAATATATATATATATATATATATATATATATATATATATATATATATATATATATATATATATATATAGCATTCTAGTAAAAATGAAAGTGGATGGACATATTTACTTGGAAGATTTCTCAAAAGGCCTGAGCCCAGTTACTGTTCCAGCTTGGGTGGCTCCTCTTTACTCTATGATGCTCCTTGTTTTGCATGAAAAAATTTCTAATAAAAGGATAATATTAAAATCAATTGATGCAATACAACTTTTGGAGAAGTTAAATGATAGAACTTCTACACAAGTTAAATGCATAAGTTGATTTTAAATGATGAGAGAAGTACAATTCTTTTTTCTTTCTTATTTTTCTTCTTGTATAAGTACTTTTAAATTTATCTAGATTTTTTTTATATATTTATATTTTTTATTAAATAGATAAAATAGATATTTTAAATTTATCTTAATTTTAATGCAATATTTATTTTTATATTTTTATTTCCTTTGTTATGTCTCTTCTTACTTAGAGGTATGTATGTTATTTTATAAATATACTTCTTTCTTTCTTTTATCTCTCGTGTCTAACAATTAAACAAATATATTTTCTATTTTTTTTTCAATTTTTTTTCTTTCACTTTGTTTCTTCTATCTTTCTTTCATGGATTAAACAAAGTGACAGAGAATGAAGAAAGCAAAGAATTAAAGGTAAAATTTGAACAGATCTATCACAGTTTTTAAAGTATACTTCATATCTTAAGAAAAAATAAATATTACCATATAATATTAGGAGAGAAATTTTTCACACCTTTCAACAAGATCTTCTCGAACAAGTTATCAGAAAATTGATATCTCTGGAAATAAAAAAATAGTATGCACAGGACATGCTACTATGTTAACTAAAAACAAAAGATCTGGAAATAAGGTAATGAATTTATTTATCCTATAATAATATCCAGTGCTACTATGCCAAGAAAAATATGCTTAAAATATCAGAGGAATAAAAGAATCATAGTGCAATAATTTGAGATTTATTGTTATTTCTCATATTGTAATATTGTAATAATTAAAATGCAGCAGGAAATTTTCCCACGTGGCTTCTGCTGGAAGATCAAAATGATCACACTTGAACCAAGGTTTTGAAAAATGGGGACTTTGGCTAATAAGACTACAAAACAGAACATGTCTCACCTGAAATTAGGGATGGTCAACAATTTTGGAGGAATTGGCCCACAGAATAAATTTTTCTCTATATTCCTACATAATAATAAAATCACAAGTAAAAAAACTCAAGTTCTATACATTGATGCAATTGCAGGATATACATAATATTCATTTATATATCTGAAAAAGTATTTGGGTAGTAAGAATTGTACAAATCTTGAAGAGGCAGGTCTTACAAAACATAAAGGGTCCCAGAAAGTTGATTGTTTTGCAAGTGCCTGCGAGTGCAAAATGAATAAATGAATTAACAAGTAGAGAAAAAGAATTTCCCAAAATGTTAAAAAAAGGGTGGCAATTAATTCTCTAAACATAATATCCAAAGATAGAAATGAAAGAGCAGATGCAGTGACTAGTCAATGAGTGAATCAGGCCAAGATTGAGTAGTGGCACAAGCTAGCAGAGCCTAAGTTGAGTTCAAATTAAACCCACTCAGTTGGACTGCACTTTCACAGCTAGCTAGCTAGCTAGTTCTATAGCTATGAAAGGAGTAGCAGTAAAGTGTGCCTTGTGTGTCATAAAGTATGTGATTGCACATGGCAGCTCTAGCTTGAGTGCATACACAAAAGTAGTGAGGGAGCTGGCATGTGAGATTTTGGAGCTAATAGCAGAGGGGCTGGGGTCCCGGACACTTGGGTATTTAGCAAGTTCATAATGGATGTTGATAGTGAATCAACACAAGTAACCAAACTCATGAGTTAGTTTTTCCCAACCATCAATGAATCAAGATTACAGAACACCCAAATTGAGGCCAAATAAATATGGTCTGTGATCATGTATGTAATAGATCACCACACTTGAAAGCACATCCTTACACTTCCTATTTTCATTAGGATTATAAGAATCAGGGGTTCTGACAGAAAATATGGATGTCATTTCTTTTCAGCAGAAATGAAATTAACTCAGAAACTATGAGAACCGAAAGAAAAGGTTGTGTGATAATGAGAAGTCAAGATAGGGAAGAAAATTATTAGTGTCTAGAAAAAAAAAATAAAGCAAGCAAGCAAGCCAGAGAGAAGAAATTCATACAGTGCAGTGTTCTTTGATGAAGATAGGAAACCTTCAAATCCTTTTAATGCATTTCCACATTGTCCAGGATCCTGTAAATAACTTGTCTCCATATATCAGGTATTGCAAAAAATAGTCTTTCCCATATTATAATAATGTGTTGTTATCTTTCAAGGCAAAAAGCACTCACCAAATAAATTGGATACACAAACAATGGAAATGGTACAGTGAATCTAACGAGTCTTGTCATGTTGTCTAGATTCTTGTAAATCTTCTCTGTTAACTAAGACAAAGATTTCATAAAAAGAGCCATGTTCAAGAACAGCCTCATGAAGTATAAAGGTTCCCTTTTTCTTGGGCCTACCAAATATATGTAATAATTGAATTGAATTGAATTGGATCAAGAACAACTACAGAGAAGCAATTAATCACATACCGGAACCCATGACTCATCCTTCTCAATGTGTCCATGGTTTTGATAGTGAGTTCTGTGGCTAATTCTCTTGCAAAATCCATGAGATAAGACATAAAACAGGGTGCACTACAATTTTTAATATGCCAACTTCTATTTACCACAAAACTCATGAGTACAACAGCCTTATAAACAACTCCATAAGTACAATTACAAGTTCATTACAATAGTTTTCATGAACATGTAATTTCTGTTCTTACCCTTCTCTTCTACCAAACTCTACAGCTAAATTCATTGCAGCACATGTTAAACCACAAATTGGAGATTAATACGCAAAACCAGTTCAAGCATGAAAAATGAAAATGACAGATGTTAGATTCCAAAATTAAGAACCAAACACACATGATTGAGTATATACATCAAACACTTTGTGATCAAAATCAAACATGAATTTAATTAATATACAAACCTTGGTTAAGTCCTCACTCAGCAACCAAGAAAAGAGAAACAGTAGTTTCATCCAAACACCCAATTTTCCATATACAATAGCTCTTCCCTGTTGAACTTGTCTTCTGACTCCCCAATCAACGATTTCCTGAAAAGTGGGAACAAGACCAGATTCCTATATACCAATCAGATATAAGAAAAACTTAACCAGGAAATAGTTAAATGAAATAAAAATCTTGGGGGGAATTATAGAATAATGCCAAAAGCGGGTTACAAGTTGCGAAGACCTGAAAGGTGCTTTAATCATAGCAATAAAACCTTGACAAGTTCCTTTCAAGGCAGGGAACACAGTTTTTTTACCAACAAAACAAAAAAACAAAAACCAACAACCAGTTTCTAAAATCCAGATTAGTCATGTCAAATTGTAGTTGTATTGGAATCGTGTTTATATAAGAGCAAATTACAGCAGCACTTCCTGAGGTTTCGTGTAATTACACATAATCTCATTCTTTTTTATTTTCCTACACTAACTTCCCTTTAAGTTTGAAAACATTACACTAACACCCCCTTTAAGTTTGAAAACATTACACTAACACCCCTGATATGTTTGTAAACATTACAGTGGCACCCCCTCAAACCTTACACTAACACCCCCTATAGGGGGTGCATGTGTAATTATACGAAACCTCAAGGGGTGTTGCTGTAATTTGCTCTATAATTTTCTATTATATATATGACAAAAATATTAGATTTAAGATATAATATAGATAATTAAGTAAACCAAAAATATATGAAAAATTTAGACAACAATTATTTATATCACATATGTAATAGTAAATAACTTTAACATCTAAAAGTATTTACGTTAAGTAACAAAGGCAAGTCATAAAATTAAAACACTGTTAAAAGTAGCAAGCAATATAATTTCTAAGACTTTATTCTACAAGAAGAATATTGATAGAAAGATTTAAATTTTTTTCTTCAAATCACAAAACTGTAATTTTACTGAAAGTAATTTAGCACTTTTATAAACATTTTCCCTTAATTGTCATAGATATTCAACTACTCTACTGTTTTAAAGATACTCTCAAAGTGAACTAGTTAGCACTTCCTAAATTTGAACTAGCTCTTACATTCATATAATGACAAGTTATTACAGAAAGCTTGTATTATAAACTCACCTCAAAACAGCGTTGTCCCTGAGTAGATGATCCAACTGCATGGAAATATGGGACTTCCAAGATTTGAGATCACTAGCATCTTTTGTCTGCAAGAGCAACAAATCATTTGCAAAATGAATAAAATGTAGAATAATAATGGTTTTTTTATAATTAAATACAATTAATGCCAACAATATCCAGGATAGATTTAACATACTATAGCATCTTGCTGGTCAATGAGATTCCTAATGTCTTCTTTGATATTCTATATAAGTATATCTTTTCCTCCTATGTCTTTGTTGTACTCTTTGAAAATATTGGCATATCTAGAATTTAAGTCCTCCATATACCACTTAGGGGTGCTCATAGTTTGGTTATTCATATAATCATAACTATAACTATTAAATAACTAAATTATAAGTGATTATTATAACCATAACTAGTTTTGTATAACTAGTTATGGTTTAATATAACTGGTTATTGTTTTTAAAACTAGTTATATAATCGGTTATGAACATATAACTGGTTATATAACCAATTATATCTAAAACCAGTTATAGATATATAACCGGTTATATAAACAGTTATTTAACTAGTTTTGAAAAAAAAAATTAAAACTGATAATATTTTTAAATGAAATTTCCTTTTAACAATATATAAATACATCTTGACCCAATAGTATCCAAAATTTAACAATATAAATTTTCTTTTTGAACAGTATCCCAAAAAAAACACAAAAAAGAGGCAAAAGTATTTCTTTCATAATTAAATTTTCTTTTTAGTACCCTACCCTTTTATAATTAAAAATAGGTTTTCTTTCACACAAAAAAGTACCTACCCTTTTATAATTAAAAATAGATTTTCTTTAAAAAAAAATAGATTTGTATAATTAAAAATTGTCATGGGACTTTTGACGAAGCTTTCAAATTTTCAGATCATTCACAAATAAATTTATTTTTGGTCTTTTTTTTTTTACAAGATCTATTTTTGATCTGTTACTCTATTTATCTATGGTCAGTTTATAGTATTACATAAAAAAAAAGGGGGACGTTACATACTATTCCCACAATTCCTTGATTTTACCATCATGGACTTTACAAGAAAAATTAAAAAATTTCCACATGTGGATACTATGACCATCTTCTCCCGGAAAAATGCCTACTACACGGGTGCACGTTCCCCTTCTCCCACTCCAATTGGAACATATGTGCTCCTAAAATTGTGCAACACAACTATGCCTGCAATCCAGTTCCGCTACACCCAGTTATAAGTTTGTAACCAATTATCAAATATAAGTTAAACTATTTTTAACCAGTTAAAAAAACCAAATAACCATATGTTAACTTAAACAATAAAACAGTTATATTTTATAACTAGTTTTAGCTAACTAGATATTTTATAACTAATTATGTACAGTTATGATTAATTGATTTTATAACCAATTAATTTGAGCATCCCTAAATTACCACTCCAAAACAAACAAACTTAAGTCTAGAGTACGAACTTTCTGCATCAGAATCTAGAACAGTATCCCCATGCATCAGAATCTTGAGAACAGTATCCCCAGGCATCTTGCCAACTTGTTGAGGGATTTCTTCAACTGCTTCAATAATTTTTAAGAGGCAAATGACACTTTCTACAGAGATAAAAAAGAACCATGGGAGTATATTTTAGCATTTGGCTGTCCAAAGCTTTAGGATACCTCAGCTTCAAGCTTATTGGGCACTGTTTCAAATGCAAGCAGGTCAGCACCTAAATCTGCTAAAATTTGAACTCTTCTCCTATGAAAATCTTTAAGAGTCTCCACCGTGATAGCATCACCATAATCAAGTGTGGCCCCCTTACTTTGCAACAGAGGTCCCCTTACTTTTAAAATTAAGCAAGTGTGGTCCATCTATTAAGTTACCATCAAATTTTTAACACTGATATCATGACATGGCAATGAAATTTCATATATGGATATCCATTTAATCATTTGATATTGCATAAGCCACATAGGATTGAATATAAAACAGAAACATTTTATATGATTAAAAAAAATGAAAGGAGCTTAGATCAAAATATTAGAAATACCTACTGCTTACATTTTGCTTGGGGCAGTCCTTTGTCTTGGGCTTGGGAGGAACTCCATCTCCTTCTACTTGTTTGACAAGCCTAGATAGTGGGGTCAAATCATGACTAGCTTTAACTTTTGGTGAGGCTTCTGTCATTAGTAACTGCCAGCATATAAGAATAAAAAACCATAAATAAATTTCAATGTCATGAGGAAATCTTTAGAAATAGATGGTAACATAGATAATTTCAAACGATAATGAACCCTATGGCCTAAAACATGTGCGCATACTAGCAAGTAGCAACTATATCTCGCTATCATAAACCTGATTTCATCAGGAAGGGTAGTGACAAAAGATTATTAATCTTAACAAAAGCATATAGAAACTTACAAGGAAGCTGATTGAGCACCAGGACCAGGTGTTTTGGTCTTGTTACCACAGTGGCACGGAGCTTGATATGAAGAGCAGTTATGCCAGTTCTTGCTCCAAAATAATTTGAAACAGTGAATCAAGCTTGAACGCTCCACATACTTAATTTTATAGAAAACAAAAAGAAACAAAAGAGAATGAGAAACCCTAAAGAGAGAAAGAGAATGAAGAGAGAAAAGAGAAAAAAAATATGGTACAGATAATTGAGCATGATTGCCTCCTCTTGGTGCAAGCACCCAAGCGATAACATAGGCTAGCATCCTTTAATCCATCTTCATGCCACTAGCCTTGAATTGCTAAGAAGTAGAGGAGTTACCAAGATTCCTCAAGCAATCCTTGTACATTTTAAACTTATCAAAACCCTTTAAACCACCAGTAACTCTTAAACCATTTGTAGGAATACCAACAATGCCAACCCATACAACATCGTTCAAAACAATTTCAATACCCTTAACAATAGAGTGAATCTCTCATTCCCTAACCCTTGCAACAACATAAAAAGCCCTAACAAGATCAGGGAAGTGTTTACATTCCATCTCATCAAAGGTCTTGAGACCTTGTTCCCCCAACAACTCTTCGAATTGAAAGTGTTGACCCTTGAACCAATCCAAAGACATGTACTTGTGAGGAATGATCTTCCTATTCTTCCAAAAATTCTTGAAGTCAGACCTATCATCAAGGTTTGAGAGCCACCCTTCAAGGTTAACAGAGGGACTGACTTCCTTCTCTTAGCCTTTTCTCTTGGAAGCCTTAACAGCTGCCCTCTTAGGTCTTTTGTTGGGGTTAAAAGAATACATGGTTGAGAGGATGAGGTTATGAGAAAGATCGAGAGTTGTAAGAGATATGGGTTTTGGTGTTGCGAAACATGATGGTGAGGTTTGGGGGTTTTTATAGAGAGTTTAAGTTGGTTGGGGAGGTGTGTAAAGTGTTAAAACCTATGGGAAATGAGTAGGTGTGAGGTTGGGGTTGGAGTTTTCGCACGAAACGAAGAGTCAGCACTCAAATTGGTCAGAACGCTCGAAATAATCGATTAGATAATCGATTATTTTTTAAATAATCGATTATCTGTGCAACTAATGATCTCACCAGATGCAAGATAATCGATTATCCACTAATGATAATCAATTATTTGCGCAAGCATGAGTTTTTCAACTCGAACCAGAGCACGAAATAATCGATTATTAGTAGACATAATCGATTATGTGAGAACAGAGCACATATACAACTCACACAACCACTTTCAAGCATACAAATACACTACTTAACATTTATTAGCATTAATACCTATTATACAAAACATACAAGATATAATTCACACCAAAAGCAAAGAAAAGAACAATTTAGGCATAAACTTAAATCAACATATACAAGTATGCATATGCTTATTATGCAATGTTAGTTCCATCTAGTATGCCTAGTTCATTTGCAATGGTGTAGAACCTATCTCTAGGCAGAGGTTTTGTGAAAATGTCAGCTAATTCAATTTCACAGTTACTTTTTAAGACATGATCCTTAATAAAGTGGTGTCTAATCTCTATAGGCTTAGTTCTAGAATGCATGACAGGATTTTTAGTCAAGTTAATAGCACTTGTGTTATCACATCTCAAGGGAATGTGATCAAGGAAGATATCATAGTCTTCTAGTTGTTTCATCCAAAGGATTTGTGCACAACAACAACTGGAAACAATATATTCAGCCTCAGTTGTAGATAAAGCCACACAAGCTTGTTTCTTAGAGTGCCAAGAAACCAAAACACTCCCAAGCAAATGCCATATACCACTAGTACTCTTCCTATCTACCTTACATCTAGCAAAATTTGAATCTGAATAGCCAACTAAGCTAATAGATGCACCCTTGGGATACCATAAGCCAACATTTATAATACCTTTTATGTACTCAAGTATTCTCTTAACAACAACTAGATGTGATTCCTTAGGATTAGCTTGAAATCTAACACATACACAAACACTAAGCATGATATCAAGACGACTAGCAGTTAGATATAGTAAGGAGCCAATCATACCTTTGCATCTCTTTTCATTTACATGTTTTCCTTTCTCATCCAGATCAAGATAGCCTGAGGTACCCATAGGTGTATTTGACTCTTTGGAACTTTCCATACCAAATCTATTAAGTAAATCAATGCAATACTTGGATTGGTTGATTGAGGTTCCACTTTCTAACCCTTTACTTATGTCACCTGTAATGTTGTCAAGTGATAGGTTTTTAGAGGTTCTCCATTCCTTAGGAAACTCACTTGTAGATTGTTGACTTGTATCAATAGTTTGCCTTTCCATAATTTGAGGTCTAGTGTCCTCCATTTGGCTAGATTCTTCAAAAGGTCTTGAACATTCATCATCTAGATCTCTTTTTGACTCATGAGGGTTTACCTCATGGTCATTAGTTTCATCAAAAACAATGTGAACAGATTTTTCAACCATTAAAGTTCTTTTATTGAAAACTTTAAAAGCTTTACTAGTTAAAGAGCATCCTAAAAAGGTAGCCTTATCTGCCTTTGAATCAAACTTGCCCAAGTTATCTTTGCCATTATTCAAAACAAAACATATAGTTCCAAAGACCCTGAGGTGTGATATGTTTGGCTTTCTTCCTTTATAAAATTCATAAGGAGTTAATTTCAAAATTGGTCTTATCAACATCCTATTAAGAACATAACAAGCAATACTAATCGCATCCGCTCAAAAGTATTTAGGAAGATTGGTTTCATTTAACATAGTTCTTGCTAGTTCTTCTAAAGATCGATTTTTCCTTTCAACAACTCCATTTTGTTGTGGAGTTCTAGGGGCTAAAAAGTTATGAGAAATGTCATTTTCTTCACAGAAATTTTCAAAGTCTTCGTTTTGAAACTCACCTTCATGATTAGTTCTTAGGGCCTTAATTTTCAAATCATTTTTCATTTTGAACAACTTTGGCAAATTTCTTAAAGGCTTTAAAAGCTTCACTTTTTAGTGATAGAAAAAGAGACCATGTGAATCTAGAGTAATCATCAACGATAACTAAAGCATAATAGTTTCCTCCTAGACTCATGGTTCTTGAAGGTCCAAACAAGTCCAAGTGAAGTAATTCTAAAGGTTTAGATGTAGAAACTACACCTTTTGGTCTAAAAGACACTTTGACTTGTTTTCCCTTTTGATAAGCATCACATAGCTTATCTTTTTGAAACTTGAGTTTAGGAAGTCCTATTACTAGGTCTTCGGCAATGAGTTTATTTAAATGATTCATATGAATATGGGTTGCACACCTTTGCCAAAGCCAAGAATCGTCATGCTTACTCAAAAGACATTTAGGATCTTCAATGGATGCTTTTTCTAAGTCAAGCATATAGATGTTATCAATTCTATTTCCTACAAGCTTCACATCATTTGAAAGACTACAAATCATGCAATATTCAGAATTGAAGGAAATCTTAAAACCTTTATCACATAATTGGCTAATGCTAAGCAAGTTATGTTTTAAGCCTTCAACAAGTACAACATTTTCTATGCATACATTTGTAGAGTTTTGAATATTACCCCCACCTAAGATTCTTACCTTATTGTTGCCACCATAAGTCACAAATCCATCTTGCTTTGAGGAGATTTCAGAAAACTTTGATGGATCTCCTGTCATATGCTTTGAACACTCGCTATCCAAGTACCATAAAGATCTTCGGGTCTTCAAGCATACCTACAAAATAGATTTAAGGAAGTTGTTGAGGTACCCAAATGGTTTTGGGTCCTTGAACATTAGTAGGGGTTTGGTTCCTTTTGGAATCCACATGTATTTGTCACTAGGAATGCCATATTTTCTTATATTACACATAGTAGTGGTATGACATTTCCTATTGCAATAGAAGCATGTCACAAAAGGAGAACTAGTTGATTTCCTAAAGCTGAAAAAGTTTTTATAAGACTTATGTTGTGATTTGTAACTATAACCAACTCCAGCTTTATCAAAAACACATTTTTGTTTTCCAAGGATAATAACCAAATTGGTCTTACCCATGGTAAACTTAGCAAGAGTCTTTTTAAGATATGCATTTTCAGCTTTAAGGCTTTTGCAACTTTCACATTCTACCTTTTGAGATGAGGATGATGATGATGATGCATGATTAGCATTTATATAAGTAGTTTCTAAGTTTTCATGCTTTATCTTAAGCTCATCAAATTCCTTTTTAAGAATGCCAAGTTGAGACTCATATTCTTTAATCTTACTCATAAGCTTATTGTTAGAAATAGCTATCTTTTGTGCCTATTCATAAATGTCCTTAAATGCTTGATATAATTCATCATAAGATAAGATTTGAGTTTCATGATCACTTACATTGGTTTCTTCATCTTGAGCAGCCATTAGGCAAAGGTTAGCCTTTTCTTCTTCACTTGAGTCACTTGAGGAGCTTGCTTCACCATCATCCTAAGCAATGTAAGTTCTTCTCTTCTTACTTGACTTCTTTTGCTTCTTATCTCCCCCTTATTTCTTTAGGTAGATTGGGCAATCCGCCTTGATGTGACCTTGCTTTCCACATTCAAAACAAGTATATGTGATTGGTGTAGAATCATTTTTCTTAATGCCCTTTTTCTAAAAAGTTCCCTTGTCTATTCCCTTCTTTCTCATGAACTTGGTGAACTTTCTAACAAGTAAATTCAAATTTTCATTCTCTGAATTTTCATATTGCTCTTCTTCACTTTCTTCATGTGACATTGTAGTTATCTTGAGAGCCAACCCATTTCTCTTCTTATCAATCTTTTCTTCCTCTTTGAGTCTACCAAGCTCCAATTCATGTTCCCTTAGCTTTCCAAAAATTGTAGCCACATTCATAGTTGTTAAATCCTTAGACTCCGCAATGGGTGTAACTTTGGGTTGCTAAGTTCTATTGAGACTTTTTAGAACTTTGATTTTGAGCTCCTCTTTATCAAATACTTTGCCAAGAGCCATCAAGTGATTCATAATGTGTGTGAAACGTTTCTACTCATCCGTAATACTTTCTCCCGGCAACATCATAAACAGTTCATACTCTTGTATGAGAGTATTCTTCCTTGTTCTCTTAACTTTTGTATTTCCTTCATAAGTTACCTCTAAGTTATCCCAAATTTCTTTTGCACTTGTACATTGCAAAACAAGGAAAAACTCATCAAAAGTCAAAGCAGAGGAAAGTATATTTTTAGCTCTAACATCATATTGAGCATGTCTATTTTCAGCATCTGTATAATTAGAAAATTCTTTTTCTACAGTTTTTCCATCAACTACATGAGTAGGAATAAAAGGACAAGTAGCAACAGCTTCCCATGCATACACCTCTATCAACAAATTTAAGAAAGATTTTCATTCGGATCTTCCAAAATGTCTAGTTTTTTCACCAGTAAAAAAGAGGGGGTCTATTTATAAAAGCACCTTCAGCAAAGGTTTGGTGATGCCCAACCATTTTCAGGATCAAAAACAATTTGAAAGACTTCCAAAACAAGCTATGATTACCAAGTGTTAGATAAAATGGCTAGTAATGAGAAATATCCAAGAGGGGAGTGAATTGGATACATAAAATTTTTATTTGAAAACAAATCTTTAAGGCATCTTTTTGCAAGATCCAAAGAATTTGATTCTTGATATGATGAGAATATATGTGTTGCTTGTATTTACTGTCTCTTATTTCCAAAGTTCAGTTTTAACAAATTGATCAAAATGTAATACAAGAAACTAAGATCAAGATATTAAAAGATTAAGGAAGAAAGAAAGAATCACACAAAGGATTTATACTGGTTCGTTTTCAACCTGAAATCTACATCCAGTATTATTCAAAACAACCTTAGCTTGGACCTTTCCACTATTCAGAATTTGTATACACACAAACTCAGATGCAAATGCAAAACCACATATGCACAACCTTCTTGAAAACCTATCAAGAAAACTAACTATGTAGAAAACCTTTCTACACGAAATGCAACTTGGGTAACCTACCCAAAAACGAATTACAAAACAATATTAAAGGAAAGAATTCACCTATGTAATGAAGATATCAAAAAATGATGCACTTCCAATATTGCCTTCAACTTCTCTTCATGTTGCATGATCAAGATCCATTGAATTCTTGAAGATAAGAAAAATGTTGATCAATGAATAACAGAGATGATGACACTCGGTTTCTAAGCTCTCTCACAATGAAAATGCTAAGTGGTTTAAGAAAAATGGGTGTCACACTTGAAAGCTTTTGAAATTTCATTTTTGTATACCTCATAACAGAGATAATCGATTATTACTAAGGATAATACATTATTTTGTTCTTATCATTACCTGGAAACACTAAAGAACGAAATAGTCAATTATTTCACCAAATAATCGATTAACTACGAAAGGCCCATTTTTGCTTCAGGGTTAAATAATCGGTTATTTCAAGTGGATAATCAATTATCTGCGGACCTTAGGCAATTCTGAAAAAAAAAATACAACCTCGAGATAATTGATTAATATGTTCTTATAATCGATTGTTTTGTTCTTAGATTGAAATCTTGTAATTTTCAAAAAGATTTTCGCACAGATTCAATCCTTAACAAAAAGATACTATGGATCAATGATCTATGGAAACAATCATGAGAAAATTGAAGTAAAACTAGCCTATATGCATGATACACACATATTCACACATTAAAGCTGTAACACACATCCTAAAGGCTAGTGTTCAAATATGGAGCAAAAATTACATTTACATCATCATCAAAACTATAATACAGCAACACTGAGAAAGAATATGATTTTCTCTAAGTCTTCATTCATTACACATATGATAGGCCAGACATGGTGTTTATGTAAGCTAGCTGCATATATAACTTCTTAAGTCATCACCTTTGTTATTTGCACTATGCAGTCTCATAAGAAATTCTGCATTTTGAAAGCTTTACCTTCATCCTCTACTTCAAAGTTGCATTGACCTATTGTTTCTCTTATTAGGTATTACTTTTACACTTAAATTATAGTGTTTATAATTGGAATTTCATATCAATTGTTTTCTCTTCCTCTTTATCAATTTTTACAATAATAGCCAAATATTTTAGTTTTGATTGATTTTGTGTGAGGGAATCTATTTGTGTCCACACCAAATCCTTTCCTAAAATTCTATCTCTCTTTTTTTAACATATCATCTTCTTGATGTGTTTTCTTTCTTAATCATTGTCTCTGTGATTTCTCTTAAAGGGTGAGTTCAGTACATTTCTGCTATGCTTTAGGTGTGCTTTTATATTCAGTCCTTCTGAAAATTTTATTAATGATAAAAGGAATGGATCTTATTCATTGCATTTTACATCATTTTATTAAATTCATGATATTTCTTCCATAATTGAAAAGATTAAGTATCTATGTTGTATTTTATCCATGTCAAAGTAAGTATTAGGCTTCATGTCCTCAATAATGCTTTTTAATTTTCATTTACTTGTTTCTTTTAGGTATTTTGATTTTTTCATGACAAAATAGTCATGGACAAGAGTTGGATAATAGAACCAAGATCATCTAGTTGGTATTTGGATGGATTGAAAAACTTTCTAGATTATGCATTTCAAAATGTTGCCCAAGGAGATCAAATTCTCTGTCCTAGCAAAAATTGCAACAACTGTTCTTGGGGTAAGCAAGAAGAAGTGCATGCATATTTAATATGTGATGGATTTGATAGAAATTATAAGAAATGGATTTTTCATGGAGAAGGTGGCTCTTCAAAAAGGGAATATGATAATGAACAAGAGAAATTTAGTATGCATGATAATTTGGATAGCTTGTTAAAAGAGACTTTCATGATGACAACAGATTTAGGAGAAAATGAATCTGATGACATTATAGATGAAGATAATGAATAGCTTGATAATGAAGAGCTTGATACTGAAACAACTAGGTTGAAGAAGTTGGTACATGATGCCCACCAAGAAGTAAACCTTGGTTGTAAAAATTTCTCCAAATTACCATTTATTGTTTGTTTGCTGCATATTAAGAATCTCCATGGTTGGAGCAATGTGTCATTTAATATGTTGTTACAATTGCTAAGAGAGTTGCTTCTTGAAAACTCTTGTTTGCCTTCAACATTCCAAGATTGCAAGTTATCATTAAGGACTTAGGTTTCAGTTATGAAAAGATTCATGCTTGTCCTAATGATTGTATCTTAATTCGAAAGGAGTATGAGAATGCATATATATGTCCTAAGTGTCTCTTTTCTAGATATAAAGAAAAGAAGCTTCAAAATTCTAGAAGAAAAGTTCCTTGCAAGGTAGCTTCACTTCCAATTCCAACCAAAGTTTTGAGGTACTTTCCTTTAAAACAAAGGATCAAGAGGCTATTTATGTACAATAGAAATGTATTGAACTCACCTTTTAAGAGAAATCACAGAGACAGTGATTAAGAAAGAAAACACATCAAGAAGGTGATATGTTAAAAAAAAAAAAAAGATAGCATTTTAGGAAAGGATTTGGTGTGGACACAAATATATCCCTTCACACAAAATCAATCAAAACTAAAATATTTGGCTATTATAGTAAAAAATTGATAAAGAGGAAGAAAAAACAATTGATATGAAATTCCAATTATAAACACTATAATTTAAGTGTATAAGTAATACCTGGTAAGATAAACAACAAGTCAATGCAACTTTGAAGTAGAGGATGAAGGTAAAGCTTTCAAAATGCAGAATTTCTTATGAGACTGCACAATGAAAATAACAAAGGTGATGATTTAAGAAGTTATATATGCAGTCAGCTTACATAAACACCATGTTTGGCCTAGAATATGCTTCCATGACTCCCCTTGCTTTTAATTTCTAATACCTTTTCCTTTCTTAAATTGGAAGAAATAATATTTTGAAATACTGAATTAGGCAGAGAGGATTGGTTACAAGTTGCTAAACGCTCTCGATTAAATTTTTTTTTTTCTTAGTTGTTATATTAAAAAATTTAGATGCATTAACTTAACCCTCGGTCCCCTTCATAAATGCAAAAGAACACATTCCTACTACACCTGAATTATTTGTTTGAAAACATAACCAGGAAGATCCTTTTCATTGCAACTAATGTGATGACAACTACAACAGTAAATTAGCTATGTGAGTGAATTGATCAAGTAAATTAATCGAGGTTGTGAAATTTCAGATTTAAATCTGATCATAGATAGAGAGACAAATCAATGCATAATTCCATTACATGCTTGGAGTGAAGTGGTTATTACCTGGTCTGCAAGAAGAGTAACGTTTGAACCAGCTACAAGTGCCATAACTTTAAACTTATCTGGATTCTCTGCCACAATCTATGTGAAAATTAGGATTAGTCTCCCTATATATAAGTGTAGTCATATTGTACTCCTTATCAGAAAATAATATTGAGTTCTTAATCTCCCTTTTCAAGTTGGTATTTGAACCTATCCAATCTTGAAGTGAATTGTTTAAGTAACCATAGGTCCTAATAAATTAAAAAACAAAGACTGTGGAATTGTTTCAGATAAAAATAGATTGTCAAGTTCATATCACAAGAAAAATGAAATACAAATAATGCAACCATGAAGGGGGGAAAAGTAAAAATGTAATTACAGAATTTTCAAAAGTATTAAATGCAAATGCCTTTTTAGTCTTAGATATATTTCCTTCTTAGATAGTTTTAAAAAATAATTAGACCACTATTTTAGAAAGGTTTAGCATTTCCTGTATTAAAAGAAAAAGACACTTCAGAAAAAGACACTTCATATCACAAGAAAAATGAAGTACAAATAATGCAACCATGAAGGGGGAAAAGTAAAAATGTAATTACAGAATTTTCAAAAGTATTAAATGCAAATGCCTTTTTAGTCTTAGATATATTTCCTTCTTAGATAGTTTTAAAAAATAATTAGACCACTATTTTAGAAAGGTTTAGCATTTCCTGTATTAAAAGAAAAAGACACTTCAGAAAAAGACACTTCATATCACAAGAAAAATGAAGTACAAATAATGCAACCATGAAGGGGGAAAAGTAAAAATGTAATTACCGAATTTTCAAAAGTATTAAATGCAAATGCCTTTTTAGTCTTAGATATATTTCCTTCTTAGATAGTTTTAAAAAATAATTAGACCACTATTTTAGAAAGCTTTAGAATTTCTTGTATTAAAAGAAAAAGACACTTCAGAATCCTTAACAGATTATAAAAAATTAAAAGATATCTTTAAAATTCTCAAAATATTAAATGCTTTTTTTTCATTATTCACTATAAAAATTACTAAGATATATAGAAAAGATTGATATATATCTATAAGTGAGAATTAAGAGTATTTCTAAATTATTTTAAATAATATGCTCCAAACAAACTGTTATGCTGATTGTGAGATAAAAGTGTATAGGAGCACACTCAACTCCATCATAAATGCCTAGAAATAGACTAATATGAAAAGCTTCTAAATCAAGTCCAAGGAAAATCAGTTGTCATGAAATTTTAATAGAATAAGGCAAAAGGCAATAAGCAACCTTGTAAATGAGGGGGAGTGTATGTTATTAAAAGGTATAACCATGTAAGTAGATTTCTAAAAGAAAGTTAAAATTTCAAGAACAACAAGATAGCTAGAATGCAAGAGTATACTCACCATATCTCAGAACTATGACGACATCTCCCAACACAACAATCAAAAAGACTTGAATAAGTCGTTCTGTTCTGTTTTGTTCTGTTCAATGTCATATGGACAAAATAAACCAAGCTGGACATAAGGATCAGAGACAAAAATAAAAGAAAATATTGAAAGGATAAACAATTAAAAAGGATAAAATATATAAATAAACAATTCAGATTACGAATAACTAATTTAAATTTGACACATTAGAATTGCCTTTTAAAAAAATATATGATGAAGAAATCAATAAACATAGATACCATGCAAATCAGTAAACAAAGAGAGACCAATCACTCATCAGGTTCAAAAATGCTGAAGTTATGTCTCAATATAACAAAATAAGAGATATGCCACAAATTTATATTCCTCGTATGATGGTCCAGCCACTTGAGCATTAACACAAACACATAGAATGCGAGAACTAGAAGAAAATATAAACCACACAACTTTTCCTTAAAGGCTTGAGAATAACAAGTTACCTTTTCAACAATCGCACGTGCAATTCTAAGAGAGATTAAGAAAAAAGTGCCCCAATGAATTGTTGAGTCCTTCATGTAAGTGTGTGATGAAGAAATCACGAATTACACTCATTAACCCAATAATTCCTTATAATCAATTTTTTAAAAGAGGAATGCACAAAAATGGCTTGTACTTTCTACGATGAAATTAGAGCTTCATGATTCTAAAATCACAGAACCATACAAGGGTTTGTAAATCGTGAATTTGCGAGAAAGAGTGTGAGCATAGAAAAGAGAGGGAGAAAGAGAGTGAGCATAGAAAAGAGGGAGAAAGAGAGCTAACGATGATGGACTTCACATGAGGGACAACAAAACGCAAATTCCGAATGAAGCACAAATGCAAAGCGTCGATGAAGGGTTTTGGGTAGAAAGGTCGCACAAATGCAAAAGCGTCGATGGAAGGTTTTGGGTAACCTGAGTAATTTGAGTAGAAATTTCTTTTAAAATGTTCCCACCGCATTTTGTTTGTTTCAAAATGTTACCACCGCATTTTTGTAAAAGAAAAGTGTTACCACCAATTCTTTTAAAATGTTACCACCGCATTTTGTAAATGAAAAGTGTTACCACCGCTTAGGAGTGAAAGTAGGCCAGGCTGTCCGTCCTGGGCCTATGGCTCAACCCGTTAAAGGCCTAGTTTGGCCCGACTCATTTAGCAAAAATGTTAAGTTCAAGCTTTTTATAAAGCCTTTTTAGTTAAATAGGTCAGGCCATAGGCCTTAAAAAAGCCTTTTAAGTCTGACGAGCTGACCTGTTTAGCAACATTTTTTTTTAATAAAAATATTATTATTAATATGATATATAATATTATAATTATTTTTAATAACAATGTTTTTGGCTTAAAGTGTAAGTTTATTTTAGCATTTTGTCATCTAGTATAGGAGGGGTGCTTTTCATGAACGGGGTGGAGTGGCTTGGTTGGAAGGGAGTGCTATTAGCTATTTTGTGATTCATTTTTTTTTTACCCTTGTTACTGAATTTGTTACATGTGCCAAATTTGATTTTAATAATATTATTTTCATTTGCTTATAAAAAAAATTAAAACTAAAAGCATGTTATTAGAACGAAACGAAAGAGTGAGCCATGGCCTAGTTTGATAGTTTATTTGATCAATTTGATTTTATTAAATTGTTTTGATTAGTTTTCGAAAGCAAAAGCAAAAAGTGTTAATTGATCAATTGACATGATTTAAGGCCTTAATATGAAATAGACCCTTTAAATAGGCTCACGGGTCAGGCCGAACTTATATAAAGGTCAGGCCAGGCTAGACCTAAAAAATAGGTTTGTCACGGGTAATAGGTTCAGGCTTAAGCTGTAAAATTATAAATTAGGCTAAGCCAGACTTAGGTAAGGTCCAGTCTGGCCTGACCCATTTTCACACCTACCACCGCTTAATCCTTTAAAAGAAGAAATAAAACTTTTTGAAATTTGTAAAGGGGCATGTTTCTCTTTGACACTTTTTTAAGATGTTAAATATAAATATTTTAAAATAACTTCATTTTTATATTTTAAAAAAATCAAATTCTTAACAAAAGTTGAAAAAAATAAAAATATTGTTCTATTGACCATCTCTGTGAAAAGATAATAATTTTTATTGTTAAAAATATCGTAACGTTTATTATTAAAATGTTGCAAAAAAGTATAATATAAGGTCAATTAGTAACATTTTACTGAGTGTTAGTGAAAAAATGTTGCTAAATGTCATTTGTGTAGTAGTGAAGGGGACTTAAAATAGAATTTCCAGTTCACATCGTAGAAAATTCAACGAAATTATTTGTAAAAGTAAATCAAATATTTGAAGTAGCACCACTTTCGACACAAAGCGCACATGTAAAACTTCTGGTAGTCTAGCTAGCCTTAGATGTTTGAAAGAAAAATATGTAAAACTCAACTATGGGTCATCAACCCCGCCGAACAGGGAACTTGGAGTTAGCTTAGTAGCATGAATAGTAGAACATCTCAATCCTTGAAGCTTAATTGCAAATTTTACTGTTCAACTTTCATTATTTTATAAATTTTACTATTTAAGTTTTATTTTTACAAATCTTACCATCTAAGTTTTCAATTTTTGTATATTTTACTACCATTGATGTTTCACAAGAAAAAGAAGTTAAAGAAAATACAAAAAGACATCATTTTGCTACAAATGTGATGATAAAATGCGTAAAAATTGAAAATTTAGATAGTAAAATTCATAAAATGATGACAGTTGAGTGGTAAAATTCGCGAAAAAATAACTTGAATGGTAAATGAAAGTTTGGTGGTAAAATTCACAAAAAAAAAACTTAAATAATAAAATTCGTAAAATAATAAAAGTTGGATGGTAAAATCTGCTATTAAGCCTAAATTATATTATAATATTCCATTTCAATTTTTTTTCATTAATTTTATTCTTTGGTTCATCTCCTATGTGTGAAGGGAAAGATGTAAAACCAGACCAATTAAAACAACCGAAGGCATAGGCTTTGATTATTTTTATTTAATCTTGCAACAATTATTACAGCCAAAGCATTTATTTAGTCTCACACTTGACTTTTCAAAGCCAGTCAGTGGTGCATCATGCAGTTGATGACCAAACTTTCCGAAACTGAACCACCAATGCACTGTTCTCAGTGACCACCAAGCGCCTGTTTCCATTGCGATCAACATAAACCCCAATACCCACACACGTGCCATCGTCACGTGCACAGAACAAAAGCTTATAGGCCAAGCGACGCCTAGAGCTGTTGCTGTTGTGTTGAAGTGATGCTGGGAAGCTTTCTCAAACGTAAACGAACCGCGGCACGGAGTTGAAGCCAATGTCCAAACTGAGGCCTTCGTAGATGTTGCGGATTCGGTACGGAGATGAAATCGTCAGAGGTAACCCCCAAGAGTAATCATTGCAGGACTGCACAATAGTGAGAGGGCAAGTTTCGTTTCCTGTTACGGTTAGTTCTATTCCGCCACCGCCCGACGCGGGCAGTGAGGCGACGTAGTATGCGCCACCGTTTCGAAGAGGTTCGCCGTCCGAATCGAAGATAAACTCGTCGGCGGTGGCTCAAGGGAGGTGTGAGGTGAAGAAGACAGAAAGCAGAAAGAGAGCAAACAGCAACGTAGTGCTCTTCATTCGGGCTGGCTGTGAATTATAGGCTTGATTTTCTTGTTCAGTGCTGTTTGAAGAAGCAACGTTAGAATAATGAGCTATTTATAGGCGTAAGTGCATGCTGGTTATAAAGCGGGTTTTGGATAAACATGAAAAGGGATGAAAGGAAGTACAATAATTAAGGTTTAAATATATTTGTATTCTTTATAATTTAATAATTTTTTATTTTTTATTCTTGCAAAAAAAATAATTTGTTTTAATCCTTATAAATTATGTTTGTTTTATTTTCCGTCCTTACAACAGTTTAGATAACATTTTTTTACAGTTCAAAATATTTTTTCATTATTCAAAGCGTCATCTAAAACGCTTTAAGGACAAAAAATAAAACAAACATAATTTGCAAATACTAAAACAAAAATAATGTAAGGACGAAAAGCAAAAGAACACTAAATTGTAATGACTAAAAATGTATTTAAGCCTAAAATTAATATAGGTGTAATTGCATTTTTAATTTAGTTTTCTTAAGCAATTTTGATCTTCATAATTCTAATTATGCTAATTGAATTACTCAATTTTTTTCCCTTTTACAATTTGACCATTCCTTCCTGATTCCATCCTAGTTTTTTATTTTATTTTTTTAAGAAGCAATAGGTTATATCATTATAAATGAGTACAGGGGTACTCAACCCATGTACAACCTTACACTCACATATGCCAGCCAATGTTTCCTTTAGGATCCAGCAGAACAACACTTAAAAATTAAGACCACCCAGCAAAACATGATACCTAAAAAATAGGACTGCAGATTGAAACAGAGAAGTGCATTTGAAAACACTATCTAAAGGTAGAAGCAATACATATATCAGGGTTTAAACACCAATCAGACAAGAAACAATGGCCAACTTGTTGTGGTGGCAAACTGAATAATTACAATATACCAACTAAAAGCACTTAATTTATGAACTGGTACGCTGATTGTATTAACTTAATTGCCGTGTTCTTAATACTTATTGGTAAATTACTATTTGTATGATAATATTGAACAACAAAAGTAATGTTTTTTTTTTCCTATTCTCAGCATATTAATGACTTTAATATTAAATGGAATTAGAATGAGTGGTCTTAACTGTAAATATATAACAGAAAACTTGAAGAACCCAAATGCTTAATTAGAACCTAAGAAATCAAAATTCCACAATTACAATACCAAAAAATTAATATTAAATACAATTAAACCTAACTTAAAATATGATTTTTTTTATAATATTATTATTTTCATCTTAATTCAAGTTTTTTTTCTCAATTAAGTCATTTTTTCTTTCATATTTCAATGAATTCACCACCGATAGATTGATTGTTAAATATATTTTTATAATTAAAAAATTGGTTAATAGATTAATGATTTTATGATCTGAAGAATTCTTAAACTGAATATTTGTTCAAATTAAGAAAGTTTAACGAGTTGGGACTTTTTAGCTTGGAAGAAAAAATAACTAATTGACAAGAACTTGAAATTAACCTAGTATAATAAAACCTATCTTTAACTGAAGATTAAACTTGATTTGAAATTGAATTAAAGTGGGTTTGAGCTCCAATCTTATAACTACCTTGTAACCACTGTTTTTTTTTTTTAATCAGCAACCTTGTAACCACTGTTATTGCTCATTAATTAATAATTCATAAAATAAGAACATTTTCTTAATTCTGCATTTAAGTTGTTTGCTTCTTTTTCCTACGTTTATCCAATACTCATTTAAATGAATATTTTAAACAAAGATAAATTGGTAACTGACGCAACCCTAAAAATGACACATTTATCTTTTGGATAATCATGTTATCGGTACGAAGTATCCACTAGTTTTGTCGACAACTAATCTCCATCAAGAAATCTGGCTAGTCACCTTAAGTGATATCTCCCTTTTAATCACATTTTTTTCATCCATAAAACTCGAATTCAAAACTTTATTTAAAAGGACCAAGCATAATTCCATTCGAACAAATGACTTATTGGTGATACATTTACCTTTAATTATTAATAATGTTTGCTATTCCACCATAAATAATAATAATAATAATAATAATAATAATAATAATAATAATAATATTTGCTTTGAATTCTAACCATGCAAAATTATTGCATGACAGTTATTTTTATCTTTTTAATAGTATTACTTTTATTTAGTCATGAATATTCTCCTTGTTTATTCCTTGAGCATGATCATTCTCACCCTCTCTTTCTTTTTCTCTCTTGTTCTTTTACTGTGCACATACTGCTGGGTTGTTTATTTTAATTTGTAATATTTACGCTTTCCAATCCATTAATTTTGTTAAGAAAAATGTGTAGCTGCACCTACTTGTTCCTTGTTATTTGCATCAGTATCCTTTCACCTCTTTTTTTTTTCGAGAAAAAGAGTTGTGCACTAATAGTGTAAAATATTTTTACACTGTCATCAAATCACAATTATTGTTGTTAAGATCGCTAGTATGCTCGTGGAATCACACGATTCTACGCATCACCAATGGTGTTCCGTGCTGAATGGTTTACAGGATTGCGTGGAGGAGGGATCGTGGTGTAATCGCGATCTTGAACGTATACTCGTGTAATCGACGATCTGTGACGAGTTGTGTTAGGGGTAGAAAATTGAGTCGAAACTCTGTTTGCGCCATTGCCGAACGTCGAAGCCGCTCTGCAACCACCGATTAGCGTCGTTGTTGGTCGCTGCGAGGCAGTTACTGTTGGGTACCAGAGTAACAAAACAATAACTCGCAACTAAAATAAGAGATGAGAAAAAATAAGAATTGACACTCAATATTTTAACGTGGAAAACCCTCTTATGAATAAGGAAAAAACCACGGGCAAGACCAGAGAAATATTTTTACTAAGTGGAAGAAAATTACAACCTCTCTCTAACTATAAGGAGAGAACAATTACACTCTCTCTTACAATAGGAGAACACACACACTACTAGTGTTGCTACCTCTCTCTCTAAGATTACTACAATTGTAGTGGGATTAAAAGATGTGTAAAATAGCTTGCTATTTATAGGCAAAGCTTGGAGCATATGCATTAAATGTTACAACAAAATTTCTACCCTTCCAACCAATTTTACAGCCTAGCATAGTAGAGTTGAAATTTTTCCCCAAGCCTTTGTTGACTTATGCCACAAAGTGGCTTTACGGGTTCATAATCTCCCACTTAAAGCTACTTTTGTGAGCTTTCAAATATCTCTCTACCTTGCCATTTCTTTGTTGCTTATGTTTCTGATAGGCCAAAGGAGTATCGACACCATGTAAACTTGTTTGTATTGATTGGCTTCATCATAACATCTGCTAGGTTATCTTTGGTGTGAATCTTCTGCATGTCCACGCTTCCTTCCTCTACTACTTCTCTGACAAAGTGATATTGAACACCTATGTGCTTTGTCCTAGAATGAAAGGCTCGATTCCTTGCAATGTGCAAGGCACTTTGACTATCACAATACACAGTAGTCTTTTGCTGCTTGTGCCCAAGTTCTTCCAATAGCCTTGGAATCCAAATAGCTTCCTTGCATGCCTGGGTAGCTCCCATGTACTCAGCTTCTGTAGTAGACAAAGCTACAACAGTCTATAATTTGGATAACCAGCTTACCGCCCTTCCTGCAAGTGTAAACACATAGCTAGTAGTAGACTTTCTTTTATCAAGATCACCTGTAAAATCTGAATCAACATAGCCCCTGACAATAAATTTTGATCCTTCAAAACATAATGCAACATCCGAGGATCCTTTGATGTACCTAAGGGTCCTCTTAACAGCATTCCAGTGCTCTCTACCAGGATCTGCCATGAACCTACTAACCGCTCCCACTGCTTGTGCAATGTTTGGTCTTGTACAAATCATGGCATACATAAGGCTTCCCACCGCTGATGCATACGGTACTCGAGTCATTTCCATCCTCTCTGCTTCATTGCTAGGACTCATACTTGAGGATAACTTATAATTGACAGGAAATGGGGCAGAAATTGGCTTACAGTCTTGCATGTTGAAGCGCCGCAAGACCTTTTGTAAGTAATTCTTCTGTGAAAGCCAAAGCTTCCTATCTTTTCTGTCTTGGTGAATTTGCATCCCTAAAATCTTGTTTGCAGGTCCCAAGTCCTTCATATCAAACTCCCTAGCCAACTCTGCCTTCAATTCTTGGATTCGATCTTTGTTGGGGCCTACCACCAACATGTCATCCACATACAACAGCAAAATGATGAAATCATTATCATCAAACCTATTGTAGTACGTACAATGGTCTGAACTCAGTCTGTTGTAACCAAGGCTAATAATGAAGGAATCAAATCTCTTGTACCAACATCTTAGCGCCTGCTTTAGACCGTACAAAGATTTGGTCAACCTACAAACCAAGTTTTCTTTTCCTTGTTCTTTAAAGCCTTCCAGTTGGAGCATATATATCTCCTCTTCAAGTTCTCCATGGAGAAAAATAGTCTTTACATCAAGTTGCTCAAGATGTAAATCAAATGCAGCACACATAGCCAGAATAACTCTAATTGTTGTCAATCGAACAACTGGCGAGAATATCTCATTGAAATCAACACCTTCTTTCTGAGCATATCCTTTGACCACCAATCTTGCACGATATCGTTCCACTTGATCATTGCCATATCGTTTGATCTTGTATACCCATTTGTTTCCGATGGCTTTTCGACCCTTTGGAAGTTCAACAAGTTCCCATGTCTTGTTTCTATGCAAGGCTTCCATTTCTTCATGCATTGCTGCCATCCATTGAGAAGCATCTGAATTGCTCAAAGCCTCTTGAAAGGTTGATGGTTCTCCCTCTTCAGTTAGAAGACAGTATGCATCATGGCTTGCCATGACAAACTGTGAGTGCCAACTTGGTTTAGATTTTTGTCGTGTTGATCGTCGAAAACCTTCTTCGTCATTGACCTCATTTGGTTCTTGTTCTTCATGCTCTTGTTCTGCTTCAGAAAAGTCATCTTCTCCAGACATCTTCTCTATCTGCACTATAGTAGTGTCTTTGGTAGTGCTGTCATTTTTCTACTCACTTTGCAATTCATTTTCTCCAAAAACTACATCTCTGCTAACAACAACCTTGCGGGCAGTGGGATCCCACAAGCGATACCCCTTAACATTGTCAGCATAACCCAAGAATACACATTTTCTGGATTTTGGATCCAACTTTGTTCTTTCTTGGGAGTTGTACATCACGTACACAGGACATCCAAACACATGTAAGGAAGAATAATCAGCTGGTTTGCCTTTCCACATCTCCATTGGCTTTTTTAAACCAATCGCTGTTGATGGTGACCGATTTACCACAAAACAGGCGATTTTAACTGCTTCTGCCCAAAAAGATTTGGCTATTCCCGCTGTTCTCAGCATAGCTCTTATTCTATCTAGGAGAGTTCTGTTCATCCGCTCTGCCACACCATTCTGCTGAGGTGTATGTGGAACTGTGAATTGTCTTAAAATACCCTCTTGTTTGCAGAATGCTAAAAAGTCACCATCTACAAATTCTCCTCCATTGTCTGTCCTCAAGCACTTAATTCTTTTTCCAGTTTCAAGCTCCACTTGTGCTTTGAATTCCTTGAATACTGGAAACACATCTGACTTCTTCTTAATTGGGTACACCCACAATCTCCTGGAATAATCATCAATGAATGATACAAAATACTTTGCTCCTCCCAAGGATACTTCTGGTGATTCCCACACATCCGAATGGACCAAGTCTAGTATGTGTTTGCTTCTAGTAGTTACTTTAGCAAACTTCAATCTATGTTGCTTACTTATCACACAATGCTCACAAAACGGTAAATTGACCGTTTTGAGCCCAGGCAGGAGATTACGTTCCGTAAGGACTTTCAGGCCTCGCTCTGACATATGTCCAAGTCTACGATGCCACATCATTGTTGCTTCTTCTTGACTTGTTGCTGCAACTGATGCATCTGCTTCTTGCAACGTATCTCCTAAAAGCATGTATAGATTAGCTGTGATCTTCTCAGCCTTCATCACTACAAGATTGCCTTTCACTACCTTTAAGATCCCACCTTTAGTATGAATCTTGCAACCGAGATCATCCAATTGCCCAATAGACAATAAGTTCTTCTTCAAGCCCTTCACATGGCATACCCCTTGAAGTGTGCGAACAGTACCATCGTACATTTTTAATTTGACAGTACCGACTCCTTTCCAAGGCATGATCATTTCCCATGAACACGGATCCTTCCGAGATAGGTTTATAAGTGCAAAACCAATCTCGACGTGGAGTCATGTGCCAGGTTGCACCCGAATCCAATATCCAACAATCATGAAGTTGTCTTTCGCCTTTAGAACTAATTGCTACTTCACTATACAAGACTTCTCCATTATCTGAGGTACTTGCAACGCAACCTTGAGAGGTTGATGCTTCAGAATTCTTTCCTCCATTCTTCTTGTGCCAACAATCTTTCTTCAAGTGCCCTCTCATGCCACAATTGTAGCATTTAATGTTCTTCCTTCTTCGAGACTTTGATCTACCATGATTTTGACTCCCACTAGAGCCACGTTCCGTTGATCTACCTTTCGTCATCGTTAAAGCTTCTGCTTGCTTGGAATTTTCCAGCCTATCTTCCTTATTCTTTCGCCTAGATTCTTCTTCAAGAATAGCTCCGGCAACATCATCAAAGGTTAGACGGCCGACAATATTATTGTTTGTTATGTTGATGATGAGTTGATCATACGAATCTGGTAAACTTTGAAGTAGAAGCTCTGCCCACTCATTTTCTTCTACATTGAAATCTGACGCAGAAAGTTGAGCGAATAGAGTATTCAGATTGTTGATGTGGTTCATCACTGAAGTGGACTCACTCATTCTAAGAGTGTAGAGTTTCCTCTTTAAGAATATTCTGGTGTGAAGTAACTTGATCTCGTACAATTTGTGGAGAGTATCACAAATCTCCTTCGCGGTCTTCTTCTCCGCAACACTGGACAAAACCGAATCCGCCATTGCTAAGTGCAAATTGGCAACAGCATTGTCATCCATCTCTTTCCACCTTTCATTAGTGATCTCCGCAGGTCTGCCTTCAATTGCATCTTGACAATTGTCCTTGCTCAAAATTGCTTTTATCCTCAATTTCCATAGGGAGAAATTATTCCCGTTGAACTTCTTAATCTCGTATTTTGCTGCCATGGTTTCACACTAAAGAACTGACTTACACAACTTCCACCGTATATAGTACCGCCTACTGGAACAGTGATTGTAGACCGTGAACCAGTACACCAGGTAAGTTCCCAGGAAAGAGAGGTGGGTCACCAACGGACCTGCTTAAATACCAAGTCTTTCCTTAGCCAGAACTTTCCTAGACATGCACTTACACATTACCTCACTCTATATCCGGTAACAAGAATAATTCTTTTCTGATGTGGTAGATCAGACTATACCGCAACCACATAGCATACTAAGAATTTTCTCCGGCACTATACCAGCGTACCAGCGTGTATCGCAGCGGAACAATATCAGAACCTATTGGCTCTGATACCACTATTGGGTACCAGAGTAACAAAACAATAACTCGCAACTAAAATAAGAGATGAGAAAAAATAAGAATTGACACTCAATATTTTAACGTGGAAAACCCTCTTATGAATAAGGGAAAAACCACGGGCAAGACCAGAGAAATATTTTTACTAAGTGGAAGAAAATTACAACCTCTCTCTAACTATAAGGAGAGAACAATTACACTCTATCTTACAATAGGAGAACACACACACTACTAGTGTTGCTACCTCTCTCTCTAAGATTACTACAATTGTAGTGGGATTAAAAGATGTGTAAAATGGCTTGCTATTTATAGGCAAAGCTTGGAGCATATGCATTAAATGTTACAACAAAATTTCTACCCTTCCAACCAATTTTACAGCCTAGCATAGTAGAGTTAAAATTTTTCTCCAAGCCTTTTTTGACTTATGCCACAAAGTGGCTTTACGGGTTCACAGTTACGTTATGCTTCTTCACATTTACAGATGATCGGGTGCTGAAGGCCAATGGGCCCATGGGCCCAACGTTTTTAAAGTTGTTTTTCTTCTTCTTCTTCTTTGTAGTTTATTAGACATTAGTAATTTATTTTGAGCCATGTTTTTCTCTTTTTATTTGTTTTTTAAATAAGCATGGGAAATAATATAAAAATTAAACTAAATAATAATAATAATAATAATAATTATTATTATTATTATTATTATTATTATTATTATTATTATTATAAACTAAACAATAATAGTAAATAAATATAATAAACTATTTAAAACATAACATATAATATAACAAACTAAATAATATTAATAAAAACTAAATAAAACATTACATATAATTATGAATTTTAATTCTATTAATCTAGATCATATGAATTATTATGATTATGATTTTTTAATTTAAGTTGATTTAATATTGAGATTTAAAGGTTATTTTTTTATCTGTTATATTTTATGTATATGTAAATGTAATATTACATATAAGTATTTTAGGTAGGAACGTAGGATCTTACGATCCGAGTTACGATCCCCGAGCTACGATCTTTTATCTCCCTTTTGATCCTAGATAAAATCTCGATTTTAACAACATTGATCACAACCCACCATTTATGGTAAGTTTGTTGACTTTTACAAAAAATATCTTAAAAGTCATTCAAACGGTGATTTGTGATTAGATGACAGTGTAAAACTATTTTACACTGTCAGTGTATCACCATTAAACTCTTTTTTTTTCGTTATGGATGCATTATTTTAATGCATCAATTTTCTTCCTTTTACACTAAGGTTGAATTTTGCTTTGTATGGATTATATTTGTTATTTATTTATGCACAACATTTTGCATCGGTTTTCTTCTACTTTTATTTTGTTAAGTTTTGGTTTAAATAGATTTAAGGAATTATTTATTCAAAATAATAACAAATTATTATTATTATCTCCTTATATATATAAACGTATAGGAAATATATATAGTGGGATGACTTATCTTATATGAGAGTGAGATGAATAAATATTGATCACTAGATCTTATTTGAATGGTCAAGATTAAAATAAACTAAGTCATGTGAATTTTTTAAAAAGTCGCATGACTTTTTTAAGTAGTCACATAACATTAAATATTGACCATCCATGTATAATTATAAAATTAAGATGAGTGTCTAATTTCATTTTTTTTTTTAAATTCAAAGATTTAAATCACTAAAAAAGAAATTTAAGGACTAAAACTAAAATTCAATTATTTTTTTTTTAAATCTAAAATTATATTTAATCCTGCAACCAAATTAAAGAATGAAGATTCTTCATTAAAACTTTTGAGTCATAATATCAATCAAGGAAACAGATTTTCACTGTCAACAATTATACTTAAATTTTATCCTTTTTTTTTTTTTTCTATTTTTCCAAATTTTCAGTTAGAGGGCTGCCGAATCTACCACAAACCAGACCGCTTCAGCTTAATAAAATTTCAAATCAAACAAGTTAGTTCAAAATGATTTCAGTCATCTTTTATATCAAGCTAGCCGAACAAAGAGGAGGTATAGTGGAAATGATCAAGATTAGGAATTGGTTATGGATTAAAGCCAAAACTGAAAACAGATCCTTGTCCTTTTATTAGTGTGGTCAAATCCTCTTTTAAGTATGTCTTGTTATGATTTTTGTTGAATACATTATCATGTAATGGGCAGGGGTACTCTTTGTACTTCACCTCCTAATATATATATATATATATATATATATATATATATATATATATATATATATATATATGAATTTGCTAACATAAACTCATTAAAAAATTAGAAGATGTATATTAGCATTATGCACCTTTTCACTTGGACAAAAAAATCATTATTTATTTGTTCTACATCATCCTAAAATAAAGGAGTGCTATGTAATTTTACTTTAAAAAAAATCACTTTTCTTTTCTCTTTCCCACGTAAACCCCTTTTCTCTTCCTTACGTTCTCTTTCCCGCATTTCCTCTAACGCTATTCACCTCCTCCGCGTTGCAACTTTGGTGAGCACCAGCACCAATTGCCTTAAACACTACATCTTTTTTACATCCCAATTTATTGTCAAATTACATGTTCAGATCGTCTCAGTCTTCGTTTCAATTTGCAAATTGGCATAATCTCTAGCGAGATTTCAATAATGGTTGTCGTTGGACCAGTGGCGGAAGAATATGATGCATGTAACAAAGGATCAATTTCAAGAAGAAAAAAAATTCAAGTAAACAAATAAAATCACAAGTTGAGATTGATGGAGAAAGAAAGGGGAAATTTTATGTGGGAGTTGTTGATAGGAGGGGAAGGTTTATACAGCTTCAAAGAATGCATAAGCACGACATCGGAAAAGAGAAAAGAGGATTTTGGGAATTTATATATTCAAAAAATAAATAATAAATAAACTAAAATTACATGGTTATCCTTTATATTATGTTGGTTTAAATAAAGGAGGAATGAATTTTTTTTCCAAGTGAAAAGGTGCAGGGTGCTAACATATATTTTCTATTTTTTTAGTGGATCTTTGTTATCAAATCCCATATATATATATATATATATATATATATATATATATATATATATATATAAAGCTAGCCGAGCTAACTTATTGAATTCGAACAATATCGACCCTCCTATTTATGTTTGGTCTGTAATTTAATGCTTTAGAAGATTATGCCAACTAGCAACTGCAACGTCCAAACAGTAGCAAGTGCAATAACTAAACTCAGTTGGGGATTGAGAGCGAACACTAAGGTGTGTATTTCTCTCCCAACATAATTTATTTCATATCTAAAGTGGCATTATCAGGATTCGAACCCTGGATAACTTGGTTAAGGAACACAAACCACTACCACTTGTACTAATCAATGTTGGTTCCAAACAGTAGTATTTATTAAGTCGATTAATGATATGGGTGGTCTACTCTAGAAAAATGGACAAAAGCCAAGTATGGGTGATGGCCAATTAATCGATACACGCTTCACTAGAAAAATGAATAAAAATATGAAATCGACCTCGTGTATGAACAAAAGCCAAACATTTGTGAAGGCCTATTGATTGATACGGTTTACATGATTCTCTATAAAAATGAACAAAGATACGAGATCGTCCTTGTGTGTGTGAAATTTAATGCTTTAGAAGAGGATACCAACGAGCCACGTCCAACAAAGAGTGCATGTTATAGTATTATATTATGTATGAATTAATATGGATGATCTACTACTTTAGGAAAGAACACTTGGGTGATGGTCTGTTGATTGATATACCGACATGCTTCAGAAGAAAAATCAACAAAATTAATTATCAAGGGAGCCTCGCTAAATGCCTACGAATTAATAAATCATAGAGTAAATTACACGGACTCTTCCTCAGTTTTACATATATTATACCGACACTCTCTGCCTTTTTATACCATACAAAAAAAACTCCTATTTGTTGGTTCTAAATTACACGGACCCCCCTGAATTTTATCTATATTACACGGATCTCCCTGAATTTTACTTATATTACATCGACACCCCTGCTTTTTTGAACTACAGAGGGTCAAAAGTAATGTTTAAAAAAGCAGGAGATGTCGGTGTAATATATGTAAAACTCAGGAAGGGTCCGTGTAATTTACTCTAAATCATATTTGGTGCATGCGATTCACGTTGGACATTTAACACATAGTGAAGGTCATTTACTAGAGCCTAAAGGTAGTAAGTATATATATTATTCTTTGATTTCCTAAAAGGGATATGCATTATAAAAGAAAAATGTAAAAATATAATCATTAATTAGAAAATTAATAATTTAAAAATAAAAAATTATGTTTCAAAATTTTCATAATTAATATTATATACATTTATTTAATTACAATTTTAATTATTAATTTTTTAATATAACAATTATAATTTTGTATTTTATTTTTTAAAGTGTATCCTCGTTTGGAAAAACAAAATATGCACGATAAATTAGGGTAGTATAATATTATAATATATATTATCTATCTTTAGAACCGGCTACGGGCCCTGTCTGGAGGTGCGACGGCACGTGGCTCACGGCTAAAAGGGACCCAATTTTTTTTAAAACAATTATATTGTTGTGTCATAATTTTTTCTATATACTTATTTTATTATTGTAAATAGATTGAAATTATTATTTTATTTCATGTCTTTTTTTGTTAAAATTAAAATTTAACATGTGATCAAAAAGTATTATCCTATTAATTGTTAGTTTTTTCTAATGTGTTACCTTCATAAATTCATAGTGAATGAATTTTTAGCTCATTGTGACATATCAACAAGTAATGAATCTATGATAATAGACTTAAAATGTTTGCTTTTTTAACAAGATAAAATTATATGTAAAAACTCAACTTTTTTTTTTTTTTTTCTTTTGGGAGGCCTGCCCATGAGAGTTCTGCAAAGTAAGCAGCGTCAACTCACAGCCAGCCTATAACCCCTCCAAAAACTACTTGCACATCAAAATGAGTGCTGCAAGCAGCTCCCACTGCTTGCTTTGTTTTCCTTACTCATTAAGGCTTGTAAAAACTCAACTTAAATGTTAGTATATTAATACCGAACCTATCCCATCTTTTGCTGGGGATGGGAACGGATAGAGTTAAATCTCTCCTTGACCCATTCCTTTGTCATGTTTACTTTATATATAATTTTTTTGATTATGGGTCAGATACCACATGTGTTTCCCAATTTATTAGGTCAGAGAATAATCCCAATAAATATATCGTTCCCCCACACGTGAACACAACAAGACCTTACACCACTGCGTCAACCCTATAGGTTCCTACCTTATATATAAATATTTATGTGTATGTAATTTTTTGGGAATAAATTAAATGATAGATAAGTGTAAATTGAATAAAAAATGTAATATATCTTTTTGAGATTTATTAAAAGTTTAAAACTGTCATTTGTTTAATGTGACAAAACATATCATTTTTAATGAAATTACATATCAATTTTTTGTATGTAATATATATTTATATTTTCCAATACTTAAATATAGAAAGACTTTATTTACTGTTTCGCCCTAAACCCATAAAATAATCGGACTTGTCTATCTTTTTATCAATCTATCCGTCTATTTTGGGACCATGAAACTTTTTGTGGGAATCCAACTCACCCCCTCCGATCTCTTGGATCCAGCCTATTATATGAACAGTACAAATACTAAATATTAAAATGACGTTAAAAATATTATTAAGAGGTGTCTTGATGATGATGATTTGGATTTTTAGTGGCCAAAGTTGTGAGTATTTGATCATCACTGCCCTCGTCATGAAGTTCCTAAGTTATGCAATTTCTCACTAATTAGCTTGAAACTTGTCTTTCTACTCTTTTAATTACATTCTAAAAACCATGAAGATATATAGGTTTATCAATTCATGCACATAAAATTCGCACATGAAACTACTAATTATGTTGTTTAATCAATATAGCAGGAACGTGTTTGATTTTTCAATTTTTAAATCATTTGTGCTACTTTTTAATTTCCTTCATTTTTTTTTTCTTTGTAAGAGAGAGGTGCCAATGTCCTTTCATATTGCGAAATAGAAAGGTATATATTTTGCTTAACTCTGAAAAGCAATGTCATAATAATTCTGCGCTTCTTTTTCTCATTTTGTATATGGGCATAGATTGTGCTTTATAAATAACACTAGCTATAATTTGCTGATGTAATTCAACAACTTGATCACCAAAATCATGAATTTAATTTCTTCAATGGCATTCTTAGAAACTGTCATTCAGAAAACAAGTTCAATGGTAGGGGATTGCCCTTAAGTAGCCTTAGATTTCTTTTCTTCTAGATTATCAACATGCAGTAACAATTTGAGATATTGATTCATCAAACTCATGAGAAGAGAATTTTTTTTGTTTGCTCAGCTATGTCTGTAGTATTGGACTTTTTGACCATTTTAGTAATTAAAAAAATAATTATCAAAAAAAAAAATTCCAATATGGGTTGTTTTGGAGATGTAGGCGTATTAAAGCATCAATTGGAATTACGCTATGCAAAAAGTCAAATTTATTTTTGACCATTTTTTAAGTTTATGTATTTGTTTTTTAATATTGTGTGTGAGAGGAGTCAACTGTGTTGACAATGGGTGGCATCAACATAATTGACTCCTTGTGTTGTGTGTGTGAAACGACCATTGTTCAAAATTATAAGTCAATTTAGTAAAAATAATATTTTTATACTTTAACTTAAATTTTATAAGACTTAGTAATAAATAAAATGTAAAGATATAATTAAGCAAATGTAAATTCATGAAGACATAAAATAGCTAGTGTGCATGCTATTTTATATATAAAAAAATAAAATCAATACATATATTAAAAGTAAAAAAAAAATTACAAGGACTAAAAACAAAATAAAAATAAAAATACAGGAACTAAAAGCAAAATAGTAAAATATTTCGAGACGAAAAAATTTAAATCTTAAAATAAATATGAATATAAAATAAACACTTAAATATGTAATAGCATATTTTTAAAATTACAAAAGTTCAGTTTAGTTTCTTTTCTTGTTATAAGCTAATTTCTAAGGTTTGGTCTTCTCTATTTGAAGGTCTAGGTTATTCTAAAAGGTTTTACATAAACATGATTCAAGACACATTTTACAGAACCACAATGAAAAGTATACCACCGACGGATTTTTGTACCGACGAAAATTACCGATGGATTTTCCGTGGGAAATTATCGACGGAAATTATCGATGGAATTTTTCGTGAAAAATTACCTACAACTTTTTTGGTGGGAAATTACCAACAAATTCTTTTGAGAAATTACCGACGGAAAAATCTGTCGGTAAAAAATTAAAATTATTTTTAAAAAATAATTAAATAATTTATTATATATAAAGTAAATAATTAAAATAAAAAAATACAAATAAATTCAATATGTATGCTGGTCACAATTCCACCAAATTAATATATATAGTCATGAAAATACTAATTTTATTACTGAAAAGAAAAGGTCATAAGAAATTCATCTACAAGATAATGTCAATAACGATCAATATAATACAAAAATATTCTCACACTCCCGTCTTCTTCAGTGGCTAGCACCCAAAACTAGAGAATAATAGAGGAAAAATAAAGAAGAAAAAAAACCAGACAGTGTGAACTTTTCAAGAGTCCTGCTGTTTGCTTCCCAACTTTACTGCTCATATCTTTTCCACAAAACAATACTACTCTTGCACGAACCAGTGTTGCAAACTATAGCACACAAACTACCTGGAAAATTAAATTGAAAACATTCAAATATTTAATTTTATGCTTAATACTCTTTGAAATAAAATAACATAACCCACAGCAAATAAGAACCATTCATGCTATTAAATAAAATATAAATTATTAAATATATCGAAAAGTTTAAAAATATTAATTAATTATTTTTTTACAGTAGCAAGTGTACTCCAACACACTTAACTAAAGTTAAAGTTAATGCCAATCAAAGATTTGTGATACAAATAATTTTAAAATATTATTGTATTATTCAACTTCTTTGTTGTTGGTGCAACTAAGTAATGCACGTAGAAGTGACTTGCATTCTAATAAGAATAGTTTAATGAATAGTTTAACTTTTCATCCATAAACATATATAAAAAAAATATAAGTTAAAAAGCAGCCTTTGCAGTGTGGTTTATGAAAAAAATGCACTGACCTGCACTCTAATAAGAATACTCTATTTTTCCCTTCTACTATAAATTAAAAATAAAGAAAACAATAACTACATCAAATAAAGACAATGCAATCACCCTATATGGTATAACCAGTACAATAGCACACAATTTCATCTCATCATGTTTAGAATATGATACATTATTCCTTTAATTTCCTTTTGACGAGCATTCCAACTTCACTTTTCTCACCAATGCACTATAAGAAAAATAGAAAATCACCACCTCTTGCAAACATTATGCTCATTTTAATTGTGGTTAAAATTTCACGGCCTTAGATTCAGCCACATTGTATCTTTAAATTTTCATTTTACCTTTTTTTTTCAGCCTAATTATTCCCAGAATAAAGAAACCAATCAGTCAAGCACCACACAGTAAGTACAAACAACAAATATACACCCCTAATACATATCCACAAGATCCTTAATTAGCATCTGAAGCTGATGCATTTGAATCAAATACATTTTCCTTGAAATTACCTCTTACCAAGTGTGTATAGATTAACTTAACCAAATACATTGTAAAATAGTTTTTGAATGTAAAGCAAGGTTTTAAATTGCGGTCGCAGTCGCATTCACGTTAAGGTTTTCACGGTTACAGATATTGCGGATTTTGCGATGCGGATTGCGGTCGTCACCACTTTGTAGAAAATTATATTAAAATGTTTTATATCATTATATAATCTATAATAACCTATAATTAATATTTTTTTTATCACTATGAAATATCCAAAGTAAAAATCTAATTAAAAATATTAAAATAAGGCTAAATTAGTAGCTACTAAATTACTAATATATATTTTACATTTAATAACTTATTGCAAATCACTTATTGGAAGAAAAATAAATGCAAAAATAAGAAGAAAAATAAATAATTCAATTAATTCTATGAATCTATGAATATTTACCACACTTATCTTTCTCCATTTCTTTTCTAATCTCACACCTTCCTCCATTAATTTTCAAATGAATTTGAAATTTCATTTCCCACACTTTTCAATTTTTTTCCCACTTCCCAAGTTCCACTCCCACTTATTCAATTAATTTCAAATTTAAAATTTAATTTTTTATTTCTCTCACAGTTTCCAACCCCACTTCCCACATCCCTCACGGCCAAACCATTAAACCCCCAATTTCATTTGTCTTCGATAAAGCCTCTTCTTCTCCCTTCTCCTTCTTCTCTCAATATCTTTTTCTTTCGTCAAGCTCTCACCGGCTCACATCTTTGTTTTATTCCTCTCTCACAAAACAATGAAATCGAAAGGGAGAAGATCAAATCATCATAAAATCTTATTACTAGACCTAAGTGTAGATCGAAAGTTGGAATAGAAGCTCGAAATATATATATATATATATATATATATATATATATATATATATATATATATACTATTTTTCTATATTTTTACTAATATATTATATAACAATATATGTACTTGTTTAATAATATTTTATATATTTTTTTTACTTACTATAGATATTTCTTATTATTATATTATTTATAAATTTTGTTATTACTATTATTTAATTTATTGTATTGTATTTTATGTTTTATTTAGTTTTTATTACTATTATTTATAATTATTTTATCATATATTATGCTGTATTTAGATTATTATTGTTATTATTTAGTTTATTATATTACTACTACATGTTATGCTTTAAATTATTATTATTATTATTATTATTATTATTATTATTATTATTATTATTATTATTATTATTATTATGTAGTTGATTATATTATATCTTATATCTTATGTTTTACATAAGAAAAAAAAAGCTATTGGACTCAAATTGAGGCCCAACAACAGACGAGAGAAAAGAAAAAAAGAACACCCTGAAGTGAAACCCTAAGACCGACCCATAAGCTGCACTGTTAGCTTGTGCCGCCCCTATGGAAGAGGAAGACAACACAAATGAATGAGTTAAAGGTCAGCGGCGGCAAGACGGAGGCCACAGAAGCTGTCGTCGGCGATGGCGGAGGTCGCAAGCCTTGTCCAGCAACGGTGAAGGTCGTATATCCTTGTTCGGTGACAACGCAAATGAAGGAGCTGCTGTAAAAACCACAAATCGATGTGATTTTCCCCGCGAATGACTCCGCAAGAGCCGCTAGAGCCAGGCGCTCCGCGACGAGTGTCTTACGAGCGGCAAGGGGCCGCTCCGCCCCGCTACCCCGCGATCGCATAAGCAAGACGCACATGAACTTACGATGGTGATCGTGCCGAAGTCCAGTTACCGCATTACGTTTTGTTGCATTTTCGTTTGCATTTGTTGCGGCCGCAATACCGTTACATCACGTCCATTACACGCGATGTTTGATCGCTCCGCAATATCGGCTCGTAACGGTATCGTTGAGGTCCGATACCGTTATGATGTGGACGATATTTCTGATTCAAAACGATTTTTAAAACCCTGAATTGTAAAGTAAAAAAATAAACACAATTCAGATCTGCAGGTACCTTTTACCTGGATCAGATGTTGGAATTTTAATAAACCTTATAAAATACCAAATGAGCACCAAAACACATTACGTCAGATTATCAAGAGGTTTTAAGGAATACCTGGATCTATAGAGCTTGATCAACACACAGCGGAATCTAACAGCGGTCACAAACGATTGGTTTAATGACCTTCCTCAACCAAATCACCTTCTTCCTTATGGGACTTTAGTTTTCTCTTCAGATGGGGAGAGGAGAAACAATTTCTTGATTTGGTGTATTGGGGACCATAACTATGCCTTAGGTTTTAACCTATTAGGGTTCCCATTATCCTCTAATGGGCCAAATTGGTTTTTGCTCATTAAGCCCATATCAATTTTCTGTTGGCAGTCTAATGGGCTCACTAAATTAGATCACTTTATATTGAACCCATCTAAATGTAAATAACTAATATAAATGTTATAATATAATATGTAGCCCATATTAATTAATTAGGAATTATAAAATTCCTAACAATCTCCCACTTGGGCTTCATATTAACCTTAGACATTTATATCACAAAATTCTTTAGGCGCGCAACCGTACGTTATTTACTTTTAGACTCCTTTTATACAATCCGGTCCATCTCATATAGCAATAGGAAACCACTGCAGTTTTCATCACAATTCAGTGTGACTAAGCCACAATGATCACCACTGTTACTCATACTCAATGACATAGATCAAATATGGATAAGCGACATGGAAATTACATGCGATGTGATCTTAATCATGTTTATTTCCAACTAGTCCAAACTTTATTCTTTATAGAGATCAATCCAAAATGCAATACAAATATTGCACACAAACAAGCTCTGAATAGAATGATAAACATCAACTTTATTTATGCAGAAAATCCAAACAATACAAATATCTAGAAAACATAAGATATAAAACATAAATGGGACTCCCACTAAACTAAGGTACTGTTAGGAACTACACCCATATGAGTAGTGTGCTCATGAAAAACTCTAGGTACCAAACCTTTAGTAAATGGGTCAGCTAGCATGGAATCAGTCCCTATATGTTCTATGGAAATCTGCCTACTCTGAACTCTTTCCTTCACAACTAGAAACTTGATGTCAATGAATTTTGACTTGGTTGTACTCCTATTGTTGTTGGAGTAAAGAACTGTAGATTATTGTCACAATAAATTTTCAATGGTCTTTCAATGCCATCGACCACACGCAAACTAGTGACAAAGTTTCGCAGCCATATCTCGTGATTAGATGCCTCAAAACAAGCAATGAACTCCGTATCCATGGTTGAAGAAGCTACAAGAGTCTGTTTAGCAGACTTCCAAGAGATAGCTCCTCAAGCCAACATATATATGTATCCAGAAGTGGAGCGTTTGCTGTCTTGACATCCAGCAAAATCAGAGTCTGAGTACCCGATGATCTCCAAATTGTCAGACTTTTGATAAGTGAGCATGTAGCCTTTTGTTCTCTTCAAGTAACACATTACGCGTTTCACTGCCTTCCAATGCTACAATCCAGGATTACTCAAGTATCTCCCAGAACTCCTACGACAAATGCTATGTCGGGATGAGTACAAACTTGAGCATACATCAGACTTCCTACTGCTGACGCATAGGGAATCTTCTGCATCTTAGTTCTTTCAAGGTCATTATTGGGGCATTGTTTGAGACTGAATTTGTCTCCTTTAGCTATTGGGGTATCTCCTGGTTTACTATCTTTCATGCCGAATCTATCAAGTACTTTATCGATATAGCTCTCTTGTGACAACCTTAGGATACCTTGAGAGCGATCTCGTAGTATCTTAATACCTAACACAAAAGAAGCTTCCCCAAGATCTTTCATTTCAAAATTTTTTGTTTGAAATCTCTTGGTCTCCTGCAAGAAGCCTATATCTCTACTAGCAAGCAATATATCATGGACATATAATACCAAGAATATGTATTTACTCCCACTGAACTTATGATATACACAATCATCAACTACATTTGCCTCAAAACCATATGAGGTAATGACTTGATGGAACTTGTAATACCATTGATGGGAAGCCTGTTTGAGACCATAGATGGATTTCTTTAGTTTGCACACCATGGACTTTGAGTCACCTAACAAAAAGTTTTCTGGTTGCATCATATAAATCGTTTCTTCAATGTCACCATTTAGAAACGCAGTCTTGACATCCATCAGATGTAGCTCTAAGTCAAAATGAGCTACCAGTGCCATTATAGTTCTAAAAGAATCCTTTGAAGATACTGGAGAAAAGGTTTCTTTATAGTGAATGCCTTCCTTCTGAGTAAAGCCTTTAGCAACTAGACGAGCCTTATATCTCTCGATATTACCCTTTGAATCCTTCTTGGTTTTAAATATCCATTTACAACCAATAGGTTTCACACCTTCAGGCAATTCGACGAGATCCCAAACGTCATTGTCTTGCATAGGATTCATCTCATCCTTCATGGCGTCAATCCATTTTTTAGAGTTAGAACTGTGCATAGCTTGACAGAAGTTGATTGGATCATCCTCTGTTAAACCAACGCCATCCTCATGTTCTTGGAGAAATATAATATAATCATTTGAGATTGTACTTCTCCTCTCTCTAATGGATCTCCTTAATGGCACTTCTTGAGGTTGTTGAGGTTGTTTTAAAGGTATTAGAGGGAGAACCTCATTGTTGTCTTGTTCTGGAACAATGTCAATAGTTTGAACATTGTCTTCTATTACTGGAGTTGTGTCTTGAACAGTAATAGGTACGAGGACTTGATCACTGTCAATAACAGGTTCTTCCTCAAAGACAACATTCCTTATGTTCTCTTCCTTCCCAAACTCAACTTCCTCAAGAAATCTCGCATTTCTCGTCTCGAAAAAGGATCTTAAGGTGGGATTGTAAAATTTACAGCCTTGAGAGCGTTTAGCATAGCCAACAAAATAGCAGCTAATCGTTCTTGAGTCCAACTTTCTTTCATGTGGCCTATAAGGCCGTGCCTCAGCTGGACAACCCCAAATGTGCAAATGTTTAATGCTTGGCTTTTTACCAGTCCAAAGTTCATAAGGGGTTTTGTTAACTGCTTTACTTGGCACCCTATTAAGGATGTAAACTGCGGTCTTTAAGGCTTCTCCCCAAAGTGACTATGGCAAAGAAGAATGACTAATCATACTTTTCACCATATCCTTAAGAGTCTGGTTTCTTAGTTCTGCTACACCATTCATGCTAGGCTTGCCTGGCATAGTGTATTGCGGGACAATTCCACACTCTTTGAGGAAAAGCACAAAAGGTCCTGGACATTGTTCTCCTGATCCGTCATATCTGCCATAGTACTCACCACCACGGTCAGATTTGACAGCCTTAATTTTCTTTCCAAGTTAAAGTTCAGTCTCAGCCTTGAAAGTCTTAAAAATGTTTAGGGATTAGGACTTCTCATGTATCAAATATAGGTAACCATATCTAGAGTAGTCACCTATGAACGTAATGAAATATTGTTGTCCATTCCAAGAAGCTGTAGGAAAAGGACCACAAATGTCTGTATGCACTAGTTCTAAGACGTCTTTAGCTCTTTCGACACCTAATTTCCTTATGTTTGTTCGTTTTCCCTTTCTGCATTCAACACAAACCTCAAAGTCCGATAAATCCAAAGGGTCAAGAATTTCATCCAACACAAGTCTCTGAATTCTCTTTTTAGAGATATGGCCTAAACGCTTGTGCCATAAGGTGGTTGAATTCTCATTCAATTTTTGTTTTGTACCACGTGAACTTGTTTGTAGTATTTCATTATAGGAACTAACAACATCAAGCATGTAAAGATTATCAATTAAAGAACCAGGACCAACGATATTTGAATTTTGGTAGAGACTAACTTTATTATTTCCAAATGAACAAGAAAATCCAAATTTGTCCAAACTAGAAATAGATGAATCCAAATAAAATCCAGTTTTTAACTGTAATCTAAAAGTTCCAATAGCCTCCACTGCAACCTTCTTGCCATCGCCCACAAAGATGAATCTTTCATCATCACTTGGCGGTCGGCTCCACAGGCAACCCTGCATAGTCATACTATGCGAGTAGTAGCACCAGAATCCACCCACCAAGTATCCTTAGGTACAAAAGCCAAATTTACTTCAGGACAAACTAAAGTAAGAAATTTACCTTTCTTTACACGCCATGCGGCATACTTTGGCCACTCTTTCTTCATGTGTCCCGACTTCTTGTAGAAGTAACAGGTAAATTCCTCATCCTTCTTTTGTTTCTTTTGCTGAGAAGTCCCTTTTGCAGCACCCTTAGTCTTCTTCCTTTTCTTATTCTGAGAGGTCAAAGTCATGTGAGCACTTTCAGTCCTATCTCTCTGCAGCCTCTCCTCCTCTTGCACACAGTGAGATATAAGCTCATTGAGGGACCATTTGTCCTTCTGAGTGTTATAGCTCACTTTGAATTGCCCAAAGTGTGCAGGAAGCGAGATCAAAACCAAGTGCATGAGCAGGTCTTCACCAAGCTCTAACTTAAGTGACTTGAGTTTCGATGCGAGATTAGACATCTCTATAATGTACTCCCTTATGTTCCCTTTGCCTTTATACTTCATGGAGATGAGTTTAGCCAAAAGGTTACTCGTCTCCGCTTTTTCATTTTTGGAAAAGTATTGCTCAATTTCCTCAAGGAATTTCTTTGCACTTTGACCCTCAGAAATAGAGCCCCGAAATGCCTTTGGAATAGAGTGCTTCATGATCATAAGGCACATTCGGTTGGACCGATCCCACTTCTCAATTTTTGCCTCATTAGAGGTTTCTGGAGTGGAAATAGGTCATTCCGTCCTCAGTGCCAAGTCCAAATCCATACATCCAAGAACAATTTCTACGGCTTCCTTCCAGACCTTAAAATTTGTCCCATTCAGCATTGGGATAGAATTCAATTGGGCAGTAACATTTGCAGCACTAGTAATATTAACTAAAGAGAGAACAAAAAATCAATAACATGTTCACAAATAACCAAGCAAGTCATTTAAAGTATATATAACAAGACATGCAAATATTTCCCATAACAGACCCATCACAAGATACCCAGCACAACATTAATTCCTAGTCTTTGGACAGAGAAATTAATTTGTAATTGGTACTCTCAATGCAACGATCAAATATTGACAATTAGTTCTGTCAAATAATAGTCTTTCTTTGGACCGACTATTATTCACATGAAAAAAAAATACTTTATAATTGTCACATATTTATCATCACAGGTATGTTATTATTTGGCCAAATTGTGTCTTCCTTTGGGCCGAGCACAATTCACATAAATAATCCCACGCTAACATCCATGCAATTTTAATTAAATCAATTTACACAATAGAGGTTGCTTTGGCAACATATTGGTTCAATCAATTTAATTAAAAAATTACCAGACAGGCAAATAAATGGGGAGGGTCCGTAACAGTTAAATTTGCACCCAAACGTGATAGCAGTAAATACACGAAAACAACATCACGACAAATTCATAAATCATCTATTAAAACATGAAGGAAAACTTTATGGCTTTCTATAGATAAAAGTTGAAACAAAGCTTCTAAAAAAAGCAAAATATGCCAAAAAGATTATTCATATAAGACAAAAAAAAATTGCCTTATAACTGGATTCATATTGAAAACGCAAATATCATAGCCAATGATTTTTAACAATATGAATATAATATAAAAAAAAATGCCACGTACATAACATCATGACAATGGCATCCATAGATTCACAAATCGCACACAACCTTATATAAAGGTATAAGCCCCCTGTGGCTTTGTATCCAACGTAAAGAATTTTCAAAAAACCTTATATATATATATATGAAAAAAAAACTTTTATGCTTACGAAATATATATATATGGTTCAAGAAAACCAACGCCGGATATGCAGAACCTTTATCTCAAAGCTTCTCCAAATATAGAGTAATATGTAAGCACACGCGACACAAACAGAAGCTGTGTACAAACCCGTAAATCAAATGCAGAGGCCTTTTATGCATTTGCAAAAAAAAAAACTTTTACGACCATAACACAGAAATTTACGGGTTTTACAACTTTATCGATCGTAATAGTTTTTCCCCAAAATAAAATTAGGGTTCAGATAACCAAAACGATCCAGGTATAATACAAATCAAACAACTTTAAATCCCAATAATCTAACAGTAATGGTGGCTCTGATACCACTTGTTGGAATTTTAATAAACCTTATAAAATACCAAATGAGCACCAAAACACATTACGTCAGATTATCAAGAGGTTTTAAGGAATACCTGGATCCATAGAGCTTGATCAATACACAGCGGAATCTAACAGCGGTCATGAACAATTGGTTTAATGACCTTTCTCAACCAAATCACCTTCTTCCTTATGGGACTTTCATTTTCTCTTCAGATTGGGAGAGGAGAAACTATTTCTTGATTTGGTGTATTGGAGACAATAACCATGCCTTAGGTTTTAACCTATTAGGGTTCCCATTATCCTCTAATGGGCCAAACTGGTTTCCGCTCATTAAGCCCATATCAATTTTCTGTTGGCAGTCTAATGGGCTCACTAAATTAGATCACTTTATATTGAACCCATCTAAATGTAAATAACTAATATAAATGTTATAATATAATATGTAGCACATATTAATTAATTAGGAATTATAAAATTCCTAACATCAGAGTCTTCCCTGAACTTGTAGTTCATCTATAGGAGTAGCTTTTCTATGTGCAATACTTTCAACTTGAAAAGTATGGATACCATATATAAACTGCAAGAAACCTGAAAAAGAAATGAGGAAATCTAGTCAAACAAAAAGTATAAGATATAACAAACACCAAGCAGGTAAGGTTTTAAGAACAAAAATTAACTGCAAGAAACCTGAAAAAGAAATAAGGAAATCTAGTCAAGCAAAAAGCATAAGATATAACAAACACCATGTAGGTAAGGTTTTAAGAACAAAAATTAACTAGCACTTGTATTTACAGATCATTGCAACAAAAAATAAAAAATACAGGGCACCACGTCAACTGAAAAACATATAAATAAAATTAAAAATAGAGGGAAATAATTAACCATCGCATTGAACCAAAGAATACCTTGTTCCAATAATATATTTAGAAGGTGCCTCAATCCTTATGGTCTTGGATTTAAGCTTCTTGATAATGCTTCCAGTTGATCTAAGTTCCTCTGAACTTTGAGCCATTGGACCACTTCTTCGCAACCACTTGAGGCTAGCACCGCAACGGGTCACCGTCGCGTTTGGGTCACGCCGCTACCACCATAGAAGGCTCATCATTGTTGCGTTTGGACTTAGGTCTCTCTCCATCACGTTAGGGTTGCGTTACAGCGGTGGCAACACTTAGCTTGTTAATCAGTGTGAATGTTGATGATCTTAGGGTTTTAGATTGGGCCAAACATTTTTGTCTTATCTTTTTCTGATTTAATTAGTTGGCCCCTATTTGAGCCAAATTCATTTTTTTTAATATAAAAACATAACATATAATTTAATAAATTAAAGAATATATAACAACAATAAACAAATGATATAAAAAATATAGTAAACTATTTAAGTATAATATATAATTTAATAAATGAAATAATCATAATAAACTAAAAAAGCATAATATATGATATAATAAATTACAAAATAGCAGTAATTAAAATAAAATATATATTATATGTAAATATTTTAAATTGGGTAAAGTAGGATCTTATGATCCGAGTTACGATCCTCGAGTTACGAGTTTTTATCCCTCTTCTGATAAGATCTCGATTTTAACAACATAGGTGGTGGTTGCTTCTGTGAAGGTGCAGACTCTATTAGGTCAAATGAGTTTTAAATAATAGAGTCCGCACCTAATAGAATTAAGCTTATATTTTAAAATTATTAAGCTTAATTAAGTCAATATAGTTAGAGTTTAACAAAAAAAAATTGTTTTAAAATTAATAATTTTAATTAAGCTTAACATAGTTAGTTTTTTTAGGCACTTAATAGAATTAGTTTTAAATAAATAATAAAAATAAATAAATGATAGTCCCACTAACATTTTGACTTTGTCTTTTTCCTTTTTTTTTATACATATTATACAAATTAACATCTAGTATGTGGTTAAAATAAGAATTTTGACTCATTCTTAATTAATGTTATATTATTAAATTGAGTATTAATTTAAAATTTTTAGAGCAACTTAATTTTGACTCAATTATAACTTAATTGAGTATTAATACACCAATAATTAATAATATTCCACATTATAATTTAATACCATGGCAATATATTATAAAAATTAATTATTATAAGTATTATATTATTAAATTTTGGTATTAAATCTTGAATTTCAGTATGTGGTTATTTCGTTTGTGATTTTGTGGCATATGGAGACACTTGGATTAAAGAATAAATATGAATTTTAAAATAGATTGAAATTATTTAATGTTATTTTGACGGCAATGAAGATGATTGTGATCTTTGGTGCTAGAATAAGCAATTCAAGTAGAGAATAATATGAGTGATTTTCATGATGAATTAATCATAGGATGGTAATTTGTGATAGGAAGACATTGTAAAACTATTTTACAATGTCAGTACATAGCCATTAAACTCATTTAATTAAAGATTTTATTGACCTTTTCTTATTTGTTGGCATTACCAAATGGGATTGTTATCTCTCTCTCTCTATTTTTATTGTTACCTACATATTTATATATGTTACCCACGGGTTTTATTACCTATGGAGTTACCTACGGATTTTTTTATGTTACCTACATATTTTATTACCTACGGAAAAATCCATCGGTAAAATCCGTGGGTAAATTTACAATACCGACAGATATATATCCGTGGGTAAATATCCATCGGTAATTTAAATTTACCTACGGAATCATAATCCGTCGGTAAATTTAAATTACTGACGGATTTAAATCTGTGGGTAAATATCCATCAGTAATTAGCATTTTTCTTGTAGTATATATTACTAGTTAGAAGCCCGTGCCATGCACAGTTCCTTTATCATATTTTATATAATAAATAATAATTGGAAAAAATGAATTAAATGTATTAAATATATTTAAGTTTTTAATCCATTGTACCAATTTGTTAGCATTACAAATTACAAATTATATGAAAATTTTTAGAAACTTTTTGTTAGTAAAAATGTTGTATTTTGGCATAGGTTTTTAAGACTTCATTCACAATAGTTATTTTTTACCCACCTTCAGGTGCATTATTGACATATAGTGCATGTTTGGCAAATTTTATACAACGCACTAAACAATTTCAATTTCACATTTAACCAAAATTTAAAATGCTTTTTGTAGTTTTTAAAATTAATTTAAATTTCAGACTTCAATTTTTATATATTGACAGGATACCCATCTTCAAGCATGATTTTAATTTTTTTTATCAGTATAAACAATAAAATCGAATTACTTAAATCATACAAATTATAAATGAACCAAAAATAATCCTAAGCATCATATTCATTTACAGACATCAACCTATAAGGATAGATAAAAATTTAGAAGCGACAATCATCATCAACAAATCAACATATACAATTTAATAACAAACCAATGCATGGTACATTTAGGTTATGTGAGTGAAAGAAAAGTATTATTAGTTTTTTAAAATTTATTTTATGATTTATTTTTTTAAATAATTACATAATTAATTAGTATAATCAAATATTATTAATCATATATATTATATAATTAAATATTTATAATTAAATCATTAATGATAGTTAAAAAACTTGCTATGTATTTTCAGACACATGATAGTACTTGCTAGAAAATTCAAATCGTGAACATCCTAATGCAAAAGCCATAAAACTATGAAAGAAATTAGTTGTCCTAGCCAGGGACGGAGCCAGCATTCAACCATTGGGGGGGCCGACTATTTAAACAAAAAATTGTCTAAAAAATATATATACATAAATATTTATATAAAATCTTGATAATATAATATTTTAAAATGTTAATTACATTAATCATCTATCAAAACATGGAACGCCTTTCTTGCATGTCACGAAAATCGTCTATAATTGAATCTACACTAAAATTTTCAGCAATTTTCTTTTCAATGTATACTAAGAGACAATCATTCAAAAACTCATCTTCCATCTTGTTGCGAAGTGTAGTCTTGACTATATTCATAGCTGAAAAGGACCGTTCTGTAGTGGCTGTAGAAACAGGCAGTGTGAGAATAAGAGTAACCACCCTGTATACAAGAGGATAAACTTGTGCTTTCCTAGTTTTTGCCAACCAATGACATAAATCAGAAATAGTTATCAATGCTCCAAAATCAGGAAGCTGTCTCACGTAATTAAAGTGCTCAAGTTGCGTCCTCAATTGTATCATCTCATATTCTTCAAAGTCTTGTGGGTAAAATTATGTTACTAATTTACAAATGTCATCAATTCTGAATGACATATGCATCTCTCTAAGATCTAAAGCTGAACTAAGAATGAGTAGTTCTATTGTGTTATCATTGAATTTGTCATTCAGTTCTTGCAATTGAGAGTCTATCACGGCATTGAAAATATTAACTTTGTAATAATGCTCTATTGTAATGTCATCTTGTTGATGTCGAGCCCTTCCACGTCTTGCAATATAATGAGCATTAAAATCTTGTACAGGTATGTTCACCGATTCACAAAAAGATTTAACATTTGCAACCAATTTATCCCATCCATCATCTCTTAACTTTTGAACGAGTGACTTAGTAGATGAAGCTAGATGCATTGCATTTAAAATATCTTGAGATTGGAGTTGCAAAGCTTGACAAAGTGTATTAGAATGAAAACAAATTCAAAAGAAGTTAATGCCTCATAAGTTGTATCTGCATCACCTCGTTGAGAAGATGTAGTTCCATCCTCAATAATATTCAACAAGACCTCACATGTCGCACTAAACATCTTCATCAAGCTAGAAATGGATTTCAAGTGAGAACTCCAACGAGTATCACCTGCTCTTTGTAAAGAACCAATTTGATTACGCCCTTTCCCACTTTCAAGCTCATTATTCTGAAGTAAAAAAAAATAACATTTGCAGCATGAGCAACTTTTAATTGGTCATTACGTTTACATGATGCACCAACAATGTTGATAATGGAGTTCAACTTGATAAAAAACTGATGGATGGGAATAACTTCTTTAGATGCAGCAACTAATGCCAATTGCAAACGATGTGCAAAACAATGAACATAATAAGCATAAGGACATTCACTTAAAATCAAAGCTTGCAAACCATTCCATTCTCCACGCATGTTACTTGCACCATCTTAACCTTGTCCTCTGATAGATTGAATATCAAGATTATGATTGGAAAGGAGAGTACAAATACCTTTTTTCAATGTTAGTGCAGCAGTGTCTTCAACATGAATAAGACCATAAAAACGTTCTTGAACATATCCATCTTTGTCAACAAATCTCAAAACAATTGACATTTGCTCCCTTTTAGATTCATCCCGAGCTTCATCAACTATTATGCAATACTTTGCATCACCAATTTCTTCACGGATAGCATTCCTCACTTTATTTGCCAAGACATGTAAAATTTGTTTCTGTGTTGTTGGTGATGTATATGAGGCATTCCGTGGAGCTTTATCTAAAACTTCTGCCACTTTATCATTATAAGAAGCTATAAAACTCAATAACTCCAAAAAGTTTCCACGGTTATTTGATGTCTTAGACTCATCGCGACCTCTGAAAGAACATCCTTGAAATGCAAGCCACCTAATTGCCTCAATTGAAGTTTTCAGACGAAGTCTATTTTCTACAATTTCTTGTGATGTGAAGTTCTCAAACCTTCTAGCAATGTGTGATGGTTGGTTCATAAGATCTTCACACGCTCTCTCAGCATTTTTGTGAGCTGAAGTGAGATCTTTTCCAATATGCATCAAGAATGCACAGTTTTTGCCATCTTTCACCTTTTTCCATGATCGAAATCCATTAACAGTAAATGTATTTGATGCATGAGGTCCATCTTTTTTATGAAATAAGAAGCATAGTAGACAAAATGCAGCATCTACCTTAGGAGAATATTCCAACCAAGATGGAAATAACTTAAACCATGATGGCTGAAAACTACGAGAATGTTTTTCCCCAGATTTTGGATATGTAGAAAGCATACATTGATATGGACCAGCTTTAATATAAGCTCTTCGAACTTCATCACGCTTTTCAACTGGGTATTCCCATATTTGTGGACGTAATCCCGGATCACGCTCTAATGAGTTCATATCAAATCCCTCTTTAATTCCAATTCTTAAAGATTTAGCAGGGTGTTCTTTGGAATTCAATTGATCATTATCCAAAACCGAATTTGACGGCTTGGTAGATGTTTGAATTTCAACATTCTTCCTCTTAAAGAGTGCATCAATCTTAGATTGTTTCTTCATCTAAAATATATATATATATATATATATATATATATATATATATATATATATATATATATAAATGCATTATTATACCACTTGCTAATTATTAGTACTAACTCTCAATTTGAAACAAACAACAATCAATATCGAAAATTAAAATAATTAATTTTACATACAACACAACATGTACAATACAAATCTACAATAACACATGTAAATTAATTAAAAATAATAATAAAGATAATAATCAAAACTTTATTAATTTTATGATATAGGAAACAAGCAAAACATAAACATACCTATTAATATAAGGGTTACTTAATTGAGTACGAATGCAATTTACTTAAAGAAACATATATAATATACTATTTTTTATCATATTATTCATAATTTCATATTAAATAGGTTAATAACTAAATTGTAATTTAACATCTTACACTTTTTTTCCTTCTAAGAATGTTGAAGAATCAATAAATTCAATAGAATAATATGAAATAATTATACATACCTTTGTTGCTTTGCCTGTATCATGCGTGAACGGTGAATCGTGGTTGGTTTCCTGAATTGCGATCTCGAGTTTGCGTTTCCAGAGTATACGTGATGCAGTGGAGAAAATAAGAGTGGGGTGAGTAGTTTTTGATTGAAAGCAAATTAAGTATATTTTAATATAATTAACTCACAAAAAAGAGAGTCACAACAAAAGCCTACTCGCTACTACCCACATCCAGTATTTAAAGTCTAAAACAAGATCAAATTTTATCTTTTTTCAAAATATAAAATAATCGGATAAAATCTTATCTATTTTTTCAAATTTGATAAAAATACATACACGGAATTTAAAATATAAAAGTGGATAAAATCTTTTTCTTTTTATTTAAGATAAAGATTGTTATTAAGATTTATCCAGAAGAGCATCAGGAACAATCTATTGCTAAAAAGAAGCAATTTGCTATTTGCCAAACCAATATATCGATACCCCACCCCCTTTACTGCGTCATTTCCATTTTTAAAACCTCCCATATTTAAAGTAGATAAAACTGATATTATCTTTTTCTTTTCACATAGGATACCTATCATTAAATAAAATTTGATAAAGTAAATAATTAAATAACTAAAAACATTTATATTAATTATATGTTATAAAAAATTGAAAAAAGTCAGGGGGGGCCAGGGCCCCCCCACCCTTCAACACAGCTCCGTCCCTGGTCCTAGCTGCTTACTATTAATCCAATAAAATTAGAATACTATGCAGCTGTCTCCATTTTTTAGAAACCAAAATTGAGATTTTGAGGCTTTTCTCTAGCTGGGTACAAGGAAGGTAATAAGCTAAATATTTTAATCAGAGAAATAGATATCGGATTCCTTTATGGAACTCTTTGGTCTAATTGTTGAACTTTTTGACACATTATTTTGTGAGCAATTGTCAGAGTAAGGAGTCTCTTTGATTGGATGCCCATATTGCCAAAAGCAAATCTAAGTATAGGGAAAAGAAAACACAACTTCTGTAAGCCAACTCTAAGCACAAAATTTAGCAGACTCCAAAATATCACATAGCTTCAATTCTCTGCCTTTGAATATCCTATTATTGCGTGCCTTCCATAATGCCCAAATCAGTGGGTATGCAAATCACTAAAACCATTTTGATTTATTTAAACCACATGTGTTTTGAAGTTGAACCCAATCATAAACCATTATATTTGTTCGTTAATATCACTATCATCTGAAATCCAAATTTCCTCCGTTAAGATTCCACCAAATTTCCTCCATTAAGATTCCACCAAATTTCCTCATCATAGGTTTTATGATAGTGGCTTGAATTTTTGTCTGGCCTTTAAGGTCTTCAGGTTCAAAGAATTTAAAAAGTGAGAAGGACTCAAGTGTGACTTGACACAAGTTTAAACAGTTGGTCAGATTGATTGTATTCCAGCACAATTTAAAAAGAAATATTCCAATAGAGTTTTCTGTAGATTAAGGATTTAAGAAGTGCACAATACAAAAGCAGCTAATATTTTGTCATGAGAACAGTAATAACTACTCAAGTTCAAAAGTCAGAACATTCCTATTTTGACCCAACTCCAGCTTTAAAAGTGGAAGGAATTTTCTCTGTTGCTAGAATATTAGTCTAGATTCATGGTAAACATAATATATTCATCTAGATTCATTGTTTAAATAAGAATAGAATGGAGTTTTCAAAATAATAGCTATAGAGTACGTACCGCATTAAATAGCTTGAGAAAACAATACCTTATATCTCAGTAAAAAGACGGTACTTTCACAGTTGTACTACGAAAAATAAATGCAAAGCACTAAACTGAGCCTAAAGTGTTGTACTTCACAGCTAAATTAGTACATATAATAAATGAAATTAATTTGATTAACAAAAAAATTCAACGATAGTACAACTGCACTTGTAACAAACACATGTTTATGACAATACAAAAATTAAATGAATTTATATGCATGTTTCTAAATTAAACAAAGAAACAACGAACAACAAAAAGGACTAATCCGGCATGTCACTACTCTAGAAACAGTAAAGTAAAGCCTTCTAGCAACTGTTATTGATTGATTGAAAAGAATGAAAGTAAAAACTAAAAAATCAGTGAAAGAAAAATTACCCAAATGGCCACACATGACTGCAATGTGAAAGATACTCATATAAGATTTGGACCTGATATTCAAAACCAAGCTCTGCAACCATGTACAACATGGTTTCCCTGCATCATTTTGCATGGACATTACCTCACAAATCCTCTCCGATCGATGAGTACTCCCCTTTGGCTACCACATGAATGAACTAAAAAGATCATGAATGGGAGGGAACAAATCATACACTCCAATTTACTAAACACCAAAAGGAATATGCCGCATCATTGCTTTTCTTATTTTTGGATTCGAAATACTTTATTTATAAAATCCATATATTGATTTAGTAGGAAAACTATCTCATACATTGAGCATGGACTCTCATAAAAGAATGGCTATGGCAAAGACCAAAAATCTCAATATGAGATATTACATATTTACTTTTACCTTTAGTCTTTTCAGTAGAACTGGTCATGCATATGACACAATCAGAGGTTCTGTAGAGTTCTCTCTACATTTACTCTCATAGTAGAAGTATAATATCAACTGTATCATTCCCAAAACGGTTCCTATCCCATTTGGCACCTACAAATCAAACAAAGTTGTAGGTACATGTTATACTGCAAATATAAGCCACCAAAATGAACATTTCAAACTAAAATGGGTATATTTCAAGAATAAATAGAATAAAAGAGGAGTTGGAATGAACCTTACATAACGAAGGCATCGTCATTGAATAATCCATAAAGTAAGAAAGAGGTGCTCATTAGAAGGTAAAAAGTGAGAGATAGAAAGACATGAATTCAACACTGTTAGTCTGAATGACCGATTTATGAGAAGTAGGCAATGTAAATAAATTCACCCTCAACAGATAATGCTCATATTATAGTACATAATTGTAAGGAAAACATTTAAATGAAAGGTGTATAGCTCAAGAATTCCACAAAGAACCACCGCATTAGAATCTCATCTATTTGCAAGCTTCCAACTAATCTTTGCAAATATGCTAAGAACTGCCAGCAATAATCCAACCATTCTCACTTATCCAATGGCAGTTTAAAACATTTTAGAAACTAACCACTGAATTTTGGGCCTTACCATATCATAAAAATAAGCTTCCAAATTCCAAATAGAATCAGAAATTTAAACTTCTTTGCTTTCTCAACAAACCTTGTTTCTATAGGTTATGTTGCTTGATTATACATATGAGACAGGACCTGGTAAGTTAGCAAATCTTAAGTAATACATATTTCCAGTTAGAATCAGGCTTTAACTAATTTTAGAGTCCAAGTAAAAGTAAGGAAAAAATAGCAAGTCAATATGCAATTGAATTGTGGAAGCCAAGTAAAAGAACAAAACCAGGAATGGGTAACTAAGTATCATAGGTCTGCCAATGCCCTGAGTAGAAGACAATGATATTAGCATCACACATATTTTAGATTTGCCCCCACATATTTCTGGTTATTGCAAAGAAAAATAATAAAAATCTCTTGAAACCTAACTAAAGTGGGTTCATAATTAACAGAAGCTCCAAAATGAGACTTAGATATTTGATGGGGTTGGATTAAGAATAAAGACTCAAGCTGAACATCACTAAAATGAAACCTAACCCAAAATCGTTGTCCACACCCTCACGTAAAATCTCAAGCTGAAAATCACGAAACCAAAGCAAAATGAACTCTGCCTGAAATCACACAAATCCACACAAAAATGAACCACAAAAAGTGAACCCACCACATCACCATCCACTGAACTCAAATCCACCCTTCCACCACCCTCAAATCAGAATCAAGCAACATCCATCAAAACAAAGGCATCCATTCCAAACCTAGAATCATCCAAGAAAAATCAATAGGAAAAGAAAAGGAAAGAAATTAATCAAACGAATGATGTGGTGGGTTCATTGTGTAACCTTCAAAGAAGTAAAAAATACCATATAACTCAGAAGAGAAAAGGAAAGTAAATAAACATGAAAGAACTAAAAGGCTTACTTTGAACTCCTTCTTTGATCTTCTAATAAATTCATCCTTTTCATTCACAACTCTAGGTTTCACCTGCATCATTTGTATCCACGATGCATTTATAAATAGGGCACTAACATTTCATTAATAGAAAATTTCCATGCAAGTAATCCAATTTAAAGTATATGCAGAGACATCTGTACAAAATTGGCTAGTTAACAGATGCATGTTAATATAAAACAAAAATTTTAAACACAAAGTACTGACTGCGAAGTACAAAAAGCATGTTAAAAATGCTGTAAAACAACTGTTAAAATGGCAGCAATAAATTCAAGTGAACCAATAGTTTATACAAAGACTGAAAGACACACACTAATGTGAACCATTTTTTGTGGACAAAATGAGAAATGCATTAGTATCAGGAGGACAAAAACAAAATACCATTTGAAGCAATGAGTATGTAACAGAGTAGTTAGAATAAGACAAAACGTACAAAACAAAGTACAATATGTCCACCATTTAATAAAAAGTCAACTACTAAATGCTCACATGTCTATCAAATGAAAAAGCAAAAATATTTTAACACCAAAATTTTTCAGCAACTATATTATGGTTGTAGAATTTGTCAATATGCAAAGCCAAGCTAATTAACGTGAAGGGCAAACATGGAACGACATTGCTCTATGAACATTGAATTTGCCTTCTATTGGTATTCTTGCTTGTAAAAAGTATTCATTATACAGTATATAATCATAAAATCAGAAAGAATAAGGAAAAGAATACACCTAATGTGTATATTATCCTCAATATTCAGCACAAGTTGGATCCATGTCTTTTCTTGGGCTTGATCATGATGTAGAATCAAAATCTCTTGATTTGTGATCAAAGCTCTGAGTAGGACCCTTCTAAGAACTCTCTCTTATGAATATAAAAGAATGTTTTCGAAAGAGTTATTTTTTAGAGAGTTAGAAGCAGTCTATTTATAAAAAAATTCAAAACTTAACAATAATAATCGATTAAACAGAGATGTAATCGATTATTTTGTTCTTGAGATTTATGGGTTTGAGTTTGAATACATTTAATCGATTAAAACGAGTGTAATCGATTAAACCAGAAGCTTGAATTCAAATAGAGCTTGTTGTGAGCCTGTGTAATCGATTAATACGAGATGTAATCGATTAAAGTAGCTGCTCTATTTGCTTTCAAGTATCAGTTCTATGTAATCGATTATCTTGAGGTGTAATCGATTACTTAGTTCTGAATCAATTTTTCCAGATGAACTAAGAACAAATGAATCGGTTACAATGACTTGTAATCGATTATACCAGTATAAGTTTGAAATTTTCTAACTCATCCAAGATAACTAGGATCTACTAAGCTTAATTTCTTTGCTAAGACAAAATAGCACACATAAGCCTAGTTCTAAACAATCAATACAATATCGTCTTGATACAATCAAGTTTTCCAGGAACTAAATACATCAAAATTAAAACTAGATTATTACAAAAAGATCTTCAATTTGATCTTGTTGCTAAGGTAGTATTATATTACAATTTTAATTATTAAGTTTTTAATATAACAAATATAATTCTGTATTTTATTTTTTAAAGTATATCCACATTTGGGAAACAAAATATTCACAATGAATTAGGTGATAATATTATAATATATAGTATCTATCTATATATCTATCTACATAGATAGATGGATAGACAAATAGATATATAGATAGATATGCTATTTTCAAAGCAAAAATTGATTAAAGCTTTGTGAAAGTACTTGGAACCAAGAAACTTTTTGTAGGTATCCAATTCACCCCCTCCCCTCTTAGATCCAGCCTATTATTTCAACGGTATATAAAATACTAAATATTCACATAAGACTTGAAAATATTATTAAGAGATGAGTTCATGATGATGATTTGGATTTTTAGTGGCCAAAGTTGATCATCACTGCCCTCGTAAATGAAGTTCCTTTTTTCGTAATGAAGTTCCTAAGTTATGCAATTTCTCACTAATTAGCTTGAAACATGTCTTCCTACTCTCTTTAATTACAATCTAAATTCCATTAAGATATATAGGTTTATCAATTTTATGTAATGAAAATCATGCACAAAAAATTCTCACATGGAACTACTAATTTGTTGTTCAATCAATAGCAAGAACGTGTTTGATTTTTCAATTTTTAAAGTCATTTATGCTACTTTTTTCCTTCATTTTTTTTCTGTGTAAGAGAGAGGTGCCAATGTCCTTTCATAATAATTCTACGCTTCTTTTTCTCATAATCCCCTTATATGGCCATAGGTTGTGCTTTAAACATTGGTGAGTTTGATACGCCCTTAAAGGTAGGGTAATTTTTTTTTTTTGGATGAATTTTATATAAATAATTGTAAGAAACACTTGTTTTATAAATAAATAAAAAAATGCAACCAAAACACACTAGCTATAATTTGCTGATGTAGTTCAACAACTTGATCACCAAAATCATGAATTTCTTCAATGACATTCTTAGAAACTTTGTCATTTAGAAAACAAGTTCAGTTGTAGGGGATGGCCCTTAAGTAGCCTTAGATTTCTTTTCTTCTAGATTATCAACAGTAACAATTTGACATATGATTTATCAAGCTCATGAGAAGAGAATTTATTAGTTTGCTCAGCTATGTCTGTAGTATGGCCTATAACCTGCTTAGCAAGTTCGACTATTTTCTTCTCAGGTTCAACGACAACAACCTAATCAGCAACTTCCTCCATAGATGGAGCAATTTGTCCAACAAGCTTGGTCTCTTTTCTTTCATCAGCAGTGAATTATGCATATTCCTTCACATCCCATTTTTAAACTCTTTTCTTTTTGTCTTCCTTAGTGGCGGGTGTGTCTGTGTTTCACCCAGCTGGAGGCATATGTTAGGTTCCGTTTGATTTACTTTGGTTGTTTAAGGTTTAAACAACAAACCTTAAAAAAAAATTAAAATACTTTGGTTGTTTAAGTTTTTTTATTTTATTAAAAACTTATATGAAAATACTTAGTTATTATTTTACAAATTTTTATATTATTTTTTATTACTTTATTTATAATTAATTTCAATTTATTATAAGGTTAAATTAATCTTCAGATCCCTAAACTATTCAACAATTTTTTATTAGGTCCATGTCGTTAACTCTATTAACGGCAGGGACCTAATTAAAAAAATAAATAAAAGTTTAGGACCAATTGAAAAAATTGTGTAGGGACGTAATTAAAAATTTTCAAATAGTTGAGAGACCTACTAAATGATTTAAACATAAATTAAAAATTATACAAAAAATATCACTTAATTGAAGAATGTATTTAGAATGAGTGCATTAGGTTTGTCTATACAAAACCTGTAAGGGAAACTAGAAATGCACTCAAGGATTGGTGTTTTCAGAGTTTGAGAATACTGGTTGAAGAACCTGTAAAGATTGAGAATACTAAGTTTAGAACCTGTAAATATGGGAATATTGAACTAGAGAGGTGAGAATACTAATCTGGAGAGATGAGAATACTTTGTGCAGATCTGCAAAATCGACAATACTGGATTTAGAAGTTATCTGCAGAGGCTTGAGAAGAATATTGTGAAGGCCTGGTAGAATTTGAGAATTACTCAATAGGTCCATGAACTATTTAAAAAAATTTAATTAGGTCCCTAAACAATTTTTTCAATTGGATCCCTAAACTTATATTTATTTTTTAATTAGGTTAATGGCAAGGACCTAATTTAAAAATAAATAGAAGTTCAATGACCCAATTAAAAAAAATTAGTTTAGGGACAAAATTAAAAATTATCGAATAGTTCAGGCACCTGCGGGTTAATTTAATCTTATTATAATTATCAAAAATTCACTTTAAATTATTTTTTATGAAACTTTTGATGGGATAGTGTTTATTTTCAAATCAAATGCCATCAATAAGTCGTATTAATGCTCCACTATCAATATCTTGTAAAGTCAAAGTTATTAATTTATTCTTTTAATTATTCCATTATATGTAAAGGTATAATTGAAGAAAAAAAATTGCACAATTACGTCTTCAAATTCTAAAACATGTTCAAACAAACAAATTTAGAGATGGAGGAAGTAATTTTTAGACCAAAAGTCATACAAACCAAACATAAAAATAATATATAATTTAGTTTAGTTTAATTTGAATGTAATACCGCTTCAAATTAAACAAAACCATTCATTTGCGATTTGAATTAGTTGATTTTGCAGCTTTTTATTTTATTTTTTTAATTTATTTTTATATGATTTTCATAATTATTTTCAATTTGATAACTAACAAAATAAAATATAATCTAATAAATCTTTTGAGTCATGAACAGTCCTTCTAAATGACAATACATAATTGTTCTTACCGAATTTTGTAAGTGTGGCGGCGTGATGGCTCCGCCGAAATCTCCTCCGTGAATGATGGGGGGTGTACATGCAAAGACACTCCGACGCTTAAGTTAGAGGCGCAGAGGTAGGAGACAGGTATCACAATTGGATGTAGAATTTCGTACCTTGATTGGGGTGAATACCTTCGTATTTATAAAGTATAGAAAGATAGATTTGATAGGGTTATTTTCCTATCAAATCTTATCAAATCTCGTTAATTATGATAGAGATAGGCTTATCTTCTATCGTAATTTCATGCCTCAAGCTTTGTGTATTTTTCTTTTAATAAGATATACTTTTCGTTATAACTACCTTGGTCCGAGTAGGCTTACGCTACTCAGCCAGGTTATCTACTCGGTGGAGTGCCGAGTCCGAGTAGTACACTTGCCCCCAAGCTCTGAAGCCATGTAAGAGCTTAAGTAGTGATCTTGCCAAGTTCATATTTCCATTTGGCCAAGTTGGCATTGTGTCTTACTCGTCTCGTTCAGTCAGATTCGGATTCGTCTCCATCATTAGAGCGTCGTGTCGGTAGGGATGATCACGTCGCTTCCGACCTATTAAAGTCGTAATGTTTCCCAAGGGCGGCGGCAATGATTATTTTTTAATTTCGAAAACGTCCTCAGGATACCCAAAGGTCTCAAGCCCCCCTGGCCGTTGATTCGTTTGGCGAAGGGTCTTAATCCAATGGTCCGAGTCGCTTCGTCTTTTCGTATTCGAAACGTTTAGGACCCTATATAACCGGATTTTCACTTTCTTCTCCTCTGAGTTTTCTTCTCCGGTAACTCTTGTTCCTCCACTGTTTCTTCCTCCTTCTCCTTGCCTTTTTCTTCCCTTTTTTCTCAGTCCAGGTACGCCCTCTCTTCCTCCTATATTGCTATTTTTTCGAAAATGTCTTCCGTTTCTGGGGAATCAGGGCGTTTCGATGATGGTCGTATGCTATCGCCAGACCTCATCGGAGAGGGCTCCGATGATGGTCCTTCCTTGTGCCGCTCTAACTCCGGCAGAGTTAGTGATGGCGCGTCAGCGGCAAATGCCGTTGTTGCGGATGCAGGGGTGGTTTGCCCCTATGCTGATTCCGCGCATGTGCTTCTGGTCATCCCTGCCGAGGGGGTTGTAGTCTTGGATGATTCTAAGGTTACTGAGGTGCGTCCTTTAGTTACTCAGCGCACCTGGCCTCCTCCCCCTCCTCCCACTCTCCCCCAACCCGATGAGTCTAAGGGTTCAAAGAAATCTTATCCCCATGTTACTATTCTGGGTTATTTATAGGTTAATGGTGAGGTGGGGGCTTACTTCTCTCGGTATCAGACCGAGGAGTCTTTATCTTCTCTCCTCCAGGAAATTGATTTATGTCACTCGGAGAGGCTGGGTATGGTTTACTCTGAGCTTGTGGGCCTAATGAGCATGTATTCTTTTTTGCTCTTCTGTGTCAGTCTCATTTCACATATGTGTATGAGACTTTGTTCTCGGTTCTCGACATTACGGTGCCTTTTGATAAGTTTGAGACTGATGTTCTCCGGGAGCTAAATGTTGCTCCTACTTAGTTACATCCGAATGTTTGGGCCTCTCTTCAGGCTTTCTGGGTGCTCTGTAGTAAGTTTTTCATCACTCCAACTGCTCACAAATTTCTTTACCATTATTCGGTTAAGGAGAGTAAAAAGGATGGTTGGGTTTCTCTGACCGAAATCCCTGATCGGTCCATCTTAGGTCCTTATACCTCATCTTGGAAAAACTTCAAGAGTGGATTTTTTTGAGTTCAGCAGGGTCCGGATGGGGAGATTGACTTTTTTAATGGGCGCGGGAGGCTAAGATTCCCTCTTTATTGGACCCGAGCTCCGAATAAGTGGTCGTCTTGGCAAGTTGTAGACATGTCTCCTAAAGATCAGGATGACATGGTTACTCTGTGCAAGCTGCCGCGTTTACTATATTGTAAAACTATAGTGGGGATCCCTGCTTCTCAGACTCTAAGAGAGGATTGGGACTGTGAGTGCTTTCTTTACTCGGCTTTAATTTCTTTTGTCCTTGTTTTTTTTTTCCTAACTTTTGCTTCTTATGCAGTTGTGATGGGGAAATTCGACTATCAGACCGCCAAATGACTTCGGCTCGAGAAGCTGAAGAACAAGGAAGCTGGGGGTGAAGAGGTCTCGACAGCTTCTCCTGTTTCACCTCCCCCTCCTCCTCCTTCTTCTCCAAAAAGGAAGAAACAAGTTGTCCAAGTGAAGGATGGCGTCTCAAAGAAAAACAAGTCGAGTCTGCCTCTTGTTTAACCCGTCGCTACTCCTGTTGAGAGGCATCTAGCTTTCCTTTCTATGAAGGATGGGCGGACTTCTCTTTGGGGCCGAGACTTCAATCCTCAGGCTTTCATTAGCGCCGAGAACCTCGGTCAGGCGGACCAGGATATGTTGAGGGATGTTGGTCACTTGGTTTCTATGGAAGCAATATCTCGCTTCCAGGCTCATTCTTGGGTTATTGCCTAATACTAGGCCAAGGAGTTTGATAGCGGGTATCGCGAGCTCTCAATGGCTAAGGAGACCGCTTCGAAGGCCGACTAGGCCTTGTTGAACGCTACCCGTGCCAACGATTGAGGAGTCTCACAAGTCTTTAAAGGCGACAGACGCCAAGTTAAAGGAAGCTGAGGCCCGAGGGGATGCTCTGAAGCTCTCCTTGACTATGGCCGAGGACCTTCAAGCTGAGTGGAGCGTCTTCAACAAGAGTTGGAGCGGGTCAAGTTGGGTGATGCCGCCTCTGAGACCAAGCTGACAGCCGATTTGGGTGAGGCCATGGATGAGATCGTCACCACTCATGAGGCCGGGTTTAGGAAGGCGATTTGCTAAGTCCGGTTCTTTTTTAGAGATGCTGATACCTCTGTTTTTGACATCGATAAGGATGTCAACAAACAAAGGGAGTTGGTGGACGAGTCGACCATCCCTGGCGACAAGGCTTCAGGTGACTCGACCCAAGCTGCCCAGCCTGCTGCTTAGCTCTTAGGCTCTTAGGCATTTTTATTTGTTTTTCTTTTGTAAAGGCTCGCACATGACCCATCTAATAGGGTACTTTTATCTTAATGAAATTTGATTTTCTCTTAAGTATTGTCCCTTTATTTTTTCGTGTGCATAATATTAATTGACTTGTAGTCGACTAGGGTTTATGTTATTGGTTTAACTCATTTTTCGTATCCTGTTGAAGGTTTACACGGTTTTTTAGCTTAACTCATTTGTATCTTGTATAGGTCTATGTGATTTTTTAGCTTAACTCATTTTTGTGTATCATGTATAGGTCTACACGGTTAGCTTATTTTCGTAACTTAGTCTTTTGAGAACTAGTTATCGAATTTCGGTCATTCTCCTTTCAAGATGCCGAATGTTGCTCAGTGAGTGGCTTTTTCTGCCGGGTATCTGGTTGGTCTACTCGGTCTTATACGAATTAAAATTAAGAAAGATAATGTGATGGAAAAATGAACTTTTATTAATAATGAAAGTCAGGTGTGCCTCGTTAAAACCTCTTTGACAAATGTAACACCCTTAATTCAGGGTTTACGAAAATATACATCGATTAATTATTTCATTCTTAATAGGTGAGCTAACTATGTAACTTTGTGAAAAACTCTTAATTTGAAAAGAACTCACATAGGTAAAATTTGCGGAAAATTTAACACTTTTGATTCGCAGTTTAAAGTCTCACTTTGATTAAGAAAAGGTTTAATTCTAAATCCAGAAAACCATAATTCATTCCTTCATAGAAATTATGATCATTACGTTTACATCATCTCGTGTATAGTTATTAAATTAAATGCGCTATTTCAAAATTTCATAACGTCAAGTAAAACTTCTCATGCATCATTTAGTATCGTCATACATGTTCAAATAACTGAAAGGACCTCCATGGTCACAAGTATATATACATAGTGAAATGTGTCAAGTAAGTGATAACTGTAAGCGTATCAGCGGGCGAATAAGTCACATGTACAGCTCAAGTAACAAGTAAGGTATAAATGTGTGAGAGATAACTGAATACATACAAAATATTTGAAACCTAGATCTACCCGGTAAAAACACACAAAAGAGGGAAAATCCTAGGATTTCAGAGCAGTTATCTACCCAACCTATAGTTAGCTATACCCCAAAAAGATAGTATCATTGTCAGAGGGCTCCCTAGCAAGAACCCTGGGAGGAGCATACAGAAGCAACCTCCATGGGATCCTCAATGGGATCCTCCTCAAGAGAGTCAATGTCCTCCTCAGCAGCAAACTCCACCAACATCTTTGGGTCTTCCTCGGGCTCGTCGTCCTCCTCAGTAGTAAACTCCATGAGAATCTCTAGGTCTTCCTCTGGCTCGTTGTCCTCCTATGGAAGTCCCTTATCCATCTCTGGTGGCTCCTCCTCTGTGTCCTCGTCCTCCTCCGATGTCTGGTTGTCCAAGTCTACTACTGGTGGTGCTAACCTCTGTGCACTAGTCCCAGCCAAGGTCAGTCGACTGGTTCCCAGCGGGAATGCACGCGCCCCAGGTAGCACTGATCGAGGAGATGCTGGAACAGAGAGTTAGTCTCAGAATCTGTGTCGACGTAGTCGTCCCATCTGAAGAAGATGATGAAGACAAAGAGGATGATGAAGAGTCTGATAGCTCTACAATCTCCGCTGAGGTCGCACGTCGATAATAGGGCGGCATAGGCTGAGTCCACCATAAGTAGAAGTCAAAAGTCCGGGGCGTTGTATACGGGTCGTCCACCCTCGCTGTGTGCAGATGCATATGACCAATGAAGTGATCTTTATCCATTAGCGGGCCGTGCGTCCGACGACCCTCGAGAATGCTAAGCCAGAAATGAATCATGGGAAACTGTCATGCCATCGGTACCTGTAAAATGGTGAGCATGGGAGTGAATTCTCTACCTCATTGGTCGCCACAAACAAATGGACTTACAGTCCCAAACAACCTATACGACCACTACGTATGGTACTCTAGCGATGACACTCACGATGATCCTATCACGAATATCTATCTCACAATATTTATTCCTATGGGCCCCACTGCCATGAAACCTCCCAGGTTATAATGGTCTTACGCAACTTTGTGGATGACGATTGGGAGCATTCGACTCATGTCCGATACAGTGACATGTCGACCTCACCAATCATGGATATAGCTTCGTCTTCGTCGAGAATGCCAAGCCGGTTATGTGAGTTCCCCGCACTAACCCTTAGTCGGGTTGTCACAACCTCACATCATTTCCCCAAGCCTCCTTTGAGACAACGAACTATCCCCCAGTGTACCCGCCATGGTCATCCACTTCTCAAAACATTTCCTCACACGTGCTCCACCCCGCGAGATGTATTCCACAGGGTGAGACGATTCCAATGGTACTGACAGAAGGATATTATGGGGACCCTCCCCACCAAGCATGGAGTCAAGCCCCATCTCCAAATCAAAGACCCCGTCATTCTTCATCCATTCCGTCTTTGTCACCAATGCCCACTTTACATCATCCACTTCCCCGAAGTGTGCGTCATCCCATGCAGGGTGAATAACACGAATGTCCATCATTCTTCTTCACACAACAAGAGGGGAAGGATCCCATCCCTCCTAATCTCTCAGCGTCATGAACGAAATGACCTTTCAAAGTGGATATATCCACTTGCACACACATGGGTGCCTCGAGCACTCCAACTCATCTATCCTACTCATGCACAAGCAAAACCAACATGCATTGCCGAGGGACAACACCCCTCAGACTCAGATCACAACAAGCAATATATCCACAGGAAATGTCTAACAATTCATATCAATGCTGGAGGTCACATCCTCTCGGTCTTAACAATAATTGGTCACGCGTATTTACAACATACTAATACATACATAATTCAACAACCAAGTGCCGAAGGTCACGCCCTCTCGGTCTTTGCTAATAATTTCACAACTAGAATACATTCATACACTTATACAATTTAAATCCATCACACTTTACAAACATTTGGGTCAAACCTACAGCCACCACAACATCCCAATTTTCAAGTTTCAAAACTTTTTATTTTGGGTTCCAAATGCTCACAATTTAAGTCACAACCGCTATGTACATGTTAACTATCATATTCCACCACAAAATACATATTTTAGGCTTTTAAAGCTTAAATTTTAAGTGGTTAGAAACCCAACTCGAAATGGGTTCAAAAATTCAAGAAAAGGGGTTTAAAACTTCAAAATTTAATTCCCATTGATGTAGAAATCGGATTTTGACGAACCAAATATGCATTCCTAGGTTTTAGGATGTAAAGAACCCATTTTTCTGGTCTAAAAGAGTAAATTCCAACTCTAAAAATTATTAATTTCAAAACAGTGACAAAATCCAACGAAAACGACACGAAACTTAAAAATAAATTTCCCGTTGCTATAGAAATCGATTTTCGACGAAATTTATATGTAACCCTAGGTTTTAAAGCATGAGAAAGCTAATTTTGAGGTGCATTACAGCCAATTCCAGCCCCATAATTACATATTTTCGAAATAGATACAGAACAATGGGAAAAGGGCTTTAAACTCAAAAATAAATTTCCCGTTGCTATAGAAATCGGTTTTCAACGAAATTTATATGCAACCCTAGGTTTTAAAGCATGAGAAAGCTAATTTTCCATTACAGCCAATTCCAGCCCCATAATTACAGATTTTTGAAACAGAGGAACAGTGCCCAAAAATCCACAATTTTACCAAACAAAAATTTTTCTAAAAATTCGCAATCCATTTCCAAACATCCCACATATACACTTCTATATTTTAGAGCATAGAAAGACCATTCTTAGTGCCACAAATAGTCAAGGGCAGCCACACACTTGTCTCACAAAACAGAACAAGAACATAACAAATGGCTCAAGTGCTAAAAAATAACATACTTTATATGTAACACTAGGTTTTTGGACCCAAGGAACTCATTTTTGAGGTCAAAATTACCAAAAAAGTACACCCATTTTTCCAGACCACGAAACAGTAGCAAAAATCATACTTTACATACATGGCACAAGTTCAAACTCACATATTTTGCAATCAAACTTGACCCATCATAAATAGGGTCCAACACAAACAATTTTAGGCTCAAAGAGAATAGAAAATCCCTCCCATACCTTGGTTCCCTAAGCTCAAGTGCTCAAAACAAAATTTCCAACCACCCAAAGCTAGAGCTTGGTGAGCTCTACAATATATCAAAAATGCAAAGAAAAAGGAAGAGAATTAGTGGAGGAAAAGCTAGAGAGAAGGGAAGAAAACATAGAGAGGGAATGAGAGACTCTCACCAACAAGAGAGAATGAAATTTCTCTCTCTCCCTTGCTGTCCAAGGCTGGCGGCTCACACAGGAGGGGAAGGGGGCCCCCTTAGCTTATATAGGGGCCCCCAAAACCCTAAGGTAGATCCCCAAAATAATTTAAAAAAAATTTCTAAACCTAATTATGTTTAAATGGTTAGCTGATATGGGTTTCGATTTTTTTTTTTAGCTCTAAAATATTCTTAAAATTTAGCATTTAATTTTCCAAAGATAATGCCTTTGGAATCACTCAATTTGGACTTAAAATGAATTTTCTAGATCCAAAATACTAAATAAATTGTCAAAATTAATAATTAATTCAATTTAATTATTTTTGCTGAACTTAGATCACTTTCATGCTTAATTATAATTATTAGAATTTTATTTGTGTCCAAAATAATTTTTTGAGCTTAAAAACACATAATTACGAAAATGCCATTAATGAGAATATTCCTTCCTTTGACCAGCTTTGACCAGCTTTAACCAGTTTTGATCAGAGTTGACTTTTCATCAAATCATGGTTAAAACTTGACTTTTCGTCAAATCATGGTTAAAACTTGACTTTTTAAATGATTTCTACGTAGTTAATGAAGGATTAGTGTCCTAATGGCATTGCATACACACACATGACATTATACCATACATTGCACAGGCAAAATAATTAAAATACCAGTTGCACATTTTTCAGGGTGTTACAACAAAAAACCTCTTGGGAAAAAATGTCAAAGTAGGAAAAATAGTACATCACCACTTACAATTTTCTAGCTATAATAAAACTTCATATGAGTGGCATTCCAAGTACGAGGGATGGCTATGCCAGATGGATGCTCTAGTCGATAGGCTCCGTTTCCCAATGACTAGGTTACTCTAAAGGGGCCTTGCCAGTTGGCTGCCAACTTGCCCTCTCCGGTTGCTTTTCTTGCTTCTCCGCATTTTCTCTAGACTAGATCTCCGACTTCAAAGTTTTTTGGCTTGATCTTATTGTTTTATTTCTTCTCAGCTCTTCTTTTGCAGACCTCTGCTTTGATTTGGACCTCGTCAAGGGTCTCTTCGGCCATGTCGAGTGCATGCCTTAGTGACTGGTCATTGTTCTCTTGAACAAAGTTTGCTCTTCGCAAAGAAGGCTCTCCGACTTCTACTGGTATCATGGCATCCGATCCATATAAGAGTCGGAAAGGTGTTTCCCTGGTTGTAGATTATGGCATGCAGCGATATGCCCAAAGGATTGCAAGAAGCTCCTCGGCCAAACTTCCTTTGGCATCGCCGACTCACTTTTTTAGTTCTCCTAGTATGACTTTGTTGGCTGCTTCAGTTTGCCCATTGGTTTGAGGGTGCTCTACTGAAGTCGCCAGGTGTCGAATCCTGAGGTTCTTGAAGAACTCTTCTAGGTTATTTTCAACGAACTATTTTTCGTTGTCAGATATTATTGAGTGAGGGATGCTAAATCGGCAGATGATATTTTTCCACACAAACTTTTGTACATTGTTGACCGTGATAGTGGCCAAAGGTTCGGCTTCAATCCACTTTGTGAAGTAGTCGATTCCGACCAGGAGGAATTTGACCTGTCCTTTGGCAATTGGGAATGGTCCTAAGATATCCACTCCCCATATAGGCAAAAGGCCATGGTGTTGTGATGTTGTGCAGTTCTTCCGGTGGTAAGTGAGATATGTTGTCATATTTTTGGCATTCTTCACTTTTTTAACGTATTCGGCGCAGTCTTGATGCATTGTCGCCCAGTAGTATCCGACTCGTAATACTCGAACAGCCATGACTTTTCCTTCTGAGTGCATTCCACATATTCCTCTATGCATCTTGTTCACTACGTACTAAGCCTGTGTCTTCGTAATGCACTTTAGTAATGGTGTGGTGAAGCCTCTTCAGGTCTTCTCCTTCCATCACATAGTAACTCGCCCTTCTTCTAATCTTCCTAGCTTCTTCTCAATTTTCGGGGAGGGTTCCTCCTTTCAGGAAGTTCCATACCTCGGTCATCCACTCTCGGTCTGCCGGGTTGATATTGGAAACTTCTTTGTCGATACTTGGAGTTGATACCGTCTCCTGTATGACGGTTCGGTGTTGGCCTTTCTTCTTTGTACTTTCCAATTTTGATAGCAGGTCGGCTCTTTCGTTTTGCTCTCTTAGGACATGGTTGAGTTCAAATTCGGTGAATTCATTCTTCAACTGGGAAGCTAAGTGGTAGTACCTTATCATCTGGGGGTCCTTCGTTTGATAAGATCTGTTCATTTGCCTCGTGACCAGTTTTGAGTCGCTCCAGCACCTGAGGTGCTTTGCTCCTACTTCTTTTGCGAGTTTCAGCCCATCTAATAGGGCTTCATACTCTACTTGGTTGTTAGATGCATCGAAATCGAACCTGAGTGATTGTTCTTGTTAAAATAGGAGAAAACAGAGGTATAATGGACTGAAAACCGTGTGTCAGAGTACACAGCGGATGCGTGTTTATATAGGTTAATTACATTAATTACACATAAATAGAGGATATTTTGTTTCCTCTAAATTAAAGATTATGTTCCTATAAACTTCTATTATTAATAGAATCAGAATATAATATTCTGATTTTCAACACTCCCACTCAAGCTTAAGCTTACTAAGCTCTCAGCTTGTTACAAGAAAATTTATTCCCCACAAATAAATAAATAAACATAAAAATTGAGCTCCACCAAAAAATAATAGTTTGAAAAACAACTCAGGGATGTTGGAGAAGTTGGAGAAAGTTGCTAGAAAAAAATATCTTTGTCAGAGATAGCTGGAATGATCATCGGCAAGACAGAAAATTCATGGCAAGCATAACAAGGCCCGTTCTTCTCGAAACTACATTTGGAAGCTTCAAACCCAATAATGTTGGAAACCCAAATTATTTAAACTGAACGTGAGACCAATGCATCTGGGAGAAAGTCATCGAGACTAGTGCACGGGCACAGACGAGCCAGTGCATCTGGGACAAAGACATGGCCAATGCATCTGGGACATAGACAAGGGTCAGGGCATCTAGGACAGACGGGGCCAGTGCATCTAGGACAACAGCATGACAGGCTACCAGAAAGTTCTTTGTCGAAAAATTAGCAGCAAGTATAAGGTGGTGGTCGAAAAACACACCAAAAAAGGACTGTGGTAGGATAGGCAACCAAAAATTTCTTCGCCAAAAAATGGGTGACGAGCAAAAGGCAGTGGCCGAAAAACACGCTAGAAAAGAACAGCAGTAGGATAGGCGACTAGAAAGTTCTTCATTGGAAAATGAGCGGCGAACAGAAGGCGGTGGCCGAAAAACACACCAGGAAAGGACGACTAAGGTGCGAAACTGGTCACCGAAAGAAGGGAGACGATTAGAAGGGTCCACCGGCACGATTTTCGTAATACCTCTGTCAGGCTCTAGATACCATGTTAAAATAGGAGAAAACAGAGGTATAATGGAAGGAAAACCGTGTGTCAGAGTACATAGCGGATGCGTGTTTATATAGATTAATTTCATTAATTACACATAAATAAAGGATATTTTGTTTCCTCTAAATTAAAGATTATGTTCCTATAAACCACTATTATTAATATAATCATAATATAATTTTCTGATTTTCAACAGTTCTAAAACAATCCCTTCAGGACTTTCGATTATGACACATGCTTCGCTACCTTTGGTGTTTGAGGAGCCATCCACGAACAGGGTCCACCATGGTGAGGGTACCTCTTCTACTGGTGCCAGTTCTGCTATGACGTCGGCTAAGCATTAGGCCTTGATAGGTCCTCTCGGTTCATAGTTCTATTGACCAAGCTATCATTCTTCCGACGAGTTCTGGCTTCCTCAACACTTGTCGTATTGGGTGGTCAGTTCATACCACCACTTGGTGGCTCTGAAAGTACGGTTGTAGCCGTCTTGCTGAAGTGACCAAAGCTAGTGCTAACTTTTCGATCATCTGGTACCTTGTTTCGGCATCTTTCAACACTCGGCGTACGTAGTAGATTGGTGTTTGCGTCTGTTTTTCTTCTTGGATGACGATCGAGCTGATCACGTCCCCTGAGACTGCTAGGTATAGCACTAAGTCTTTGTCGGGTTCAGGTCGCGTTAGGATTGGTAGTGAGGCGAGTAGCATTTTTTTCAACTTTAGGAAGTTCGCTTCACACTCTTCACTCCATTCAAATATTTGCTGCTTCTTGAGAAGTTGGAAAAAAGGTCTGGCTACCTCTGCTGCTTTCGGCAGAAGATGAGATAGGGACGCTAGCCTTCCAGTTAGCCTTTGTACTTCCTTTATGTTATTCGGGCTTCTGATGTTTATGATGGCTACGCATTTCTCAGGGTTGGCCTTTATGCCTCTGTGTGTGAGCATGAAGCCTAAGAATTTTCTGCCTTGTACTCTGAATACACACTTCTCTAGGTTTAGCCTCATATTGTGTTTTTTGATCTCATCAAATATTTCAGCTAAGTCTACTGAATGTGAGTTCGGGTCTTGGCTTTGAATTACCATGTCGTCTACGTAGACTTTTAGATTTCGTTCGAGTTGCTTCGCGAATATCTTGTCCATCAGACACTGGTAGGTTGCACTTGCGTTCTTCAGCCCAAAAGGCATTACTGTGTAGCAGTAGTTAGCTGTATTGGTTATGAATGTCATTTTCTCCTCATCTGGTGGGAACATGGGTATCTGGTTGTAACCGGAATACTCGTCCAGAAAGCTCAAGATGGGATAACCGGATGCTCCGTCCACTAACCTGTCGATACTCGGCAGTGGGTATGAGTCTTTGGGACATGCCTTGTTGAGGTCTGTGTAGTCAATACACATCCTCCACTTGCCATTTTTTTTCTTCACCATCACGATGTTTGCAAGCCATGTGGTATAGTGTACTTCTCTTATGAAACCGGCATTGAGTAACATTTTAGTTTCCTCTCCGACCGCTTTTCCTTTCTCGACCCCAAGCTTTCTCTTCTTTTGGGAGATCGGCTTGGCCTCTAGGTAGATGGCGAGTTTATGACAAGGGAAGCTTGGGTCAATTCTGGACATGTCGGTTGCTAACCATGCAAATAGGTCGGTGTTCTTTGATAAGACTTGGGCGATTGCGTTCTCGATTTTGCTAGTTAGCTGAGTCGTTAGCTTTGTACATTGACCTGCTTCTCTTTCTAACTGGAAGGATTTTACCTCTTCGGTGGGTTCTGCTCTCGGCTCACCCTCCCTAGGATCAAGCTCGGTTTCCTCCGTTGGTTGCACCATGAACGAGATGCATGCTACGTGCTTCACTCTTGGTTCTGGAACCTTTTTCCCATTGGCTATCTTTAGACTTTCCAAGTAGCACTCTCGGACTGTTTCTTGATCAACTTTTACTGTTACTATCTCCCCTTTAGAGTTGGGGAATTTCATCGCCAGGTGAGGGGTTAAGATTACTGCTCCTAACTCATTGAGTGTAGGTCTGCCTATTAGAAGAAGTGAGGGCGTTGACTAAGAGGTACCTGATTGTAATGGTCTTGGACCCCTTGTCTTTGTCTTCTCCGAAAGTGGTGAGGAGGTCTATGTAACCTCTGGTGTCCACTTTTTCGCCTGAAAATTTGACTAGTTGTTCGGTGTATGGCTGTATCTTACTTTCTAGGATGTCCAATTGTTTGAAGGTGGACCAATATAAGATGTCAGCCGAGCTGCCTTGGTCTACTAGTACCTTGCATACTAAGAAGTTGGCGACCTCAACTTTGGTTACTACTGGGTCGTCGTGGTTGGGTTCTATGCCTTCGAAGTCTGAGTCAGTGAACGTTATGGGGGGCATGCTTCTTGGTGCTCTCGACCTTACAGAAGCTGAGTTGATTGACCGGATGCCGCGTAGGTGTCTCTTCCTTACCGAGCTCGAGCTCCCCCCTCCGACGAATACTTCTGCTATTGTGTTGATAATGCCTCGGAGCCGAGTCTCAGGAGGGTTAGTTGGTTCCTCTTGGCGGATCTCCTCTGTTCGCCGGGATTTTCTGTCGTGATCTTCCCCCTTGTCTCGGGTTCATTCTAGCTCAAACTTTCGGCTGTCGTCTCGGACAAAATGTCGTAGCTTACCTTCTTGGATAAGTTTTTCAATCTTATCCTTCAGTGTAGTGTAGTCTTCAATGGCGTGTCCATGCACTCGATGGTATCTGCAAAACTTGGACCTGTCCACTTTTTTTAGGGACCGATTCCGAGTAGGCAGACTGATCAGCTCGGCGCTGCAAGCCTCTTCTAAGACTCGGCTTCTGCTTTCTATCAAGGGAGTGTAGTGAGTGAATCTTGCACGAGGCAGCTTTTCAGCCCTGGATCTGTCACTAGAGATCCGCTCTCGGCTTGTTTCTATTTTCTCGTGTTCCTCATGTTTCTTACGGGATTCGCCTCTGAAACGTTCTATGAACTTCGTCATCTCTTCCATCTAAATGTATCCTGCTGCTCTTGCTCTAAGTTCATCCATGTCATGCGGCGGCTTCTTGCAGAGGCTGTCCGAGAAGGATCCGGATTTTAAGGCCATCAGCATGGCGGTTAGTGCTACTTGAGGATTCAGGTCTCGAATTTTAACAGAGACTTCGGCGAATCTCTCCACGAAGTCCCTAAGGGACTCATTGTCCTCTTGCTGAATGTTGGCCAAGGCCACTGCTGTTAAGTGGTGAGGCCGACTCGTGGCGTATTGGGCACCAAATGAGAGATCAAGGTGGCAAAAGAGTCAATCGTATGCAGTGGGAGGCACGTGTACTAGTTCAAAGTTGTCCCCTTCAACGTAGCCGGAAAAGCACGACACATTGTGGTGTCGTCGTTTGTGTAGAGGTTGACCTACGTGACAAACGCGTCGATGTGCTCATTTAGGTCTGTTAGGCTGTCATAACGGTCCATGGACAGGGGTTTCCACCCGGTCGGTAGTGGTGTTTCCATAATACCATCTACGAACGGGTGTCACCTTGTGGTCTCGAGCATTGCGTTTCATCTCAGAACCATGCGCGAGGCAGATATAGGTCTGGATTCTATTTGGGTTGTTGTTCGGTCTACCTCGCTCCAGGTAGTGTCATCCCGTTTTGTTCGATCGGGTTGTTCATGGACGGTCGCGTGGGCAGCCGAGTGTGCGTTTTGGTCCTCTTGCAATTTTTGGTATTGTTCTCGGAGATTAGCGTTCTCCCTGTGAAGATCCTCTATCTCTTTCGTGTTGTTTTGCTTCAGCTTGTTTGCCTCCCTTTGCAGGGCGTAGATCAACGGGTGATTCTCAAGCGCCTGATGCGAGATGGGGCGCCACGTTGTTCGGGTTACCCTCGTGGGTATCCCCCGGTGTCGGTGTTCCCTTACCTAGGATTTCCAGCACCTGTGGTCACTTTTTGTGATTCGCTGTTTTGCCCTAGGTTGCTGCCATCGCAATCATTTCACGTTGATTGGTGTGGCTGGAAAAAGTTTCACCGAGCCCCATGGTTGGCCCCAAAATTTCTTACCAGATTTTGTAAGTGTGGCGGCGTGATGGCTCTGCCAAAATCTCCTCCGTGAATGATGGGGGTGTACCTACAGAGACACTCCGACGCTCAAGTTAGAGGTGCAGAGGTAGGAGACAGGTATCACAATTGGATGTAGAATTTCGTACCTTGATTGGGGTAAATACCTTTGTATTTATAGAGTATAGAAAGATAGATTTGATAGGGTTATTTTCCTATCAAATCTTATCAAATCTCGCTAATTATGATAGAGATAGGCTTATCTTCTATCGTAATTTCATGCCTCAATCTTTGTCTATTTTATCTTTTAATAAGATATACTTTCCGTTATAACTACCTTGGTCCGAGTAGACTTACGCTACTCGGCCAGGTTATCTACTCGGTGGAGTGCCGAGTTCGAGTAGTACAATAATCATAAGTAAAAGAATAATAAAAGACTTCACAAGGTAATTACTGCATTACAACTAACATTGTGTGACATGGTTAGTAGATAATCTTGTCCCTTAAGCGAGTTCGATCCCAAGCAGGTGCATGCAGAAAAACATATGTTGGGAGACTTTAAACTAATCTCAATACTTTAAGGGATTAGTCCTTGACTCTCAGCCGATGATACATATATTCACCCAAAAAATAATTATTGCATTACAAATGAATTGTAAAAAAAATTGTATCATTAATTTATAATCAATTAATCATATGTTATCAATGTCATTAATTCGTAATTTAACATGTGCAAAACGTCGATCTAACATAAATAAAATCATACTATCTTTATCAAAAGTTTAAAATACTACTACATAACATTATAAATGAATTGAGTAAAAAAAACATTATAAATGAATAATATAAGTTGGAGAGGATCAAATTATATGGTGTAACTTTTACTAACTATTACTAGTACATCATTTAATAACTTTCAATTAGATTATGTATATAAAATTTTGTATTATTCCAAAATTATTTGATATCTAATTTATATAGATCAAAATTAACAAAATATATATTTTTAAAAATATACTAAAATATGAATAATTTAATTACTTTTTTTATTTTTGTTTAATTTTGACCAAAAAAAAACAATTAAGAAAATATAAAATTATAATCCAACAGTTGAATAAACAAAATTCACTTTTCATATGAAGTTATTGATGATGTAGTAGTTGGTAAAAATTACACTGTTATAATTTTATCCCTCCCCGTATAAGTATCTTAAATATATGGTTTAATTCGATTTTATCAATAAAAATTGAAAATCAAATTCATATAAAAAAAATGAAAATCAAATCAAATCACAATAAAAAAAATGTATTTTTTTTATTTCAATTTAATCAAATTTCAAATTTTTAGATCAATCAATTTAAAAATTTAAAATAATTTAGTTCAATTTTATACATGCGACGATAAGTTTCTGGTTCGGGTGGAAGCAAGTTTTATGAACGACATCGTGTTTTCTGTTTTGTTAAATATTTCAGACAACGGAAACAAGTTTCGTTAAATTTTTCACAGCAAAATTTTTTCACCACGGAAACTTGTTTCAAGGTTTGAATCATACTGGACAGACCATCTCTCTTTTCCCTCAACCAACAATCACACTCACAAAAACACAACACCCTCTCTGCCAACTTTTTTTTTTTTTTGCGAGGTGTGTGATATTGAGAGGGAAATCTGCAAGTATGTGTTGTGCACGAATGAGAGAATGTGAGGTTTTTGTGGGTTCACATATTACGAGTTTTTTCGTGAGAGGAGAATATTAGGATTAAAGGTGAAAAATATAACACAATGAAACCTGTTTCCATTATGTGAAAAATATAACACAATTAAATATTTCACTAACACCCTGCCTAAACTTACTATATAATGAAAATATATTTATGTTGTGTTTCTGTTGTGTTTGTGAAGTGACACCTCTCATCTAAACTTAAACTTACAACACCACATGGACGGGTTCTAGGGTGGGGGAGCGGTTCATATCCCCCACCGTGGGAAAATTATGTGGACCATTGGATGTAGACATCTCAGAGATCAATGGTTGCTTTTCGGTGGGGATTACCGCATGGAATCCTTAGAAATGTGTTAATTTTTGTTTTAAAAAAAAGTATTTATCGAACTCCACGGGACAGAACTGCAGAAGAAAGCTAATAAAAATAAAATAAAACAAAGCTTGAAAGATAATAATAAACGACAACAATAACAATATTTAAAAAAAATTAATTGTAATTTTTATCCCAATTTTTTAATTTTTGATGTATTTTACCTCTAACTTTTTTTAAAAGTTACAAATTTTACCCTCCACAGTTTTGATAACGTGGCATGCTAAAATAGTTATACTTTTTACTCCCAATTTTTTACTTTTTGACAAATTTTATCCCCAACTTTTTACTTTTTAGCAAATTTTACCCCTAATTTTTTCATTTTTGACAAATTTGACCCCTAATTTTTTACTTTTTTGTGAATTTTATCCCATTTTTTATGCTTATGTCAGCATGCCACATCATCAAAACTGTGGAGAATAAAATTTGTAACTTTTTAAAAAAATTGAGAATAAAATGCACCAAATTAATTTGTTGGGGGTAAAATCCGTCAAAAATTAAAAAATTGGGGGTAAATATTGTAATTAAACCTTAAAAAAATAACTTCTTTATGCAAATTAAAATCTCAAATTTCGATCTAATACACATAGATGATGATCAAACAACAAAAAATGAAACTCATTTCAATTCGTAACAGTAAATTAGATGATGATTGGACAATGATTGTTCTCCTCCTTTCGGGAAAAACCTTTTTTGGAGATGCATGTCAGCCACAAAAAAAAGGACAACACGTGGACTTTGATAAATACTTGTTTAAAACAAAAATTAACACCTTACTAGGGATTCGGATTCCCTGCGGTAACCGCCCACGGAAAAGCAACCGTTGATCTATGAGGTGTCTACATCCAACAGTCTACGTAACTTTCCCATAGTGGGGGATATGAACCGCTCCCCCACCCCAGAACCCGTCACACGACATGTTTCCATTGTGTTGAGTTCACAATGAAAACGTGCTTCTGTGAAAAATATTTTTGTCAAAAAAAAAAAAAGGTAAATGTTGGACACTGGTTAAGGAATTAAAAGAAGAAAGGTTTGTATTGAGACGCGTAAAATTGTGTTGTCCATAGTTTTTTTTTACACTCTCCTATGATTTCATACTAAATACTTTCTCCTTTTAATATTTTAAAGTATTGGTTAGCAAGACCAAAAAAAAAAAAAACTAGAGAGCGAGAAGACTAAAATGTGGGGTGTGAAAATGAAGGCCCAAAAGGAGTGGCTTACTGCCTTGGGCATTCAGCCCAAGTGAATGAATGTTAAGCCAGAGTTGCTATTCTCATCCCAGCTTTTTCAAATGAAAAGAACTTCTTGCCCTTAAACCATTTCTCTACGTCCCATTTTAAATTCAGATACACAACGGAATCACAATTCCGTTATGTATATTTTTATTTTTATTACTTTAATTATTTAATTACAATATAAGTTTCATTTTTAATAGAAATCAAATTAATTATGATACAAAATATCCTAATAATGACACACATTACCTTTTTTAATAGTAACAGAATTGTAATATAAATTACTTTTTTAATTGAAATCTGAATTAATGACAACACAAGTTACCATTTTTAATTGTAATCAAATTAATTATGATACAAATTAGTATCATAATTAATTTGGTTGCTATTAATAAAGATATTTCGTATAATAATTAATTTGATCTTATATAAATGGTAACTTACCAACTTCTACCATAATTAATTCAATTTCAATTTAAAAAGATAATATATATATATATATATATATATATATATATATATATATATAAAAGGGAATGCTAACATACTCTCATCTCTTTTTTAGTTGGAGTATGTTAGCAACCTGCACCCAATTTTTTTTACCAAAAAAATAGTTAGTTATTCTATTTTACTAAATTTAATTTAGGACATTCCAATAATTTTATGTTTACTCTTTAGAAAGAATAAAAAAAAAAGTATTTCCTCTCTCCTCTCTCTCATGTTTCACTGGTCACCACCTATATGGGTCGTCGATCACCTCCGATGAAACCCAGCACGCCTACAGGACAAAGCAAGTTACTGTTGATGGTTCAGCATCATCCATGCGCCAACTAGGGATGGCAAAAAAATCCACACCCGTGGATATCCGCGGATAAAATCCGCCATGGATAGAAGATGGATAGTATAAACGGATACCCGCGGGTAACGGGTACGGGTTTTTTTTTACCCGCTTATTAACGGGCGGATTCGGGTATCGTAGTATTCGTGCCTGCGGGTACCCGTTACCCGTAAAATTACTAAACTACCCTCATATATATATATATAATATAAGTTGGGAAAGAATCCCTGGACCCTAATTCGCATTCAATTTCAGCGGCACTGCAGCAAGCATCCCGCATCCTTCTCCTTCATTCCTTCCTTCCGTCGACTGTGACTGTGAGTTCGCGAGTCACACACTGCCAGTCTGCCACCGCGCCTCACCGCTTCGAGCCAAGCCTTGCAGCTCGGCACTGCTCCGCGCCTCGCAGCTCCGCGCCGCACAGCTCTTCTCGACACTGCTCTGCTCTGCGCCGCGCAGCTCAGCTCGACGCCGCTCCATCCAAAGCAGCTCCGCTCGACGCCGCTCCGCCCCGGGCAGCTCCGCTCGACGCCACGCAGCTCCGCTCGACACAGCACCGCGTCGCATCGCACGTCTCTGCGTTGCGCTGCACCGCACCGTGCCACACCGCACCTCTCCGCGCCGCACCTCTCCGTCCGTGCAGGTACTTCTCGCCATCTCAGAATTTTGGGGATCTTTGAAATTGTTGCACCTTTTCAATATGAATGTTCTCTGTTTCCTTAATTTACCTATGTAAATTTGTTGTAAATATGGCAGTTTTGTAATCAGTATTTAGGTCCAAGCCATTTGGTTTGCTTCGACATTATCAGTTCAGATTAATCCACTTACTATGAGCATTTCTGATTGGATAAATAGCTAGCTGGAATCAAATTGTGGTGAAGCGGTGAACATGATTTTTTGTTTAGTATTCTTTGATACAAGATTTCTTGATAATTATTTGGTTCTGTTTGTCATTCCCACTAAAAAAAACTTAGATGTGTATTATGACAATTATGCAAGGCTTTGTTTACAGAATATACCATAACATTTCTTTGATATTTTCTGCTCCCTTTGAGTGTTGGGACCTATCTTACGTTATTATTAATTTACACTAGCTAGAGATGTATATATGATAATTATCTCAAGTGTCATCAAATATGTTTTACTTGATATTTGTAGGATGGCTACTCCACAAACCTCTACTCCTATGGGTGATGATGAGCAACAAGGGGAAGCTTTGTCACCTAATATAGGTGAATCAAATCCGGGCAATACAAATGATGTTCCTATGAATGATGATTCAACTCAAGTTGAAACCGACAACTCACTTCCAACCGTCGGCTCAAGAAGGCTGATTTCAGATGTTTGGAAACACTTTAAGAGAAGAAAAATTGATGGAAAATTAAAAGTTGTATGCAATTACTGTGACAAACCCCTTTTGGGAGATACAAAGCAAGGGACATCACACTTGCGTAACCACTTCAAGGGTTGCAAACTTCGAACAACGAGAGACATCAGACAATCATTCATCAAAACTGAGAAAGTAGGGAGTGAAACAATAGTTGTTGGCAATTATGTGTTTAATCAAGAAACGGCTAGGCGTGCACTCCGTAGGATGATAATTCTTCATGAGTATCCGATGTCAATCGTTGATCACATAGGCTTTAAGGAATTTTGTGCTGCTTTGCAACCTCTATTCAAGGTGGTTTCTAGAAACACTATCAAAAGTGACATTATGAAGGAGTACAAAGAAGCACAAGAGCATACAATGAAGGTGTTGTCAAGCATTCAAAGTCGAGTTGCAATCACTACTGATATGTGGACTGCTACCCATCAAAATAAAGGCTACATGACTGTTACAGCTCATTTTATTGATGATTCATGGACACTACAAAGTCGACTTGTGAGGTAATAACACCAAACTATATTAATTGTAATTCCTATAATAACTTTGTTGTTATTGATTAGATGATTGAAATTTGTATCTTAAATTTAGGTTCATTTATGTGCCTGCTCCTCATACTAGTCAAGTTCTTGCTGAAGTGTTGGTTCAATGTTTGATGGATTGGAATCTAGATAGGAAGATTTCAACTTTGACTGTTGATAATTGCACTACAAATGATGCTATGCTTGAACGCATTGTAGATAAGATTTCACCTAGGTCTCTTATTTTGGGTGGTCAATTATTTCACATGCGCTGTTGTGCTCATATATTGAATTTAATTGTGAAAGATGGTTTGTCCATAATTGCTAATGCCATTGAAAAGATTAGAGAAAGTGTTAGTTTTTGGACAGCAACACCCAAAAGAGAGGAGAAATTTATAGAGACATGTGCTCATGTGAATATTCCATTTAGCAGAAAGTTGGTTCTTGATTGCAAAACTAGGTGGAATTCTACATTCTTAATGCTTCAAGTAGCCATACAATACAAAGATGTATTTGACTGACTGTCACAACGAGAGAGTCAATATAAGGCTTTGCCTTGTGAGTATGATTGGCAAATGGCAAATGAAATTTGTCAAAAGTTGGAAATATTTTATGATGTGACACTCTTGTTTTCTGGTACTTCATATCCAACTGCAAATGTTTTTTTTCCAAAAGTATGTCAAATTAAGTTGGCTTTGATGGAGTGGCTTGAGTCTCCTATTTCTGTTATTCATCAAATGGCTGCATCCATGATTTCCAAATTTGACAAGTATTGGGGTGTGATCAATGGGGTGATGGCTGTTGGTATTGCCTTAGACCCTAGGTACAAAATTGATTTGTTGGATTACTTTTTTCCTCAAATTTATGGAGTTGAATCTGATTTTGAAATTCAAAGGGTCAAAAGTATTTGTCAAGATTTGGTAAAGGAGTATGAAATGAAAATTAAGGGTAAGAAGTCAGTTTCTTCAACTCAAAGTTCAAACCCGAATATAGTAGAAAGGGGTCTTGGAAGGAACGATTCTTGGAGGAAAGATTTTGCAAAACATCAAATTGCAAAGAAAAGTGAGTCATTGAATTATAAGTCAGAACTTGATTGCTATTTGGAGGAGCAAACATTGCCTGACTCAGATGAAGAGTTTGACATCTTAACTTGGTGGAAGGCTAATGGGTTAAAATATCCAATCTTGCAAATGGTTGCAAGAGATTTTCTTGCCATTCCTATCTCAACAGTTGCTTCTGAGTCTTCATTTAGTACTGGTGGTCGATTTCTTACTCCACATCGTAGTAGATTGCATCCAGATACTTTAGAGGCATTGATGTGTGTCCAAGATTGGCTATGGACTGACATAGAAGGTAATTAAATTAACACTTTCCATAAAATTTATATTCATATTGATTAATTGTTACAAAATTTTAATGAAGTTATTTTTTTTTCAGGCTCTTTAAGATTGAAGATGGACAAAATGAGTCTTAATACAGTTATAGAAGAACTAGTTGATGAAAATGTTGGTATTTAGTAGCTTTTTAATATTTCATTCCATTTCTAACAATAATATCATTATATCAATTGTTATTGATTTTTATTTGGATTTTTTTTGTTTTAGGAAACAAGTGGCAAAAGTGAAGTTATTGATGAGGGAACCATTAACAATTGAAGACTTCTTCAGTTTACACTTGTGGAATTTGTTAAATTCTGTATTTTTAATTTATTTGGACTTATGCTTTTATTTGAACTTATGCTTTTGAGATACTATAATTTTATTTGTACTTATACTTTGGATTTATGTTTACTTATGCAGTTATGTTTACTAGTTATTGCTTTGATTCAAAATCACTAGTCTGATTCACTAGTTTTTGCTCTTGATATTAGTAAGAATTATGTCTAGAGATTCAAAATTACAATATAAGCTTATTATTTCTTTGATTTTTTTTTAATTAAAGACATGTAATTTTCACATAAAAGTTCACTTACTTACACATTTGATTCTTGATTCTTTTTGTAGTAAATAATATGATTTTATTTCCAATTTTGATAGCAAATAAATTATCCGTTTCTTAGTATTTCTTCTAAAATAATCACCTTTTTTTTTAAAAAAAAAAATACTTTTTTATAATATGAAGTATCCATGGATACCCGCGGATATAAGAAAAATCCGCAGGTTTTTATCAGACGGATATCCGGCGGGTAACGGGGCGGGTTTTCTCCGGCGGGTCGGGTAGCGGGTAACTACTATCCGTGCCCGACCCGACCCGTTGCCATCCCTAGTGCCAACGCTGGAGTGGGCACCAAGTATCCCCGAAGTCTTTCAGAAAAGTGGAAGGAAGAGGCGAGAAGGTGTCATGCCGGAGACTATTCCGGTGGTCGAAGACAAAAAAGTCAGTGCACCATAGAAGTGTTCACTGTGAAGCAATTGAGATTTTTGCAGAAAGAGTCTTCCTCCATTGTTGTTCAGATTCAAAATCTATGGTAGATTTCTTAACCGAAAAACATAAATTAAAATGTAAATAAGCGATTCAAAGTAAGAGCAAAACACCATGATCGTGTTTGTAATTTGCACGATTAACTGAGTAGGAAAACTACTTCAGTAAAATAAGATTTTTTTTTTTTAGTATATACAAAAAAAAAAAAATCAGTATTTGCAAAGCCATTTTATTTATCTATCTTTTTTAATAAGCAATTGCAGCAGTCAAAACAAGGTACGTGAGAGAGGAGAGACGTGTGAGATGAGAGAGAAGAGAGAAATAAGTGGAAGAGGAGAGAGGAAAGTGTTTTTTTTTATTCTTTTAAAAAAGTAAACATAAAATTACCAGAATGTCCTAAATTAAATTTAGTAAAATAAAATAGCTAACCAATTTTTTTGTCAAAAAGTTTTGGTGTAGGCTGCTAACATACTCAGCTAAAAAAGAGATGAGAGAATGTTAGCAATCCCCATATATATATACCATTAAAAATGATAATTGTATCTTTTGATTTTAAAAAATATAACTTATATCACCATTAATTTGATTGGTTTTAAAAAAGTAACTTATATCCACAATTAATTATAAATTTTTTTGTAAAAATTTAACAAAACGGAAACACATTTCCGTTGATCAAAATACAAAATGGAAATATTTCCGTTGCATTAAAGGAGGTTAAAAAAATTATGCAACGAAATTGTATTTTTGTTGCATACTTTTTTTAACCTCCTTTAATGCAACGGAAATATATTTCCATTTTATAATTTATACAACAGAAATATATTTTCGTTAAAAAGGTATGTTGGGAATAAAAAAAATTTAAAGCACATGGGGGTGAGAATAGCGATTCAGAGGTGAGAATAGCAAAATTCCCACGGTTAAAATTGTGGGCATAGGTCATATATGCGTGGCCCATTCAAAAAGTTCAGCACATATTAACACAATATAATTATGGGTTCAGGCTAGGAATTCAAATCTGAGTGGAATCAGCATATTAATCCAAGTGTTGCAGCAGCAACCAAAGTCATTATTATAAGAGCATATCACATTCTCAAGGTAGACATAAATTCATCCAAACACATCCTCAGTGATTTCCGAAAAAGGAATCCTATCTACTTTATAATACATTAGTTAATCATTGTAATCAATGTAGCCGTATACAAGGGCAGCGCCAAGGAAAACAAATTGCAGAAAAAAGAATATTGAGTATCATAATGAAAAAGGTTTTCTATACACATCAAATGCTTCGCAAGCTGTTAACTGTGGTTCCTGTTGAAACAAAAGGAAATAGGAAGGAAAAACAATAAATAGCAGAAGTCGGTTTAGCCATACGAAACTCTCAGTTAACACAAACATAAAAGGAACTGCTGTAGGTGGTATACATGAACTAATGAGTTCAGTTTAACAAAACAGCTAAAACTTGGTTTGTAATCAAATTATATTTACCTGTCTCAGTCCACCAACGCCGCCACTCCCCCCAGTCAAAAGCATGGAGAGAAGGGATGTTACCACATCACCACCCCCAAGACCACCACCACCACCACTGCCAGTATTTCTGATGGTAGTGCGCATTGCACTAAGAATGCTGCCATAGGTAGCCCCATGACCACGCTCTATGGCTTGGATGAAGCAAAATGTCATTGCCCCAGTCGATGTAATCTTCGATAGAGCCTGTTTACAAGAATAGTGATCATATGTTCAGACAACAGATCTCACAGATCTAGATTGAAACAGTCAGAGACAAATCAATTTGCTGAAACTTACAGATGTATCAGCGGAAGTTTGATCATCATCGCATCCACTGAAGCAGATAACTTCCCCACCACTAGATCCCTTCCATACACCAGACCTAGGGCGATGGTCCTCCCATACATATTGCCCACTCCTGTTACAAAGATAGAAGCAAGGTATGAATAGAAGGTTAGGAAGTATAATGAGAGTCAATAAGGACAGCTGCTCGTCTGTTAGTCCATTAGTCAGTTAGTTGGACTTGCTAGTTTGTCAGTTAGCTAGAAGAGATTGTTTATAATAGGGGAAATCCGAATAGAGGGGTGCTTCTGTGAATTTGATAGATTGTGTAAGTGAAGAGAGGGATCCTTTGTGAAGGGGAAACCTTGGGGAGAATTCTATTCTCTATTTTCTGTTCTGCTCTTTTGATTCTCTCTCTAGTTTCCATCTTATTTGCTCTGGGTTTCTATCAAGTTACCACAGAACTACACATTTTCTATGGAAATAAAGACTACAGATATATTTAATTTAAGCATAAAATAAAGCAAAAAACTAAATTTATAAAACATCCAGGAAAAGGAAAGAAAGAAAGTGCAAAATACATATCTGAGTTTCCTTCATCTAAACTCTTCTCCCATGTTGGACTCAATTTTTGAAGGAATAAATGCAAGCAAAGAAGATTAAAATAACACAGACAAACACGCAAAAAAAGGCTTTATCCCACAAGTGGAGTAAGCTACATATAGATCAATGGACACCATTGATACCAAATCATGTCAATCTTCCTTCTCACATAACCAAACCACCTCGGGTGAGTCTCTTTCATTTTTTACTAAATAAATGATGCTCCCACTTTCTCTAGCATACAATATTTCCTACCTACACTTATCTCAAATTACATATCCAGTCATCCACCTCCATATTCTCATATAGAAAAGTATTAAATAAAAAATACATACATTTATTATTGTGAAAACATAATAAGAAATGAGGATGTTGAAGGATTTAAAAGTATTCTTGAAGACTTAACTCTATTTTTTAGCAGAAGATATATGTTTTCCTTTAGATGAAGTGCCAAAGCAAAGTTAAGAATTTTTCATTGAACATCACAATGCTAAAGTCAACAAAGCCAAAATTCATAAAGTTAAACCATGCAGAAACTATAACAGACTTTAGAAGGTAACCTGCTCATTCTGCAAAGAAATGGCAAATCTAGAACAGTGCCACTATGGCAGGCATCAATTAGTGCATGTAGCCTAGCTCCATGAGGAATAGGTCTGACAAGTGCTGCATTGATCTCATCATCTACAATCATACCCTGTGTTTCAAAATCAAGGGGACATAGAGTTTCATCATATCCATCAGCTTCATCACCACTATAGTTCCTTTGCTGTGATCCATGACCAGAATAATGAAAAACAAGGGAGTCTCCAGGTTGACATCCTTGTGCAAGCCAATACATTGCCATCCTGATGTTGTGCTTGGTTGGAAATTTGGGGCCATGGGGATCTTCTTCTTCTGCATTTTGAAATTTAAATGATGAGTACTAGTATACAAGCTTTATGAATTTCTTTTTTTTTAAATAAAAGTAGAATAGGATAATTAAGTCTTCCAAATTCTTAGACTTAATCATAAATATGTATTGCATGTCAAATTTTAATATTGGATTTGGCTCCTCTAAAGTGAAAAACTATGTAAAGTGAGAAAGGATGTATCCATTCTTGATTTAAGTGGGTTAAGTTTACAATGTACTTTAAATTCAAACCAAGGGTGAATATCCCTCACTTTCTCACTTGTTACACTTCTTACTTTAGAGGAGACAAATTCCCTAATGTACTATACCAAGATTAACGTCAATATAAATAAGTTATGTTTGAATATTAACATTTATTCAATTGTATTTATCATGATTGGTCTTTGTTAGGAAGTGATTAGCCAGTAAGTTAGCAACTAATTTTCTCTGGGTTGCTTTTTGGTTGATTGTAATTTACAATGTAAATTAGTAAATATGAAATCAGTGACAGTCTCTGTTCCTAGACATACAATCTTAAGGCTATTCTTGCTGCATTGGATGAATTTGGAGAGGTTAGGGTCTATCTGTGTATGATTGCTTGCCAAGAAATTTCTGCACCACATCTTTCAAGTGATGTCTCATTCTCTTCCTTCTTGGCCATGCAAAATTCCAATCAAGATCTTCAAGTTGTTTGTCATTTTAGGCATCTTGTCAGGTTATTGTTCTAGCAATGCTCGTTTTTTAAAATTATCTTTCCAGAGACTGTCAAGCATTATTCAGGATGCCTCATTAAGTTATCTTCTGGCTCCAGTCAATGATGCCAATAGTGCATTATTAAATTTTTATTTAAGTGTGCTTATTTGTAAAATGACTAGACGAGAACTTATTAAGGTTCAACTTGAACAAAAGTGTTAAAATATTGTCATTTATGTTTTCAATACTAGCATTTCAACAATGTTCGTGATAATTGCTGATTGTTTGCTCGTGATTAGGGTGGAAGTTATCCACGTAATCACACTATAAATAAGAGATCAATGTGCATCCTACCACACAAAATTTCTCTAACACAATCTGTTTCAACAAGTTACACGTCAAAAGTGCTTTGACATGTGTTTTTTCTTCTATGTACCTATAGGATTCATAGAGAATGAAAACATAGCATGCCTCTAAAAAGTTATATCAATCTCCAATGTGTGATTACTAAAATTTCCTGTCATATCTTTTATCTATTTTGTGCTTCACATTTTATCTTAGTTGATAAAAATGCACGATGAAAATATGTTGGACAGTAGGTGAAAGATATAATTACATGGAAACAGGGTTATTAATTGCATGCAATAGTGCCAAAATTGCGGCATCATTTTGCATCGTGGCCTTGGTTCACTATACAAAAGCCATCGTGTTGTGATTTTGTGGAGCACCCGTCATACCCCAAATCATACCAATTAGCAGTTATAGTATTAGTGACCCTCATTGTTAACAAGGGGTTAAAGAACCTTGTTTGCCACATGATTGTTAATTGTTCATCCAGTATTTTGGGGATAATTCTGCAATTTCCCCTTTTTCCATTAGGTAGAGTTTGAAACTTCACTCTCATGTCTCTTCTGTTCAACACAAACTGTCTATCCCACAGCTCTCTTATGTGTTTCAGGCCAACCCTACTCCCGCAGCATTTTAGGCCAACCCACTAGCCTCTTCTGCTCTATTCTTTTTTTTCCTTACTTTCTCAGCATGTCTCTGTTTTTTTTTCCTCAATTTTTTTATTATTCCTAAATTGTGATAGACAATTCAAAGTTGCAGAAAATCGGGAGGTGTCTGTTGTTATTGATTATGTGTAGCTTAGGACTATGATTTTTTACTATTAATTATGAATGTCTTTAATTTTGAGAATTTGTATTTTTAAGCATTTATAAGTGTATAGTTTAAATTATTTAATTTGTATTATAAAGTATAAACTTTAGTATAGTGGCTATCCTACTATCCATTATCCTGCCAAGGTTGGCCACTAAGCACCGCTGTCTTGGATTGATTAACATGCATGAAAATGAATGAAGTCAACAACTTAAAATTGTATTTGAGAAACAGGAAACTGCAAAGGACTGACTTAATTACTTAATTGTTAGAAGTGTAAATGAATGTAAAATTGAAACAAGTAATAAGATTTTGCCCAAATTCTCAAGGGCACAACACAAGTGTTGCTTAGTGAGATGGCATGACTGTTGTCTGAACCAGTCAAACCAAGAATGAAGATAACAGATGTACATGGATTTCAGGTCAGATACTATTGTGAGTAAAAAGTATACATACTTCCTTATGTATGATAAAAATACACCACCTACTTTCTAGGTTAAAGAGTAATATAACTTCCCCTTATTATAAAATTTAGCACAGGAATTTAAAGAAGGTGTTGATGACATGTTCTGTTATTCAAAATTACCCTCCTCTTTCACCAAAAATTGAGTGTGACATGAGTGAATTTAACTCTTCAACATTTGGATGATAAGGAGAAAAATCATGCATTTACACTTTATATTTTCTTGTTTTATATGAATAACCAAGAAATCAGAACTTCATAACAGACCAAAAGGTAAAATCAATCAAATCACATATATAGTCAATGAACCTTTGTTTGAGTTACCAGCAGATAAGTTGTATTGTAACTTCTGTAAAAGGAAGAGAGATGTATCAATTTTTTTCATTCTTCAATGTGAAGTCTAAACTATGTAATTAACTCAATTTTTTATATGTATTTTATTATAACAACCGTATACAAATTTCTGATAACAAATTTTCTTAAAAACTACTGTAACCATGTACTCTTGGTTGGGAACCTAAGGCAAATTGTTTAAAGCATCAAAGTGAGGACTAGATAATGATGGATACGAGTATTGTATCCACACAAAGTAATGAAACACTCAACATATAAACTAACATATGAACCAAATTTAATTAAAAAAAAAACCTACACAGATCTGATAAATTAGATGTCTGAACACTATGAAATATGAACAGTTAAAATATATGCCTTTAATGTCTAGTAAAAAAAAGTACATTGGATATGCCATTCCAAACGTGATGAAGATGCAGAAATCATGCAAGATTCCACAAAAGTATACATCAATTTAGTCCCTCTGTTAATAAAAACGACAACAAAATTGGAGTTGAATAGTAGAGATTTTGAGCAAGGGACTAAATTAATGTCACTTTCTATGATTGAAAGATAAATTAATGTCAACATGTATTTAAAGAACTGCATTTAAGTTTTATCCTAAACTAATACCTAATCAAAGTAAAATTAAAAAAAAAAAAAAAAAGTAGTTGACTCTGAATCCAACAAACAGAAGAATTCCTGCAGTGAAGCCTGAATTCATTGAAAAATTGCATTCATAGGGAAAAAAAAAAAAAAACACTTCCGCATCTCAATCTCAATTAGAACGAATTAATTAATTAAAACGAAATTAAAACAAAATCCACTTGTGAGAGGAAGCAAAGAGAAAACGCGGCGATCGAAGCGAGAGACTAATGACGCACCGGTGAGCATGATGATGGAAGATTCTGGAAAGCTGAACTTGTTGATGAGGAGGTACTTCATGCAGTTGGCGTCGTTGATGCATCCCTTGAGCTCGTGGCGCGAGAAGCGGTACGAGATGCCGACGATGACGGCCTTTTTGCTGCCGTGGGGGTTGGGCGGGGGCGGGGCGTGGTTGTAGGGGGAGGGCGGGGGCGGAGGCGCGTGGGTGGAGGAGGGGGGCTGAGGAGGGAGGGCGCGTGGATCGCCGATGAGAGTGACAGCGTGGCAGAGGGCGCAGCGGATGGATCCGGCGCCAGGTGGCACCTGCAGAGGGGTGCGGCAGTTGGAGCAGTTCACCAGCATGTTGCTGTACATGACGAAGGTTGGGTTGGTTTGGTAAATTAGGGAAGAGGGTAGGGGTAGAATTGGGATTTCCAGGGAGTGGTTTTTTTGGATTTCTTGAGTGTGAAGAAGGAAGAGGAGGAGGGTGTCGAAGCAAAATTACCAGATGTTCTGGGGAGAATAAGAATACGAAGGAAATCGAACGCAAAAGCGTGTTTTTATTTTTTTTATTTTTTGTTTCTGAGTAAGATATTGGGTGGATATTAGGTGAAAGGGGGCGACGAGTTACTTTCCTAGAATTTGATTCGAAGATGGGTTTGACCTTGATGCTGGCTTCTAGGTGTCACATTCGGTCACTTTTCGGGTATTCAAATTGCATTTTATCTTATACTAATAAATTAATAATACAAGTTATTTTAATTATTGATATTTTTTTTTAAGAAAAATTATTCAAATTTAAGTTAAAGATGGAGATGAAAAGAGTAAATTGAAAGAGGACAAATTCTACCGTGGGAAACTTAATCATATCTCCCACCATGGGAAATAAGTTTATCGTCGTTAGATTTATTTAAGACGATTTCTATGGTGCACCATTATTAGTAGTTTTTAGATTAATTTAGAGTATACTTTCTTATCTTAGACCTTCCGCATCAGATCCAAACACCTTTCTTGCAGGCACCATTCTCCGACGTGCGCCGCCAACGGAGGTATTTCCGACAGGGGCGCCACCTTTTTTTTTTCTTCTCCTTCTCTTTCCTCTTCTCCCATTCTTACTATTCGTCACTCTTCGTCAGCATTGATGAGCACAAACTCGTTCCAGTTGTGGGAACCAACAATTAGTCTTCCTCCGATGTGCATCACTGACCCTTTGACTCACAAGTCTTCTTGTTCTTCAAATCCACAACCCCTTCTTTGTTTCAGAAGAAAAAAAATCCACTCTTGCATTGCTCAACACCACATCACACCCACTTCCACCGCACAAAACCAAAACCCATAAACAGATCCAAAATCACTCCTCTTCCCCCACACACGTAATTGCCAATTGTGAGAAAAATAAATAAAACCAAAATGCAATTTTTTTTTTTAAAGAGAGAGAAAGGTTTGTGTTGGGGCTGTGCATGCAGTGTGTGCACTTTGATTTCTTCATAAGGTAGTCACCGTTGGCTGGTCTTGCCAATGTTTTAGAGAGATCTAAGAACACAAACAAGATTGTGTGTGTGAGTGAAGATGAAGACACATACGAGAGAAGAAGCAGTAGAGAAGGATGGTGGTGGAGGCGATAGACCCATCGCGGCTGGTGAAAGAGGCGGTGGAGGACTTTCAAAGGAGGAAAGGGAATTGTTCCTTCTTCGTGGGGGTTGGTGTCGTTGTTTGACAACATCTAGATCTAGTGCGGTGGGGGTGTGTGGCTGCTGATGGTGGAGATGCGGTGGTCGATGGTGATCCTGCCAGAGGAAAAAAGGTGAGAAAAAAAAAACATGAACGTCACCATCGAAAATCGCCTCCGACGGTGGCGAATGGTGGTCGGAGGGATTAGGGAAGGGGAGTTGCTGGAGGGTGCGTGAATCTAGTGTGAACTACCTTAATAAGATTCATCTTATGGTTAGAAATAATTATCCATGGTGAACCACCTATTAAGGTGGTTCACCCTAGCCTTCGTCTTGATTTAAATTTAAAGAGCTTATTACAGCAACACTCCCTAAGGTTTCGTGTAATTACACAAGCATCCCATGCTTTTTTAACCATTACTTTCGCCTCCCTTGTAGGGGGTGTTAGTGTAAGGTTTAAGGGGTGTTAGTGTAATTTTTCAAACATATAAGGGGGTGTTAGTGTAATGTTTTCAAACTTAAAGGAGGATTATGGAGGAAAATAAAAAAGGGTGGGTTATGTGTAATTTGATAAAAGCTCAGGGGTTGTTGCTGTAATTTGCTCAAATTTAAATGGTTGTTATATTTTCTTTGTTTTTATTTATTTTATCTTTTGTTTTCTCTCACTTTTTTCTAATTTACCTATACCTTCCTTGTTCAAAAGCATCCCTCTCAGCTAAGTACATTATCATCGCTGTCATAAGTGATTATCGATAATGGTGTTTCATTTTTTTTTCCTCCTTTCTTCCCCTATACTTTTCTTCTTTCAAACCACCGCACACCACTGCAAAAAGCGATTTTTGACATTCGAAACCCAAATATAAACAATCCACACCCATACAACAAACTAGATCGGTGAAACCCAACAAACAAACAAACAAACAAATAAGTTTTAGAGAGATAGTGATACTGGACCTAACATCGTTAATGTTGAGCCTGTTGTGGTTGTCATCGAGGTCAAAGTCCTGTTTGATGATGTCAAGTTCAACAATGACGATTTGGTAGTGGCATTTGTGAGGCCAAGGAACTCGTCGAAAGTGTTGTCGTTTTTTGGACGATAAACATTGACAAGGAAGGTGTTGAAGGAAAACTAGTTTTCCATTAAAGTTGTCCTCATCTCATAGCGTGAAGGGGTTTTAAAGAGCTTTACCAGAGTAGTTGGTGCGGATCACATTGTTAGTGCTATTCGGAGTTAATTGAAGGGTGTTGAGGATAATTGCGGCGATGGGCACCACATCGAAGATGGTTGAAGGGACCAAAAACGTAAGTTTTAGATATGAGAATTTGGGCTTGGGAAAGAAGGGGAGAGAGAAGAAGTGAAAAGGGAAAAAAAAAAAAAAAAAAGGGTATATCTAGAAACAGAGGAAGCAATAAAGGAAAATAAAATGTAAAAACAAAAAAAAAACCCACCCATCTATAGCTATAATATATATAAATCGAGTTACTTCTCCAATCAATTTTTCCTGCCTAAACTCCTAACACCTTCTACTTGTTTAACATTTTGTTTACCTCAACAAAAGCTTAAGGAAATGTGCTCATTCATTGTCGTTTACTCTAGCAACTGTCAATGAACACAAATAATGAGAGAATGTCACTGGGTGATAAATGCACCATTAACACAACCAATAGTTAATACCAATTGCACAATTCGCAAGGTAATTAAGCACGACTCCAATTTTCCATTTCCTTTCTTGGAAATAGGCGTGCACTTTCTATGTGCATCTTCAACAAAATTGAAAAGCAACTTGCATAAGTAGGAGGACCAGAACCATTTTTCCATTCTGAAACTCATAAATATACACACACACACACCTTGACAAAGCCCTCAGCGATACCAATTTGAGTTCCAAAGAAAATGGCAACCACGGTCTTCCCCGAACCAACATCGACTTCATCTTCTTCTTCCTTCATTAGCAACTTCGGCACGGTGAGCAGCTTCTACTCTTACTCTGATCAAAAGATTTCTTCCATGCGAACACATGAAGCCCAATCACCAATGCCGCGGAGATGGTCACGATCACTAGCACCGAATCCGAAACCAAAACACCCAACACTTATTTAACAATGGTTCGCACTAACTCGGAATTCGAAGCCATCAAAGTTAAACAAACACTGGTAGGTTTGACTAGTGAATGAAATTTAAAATTACTCTATTACATCACAGCCTTGTTGCCACTAGTAGTGCCTTTCCTGGTTTAATAGTGTAATACTGTGATTTTCTTAATTACATGATTAAGTGATTTAATTAAATTACAAGAATAATTAAATTTAGTTTATGTTGTTGAAAAATATAATTTAAGTGAATGATGTTTTATGTTGTTGTGAGAGATGAGTGTAGTTGCATGGGGCTTTTATTTAGGTTGGGCTTTAATGAGGATAACTCATTCCCTTTTTCCTTTTATCTTAAGAGAAACCCTTGTGCCAAGAGCTCATTTTTTCTCCCATGAACCCTAAGACCTTTCTTCTCATCTATTTTCTCAAAATAAAAACCCTCATTCTGTCATGTTCTCCTCCACTCACTCTCAAGGATGGAGCTTGATTCCCTTTCATGACAAGTTGCTCCTTTTTTATTTCCTTGAGCTTGTAACCATTATTGGATGGTAAGCCCTTTCTTCCTCCTTTTTCCCCTTTCTATGTGTTGACCCATAATGGGTATTTATACAAGCTCTCATTTGTGTTGGTTTTGGGCTATGATTTCATGGGTTTGGTGAGGTAGTGTTGATGAGCTCAAGGTTTCCCCTTTCTCTCCTCTCCTCAAAACCTGAGCTTGGAGACCCATAGAAAAGGGAAGCTTTACTTTGCTTTAATTTCACATTGGAACGATTTTGGACTTGGAAATAAGTGTTTTTATGTTAGATTATGTGGAATTCATGTTTATACGAAGTTATTTGAGTTGTGAAAACCCTTGGAAACCATTAGATGGCCATTTTTTGCATTTTTCGAACTTGCTGAGCCCTAGCTTAAGCTAACCCATCTTGGACCGCTTAAGCTAGGAAGTAAATTCAAAATTTTGAACTTGCAACCCTCGCTTAAGCGGGCTCTAAAGTGGCCACACTTAAGTGCACCTTTTTTTTAGCACATATTGTTTTTGTGCTAGCTTAAGCTGACCAGTTATGGCTAAGCTTAAGCTAGCTATGCCTAATGCATTTTTGAAAATTCATGGTTTTCCAAGCGTGATTAAAATGAGAATTTGGTTTATTATATGAGCAATGATAAAAGGTTTAAAGCTATTGTAAATTGATATCATGTAATCCATATTCATGTAAGGACTTCTGGTGTTTGATGGTAAGAGTTCATGGTGTTGAATGTCTTACTGGGCTTAATATAATTATTGTTATTTTAAAAGATTAAATTGTTATGAGAAATAGTATAAAAATTATTAGTATAAGAATTTATTTGAGTTAAAAGGATTGAGTTATTATGATATAATATGATATTATATTTAGAATGTTGTATCATGATATGTTATTTGAATTGATTATGATATTATTTTATTTGGATTGAAATCTTATCTTAGTATATTATATTGTTTGTGATATTCGTGCTGTATTTGATTGAAATAATTGAATTAAAATATTACTATTTAGTTACTACATATTAAATATTATTGAGTTAAATAGTTACTTTATCAATAAAAAGATTAGGTGATTAATACAAGAATTGTTAAGATTATCTAACAACTACAAAAGAATGCAAAAGATAATTAATATAGTAATGATATAGTATTATATGTCTAGTTTAGATAAAATATTAATTATATATAATTTAAATTGGTCATCGATAATGATTTAAATCTTATCATGTTCTATCTTTATATATCTTGAAAGAAAAGAAAATAGTAGATAATGCTAATATTGAGATAAATCTAGATAATAAATAAAAGATAAAAGACAAAGAAAGATTGGTTAAACCAAATCTGTTGAAAATAATAAAATATATCATGCAATCAAATCTTAAATCATGTACAACACTTACATAAGGATGGGTAGACAGTTCCTTTTCCTAGAACTAGAATCACATACTTGCTAAATAGAAATTTAGTGGGTTGCTTAAGGATTGAGGAGAAGAAGAAAACAAAAGGAATCCCGTTGACACAGTCAATATAGAAGAGGAAACATAAAGAAGAGTGCGAATTACTTTGCTTCAAGAGGTGAGTAAAACATCTTTTAAAAACTTCCATGGTATGGTTCTTAAAGAATGTATTTCATGTTTTGATATAATGAATTTGAGATGAACGGAATTCTCAGTATTATGGTAGATTTCGAAATTTCATGTATATTAGGTAGATTTTCTTTGCGTAGTTTGTTGTGGTGATATTTCGGTATTTTGCAAAATTACGGTGACGATACTTGTTGCTGCTCTTATGCTCGAATTGATATTGATATGAGTTATGAGTTTTTCTTGTTTACATATATAGATCGATGAAAAGAAAATTGTGTGGTGTCAATTCCTTTTAAAATTGGCTAAAGGGGCTTTCAATTATAAATTTACGTGCATTGAAGTTCTTTCCCATTTAAATCCTTGTGCCGCATGCATATAAATATATGTCTGGATGCATTTGGTTAATAATATATCATATTAATTAGTTAAGTTACCTTCAATTTGCATGGCAGTAGTTAAAGAAAGAATGACATACGGATGGAGTATTTATATATTGATGTAAAATGAATTTACTTTGTGAATTCTTCCAGCGTGTATGTGCCTTGTACTTCGTTATGTATATGTTGTATTACTTATTGGAAATAAGATGTTACATTGTGCTCGTAATGTGATCTTGAGAAATATTATTAGGTGCATGAAATTATTGGATGCATAGAATTAGGGAATTTATTTGGTAGTTATTTGGAATGATATTCTGCAATATTGTGTGAGTTGGTTATTACCTTCCGGGAAGGGATAACGTTGTACATTTTATTCTGAGAATTGATTTTGAGATACCTCCATCTGGGATGGGGAAGAGATTTATGATAGATACCTCCATCTGGGATGGGAAAGAGAGATACCTCCACCTGGGATGGGGAAGAGATTCAGATACCTCCATCTAAGATGGGGAAGGCAGTGGGACGCCATTGCATGGATATGAGCTCATAGACCTTTTACGAATCTGAGATCCACACCGGTTCTGGGAACCAAAGAGTCTAGTCTAGTGATTCTGGGAATCACTAAGTTATGTTTGAGATATCTATTTGAATGCATTAGGGTGTTAATTTTATTTATGGAAATATTTACTTTAATGAGAATGATATGAGCGCGATTTGTGGTTGTTTTTAATTTGATTTCTATTGGAATATATATATATATACACACACACACACAAAATATTTTTATTTTAAATTCTTGCGGGTACCATGGTTGAGTTTTTCCGGATCACCGCACCGGCTGAGAACAACACTATTTGCGAACCCTTTTAGAACTTGTTTTATTCACTGGGATTATTATCTCATTAAAAGTGTTGTTTTCAGAGCACGAGGAAGAAACTGAAGAGACGACGGAGACTTGAAGGCTTAGTTCTTTTTAGTTATATTTTGGTTAGTACCTTTAGAATAAAGGGTCAGATGCGGTTAGTTCCGCCACTCTTTTAGATGCCCATATTTGAGGATAATATTTTTATATATGTAAGGATTTATTTATTCAATCTTATTTTATAAAATTTGAGGTATTTTAGACCATTGTATTTTCGAAAAGTTTATGTTATTTATGTTTTAAAGAATATTTTATTACGGGTTGCTATTGTAACGAAGGGCGTTACAGGTGGGTTCATGAGTGGTGATGTATATATGAATGATGAATTTATGATTTGGTGAACCCTTAAAGTGTTGAAATTGATTATCATGATTATGTTATGGTTGAGATGTTTATATTAAGTTAAGATGATTGCATTGTTGTTGAAGTGAATTATGTTTTGACAAAGTGATTGTATTATTGTTGATAATAGAATATGTTGTTGTGGATGAATCTTTGATGTTGGAATTTGTCTAAAAGTATTTAAATGAGTTAATTATGACTTTCGAAAGTCGATAAAAAAAATTATGACTTTCAAAAGATTTGAAAATGGCTACTTGGAGAAGGCGAGTTCCATTAGGTGTCGGATCTCCGATCCACTAAAAGACCCAAGGGTTTCGCTTAGTGGATATCTTCCCAAGTACCCACCTCCATGTTTTAGACTTTAATGGCTTTTTGAAGTGGTGAAAATGTTTCTTAAATATTAAGTTGACTCATTTAATTGTGTTAACTATGCAGGTGATGGTTTAATCTTGTGGTGAACTGTGCGGGTGATGGTTTAATCCCCGTGGTGAACTATGCAGGTGATGCAGACTTGACTTCATGGAGATTTCCAACATTTGAGCAACTAGTTTAGATGTATCCCTTAACATGGTACAACAACAACAATAAATGACACTCAGGTCACCAAGGCAACACATACCATAAACCATTGGGGCAATACTGGTAACTAATCAGTGAAACGGACTAGTGACAATGTTAGGACATGTATATGGTAGTGGATACCACAACTCAAGGTTTGCAATTACCTTGGTTTCCTGTGGAATTATATGACTACCTATCCCCAAGATCCTACCAAGCAACCTCTATTAACCTTTCACACTAGGTTAAGGTCTTATGTACCAAGCAACCCCAACATCAATGTATGTTCGTTCACAGTAATAATTATGGACTTTATGCACGAATGCATGAACATTCCATCGATAACATCAACAATCACAATTGCATGACCATTCTTTTTGCATCTTAAAAGTTTAAATCAATTGACTAAAGTCCTTTAAAGAAATTTATTTGAAGGATTGGAATTGCTTTTTGGGAAAGGTTTTGCGAATCCAATTCACCCCTTCTTAAATTCCTTGCCATTTGTCTAACAAGTGGTATCAGAGCTAGTTTTTTGAAAACTAATCAAGTTCTTTTGTAAAATGGCTAGGAGCAACCATTTATTCAGTGAGAAAGCCTCTATAAATCTCCCTTTATTTTCAATGGTGAATTTTATGCCAATTGGAATGTTAGAATGAAATTTTTTAGGCTAAATGACCATTTTAGTCATTTGTCTTATTTATTTTGTTCAAAATGATCCTTTATCTTTTAAAAAATTAACTTTGGTCCTTTATCTTATTTAAAAGGTTCAAAACAATCCTTTATCTTTTAAAAAGTTCACTTTAGTACCTTATATTATTTTAATGGTTCAAAATAGTCTTTTAACTATTTAAATATATTCAACTTTGTCCTTCAGATAACACTTAGGTAAAGGACCATTTTGAATATATTTAAATAGTTGAAAGACCATTTTGAACATTTTAAATAAGATGAGGTAGCAAAGTGAACTTTTTAAAAGATAAATTATCATTTTGAACCTTTTAAATAAGATAAATGAACAAAATGAACTTTTTAAAAGATAAAGGACCAAACTAAATTAAAAAAAAATAAGATAAAGGATCGAAATAGTCATTTAGCCAAATTTTTATAAAAACAATTTGTTGGAGATCCCACATCGACTAGTGATATGGCCAAATTAGTGTATATAAGTGGGGGACAACCCTCACCTTACAAGCCGGTTTTGTAAGGTTGAGTTAGGCCCATAATCCACTTTCTAAGATAGTATCACAGTCTATCATAGCGATATGTTGTTGGGCCAATTCTGCCTTGTTGTGGGCCTATCGTGTCACTCACTATCGGATCGCTATCGGACCACCCGCAGATGTCCAGTCCTGCAAACTTCACGCTCGAGATGTCCAGTCCTCGGCGTGAGGGGGGGTGTTGGAGATCCCACATTGACTAGTGATAAGGCCAAAATAGTTATATAAGTGGGGGCAACCCTCACCTTACAAGCCGGTTTTGTAAGGTTGAGTTAGGTCCATAACCCACTTTCTAAGACAATTTATGTGTAGACGTTTAGGATATTGTAGAGAATGGTCCATTCATTCCATGCATGAAGTTAATGGTGAAAATAAAATAAAATCCTAGAAGAGAGTAAATTAAGGAAGAAACGAGAAAGACACAATACAATTTTAAGGCCAAAAATATCATAACATTTGAACTTAGTCATGATGAAAATTTTAAGGTGTCAACATGTTAGAAATTTTATAATTCCTAATTAATTCCATACACTTTGCGTTGTTTATACATATAATAGGCTTTAATATTTTTTCCCTAAACTTTTTAAAAATTTTGCTTTTAGTCTCTAAATAAATTCTCTAGCATTTTTAGTCCTTATATTTTTTTCTCTGTTAATAGGTAACAATTTTAACTGACGGCGTAACAGTTACGTTGGCATCCCAATGACTTGTCACGTCATTGAGGAGTCTAATGGAGTAGCCATGTGTAATTTTATTTTATTTTTGTAAATTATGATTTTAATCCATCACCTATTAAGACAAGTCGATATATATATATATATATATATATATATATATATATATATATATATATATATATATATATATATATAGTGAGTCTTCTTATTTTAAAGAGTTTTATTTATAATTTTTTAATTTTTAATAAATTTTAAGCAATAGAATGCGTTAGAGATGGATTTTTTTATGAGTAAGAAGTTGTACAGGACAAGAAACTCAAGTCACCAAAGTGTCAGTTGAAGACGAGCCAACCAGTCGGCTCATTGTTTCCCTTCTCCGCAGACACGTTTGAAGCTTTAGTTGTCAATTTTTTTAAAGGATCGAATCTGTTTAAAAAAAGATATGGATTAAGACTACTTGCAGTTATTCAAAAAAAAAAAAAGTTATTTTATTTTCATCCTATACGACTTCTAGAATTATTAAACAATATCTCTCAAAAAAAATTTATTAAACAATAGGGTGTAAAATATATATAAAAAGAAGATAGTAAGGTACTGGGTTGTCTCATTAATTTAGCTGAAAGAGCTTATCAATTCTTGATTGGAAAAAAAGAAGAAAGAAACACTTTAACTGAGATAACTTAGTAGATCATGTTTTATTTTTATTATAGTTATTTCCTATTTTAAATTAAAGAAAAGAATTGATTTAGTGAAAACAGCTTATTAACTTTCGTTTTAAAAAGTCACATTTTTGCTAGGATAATTTAGTGGATCATGTTTTATTAAATTCTGGTCATTATCATTATTATTATCATCATCATCGTCATTATGATTATTATTATTATTATTAAGGACTGAGACAATTTGTCAAGTCTAATTTTTTTGTAGGAGACACATTAGCTGAAATAACTTGATGAACCGCATTCTAATATTTCTACACCAAAAAATTTACATGATTTAATTACTTATAAAAATTTTCAAACCTCTAACTTTTCTTCACTTTTTAAGAACGTTATTTCAAACTAAAACAATAAATTTATAAATTCTAAATTTCATTCAAATTCTTATTTTATTTTGGGATTAAAACAAATATTACAAAAATTACTAGCTGCATTTATAAAGTAACTCTTTTCAATCAATATATTAAAGTACAATGAAATTCAATTTCCACTCTTACGTTACGTATAATCAGATTTTTGTATCCAAACTCGTTTTCTAAGACCAACTTTTCAAAAACAAACGATTTTTAATTTTTCTTAATTTTAATAAAATTGGTGACAATTACCATTTTATTTTCGTAAAATTTCAATTATCTCTTGTTGCATGCTCTCTGAGCACATTGTGACACTCTTAACACTTTAAATCACTGTGATGTGCTTCAAGGCAACCCAAAAGAATCCACAATCAAGAACATCCAACTTTCCAATCAAGTACAAAACTATTCATACAAAGTACTTAACTATTTATCTGTACCATTTAACTTAATATTGGTAAACTGTTTCTCAGTTAATTAAATTTACAACACATCATTCCCAAATCTAAACCCAAATAACTTGTTAGGAAAAAAAAAAAAAAACTTTTTATTGTGTATGTCCCTCCTCTCCTTATTTTACCAAGCGATTATACAACAGTAGCTGGTTGTAGGTTTCGCCTGCACACCAGCATTTACATAAATTTACAAAAAGTGGAAAAATGAAAAGTTATCTATAGAATAGTTTTACCATATGGATGTGATCACCCTTCCTCCCTCTATACAAGGACCGCAGCAGATATAGATAACAAATCTGCTTTTTTTTCAGCCAGCTACCTGGTGGTAAGGTGCTAGGAGCAAATAATCAAAAAGATCAAATCAAAGAAAGCATAATGCCAAAGCAACACTATTGCAGTGGGCATGAAGCTGTTTTAAACTAGTGTAGCCACCTAGTGAAGCTGCTTTCTTCTACAATCTCAAGCTTCTCTTCTAATATAAAAGCAGCTGAGATACTCTTACACAACAGGAATTGAGAAGCTTTCACTGTTAACATGATAGTTCTGCTTTTGCACAGCTTTCACAGCAGCTACTCTAGCTGCATTGGCTGCTCTATTAGAAGCTGCTACAGCTCTGTTCACCCCTTCATCTACCTTAGCCACATCATAGGCTTTCTCTGCTGCTCGTCTTGCTTCCTATTTGTTAAACAGATAAACACAATTGATAATGAAAATTGATTCATAATGCTGTAAAGTATCTAACTGTCGGCAATTTGTTTTTTCTGTTTCCGTTTACAAGGTTGAGCTAATTTTATGCACAAAAGACAAGACGTCCAAAAATCTGTATGTAGACTGTATCCTCAAATTCAATAAAATTTTGTTTTCTTCCAGCAATTTCTAAGCTAAAGAGTTAAGACTCAAATTGAAACAAATATTTAACTAATACCTATTCTAAGTGAAACATATGCTAATGGCACCAAATATTTATACCTTAAACCTCAACCATGATCAACTCCTCCCTACTCAAACTCAAGGGCTAAATATAACAATGAAGTAATTTTACTACAAAAATTAAAAGCAAAACGCAAGGGATAAACAAAACCTGAATTTCTAATAACTCAAATCATCAAAACACACAAATGGAATGAATCATGTAATAATCATAATTAAGAATACTACCCAAGCAAAGTTAGTACAGAGAGACTGGGACATCATCCTAATCTTTGGAATAACATATTCATAGCAATCAGACATGACAGACTCGTCTGATTCCAGACTGATATTCCTAGGACACCATGTTGACAAAGAAGATAAAATATTCAACAATATTCCCTTTTCTTTATATGTAACTGTAAAGAATATTTAACATGAACCAAGGGAAATAACTCATTAACATAAAGAATGTACCTGCACTGCATTGAGTACTTTGGAATGATAGACACCAACAGGAGAAACTGGAGAAGTGGTGTTCTGTGTGCTTGGAATGTCAAGGACTCCATTTTGCCAGTGACCAGATTGGGTTTCACCATTTCTAAATGTATACATTCCAAGTCCTTGCCTTCTGCCTTCATGCCATGCTCCTTCATAACGATGGCCATTTGCAAAACGATATATGCCAAAACCATGCATCTTGTCCGCAAAGTATTCACCCGCATATGTATCTCCATTTCTAATTAAACAGATGTAATTAGTTCCACCAAAAATGCAACATTTAAACTTTTCATGGTAGGCAAAGAAAAAGGACAACACAAAAAGGACACGTTTTACTCCTCTGCCCTTATTCTTATTCCATTTAATATATACACAGCTTTTTCGGGGGCTGGGGTACTGCTAACATAGTCCTTTTTTATTCTCCCAGCTATTTTCAATAAGCAGAATAAAGGGGATAACACACAAAAAGGACCCGTTTGTTTAAGTTTATTTTAAAAAATAAAAAAAAAAGTTTTTTTTTTAATAAAATAAGCAGTTTTATGCTTTTTTTATGTGTTTATCTAAACTGTTTTTTCTTAAAAATAACCAGTTTTCTCATCCTATCTGCTTCTTAAAAAAGTGCTATTTTAAAGTTTAAACAAACTGGCCCAAAGTCACATCAAAATTTGCAGCAGATAGGTAAAAAGTACACACCATCCCAATCATCTCAAGAGGTCAACTGAAGTATCTATATGGCTGAAAATATGGGGGAGGTTAAAAGCTTTTTATATGACAGCATAGTCGCAAATCAATACCAGACGATTGGGAAAAAGTCAACATGACAAGAACTTAAAAACAGAATTGTCCTTCGGACTGTGACTTGTTGCTAATTGTAAAATAGTAGTGAAGTTCGAAACAAAACCACAGCCTCATATCAAAAGCTTTTTATGGCTGAAAATATGGGGGAGGTTAAAAGCTTTTTATATGACAGCATAGTCGCAAATCAATACCAGACGATTGGGAAAAGTCAACATGACAAGAACTTAAAAACAAAATTGTCCTTCGGACTGTGACTTGTTGCTAATTGTAAAATAGTAGTGAAGTTCGAAACAAAACCACAGCCTCATATCAAATACATTTTTCTTTTTGCCTTAAGAAAATCAGGATAAACCCTTCTAAATACACAAATACAAAGAAAAAGATCATATACAAGGTTATATTTTATATTAAAAATTTTCATACAATGTTTTCTCCATTTTAGTAGCCAAATTTGTTTCTTAATTCATAAAAATAAAATCCACAATCACTATCTTTGAGCTAGGTCTAACTCAACTCCAAAAGCTAGCTCATGAGGTGAGGGTTACCTAAACCTTTATAAGCTCAACTTTGACCATGAATATAGTGGGATCTCAATACCCCCCCCCCCCCCCCCCCCACCCCTCATGCCCAAGATTGGAAATCTATAGTGTAGAGATTGTAGGAATGATTTTTATTTACATATATACTGCACTGGGAAAGCTGCAGGGCTATGTAGATTTTTGGACAGCCAAGTCGGATCTATGAAAGGCTATGATACCATCTACTTGAATTGCACCTAAGGCTAATTGAATTCCAAAAGCTAGCTCATGAGGTGAGGAATGCCTAAACCTTTTATAAACTCTACTTTGGTCATATCTATAGTTAATGTGGGATCTCAACAAGCTACATATTTGTACCAAAATCTACCAGCCTAGAATTGAAGAAATCCAATTTGTCTAAAGGTCGAAGATGTGTTAAAAACAAATGTCCTCAAAACATGGCTTCATAATAGTGTATGAGATATTCATCCAAAAACTTGTCATCAATAGGTATACCGAAGTGCAACCAGAACATTTTCAAACACCTATGAGGCATTTTGACAAAACTGAAACCCCAAATGGACCAAAATGTTGACATTTTGTATGTTCCATCTCTTATCAATACATTTTGCATCAATAAATCTCTAAGAGACACAAAAAATGAATGATATTCAAGTCAACCATTCACAAACCCTACTAACCTAGCACACAGCAAATACATAACCACTCACATCAAATAAAACCAGCAATACCACCATTCTAGCTAGTGAAAGACAGATAACACAACACAACACAACAAAAAGGCCGCAATGATGCACAGTTGCACACACTCAATAACAGAAACTCCCTCCAACAACAACAGCAGCAAACAAAAAACCTACCACACACACACACACACAGCCATTTCAACATACATTCAAATAGTAACAAAGCCTATGCCAAATTATCTCATCCTAAACTTTCAATTGATTATTCTTATATTAAGCAAGCATACACAAAACACACAACAACAAAATGAAAGCGGGCATTGGGAGAGAGAATTGGAACTTAGAAACAAACCTGAAATGGTAATGACCAAGGCCATGCTTAACCCCCCATTTAAACTCCCCAACATACCTACTCCCATCCTCGCACGTGTGAACCCCACACCCGTGACTCTGCCCATTAGACCACTCTCCCGCATACACATCCCCGGTGTAAAACCTATACACCCCAAACCCATGCCTCAGTCCCTGCCGGTAACATCCACGATACCTACTCCCGCGCGCCCAAGTCTCCACCCCATACCCATCGTACTTCCCGTCCACCCAATCCCCCTCGTACCTCCCACTCCTGCTGTAGTAATACACCCCGCTCCCCGAACACTTCCCCCGGTGGAACTCCCCCTCGTAAACGTCGCCGTTTCCGAACACCTGCACCCAGCACCCCGACGCCACGCGCTTCTCCGACTTCGGCCGCGACCCGATCGTCCAGAACACCGGCAGCGCGGGGCTCGGCCGCGCCACCACGGCGGACCTCCCCGCCCTCAGCCGGATCGACCGCAGCGGCAGCGGGAACGCGAGGTTGAGCGAGAACACGAGCGCCGCGGAGAACGCGACCGCGGAGAGGAGGTCCAAGAGGAACGAGCGCGAGACGAGGAAGTAGAGGTAGAGGAGCGGGACCGCGAGTAGCAGCAACGCGCGCTGCCGCCTCACGCGCCGCAGCGCGCGGAACGCGGCGCTCTTCGCGGCGACGGTTACGGAGAAGAAGGCGGCGTTGTGCGGCTTGAAGTTGAAAATCTGTTTCTGTTTAGAAAGGAAAGAGGAAGGGGGAGGAGGGTTCCGCTGCGGCGCGGTGTTGGGTTGCTGCGGTGGGGATATGTCAATTTCTATTTGGGGGTAGAATTGCTGGTGGCGGTGGTAGGGGTGTTTTTGGTATTGCAGCGGGGGTGACGGATTGAAATCGGAAGAGACGCCTACGCTTTCTTTTCCGATCTGAACCTCTGATTTCTTCTGATGCATTACATAAGGGAAACAGATTTCGAAACTCGCTCGCTGGTGCAATACACAGGTTTGAAAGAAATCGTCTTGTTCCTCTCTTGCTTGTGTTTACGGCGTGTCGTTTTGTTTCTTTCGTTCTCTGGTTTTTTTGTTTTTTTGTTTTTTTTTTAATTTTCTGGCCAATCGTGGGTTTAGCGATTCTCTCTCGGGGGGAGCGCGATGGATGTTTTGGGCTTGAAAAGCGGAGTGTGCAAGGGAGTTTACGGTAGTAATAATAATGAGTGGAAAAATGGAAAGAAAAAAAAATTTGAAAATAATCAAACACTCGCTAGAGTTTAAATTAGAGAATATAGGGAAGAACTAGAAGAACCATATTCCTTTGGAGCTTGGGAGTTTGGAACTGTCCTCACGTTAACTTCAAGGCCACCTTTTTTCTTGTTCTTTTGTTGATTTTTTGGGATGTATGTAATTTAAAGGCAGTGCGTGATTGGATTATAAGATGCTGGAGAACAAAAGAAATGGAAAGAGTATATACTATAAAATAAATAATATTAATTGTATGAATAGATTAAAAAAAAGTGAGAAAAAGGAAAATAAAAGTATGTTAAATGATATATCAAATCTTTATAATATTTTTTTGTGAATATAACAAACATATAATATCAAATTCATTTAATATTCAGAACGTAACAGTACCTCAAATAGGGTTTTTTAAATATATATATATATATATATGAGAAAATAAATATTTAAAATATCAAGTCTTTGTATTACTATATTATAATAACATATAAGATAGATAATATGTCATTGAGCCTGTCTTTCTCTCTTGACTATGTTTTCATAGTCTGAATTCAAAATTTTACGACGTGAATCCCACGTTCCTATTTTCTTTCTCTCATAATTAATGTCTTTGAGTCTTTCAAACAAAGTACACCAATGAAATTTTATATTTTTTCTTGATTTTCTTTCTTCAGTAAATCAATCCATCTAAACGATACATAAAGAAGGACAGCCTATGATTGGTTTAATCATGATTAGTTGTAACAAAATTATGTTAAAATTTGAACATAACTTTACTTATTTACTATCAAAATTAGTCTCGTGAAAAAATAATATATGTTATGAATATTCTTACTTTGTAAATATTCATTATTTGTTAATTTTGATAAATGATCATAAAAATTAATTGCAGAATTACAATTTGTTACTATATTGGAACTTGAATTATTTACTAATTTTGTTATTCATCATAAGTGAAGCCTTTCTTTTTAATTACGTTTTTTTTTTTCATATATAAGACTCAAATTCAACACTTGTTTAAAGATTCAAACTCAATTTCACTTAAACTAATGACATATTAATTTTTTATTCACTTGTATAAATACCTTTATCTAAATAAAATAAGAAATATCTCTTCTTTATACTTTCTCTTCTCTTCATTCCTTACTCTATTTGTTTTACATTTGCATGGTTTTATGATATGTGATCGGCATTATCAACTCTCTAACCGCATAGCAAAATTCTTCATGTTTCTATTCTAGTCTCTCAACAAAGTGAATTTTTTTTTTTTATCGGTAAACGAAGTAATGTTTTAGATCGAGTTAGAAATTTTATTAAAAGAGTAACAAAAATTTAGTCTTTATTAGTATAATTCATGACTCCATTTTTTTCTTATCAATTTCTCCATGGTAATTTTAGTGTAAAAATATGAGTAAATAGTGTATATATTAATAGTGTATATAAAAAAATTGTATTCTCATCTAATCACAAATTGGTATGTTTGATAAATTTGTTGACTTTTACAGTAACTACTTTAAAAATTATAACAATGATGATGATTTTTAACTAGTTGACAATGTAAAAAATTTTATACACTAATATGTACATAGAAATTATACTCTAAAAATATATTTCATCCATTAAAAAAAAAATTTGAAAAAATTATTTTAAGCGTCCTTTCATAAAATGCACAATTAATAGGTTTCCTTAGTTATCATGAATAATTGTTTTACAATTTATGAAGAACTTGAATCTTTTGACTATAAAAGAAATGTTGCAAAACGAATGTGTCCAACAGAGAGCCTCGAGGATATCCACTCAAGGAGTGTTCTTTTAGATGTAATTTCACCTTAAACAATATCTTCTATATGTGTAATATGTTTTTATCCCAAAAATACTAAGTGGGTTAAGTTTGGTTGAGAGAGAAGTGTTGGGTAAAGGTTATGGAGGCTTGGAAGATTGGTATGTTGGTAAATATCTTGTTAGTAAATATTTTATTTGTAATTTTAAATTTTAAATATAAAATATCTTTTTCTAAATCAGTTTTTCTAAAAGATATTATTCACCCACTTTATCATTTTATAATCTGTTAACTCCTATTTTTTAGGGATTGTATATTTGATTGAATATTCTCTTTTCCTGCACGTTGGAAGGCAACATTTACAAAGTGGCAGTTTTTTATACAGATTTTTTAGGCTACAACATGTATTGTTTTGTTGTTGAACGTTGAGGTTCTTTGGCTATATATATCTCTTTTCATTGAGCAACAAAGGCACACACAGAAAAGCATTCTACTGCACAGTGAAACTAAAAACGTACCAACACTTCTCAAAACAGTTTCTTCCTATTCTTTTTAAGTTTATTTTTTTTAAAATACAAGAGCATTGGTGTTCATAAGGTTCAGGGATTTTTTTGCTACACACGATGAATTCAACGGGTTGATGTATCTTGGGAGAGGAAATGTAGAGCAACATAATTTTTACTAGTGCAGTGGGGACATGTTCTCTCTAAGGATAACGCGTTGCGCGCTTCAACCCAGGCTATTCTAAAACTCCTCCTCTGAATATTATTTTTATCCTTTGTGCTTGTTGATTGTTTTTAGTTTGCATTATTTGTGATTTCTAGTACTGGTATATTGTACCTCTGATTTCTTTTTCTGTCATATATTGCTACTGTAGTTCCTGCTCTCCTCTTTGATTGTTCTGCTTGTTTCTATTCTATGTTTTCTAACATCTTAAAGAGAACAAGTTTCTTCCTGCACAGTCATTGTTTTTTGTGCGGTAGCATTTCTGTTTTATCAAGATGTCTGCCATGGATATGATTAGGTCCCTTTCTAATAAGCCCGAAAAATTTACTGGTGAAATTTTTTTCTGTTGGCAACAATAAATGAAATTTTGGCTTACTGAATTGGATTTACATTAGACTCAAGAAATTGTACACACAAATAGGATACTTTTATTGATAACAATTATGGGTAGAACCAGAACTACAACACAATCCCACAAACACAGGCCTAAGCCCTAATAGAGACCTCTTCTCTCTCAAACAAACAAGCAAAATTCGTACCCAGCCCCACCCATAACTGCCAGACATACATATCTCCGTAAAACACACCCAACTGCCTAATAATGTCAAACAATAACTGCACTATTCTGACACTAAACAATAACTGATACATGTAGAAAATAACTGTCTACTGTCACATATAAAAATATAACTGCCTCATACATAAATTATAACTGCCTTCTATTTTTTCTGACATAAACCTTCAAAGACCTATCAGAATTTGGCCTATCAATGCCTCTCGATATTGAAGCAACCTTGTCCTCAAGGTTAAAATACGGAAATTGTCCCTGGATAATATCCTTATCCTCCCAAGTTGCCTCTGCTATGGGTTGAGACGCCCACTTAATAAGAACCTGTTGAACTTGCTAGCCATTTCGGATAATACTTCTAGAGTTGAGAACTTCCTCCAGTTCTGTGGTTGGTCCATCTAGCTCTAAATCAGTAGGTAAGGTAGGATGAACAGGGTGCTCTCCCACAGCCTTTTTGAGCAATGAAACATGAAACATAGGATGGATTTTGGAACCTTTAGGCAATTGTAACTTATAGGCTACTGTACCTACTTTCTTCAATATCTGAAAAGGCCCATAGTATCGAGCAGAGAGCTTAGGACAAACCCTCCTAGCCACTGACCTTTGACGATGTGGTCGCAATTTTAAATATACCCAATCTCCTTCCTCAAAAGACACATCCCTCCTATGTTTATTGGCTGATGGTGTCATGCGGTTTTGGGCACGCTGTAAATGATAAGTAAGGTGTTTAATAGCTTCATCATGGTCTTTTAAGTCATTAGCCACTGCTTCCACCAAAGTCTCCCCAGGTAAGTAGCGCAATAATGTAGGGGGTTTTCTACCACACACCAACTCAAAAGGAGTGCACCCAACAAAGCATTGGTATGTAGTATTATACCAATAATCTACCCAATGTAGCCAATAAGCCCATTGCTTAGGTTGCTCACAAGAAAAATAACGTAAATAAGTCTCCAATCCCCTATTCAGTACCTCCGTTTGTTTATCTGTTTCAGGGTGGTAAGCAGAACTTATACACAGAGTTATGCCTTATAGCTTAAAAAAACTCTTGCCAAAATTTGCTAATGAAGGTGGGATCTCTGTCACTCACTATCGAACTGGGCACCCCATGCAATTTCACCACCTCTCTAGCAAACAAATCAGCCACGGTTTATGCAGTAAAAGGGTGTTTCAGCAGTAGAAAATGGGCATATTTTGACAAGCGGTCAACTATAACTAATATAGCATCAAATCCCTTTGATCTGGGTAGACCTGTGATGAAATCCATGCTAATGTCTTCCCAAATGGCCTTAGGAATGGGTAAGGATTGTAGTAATCCAGCATGAGCCACTGCTTGGTACTTTTGTTACTGACAAACAGTACAAGCAGCCACATACTTAGTTACTGCTGTCATCATCCTCGGCCAATACAAGTTAGTTGCTAGCTTTTTATAAGTCCTGTATGCACCAGAATGTCTTCCAACTGGTGTAGCATGAAATTCTTTTAACAACACAGGAATCCAAGAGGATGTGGAAGGTATAGCCAACCTACCCTTGTAGAATAACCATCCATGCTCTAATGTATAGCCAGGATAAGCATTGAGATCCTTTTGGAGGGCAGCAATAATATTACTCAAAGACGGATCAGCTTGGACCTCTTGTTCTAATTTTTCTGCATCTAACCATACGGGTCTTGTTAAAGCTAAGAATGTCCCATCCTCCATCATTCTAGATAAAGCATCAGCAGCTTTGTTTTCTTTCCCAGGCTTATAAATAATGTCAAACTGGTACCCCAACAGTTTTGCTATCCAATCTTGTTGATTTTGAGTGGTCACCCATTGTTCTAACAAGTGTCTTAAACTCTTTTGATCTGTATATACTAAAAATCGTCTCCCCAACAAATATAGGCGCCAATGTTGAATAGATAACACAAGGGCCATCATCTCCTTCTCATAAGTGGATTTCAGCAAGGTTTGAGCAGATAATGCCTTGCTGAAATATGCAATTGGCCTACCTTCTTGCATAAGAACTGCACCGATACCACAACCTGAAGCATCACACTCTATTACAAAAGTCTTACTGAAATCTGGCAATTGTAATACTGGGGCAGTGACCATTTTGTGTTTTAGTGCCTCAAATGCCTTGGTAGCTTCCTCAGTCCACAAAAAAGTTCCTTTCTTCAATAAATTGGTGAGTGGACTAGCTATCTTCCCATAATCTTTCACAAATTTCCTATAATATCCAGTCAGCCCCAAAAAACCCCTGACTTCTTTTACTAATTTAGGAATAGGCCATTTAATAACACTATTGATCTTCTCTTGATCCACTGCAACCCCTTCAAAAGAAATAATGTGACCCAAGTATCCCACTAAGATTTTTCCAAAACTACACTTCTTCTTGTTAGCAAACAGAAGTTGTTGTTTTAGAATATCCGATACCATCTTTACATGTAATAAATGATCTTGCCAACATCGACTATAAATAAGAATATCATCAAAGAAAACTAAGACAAACCTTCTCAAATATGGCTTGAATATTGCATTCATGATGGCTTGGAAAGTTGCAGGGGCATTAGTCAAGCCAAAAGGCATGACTAAGAACTCATAGTGCCCATGATGAGTTCTAAATGTTGTCTTGGGAATGTCTTCTACTCTCATCCTAATTTGATGGTATCCTGATCTCAAATCTATTTTAGAGAAATAACAAGCTCCATGCAATTCATCTATCAACTCTTCAATTATTGGAATTGGATATTTGTCAGGTACAATGGCCTTGTAAAGAGCACGATAATCCACACAAAATCTCCAACTCCCATCCTTCTTCTTAACCAATAAGACTGGACTAGAATAAGGGCTAGTGCTAGGCCGAACGATCCCTGCTTGTAGCATTTCATCTACTAATCTCTCAATTTCATTCTTTTGGCAATGGGCATATCTGTATGGCTTCACATTAATAGGACCAGTGCCTGGTAACAATGGAATTGTATGGTCTCTTTCACGATTAGGAGGCAGCCCTGTGGAACCTGAAAAACATCATCAAATGATTGTAACAATTCTGCTATCTGCTGCTTCTGTTGTGCACATAATTCCAATTCAGCTAACACCCCTATTTTTGGTCCAAAATCTAACTCTAGTTGCAATATTTCTGTCCCATCCGAGTCTCCTTTATTTTCAACAAACACCATCCCCATAAACTCTACCTCATTCTCTTTAAACAAGGATTTTAATGAAGCATGTGATTTGCACAAAGAGGGATCTCCTTGCAACTTCATTTTCTTCCCATTTTGCTCAAAAGACATGCATAAAGTTCTCTAATTCACCTTTACCTCTCCCAAAGTCTCCAGCCAAGATATCCCAAGAATTACATCCACTCCACCCAAATTAAATAAATGGAAGTCAACCATAATGGGAACTCCATTTACCATTAATTCCAATTGCTTACACATGCCCGAACACATAACTTGGTGTCCATCACCCAATTTGACCACAAAAACTCCTGTATCTATAATAGGTAACCCCAATTTATGAACAATACTCTGAGAAATAAAGTTGTAACTTACTCTACTATCCACCATTACCATCACTGAATTATCACCCACAACTCCAATCATCTTCATGGTCTTAGGTCTAGAAAATCCATTCAAGGAGAAAAAAGCCAAGTTCAACATATTACACTCAGTTGCAGGCCCTTGTTGGTCATTATTTGAACTTGATTCCACCAATTCAGCCCCATCAAATTCTGCTTCAGTTCCCCCATCATCATCTTCTCCCAAAATTAACACCCTCAGTTTTCTCTCGGGACACCTATGGAGTGGCCCAAATTGTTGGCCACATTGAAAACAACGTCCTTCTTCTCTCCTCCTAACATACTCTTTGTAAGGTAGGTGTTGTGTCCCCCTATTCCTAAACTGTGAATTTGTTGCATTGCTAGCCGTAGAGCTTGTACCAGGAAAAGAGGAATTGCTGCCATTTTTAAGATGGTTGGGTCGTGGATCCTGCCTACGGTTAACATCCAAATTGAGTGGGTTATTTCCAGAAATTGATGATCGGCCTAACCCCACACTCTCATGCCCAAAACTTGGCCTTTGAAACTACGCAGAAATTGTCTCTCCGCCTACACCTCTCCCCATTCCAGAAACAGGCCCTTTTGAATTGTTCTTTGAAATAAACCCCATGCTTTCTCCATAAATTTCATTCTCAACTCTCCTAGCCAAATGAATTGCCCTGGTTACAGTTTGAGGGTCATGAGTCCTCACCTTTCTTCTAATCACACCATTTATAAAAAAATCCCAAAGCCAACTCCTCTGGTACTTTGTCTATTTGTGCCAATAACATTTCAAATTGTTGCACAAATTCCTCCACCCAACCTGTCTGCCTTAAACCTGCTAGTTGTTCATAAGGATTTTCAGTTCCACTAGTAGAAAATCTCTTCAATAATTCATCCTTAAAACCTTCCCAAGTCATAAATGGTTGTCTCTTTTTCAAATACCTGAACCAATGAACAGCAACTCCTCCCATACAAATGAAGGCCAGAGAAACCTTCACCTCTGGCTTAGTACTTTGGATCTCAAAAAACTTCCCAGCCTTAGCAATCCTCTCGATAGGGTCACTTCCATCAAAGTTGGGCAGTTCAACTTTCTGAAGAGCCTCTTTAAACTCCACTAAACCCTCATCTTCGGACTTTGAAGAATGAACACCGTAATGCCCATGATCGTGTGGTGGAGTAGTTCTAATATGGTTAGAACTTCCTGCAAAGTAACCTCCATTGCCTGTCTCTTTTTGCTTAGCCAAATCCTTCAATAATGGTATAATGGTATCCAAACTGTCAAGCTTTTCCCTCATTTCTCCAAAATCTCTGTGGAAGTCCTGTATGGCACTCCCCATTTTTTGCATCTCTTTCTCGTGGTGAGAATTAGATCGCTGCATCTCAGCATTCATCTCTTCCACATGTTTCTCCAACCCTTCCACTCTTGAGTCCATCCTCGTCAAAGGCATCTGGCAGGTCGGACCAAATTGTTAGACTCAAGAAATTATACACACAAATAGGATACTTTTATTGATAACAATTCTGGGTAGAACCAGAATTACAACACAATCATACAAAAACAGGCCTAAGCCCTAACAAAGACCTCTTCTCTCTCAAACAAACAAGCAAAATTCGTATCCAGCCCCACCCATAACTGCCAGACTTACATATCTCCGTAAAACACACCCAATTGCCTAATAAAATAACTGCCTAATAATGTCAAACAATAACTGCACTCTTCTGACACTAAACAATAACTGATACATATAGAAAATAACCGTCTACTGTCACATATAAAAATATAAATGCCTTCTATTTTTTCTAACATAAACCTTCAAAGACCTATCAGAATTTGGCCTATGAATTTATTCTCTGTTGTTTCTAAAAAAAAGAAATAAAAACATCTACTTCCTCTATTGATATAATTCAAACCGATGGTGCCAAATCTACTACCAGTGATGGTACCAAATCTTCTACCACTAAGCATGATGTTTTTGATAAAGATATTTTATGTCATGGACGCATTTTAAGTGCTTTGGTTGATAACATATATACGATTTTCTGCCATACTAAAAGTGTTGTTGAGTTATAGGAAGCACTTGATTTGAAAAATGGGTCTGCTGAAAAAGGTTTAAGTCGATACTCTTATGAAAAAATGATTGAGTTTCAAATGGTTGATGGAAAACCTATTTCAGACCAGATTCATGAATTTGAAAACATTGTTTATGATATGAAATTGAAAGGAATTGTTTTGCCTAACATCATGCTTATGGCTTTCATGATTTCAAAATTGCCTCCTTTATGGTCTGATTTTGCCCGAAGTTTGAAACATAAACTTGAAGGTTTCACCTTTGATGATTTGTTTGTTTGTCTTCGCATTAAGGATAAGCATCATTTCTCTCAAAAATATTTGCAAAAATATGAATCTCAGTCTAAGGCCTACCTTGTTGAGAGCTCTACTAAGCCTAAATCTAAGTCCTTTAAGAAGCATGGGTTTAACAAAAATAAGTTGTGTAAAAGGCCTCCTTTTTCTAAAAATAAGAACAATGCTTTTAGTAACAACAATAACCCTAAGGATAAAAATAAGGGGAATGAGTTTTATTGCTTTGTTTGTGGACGAGCTAATCATTTGGCCTAGAACTGTTTTCAACGTCGCCGCCAACCTATGTCTACCCCTAAACCTAAGGCTAATATTGTTACCATTGGTGTTGCCTCTGATTCCCGATCTGACAGGTACCATGTCACTAACCCTGAGTTAAATTGTGTGTTTTTAACTCAAATGATTGGTTTATAGACTCTGGGGCTAATGTTTATGTGTGCGCTGATAAGAAATTATTTTCTTTATATCAGGAATCAAGCGCACATACTGTGAGCATGGGGAATAGGAGCATGGCACATGTGCTAGGAGAAGGTCAAGTGAAGTTAGAGTTGTCTTTAGGGAATTTTCTTGTTTTAGATGGAGTCTATCATGCTTATGATATTAGGAAAATTTTAATAAGTACTTCTTTGTTAGTCCAACAAGGGTACAAGGTTGTTTTTGAGTCCAATAGAGTTGTTATTACTAAACATTGTGTTTTTATTGGTAAAGGCTACATTTGTGATGGCTTGTTTAAGTTAAATCTTATGCCTCTTTCTATTAGTAAAAAAATCTAGCATTTCTTCTTTCGTTGCAAATATTGAATGTTGTGATATGTGGCATGCCAGGCTTGGACATATGAATTTGAATTCTATCAAAAGAATGATGTCTCTTAATCTTATTCCCAAAGCCTCTATTGATTTGAAACAAAAGTATGAAACATGTATTCAAGCAAAGCAACCAAGAAAGGGTTTTAATACATGTATTGAAAGAGAAACTAACTTGCTTGAATTGGCTCATAGTGATGTATGTGATAGTAATGACGTGTTAACACGTTGTGGTAAAAGGTACTTCATTACTTCCATTGATGATTTCTCTAAATATTGCTTTGTGTATTTAATTAATCACAAAAGTGAGTTGTTTGATAAATTCAAAGTATATAAAATAGAAGTAGAAAATCAATTAGAAAGGAAAATCAAAATTCTTCGTTCTGATAGAGGTGGAGAATACACATCTTTAGAAATGAGTATTTTTTGTGAAATGCATGGTATTATTCATAAGTGACACCACCATATGCTCCTCAATCTAATGGTATTGCTGAAAGAAAAAATCGAACATTGCTTGATATGGTGAATGTTATGCTTTTAAGTTCTGGTTTGCCTAAAAATATGTGGGGTGAAGCTTTATATTCTGCATGTCATATTCTTAATGGAATTCCATATAAAAATTCTGAAAAGACCCCATATGAGTTATGGAGAAAAAGAGAACCAAATTTGAAATATCTAAAAGTGTGGGGGTGTCTTGCAAAGGTTAACATTCCTTTTAAAAAGAAAAGAAAAATAGGATCCAAAATCGTTGATTGTGTTTTTGTTGGATATTCTTTGCATAGTAGTACTTATATATTCTTGGTTATTAATTCTGAAGTGCCTAAAATTTCTAATAACACCATTATGGAATCTAGAGATGCTATTTTCTTTGAAAATGTTTTTCCTTTGAAGAATAAAGTGTCTAAACCTGTTTGTGATGCTTCTTGTTATGCTTTACCATCTAGTAGTAATGTTAATAAAGAAGTTGAATTTGAACCTAGGAGTAAAAGAACGAAAAAAGCTAAGGAATTCGGTCCTAAATTTTGTTCTTTTTTGCTTAAGGATGATCCCAAAACTTATGGTGAGGCAATGAGGTCTATTGACGCACCTTTTTGGAAAGATGCCATTAATGATGAAATGAATTCTCTTAAACTTAATAAAACTTGGTTTCTAACTGATCTACCCCCTGATTGTAAAAGTATAAGTTGTAAATGGGGTTTTCAAAAGAAACTAAGAACAGATGGATCTATAGAACAATTCAAGGCAAGACTTGTTGTTTTTGGTTGTAAACAAGTAGAAGGTGTAGATTTCTTTGATACATGTTCTCTTGTTTCTAAAGTTACTACCATTAGAGTTTTAATTGTTATTGCATGTGTTTTTAATTTAGAAATTCACCAAACGGATGTAATATGTGTCAAATTTAGTTTTTAAATCAATAATAGTGATGATGGTGGATGTGTCATTTTATGTTTGTATATGGATGATATATTAATATTTGGGAGTAGTTTGCATGTCATAAAAGATGTGAAATCTTTCTTGTCTAGTAACTTTGACATGAAGGACCTTGGTCCTGTAGATGTGATTTTGGGAATTAAGCTAATAAAGAAAGATGATGGCATTGTTTTGACTCAATCACATTGTGTTGAAAAGTTATTGAAGAAATTTAATTATTTTGATGTAAAGCATGTTTCAACGCCTTATGTCTCATCCATTAAGTTAAAGAAAAAATTGAGTGATGGTGTTTCTCTTCATAAATATTCTCAGATTATTAGTTCTTTATTGCATTTAACAAATTTCTCTAGGCCTGACATTGCATATGCAGTTGGTAGATTAGGAAGGTATACTCATAATCCTGATCATTCTCATTGGATTGCATTAGAAAGGGTATTTAGATATCTAAAAGGAACCATTAATTATGGCATTCATTATACATGTTTTCCTGGTGTAATTGAGGGGTTTGGTGATGCAAATTGGATTTCTGATTCTGATGAAACAAAATCAATTAGCGGTTATGTCTTTACTTTAGCTGGAGTTGCAATGTCATGAAAATCTGCTAAACAAACTATTATTTCACATTCTACCATGGAAGCAGAGATTATTGCTTTAGATATCACTACTAATGAGGCTGAGTTTCTTAAAAATTTGCTATGTGACTTGCCTTTATTGAATAAACCTATACCTCCAATTTCAATGCATTGTGATAGCCAGGTTGCTATATCTAAAGTTAATAGCAAAAAATTTAATGAAAAAAGAAGACACCTTAGAGTGAGACATAAGTCTATCAGAAATTTGATATCTCATGGTGTTATTTCTCTTGACTTTGTCAAGTCAGAAAGTAATCTTGCGAATTCGCTTACAAAAGGGTTGACACGTCAACAAGTACTTAAGTCGTCGAGGGGAACGGGACTAAAGCCCATCATTTAGTCACAACAATGGACACCCGTCTACGTGTGATCGGCGATCCCATGAATGGAGTTCAATGGGTAACAACAAAGTTGTTTGTTGACTAAAGTACACCAATTTATTTTGTAAATTTTTTTGTTCCATTCCTACAGAGAAGTGTACTCTAAATTGTGGCAATAATAAGGTTGAGGTATTTACATATATATTATTGTGTTTAATTTAAAATACCTCTTAATGAACCCGATGGCAATTGTTGTAGGGGTGTGGGTCACAAACCACCCTTTGAGGGTTCACCTTGTGAGTGTGGTGGAGGGGCCGCTATTGTGAGATATGGACTAATCTCTAAGTGACACTTATGAAACAAGATACATGAGCAAGGCCGTATTGTGCAACCACTGATTAGAACCTAAATGAACACCATATTGTAGGGGTTATGTACTAAAATCCAGTTAAAAGAGATGTAGTTCAAAACCATTAAGTCTCTACATGTTCTCAGGTGGAAGTTCATAACACTAGGTATAAGGCTCAAACCCAGAAGGTTCCTTATACTGAAATACAATATCACATGCTATTTTTTATTATTATTATTACAAGTTGTGTTTCACAAATGTTTTTAAAAATTTAAATTATGTGGGGGAATGTTGGTAAATATTTTGTTAGTAAATATTTTATTTGTAATTTAAAATTTTAAATATAAAATATCTTTTTCTAAATCAGTTTTTGTAAAACATATTATTCACCCACTTTGTCATTTTATAATCTATTAACTCCTATTTTTTAGGGATTGTATATTTGATTGAATATTTTCTTTTCCTGCACGTTGGAAGGCAACGTTCACAAAGTGATAATTTTTTATTCAAATTTTTTAGGCTACTGCAAGTATTGTTTTGTTGCTGAATGTTGAGGTTCTTTGGCTATATCTATCTCTTTTCATTGAGCAACAAAGGCACACACAGAAAAGCATCCTGCTGCACAGTGAAACTAAAAACGCACAAGCACTTCTCATAATAGTTTCTTCCTATTCTTTTTAAGTTTATTTTTTAAAAAATACAAAGAGCATTGGTGTTCATAAGGTTTGGGGATTTTTTCGCTGCACACAATGAATTCAACGGGTTGATGTATCTTGGGAGAGGAACATATAGCAATAGCAACATTATTTTTACCAGTGCAGTGGGGACATGTTCTCTCTAAGGATAGCGCATTGCACGCTTCAACCCAGGCTATTCTAAAACTCCTCCTCTGAATATTATTTTTACCTTTTGTGCTTGTTGATTGTTTTTTAGTTTGCATTGTTTGTGATTTCTAGTACTGGTATATTGTACCTCTTATTTCTTTTTCTGTCATATATTGCTATGGTAGTTCCTGATCACCTCTTTGATTGTTCTGCTTGCTTCTATTCTATATTTTCTAACATGGTATACATGATTAGAAAGCATCCTACAAAGGTTGGGATAAAACAATACTTGTTATGCCTGAAGAGGCTAAGAATACTTGTTGATTTCCTCTCAAGAAATATTGTAGTTTTGTGGTTGAGAAGAACATGTAGAGGTTGATAATAATAGTGACTTACCTCCGAAGACTAAGTGGTTTAGTGTTGTGGTTGAAGTGTTCTGTTGGTGCTTGAAATTGTGATTATGTATTGGTGTTGGTGTGCTAATTTCCTCCTAAGAACTAATATAGTTTTGTGGTTGAGAAGAACCTGCAAAGGTTCAGAATATTGGTTGTTGTAAGGCTTGAAGAGGCCATGAATGAATACTGTATGATTGCTTTTTGTAGTGGAAAAATCTCACCTTATGTGTGGGGACTAAACGTAGCCCAAGGATTATTTGGGTGAACTAGGATAAACCTTTTATGCAATTTTCTCTTCCTTTCTTTATTTAGATTTAGTTATCATGCATACCATTTTTGCATCCGTGCATTTTGAGCATCAGAATGCAAAACATCATAAATGCATATTTTCTAAGAAAGCTCAACTTGTTTTTAAATTTACATATTTGAACTACATAAATTCTATAACTATCAAACCTATTTTAAATCAGTTCAAATGATTTAAACATCAAGTATAGAATCCTTAGAAAACATGAAATTAGATTTGAGCATAAAAAATGTTGAGAACCATTATGAACAACACCTTTTTTAGTGCAGGTTTTGCATAACACCTTTCTAAGTGTGCAACTTCTTAACAAGAAACATGTTTTTCTAGATGACAACATTATGAACAATACTTATGTTTAAGTATTGAATATTTTGAGCAAACATGTTTTTCCAATATTATTAAGAAGCTTTCTACTAAGTGTTTTTTAGGTTCTGTTATTAACATTCAAGATCTTCTAATTAGAAACTATCTTCTTGATGTATCTTTTGAACATAAGCATACTAAGGGCTAAGTGTTAAGTTCTTAGAAGCATGATAAGGCATCTTAAAATATATGCTCTAATTAACCACTCAATAAGCTGAACTTTATGAGTACTTGAATCTACTATGTTACAACTTTCTCAGCACCAAGTTGGTCTTGGGTAGAAGCTCAAAATGTTGTAATGGTGTTTTGTTGGGAAGGAAGTTGAAGAATAAAATTTGGGATTGTGTGTTTATGTGTGAGATCGAGAGAGTGTTTGGGGTTTAGGTAGGGTATAAATCAAAATAGAGAAGAAGTCATGAAGGTGATGTGAGGATATTTGAGTGGAGGAATGGGTTTGTGTGTTATTTTAATGTTTAAGTGGGTGGGTTGGTGTTTGAGTGATATGTAGAAGGAAAGAACTATGAGTGAGTGAGAGTTTAGCTATTTAAGGAAATGTCTAGGATTTGTTTAGATAACAACTTCAAAGATTATAGGGAAGTTTATTTTTAGCTCTTGATAAACGTCAGAAGCATTGAATCTCTTCACGAATAGTTAATGATTTAAAATCAATAACTATAGTTACACCAAGCTATATAGATTAAATGCATGAGTATACGTTAATTAAAATTTTATAGCAACTTAATTTAATTTAAAGAGATCTGATTAATAACAAATACTTAATTAAGGAAAAACTTTATTTCAATAAAACTTTATTTAATATACATTAACACTTAAACTTATATAATATGTTGTTGTAGTAATTAATAGATCTAAAACAAAATATTTTTAACTTAGAAAACACTTGTAATATATTTATCTAAGTTCTTGAATTCCATTTGATTAATATAAGCTATTATTAAAAAATATAGTTATACGCTAATACTTTGTGCTTTTCAAGTTATAGAAGGATATTATATAAATCACCAACCCAGTTCAAAACTTTAGTAGTTTAGAAAATACTTAATATATATAATATACTTTCTCAAATCATGAAAGCTATTGCGATGAATCCAAAGGGTTGGCGCAGTGGTGTAAGGCCCCGCTGCGTTAACATGAGGAGGAACGATTTATATAGCGGGAGAACCCGTGTTCGATTCCCTCCGTATGCAAAATTCCCTTGGGCCAGCGGCAGCCACGCACCGCGAGCGGGATTAGTCTTTGACCCAGTGGATTGGGGGACACCAGTGGTCTCTGGCCCAAGACCAAAAAAAAAAAACTATTGCGATGTGCAATAACTTTAATTTAAGAAGGTATAAAAGAGTTTTTAAGTATAAACACTTTAAGAAACAAGTATCTAAATAACTATGGTATCTTGAGAGTAAACATGTTACTTGGAACTATACCTATCCCTTTGAAAAAGGGCATAAGGTACTTGATTCAGTTGATTGGGGCTTGTTCTCCTAAGGTCAAAACTAGGATGTTACTAAAAGCATAAGGAACTTTCACCGCGATAGAGAAGAACAATACATCTTTTCGAGTAACTCTCTATTCAACAATACTTTCACGTTTTCTCTCTCCTCCAAGAAAGACGAGTCAAGCCTGCTATATGTAAAGAAGACATATTGCATTTAATAAAGATTTAGAACATGAAGAAGGCCTACTAACAAATAACATATTTCTTCCAAGATTATATAAAAAGAAAATAACAAGGAGGATATATATCTATGATGAACATTTGACGAGACTTGCATTGGATTATCTATGACTTTGAACTTTCATATTCTTTATATTCAAAATTTTGAAGAAAATGCTCTTAAGTTTCATACTCTCACTTCATGAGTTATCTTGTAAAACTTATTTTGTTTTCTGTAAAAGCCTAAAGAGGCTTATTGGTTGTGTAACCTTGTGTTAAGGTTACATTGGTGTAATGGACTAGATGTAGCTCTTAGTTAAGGAGTGAACCAATATAAAATTAGTTGTGTAATCTTCTAAGCTCTTCCCTTGTTTAAGCTTTTTATTTTTCACATTATATGAAAGAAGTTTTTAACATATCTCTTCTCTATTCACATAAAAAAACACATGTCTCTTCTCTTAAACATCTTTAAAAAAGTTTTCAAAGAACACACACACAATTCAACTCCCTTTTTTATGTGTACTTTATTTATTTTAGTTGAACATCTAACAATGCAAGGGTAAATATGATCCTAAAAACACTATGAAAAATAAAGGACAAACTGTCAACAAACCTTTTCTCTTCAATGGAGAAGGCTACAACTACTGAAAACAAAGAATGATACTATTCTTTGATGCATGTCATATTGACATGTAAGGTAGTGTGCAAAATGGTAACTTCATTCGCAAAGGCAAAAATGGAGAAGAAATTCCTAGAATAACATGGGATGAAAACCAGAATATCAGGTATCAACTAAATGCTAAAGCTAAAAATTTTCTCATGTGTGCTATTACACAATATGAGTTTGAGAAAATTCATAGTTGTAATACCTCTAAAAAAATTTGGGATACATTAACTCTTTCTTATGAAGGAACCTCCAAAGTTAAGGACTCTAAAATCAATATGCTTGTTCAGTAGTATGAGTAATTTAAAATGCTTGAAAATTAAACTATTAATCAAATGTTTAGACATTTTCAAGTCATATAGTGTGTTTGGTTTTGAGTTAATGATCCATGTTCTGTAAAAAAATCCACGTCCAAATTTAAGAAAGACGCAGAAGCTAGTATTTCTAGCGTCGGAATTGACGCGCGTTAAGTGGGCTGAACGCCCAACCAAACACGCATATAATAAATAACCTAAGGTCGCTTGACAAAACTTAAGATAATTATGATTATATAACCAAAATTCATCAAAGTTTGTCTAGACAATGGAGACCATAGGTAACAACTATTCAAGCATAAAAGGATTTAATGACCTTGCCCATGAAAGAACTCCTTGGTACTCTAAAGGTTCATGAAGTAGAGCTTAAGGAAGATGAAGGGTAGAGAAAACTCAGAAAAGGAAAGTCCATTTCCATGGAAGCTAAAAAGGATCTTTGTCTAAAGCTTTCAAAGGAGACGAATCTTCATAAACAAGATGTTTCAGAAGAAGATGCATCATATTAAGATAAGATCTTTGTCATATCCAAAAAGATTCACACCATATGGAAGAAGAAAGGTAGATTTAGATGAAAGAACTAGATGAAGAAGACCTTCAAAGAAAGAAAAGAACTAAGTGATTTGCTACAAGTGAAAAAGTCTGGGCATTTCAAGTCAAAGTGTCCAACTCTTGAGGAAAAAAAAAAAAAAAAAGGAATCCATTCTCCAAGAAGAAGAAAGGCCTCATGGCTACTTGGGAAGACTTTGATCTATCATCTTCTAAAGAAGATGATGAAAAAGAAGCCAACACCTGTCTTACGCCAAACACTACATCAAAGCGTGAACAACAAGAAGATGAGCCAATGATCCTAATGCTTTACAAGATTAGTTACTCATTAGATTAAAAAAAAGAGAGGAAAGGACGACAAGTAACTCTTTTAAAGTTACTCTTAGAGTAACTTGATCCCCCCCCCCCCCCTCATACACACACACACACAAAAAGAAATCTTGAAGTTAAGGGAGAGGGGTCAAGGTCCACGCCTGCCTCTCGTAAATTCATCCCTGACGATAATGTTGAAAAAAATAATTATAGAAAGAATAAGTAACGTTTGCACTAACACTGTAAAAGATATTTGTACTCTATTATTCAATCATAAACCATCATGTATGGTAAGTTTGTTAAGTTTTACAATAATTATCTTAAAAACCATATCAATAATAATTTTTAATTGGTTGACACTAAAAAATTCTTTGACATTGATCAACACATAGAAATTAAACTCTTATAGAATTATGATACTAAAGAAATTTTTAATGTATCTTATCATATAATATAATGTTAATTTGCTTGATAGTTTTTGGGAGCTAGTTATTTAGAGAAAAGTAAAATTCTAAAATAATGCATTACTCACAACTATACTGATGCTAAAGAAATTTGTTGAGTTAAAATAATGTTGTTTTTGACCGAAAAGAAAAAAAAAAGAAATTTGTTGAGTTATGTTTAATGAAATACAAAAATATTTTATTAAAATTGTTATAAAGTTAATGTCTTCGTTAAAGATTACGTGATTTTTTTAGTGAAAGTTTATAATTATATTATTGTATGTTGTGAAATTAGACTAGCTAAATCAAATCATTCAAGAGTGAAATTACGTTTTGAAATTTAAATAGGGGTGATGTTAAGAGTTTTGAGCAGTAATCACTCTTAGGTCATAACTAGGTTTACAAAATGAATTTTAGCACGGGACTAGTGAGTGGTGCCTATGGATTTTGTGTGTGTGTGTGATTTGTGCAGGATTCTAAACCAAACGAGTGAATTTCTCTTGTTGAAGTTTTCAATTCTTTAAATTTATATTCTATTTGTGCTATATTTAGATCTTTGTTATGTTGAAAACCCCCTTCCTATCTCTCATATTGTGATTGAGAAATCTAGATTGATATGTGAAAAAACTATTTAAGTTGTGCCTTGTATTGCAAGCTTTTGATAGCCTGGTTTCTATTTTGATTGGAGTGGAACACTTTTCTCACGAGGGGAAACTTAGAAATTCAATAATGGGATGCTGGAAATCTGAGGATGCCAAAAGCCAAATTGAATCACTATAGCTGAATAATTTTGAATAAATGCATATGACATTTTTTGTGCTTCTACATCATATCAACTATCTACATTCCGTAAATAATAATAATAATAATAATAATAATAATAATAATAATAATAAAAACTATCTACATTTCTATTTTTTTAGACAAAATTAAATTAGAGGACTAAAATACTAATTTTGTCTTTTTTTAATGACTTTAATTTTCATACACGGTTAGGATACAAATTTTTATATTGTTAAATAAAAATTACTCTGATTATAATTTTTAAAGTAATTATTCCAAAAGTTAATAATTTTAATACAGTACATGACAATCAATACTCATGACTTAAAATCTTTTTATACTATCATTACATTCAAATTAAATTCTATTTTAATAGTTCTAGAATTTGCCTATATTGCCTATATTTTATATTTGCGTTTAGTTTAATATTTCCAACTTATTGCACGTCTATAGAAGACATGAGCAAGGCTGAGTATTATCACGGGCAATACACGCAAGGTTAGAGGGATGGAATTGGAATGTATATTGACTATTGAGTATGTATGGGTCTAATTGTTTCTCAATAACAGATTGATTTAGTGTGCTGTATGGGTCATAATTGTTTCTCAATAACAAATTGTGCTCATGTTATGTTACGTAAATCACTTCTTATCAAACTCACACACACATATACGAAGAATACACAGCAATATAATTCTTAATATTCTTATCATTTTTTTTTTTTTGCTGAATTAATAACTCATCATTGTTCAATAGTTTTATGTAAAATATAATTTTAGCAATCTAAGAATTAAGTTATAACTATACTTTATTTAGATTATTTGAGCAAAATATTCTAAAGATAAAAATATAGGCTATGTTTGATTCTCGTTTGGCAGCTCCAACACACTCTTGTCTCACTAAATTTAATTTGCTATTATGTTTAGTTACTCCTAAAAGTAATTTTTTGACCTACCTTTGATACTAAACTGAGTTTCAGTTGGAAGAAAGTTGTTTTTGAAAGTTCATTTTCCGTTAGCAGTCAACTTCAACAGTAAGTAAAAGTACTTTTCATTAATATTATTCAAACAAATTTTATTTGATCAACATATTTTTAAACAAAAAAATATCCAAATATAAATCACATTATATTAAACTCATTTTTTATTCAAATTTATATTTGCAAACTTTAATTCAAACATGCAAATAATCAAATTAACATAAGGCCACCAACCATCTATCAAAAGGTCTACCATTCAATACATGTTTGGATTAAAATTTACAAATTTAAGTTTGGGTTAAACTTATATTTACAATTTAAGTTTATAAAAGCAACCCAAGTCTTGTTCCTACAAAATTGAGTTTCTTAACAAAATTTTAGGTGATGTTTCCTTGTAATTTTGTTTTCTATTTTCACTTTTTAATTACAAAACTGCCACATTGTTTTCATTTTGTTTTCTATTTTCAAATATTTGTACAAGAAACAAAAAAACAAAAAAAAAAAGTTATTTTTAGTGTTTATTGTACAAATTTTAGAAAACAGAAAATAAAATGAAAACAAGACGTTTTGTAATTAAAAAGTGAAAACAAAAAACAAAATTGTAAGTAAACGCTCCCTTAATGTGCAAACGTACTTTTAAAGAAGTATGGCTAAAATGGATAGTGGAGATGAAAGCACAAGAGGAGTAAATTTTAGCCATACATTTGCAAGTAAACTAAATTTGGAGAGTAAATTTAGTTTTGTGACATATTTAGTTATCTTTAAAAGTACGTTTGCACATTAAGGGAGCGTTTATTTGCAATTTTGTTTTTTCATTTAAAATGGCTAAAACACCTCAAATGAAAAACCAAACGTAGCCTTAACCGTCCAAAGCCACCGTCCAGGCTCTCAAAGTCCACCTAGTGCTCTTTTGTGAGCTCAAATAAAATACTTTTATGTTGGTCTATTGATAATAATAAGGAAGATGGTGATAGAAGAGGGGAAAAAAAGGTAAAACGAGAGAAAGGAGAGAAAATCTGTCATATATGGTAATTATCTCTCATCAAGGAGCTTTTCCCAGTATTTTCCAATCGTATATTTTGAAGGGAGAGATGTGTGTACTGGATTAAAGAGCTTTAATAAAATGATTCAACTCATGCTCTACACATGTCCCTTTTCAGACATTTCATTGAATCTTTTTTCCAATCATTGAATAATTAACATTATTTTAATTAAATCTAATCTCCACTATCCATTTTAAATATATGGCTAAAATTTACTCCTCTTGTGCTTGCATCTCTCACCTAATACACAATCAAGTGAAAAATTCATTGAAACCATTCAGTGATTCACAAATTAATACAATGACTCACTTAACTGTCAATGACCAATTCAAGTATAATAACATTGGAGACTATCATCTCACAAAATCGAGTCAAAAATTCATTGGAAGTTCATCTTAAAATAAATAAGGTCACCAAAGAAAATTAAGAATCAGTTTCTACCAAATAAATGAATAACAGAAAAAAGATGAAGTATTCTTTCTTCACTCTTTCAAGATTACACATTTAAGAATCACTTTCTATCTAATAAATGAAAAATAACACAAAAAAGATTAAGTATTCACTCTTTCAAGATTACACAGTTGTTTGTACAAGCATTATTGATCAGCATTAAATTTTTGTGCCCGGATAAAAGCACTCAATGCCATTTTCCTTGATCTTGAAGTGAAAATTGTGAGTCTTAATGGCTGAAATTCCATGTTGATGTTGTGTTTCCTTATCTAACACCATCAACTGCATAAGATGAATAACAAAACATAATCAACCGAAGTTGACATGATATGATTTAATCCATAGTTACAGATAGCAGTTGCTATATTAAATCGTCTTGAACAGAAGAGAAATCCAAGGAATCAATGCAAACAGTAGCATGAGCTATTAGCAGTTGCAGTGTCACCACTACATTACTACAACATAATTCAACAATGGGAAGATAAACAATAATGATTTATTTTCTCCTTTTATCTTTAATTGTTGGGATCAGAATGCCTTATACATGCCCTGAGTGCCACTGATGATAGATATTTGGAAGGATTAAAATGGTAAGCTGGAAAAATTGAATTGTGGAAAATATCATTGTTTTTAAAGGTCTGCAGGTCAACTGTGTAAACAAGTGCTCCGCTTTATTTTGAGGTGACCGTGGGCACATGTAGCAAATAGAATAAATTTAAGGTAGCATAAAAATGAAGACAATTTTCCTCGGTCATTGGGATGTAATACAGAAGGAATGACTGAAATTAGAGGAGCAACCCTTGGAGCTCCTTGTATATGGATGGCAGTAGCATTTAATTATCAAGAAGATAAAAGAAAGATCAAATACAAAAAACAGTTGGTTTGTACAGGAAGAGTAGAAAACATGGGTCTTGTAAGAGTGACTCCATGAATTGCTAACATAATGTTGCTTTTGTTTGAATTTCAGCTTCAAATTCTCTAATTAACTGTAAAAATTGATAAATTTGAAAAGGGTACTTCCAACGAATACATCTAAAGGAAAAGTCAAGTCCTTTGATTAGTACCCAAACACTAGAAGGAATCAGTGCGAAATAAGCTCACATATACCCTTAAAAAGAAACCTCGTGGAGAGAGGGACTTTAAATACAAGGACTTGTTCACGGACATTACAAAAGAATAAAACTCAAGATCGAGTTTCTTAGTAAAGATCAAACTCAAGATCTTGTAACCATGTTTGGAAAGCCAAAGGTATATATCGTCTTTAGTAAATTGTCGCTTTTTGTTAGCTTTCAAGGTCCCTAAGACAGTGAGAATGTTTTGTAACAAGTAGTCTCTTGACTTGCCTTGAAGATTTTTCCTATTCTGTATTCCATTGCAACAGAAAAGAAGCAGTGGCAAGGTATATTTAATTAACAAAATGAAATAATGGAAAATGACAGTTTCGCCATAAGCTTAGACCTAGATGGAAAGCTAGGAACTCCAGGTTCACTTCATGGTGTAGGTGTCAATCTCTACCAAATAGATGTAAATGGGTTATTCTAAGTAAGAAGATAATATTGTAAAAAAAAATGTGGAATCATATAAACAGCTGCAGTATGAATTTATTATATTGCAGAATGATATAACTATACCTGCCCATGGACATCTTTTGCCAAACCAGTGGCCAATGGTTCAGCCTTGACCAAAATGTCAGCAAGGTACTCCATCTCTAAGATAACAGCAGTCCTGTCTCCGTTCAAATAAATGTCCTTATGGTCAAGTGCAATAAAAGCACAACCCTGTGACATGAACAGAAAAATAAAGAACTAAAAACAATGGAATAGATTTCAAACACAGTGAAGGTAGTATTATCTTACATATTCTGAATCTGATGTTAACGTATGGCAATAATGCAGCAAGTTTAAAACATCATTTGAAGAGCCATTAGCAGCAACTTCAAGAAAAGATATATCATCTATCATGATAGAGATGAATTTCTTGTCTTGATGTAATGCAGTGATAACTCTTTCAATTTGCTCAAATACAGAAGCAAGCCCATCATGATTGGGTTTTCCTTCATCTAGTGATCAATAAAATTGATGTTACTCGGTCATGTACATAATCCATCAAATTCTATAAATTTCTCAATTTTGTCATTCTCCCTAAAGCTATGTTTGAATTGATAGAAATGTAATGGAGTAAAACAGAATGACACAAAGCTCCAAATTGGGCGATATGGTATGGAACTATTCTTTTTTTTTTTTTATATATATATATAAATTAACTTCTTGTTCTCATCAAATGAACAGCATCCATGCAAACATCACATCTCACATTTTGATAAGTTGCTAATTTAGCATTCACGGGATGTAACTTTGAAGGCTTAAATGGAATAGAACTCTCCACGTTACACCAAAATGAATAATTTTCACCTAACATTCTATTGATCCTTCACTACTGAGATAATTCATCAAGGAATTGGTAACTATGAAATTATATGCAAAGGTTTGCTAACACTCATCGTTCTGGTTTTTCTTTTCAACTAGGGACTGGATGTATGTCAAACTTCAGCCACATCAACAAATTCTGTTGTTTGATGTATTAATCCCAAAGTAGCACCGAGAAATTATGGTCCTTCCCAAACTGAAACTAAGGACGCGTTGCTTATCACTTGAAGCTTCCTCCTTCCACTTGGGTTTCACCCAGCATTCATGTTTCCCAGCTCATGCAAGCCATTGGCTCTCATGTAGCCAAATTTGATTTTTTCTCAGGAATGGAAGTAGCATTGGCAGAAACACTGAAAGTGTGAAACTTCAAACAGTACTTACTTCTCATGAGGTTCTCCATAAGTAGTGATAAGAGAGTTATTGGTTCATTAGCAAGATGGAATAGCTAAGGAAGCTACTTGGGAGGGTGAATTCATGATATGAAGCCAAACCCTCTATTCAATGTAACATCGTGCTTTCAGAGGAACGCAGCAATGTTTGTAACCAATAACCATAATATCAAAGATGAACCTAGAGGACAGATGGCAGACCAATTGTCTCATGGGGCAGGTGGGTTAGAAGGAACACACAAGAATGCCGGAATGCCCAACAAAGCAGTTAAGGTGGTAAGGGCTAGTGGTATTTAGTTACTGAGTAGCATCCAAGAAGAGAATAGTGGAATAAGAGGAGAGAGGCGCAAATGAGTATTCTCTTATTTAGTTGTAAGCTGAGGTTTGAGGGCAGAGGTGCATTCTCTGCAAGAGCGTTGCTCAGGGCTATCTTTACATTGCTGTTCTTTTTCTTCTTTTGTGATCCTTTTATGCTTTAGAGCATACATTAAATATAGTAGAATATCTTTCTGCATTTTACTTTTCAATATTGGGTTCCTATTAGTACCACATCCCTAGCCCATTTTTTCCCTCTCCATTTCCTGTGTGCTACAATTACTGTTACCTTATGTCAGAACAAAAAGAAAACTGGTCCCAGAGCAAGTTTTTGAGGTGAAAAGGACCTTCCAAAATTAAGAGCCTTATGCGCAAGTCATAAACACCAAAGAACAGTTTGGAAGTAGATTGCCACAGAGGCTTCCCCCTCCTCAACCCTACCAAAACCCCTGATGCTTCTATTAAGCCGGTTTGGCTCTGATTCCTAGGCAGGAAACTGTATTCTCCCTCATGCCTCTTTTTGGCTCATAATTTCTCTGTTTTCCTTGGATTAGGTAACTCATAGTGGATAGCTCTGCTCTCACTTTTGTTTAGATTGTTGCCTTTTTATTTGGCTGCTCTATGGCTCTAATATAATTTCTCTCAAACACTTTGTTTCAACAACATTAATAACTTATTGCAAATACATTAAGGATAAGACTAGAAAGTAAGGATTGTAAGCCACCATAAAACCCAATAATACTAGACTTAGCTTAAGGCCCATGGCAGAAAAAGAAGTACTACCTTCGTTCCTATTTATAAGACCCAAATTAGAAGTGACACTTGTGCCTTTTTATAAGACCCAATCCATAATGTCCCTTGTATTAATTATTTTTAGACTAAAATACCCCTAATTAAACATTTAGAAGAGAGAGAGGAGCATTAATGACAATGGTATTTTTGGAAAAATATATAAATTTAGGACAAATTTATTGCTATCAACTAAATTAACCACTTTCCTTAATCTTGATAAATTAGATAATTAGGTCTTATAAATAGAAACAGAGGTAGTAATATTTATCCTCTAGGATGTCTATGTGAACTACGAAATTGGACAAGTAATATAATAACTATAACAATTTAGAGAGTTTAGACTAGGAAGCAGACAATTTGCAGTTCTTTGTTGCATTGCATATGGTTGGAAAATGGCTGAACAAAGTTTTACGAAGAGACACATACCCTCCATTTGACTCCCTAGCGTATCAGTTGAAGAGGATTGTAAGGTTTCTAAGAAGAGGTGAAAAGCCCGCGTAGAATGAATGGTTTTTCTGGAGAACTTTTATGTTTTGACTCATCTCGGGTATTAAAATACACCCAGCACATGAGGTTCCTACTCTAAACTTTAAACACAGTACACTGGTAACAATCAAACACAAACTATTGCAACTAATCCATTCTTACATCATTTAATTTTCTTTTATTTTTTTCAAAGAAACAGTAAGAACAAAGTGTGAAGAAAATAAAAAAAGAAGCAAATACCACCTATACCTGAGTTTCTCACCTGGACACTGCAACAAAAGCATGTCAAGGAAAAAGAATCTGCCATTATCTCTTTGAGCAGCTAAGTTACAACCCTATCACAGATACCCATGAAGATTGTCAAACATCGTAACAGAATAAAGAACAATCTAACAAACACTTGACTAGCATGCAATGAAACCAAGAAAAGACATCAAATGTAAAATGTAAAACACCATTAATTGATAGAAGCAAAGACATCAAATGTAAAATGAAAATTCAGTCACCTTATCAGTAACAAATGTAAAACATTAGAACATGAATTAACAGAACCAATATATATATATAGAGAGAGAGAGAGAAGGGGGAAATACAAGCTTTCGGAGGACGCGATCGTAGTGGGAAAAAGGGTGAGAGAAGGCGAGGAAGAGAACGGCGGAAGAGGGGTGAGAAGAGAAAGAGCGTTTGAGGATTTGATGAAGAACGAAAGCGGCGCTTGTGTCAACACAGTCCTCCACAAGCACGAAGCGACCACACAGAGGCCATGGCTTCGCATTGCTGTTGTGAAGCCCTAGCGCTTCGTCCAGAAGGTTCCAATTTTTCTGCTCCATCTTCTTCTTCTTTTGCTTCTGCTGCCAGTGCTCTGGCTCCTCCGATATGTCTACAAAACATGGAAGTTGCGTCGGGTACGACCCGGAATATGTTCTCCTTCTTGTTTTCTTGACCCAACAACCCTACCCGTTAGCTAGTTATCTGACCCGGAACAATTTTAAGTGTGTGTTCAGTTCAGAATTCAGATTATTCGAATGAAATTAATTTTAGTGTAAATTTTCAAACTAAAACAAGCTATTTTTATTACTTTTAGGCTTAATTGCAGATTTTACCACCCAATTTTCATAATTTTGTAAATTTTACCACCTAAGTTTTAATTTTGCAAATTTTACCACTCAACTTTCATAATTTTGCGAATTTTATCGCTCAAGTTTTTTTTTTACGAATTTTACCACCAAACTTTCATTATTTTACGAATTTTACCACCTAAGTTTTCAATTTTTGCGTATTTTACCATCCTAATGTTTCACAAATTTTTTTTTTTTTAATTCTTTAACTTTTTTTTTGGTAAAATATCATAGTGGTAAAATGTGCAAAAAATGAAAACTTGGATCGTAAAATTTGCAAAATTAAAACTTGGGTGATAAAATTTGCAAAATTATGAAAGTTGGATGGTAAAATTTACAATTAAACCTTACTTCTAATCAAAATGAGGGTTTGTGGCAAAATTAATTTTATTTAACAATAACTAAACATTTACATTTTTACAAAATTAAGTTTGACCGGAGTCACAATCAATTCTCATAGCTAGTAAACTAAGCGTACTCTAAGCGCATGTAAAGTTGTCAAAGTGAGTTATAGCCTGCGAGTCAACTTAATTCACCATGAACTTGAGTTAGGTTGGTTTCCTAAAAATCAACCAACCTTAATTATATATAAAAAGTGGGCCAACTCACTTAGAATTCGGTTCACAAGTCGAGTTGGCTCAATGGTTGAGAAGAATAAGACTCATTTTACTATTAATTAAAAATATATAAATTATAAATATATCATATATCCCACCCTTAACTATTTGGTAATTACCTTCTACAATTACAAACGCCACAACGTTAGTTTAAAACTTGTAAGTTTAAATATTTTGATTCATAAACCTAAATGTTTAATTATTTTAATATTTTCTTGCAAAAAAATTATAATAATGTTTGAATTTTATTTAATTTTTAAAAAATGAAAAATTTTATTTTTTTATTTTAGGTGAACCAACTTGTTCAACCCATGGCACGTGGATCAACTGACACGGGATTGTCCCAGCTTAATCAGAGGTCTCAAGTTCAAGTTTTAGGTATGCAGCTGCGATAAATACTCAGAAGGAGAGCTTTGTCGCTCATAGTGGTCCTACCCAGCTCGAACAGGATTGCTTCCAAAGGAGAATACTTGTGGTTTAGACAAAAAAAAAAACCCACCAACCCGTGGTTGAGAAGGGTTGGCTATTTCTTGACTTGCCAAATAGTGAGTCGAGTTTGGCTAACTTACTTTTTAAGCAACTCATGGTGAGTCGGGTTGACCTAGTTTGATAGCTCTAATTACATGTTTTTTTTTTGCTTCAGACCTCTAATTACATGTTTGGTTTTGCAATGAAAACACACGCACGAAAAAAAAAAGTTAATTTTTTTATGATAAAAAAAGGATAAAATATATTTTTGACCCCTCAAATTCAGGTTACTTTTTTTGTCCCTCAAATTTAAATTTGTTTTTTTAGTGTCTCAATTTTGAAAAATATTTTCTTTAGTCTCTCAATTTTGAAAAATATTTTTTTAATCCCTCCTACGTTCAAAAACCGCCACAAATTGTGCATCCAAACCATTAAAAATCAATTAGGAAGGACTAAAAAAAACAAATTTAAATTTAGAGAACTAAAAACAAAAGTGATCCAAATTTAATGGAGCAAAAACATATTTAAACCTATAAAACTTAAAATTTTTTAAGTGATAAAGAGTTGCTTCGTTATTAATGCAAAAAACATAATAAATTTTACTAAATACACCCTCAAACCAAAAACCAAACACACTGTAAGTAGGTTTGATTTTCTATTAAGAAACTTTAGTGTTACAAATTCTTTCAACATCTCTCGGAAGTCAGGTCCTCACACGAGGCAATTTTGAATTTCAACATAATGAATCTTTCTTTAATTTTTTTCATGTTTTTTTGTGTGCATTATTTTATTAGGTTACATGATAACTTGACCTAAACCAATCCAAATGTGATTAACATTGATTAATTTGAGTCTAAATATCTCCTAAAGCTAAACCAACCTGATTGGTGTTTATCGCTATCATAGCGGTTACAAGTTACAACACTAAATTTGATGCTACATAATCTAAATAATGGTCACTAGCCGCTCCACCACTATATACAACAACTCCATAGCACACTATTGATAACATAACTTTCAAATAATCGCAGTGCACTATTGATAACCTAAATTTTAAATGAATTCAGTATCTCAAAAGTGTTACAATGACAATAATGAATATCAAACTTAAGTTTTCATACATCTATCTTAACCTCCCACCATTAGGCCAACCCTAGTGGTTTGAATTTAGTGTCTCTAACTGTATGTTATCATTGTTATGTGTTATGTTATTCTACCAATGGAGATCACACAAAATTTATGAACTTCTCTTTCGTAAACTATTATAATCACAAATTAACTTACAGGGTTATAAATTTAGAATCAGGCTATTTTCTATAAAGCATGTAATTAAAGGTTTGTCTTTGCGAATGTGCAATAAAAATATTGTTTTTATCCTCTTCGAATAATAATAATAAATAATATAAAAAAAATCTGTAGTGTTTGCACCAGATCATGCTTGGTGGTTCTGTGTATGTTATGGTAATTGAGCTCTTTAATGTTAAGAACATAAGGTCCAGACTCTCATCAAATATGTGTTTGAGGTTCAAGCTTTTTATGCTTTATAAACTAAAACATTTTATTGGTTATGTTGTGTAACATGAGAAAACGAGTATTCAGGAAGGAGAAAATTAGATTCGAGATCTTGGTTATATATAACTAAAGAATTTTAGTGTAACAAATAATAAAATAAAGGAAATCCTAGTCTTTAGGACCCTGCAATTGCTTTTAAAATGAAGGAAATCCTAGTCCAACTTCTCTAATACTTTTTAAAGTGTTTTTGTTTTTTTTTTTTTAAAAAATGTTCCAAGCTATGACAGGTACTTATATTTATATCACTGACCTAAACCAGTTGTCTATGTTAAAATAGACAAGGTACGATACTTACTAATATAAGTACAGCTTGAATAATTGTCTGCTGGACAACATACAGTTTTTTTTTGTTAATGAAAATAATTACAAATTTTCAGTTATTAATATTCCTAATGAACCTTTATGTGAATGTTAAACTTTAAAGAAAACACAAAAAAAAATATGAAAGTATTAAAAATGTGAATGTTAAGATAAATGTATAATCACACAAGTACTAAATGATGGCATACAAAGAGATATTAATGTCACATTTATAAAAAAAAGAAAAGAAAAAAGAAAAAATCAATTAAGATGGTTTAGACTTGCAAAAAAGCAATTGGAGTCGCTGGTGACAAAAATAGATCGTACGGATTTTATCCCTATGAAAAGGAGGATAGATGGAGATGGAGATCAAGAAGGACACCAAAAGAAATAATTAAAGGGGATCTCATGGTTTTTAATTGAGTCCAAATGTTCAATAGAGTTGTGTGGTCCATGTAACCCATTCTCACCTAGTGGAATAATAAACCTTCACATGAGTAATGCTTTATTAGTAGCTTTAGGTATCAAAATAATTGATGTGTCAATCCAAGCAACATCCATGTAAGATGATGCATTGTTCTCTATAGATGTTGCTCCATGTAAGATGATGCATTGTTCTCTAAAGCAACATCCATTCCAAGCAGCCCAAAGTTCTTATCATGTTTTCGCAATGTGCAAGACTCAATACAATCCAGCATTTCCCTAGAGTACAGATGTTACTGAGTCACAGGCAATACCGTATATTGCACCAAAGTTTTTTCATATCTACCATGTTTCTGCCATAGTCCATTGTTGGCTTGCTGCCAACCGCCATTAATAACATTGGTACTCAATAATTTAATTAAATTTTCTTACTAAAAGTAACAGACGAGTTAACACACTTAAATGCATCTTGCTCTAGTGACCCTGTGGAACAACCGCAGTACCAAAAAAAGAAAGGAAAAGGAACCTAAAGTAAGAATTGAGACAAAAAGGAACAAAGTGTAGAATACCATTGTACACATTTATTGGAACATCATCTTGTTACAGCTACAGAAAACTTCATAACCTCAGTGCTATGATAGATGAACCAGTGATCCCGGTGAATTCTTAACTTTGTTTACTATGATACAATCAGTAAACTCCCGGGTAAGATTTCATGAGAATAAGGACCGGTTTTTATTTCGTTCCAATCGTGCTTCCCTCTGTTAAAACAAGGAGAAGGAATTACCCAACCAGCCTGGATAATAAAGGATGCACCCAGAAAATATAGGTTGGCTATGTTTATATTATATAAGAAGGAAAACTCTAATCATCAAAACTTGTAAAACCATATTTAGCAGTTGGCCAAAGATCCAATGCATTAATGAATTTAAGTGCAGTTAATACGATTATATCACAACAAATGCAACAATGCCAAGCTGCCAACAATAAGTACAGCAATGAAATTCAACTTATGCTTAAGTTAAGAGAGATTTACAACCATTTAATTTATGCAATGCCTTGAGTTTAGTGTTTATGTTTATATCTGGTATAACCAGATGGAAACATTCAAGCAATGTGAAATTTAGAAAAAGAGCAAAACAACCAACAGACTTTTTCTCACTAGGTGGATTCAGCTATATAGATCAACTGATACCATAATATTCTATCATAAAACATGTTTATAGATCAAACAGCTATATATATATGGCGGATTTTCGGCAAGCTGCCCCATCTGCCACCAATGCCATGCGAATAGCAGCTGCCACAAGCCACCATGCCAAACCCGCCACACTACTACCATAGAATGGTGGTCTATCAGAATTCCGCCACCGCCAACTGCCATAGCGGCGCCATAACCGCTTTTTGACAGACATTGCAGGAAATAACAACGACAAAGTTAAACCAACTGGAGATTCTATAACACAATGACCTCAATGGTCAAGGGAGTGAAAATCATTTATTATGACAACATGCTTTAGAAAGGGAGAGCAGTATTGGTGCTCTAGCAAGTACAGAGTGTATATGTGTAGTGTGTACCTTAGCATAGATTGGAGAGTACACAAGACAAATAGGAAAACTTAGGTAGTATTTGGCATGCAGACAAAACGGATGGAACAGTCTGTTCTATTCTGTTCTCTTTGATTCCATCTTTTTAGTGGGACCGAAAGGGCAAACGCAATGCATGAGGCTCCCATCAAGTGGGGACTGGGGAGGGTAGATGTATGCATCCTTAACCCCCACAAGTAGAGAAGCTGTTTCTAGGATTTGAACCCATGACCTTGGCCACAAGAAAACAACTTTACCAATAAGCCAAGGCTCGCCCTTTTTAGTGGAACCAATATGTTGCTTTTTTAACCTTATGTCCTGTTTGGCTTTATTTTAAAATTCACCAAACATAAAACAAACCTTATATTCCACCACGTTCTAACCTGTCTATTAAATGCTACCATAGGTTGACAAACAGTCAGAAAGGTAGCAATGGATATGATCAGCTGTTCAGTCATTAGAGGGACTTTACACCAGTGCTGGGTGCATTGTTTGTTCAATGGAGTGGAAGATGCAATTAGAGGTACATCTAGAACCATTATACAAACCCTACATGACAAGTGGTTTAAAGGAAGCATAACCATTAAAGATAAATTTCCTTATCATTCTGATCGAAATCATGTTTACTACAGATTTCCAAACTCTACAAGATGTGGTTAAACAGAAGCATAACCTTAAGAGAGAAATTTCCAGCTCATTCTGATTGAAATCTTGTTTATTAAAGATTACCTAGTACCATAGAGAAGTACACTCTAAAGTAAACAACATAGTTAACCACCAATGCATTATTTTCAGACACCAAGTTCCCTAAACACCATGTTACAATCTATTACCCACCAAAGCTTAATCATAGTAAACCAGCGCCAATTTATTTCTTTCCATGGTACAACTGGTTTGAACAATCACATTAATACAAGGAATCAGTAAAAATAAAAATAAAACAATAATGACCCAACCCAACCAGATAACAAAGATCATAGCATAAAATTTTGCACACCTAGAAGAAGGTTAATTTGATAGAAATAATAAAAGATTTGGTATAAAATGTAATTTTGTAATCAAAATGTTGAGTAATATGTTGTTTTGAAAACCTCTTTGTATTTTATACATAGAAAATGACATTAGTTTCATTATTTGATCTGATAAGGCTCAGCTAATTGCCCATTTGAAGTAAAGATTGACTAATGGAGCATTGCCTAGCTCAGCCAGGTTGCTCAAAAGCTTAAGTTACCATGGAAACTTTTTTTCCCTGTGTTTTTAAGGCAACCTACAAGTATTTATGGCTTCCCAGTAAATATTCTCAAGGAAGTGTGGTGAAAGAGAGAACATGGACAAAGGAAGGAGAGGTTATGCTTAAGAACTGAACAATTCTATACAGACATAAAACCAAAAATGATCAGCCAACATGACAAACTTCTCTATTTGACTTGTATATCAGCATCACATTTCAGGCAGAGATACATGGTTCGTTTGAAACACTTAATCCTCCTAGGATCCATGCCCGCCACTTTCAAAATATGCAATGTAAAACATTACAAAGGACAAAAGTACAGAAATTTCCGGTACCTCTTTTTTCTTGCACTCCTTGTAAACATCAAAATGTTCTTGACATTTACTCTTATCAGAATTAAATTCTTCTAAACCTGGAAATGTATAAAAAACAACGTAAGATACACTAATAATTGGCTGAATAGCCCTAGTTACAGGGCCTTCCCTTACTTACCAAGCATTGGCATAGAATTTTCCACCATTTAAACTAGACATTGGTCATGATCCCATAAAGGAAATGTGCAACATTCTATCACACCTTAGGTATACAAACAACAGTTTCCCTGGTCCAACATTTACTCCACATTTATGCTTAATTCAACCATCAATCAAAAGAAGGTACTCATTAAAATAAACAGTACGATATGAAAGTTTAATAAGACAACCTAATACATTCAATAGGAAGACCCAAAAGCTTTGATCTCGAATAATGTTATAAAGGAACAAAACATTAAAGTTATATAAGCCAAAAATTGGTACACTGATACATACACTAAATATATTTAGCATAGCAAAAATGAGGCCTCAAGACCGAACAAGACCATCACATCACAAAGAGTAATTAGTTAAAGGAACATAACGTATGTTGATGGAGGTCAAGATTAATTTCCACAATATTTCATTATCAATTTCATCAAAATGTTCTTACTCAGAAGTCAGAAGCCATAAGTTCTTCCACTTTCTTTTACATCTTTTTTCTTTCTTGTTTCATCTTTGAAAAGATAGCTGCTTGATTTCCACTTGACTCAATCAGCTAATTCCCAATTGAAATCACTTAATTATATACATAGTTGCAAAACGGTAATACCTAAATTATTAAAACAAAAAAACAAAAACATTTCTGAGGTATGGAAAATACCCACATATATTATCTCTAAAGGTTCAAAATTTCTTGGCCCATTTCAAATTGAATGAGAATATCAATGATGAGAAAGCGTAACCTATGCATTCAATTTAAAAAGTAAAAGGGGAAGAGGAAGAAGAGTATCTGACATTTGAGAGAAGCGGTGTATTGCGGAAAACACTGAGAATCAGCGATTCTGGCAGCACTGGGATATGAAGGTGAAGAACCTTTCGACGCCATCACCGTTTCGCCAACCTACTGCTACTGGACTTCCACTTCACGATTACAGAGCTTCGAGGGATAATATTGTATTTTCAGTAATCACATCCCCAAATTTTTTTTTTTTTTCGCTATATCAACTCCAAAATATTCGTTATATTTTTTTTTTTGTAAAATATGTTTTTAGTCCCTCAACTTTTCAATATTTTTTATTTTTAGTCTTTTAACTAAAGTTTGACTGGTCTTAATTCTCAAACTATTTTTCCGTTTGCCTTTTGGTCCTTGCCGTTAGATTTCTCCGTTATTTAATTACATGGCAATTGATTTGCGACAGTTTCTTTTTTCTGACAGTTATAAAACTGTCAGAAATTGCTTGGTGAAAATATTTAAAAGGTGTTGAATCATTTCTGGTAGTTAAAAGCCGTCAGAAATTGCTTCCAAAACACCACCACCAAAAGCTCCAAGCTAAGCCTCAATCATCTATGCAAAACAGCTAATAACGGAGAAATCTAACGGCAAAGACCAAAAGTCAAACGGAAAAATAATTTGAAGACCAGTCAAACTTTAGTTAAGGAACTAAAAACATATTTTATCTTTTTTTTCTGAATAAGCACGGGATACATTTATACATAGTGACATAGATAAGAAAAGAAGAGGAAAAAAATTGAAATATATAAGAAATAGAATAAAAATATTTTTTATTTGATTTAAGAGAAATAGAATAAAAATGATATTATGTGATTGTTTGATTTGGGAAAAAAATATTAATAAAAATATCGTTTTACTCTTATAATATATACTTGCAGCTTGCACATTTTTTTGACCCTAGCAATCGATTACATGTCAATGCAGCGAAATATACATGTTATATAATCGATTATATAACATTATAATCAATTATATATAAATTGAATTCAAGGGTATTTTTAGAATTATATTGAGTTATATGAATTCAATTTATTCCATGTTGATTATAATCAATTATATATTTGCCTTAATTTAAGGATTTAGTGGTTATGTAATGTAAAATTTTTATTACAGCCAATTATCAAAAATCACTAATAATAATTATCAGAAATTACTAATAATATTACTTTTAAGATAGTTATTATAGAAGTCGACGAACTTACTAATATATAATGATCCGTGATTAGACGATAATATAAAATTATTTTATATTGTAAGTACATAACATATTTTCTCTTAAATTAAATCTAGATACACACATGTAGATATTTAAATCTAAATACACACGTATTTCTACAATAATGCAGATATTTATCACACCACATATATTTCTAGAATAATGTTGATATTTATCTCTCACACACATATTTCTAGAATAATGCAGATATTCATCTATTAATTTACGAAAAATATTAAAGAATTAAAAGAAAAAAATTGAAAAGTATAATAATACATCCCTACGTGACTTCCAATACAATTTGAATAATAATTTTTATTTATTTATTTATTTATTTATTTATTTCTTAACCAATGTCTTATAGCATTAGTGAACAAAACCCTTAATTTAAAAATCTACATATAAAATATGTTATTTAATTACTCGTTTGGTCCTTATACATTGCATAATCTTTACATTTTAATCCTTACACTTGAAAACTACTCATTTTAGTCTCTACACATATACTTTTTTTTAACTTATTTTAGTCCTTAAAACATACATTTTTTAGTCCATTTTAATTTCTACAATTAGATGACAAGGACTAAAACATATTAAAAAGTGCATTTGTTAGAACTAAAACAAATATTCCCTCCAGTCTCAATTATAAGCAAAAAAAATGATTTCACACTTATTAAGAAAGTTAATTAACTTTATTAAATTGTGTCAATCTCAATTAAAAAATATTTTTTTTCTTCTAAATTACCCTTCATTGGAACTTGACATCAAGCATAAAAAAAGTTTTTAGCCTTATTAAATGAAAAGTATTTTAAAGATAACCTCATGAAATAAGACAAAATTAGTTAAAATTTGCTTATATTTATTGTTTATATTCGAGACCGAAGGGAGTAGTTTTGAAATATAAAAATTAAAGCGTAAAAGATTATGCAAGTATAGAAATCAAATGAGTTATTAAACTTAAATATTTTTATGTAAAATGTTATGACATGCCATGTAAATCTTTAATCCAGTGATATAATTTACATTTTTCTCATCAATTTTATAAAAGGACAACTTAGATATAGTTCTCCAATTAAAATTGGAGTTTCACCTTGCTAATGCAATGTAACATATTTCATTTCATTAAATGTCATCGCATATTATCGAGATAAAATTCCGACTCTAATTGAAAAACAACACCAATAGTACCTATGGTACTGAATTCAAGTTTTTTCCTTTATAAAATACACATAAATTACATGAACAAGGATGTGCTCCTCTAACATATTAATTATATGAATTAACCTACAATAAAAATTGGCAATATATTTTAAAAAAAAATTGTAGGAAATAAAGCATCTATTAATGTGTATGGAATATATATTTGGATTTGGGTGATTATTGTAGTAAACAACCATTTTCCAATTTCGTTAACAAAGCATACTCATACTGTCATACATGCCCCCTTCACCGAACACTAGTGAATAAACACTTGTAAAAAATATTATCGGCAGCTAGTATATTTTAAAACAATTTAGAATGTAGCGTTATGCTGGATTACATGTCCCATTTACAACACATTTTTTCACTAAACTACTAGAGCCTATACACATTGACATGATGCAGATCAATATGCCAGTATATTTTCATGGACAGTTGAATGATACAAGACTGCTGAAAAAGTAAACCCCTCATGACAGACATGATATATAACTCAGCCTAAAATTTTCAGACGCTCAACTGAGAACCTTTTATAATTGCAGTGAAAATATGGCAGAAACAATATTTAGACAGAAATCCGAACATAAAAATCTCCCCCACCCACCCACCCACCCCTCCATGGAGAAAAACCATTTCTGCAAATTTGAGTATCCCCTATCAGCACTAGACATAAATAAATATTTTCCTCTATGAGCATCTTCTCTATCCCCCTAAAATAAATTTCTCTAACTTCCTTGATTTAAGAGGTTCCGGCGGCCGGAAGGTCTCCAACAGCAAGTTGGAGCTCACGCAGATCTCGCTCAAAACAGCGTCGCCCTTCTCCATTTTTATTACCTCCAAGGTGCTTCCAAGAACATCAGCTGCAAGTCCACCTTCTAAGAGGCTTCCCGGTTCCTCTCCACCCTCGTGTATCAACTGCCCAATCTCGTTCAAAGAGACTACATGCTCTGTTATAGCTTTGGCAAAAATGCGGCCAAGAAACTCTGGTGCTCTGGGGGCATCATTAACCGCATCTTCCAAAGTACTGAGAACAGATTCAAACCTAGCCAAGAGAAAAAAGGGATGAGCAACAGTTTATTTTTTTAATTTCCGGAATGATAGATTCTTACAATTAGTCATCATACTATCAAATAAATCTCACCCTTTGATGAGCTGGGCTTGACCCAAGGGTCCATCCTGAGATTTCACTAGCTTGACAAGCAGCGGGGCCAAAAGATCTCTCTCGGCATCCTTTCTCTCGAATGAGTCTGTGACCCAGAGAGAAACCATGGAAGGATGAAAGCTTGGGGAGTTCAGATCTTTGATGCATAGAACAACTTCATTAACATCTCTAGCACTGGATTGAATAGCCAACTGTCAGAAGGATATGTAACAAGACAAAATAACTTGAAAAAATATCATCACTGTTAACACTACAAAAATTAGAAATCAAATTTCGTTGTGACAGTACTAAAAATCGCAAATTGCCAAGCTAATTTTTTAATCGTGAAACATAATTTGTATCAAATTGTAAGACTCAAACAATTAAAAATTAATTCAAATATATCATATAAATGATATGTAGTGTTGTTCAATGTAACAACTTAAAATAGAAAAAATATACAACCTAACCATATAAGTTTTATAAAAACAAGTATCGGTTATATCTAAGTCTGTAAAGCCTTTATTTTAGACGAATGGAATGAAGCAATGGAATAGCCAAATAGAGTGCAAGCATTTAATAAGTGGATGATAAATAAAGTAATGGAATAATCAAATAGGATAAGTTCAGAAATGTTCTTTCAATTTATTTTCGTTTAACAACTTAAGCTCAAATTTCTTTTCAATTTTTTTTATGAGAATTGGGTTAAGTAAAAAAAGAAAAAAGAAAAAAAAAACAACAGATCACTAAATCGTGTGATTCGTATCAATGACACAAAATTGCACAGATTCATTCGTGTATTGTAATATACAGTTATTTGAAATTCAGCTTGTGATACAGATCGATAGGTAGCCAAATCATAGGATTCGAATTGTGAATAGTAAGATTCTAATAACTATGCTTACAAGCTTAAACATTGAATCCCATGGTTTGAATAACAATTTCAATAAAATTCTAATAACTATATCATGAAACATTTTCAACATTTACCAGATGTTGCAGCAAAATAACAATTTAAACTGATTGAAGCCATAGCAACAAATACAGTTTGAATCCTCAAAGGAATAGAAATAACAGCAGGGAGAAACAAAAGAAAATCCCATGGTTTGGCCATCACTTTGCACCATGTGGATAAAAAAGTAATGAAGGGATGTTAAATCTTAACATGCCATTTTTTTATCAAATTATAGGGTTGGAAAAAATAACCAGGGCAAACAATGAGAAATAAATAAAATAATCAGAACATTTTCCTAAAACAGGAAACAGAAGCCAGTTAAACACACACTGGAAGTTTGCAGCCATAAAGTAATCACGTACAATCATAAAAGCCATGGTTCAAAACCATAAAAAGATGATAGTTTTAGGAATGAAAAGTAAACCTCATCATGATTTGGTCATATCACTTTGCACCAAGTGGATAAAAAATTAATGAAGGGATGTTAAGATCTTCACATGCCATTTTTTATCAAATCATAGGGTTAGAAAAAATAATCAGGCCAAACAGTGAGAAACAAATCAAATAATCAGAACATTTTCGTAAAACAGTAAACAGAAGCCAGTTAAACACATACTGCAAGTCTGCAACAATAAAAGAAGTAATCACATACAATCATAAAAGTCAGGGTTCAAAACCATAAAAAGATCATAGTTGCCACCAACACAAAATCCTAAATTTAGAAACATAAGGAGTTAAACAATTTTATAATGTTGAGTGAAACGGTATGATAAAAACTTCAAAAGCAACACATCCCCCACACACCAATAGGCCTTGCAAAAGTCCAAACAAAAACACACTAATGTATACAGGAAAGACAACTTTGAGGAACTCGAGCTTGAGGAAGAAAAGCAGCAGCTAAATCAACTATATGACAGATCTAAATAACAAAGAAAATAAGATGACACAATATTCAACAAACAAGATTACCTGTCATTCATGTTAGGCCCTCTTTTTCTCAACTAGAATACATTACTTACAATATTTACTTCAAATGTTAATTTATACCCAACTCATCCATAAAATGTTATAAATTATAAACTCATCCACTTGTAATTTTACATTTATTATTTAGCTATTAAAAATGGCTGTATACATCACATCCATACTACATACATATTTCCTTCACATTTACTAATGCCAGAACCCACAGTAGCATATCATTTCATTGTTCAGAAATAATATAAATATCACAATTCTAACCCTTTTAGGATCAGTATTGTAATATGCTTTGAAAGCAATACATTTACCGAAACAGAACAATACATGACACGATATGAACCAAGAGAATAAAATCCTTTACCTCATGGTAATAATCTGTCTTACAAGTGAAACAGGGTGTTTTTAAGTGAGAACAAACAAAAAATTTGGAGAAATTCAGTAAATTTGGGGGTTATAATTTTTTAAAATAATGATAAATACAAAACTATAAATCATGTTTCTCAAAGAAAAAGCACAGTTGGCCTAACAAGCTGAAACAAAGGGGATAAAAACATCATGAAGAGAAAGCGGTACCTATAGTATTCTCTGATTGCTGCCATGGACATGTCCTGCAGGCGCTCTGGAGAAATATTCTGGGCGACTGCTGTCCCTTGCGTTCTGGCAGGTGGTGAAGTTACAACAGGTTTATCAAGAATCCTGTTTGCACTTCTCAAGTCCCTGTTGCCATAATTCATATTACGATCTTGAACACTAGATTGATCGTAAGCAGTCGAACCAGCAAATCTATCTGGAGTATATCTTGATGCAGGGTCCTCCCTACAGCTGTATGAAGTGCGCTCCGACAAATTATTATAACCATTAAGACCAGTTGAACTTGAAATGGCAGGTGGACCTCTAATGGACATTCCTCTGGCAAGACCACCCTGTGGTCCCAAGGTTATTGACTCATCACCTAAAGGTCTTTGAGGCAAGGGAACTGACAACGTCCTAGCCTCATAAGTTTGCCTGTCATCCATGCGAGCATCCTGAGAACCATAACCGCGAACTTGAGTAGGCAATCCACGCAGTCCACCCATCTGAGCATTAGGAGATGACATAGATGACCCTCTTGGACCAAAATCCATAGGGATTCTTCTAGGTGGATTGTTGCCTGGACCACGACCCAGCCTACTAGCTTGGGCCAGCCTCTCTTGAGAAGCATCTCTGTGCACCTCCTCAATCTTCTTTGGACCTTCAACTTTTCTTCTTTGCTGCCATTTATTCTTTCTCAAATCAATGACATCCTTCAACATGAACCTCACCCTAGAAGATAAATTCATGTTGTTTGATAATGATCTCATCATTTCGAAATATGCGTCCATATGTTCCTTGGCTTTGGGATGGTCAATCATCTCCCCAATAGTACTCATCAGCTTGCACAAAGCTTCAATATCTTCTTCATCCGGATCCTGATACTGACCCAATAACTTCTGGATGCATTCATGCATTATTCTTTCTGTCAACATTCTCTTCTTATATAGTTCTCCAATCAATCTGATATTACCCAACATACGTCTTCTTGCCTTGGTTCGTTTCACTTCTCTTTCCTCATTAGACAGCTTGACCTCACCCTCATCAGCCTTATTAGCTTCTTCTTGCTCTCTTTCGCCCCTCTCAAATTCTTCCTGGCACTTGTTTAACAATAATCTCTTAAAAGTTATCTTTTCATTGTCTTGACTGAGATCAGGCAAAGCAGCTGCCAGATGAGAACAGAAATTGGCATACATTTCACAGAAGGTAGGCTCCATCAAGGCCTTCTCAAAGATTTGCGAGATGACACCATTGAGAGTGACTACATTGTCAATATTAACTGCTTTAACCTGATCAAAAAGCTTCTCAAAATTCTGAGGAGTTAACTTGTTTAATATACCCTTCAATTGCCTCTGTTTTGCCTGTTCCTCATCTGTCACTTTACCCACCTCGTACTTCTTCTCAGCTTTGTGCATCATCTGTAAAGGAGTTTGAGGAGTAGAAGGAGATGGAATTAAACCCCTCTGCTGGAAGCTAGTAGCACGCTGCCACCTTTCTCCATCAGGGCTATTTCTTTGCATTCCTCCCTGATTTACCATGGATTGCATTGGACCAGAAAGAATCCCTCCAGCATACTGCAGAGGTGTCTGTGTGCGTGGATTCCTTAAAACACCAAAATTGCCTCCTTGGCCAGGTCGAAATCCTGCATTACCTCCAACACCATCCAAACGCATACCGGAATGAAATGCATTAGAAACTTTACTCCATTTGTCTTCCACAATAACACCACTCCCACGACGAGACATCCCACCTGACCTATCGACAATTCTTCCAGTAGAAGAATGTGAATCACGTTCAATTACATGAGAACTAACATTAGCACTCATCAAAGCCTCAGCTATGTCTGCCGTGATTTCAAACCCTTCAGGAAGATCAGTGCATTGCTCTGCAAATTTCAAAAGGAAATCCCGAGAGTACTTTTTGGCAGTAATTCCACTTCCATCACTAACCTGTTCAGTTTCATCTGAAACTTCTAGTTTTGGTGTAGACATGTCAGCAGCATCCTCCCAATCATCAAGTTCAGCTTTACTCTGCTTTGATTGCTCGTTTGCTACAGCATCTGGCTGAGCAGCATCAGTTGGCAACTGCTCTAAATTTCCAGAAGTAGAATCACTTTCTGCTTTCTCTGAACTTATAACAGTTTCTTTCTTTTCCTCAGGTCCCTTATATGCATTATAAAGATCAGATGTTGACCCAGCAGCATCAGCCTTCTGAAGAATCTCTTTAAGTTTCTTTTTCCCCTTTGATGTAGGTTTCACCTTACTAGGCTCTGAAATTGGTCTGTCCTTGGTACCTGATGCTGGAAAAGACACTGAACCACTTCCAGCATTCTCTGAACTATCATCCTTGCACTGTTTTGAAGTTGTTTCTAGGAGATCAGCAGACTGCTGATCTGATGTGCCAGAATTTGAAGAAACAGCTTCATTACTAACCACACTATCATTTCTATTTAAAGAAACATCTTTAGAATCCATTGTGGCAGAGATAGGCATGCCCTTATTATCAGCCATCCTGTCACATTCTGCACTACAACTGGTAGATTCATCCTGCCCTTGCTGCGCAGTCCTCAAGGTTACAACCTCAGTACTTAACTTTGTGGCACCTTGCTTAGGTTGTTTTAATTCTGTTCCACCATCACTAACACTTTGTTTACTTCCTTGAAGAGACAAATTTTCTGTTTTATCACCCATTTCCAAAATATTTGGCTGTAATGGTTTATCCTGTTGAGACAATTCATCTAGCTCGGCATTCTTATGATTGTTCAAATTATCCACCACTTGTGTAACAGGTCCTTCAGCTGAAGCACAAGCAGAAACTTGTGTAGAATCATTAGTTTTCATTTCAACAGCATAAGTTATGCTCTCACTGGTAGCTGATAACGTGTCTGAAGCTGCAGCTGAGAGATCTTCACTGGTAATTGCTGCAGAATGGTTTGTTTTAGTTCCTGCAGTTTCAGAAACTTCACCATCAGGGATATCACCATCAACAGCTTTGGAAGGCACATTAGCCACAGAAGGAGATTGCACAGCAACCTGTGAGAAAAAGTAGTAAAAGAGTTTTCACAGTAATTGAAGTAAGGCAAAATCAAATTAGGAAAAAAATGGTATAACAAATATTAACTTACGTACCTGATGCTGTGATTGGCCTTTCTTCTGTATTTTCTTCTGATTATCCTTCAAAGAATTTGACCTACTAAGAGATTCCTTCTTTCTGCCTTCATTATTAGGCAGAACTGAAACAGAATCTTCACTCACAGCAGATGTAGAAAGCAACAAGGAAGCTGATGTAGGCTTCACAGTAGATGCAGCAGATAGATTTGGCAATGAACTCAAAACTGATGAATCACTGGACACCTTAGACTGTTGTGAAGAGATTTCAGTTGTTTCAGACCCTTTTAGTGGTACAGAAGAGAAAGCATCACCAGATGTTAATGAAGAACTAGGAGATCCACTCTTTTGAATACTGGAATTGGAAAATGATGAGTCCACAACACCAGATCCACCACTAGGCTTAATGGACACAGAAGTTACACCTGATGGAGCTGACAAGACTGTATTATGCACATCCCGGGAAAATTCTGGATTAGGCGGTTCAGCATTGCCAGGAATAGAAGTGCCAGCTTTATTAACAGGCAGGGAACTATGAGATGATGAATTTACAAAACTAACATTTTGCGGACCATGGTTCACTGCATAATTAAATCTGGGTGGCTGAGAGTTAGGAGTTATCTGGCTACTTGTTAATGGAAGAGAACTAGGAGTTGGATAAAAGAGAGAATTGGTACTGTAGGAACTGGATGGATAGTAATTAATAGAATGAGAAGCTGCAAATTGCTGGGCAGGCTGAGATTGAGAAGGCATGCCAGAATGAGGCCTTGCACCAGATGACCCACCATCTGAATATGCATCTGTCCTTTTATCAAGTCTTAGCTCTTCATGTGTCTCAGGATGAGTTATCTTGACAGGAGTAGTTTTACGAGGAGCAGCAAAGTTTCCTCCTTGCTGTGGTGGATATTGTGCGCTAATTCCCATACCCATGTTGCCTAACTGATGGGACAACTGAGGGGCAATTTGAGGAGTGAAACCCATGCTTTGGCCTTGATGCATGATTCCCTGAGGATGGATAGGATGAGGTTGAAGGTTTGGAACAAAAACCTGTTGTTGCACTTGTGCAGCACTTCCGATCGGTAAAGGCATTGGTAATGGCATCTGAAGAGGTGCCGATGACATACCTTGAGACGGAATCTGAGGATTAGGACCACCAAAGTGTACAGATGCCTGTGACTGGTGATATGGCATTGGAATTGACATTCCAGATAAAGAAATGACAGAAGGCTTCTGCATCTGGCTTGCTGGGGGTAATGGTGACCCTTGAGTATCCATTTTTGCCCTAGTCCCAGTATGAGTCTCCCCAGCGTTAGATTGGTCAGCAACACCTGTATCCTTCCTCGCTGCCTGCTTTGGAACAGGAGGTGTTGGCCTTGAGGGTGCAGGTCTAAAAGAATCATGTCGAGCCTGCAAGTTATGAAATTAGACACCAATTGAATTAGTATGCAACAAGTGAAAAGACAACTTCAATATACTGAGTACAAAAACATAGATGCACCCCGTGGCCCGTTGTCAGATTCTATTATTTGCAAAATAAATCGTAATGAACTTTCTAAGACAATAGAGGAGTTGAAATCAGTGGTCACCAATTACACCCTCTTTCCTTCTAAAGTATTAGGCAGTGGCAGTAAATTTATATCTATATTGTTGTACATATAACAAGGAGATGGAAGGAGCAGAGAATAAACTGCATACTTGATCACGCCTCTGCTCATCTATATTAGGAGGAGCTGAGCTTGTGCGAGCAGGAATCTGCATGTAATAACAAAACATGATTAACCCCCGCATAATTCCAGGCATTACGTAATGCACAAAATTTAACTTCAGGTGGACGGCAAGAAATTAGCAGATATGAAACTTACTGCCATCCCATTCATAAAGCCAGGACTAATAGATCCAAATTGGAAAGGGAATGCCTTAGATGCATCTGCTGGGGTATACAACAACATACAGATCACTCTCACAGGTCAGATGTAATGGATAAAAAGTTATTTCATAACATGTCACTTTACTATGACCCCAAACTACAATTCAGAAATCATAGAACTTATTCTGCACTTTATGGACAGCATTAAAAATCTACAAGAGTGACATACCCTTAGCAGGGGTTGTAGGAGCTGCTGGATCAGAATTCATGGGGGGAGGTTGAGAAGTAGGAGCTTTTGGAACAGCTCTGGTGCTCCTCTGTGCAGCCGACGATTCAGATGGCTTGGCAGTTGCATTTGTAACTGGTGCATCAGATCCTCCTATCATACAACATATAGGCGAATGGTGTCCATAAAAGACTATCACATTTTATCAAACACTCGAATACATGACATAAAATCCAGAGGTTCTTCCATTGCAAATGCAATGCAAATAATTCCACTCAACAACATAATCACGCACTCAAAAACCACTTCTTAAAAACACATATATCTTCATCAAGCTTACCATGAATCTGTGGCTGTACATGGGAACCATTTGGTACAGTCCGGACTGCATAAGTACTATTAGACTCGGTCGAATTCACCAGTGAAGGGTTTACCCTAGATTGCCCTCCTTGCGCATTATTATTAGACTTCTTGTTAAAACTAACACAAGCAACAATAAGAATCAATAACAAAACAGAAACAAAATAATGAACAAAAACACCACTTATAATCGTTAAAAAAAGCACACATACACACACACACAAATCATCTAACCCTAGCCCACCACACAACAAACCCAGTTTCAAAATCCACCCCACCCCACCCCACCCCACCCCACCCCACACTGAAAACAACACAATCCAATACCACATACAAGAAAAAAAAAAAGGTTAAATAAAAATCACAACCCCATATTCCCACTATTCATAAAAACACGCAATAGTTCAACAAAAATGAAAGGAAAAAAAGGAAAATAGGGAAGAAAAAGATGAAATTGCAAACCCTAACAAACTCACCTCCGGCTAGAGGAGAGCGACGGAGAAGGCCCGGCGCCGCCACCGCCGCCGCCGCCCTTGCCGTACGCACCGCCGGAGGAACCTCGCTGCTGACTGAAGCTACCGGATCGCCCGGATTTTCGGTACACGGAGTCGCTCTTATCGGACTTTGACTGATTGAAGGACATAAATCCCAACCCTTAATTCCTCAAAATCAAAGTTTTTCTTGAAGAAAGAAAGAAAAAAACACAACCGAAAAAGAGGAAAGAAAATCGAAATTTTCTTCCTCAATTTCCCCTGCAACGAAAAAGGCAGATCCACGTCATCATCGCACGCAACAAAACCAACCCCGTACGAGGAACAACATAAACCAATACGCGCATAAAAAATATAAAAAAAAAAAAAAAAAAAAAGTGGAGTTAGTTATTAGTTGTGTAAGAGAAAAGAGAGTGAGGCACCGCACCCACCTGAAGAGTGTGTGCAATTAGGGTTTCTTATTCTTCTTTTCTGTTGTTGTTTTCGGTGGTTGGTGCTTTGCAGTGGTGTGTGTATCTGAGAAGAAGAAGCGATAGAAGGGGAAAGAAAGGGTGATTTGGGAAGAGAGAGAGTGTAGTGAGAGAAAGCGTGGTAACAAAAAAGAAAAAACTCGTCAAGAGTGAGGCTTTAGAATAGAGATAGATAGAGAGAGTGGTCAAAAGAAAGGGTAGGTTTTTTAGGAGATCATCACTTCTACAGTGGTTGCTTTCTTCATTTTTTAGGAGATCATCACTTCTTCTAATTCCTTTCTTCATTCACCATTTTCAAATAAGTAAATAAATCATATTTTGGTCTTTTGAAAAAATGGTTAAATGATTCTTTCTTTGGTGATTTGTAAACCAGTCTTTTTATTAAGTTTGTAATTAGGTTTCTAAATTTATAAAATATTTTAGGATAGTGTAGAACTTTTTTCCATTATTGTTTACACTAATACCTATTCTCTCTATTTTTTAATTTAGTTCCTATTTTATGTTAGAAGTCCATCAAGTATGGAGATTTACTTGAAATTTCTTAAATAGTTTTAAAATGTGTTGAATGGTTAAATTATTTCTTGTTCTTAAATTATTTGAAAACTTTCAATTAAATATATATATCCCTACCTAATAGGCTAATAGAACTTAACCAAAGACTCAATTATAATAATTTTAAAATTTAGTTAAAAACTTTAAAATGTAAAAAATTATTTAAAAATCTTTGAATATTTTTATCAAATTGATGTCTTTATTTTTTAACATTTTTAAGTCCTTACTTCCTTAATCATAAAATTTATATCATATTTTGTTTCTCTATACTTCTTAAATATTTTTATTTAAATTTATATAAGTTTAACATATCAAATTATGAAATTAATAATCAGAAAAAAGTGTCTAAATTCACATAAATTATCACAATAATTTAAAAAAATTTATGACTTTAGCTTGTAATAATAATAATAATAATAATAATAATAATAATGTTTTGTTGTATTTTTTTAAGACATGTAAGTGATAGTGATCTTTTTCTTTACATATTTTTATTTTAGATTTTACTCGTGAGAATTTGTTAATAAAAGTTATTATTATATTCCGATACCATTCACACATGTCTTTTTTTTTTTTCATTAAAACATGTCTAAAGCTTAAAGTTCTAAGTTCTAACCAAAATTATTACAGTATTTGATAATTAAATTAATATTTAAAAAATCGTTGAAATTGTTGAATATGGCCGTTTATTTTTTAAAAATTACCTGTATAATTTATATATAATTATTTTAGTTTGCCTATTGTATAAAATAAATATTTAATTCTATGTAATTAAAATTTCTGTTAAATAAATGTTGTTTCATATATAAATAATATTATAATTAAAATTCATAATAGATAAATATATTTTAATATATAAATTATATTTTAAATTTACAATAAATAATTTAAACTGTAATATATGATTATTTCTAACTATTAATAATTTCTTTTGATAAAAAATAATAAATTGAAAGGGATATACAATTAAGAAAATTAAATATACGTAAGAAGATAAACAACAGTAGTTTAAGATTATTAAGAAAAATTAGTTAGTTGTGAGAATAGTAGATGAATACACATCTAAATTATAGAAGATTTGGATCTTTTGTTTAAACTTAAAAAAAGTAATTGTGAAAAAAGCAGATTGAATTCGCTTTTTAAAAAAAAAACATAAAAACACTTTTTCTAAGCAAAAGCAGTTTAAACAAACTCAAAAAAAAATATAAAAAATTTGCTTATTTTATTTAAAAAATATTTTTTTAACAAATAAGTTTAAACAAACGGACCCAAAATATTGGGAAAAAAAGGATGCTAACAACATACTTTCTAATACATTACTTTTAATACACTCGATTATTAGTTAAAATTCATTAGAAACAATAAAATCATAAGTAATACTCCTTCCATTTCAAAATAATAGTCTTCTTTAGCATTTTGTTTTTGTTCCAAATTACTAAAAATTTAACTTTTTTAAGTTAATTTTTCAACAATACCCCTAGATATGATTAAGAAGATAAATTAAAATTTGCATTGAAAAGAGACATCAGCCATAAAAACAAGTTAGTGGATAATAAAATATATTTGTTATTGATGGATAGTAGGATAATATATGACAACAGTAGTTGAAAAGTTGATGGTATTTTTGTCTAAATTTGTATCAGTTAAATATTTCTTAATCAACGTGTCATAACGTTAAAAGGCTATTATTTTGGAATGGATGGAGTACTCATTAAATAAAAAGTGAGATCTACAAAATTTGATGTTTTTTAATAAATTTTAATTAATAATAGAGTGTGTTAAAAAAATGTGTTACTAGCATTTTTCTATTAGAAGTGTCTAATTGAAAAAAATAAAGAGTATGAAAATTTTATTCTCTAAATTATATATTTTAATTTATAATATAAAAATATATTTTAACGAGACTCATACATCCTAACTATTACCAACAAGTCGTTGGTCCGAGTGGTGTTGGACTCGGTCCCCTTAAGCAAGGTCTCGGGTTCAAGCCTTGTGGATGGAAAAAACGTGGTTGGGAGGGGAGAACCCCACTAAAGGTGGCCAATCAGGTTTCCCGACGGAGATTAGTCATCGACAAAGTCAGTGGATACTTCGTACCAATAACATGGTAAACAAAAAAAAAAATACATCCTAACTATTTATGAAATTTTAAACTATTGTTGTCATACATTTATTTATTCCGGCCAAACCTAATCATTGTTCTTAATTGTAATTATTTGGTTAAAATTTTAATAATTAATTATTAGTCATATTTTAAGGCACAATTCTAATAAAAGTGATTTGAAGTATCTTTCGCAATAAAAAAAAATTGATTTTTAGATGAAATTCAATGAGTGTCGCATAAAGATCACATAGGCAACGCCACAAAATTAATGTCAATATAGGTGTTTAATTTAAAAATAGTCCTATAATTAGTTTTAAAAATAATTGTACTTGAACATTAATTATTTTTTATCAAATTCATTGTAATTGAATTTCGTTTGCTTGACCTCAGGGGAAAAAAAAAGTTTGCTTCAAATGAATTCTAAGATCCGATCTATATGAAGAGGGTGTCATTTTAGTTGAGATTCGAATTATTTTTGATAATCTAGTTCAAATAAACTCACTATTTTCACTAATTTCCCCAACTATTATTATTTACGATTTTTAAATTATTACAATTAAGCATTTAAAAGTATAATTTAGTTAAATGATTTAGGAATAATTAAAAATAATCAGCGGGGAATATCAGTAAATAATTCAAATACAAAAATGGCCAACCTTATCATTATTTTAATTCTATTAAATTAATTAGTCGTTTGTTGTTGTTGCTTATGTGTCACACTTTGCATTTTGCCAAATATTGGTTCGTATGTTACGTTATGCGTGTGTGGCATTTCACCGCATATTGTGTTTTCGTCACTTGCTTAATGCATACTTCATTCGTTCACGGTCCTTGTTGTTCAATTGCCACGTGCTCGTGCTCGTGCACGCGCCACCAACGATTGAGGTTGATTTTTTGTACTTGTCCACTCGACTTAGAAAGTTACTAAAAAATGTGTTTACTTGTTAAGGAAGGTATTTTTCTTTTATTCGAATAAATACGTTTGTTCCTTCGTCACAAAGAAAAAACAAGAAAAGAATATGTTGAGTGTTATAACTTATAATATTCGTAGCATTGGAAATTTTTTACTACATCATTAACACATATATAAATATGATTAATTTTATTTTACACATAGTTAAGAGTAAATAAATATAATAATTATATAAAATTATAACTTTTACGAAAAAAATATATAAAACTATAACACAGGTATTATTCGAAATGATTGAGCTAAAGTGCGTGTTTGAATAAGCTTATTCAAAAACACTTTGGAAAATGAAAATAAGAAGAACAAATGAAATGAATTTTTTCATAAACTCAAATTAACTTATGCACAGACTACTTTATAGAAACTCTCTCATCTTGAAGCTATATGAGATAATTTTTACAAATTAACTTATGCATAAGCTAATTTAGCTTATAGAGATATTAATTTCATTTTTTCTTTTTTATTTTCTTCTCCTGTAAGTGTTTTTGGATAAGCTTAACCAAACATACTGTAACACTATGATTTTCATAATGTAAGTTAAGTTCTTGATTAATATCACAAGAGGAATTAAATTTAAATTTATGTTGTTTAAAGAGCTAACCAATAAAATAGAATGAAACTTTATGTGTTTTGGTGTTGTTAGTGGGCTTTTATGAATGATGGGCCTTTTGGTGGGCTTTAGGGATGTCGGGGGTGTTGATAGAGGAAAGCCATGGAAGGGTAGCAAAAAGCCCAAACCCACTTCTAAAACCTCCTCCAAATCCTTTATATGTTGAAGCTTCCTCCTCTTTCTCTCATTTCTCACTTCTCTTTCTTCCTCTCCAAGTTCCTCTTTTCTCTTGAGGTTGGAGCTTGAGCTTTTACACCATAAGAGGCTTGTTTTCCCCTTTCCCTAGAGCTTCCTTGTTTTACCTTGGAGTGGGTAAGCTTTCTTTCTTCCTCTTTTAATCTCTTTGTTCCTTTCCTTTCTCCTTTCTTTTCCTTGGGTTGGGTCATGATGAGTTTTGGTGCAACACTCTTATAAGTGTGGTTTTGTTTGTGTTTCCATGGATGGTGAGGTGGTGGTGTTGTTGACTTAAGCAAGCCTTTGTTTGAGCTCAAGATCTCCTTCTTTTCCTTTTTCTCAAAAACCTAGTTTGGAGATTGTTATGGTAAGGGAAGCTTTAAATTGATTGAATGCCTTGTTTGAGTATTTTATGCTTAGAATGTTGTTTTTGGGTGTGGAATGACTTATATTTATGATGTATGATGTGAAAATTGAATTTGGGTTGGTTTGGAAGCCACGAGAATCAACTATGTTGTTTTTTTTCGAAGTTGTGCAGTGCCCGTATAGCTTAAGCCATGGTTTCTATTGCTTAAGCAATGTGGTCGACAAAAGGTGAAATAGCCTTTGTCAACACTAGAGCTTAAGTGGTGGAATGCGTAGCTTAAGCCGTGACAAGGTGTGATGCCTTTGTCAGCACTAGAGCTTAAGCGGTGGAATGTAGCTTAAGTTGTGACAGGGTGTGATGGCCTCTGTTAGCACCAGAGCTTAAGCGATGGATATGTGTAGCTTAAGATGTGACTGATGGCTTAAGCTATGGTAGAACTGAGGTTAAGGTTACCAATAGGAGTAATGTGGCTTAAGCAGTGATGATTATGGCTTAAGCTATGACCTATGGCTTAAGTGGTAATGGTTACAGCTTAAGCAAAGATTTGTGATCCTGTATGTTTTCTTGAGTGGTTTCCAAACAAGATCCAAATGAAAATATACTTGCTTTTATGGGCTTTTAGAATGGGATTAAAGTTGATTTTTTTTAATATATAATAGTATTATGTAAATCTACATTTAAATGAGACTTAACCTCTTTGTTCAAAATATTTCTATGAAGAAGACGAACTTAGGATATTGTGAATTCTATAAATGTTTATGCAAAAGTAGTATTTATATGCAAAAGTAGTATGTTTATTTATAAGATGATTATGATATTGGTAAGGTGTTTAAATGTACATGAGGAAATATAATTGCTATTTGTTGAAGTTGATGATATATGTGTTGGTGAATAAACTTTTGGTGTTAAAACTGTCCATGTACCTTTCAAAATGAGTTAGCTATGTCCTTTTATAAGATTTTAAGGAAATGGTTGTAACACCCTAATTTCTATTATGGGAAAATGCGAGGTTTAATTCAATTAATTATTTCATAACACATTTTTATTTTTCTTCAACTTTAATTTTGAAAGTTGCGCTTTGTTTTAATACTTATAACGTGTTAATATAATTTGGCAGAAAAGGTTGTGGCGTTATTTTGATTGCAAATGAACGGTTTAAGTTTTCGAAGGAGTAGAAATAAGTAAATACAATTGATAATTATGACTGAAATATAACAGATGCATATCTGAAAGTGTTTAACATAATGTACCCCCGGAGCATAACAATGAACACGTAGAAAGGCAAAGTATGGGAAAACTAGAACATAGTCATATGACATGATGACTGGCATATACATATAACAAAAGAAAATATGAATTCCTAAGTCTACCCCAACAAGATACATGAGGAAGAAAAGAAAATCCTAGGACTCAGAGTAGTCATCTTCTAACTTCTACCCTATGCAGAGATCCTAAGCCCCAAGGGTCATACGTTAGTGCGAACCGGATGTAACCCAAGGTGTAATCTACGTTGTGAACTGCAACTACTATCCATCTCCAGAATATGCTCTCAATCCTCCAATGGAGGGTTGAGTCCTCTGCTGTCATCTGCCCCTAAAAGCAAATAAACAGAAGGGTGAACTCTCTGCTTCATCAAGCAGCACACAAACAACGACTTTAAAAGTCACAAACAAAAACCTATCCACCATCGCCATGTGGTTGTCTAACGTTCACACTCGCAGTCCTAATCGTTTCCTTTCACTAATTCTGTAAATCTTTTCTTACTGACCAGTTGCCACTGGAACTCCCGGAACTCAGTGGTCTTACTCAATTTGAGTTGGATGACTGTTGGGAGTACACCTCTCACCATGGTACTATGGTGGGCTTTCACCAACCGATGATGTCTCGTATTTTTGTCAGGGTGGCCGAGTCAGCTATGTGATCTAACGTCACAACTCAGTGCCTTACCCTCCAAGGTCGCAATGCCTTACGATCATCTCCCAGGTACCAACTGTGATCATCCAATACTCGGAGGACTGACTCCTCCACAACTCTCCTCACACGGATTATTCTTTCTTGTCACAGTGGGGTTCCGCTGCACATGGTACTGGACGATCGAATAGACGCCGAGCCTGAGACCCCGTCTCTGCTCATAAATCATATGTATGAGGACATTTGCCTCTGTCACCTTTCTATGGGTGACCGTCACATTACGTCGTGACACGCCTTTCGAACTCCACCCCCTCTCTTGGTTATTTTCACAGCTGGAACACTCAACGTGACTCTCTTTTCATCTTGCAGTTCCCACGAATCACCGCGCACATGCAGTTCCATTGCACGACTCTCAGAAATCAACATGATTCATAACACGTAACAAAATCTTGTTAAGTTTTATTTGTGCCTCACCCTCTCATCAATTTCTATAATTTTAATAATTAATAACATACTGTTGATTCCTCCACGCAAAGGTCCTAAATTCTTTCTATGTCCAATGCATAAAAATAAAGAGTTGATTAATTAATTTCTATTTAATAAAATAAAATCTTACATCCTAATTAATGGTGCTCACTGTTCAAGTTTCATTTTATCTTTGAATAGCAATCCTGCTATTAGTACTAGAAATCAATTCTAGTTACTACAAGTACTCGCGTCGAGTCTTGTAAACACATCACACAGACAAACAATTTCACCGCAAGATTCAAACTACAGTCAACAAACCATATCACCAAACAGAGAAATTCACACATTCAAATGTCAAATGCTCAAGGTTTTCCTTCCTGAGACTTGAATGGATCAATCAAAATAATGGTTATATTATATCCATTATCTCACAAAATCAAAATATTAGTTAAAAGTAAAATGACAAAATACACATATTAATAATCACATTTGACTATTGAGTCAAATTTTCATTGACAGTACTGAATGTGAGCTCTCACTGAAACAAGCAAATGACCTCGGAATTTAAAGATTTTTGTATCAAATCGAAGCTCTTGAAATTTAGTTTATAGAAAGGTGTACCACTTATAAAATCAATATCTAGAAAATTTTATAAAAATTTTCTAAGTCAGTAACTCCATATTTTTTGTACTCACTGAACATACCCCAAAGAAATAAAATTTTCTCCCACTTTCCAAAACTAAATTAACTGAAACTTTTACAGTTTAAATCTAACTCCTTGATCTTTCCAAAAAGGTATTTCTTGCTTCCAAATTCATTTTCTATTGTTCCCAGTAAAAACATTACTAACAGCCTAAGATTTTGACCTCAAAACAGAGTCTTAAACCATTGTTCTGTTTCTTTTGAAAAAAATTAATTTATAAATTATGCTTGGAAATTTTTGTAATATACATGGTTAAAAAGCTTATTGTGTCTAGTTTTTAATGGTGTAATTACATAAAAAAAAAACATTCAGTACACAGGAAGAATTTTTAACAAAAACCGAGCATTGTTCCAGTGAAACTCCAAAACAGGACAGTTGAATATCGAGCCATGGATGAACCCTAATATGACTTTATTTTTCGAAGACATCAAAACAAAAGTTGTTTAATTTTATGTCTATTTTCATTGAAAACAAGTTTGAAAAAAACCAACGGTTAGATCTTTCAAAAATGGCAAAACAGTGAGGGTTGTTCCATGCTAAACGAAAGAACAGCCACTGTTTCGAGTTTTTTAGCTAAAATTTTCCAAAGGAGATTTGATCAAAAACCAACTTTTAGAAAGAGATGCCTAACTTCACTTGTTTCCAGAGCCATTCTCATTCAATTTACAAGATAAAATGACCTTATTCCTTACATGCAAAAGCTCACAATCACAGCTATAGAAAATTCAACAAACATTCATCCAATTTCAATCTCAACAAAACATTCAAACATATATCAATTTCCAGCAATGGGGCATGCATGTATACTTATGGTTAAAGCCCCAGCCCTTAACCATAATCTCAACAAAGAATTTAAAATCAAGATTCCACAAGAGAGTTCCCTTTACCAAGTTCCAAAAGCAATCAAGCAAGGAGAAGAGATGAAGAGGAGACTAGGTAGGGAAGATGTGGAGTATATGCAAGACTTCAAGCTTCCAAAAAAAAAATTCCCTTTTTTCTTGTTGGTGCCTTGGTCAGCATGTGCAAGGAAGAGAGATGAGAGACTTTGTGTGTGATTTTGTTTGTTAAGAGAATTAGTGAGTGAGTGTGTGAGAATGAGAGTAGCTGTGAGGTTTTGGTAGGGTTTAGGGTGATGAGTTGTTAATTTAGGCTAGGTGTCAAGCTCTTATAGCTCAAGGTGTCAAGATCTCATGGCTCAAGGTGTAAAGATCTTATGGCTCAAAAAATTTGGTTACTCAGTTTAATTTACACAGTGTAATTTTATATCGTATAATCGTAAAGAGGTGTCTTTTAAAATTTTAAAACTTAATTTCAAACATTTAATTAATTTTATAAAACTTCTAGTAATAAAAACTTTTCTAGTAGCTCAAATAAAATTTCCTCTGTAAAGAAATTATTTACAGATAAACTTTATAAGAGGTAACTTGGTGTGCAAGTTACTAGAATTTAATATAATTAAAATACTTAAAACCAATTTGCAACCAATAAATTAATTAGTACATAGCAATAGATATTATAAATATTTTACTACTAGTAATTAATATCATCTCAATTAATTACTAGCAGGCATAGCAGATAAGCATACACACACAATATACGTACTTGATCATTAAGTACATATTACACTGCACAAATAAATAAATAACATGGACAATTCAATCACACAGAATTCTATAGCAACTTACAAACAAAAACATAGGAAAGTAACTACAGAGGATTAATTGTAGAAAATTAATTCCAGAGGGTTACTTACAGAGAAATATATAAATATATACATATTTATAAATATATATACGTATATACTTATATAACTGAGTTGAAATTTTTAGGGTGTTACAATGGTTGCTTTGGGAAGGAGAGTTACATGCCAGAACTCTGATCCGCTCAAGCAACTTAGGGGTCTCGCTTAATGGATATCCTCCCGAGTACCCACCCCTATGTTTTTAACTTCGATTGGCATGTCGAAGTAACGAAATTGATTTATAAAAGACTTAGTTAACTCATTTAAGGGTATGAGGGATGTGATGTATATTGATGTGATGTATTTGGACCCTTCAGTCAAGCCATTGGAGATAGTAGGTATGAAGGTGTCGTATCTAGGACCGCAGGGGATTCCAAATATGTTCTGTTGTTGGTATATGATGGGTGCACAGTTGGTGCACATAAATATACTTTATATGCATAGTTGGTGCATAGGATGTGCACAGTTGGTGCATAGGCATATGAGTAGGCACGTAGGTTGAGAAGTCGCCAGAAGGGGCCCTTAACTTAGTGCTGGAGGAATTGTGGGGCTAACGGAAATGGGTCTATAGAGTAGATGGGTGAGCAAAATCCTTGAGAGGTCGAGGCCCAACCAAGGTAAGCCAAATACCACACTCATCTATTCCGACAAAACCACATTTCTTCCGTAGAGTCAGCCCAAGGTACTCCCCAAATGGTCAGAGAGTGGACTATGGTAGGGGATGGGGTCTATAAGGGATCACTCATATGATGTTGAAAATCCATGGAGTAGAGAGAGTTAGTGTCTAATGATTAAGGTTGCCTAGTGGTTTATGATATATATCAGTTGTGATGGTGTTACATGATCAGGATTGTGATAGTCGATATTCATATGTGATTCATAATGTGATGGTCTATGGTGATGACATGATGATGGAACTATGTTGTTCATGAAAATTAAGGATTTATGTTAAAATCATGTTGTTTGTACCAATTGAGCTATGATGTTGATGTTTGCTGGTATAACAATATGAATTGAGTTTTTATTAGAAATTCCTAGCTATTATGGAAAGTATTTTCGAAGTATATAAAGTTTAATTTTCTCTCCTTTTTTCCTTAATTTGGAATCCATTTATATGTATATGTATAGTTTTATTTTGGTAAGCTTACCATTGCGTGTAGCACATGTGATTGTGACTGTAATGATCTCAAACTATGTGTTTGGGAGAGCAGCCTTCTAAGAGGTTGCGCTTTCTTAAGAAGCCTTGGAGTTGGATCATCCTTTCGGAAGCACCGTAGATGGTCTTGCATGGGTGCGAAGATATGATTTTCTATTTATGATGTTTTACCTTTTATCTATGTATAGAGATGACCGACTTAGGTTTATCTTATGTATATCTTTTATGAGTTTTATATTTGTAAAGATATATATTCTTTTAAAATGTTGAAGTGCAGTGGGGCATTAAGTTTGCTTGACTCATGTTTTGTAAATGCATGATTTATATTTTTAAGTTTTGAATATTATTTGTTATCTTTGGAATCGCAAAAAGTTCATACAATATTTTCATAATAAATAAATTTAAGAGAAGAGCTTTAAAAGACATAAAATAAAATCTTTAGCTTATTAATTATGTAATGAAGGTGGGTCGTTACACAGATCCAAAGTGTCTATAGACGACTTTTTAAGTTCATTATCCAATGTCAAGGCTCAACTTAGGCAAACAACAAAAATTACATAGTTGAAATTGAAATACAGAGAAATATACTAGAAGGGGGTTGAATAGTATATTTATATTTTCTTCGAAAACCTTTAACAAACATGAAGATAGTATATCTTAAGTTTTACAGGAGCTTAGTGAAACAGAAGATTATACTACCGTCCAGTGGTTCAAATGCACCAGTCCAATGAAACTGTTTTTTCTCGTTGTTCGTCAGAACACACGTAAAAGATTTTCGTAGATAAAATGTGTAAAGAAACACTTTCATGGTATGTTGAAGATATAACTTAAGAGATATGCAAGTAAGCTTAGAAAGCAAGAGAATAGAACACTTGGTTTTATACTGGTTCACTCAAACTGAGTTACGTCCAGTTCTCCTTCAAAAACTTTTGAAGGGTTCTACTAATCAGAATCTGATTACTCACAAGTATTCTAACCTTGCCACTTCTGGCTACAAGTATTCTCTAGGCCACTCCTGGCACACCTTTAATCTCCCCCTGAGATTAAAACTAACCCAAGTATTTTTTAACACTAAGCCACTCCTGGCTTTCCAAACAGAAATTGTTTGTGTATAGAAAGAAAGAGTAACTCTCAAAGAGAGGATATTGCAATAATCACGAATACACAGAATAGCTTAGTAAAGCTACGTAGAACGTTCTTTTTCGCTTAAGTGTGGATCGTCCAGTCATTTTGACAGAGTTTCAACCTTTTTGTATTTTCGTCACTTTTTGATGCAGGAGTTGGTTCCTCTATTTATAGGCAGCTTGGTGTAAAATATCCGTTGTGGGATCTGTTCCTTTGCCAAAAGCTGTTCTCTCCAAAGCATGTGACCGTTGTCACGTTTTGACTTGGGGTGGAGAGCTAGAGGAGACAACCGTACATGTAGCGCCTCCGCTACTTGTACTTTTTCTGCAGTCAGAAGCTTCTTTGTTCTTGGTCAATACTTTTCGAAAGTTCAAATAGATTTTCATGTTATAATGAGAGAGAATAATCATTGCATAGTAGATAATCTTCATCGAAAATGTATTGTCATATTATATTACTCTTAAGATAGAAAACACAGTGTGTAGGTTATACAGATATTGGACGCTCGCTTTTACAAGAGCATTGGACGCTGACTGTAGTTCTTTACAAAACATATTTGGATGCTTTTCTTATTGAAACGTAAAGTCGAGGTTTGAGAGATACAATACCATTGCGGCATTGGACGACGTAGATCCTATAACACTCAAACAAGACCATTAGATATTTCAGAATTTATCTTTTAATTGTCATCATCAAAACCGAAATTCGAGGGGTTGGACATCGTCCAAGGTCTTAGAACCTAACAGAAATATGATAGGGGTATGTGGAATTGGTACCCTATATTGTTAACTAACCTAATCATCTATTTGTTTCCGCGGACAAAAATAATTTAGAGCGAATGGAATTAAGGGTGGATTGTTCGGTAGAACTGATTTATGTGAAAAATAATTTTAAAATTGGTGGGACCCACCATATTATTTCTTACCTATTTCTGCTCTCTTTTTTTATCTCTCTCCTCATCTCTTATCTATTTCTCATTAACCAAACATCTTTACTTTTCACTTTATTTGTCACATATTTCTACTTTCCCTTCTTTATTTTTATCTACTTTATTTCTCTCATCTCTACCAAACAAAACATAAAAGGCAAAATGCTTATGAAATTGGTACAAGTCCTCAAGGACCAAATTTCACATAAGGCTTCAAAAGCAACACCTAAGACATTAATCCAATTATGATCATAAGAAAGAAATAAGGTCAAAGCAATAAAAGTGAGGGGGTTCTTGTTCTGGTGGAGCTTCTCAATTAAAAGGAGAGAAAGTTATGTGAAATGTGTTGTTGTTAGAGATTTTGTGTTAGAGTATTGATAAGTGTATTGCATTGTTAAAGCATAGAGTAAGAATGACCATTTTTGTGTTAAAGAAGTTATTCATGTTGTGCTCTTCGGAATGTATTTTCTGGAATTTGGTTTCAAATAACTAATGTGATTTTTGTAAAAGAAAATACAAAAAATGAAAAAGAAGTTTGTAGAAGTAAAAAGGGGTAATGCAACTAGCAAATCCCCGAATCAAAGCTCGACATACATCATATATTGAATTATTTTACCCACCTCATCAATCTTAATTTATTTTGACATCACTATAAAGATATAATTTAAAGAAATATAGTAAAAAAATTAATTCAATATTAATAAATATATTATTGTATTATTTATATTGATTTTAAGAATTGAATCTAAAAGAGTTTAGATGATAAAAAGCTTGACTTTTTAAGTTGAAAAACTTTTTAAAAACTTGTGACTTAATTTATTTATTAAATAAGTCTAGACTAGACTAAAACCAATGTAATTCCTTTAACATCCTAGAATATTGGTGTGTATGCGTGTTTGATATAGTTTAGTTGTGAAAATTAAATTTCTCAAAAAAAAATATGCCTTTTAAATTGTCTTTCATGATTATTTTAGCTATAAAATTGATTAAATTTAAATATATACTAAAATAAACTATATATAAATATTTGACTATTTTTTAACAAATAAGAAATTGACTTAATTGTATTTTTATTTCTTATATTTTATTTCATGTGTTATTTTAATATCATTAATTATATGTATTTAGTTATCATGATTATTTGATAGTTAAAATTGACTCCTTAAATAGTCTCTAATTCTATCTAATTATTGACTCAAAAGTAATCTATTATCTATTATTATTATTAATAAAACAATGTTTTGTTGGGACACATATTAGCTTTTTATTAAAATTTTCCCCATCTAAATAAGTCCCCTCAACTTCTCCTTTTTTTAAGCTTTTTATCTAATTTTTTTACTAATAAAAAAAATAAAAAAGACTTTTCTAATTCCACAAGTGTGCTTTGCTGCAAGAAACGAAGCCCTACTTTGCTATACTACCTAAATCAAATCAATCAAACCTTCCTTTTCTGAAAAATAACTCCTTGGCTCTATTTCTCTTCTCGCCTCTTCTTCTCTTCCCCTTCTCTTCCTGCTTGCACAAAAATTGGTCCTTTACTTCTTACCTTCTTTACACACATGAGAAGACTCTGTTGTGGGTAACCTTTTGTTTCTCTTCCTTTGCCATTTTCATCTTTTCCTTTTCACATATCACAATAGTTTGCTATAGGTAAGTTTCGTTTCTTTCTTTTGTCATTTTCATCTTCTCCTTTCCATATTATATATTAGGAGCATTTTGATGTTTTTCATTTCAGGAATCAGAATCGACTATTGTGATTAAGTTTTCTCTGTTTCCCCATTTTTTTTTATTAAGTATGAATTGTGTTTCAGTGTGATGCATATAGAGATTGTAACTTTCATTTATCTCCTTTTCCATTTTCATCTGCTCTTTTTCACAACTAACAAGACTCTGTTGTTGATAAGTTTCGATTTTTCTCCTTTGATTTTTCATTTTGATCTTTTGCTTTTCATATTGTATATTAAAATCATGTTGATTTTCTTTGTCTTCAAACTCAAAATCATCTAGTGTAGGTAAATATTCTCCTTTCCCCCCTTTTTTTAAACATGAAATCTCTTATCTTTTGTTATTTTGTTATTCGTGGCTTATGCAGTGTCAAGTTTGGTTTTAGATACAATTTATTTTCATTGCCTAATTTTATCAAATCTCTATCTTTAGTTATGTTGTTATTAGTGTTGATAATATATGTTGTGTTTTTTAAACATGAAATCCCTTATCTTTGATTATTTTGTTAATCATGTCTTATGCACTGTCAAACAATTTGTTTTCCTTGACCAATTTTATCAAATCCCTTATCTTCAGTTATGTTGTTATTCGTGTTGATAAGATATGTTGTGTTGTTGTATCGGGTTGGGTGGATGACATAATGGGGAGGGGCTGTGTGTAGACAAATATTTGGTGAGGTGTGCTAGCTATGTTGATGTTTGAAAATTGTCTCACATGGTGAAGTTTGTTTTGTGTTTTACGATTTTTTGTGAGAACAACTAAGGATGACTCGTAAGCTCGATTAAGGAGATTAACGACTTTAGAGAAACTTGGTAATTAGCTATTAGAATCATAAATATTTAGAGTATTCAGAGATCTCCAAGGTCAACAATTGAAATGATTTTCATGAATAAGAAGGTAACTTTCTTCATATTTCTTCCATGATTAATGTGTTTTGTTATTCAAAGTTGTATTTCATATATTTTATATTTATTCCATGATTAACGTATTCTGTTTGCTCTGTTGATGGCCTAGGGGGACAAAATAGTTGCTTAAATGAAGAACTTGGACATAGAAAAATGAAAAGGTCATCTCAAAGAGGGTAGGTCTTACATTGTTCAAAAGTTTGAAGTTGAAACCAACACTGGACAATATAAGGAATCAAATCATGAATACAAATTGAATTTTGTCAAAGGAATAATAGTGAAGGAACAAGATCTACCTGAGATACCTCAAAATGTGTATAATTTCACATAGTTTGAGGCTATTATCAATGGAAATGCTTGTGTTGATTTATTAATAGGTAAAAATTTCATATCGTAGGTGGCATATATGTATAGATATTGTTGATGTATTAATAGGTAATTTCATACTAGGTTATGTTTTGAACAATGTGTTTTGATACCCTTTTTTTAAAAAGAAAAAAACCAGATGTGATTGGTGAGTTTGTTGATATAGTCCAATAGCATCTTGATAGTAAGCCAAAGAAAGTTGTTTTTAACCTTGAAGGATCAAGGGTAAATCATAGAGAAAAGTTCAAATTGTCATGTTTTGTCCAATTCGTATGAATATTTTCACAGCAATATTGAAGTATTGTCTTTATGTGTTTTTCATGCTAGGGGCAGTACACTTACATGTACTTTGTGGGAAGTATTTGCAATTCGGTTGAAAACTTATTTGGATAAGCATGAATCTGGTTCAGTGGTTCTGTTGCTACAATTGGCCTAGATAAAAGATTCTAAAGGCTCAATTATTATAACAACTTTATTTTATGTTTTCTGTTTAGATTCGTTTTTATTTATTTAAACTTGTCTACTTTAATTTGGTTTTATGAAAATATCTGGTGTTTATATGGAACTCAATGTATGGTTCTAAACTTTTCATTAATGAAAAGATTGCAAAGATTAAGGCGTTCAAGAAAAGGTATATGTTTGTTTTTACAAACTAAACATTGTCAACTATATGGACAAATCATTAACTATTGTATTTGTTTGCAGTTTGGAATCAAGTCAGATTAGTGGTGTTTTGTATAATCAGAGAATCAGCCAGTTGTCTTTATGCTTCGAATTACCTTAGAAGAGAAATTTCTCATAATGCCTAAGTTAAAAGTTTAAGTAATCTTAGTGAAGTTAAAAAAGTACCTAATTCAAATTATGTACTCTGTCAGTTAAGTATTAAGAACCTCTTTAATGTCCATCACGATTATTCCCTTTTATAATTTTATCGGATTGTTATTGTGTGTCTATTGCAACAATTAAGAAACTGTTAGTAGCTAATGGTTGGAGCTATGAAGGATGTCCTAAGTGTAATAGAAAAATTGAATCAACAAAATCACCATACACATGTGCAAGATGTAGCAATGAAACCTCAACAACAGTAACAAAGTGTCAATTGTTTGAACTTTTAATTTCTATCTATTTATTTATCTTTTGTGTCATGTATATAACCATGATGATACTCTCTTAAATAGATTTAGATTGGAGGTAAAGGTTTCACACCAAAAACAAAGTGTAACCTTTATATTATGGAATCGAGAATGTAGTTAGTTGATTAAGTGATCTACTCGTGAAATTAAAAATCAATTGATTGTTGAGGTATAAACTGATCACTCACATTTTTTTCCTCTGCTTTCATAATACTAATTTTGTTTTAATACTAATTTCATAATACTTATAATATCCTTGTTGTGCATTTAAAGGAGGGTGAAATTGATTCGAAGTCTATTCTTGAGGCCATTGGTAATGTGTTGCATAAGATGTTGGCTTTCAAAGTGAAAGTCGTACCAAATAAAAGTTATTTTTCTACTACTCAAGTCTCTGAGGATGAAGAAATTATTAAATCAATAGTTAACAAAATTCCCATTGATTAGGTATATACATCAATCTATCCTTTTACAATAGCCAAAATGCTAGCAAGTACAAATTACTGTTTCGTGAATAGTGCATTTCCTTCGTTTATTTTCCCTTTTGCCTTTCTTCATTTTTCTCTCCGTACTCCTTATTCAATTTTTTTCATTATTTGACTTTCTCACTCAGATACTCCTTTTTTCTTTTTATTTTATTTTTCTCTTTTGCTTCTTCATCCCTCTCTCTGTAACTCTTCTTTCTTTCTTTTTTTCTTTTTTAGCTCTCACTCAGTTACTCCTTCTTCCTTTCTAGGATTTTTTTTTGCTTCTTCATCTCTCTCACTCCGTACTCCTTTTTTTTTTCTTTCTTTATCTCTATCATCTTTCTTACTCACATACTCTTTCTTTCTTTACCAAGGGGGTCTAGCTCAGTTGGTTGAGCAGGGTGCGTGAGTGTTGTAAACTCCCTGGTACTGTCTTCGATTCCTACGGATAAAAAAAAAATACTCTTTCTTTCTTTATTTTTTTTCATTTATCATCTCTCCTCAGTCTCACTTACTCAATTTTTCTTATTTTTTTTCATTATTCATTTCTCTCTTCTATAACATTTATATCAACTTGGGTTATGTTTAAAATAGAGAATTTTTTTATATTATTTGTTTATTTATTTATTAAGTATAACTAAAGTTGAAGATGAAATAGTATTAAAAATATATAATATATATTTACATAATATTTTTAGTATAGAAACAATACTTTGAATAGTTTAAAGTATACTAGAAAATTAAATTAAAAAAATTCTGAATTCAAATTTTATGTTAAAAATGATCTTTAAATGGTTTTATATTATTTATTAGTTTAGTTGCATAATAATACGTATAACCTTAAATAACCCATATTTTACATAAAATAAAATTATTTATTACAAATGTTATGTGACATTTAATACAATTTATAATAAAAATAAGAAGTATAATGAGAACTATAACAACAACATTTTAATTAACACTTATTATATATTTAATTTATATATTATAAGAAAAAACAATATTATATAATGTGTCATTGTAGCATTTCACACCTTATAATAAAAATAAGAATTATAATGAGAACTATAACAAGAACATTTTAATTAACACTTATTTTATATTTAATTTATATATTATAAGAAAAAACAATATGATATAATGTGTCATTGTAGCATTTCACAAATTTACTAATATTATTTTCAATATATTATAAATTTATTTAAAGTATATATTTTATTTTGATAATAATTATTAAAAATAGTATATATTTTGTTATAAAATTTTATTCTGATAATAATTATTAAAAATAGTATATATTTTGTTATAAAATAGTGAAAAACATTATACAAAAAAGTTTTATATTCAATAGTTAGAATTAAGTAAATAAAAAAATTAAAAACTCACAACATTTAATTTCTTTTTGACTTGATTGAAATTGTACTTTAAAGTTAAAAATACAAAATCAATTTCTAGCAGTAAAAAACCCTTACAAATTGCAAATCTCTTAGTTCCTTTTTTTGCTCACCATGTTAAGAGGGACTAAAAAGAACATTATGTGGATTTCAGAAATTAAAACAAACAACTTCTAATTTGGAAGGAAAAAAAGACTCAAATTTGAAGAACTAAAAACATATTTGTAACTGCTGATATTTGCTCATAGAATTTAATGTTTTGACCCAAATAAATTAAAAAAATTAATTATTAAATAGTCAATTTAGTCCCTAAAATTTTGGTCATTTATTAAATAGCATTTCACAAATTTACTAATTATTTTCAATATATTATAAATATATTTAAAGGAAATAATTTATATTGTTAATAATTATTAAAAATAGTATATATTTTGTTATAAAATAGTGAAAACCATTATAACAAAAAGTTTTATATTCACTGGTTATAAATATTATACTTCCAAAATGATCTTCACCTTTCCTTCTTCCTTACTCTTTAAATTTTTTTCCTTCCTCTTCTTTCTTTTTTGAAATTTGAAATTCAAATTCTCATCCACATCAACTTCTCAAATACTTCTCATGTTCTCTTTTTATTTTAAGTACTTTAAATTTATTTTCTTCTTTCCATATTTTTCTTTGCTCTCCTGATTACTAACATATTTCTCAAACCTCTCAATTTTGTCTCCCTTGCTCTTCTCTGGCGACATCGACCCTGACCTAACGCCATTTCCGGCTTTAGTTCCTTTTTTGGTCACGAGTTCTGGACAACGACACCATTTTGGAAGACACCTAAACCCAATACAACTTTCATTCTCACTATTTTTATTCCTTGTCTTCTTAATCATATTTCAGCAACTGGCCACTTTCTTCGACTTCTGGTATACTCCCGTCCCCATTTATGGCTTGTCTAAGCATCGATTTGCGAAGATAAACCAATAAATACACTTCTCCATTTTCTATTCTTTTGAAATACTAAACTTTATCAAATAGTACCAACTAATGCCGGGGATTTTGTCGAACTAACCTTTACCAAATCCTAACCCTGTAAATCTTCAATGTCGGATTGTTGTTGGTTTGGTGACCCGATTGAATCTCACATTCATTCCTTACATTTTGTCAGTAAATTATGTTTTGATTTTTTTGTTTTTGTTTTTTTCTGATTTTGGTTTGAAATGTTAGGTTTGTTGGTGTAGCGATTGTCACTGAGAATCCTTTCAAGAGCATTTTGTGGATGCTTAAGAAGCACGGATAATGGTGTAAGTGCTATTGCAAATTTTGTTTGTTGTTATAAACATTATGTAAAAATACTTCTTTGTGACATTCTGCTCTACCATGCACAAAAGCATTGTTCAGATGCAAGGTATATGGAAAGGACTTCAGATAAGTGTTTTTTTTCCTTTCTGATGCTTTTTTTCCCGTGCGATGCTTCCTTATATTATAGTTTCTCATCTCCCTTTGTTAGATTTGATGGTAATAGAAGTAGTTGCTTAACTTTTTGCATCTCAGATTTCAGGAGCATTGTTGTAGGTATGTCTATCTGTACACATACCCTCTATCATCCTATGCCTTTATATACTATCAGATCAAATCCATTTCATATTTGTTCTTCCTTCAATTTGTTAGTTTGTTGCTTGAAAGCCGAGAATGAATGTAATGCTTTAGACCAAACTAAAAAGGAAATGTAATTTTGTGTGTTATGTATGTTTTTTCACACTTCTAATTTATATATTTTCATATCCATTGCATATTTAGTATTCGTTCCATTTGTTAGTTTTATGCTTCAAAGTCGAAAATTAATGTAATGCTTCGGACCAAACCAAAAAGGAAATGTAATTTGGTATGTTATTTTTTTTTTTTTTCTTCTCAGTTCTAATTTATATATGTTCAGATCCAATGCATATTTAGTATTACTTCCATTTTTTTTTTGTTTCTTACTGGCTTGATTAATTTGAGACAATAACACAGTATGTTGAATTCATCCCAAGTCCTTCCTGCAACATACCCACTGTGAGTAATCTATCTATCCCTTTACAATAGAGGAAATGCTAGCAAGTACAATTACTGTTCAATGAATAGTATTTTGTTTCTTTTCTTTTTTTTTTCCTTTTTTTCTTCTTCATCTCTCTCTCTCCCATACACCTTCTTTCTTCTTTTTTTTTTTCCTTCTTCATCTCTCTCACTCACATACTCCTTCTTTCTTCTTCTTCTTTTTTATAATAATATTATATTCTTTGTACATATTTCATTATTTCATTATTCATTTTTTTGTATATTTTATCTATTTATTGCTATCCAAATTATTCAACACCACTAGTAGCCTTCTTCATGATTCCATCTATTTAATGCTATTTTAAAATATATTTGCCAACTTTCACATTAATGTTTATTTAATGCCACTTAACAATATTTTATAAATTATTTAAGGATGACACAAATCTAAATAACTTATTAAGAATATTTGTAATGTATAATTTTTTATATATTAATTTGTCATTTTTATTTGGACAATATTAAATAACCGACTTCCATAAATTTGCTTTAAGTATATTTAGAAGTAAAATTTAGAAGATTAATTTGTATTGAACCACTTTTGATTTATTTTTTAAAAAAAGATTTAAAATTAATGTTATTTACATAACTATTTTTGAATTTATTATTTTTAGTATTCAGCATTATATTTTTATCTTAACCTACATACTAATCAAATTAAATTAATTAACCTTAAATGATTTAGATTTAAACAAAGTTCTAATAACATTTGATAAAAGTTACTTTAACAGTTTATTACACATATTTCAACTGGGACGTACATTTAATTTTTCTCAAATATACTTTTTTATGTAACATATTCCTAAAATTGTATGAAAATATTATGTTAAACATAATTCTTTTTAATTTAGAAATGTGAGATCATAAAACAATGTTTTGAATAAATTTAAATATAAAAAATAATTAATATAGATGCAAACTATTGAAATTAAATATTACTTAAAATAATGATAAATATAGAACTTTTTTCATATTATTTATGTATTGGGTATAAATGTCAATATGTTTATTTAAAGTTTAAAGAGAAATATATAATTTCATAGACTCAGTATATTGAAAAGAATAAATGTAACCTCACAATATACTTGAATTTTAAACTATAAAAAAACTTATAAATTCTAAATGAGTATTAATAGAATTAATACTAAAATATTCTGATGTAATAATTAAAAGATATTAGATCGTACGCACGGGTAAATTTGAAAGAAGAATTTTTTTGGATTATATATAAAATTATATTGGCAATTTTATTAATTTCTTTATATTATTGGAAAAAAATCTATAATCAATTCATACAAAGTTTGTATCAAGTTTTCTCCTTTTTCTACAAATAAATAAAATGTTGCTCGTTAGGAAACGAATTGAATGACCAAGGTATAAAAAAATACTCATCGAATATTGTGTATTTTCATAACAACATAAGAGGTTTTTTTGTTTTTTAATCATGTTTATATTCAATCTCCTTAAAGGCAATACTCCAATGACATCTACATATGAAAAAAATTATTTGATACCAAATTTAATACATACCAAAAAAATGATAAAAAAATTTATAGTTTATAATTTTCTATTTTTTAGCATATGAATATAACATTGTTCGTTAGAAAACGAATTAAAAAGACCAAGGTATAGAAAAAAAATACTCACCAAAGAATGTCTAATTCCATGATAACATAAGAGATTTTTTCATCACATTTTTTTCAATAAACTTTCCTTAAAGGTAGCACTCCAATAATAAAAAAAATTATTTGATATCAATTTCAATGTAGACTAAAAAAATGATGATAAAAAATAGAGTTTGTAATATTACCAAATAAGTTTATTTTCTCTACTTGCTTTGAAAATATCTTCATATAGTGTGAAGGTAGAGTGAAATCATGGTTGACTTTCTTTCTTTTCTTTTAAATATCAACGTCTGCAATTGAGTCAAGATTAGAAGACATAACTTAGAACAAAATAAGTTTATTGCAAAGTCTAAAATTGCATGGTCTAAATTCATTGTGCTAAACATTTATAATAACAATTAAATATTTTAAAAAGGAAAGTACAATATTCATCTTTTGAAGACAAAATCATTGGTGGTGGTATATTAAAATAAATTGTTTAAATTATATTTATATTCCATATAATCAAATCAAAATTATATTACAAACAATCAAAATTAGTAAATTGAAAGATATAATTTAATAATATCAAAAGTAATAAAAATCACTATTTGAATTTGTAATATATTAAAAATAAAAATAAATTAATAACTTTTAATTAAATTATAATTTTTAAAATGGACAATATGGTATTAAAAATAAATTAGTGAACAAAGGTAAGATCAATAAAAAAAATATTAAGAATCTCTGTTCTAATAATTAAATAACAAAATTGATAGTTGTTTAAAATATTTAAGGGAATAGTTTTAAGGAAACATAATATGTTTTTGGTAGGGAACATAATAATTTATTAACAGATAATAGAAAATATTTAAGGGAATAGTTTTAAGGAAACATTATAATTTTTTTGGTAGGAAACATAATAATTTATTAACACGTAATAGAATAATAGAATTAATACTACATAAAATAAATTAAACATGTAATTAATAATAGATTTATATTTTGTCATATTAAATTGATCTTACTTTTTAAAAAGGGATATTAATCATATTAAATTAATTCTAATTTCAATTGTTTATCAATATATTAATAGATGTTGTATTAAATTAATTTTTTTAGTGTTATGTATATTAATAATTTAAGTTACTACATAGTAATTTTTTAAAAAGAAGTTATATGTTTATGAATAATTAAAATTAGTATTGATTATTGATAGACAATTTTTTTTTTTTTCATTTCTAATACTTGTGTCAGAGTAAGGAAATATTAGAGATTGAAATAATTTTATAAAAGATTTTCTAAATCAATTATAATGAATTTTGTAAAATATTTTCATTGCAAATATAATTAGATATTAGTTACACTGATTTTTATTTAATAATATTTTTTTCATCAATTAATATATATATATATATATTAAAATATTAAATCTGGAAAGTAAATAATATATTAAATGTCTTATAAATGTGCTAATCAATAATTAATTAATTGATTATCTATCTATCAATCTATCTATCTATTTATTTCTATATTCTATATATTTACACAGTACACCAGAATGCGACATGTGGACTACCAGTCACAGTTAACAACTGTGTTTTATATAATATATAGAATATTATAGTCATAAGTTAATATTTTAATTTTCACTTAATTTGCAAGTTAATTTAACATTATATTTAAATTATCTTAATTTTTACATTAAAATCTTTATATTAGACTTATTATTAATTTAATAAATATTTTAATAGCAACATTTTCATTGCAAATATAATCATATATTAGTTACATTGATTTTTATGTAATAAGATTTTTTTTCATCAATTAATATATATATTAAAATATTAAATCTAGAAAGTAAATAATATATTAAATGTCTTATAAATATTAAGATTGTGATTGTGCTAATCAATAGTAATTAATTAATTATCTATCTATCAATCAATCTATCTATCTATTTCTATATTCTATATATTATATAAAATACAGTTCACCAGAATGCGACACGTGAACTACCAGTCCCAGTCAACAACTGTGTTTTATATAATATATAGATGGATTTCTATATTAAATAACCCAACCTCAAAGTATTTTATCTTGATGTTTTTAATTGTTTAACTTTCATATTATATATTATGAAAATTTTGCAACCAGATTTTTGTCATTTATATACAGTTAAGAAAACTAGATCCAAAATTTATTTAAATTTGTTTAACCTTTAAAAGTTTAATAACCCAGCTTAAATTTGTGTTTCAACCAAAATATAAATTTATTGATCAACTACATTGTAAAGGAAAACTCGATATGAATTTTTTTAATTAAATATAATTATAATTATAATTTCACAATATTTTAAAAAAATATTATTAGTAATTTTTAAGATGCTTATTGAAAATTTATAAAGAAATATATAGTTACATAGATTCAATATATTGAAAAGAAGAATGTAAACCAACAGAGTACTTTAATTTTTTACTATAAAAAACATATAATTTCTAAATGGGTATTAATAGAATTATTAGGAAAATATTGAGACTAAATATTAAATGATTATCCATTATTAAATAACCCAATCTCAATATATTTTATGTTGATTTTTTCATTGTTTAATTGATACTTTATTCTTATTTATTGTATATTCTCAATAATTCGCACCCATATTTAGATACAATTAAGAAAACTAGATCCAATAAATCAAGAAATTGTATTTTTCAAGAAAAAAATGAATTGATGAAACCTTTAAAAGTTTAATGTCTCAGCTCAAATTTTGGTTTCAACCAAAAGATAAATATATTAATGACACTACTTAATATATTATAAATTAATTAACTACAATGTAAAGAAAAACTCACTTTGAAGCTTATTTCTAATTAAAAGCGAAATTTCTTTCACAATATTTTTTGAAATTATTTTAGTCAGTAATCAATCATGTTTTATTACTTTATTGGTATTTTTAATCTTTCATCCATAATTGAAACATACATTCAAATGAAAATAATTGCAGAAGATTAATAGTTCATTTTTACTGTAATTATATTTAATTTAGTATTTACAATGTATATTATATCTATGTTAAGGGTTTTTCATATATGTTATTCCATGTCAAAATTCATTCTCAAACCAAATGTAACGTAAATAATTCAGTTTTGGTTCGTGATTCGTAAGGAGCAAGTTATAGAAAATGATAATTTTTCATAAAAAAATTATTTTGTGGTAAGTTGCTTAAAATCTAAAATGCCTAATGCCTACAAGTCAAAGAATCTTGCAGGCGACTAAGAACAGCTGATAACCTTTAATGCTATGACACTAATACCGAAGTAATTAAAATTAAGTAAAAAATTGTTAGTTTTTTTTTTATAAAAAAATTCAAATACATTCTTATATGAGTCATCCTATCAATCAAGTTATATTAAATATAATCAGATATAATTCTTAAATATCGTTTATGTAATTTATAAATTATCTTAACATCTTATTCTATTCATTAAGTGCATTTCTTTTCTTTTTAATTATTTTTAAGTATAAACCCTTCAGATGTTATTGTCGGTAAAGCTTTTTCAAATTTCAAATTTGAATGTTGGAGGCAATTTTCCCGGCTTTAATTCTCTAGCTTTGCACATCTATAAATTGGGTTCATTTGTTTGTTTTCTTCATATTCCCTTCTTCTGAAGTTCTCCATGGTCAATTTTATCTTTGTTTCAACGGTTGTAGTGTTTCACAAAATAAAAGATATTAACTCATGAAAACAAACTTGAGGGATCAAAAATGTTTGCTTATGTTGCTTATTGTTCAGTTTTATCAACTTCTGTTGAATGTGTGTCGATTTTATTAGTTTTTGTGATTAATGTTAGTCATTTTAATGGTTGTGAAGGGCTAAGTTGTAGGTCATATCAGAAGTTCCCGCTCTAAAGAGACAAGAGCAACTCCTTTGCAAAGAAGAGGCAACATGGCTGGCTAAAAGTGAGCAGAAAGAAAAACGTGAAGCTAATGAAAGGGAAAAGAAATTAAAAAAAAAAAAACATGCATCTTTTAACATATGCTACTGGTTTTGGGGTTGTCTTAATAATATGCAATTGTCAATATTTTGGTGTAGAACTTTCGCATTGATAAAGAATCCATTTGCAAGTATGCCTAAACTTTTGCATTCTTTTATACCATTAGATTGCATATCTTGGTCTTCACCTGTCTCTACCGAAAGTCTTCTCTCAGTTATCTTAGAGACTTAGCTAAATATTTGATGACTAATTTCACTGTTATAATTACTACAGATGGATTTAGCCACGCTTACCCTTCCATTTTCCTGCAGCAATGGCTAGGGAAATTCCTAATTAAAGAGAAAAACATTGATCTTCCATATGGATCGTAGTGGTACTCAACTACAATTTTTTTGGTGTGAAGGGCTTGATTACTGATATGAAGGCACAATTATCAATATGCTGATTTTCATGATCATGATACAATGTTGTGGTGGTGGCTTTGTGAGTAATATCAAAAGAAATATTATTACCGGAAGATCTGGTTGATTATGGGTTAAATGGCAGGCGTGATGTAAAGGAACTATGTTTTGGAGCATATTGAGTATGTTGGTTGCTTATGTGATGGCGAATACGCAAGGGAATTATGTTGGTATATTAGTTATTTAGTTTTCGCAATATTTATTCATGGTTGTTGTTTTGGATCCCAGGCTAGCCATGTTGATGTGTTAACATTGAAATACTGATACATGGGTATTTATGGTTAGAGGTACATTTTGTTAGGTGATTTTTTATGCTGTAATTGGTTGTACCAAAGGGTGTTGATACTTTTGTAAGCATGTATTTCTTTTCGGTCTGGGTTGGTTCAGGGCTATAGTTCTAACCTTATTTCTCTTTTAATAAAATTCTATTTTGGTTGTTAAAAAAAGTTGTGGTGTACATATGATTGATGTTTTACTCTATACACTATTGCAATGAATTATAGAGGCATTTCTTCTTGAACACCACAATGGCGAAACATTATAAAATCGATGTTGATGGACCAACCAAAGAGGTATAAACTGAAAATAAATTTTAACTTACACAATTATATTAATAAATTATAAGATCATTTTTATGGGATATAATTAATTGAAGTTGGATATTAGATTCTATTTATAAATTGAATATATATAAAATTTATAATTATATATTAATTCATATTTTATTGTATTATTTTATGCTAACTTAGCATATATTATTTAAAAACAATTAAATATTTAATATTAAATTATACATTTATGAATGTCTAAATTGCTTAAAATTTAATTTACATGTTTATTGCAATAATATTACTTCATTTATTGATTGAATTGGTAACTTATATTTTAGTGTTATTAAATATGTAGACATGTGCAGTAAAAAAATATATATTGACTTTTATACAATTTGATATTTGGTGCCGACTAATATGTTTCATTATTTTATTAAAATGAATTCTATATAATGTTAAAAAAAACAAATTTTATATGATTTTATTTTGATGAAAAAGAGGGATGGGCCCGACTAATCTTATTTTTTTCTTTAGCACAGAAAAGTCCCCAGCATCGTGGGGTAGAACGGTGTAGTGGTAGAATTTTTATTTGAAATTAAGCTGTAGGATTTGGTGGCATTAGCATATTATATGATCTCACATGTTTTCATTATATTATATCTAAGCAAGTACATTTTATTGTTGACTTTCGACTTTTCTTGCTACCAAGTTATGATTGCAAATTTAAACATTAGTATAATATATATATATATATATATATTTGCAAAAGTACAAACCTAGAGACTACAGACCTATATGCATGGTTTTGTTTCTTACTTGAGTTAATGCTTTGCAATACTACTATTTCATAGGTTTTACAGTTTCTTTCTACTCTACTTCTGTTTCATTTATTATTTATATATATTTTTGCAAAAGTACAAACCTAGAGACTATAAACCTATATGCATGGATTTGTTTCTTACTTTAGTCAATGCTTTGCAATACTACTATTTCATAGGTTTTACGGTTTCTTTCTACTCTACTTTTGTTTCATTTATTATTTATTAATTTATTAACATTTTTGTCTATAAAAAAAAAATTCAAAGTCCAGAGATAATATTTTCTATTGCCTAAATCTAAACATCCTCTTTGAATTTTGAAATTAAAAAAAAAAATTGTCTTAAATAAGAAGAAATAAGTTCTTTTTTATTTGTTTCTTCTTTTCAACGAGTCAAAGCAAGAATGACAAATATATTTATTTTTAAAAAAACTGTACAACAACATCATTAGAATAAAAATAGGAGAGGTGTATGTAATTTTTTAAAACCGATATTATGTCAACATGTAAGAATAACATTTAAAATAAATGAGGTAGATGTTATAATTTTTCAATTTGGAAGGATGTAAGTACAATTAATAATAGACTTAAGACGTGTCAATATAATTATTCCTTATTTTATTAAATAAATAATTACTCCTTTTTTTAAAATATTATCGAACAAGTATTTGCATAATAATTAAGAAAGGTTATTAAATATTTCTAATTTAAAAGAATATAAAATTATTTGATTAATCAATATTTTAGAAATAATAATCAATTTAAAACCATCTAAAAAACTATAGTAACGATTATATATTATGTTAGAGACAATAACGTAGGAGTGAAAAGTAAAGATTCTCATTCAGAAAGAAAAAAAGTAAAGAATCCCTATGATTAATGAATTCGAATGCATAAAGGAGTCATCCTTCTTATTTGTTCAAACATTTGTTCAAGCATATAAACTTCTCATTTTCATCCATTAAATCTCTCTCTACCAAGAAATGTATTTTTTTTTTTACTATCAACTATATGTAACAGTTTCATGATTAAAGAGTAAATAAGATTTAAAAGTGTTAATTTGTGATGAAGAAAATCGAAAAATCTCAACAGTAAAAACCTTGTATAGAGTAGTGTTTAAAAAAATATAAGTTAAATATGTTGAAAAAATATTTAAAGTAACAATAAAAAAAACTTAAACTCACTTGATAGTTCTTTTATTTGTGTTAATTATTGTCATTTTAAGTATATAATAAGTCAAATCATGGATACTATATCTTTTTATAGCATGCAACCAATAAATTTAATGATTGATAGGTGTGTTATATGTATGATTTCATGTTATCTCATTTAAATTTGTGACAAAAAATAAATTTGTTTCTACTAATATAAATGTGTAAGGAAAAAAAAAGTCCCGGGCATGGCCCGGCAGAGTAACTAGTTTTCTACTCAATACAAGATAGGAATTACTAAAGTATATTTGAATTCAGGAATTTAATTCTTTTAACAAAATTAATTAGTTATGTAAATTTGCAGAAGAGTTTTCAAAATCTGAGAAAGAAAAGTCATTGTCTTCCATCCAAAGACTGGATGACTTTAGAGATAGTGTAAGTGCTCCAATATAATTCGAAAATTCATTTGTTTTGTTTTAAACAAATTTTGTTGTGTTCTTATTTTATTTTATACTCTTTAAATATTCAGAAATCTATGTTTGCAACAGCTAACTATGATCATGATTTACTATAATATCTAACCTTTGCTAAGAGATTATTATCGTATAATTCTCATTTTGATGATGTTGCATGTGAAGATTTGACTTCAATTCAATTATCTTGTTCAAAGTTATCCAGGTACATCAAAATTGAGTGAATATGATTCTTGGAGCATGTCCATTTTTTTTAATCTTGGTTTAATATGATTTGTAGTGTGGAGTTTGTTGGGGTAGTAAATGTTTTTTGTGGTCTTAGACCAATCAAAAATACCGTAGGAATATGTATTTTGAATGACTTTTATCACATGAACTCTTTTGTAATAGTTAGATAGACTTGTGTTGTATTTTGTTGGATGTTTTAATGCTTAATTTGGATCATTTAGCACTTGTGGCCCTAGTATTTTACATTGAAAATCATTCTGTTATTAGTTGTAGCAGGGATTTTAAATCAATCATTGTTCTCGATTTTGGGTGTTTAGGAATTATTTTCTTAATTTTATTTTGCCTTTCATGACCCTATAAAAGACATGTTTGAAATGTTAGTGGTATCATGTTATAATTTATCTAAAAGAGATGCCAAATTTAATTTAAATCCAAATTAATTTCCAGGAGGTAGGGGTTACGAGTTTTTGAGGTGTCTAACTTATTTGAGATGCAACATGGATGGGCATAGGAGTTACATGTTCGAGGTAGGATAAAACATTGTTAAATTATCCAAATAAATTAAATATTTATAATTACTTTCAATAGTTGATAAAACATATATTAGTTTTTAGTTTCCTTCTTATACAAAAAATAGTTATTTTATGTACACTAAGGATAAAATTATGTTAAAATTTCCAAATTAATTAAAAAATCTACCTATGCGGAGAAAATTAAACCCTAATGTCACGTGTCACTCCCTCACAATACATGTTTCCCGCTCACTTTTTCCTCTCCTTTTCTATTTTTTCATTTTATTTTTCTCCACACCAATCCCCAACTCTTTCTACTTTTTTTCTCTTTCTTCTTTTGCCACTCAAAAACCTCTCTTCTTCCCTTCTCTTCTTGTGCCAACACTGTTTATGGCCTCTCACTCTCTTTGATCCCTTCTCATCTTGCTCTCCACATTTCTCCTAAAAAATCTCTAGAAACCCACCTTGATTGAACCCTAACTTGCGAGTTCACACCATTTTGGACTGTCGGAGTTATCATCTTCCCAAACTACTCCGATTAGTAATTTCTAGAAATGTTGCGGTAAATGTTTGACCGTGTTGTGTGAGAAGCATAAGATGAGTAATGTTTCATTCTTCTTCTTTTTCATTTTTTCCTTATGTTTCTGCCTTTTTCTTTTTCCCTTCCTCCTCTATTTTTTTGTTCATGTGCTTTTTTCCCCCAATTTGCAAACGAAAATGATGTTTCATGAGGTTTCATTGCACGAAGATGAACGTTGCTTCATGCAGGACAGTGGTTGTTGAGTTGGAAGCTTGAACCGTGATACATTAGAGATGACCTATGTTAGGAGCAAAGGTGACCAATACAATGGCTTCACGCAGAGGAGAAGTCCTCATATATCGATCAAACTCTAACCCTCTAATCCTTATAACCCTACTTCCTATTTCTTTTTTAATACATGTGTTCATGCCACCAAAGGTGTGCTCTCTTTCTTTTATCCCCCTATTGTCATTTTTTCTCTTTATGTCATTTTGTGAATTTTATCTTTTTATTCTTTGATGAACTTAATTACTGTTCATATTTCTCAAAGGTTTTGTTAATTTAGCTTTATGTATTTAGATTAGGTCTTCTATTTTGTGCTCCGTTGTGCTATATTGATTTACAAGGATCTTTTGGTTCAAATTTTTTCTGTGTTTTTTTTGTTTTTAATATTTTTAACTGAGAATATTGATGGAATGATTTTTCCAATTGGATTATTTGTGATGTCTGATATAGATGAAGTGAAAGTGGATCCTTTTTTATTCAATTGTAGAAATTATTACCAATACATCAACTTTATTTTTGGTTTTGTTGACATGTAAATGAAAGTGAAGATATTTATCAATGGTGGCAAATTGATTGGGACCAAGATAAGGATTGAAAAATCAAGGGATCTGAAACCTTCGTTGTAAGATAGACTATCAGGGCTGAAATCCTCCATTCATGTCTCTTCACATTTGATACAGTAGGTAAGCTTCAAATCTACCCCAATATACAGATCTTAAATCATATCTAACCTTTTGTCTTAAGTTTATTCTTCATAATGCTACTTAATTATATTGGTAAATTTTCAATCATTCTCAATTTATTCCTCCTAATTTTCCCTGTATGACAAATATGTGTAATAAAGATATTAATAATGGTTAGTATACAAAACTTGAAAATACTTTGTGAGAAATTGAACCCGAAGGCCTTATCTCCCCCATATTCCTATCTAATATGTTGTTATTGTGTTTTAAGTTATTTACAGTGATACGGTGATGTTAAAATATTTTAATGGTTCTTAACATTTGGCTACACCATTCTTTATACTATTTTTTATTTTTAGGGTAAAATATGTTTTGGGTCCTTGTAAATATGCAAAATATTAATTTTGTCCCCCCAAAATTTTTCGTATTAATTTGGTCCCACTAAAATTGAAACCTATTTTTGTAGGTCCCAATGAATACCAATAGATTAATTTTTCTATTTTAATTTTCTAAATTTACAATAACAAAACACGGAAATTTGATAAATATAAAATTTATAATTCATTTTTACGTGTCAATCCGTAGCCACGTTAGATTACCATTTAACGGAGTTACCAACGAGGACCTATAAAAATAGGTTTCAATTTTAGAGGGACCAAATTAATACGAAAATTTTTTAGAGGATGAAATTAATATTTTGCATATTTTATAGGAACCCAAAACATATTTTACCCTTATTTTTATTTTATTTAAAGTGATTCTTAATGGCATGACAATTGTTATAGGGGTGAGAAAATTTTGGTTCTTTCTACCCTCATCCAAAAGACTAATGCACAAGAAATAGATTATCTTGATAATCCTGAAACGTATTTTTCATTTACATATAATTTAATTGATTTTATATTTTAAAATAAAGGCATTTTTTATAAAATATATCGCATTCAAAAATAGTATATTGATATTTTGGCTCTGTTAAATTCGAAGTTTATCATAATATTTTGGGTGTTGGTACATCTTTGATATTAATTACGTATTTTCACTTCATTTTCTTTTCTTTTCTTAATATTGAGAGTTGACCTTGAAAAAAATGTTTCCTTACTGATCTTATGTCCTCATTGAGCTGAAAAACATGTTCAATATAGCTCAATTTCATTTCCCCCCAATTCTTTCTGCTCAAAAAAATGATATTGAAGGTTTGAGCTATCGGTTTGGTTTTGATTAGAAAATGTGGATTTCTATTATGACAGGAGAAAATATATTTCTAATGAGTCTTCTATTTTATCTGTGAAAGCCGAGTCATTCTAGAAAAAGAAAGTTACAAGAGATCATAGACAAGAATGTTATTCTTTAGTTGAAAGGATGAATTTTCTTTTCTTTTTCAAAATGATAAATGTTAATGACCTCTATAATTAATGTGAGAATTAGATTGAAAAATGTGCTTGACAAGGCTATTTTCTTAACTCATGAACTACTATTAGTTGAGTTAAAATGTTATGAATTAGTTGAAATACACAAGTTGCTATTTCCTTTGACTTAACATGTCTATTTTATTTCCCATTTGTCAATTGCTTACTTAGTTGCACAAGAAGAGCTTTGCAGGCAGAGCCACGGTCATGTGGTGATCCTTTTTTTGTAATTGAATATATAATTGGAAAGAAGCAAGATCACATAATCTCTAAGCTAGAATCAGAGGATTGAAAATGAAAGTTGAGCTTAAGAAATTTAGAATAAGGGCAACTCATTTTAGAATAAACAAACATGAATACTTATGATATTGTTTATGCAATTACATAATGTCATATTCTCTGTTTCATTTTTGGAGGTTAAGTAATTAAGTAACAAGTTTCTATGTGTGTCAGAGGAGGATGAAAGTAAAAGAAATTGTGGAGTTTAAAAAATGTAATCTGGCAAAGGAGAACTAGAGAACATTGTGATAGTTATTCTATCTATCAAGGGGCATGTGATCCTTTATGGAATATATATTTTGCTATTAATTTGATACAAGGAATATACCTTTTATGATGATTCCTAATAAATTATTACTTTGAACAATTAATCTCCTACAGAGCCAGTGTTGGCAATTTTGGCAAGTGTACCAAATCGCTCAAGTAACACAGTGATGAGTAGAGTATCGTCTCCACAGGGACTTGTGCGATAAATGGGTAATTATTAATATAATTTGTAGACTACGAATATTGAGAAATTTAAAGTAACCAAAATTAAAAGTAAATGCATAAGAATAAAGAGTAAAAAGGAAGGAAGCTTGATTGGGAATTTTGTCGAACAGTTGGTATGCGCAGATAATGGGGTTTATATCAATGGAAGGAATTGTCGGGGTTTGACTTCATTAAATCAACCTATCATGCATTACTAATCATTCCTATTTAATTAAACCTATGTTATCATCAACCCACAATTTATTCTAACCTTAATCCCTTAAGCGAAAGAACCTAAGTCCTTTGATTCCACTATCAATCCCTTGAATTATTGTAACCAAAGTACTTGCATTAAGAATGAGGGTTTTAACGATGCCCAATCCTTTTTACCCTATCCCTAGGCATAAAAATTATTGGGTGTTCCCTTCAGTTCGCAATTCAATTGAATTTCCCAATTACAATCAAATAAAAAGAATAATGCACTCAGGTGATCAGGCTAAGAGCAAGCAATAAGTGTAGAAGAGAAACAATAACAATACTTAATTAAATAGAAACAATGTAGTAATTACATGGAAGAAGATTCAATTACATCAAACCCCAACAAAGGATGGAATTAGCTACTCATAGACATGGGGGAAGAAGAGACTGGAGAAGAGACAACGGAAGATGAATTCTTGAGCATGGAAACGGTTCCCCAATATCTCTGACCTCTTTGCCTATGAAAACCCTAAAATTCTGAACCTCTTTTCCTATCCTAGAAGGTCTATTTAAATTCAAAAATAAAAGACGCAACTTTCTGCTTTATTTCCGCTGAACGTGCCGTGGCCATGGTGTCTACCATGGTCTGCCCGTGGTTGAGGCTGACTTTTATAATTGACTTCCTGAAGTCTGCCACGCCCATGGTAGCTACCACAGGTAGCCCATGGTGTACTCTGGTTGCTGAATTTGACATTTTTCTTCATTTTTCTTCCAATGTAGCTACTCATGGACTCTCATTTACTTGATCCGAGCTTCAACAAAGTTCCTACAAAACACAAACAAAACTACCTAAAGATCAAGCGTAAAAGGTATAAACTAGAAAATCCTAACTAAACTAAACTTTTATTCAAAATTTACCTAAAATGAACACAAACAAAGCTCAAAAGCATAAGAGATATCACATAATTGCCCCTAAACTACTACAAAATGTAAGTAAAGATGGCAATTATCAACACCCCAAACTTAGAACTTTGCTAGTCCTCGAGCAACAAAAACAAGAACTACTTAATGACAATCCTAAGAAACACTGAAAACACAAAGACATGGCCTGCAATAAATTCCCAACTCATCATCATCAAAACAAGTTCTAGAGCAATACAGTCCAAACATAATAAGGTGCCCACACAAAAATTCCAGTGACAATTCCTCAAGAGATTAATATGGATGGCAAAAAAATTGCAACGAACCACCAAAGTCCCTTGGTCCTCACAAAGTATATCACTCAATCACACAATCGTAGGTGAGTATATCTCTCAAGCAACACATTAAAACAACACATATTAATTTTGCTTTTTATCTCTCAACAATCCAATTATCAAGCATGTAAGCAAGGATCACTAAGGACTTTTTTGGCTTGTAACGTGGCCGGGCTACAACAAAATCTTGGTTTTTCTGGGATTCAAAGCATCTAAGAATATGGGAGCGAAAAGAGAAATAATTCCCCACTTGATCTCAAGAGCAAAATCACAATTTGGACCCCAAGTTTCTTCAACAATCCATGACCACTTTATTCAACTTCACCTATGTCCCACTGCACAATTATTTATTTTGTCCTTTTTTTTTTACAACTTTAACACTGTGGGACAAAGATGAGTCACACATTTTCTCTCTCTTTTTTTTTTTTTAACTAACTGTGACGCTAGAATTCCTTTGGGGTACCCTTCATTTACCACATTTGGGTGTCTAGCAAGACACCCCAAACTTAATGTAAAACCCTATTTCTCAATTTGCTCTCCAATTCCTAGGAAGGGAAAACATTTATTTTTCTATGAAGGTTAAGGGTTCATGCATCAAGAAAATCTTTCAATTGGCTCAAAAAGGGTGCAAGGGATTTTTTTTTTTTTTATTATTAACAAAGGACAGCTTTCTGGCTAGTGGCTTAAGACAACAAACAAGGCCTTGATCCTTTCCAAGCTAGCATGCAAAACAATGGAATCAAAAGATTTCAAGCAAAATCATATGTGCAAGAGTTAATGGTGCCACTCAACATATATAATAGTAATTCCTCACCAGGCTAGGTTTCATCAAGGGAACAGAGGTATCCATAGAAACATGCCATACATATTAACCACAATTAGAACAATTCCAGAATTTAGGAGTGCAACCACAACCATGCATTGAACCAATTTTTTTTTATTTTTTTTTTATACTTCAATGAAAACAAGAAAGCAATAATTACATACCAAGTCACAATAATTCACAATAAAAAAACTAACAAAAACAGTAAAGACAAGAAAAAGAAAGGAAGACTTACCTCAACATTAAAGGCCCATCATCACCCCCTTGGCCAAGAGTATGGTTGTAACACCCTAATTTAGAATGCACTTATATTTCTATAAAACGCTTATTGTAAGAAAAGATATTTATTCATTAAAAATAACGGATAAGGAAATAATTTAAAACATCGCTTCTTAAATCCATCTTACATAAAATAGAACATAATCCCATAATACCAATCTCATAAAGTGTCGAAAACAGATAAGGTAAAATGAAGTCGGCGGAAGATAAATACGTACCATATACAACCCCAAAGTTAAATAGTAACAAAATAATATATAGGAAGCAGGATAACAAAATTCGAACCCTAGTCTACCCATAACAAAATACACAAAAAAGGAAAACTAAGGGTTCAGAGCAGCCCCCCTATCTACAATATATACCCGCAATTATACACCCCAAACCTAATACTCCGTAGAAGAGTTCTCAGAAGGGTCCTCCTCAGGGTCCTCCTCAGCGTCATCATCCTCCAAAGTATCGCCCAACCTCAGAACACTGGTGGGAGAAGAGATGAGAGTCATGAGCTCTTCAAACTCAGCCTCGGACATAGATAAATCTACAGAAGAGCTCCTCCTAGAAGACGGAGAAGAAGGTGGTGTGTCGATGTCGCGGTGATACCCAGGGGCTCTCTCCTGCGTATACAACATAGGTAGGGCAAAACGTACAGGGCGTGTAGTAGGTCCATGTCCCGCCGCAGCAAAAGAGAATCTGACCCATCCATCAAAGGTGTCTGTCTGATTGTAAGCATCATGGGACCAGATTCCGTTAACAGATTCACTCCACATTCGTACTACGGGCTCCCGGTACTCGTCCATCTGATTCTGAAAAATATAGGTGTATGGAGTGAGTATCCCACCTCCAAGCCACAAACAAACGACCTTACGGTCACATACACATACACATAACAAACCACACGATATGGTTCTCTCACGATCTCACTCGTGACCCTAATCACACTTGTTGACTAATTCTTAATTCATCATTCTCGGGCCCGCTGCCACCGGAACTCCCAGAACTCAGTGGTCTTACACATTTAAGTTGGATGGCTATTGGGAGTACACCCTCGTCATGGTACGATAACGGGGCTCTCACCAACATGATAATGGCTCGCATTTAGTCGAGGTTGCCAAGTCGGTTACGTGACCTATAGTCACAACTCGGCCTTTACCCCTAAGGTCGATCACGCCTGCGATCATTTCCCAGGTACCGCTCTGTGGTCATCCAATCTCTGAGGACTGACTCCTCAATGACTATCCCCATTGGGATTGTCCTTACAGGTTTGTGTGGACTCCTCTGCTAAAGGTACCAGACGGCGATCAATTTAGTTCCATGAGCTCATCACGTATCACATAGCGATCCCATCCTTCATAACGACACAAGTCACAGTCGGAGCTACCCACAAAACCTCTCCAAGTTTGCTTCCACAGCTAACCATCACGGGGAATCACGTTCCACGATTACGTCGTACTAAACGACCTCACCACGTTAGAAATGGAAAAGGTTCCTCCTTCCCCTCCCATTCACATTGCAAACAAACAAACATACAAGAGTAGATGCATTAAGCACTACTAATCTCATCATGAACCCCTTTCATGATTCTAAACAATTTTTATTAAATTTTATGTAAATCCTTACCCTCTCTCAAGTATTATGCTAAATTTTATTCTTTAGTACGCAACTCCAAGCAAAGGTCCTAGTTTATTTTCTAAGTCCAAGTTTAAGATTTGATGCCCACATGTCAAACTTCCTAAAATTTACTAAGTCCAAATAATTATAATTATTCACACTCTTTTTTTTTAAGGTTTATTTATTGTTTTCACAATAAATCAAAATAAAGTGCTAGAACTCCATTTTCTAGCATGCAAATGCACTCTTACAAGGAGTCCATTTGTCCCCTTCCCACAATCACATATCATTCAACACACATAACACAACATGCACATTCAATTTTCAGCACACAGATTGCCCGAGGATCACATTCCTCCCGGTCTCCAATTCAAGTCAGGTAAATACAATGAATAAGGCAAGAATAAAAATTTCATTAACAAATAATCAATTATATAATGATAAAGTGCAGAGGTCTTTCCTTTGGGATAAAACCACTCATTCATAGTCCAAAACAATTAAATAATATACTTAAAGCAATTAACTTAACCAAACTCTAATATTCTACATAGATCAAATTATATGCTCCAAGAATTATTTTACACATCATTTAAGTTCAGAATAGTACATAAATTTGAAGAGACATTATTCATCATGCAATTAGTTACACCTAAATTTAGTTCCTCAAAATTCACTCCAAAAATATGATTTTTAATTTATTTTTCCAAATCTGACTGCACACTGAAAACAAAGTATAGGAAATTTCGAAAATAGAAAAACTCATAATTAATTAGTGAAATTTTACAGAGACCATTTTCCACAAGTAAATTACAACATATATTTTTTCCAGAATTTAATTCCTAACCCAAATATCATTTTTCCATTTATCTTCCCCTGTTATCAGAAATCAGTTTTTACAATAATATATCATCTAAAAATAGTAAAACAACTTAATGAATTCTATGAAAATTAAAGTACACTATAAAGAGGTTAATTATCATCATATATTTTTTTCACACGAAATTTATCACTTAAAATATTTTTCTTCTATTTAAACATGACCCAGCAGACTTCTGAAAATAAAAAGAGAGTTTATTTATAAATACTAAATCTACCCAGTAAAATCCAAACAAAATCAGGAACATCACTAACACATAGTATCAAGGTTTTGTGGTGGTCTTAATTTATGAAAATATTACTCTAAAACAGGTCAAATACTCAAAACAGTGTGTTTAGCAAATTCAGAGTACTCACAAAAATAATTCTATTTAAAATACCAAATCAACTCAATAAATTCTGAAAATTTTTTTATCCATTCCAGAGGCATAAAAACAGTTATTAATAGTCTCAAATCATCATAAAGATCCACGAAATTATTTAAAATAAAATCTAAACAGCCAGCAGCCACCATGAACAAAATGGTGTATTTAACCAAAGTTTAAGGGGGAAACTCCTCCATACCTTAATATAGCTCAAGAAATGGAAAGGATGAAGGGAATGAGCCTTAATAGAGTCCTTAAGTCCCTAAGTATCAAAATTAAAATTTTAAACCATACACTTGTAGAGTTTAAAATTCTAAGCAATCCTATGGAATCAAAATTTAATTTTGATAGAAATTACCTAAGCTTTGGATTATGGAAAGCAATGGAGGAAATGAGAAAACCTTTTCTCCCTTTGAGAAATATTCAGAGACAGCAGAGAGAGTGAGTGAGGAAGGGAGCTGAATTTTTTTTTTTATTAATAGAAAAAAAATCCAAGGGGTTTTAGGTCAAAAAATTTAATATGGGATATAAATATCCCTATTTTTAAGGCTTTTGAAGTTTGGAGTGTGTAAGGAAGAAGAAAAATTGGGGAAGCTCTCTGGTTCGACCAGCAGAGCCCTTTTTTTTATTTTTTTTATTTTTATTTATTTTTTTATATGCTTAAAATGGGTAAAATGAGATTAAACAAAAATGGTAATTTTATTTTTACCATAAGTAGTTAATTACTAGCTAATTAACATAGAGTATTGTGCTAATTATCTAGAACATTGTGTAATTCAAATTAATCATACACAGTATTAACTTACACAGTGTAAATTTATACTGTCTAATTTTACACAGTATAATTTCGCACAGTGTAAAAAATTAAAATTTTAATTTCACTAAATTTTGTCACATGAAATAACATATTTATAATCTATATATATATATATATATTTTCCTATTGTAATTAATTCAATACTAATTAAATTCTAACAGAGCACACAAACACAGTATTTATTATATTCTGAGTTGTAAATTTTTAGCGTGTTACAATGGTGGTCCCCAACTCTCATTGGCCAATCAACCTGGGCCGCAAACTCTGCTAAGAAGAAGGTGGAGGGAACTCCGGCGGTGGTGGAGGTGTTCTGGTGATGGTGGTTTTGGATGGATGTGCACTGAAGAAGCATTTGGGAATGGTGGGTTGAGAGAGGGACCATGCAGTGGAGGCTATGGCAGCGCAGTGGTGGAGGGTGGTGATGGTATGCGGTGATGGAGGTTGTTGATAATGGTGGTGGTGGTTCGAAAATTGAAGGTGGAAGAAGACGTATGTGCGGCGCCTCTGATGTCTCTGGAGGAAGAAAAAATTCAGAGATTTAGGGTGCAATTCAATTTGGGGATTCTCCGTTTTTTTTTTTCGTCACTATTGCTTTTTGCACCCCAGTATTTGATATTCACACCCCCTCTGACAACTTTTTTTTTTTTTTTTTTTTGAAGAGAGCTAGATTTCCACGGTCATGGTATTTAGCACGACCAAGTCATGGAGGGGTCTGGTTTTGGCATACAAATGGCACCTCTGATGCACCATGGCGTATGCCACAGGCTGCCCGTGGTGTCTTCTGGAATTGATGCGGATGAGCACTGCACATGCCACGGGCATGGAGTCTACCGTGGCCAACCCGTGGTATCCTCTGAAGTTCACACAAATGAGAATTGCACACGCCACAGGCATGGTATCTACCATGGACAGCCCGTGGTGCCCCCCTTTTTAAACAAATGCAGCCTGAAAACAACACAAAGCAACACAAAACATAAAATAGAACAAAAAGACAATTTAATCCAAGAGAGAGAAGGATAGAAAGCTGGGTTGCCTCCCAGTAAGCGCTTCTTTAACGTCACTAGCTTGACGGGTGAGTGACCTCAAGGGTCACTAAGATGAATGGCTGTGTCAACCCCAACCCCTTGGGGGGCTCACAGAGTCACAGACATTGAAAGTCATCTCTTCATCTTGCACTTTAAGCTTAAACTCTCCTTTGCCAACATCAATTAGAGCATCAACAGTCTTCATAAAAGGTCGTCCTAAGATGATGGGAATCTGTGAATCCTCCGCCATGTCCATGACAACAAAATCAGCGGGAATTGTGAATTTGTCGACCTTCACCATCATGTTTTCCACCACCCCATGAGGGGATATAATGGAGCGATCAGCAAGTTGTAATGTCATGCGAGTTGGCTTTACCTCCACATCTCCAACTCTCTTTAGCATAGATAGGGGCATCAGGTTGATGCTCGCCCCCAAATCAAGCAAAGCTCTATCAACAGAAAGGTTCCCAATGGTGATGGGAATAGTAAAGCTCCCAGGATCCTTATGTTTGGCAGGCAATGTCTTCTGAATTATAGCACTACACTCCGCTTCCAGCTCAATGGTATCCTTCTCAATGAACTTCTTTTTCCTTGTCAAGAAGTCCTTCAAGAATTTGGCATAGATTGGAATTTGCTTCAAGGCTTCCGAGAATGGGATGTTGATGTAGAGTTGTTTGAGAATGTCTAAGAACCGAGCAAATTGTCTCTCCTTATCAATCTTTGTTGGTGCTTTAGGATAAGGGAGCTTTGTAGTGAAAGGGGCTTTGGCTCTTAACTTTTCTTCCTTGGCTTTCCGAGCTCTAGCCCACTTCATCCTTGAGTCCCTTTCTGTGCTTTGAACTCCAACCTTCTTCACTTCAACTTCCTCTACTACCTCATCTTCTCTATTCACTGTATCACACTCTGACCCACTAATGGTAAATATTGCACTGCAGTTAGCCTTGGGATTGGTCTGAGTGTTGGCTGAAAAGCCACTCTTAGTGTACTCTGCCAATTCCGCCACCTGTTTTGCAAGCTGCCCAACTTGAGTCTCCAAGTTTCTGAGAGAGGCATCAGTGCTCTTCTGATTAGAAATAGAGACTTGCATAAAATCCGTGAGAGTCTCTTCCAACTTCGTCGTGCGGTCATAGAGGTTGGGCTTTTGTTGGAAAGATCTTTCACCAACTCCTTTATCAAAGACAGGATGAGTCTGAAAACCACTACGGTTAGAATTGTTACCGTAGAAATTCGGCTTCCCTTGGCCATAGTTGTTCTGACTCCCCATATAATTCACCTTTTCCTCTTGTGTGCTAGAAGTATAAGGACAGTGCTTTACGTGATGCTCACCCCCACAAATTTCACAACTGAACACCCGGTGATGTGACTGAGAAGAGGCAGCTTTCATTAATTGTTGGGGAAGGTTGGACACTTGCACCTTGAGTGCTTCCACCTGGGCTAGAATAGCATCTTGAGAGTTGAGCTCCATTACTCCTCTGCGTGGAGCTCTATCATGTTGAGCTTCAAAATCACTGGCTGCCATGTTTTCAATCAACTCTATGGCTTCATCCAATGACTTATTTTTAATCACTCCTCCACCAGCTGCAGCATCAAGCATCACCTTTGTTTGCCCCTTCAGACCCCCAAGGAAGATGTAAAGTTGATCAACCTGTCCAATCCCGTGGTTGGGACACTTCATCAAGAGAATCTTGTATCTCTCCCAAGTTTCATGGAGTGACTCATCATTCCTTTGGCGGAAGCCTAATATGTCAATCTTTGCTTGGCTTTTCTTCACTTCAGGGAAGAACCGATCCAAGAACTTTCTTTCCACTTCAGTCCAAGTGGCAAGACTCTGAGATGGGAGGTTGGTGAGCCACTTCAATGCGTTTCCTATGAGGGAGAAACGGAACACCCTCATATACAGGCTCTCTTCTTCATTCTGGGCCACCCCTGCTGTGCCGCACAGATCATAAAAAGTGGTTAAATGGTTGTAGGGGTCTTCATTCTCTAAACCAGCAAACGCATGTTGACTGAGAAGTGTGAGCAAGGCTGGTTTAGCTTCAACTATGCGGTTGGCGTTCCTTGGCCTGGCAATACTAGAGAACACTCTTGGACCATTATTGTTGATATGATCCGCAAGAGTTCTCCTGGCAGGTTGCTCTTCTTCTGCCATGTCTTCCTCCTCTGAACTAGAAGAATGTTCGGAAAGTGAGTGAGGATTGGAAGAACTCTCTTCCAATGTCATCTGCTTCGCTAGTTGCTTTGCTCTTTTAGTTTGACCGCTAATCAGCCTAGCAGTCTTCTCAATCTCTGGAATGAAACAAAGCTCTTGAGGATTAGTCTTGCTCCTTGTACCAATAGTACCTGGCATGCACAAAATCACAAACAACTAGAGCAACTAGAAAGACCGTTAGCACCGGATAAGGAAGAAGAAAATAAAATAAAAATTAAAAATAAAATGCGAAAGAATAAAAGAATGTTTAAAGTCCACAAAATATACTAAAAATTTGCCCAATTACCGAGACACAAGTCCCCGGCAACGGCGCCAGAAACTTGTTGGCAATTTTGGCAAGTGTACCAAATCGCTCAAGTAACACAGTGATGAGTAGAGTATCGTCTCCACAGGGACTTGTGCGATAAATGGGTAATTATTAATATAATTTGTAGACTACGAATATTGAGAAATTTAAAGTAACCAAAATTAAAAGTAAATGCATAAGAATAAAGAGTAAAAAGGAAGGAAACTTGATTGGGAATTTTGTCGAACAGTTGGTATGCGCAGAGAATGGGGTTTATATCAATGGAAGGAATTGTCGGGGTTTGACTTCATTAAATCAACCTATCATGCATTACTAATCATTCCTATTTAATTAAACCTATGTTATCATCAACCCACAATTTATTCTAACCTTAATCCCTTAAGCGAAAGAACCTAAGTCCTTTGATTCCACTATCAATCCCTTGAATTAGTGTAATCAAAGTACTTGCATTAAGAATGAGGGTTTTAACGATGCCCAATCCTTTTTACCCTATCCCTAGGCATAAAAATTATTGGGTGTTCCCTTCAGTTCGCAATTCAATTGAATTTCCCAATTACAATCAAATAAAAAGAATAATGCACTCAGGTGATCAGGCTAAGAGCAAGCAATAAGTGTAGAAGAGAAACAATAACAATACTTAATTAAATAGAAACAATGTAGTAATTACATGGAAGAAGATTCAATTACATCAAACCCCAACAAAGGATGGAATTAGCTACTCATAGACATGGGGGAAGAAGAGACTGGAGAAGAGACAACGGAAGATGAATTCTTGAGCATGGAAACGGTTCCCCAATATCTCTGACCTCTTTGCCTATGAAAACCCTAAAATTCTGAACCTCTTTTCCTATCCTAGAAGGTCTATTTAAATTCAAAAATAAAAGACGCAACTTTCTGCTTTATTTCCGCTGAACGCGCCATGGCCATGGTGTCTACCATGGTCTGCCCGTGGTTGAGGCTGACTTTTATAATTGACTTCCTGAAGTCTGCCACGCCCATGGTAGCTACCACAGGTAGCCCATGGTGTACTCTGGTTGCTGAATTTGACATTTTTCTTCATTTTTCTTCCAATGTAGCTACTCATGGACTCTCCTTTACTTGATCCGAGCTTCAACAAAGTTCCTACAAAACACAAACAAACTACCCAAAGATCAAGCGTAAAAGGTATAAACTAGAAAATCCTAACTAAACTAAAATTTTATTCAAAATTTACCTAAAATGAACACAAACAAAGCTCAAAAGCATAAGAGATATCACATAATTGCCCCTAAACTACTACAAAATGTAAGTAAAGATGGCAATTATCAGCCGGCGCACAACAACCAAAACTTTTTGAGAATGATTCTCATCCTCATCTTTACTGGAGCTCTTGCCCTATAATGAGGTCTCATCTTGTGTTGGTCAGTCTAGAGCTAATTAAGAACGTGGTGTTACAAAATATTCTTTGATCTCTCATCTATTTTTTAACCTTTTTATTATGAGGGTAAGGGGTAAATTGTTATTTGAGGTTAGTGATGTTTGGACACCACTTGCAGGATTTAACAAATACTTATGTGAAAGTATTAGTTGCAACAACCTTTTTTTATAAGTAGTTTTTCTTTGCTTAATAAAGCTTCTTAGGCTTCTTTATTTTCCCTATCTTCCATATGATCTTAGTCATAATTAATTTTGCTTCTATGAATGTATCTTTTAATATTGGATGCTAGTGCATTTAAATGTTGCATTGTGTGTTGATTAATTGTATAATCTGTACTAACATGAATGTTTTGATTAATTGTATTTTTTTTAATCATGTGATTAATTGTTGAAGCATGCAAGTTTTGCACCACATTAATAAGGGGGAGTTCAAGTCAATCCCTTACCAACCTGGAAGTAGAGGTCCTGTAGAAGCAGATAAATTATTGCTGGAAAAAGCTGGTTATGTTCAAACACACAGTTATATATGGATCCCTCCTACATTATAGAAAGAACAATGTTATACTAGCTTACACTACCTTAAGATGTTTTTATGCTTACACTTAATAAGCTTGGGAAGATCCCCTTGGAACAAGACTCTTCCCTAATGGGTGATTTTATCAAGCATTTGAATAAATGTGGTTGATATAGTGTATGTAACGTGATTTGCAGCTTGTGAATGCAAAATAAATGGAAAATGAAGTTCTTTTAGTAGTATTTGTATTTCATTATGCAATAACCTCCAAGATAAATTTATCTAATGGTCATCTGTATTTTAGTCTATATTCATTGATCCACAATCTTCAAATCAATCTAAGGTCTGTATATTTTAGATTTTGGTAGAATTGATTTTGATAAATATGATTTTAAGTAAATTAATTTGTATTTGGGTAGTACAGTTTAAAAATAAATTGAGAAATTTTTGTTTGGTTGATAAAGTAATTATTTTTAAAGTATAAGTAAGATATAATTTACGAGTTTTATATCCAAAATTAATTACAAAATTTTGTTCACTGTGAAATTGGCAGATTTTGAAAACCTAAAAAGAATACCAAAAACAATACATAGCATTACAGGAATCCATCGTGCTGCAAACAACACTTTTTGTTGGTACCAAATAGGCACATAGTTATTATGTTTCAAAGTCATAAAAAGTCATAAAAAAAGTTATTATCTTTCAATTTTAAATTATGATTGATCCTTTGTACCAAAAAATTATGATTGGTCCTACTAAAAGTGTTAGTTCTATTTGATTTAAAACTTTTGTATCAAAATATCAATATAATATTTTTTAATGTGGAGTATTTTTATTTGATCATAAAATATCTTGATAATTGTCAAAAGGTGCTTTTCATTTTTCATTTATTATATTAGCATTTTTATTTCTCTTTAATTAATTATACAGTGCTGAAAATTAAAATATTCTCAATTTAAAATAATTTATTGATTAACTTAAAGATTTTAAAATCAAAAAGTTTAAATGCTTATATTTGACATATTAACTCATTGTGAAAATAATGACATTATTTCTTTTTTGGATAAATGTTCTATTTACATTTTTATAGTTTTATTGTAATGATATTACCTTTCTTTCTCTTTTTGAATAAAATACTTAAGTATCATCTATTACTCTTTTTAATGATTTTTACATTACTACTATTTTAAAAGTTATAAATGATTGCATTTGCAATCAAATGATACTATTTTTTTTAACTCAATAAAATGTTACTATTACTCTTTCTTTTATATTGATTTGATTATTATTAATTTCAGAATTAAAAGTTATTTATTAACCTATATCAATGAGACTATTGAACATATGAAATAACTAACATGAGTTGTTTCAGTTTAACCAGTGTATCAAATCTTAGCCTGCATACACAATTGTTTTAAATACTCAGAGGGAGAGTTATCATTTATAGTGGTCCTACTCAATTCAAACATGATTGTCTTTTATGAAGGATAGTGTGATTTATACCTTTTTTAATGGGACAAGCTTATGAACGATATAGAATGAATTGTAAACTTGAAGTTTCAGATGCACCTACAAATGTTCTCTCTTCTTATCACTATTTTTCGTATATGTTTTTTTCTCTCTCTTTCTCTCATGTTCGTTTTTATTATTATTGTTTACAAAACGCTAACATACTTTTAACCTTGAATGCACAGTCCAGACATACTAGCGAGTAAACTTCAAGAAAACAAACCAAATGTTGAAAAACAAATTTTAGTAGGATGTAAAATGACTTTTGTAATATTATTTTAAATGTTTAATTTGTCATTTGTATAAATATTTTTTTATTAAAAACATTTTGGAAAACACATGATTATAAATTTTTGTATAAAAATAATACCTATATATTTATTAGATGCATTTTAATTTTATTTAGCCCCTGTTTCTGATACCGACATTCTATTGATATTTAAACATGTATAAAAACGAATATGCATAAAAACGAATGTGACCCGTGCAAATGTATGGGTACCAAACTAGTTTTAATTTACTTTAGTAAATTAAAATGCTACTAAATTTACTTTTAGTAGCATTTTCTAAAGTCCAAAGCAAACAAGAGTTGAAGATTTTAATACATGACAAAGAAGGAAAAGCCTTAAACACAACCACCAATGTTGTGTTTAAGGAAGTTTTTCAAAACTTATAGTAAGTGTATAAAGAACTATCTTCCATTTATAAGGTATATTTTCCAATATAATATTAAGCATATTACTTTTTATGATGCAGACATTTTGGTCACTTCGACAATTTTTTTTATTTTTGGAAAAACAACTTCAATATTTTGGTAAGCATTATACATAAATAATTTTGGTAAAATCATAAAACAAATTGTTTCTATTTCAAATTATACAGTTTATCTTTCAATTTAGTATTTATTTAACTATAATCAAATAAATGTACATTACATACAAGTTTATGACTTTCTTGCCCAATCTGATGCTAGATTTACATAACATGATAACAATATTTTTGCTTCAATGTATGTATGTAATTTAAATTATGTGAAGGTTACTAATATTTATCCCCAAAACACTACTTTTAATATTTCATAAAATTATGCAAGTTGTTGTCAAGTCAAACTGGCCTTAGTGTTATGGTTTGATAAAAAAATATTCTCAATAAAGGTAACACAAAAATCAGGAATATATTGTGAATTAGAGATCGATTATATCTTTCATATGGTCATTGATTTTAATTTTCTTGAGGAATATCTATGATAGCAGTAAACTATTGTCAACATTTAAGGAGTTCCATTAGGATTTGCTACCATCCTTCAAGCTTGGTCATATGCAATTCTTCTTCCATGGTCTATATTGTTTACTTCCATTTTCTATCTGTTGATCTTCACAATTTGAGGTATTCCACAAAATTAATTTCATTGCAGGTTATGGATTCTTATAGAGAACAACTCTGGGATTGCTTAATCTCGATGTTATTGTCACCTCTGAGTCTCCTCCTGCACCTGCATAATAGAACTGTTTACTGATATGGTATTTAATATATTAATATTTAGTCATATTCATATTTCTTATAGGCAATTATTAGATATGTGTACTAAATTTTTTTAGCTACTATTGATTTATTGCAAATGTGTGTACAATTGTGACCTTTGCTCAGTGTTTACATTCAAGTATCATGAAGGATATTGCTTACCATGAATATAGTAGCCCAACTTCGGTCCAAGCACAGGCCATGCCAACTGCTATCAATGGAAGGTATTTATCAAGTTCTGTTGAAATTGGTAGCAAAATTAACCTATTATTAAAATGTAACTCTTATATCACGTTTGGGTTGCTGCCTAAGGAATGATTTTGGTATGTTTCCTTTAGCAAAAACAAGTTGTTTAAAATCTTGGTTGATACATCTGGTTTTTAAGCTATCATATTTGAAACACATTGCAAACTTATAGTTCATTACATATAGGATGGAACTAATTGTATTAACCATACTCTTGATTGTATTTACCATACTTTCCATTCTATTACTGATTGTGGAGTCTATGGTTGAGAAGGAACACAAAATGCTGGAATTCTGTGATGGAGCATGATGTTGGGGTGGTTAATAGGGCTCGACTAGTTTTGGGTGATTAGAAGTCAACTAATTGCAGTAGTTTGAATGTTATGCAGACTATGGCAGACAATGTAGATGTTATGTGGTCAAAGTCCCTTGTTGGTTTTCTAAAGTGTAATACAAATGTTTGTTTTTTGAAATAAGAATGCAAAACAGGTTTTGGATGTTGCTTAAGGGATGAAACTAACCATTTTGTTTTAGCCAAAACATCATAGATCAATTTGGTTCTGGATGTGTTGGAAGGAGAAGCTTTGGCTATGTTAAAGCATTGTTGTGGCTGGTTGAATTGGATTTTCAACATGTTATTCTTGAGACAGACTGCTGGTGCTATATCAATGATGTTGGTGATAATGTTTCTGAATATGGAGCTCTTATTAATCACATTAGGAAACTTTTGGGACATTTGGGTTTAAAATTTATTTTGTTAAGAGACAAGAGAATATGGTAGCACATACTCTTACTAGGAATTCTGTTGTCAATCCTAGTAATCATCATTTCTATATTGTTCCACAATGTATTCACAATGCTATTATAATTGAGATGAATTGATTGTGTTGCTTTAAAAAAATATGTTTTATGTTATTTATTTGTCAACAAAAGATTTTATCTTATATTAAATGATATCCTAAATTTAAATATTTTGTAAATGTCTTTTTGTATTGTGGCATGGATATTATTTTGAAATTATATTATGATGATTTGTGTCATAAAACACATAATTGATTAAAACTTTGAAATAAATTTTGATAACGTTTCTCTTTAATGTCATAACTTTGTTGTCAGGTTAGAGACTATTTGTTATTTGTATCTTTATTAGTGATTAAGTATATGTCCAGTGTAATTTCGCTTTTTATAATTTAACTTTATGTTCAAATGTGTTTGACTATTATTTATTGTAATGCTTCACTTTGAGTTAATTGTTGAAAATTGTGAGTGATCCCATGATGAGTTATAAATATTAGACTCTTTGGTCTTATTCATTTGAGAAAATTACACTCGTCCCCATGTATTTTGCACTTATTACACTCAACACCCCTCTGTTGAAATGCATTACTTTTTTTTTTTGAAGTATGAAATGCATTACTTTGAAACCTCCTAAGCCAACAACATTAACTGACAGTGTTAATTTTGGTTCAATCCTCAAATTTACATACATTAACCGTTTAACTTAATGGTTGACTAATGATGTTTGTATTGTGACGAGATAAAAATTAACATTTAGCAATTAAAAAACAATTTAATTAATTAAAATATAAAAAGACAAAAGAAATATATGTATGTAAAGTTGAGAATTGAACTAAAATTACAGATTTTTTTAAATCTAAGGAATAAAATCGCAAAAAAAAAAAATAGGGGACTAAAATCACGGATATTAAGAAATTAAAAGGGATCAAAATTGCAATTTAGCTTTATTTAATTAAATTATTAAATAATATTGATAATGAAAACTAATGTAATGTTATTTTTAAATTATATTAATAGATATTTATTATTTGGATTTATGACATTAATCAACTTATGATGAGTTGGGTTCACAGTTAAGGAAATAGCTTTGACACATTTTATTGTTTGTGAATTTGAGATGAAAGACATGAATTTGGAAAAAAAAAAGTGTTGTCTTGTTCTTCATTTTAGTGTAGTGATATAATATAAGGCCTTGTTGTGTTCACATCTTCGTGTGTAAAATTATCTTGGTCAGTGACAATCATGCACTGCGAGCAGGATTGGTCTCGACCCATTGAGTTAGGGGACACTCATGATTTCTGACATAGGATAAAAATAAAAACCCAACTCCTTATATAATTGCTTTGTGTACTATCAACATTTTATACTTATGCATGAATGTAAAATGTAAAATGTAAAATTCATCAATCACTCGTGATAACGCAATGTTTAATTGCAAATTAAATTAGCTAGTTTATAAGCTTTTAGTTTTTCAGCTCCTAATTTATAGTTTATACTTTATAATAAACTTTCAGTTAGCTTATAAACTAATTTTACCATACATAGCCGTCTTCCTTGTTCTGGTTGGGTCTTAGCATCTTGGTAAACGAATGATGGGTTGGCAGCCATAAGGTGGTTGTTGGAGGAGACTTTAGAACCATATTTAATGGTTAGTCTTTATGCACATGGGTCGTAGAGTTTTGGACTGATGAGCTTGTGGACGAGGTTGTGTTCAATTTAATTTGGAGGTGAATGCTTTGATTGGTGATTTTTCAAGATGTAGAGGGACCAAGGTAATTGAGTCTCTCAGCCTTGAGATATCAGAACCTCTACAGTGACTCATAAATTCTTTGCCAAAATATCTTTAATTTGGTTTATTAGGATTAGCAAGATCTTAACTAAGAGCAAAACCAAAAAGTAAACAAGTAAATGAAAAAACCCTTCAATTCAATTACCTATTCTCGGCCTATCAAGTGATGAGTAAAAGATTAATCAATCTATAGATTTAACCCATTAAACTGAAACGATCAAATGACCACGAGGTCTTCTTGGTTATGGTCACCCCACTAGATTTTTCAATAAAAAAAGGTTGGCAAAACCTAGTTGGAGATTGCTAGATAATGTTTCATCCACTCAGGAAAAAAAAAAAAAGATAATGTTTCATCCCTTTTCTCAATTATCTTGCATGCTCACGTTTCCTAAGAAATTTAGAACATCTCCAATAGGTTTTAGCAAATAAGCAACACTGCAATAATATCATTTAGAGGAGAAGAATATAAAAAACAAAATGAACCAAGTTTCTTCTATAAATAAATTTAATTTATACACCTCAATTTTTATAAAAGTTGGAATGCATATTTGAATTTAACTTAGGAAAAAAATTTAATTTATTTTATCTTCTTATTTTCTCTCTTATATTGAAAAGTTTGTCTAAACATAATTGCATCACCTCTTATATGCAATTATGTTTAGATAAACTTTTCAATATAAGAGATTGACTTCATATTTTACCGTTTTGATTGAAGCTTCTCAACAGAGAACATTCCATTATTGTAAGGAATGTCAACATAGAATAGTGCCATGTTGGACATTTTGTCAATATATGATACTATTCATTAGTCAGCAGAATGGTAAAATCTGCTATCTTTGGTACAAAGAGAAAATCAGGAACAACAACTGTTGCTACCAGGTCAAGTTTTCTATTTCCGTATCTGGGAAGAAGTAATGGAAGCTTCCAAAGAACGTTAAGGTAAAACCATAAGTTAAATGATACACAAACTGAATATATGTAGGGCCAACTCCATGTAACATGGTTTTGAGTTGTCCTTTTTCTTTTGGGTTTTGTTTATTGGAAGCACCATCAAACAAATAGTGAATAAGCATTATCTGCAGTTTTTAAAGTCAATGGAATGGAACATATTCGTTAATTATACCTTTGGAATTTGGATACTTGAAGAGAGAGGGACTCTAACGACTAATTAACACTCAAAGCAAAGATGGCATCTTCCCTTTGGAATCCACTACACTTTCCTTTTCTGCTTTTTTCTTTTTCTTTCCCTATAAATTTCGAGGTGCTTCTCTTGTCTTCAAAATTTTGCATATTTAGAGCTTACTTGCTTCTGACCCTTTGGTTGTCCCAAAACTATTTTATTTGCTTCTTGTCATAAGCCAAGTACCTGGAAATTGGCGAGTAAGTTTCTTTTCTTTGTCATATTCCTTTATCTTGCTTAATCAACTTCATATCTTGTTGGGCATTGGAGAGCCTTTGGATTTGGTACTTCACCATAACATCAAATAACAAAATGGTTTGAAAAATTTTAAGAATTGAGAATTTCTGGTGAACCTTGTATATTCATATGGATGTTGGTTTAAAACAATAATAATAATTTGTTTGTATGACTTCTCCATGTCAAGTTGTGGATTTGATTTCTTGTGGCCAAGTTGAATGGTGTTGTGTGATCTATGTAGCCAACTTCACCTTGAGTTTAGGCTTTGTTGTTGTTGTTTTTGTTTTTGTTTTGATATTTATCAAGTGAAAGATATCAAAGACCCTATTTTTAGATTAGTATTATACAGTTTTCAAATTGAAATTATGCATTATGATCCTTGACCATTACTTAAATTTGCTTAATTTAAGGGTCGAACAATATATTTTCCGTGGCTGGTGGAAAATTAACACATGATTAATTCCTTGTTTTGTCTCCTTGTCCCTCTTTCCAAGGAATGTTAATCTTGCCTTTTGCTTTCTTCTGAAGTCTTTGCCCAATAAAATGGGAGCAATACTGTCTTGTATTGGTAAGTCAAGCAAGAAAATGTGCTTGGATGACAAGCTTGAAAGGAAAATAGCTGAAATGAGAAGATATAAATTTGGACAAAGCAAATTGAAATCAGTTGATAGTGTAGTTATGCTGTTCCCTATGTTCAAGGAGAGACTGAAAACATTAAGAGGAATGTTTGAACAGTATGGTAAGTTTCAAAAACATCCCAAACATTCTTTTCTTTATAAAACACAGCTCTTAGTTTTTGATAGAAAAGTAACATCCTTTATGTTTATATATCTTTCACAGATGAGGATTCTAACGGATCTATAGAACCCAACGAACTAAGAAAGTTCTTAGAACATCTAGAACTTCATCTTAAAGAGCAGGAGATTGATAATCTTTTTAAGTACTGTGATCTTGATGAAAGCAAGGGCATACAGTTCAATGAGTTTATAGTTCTTCTATGCCTCATCCATCTCCTAGCAGAACCTTCATCCTCTGATAGTGTACTCATCTGAAACTTAAAATTATGCTTTCTTGATCTTGAAATTGATATATCTATTTAAAGTCTGTAATCACTATATAATGATTGTATTTTTTTCTCAGTCATCCAAAGCAGGGCTAGAACAGGTTGGAGAAATTTTTAATACCATAGTTGAGGTCTTTGTGTTTTTTGATCAAAATGGTGATGGGAAGCTTAACCAAAAGGACATGGTCAAGACACTGAATGAAACTAATCCTCGGGAGAGATCCCCGGCGCGCATCTCTAAACAACGATTTCGTATTATTTACTTCACTTTCATTGCTTCTTCTATAGCATGATCTGTTGTTTCATCTCTCCATCCTCATTTGTATGTTACCCTTTTGACTTCTCTTCTCTGATTTTGTCTTCCTTGCAGAAGAAATGGACTGGGACAAGAATGGTCAGGTCACATTCAGGGAGTTCCTTTTTGGTTTCATTAATTGGGTTGGGATTGATGATGAAGAATAGATGCATGAAAAGAAAAATGCAGAGAGGAATGCCTGAAGTTAGATTCAATAGATTGTGTTGAATGTGTGTGAGCTTGAGTTTTCTCATTTTCTAAAGATTGTGTTGGAGAAATTTATACTCTTTGCTTGTGGAACTGTAAACTAGAAAAATTGGAAGCATGAATAGAAATACATAATTTTTGCAATGCTTCAGCATAAAGATACACTGTCACTGATACATAAAGCTTCTTTTATATACAACCTAGTATAGATAGTAAGCAGATAGAATAGATAAAAACATGGAGACAAAAAGAAGATAGAGCTTTCTATATATTACAAAAATTTCAGTTCCCATTAGGTAACTCCAATGTCTTCTACAACTTCTTACTGTATTCCTAGAGCTTGGATTCTCTTAATCATTGACAAAGAACAATCATTTCTTTCTCTCCATTCTTCCCTGCTCTCCTTGTTGTTCTGGACAAGTAATTTGTCATTGCCATCAAGGATGCTTACAATTTGTCTCATGCTTGGTCTTAACTGCGGGTTACAACGGGTGCAAGCAATTCCTAACCTTACCAATCTCATCAATTCTTGGTCATTGTACTCTCCGTTGAGTCTTATGTCAGCTAATTCCTTCAATGGCCTTTTTCTCATCTCAAATTCATGAACCTTCTTCACCAAAAGCACCTCTGGCTGCCTGAAATCCACTGCCATTTGTCCACTAACAACTTCAAGCACCACCACACCAAAACTATAAACATCAGCCTCAGTGGTTGCTTCACCTGATTCAACATATTCCGGTGCCATGTAGCCGAAAATCCCGCGAACCGACTTTCTAGTATCAGTGACCACATGATGACCATGCTCATTCCTTGACAAAAATTCAGCTAGAGCAAAAGAGGTGAGTCTTGGGTTCATATCTGGTTCAAGAATGACAGCTGAAGAGGTAATGTTTCTGTGGATCACTTGTTCATCCCATTCCTCATGTAGATAGAGAACTGCAGAGGCCAGTGCTTTCACTATGTTGTACCTGTGGTGCCATTGGAGGACAGAACCCCCACTTCTGCTTCCATTGCTATGATGCATAAGCCGTTGGCTGAGAATTCTACTTGCTGAGTAATCATAAATAACAAGCATCTCTCCTTGCTCAGTGCACCATCCTCGAAGCTGAACCAAATTCCTATGGCGAAGCCGTCCTAGATTCCGGAGTTCATTGGAGAATCTATCACGCAATGCAGGACACGTCTTCAACCCAAGGCGTTTCACCAAAACATGGCACTTGTCATCAAGGATGCCATGGTAAGCAGTTCCAAAGTCTAGCTCAGCCACCCTTCTTGAATCTGAGAAGTTATCTGTAGCAGAAACAATCTCCTTGAATGATATTTCCCTTGGAGCTTCAACCACAGGAAATGGTTGCTGGTGGTTCATGCTCTTAGAAGAGATGATTTCACTGTTTTTGTACTCAGCAGTGACATACACAGTTTCACCTGCGGCTGTGACATAGTTTGATGAAGTATAGTTGGTGATTATGCTAGCATTATCTGTGGAGGAGCTAGTGCCACTTGTGCTGCTAGGACTATGACTAGCATTAGATGGAGAAGACAAAGAGATGTATAAAGGGTGGGAGAGGAAAGAAGGGAGTGATGGTAATTTGAAAGAAATGTCAGAAAGTGCTTCCACAACCCATTTCATGCTTGGCCTCAATTGAGGGTCATGGAGTGTGCATAGGAGGCCTATGTGAATGAAATGCTGCATCTCTGAAAGCTTGTAGGATCCATCCGGTAACCGAGTATCAACCGCTTCCAGAAGCTTCCCTTCATCAGAAAGCCTTCTAACCCAGTCAAGCAGGATGATTTGTTCATCTGGGTGTGTGAGATCAATTGCTCTCCTTCCAGACACCACCTCTAGCACAACAATCCCAAAGCTAAAGACATCAGATTTGGAAGTACCATTGCCTGGTTTCTGCAAGCTTTCAGGTGGAAGATACCCAATTGTGCCACCAATTCTTGATGTCTCTCCCAACCTGAAATGGCCACTTTTGGTTGCTATTGTTGTTTTCCTATTGTTATACTTATACTCATACTCAAGCTCATGTTCTAGCCACCTTGCCATGCCAAAGTCACCCAACCGAGCATTGTAATGGGAATCAAGCATCACATTGCTGGTCTTAACATCCCTATGAATGATTTGAGTCTCTAGTTGCTCATGGAGATAGTACAATGCTGCTGCCAAACCTTTCACAATCTTCCCTCTTTGTCCCCATTGAAGAGGCTCAGCCTTCAAATTCTCATGCCTGCGAAATAGTACACGGTCAAGGCTTCGGTTAGGCATGTAGTCATAAACAAGATGCAACTGATCTTCATTCACACACCAACCCCTCAACCTCACAAGATTCTTGTGGCGAAGATCAGCCACAGCTGTTAACTCTGCTGCAAAACTCTTCTCAAATTGCTTCCCTTTCTCTGCCAGACAGCACTTCACAGCAACCTCAGTTCCATCACTTGGCAAAACAGCTTTGTAGACTCTGCCAAACCCTCCACTCCCTAGAACTTGGTCTTCACTGAAACCATTGGACCCTATGAACAACTCTGCATAACTGAAAATTCTGGGGTTGTCCCTGCCAATGTTGACAGAAACTTGCACACCTTCCATGTCATGAAACAACACACCAGAGTTGTTCTTCTCTTTGAACTCTCCCTTTTGGCAAACTCTCCACCACCCTGAGTCGTATAACTTGCCCAAAGAATCACGAAGCAAAGCAATAACTTGTCCCCCACAAGCCCTTTGAGGCTTTTTGGCCTCAACTTGTTGTTTCTTTGGTGTTTGAAAGGGTTCTTCTTTGACACCCTTTTCAAGTGGCACCACCATTTCACCAGAATTTGGTGGTAAAATTATGCATAAGCGATTCAGCTGCATGGCTGTGGTTTAGGTGAAGGATTTGTGAGAGAACAAGGTACTATTTGAACATGAATATTTGAACTTGGAAGTTGGAATTGAAGAAGATATTGAAGAGGTCCTTTGGTATTTGATTATGACATTTAATTATTGTTGGAGGTGGGGGTATATGTTTCAACGCGTTTAGTTTGAATAAGTTGAATTTTATACAGCTATTGGCCAAATTGGAACCAACTTACTCCTCTAAGGCCATGTCAATGTTTCTTAGAGACATTTATTTAGTATTTTTCTTTTTGGGAATCTTGATTTGTTTCTTGATCTTCTAAAAAATTGAACTAGTGGTGGTTTCATATCTTGACATTAATGTGAAACAAGAAAGTCGGATGTTTTTCCGTGACACATCTAGAAAGGAACGGAAAAGATAAGACTGATATGCCTTTTAATTTAAATGGATGTCACCGTCAAAGTTCCAATATGCATTTCTTAACTTCTACTTGTATAAGGATAGGTGATAATTTTTGACTTATATGGATATCACTTAATATCTATCTGAACTTATTTATGAATTAAGATTTAGTGACAAACTTTCTATATTATCATTTACTTATGAGTTTATCTATCTATCTATCTATATTTATACTAGTATTATATCTAAATGAGTTTATCTATCTATCTATCTATCTATCTATATTTATCTATCATTTACTCCATGAACTTATTTATTTTTCATTTACTCCATGAACTTATTTATGAATAAAGGTTTTTGTTCTTTTTTTCCAAAATTATCAATATTAACTCAATTTTTATATAATCCTGAGTTATAATAGACACTTTTCTATTATTACTTTTCTTTTTTTAGAGATCTATTATTACTTTTCTTAAAAGATTAATTAATAACGATATGATTGAATCACGCTATAAATACACGTCGATTAAGTGAATAAAAAAAGAAATCATTTTCAAATAAAGTGTGTATATTAAGTGGCGTGCAAAAGCATTTTTTATGAAAGAAAAAAAATCTCTTTTTCAGCGCACGTATAGGGCATGGAGACAAAAGTTGTACATTATTAATAGTATCAAATTCTTGAAAACAGACAAAATTGTGCAACTATTAGGTTGAATTTAGGTGAACTCCGCAAATCAGTAAAAAACATTCCTAAAAGAAAGGGCCAAAAACACAACAGAACCGCACCAACCAACCAGCATTAGAAAATGGAAAAATACTAGCTAAACTCACAGTTTAGGGTTTAGGGTGCTAGTAAAGGAGAAAACTTAGATACACTACAATAAATACTATTCCCTCTTATCTTTTTTATAAGAAACAAATAATTAAATCATCAAGACCAATAAAAATAATTAAGTTAGTTAGTTATAACTAATAATGTCATAAATTTTAATTGTATTCCAAAAGTACCCCTTAAATTGATTGATTTAAGTAGTTGTTACATTAATGACATTGCACCTTCACCAATAAGTGTAACTTGTATTATTAATAGATCAATAAATGCATGAAAAATGAGTAGGCATAATGAATTTCACAAGATGAAGGGTAAAAAAGAAAACTAGCAATTAATACATCTTAAAGTGGGTTTATGTTTCTTATAAATAAGACAAAAAAAGAACATCATTTTGTTTCTTATAAAAAAGACCGGAAGGAGTATTAGTGTTGTTCTCAAATTATATTTGGAGTTTCACCTCGATAATACGCGATGATATTTAATAGATTCCTTTATTTCGTGTATTACTGAGATGAAACTCCAAATTTGATTAAAGAACAACACCAACAGTACCTATGATACTGTGTTTAAGTTTTTTTCCTAATAAATGTGACTTCATTTGATAAGAATGTGATTTCAATTGATAAAGAACCATTACCGGCTAAGTGTATTGCTAACAGCTCAACACAACCATGCACAAAGAAAATGAAACCCATTATATAAATTCACATATTAATCTCGTTATCAATTAAATATAAACAGGTTTAAGTCCAATTGGTTGTCACAATAGCGACTGAGGCAACGACGAAATCGAAATCAAATCTAATGACCTCATTCACCTATATATCCTTATCCTCAACTTATTGGTATATATTTTCCCCATAAAGTTAGTAGTATTAGGTAGGGAGATACCTTCTCCCCTTGCCTCGCTATATTTAGGGAGAAACTGGCGCAACTCATAAATGAGGTATATGAAAGCAAAAGGAAACCTATGAGAGCATGAAATGAACAAATGGGTTTTGAATTAGACAAAATTTAGATGCATGATAGGCTATGTTGGACAAAACTGGCTGAAAAGTTAATTGAAAGTTAAAAAGTTAGTTGATAACTGAAAGTTGTTAAACTAGTTTATTAAATCATAAGTGTTCGGTAAAATTACCTATTGAAGTGACTAAAAAATGTAGAATGACATAAATGAACATATTTATATGATATATTTATATAAATTTCAATTTTATTTTATAGATAAAGATATATTTTGAAGTGTTATAATTTTAATTTTTTAATTAATTTTAAACTCTTGTAATTTTTATTTATAAATAAATTATTTTTATTACTTTTTTAATTTCAATTATTACATTTTTTTCCCTTAAAAAAAATTATTACATTTTTTTCATATTAAGTATTCTACTATTAATCTTATACTATATCTTAAAATATTTTTAATCAAGTTTAAAATAAAGTAAAAAAAACATACACTTAAGTACACATTATACCTTTATTATGTTAATTAGCTTAATAGTTAAAATAAATAATCTAATATAAAATAATTCAAAATATAAAAAATTAAAAATATATCATTTATCATTGTCAATTTCTTGAAGTATAATGTTGAAATAATAAATTAAATATTATAAATAGTACAATGGTTAAAATAAAGAGTGTAATATAAAAAATATAAAATATAGTAACAAAAATAAAATAAAACAAATAAATAATAAAACCTTGTTTTATTTAAAAAGGGTAATAAGGAAAATTAATAACTATTTTAAAGATAAAAAGGGAATAAAATATAAAAAGTTAGAAGCTAGAAGCTAGTGTTTTAAAAAATGCTACTTCAAGTAGCGTTTCAAAAAATGCTATAAGCTATTAAAAAAAGCTTGTTTACCGAATAGTCAAGTAAGCTTTTCAGCTAGTAAAAAAAGCTAGAAGCTAGTTGAAATGTCTTGTCGAATATAGCCTTAGTAGTGGGGTTAGAGTAGATACATGAAAACTTATGTTTCATCTTTGCTGTCACCATTGTATACACAAGTTTTATTTTTTCACATTACTATTTTTTGGGTTATCAGTAACACACATGATGCTTTGTTGAAAGCAAGAGTGAAAATAAATTAGATCAAGCTTTGTAAGGCTAAATTTAATATATATTTTTTTTAAATCTAAGGTTTGAATTTAATTTAGGCTTAATTACAATTTTTACTCCAAACTTTTTACTTTATGGCGAATTTTACCCCCAACAAATTAATTTGACGCATTTTACCCCAAACTTTTTTAAAAATTTACAAATTTTACCTTCTACTATTGTGCTAATGTGACATGATGACATAAGTGTAAAACGTGGAGGTAAAATTCACTAAAAATTAAAAAATTAAGGGTAAAATTTGTCAAAAAGTGAAAAAGTTAGGAGTAAAATTCGCTAAAAAATAAAAAGTTGAGGGGTAAAAAGTACAATTATTTTAGCATGCCAGATCAACAAAATGGTAGAAGGTAAAATTTGTAAGTTTTTTAAAAAGTTAGGGGTAAAATGCCCCAAATTAATTTGTTGGGGGTAAAATTCATCAAAAAGTAAAAAAGTTGGAGGTAAAAATTACAATTAAGTCTTAATTTATTTGCTTAACATGACTTGACCTTAAAAGCTCATTTAAGACATTTTGTTTTGGTTAATAAAGGTAGTATCTAAATACGTTAATAAATCTAAATCTTTGAATATATCAACGGGATTAATTTTTTTTTAAATAGAACATTAAGTATATATTTTCAAAATAATAATAATAATAATAATAATAATAATATTATTATTATTATTATTATTATTATTATTATTATTATTATTATATTTTGTGTATTTAGTTAACAAAGTTAATTAATTAAAGGACATTTTTAACGACTTAAAGCTAGTTTTGTAATTAAATTGATTTTTTTATTTTTAAAATTACTCCGAGTTCTTTAGGAAAAAGGCTTAACATAACCTAAATGTAACTTATGGTATGTTTGGTTTAAGAAACAAAAAGATTAGAAAGTTAGACAATTTTGTAGATTGTTTGGTGAGAAAGAAAATGAAAGGGAAAAAAATTAAAATTTCTCTTTCATCTAGTTTGGTTGTAAAAAAATGAAAAAAAAAAAAGAGAAAATATGTATATAAAATGACAAATATTCTTAATAAAAATATGTTATAATATTGATATTTTAGTGCATGTTTGAATAAACTTTATGAACATGCTTTTAGGTGCTTAATGTATTTTGGAGAAGGATACTTGTTCTTACCAGATTTGGTAAGTCTTCTGGTGTGGTGGCTCTGTCGGGATCTCCTTGATGTACGGTGGGGGTGTACATGCAAAGACACTCCGACACTCACGTTAGAGGCACAGAGGTAGGAGGTAGGTATCACTAAAAGATGTAGAATTTCGTACCTTAATAGGGGTGAATTACTTTGTATTTATAGAAGGTAAATAGATAGATTTGATAGGGTTATTTTTTGTCAAATCTTATCAAATCTCATTAATTATGATAGAGATAGGTTTATCTTCTATCATTATCTTTTATCTTAATTTTTTAGTATCTTATCTTTTAGTAAGATATACTTTCCGTTATAACTGCTTTGGTCTGAGTCTATCTTACTCAGCCTGTCCCTTGACTCTGTGTTGGGTCGAGTCTGAGTAGTACATATGCCCCACAAGCTCTGAAGTAGGTTGTAAGAGCTTATAAGATGTTTTTACATAGTCGAGCTTCATTATGCCCTGACAACTGATCATACTAGTCGAGTTGCAGGTACTTTGAGCTCGTGGTTGATCTGAGGATGCTTAAGGTGTTTGGCCGAACTCAAGATGCTCTAAGCGTGAGGCCGAGCTGAAGATGCTCTATAGGCTTAAGGCGTAAGGCTGAGCTAAAGAGTCTCGGGTGGCGAGGCCGAGTTGAAGATGCTCAAAGCACAAAATCGAGTCGAAGATGCTCAAGGCGAGTGATCAAGATGAGGATGCTTTAGGCACGAGGCCGAGCTGAAGATGCTCTAGGCTTATGACCCAAGGTTGAGCTAATGATATCCAAGATGGCATGGCCGAGCTGAACATGCTCAAGTCTCGAGATGCAGATGAAGACTCATAAAGTACAAGGCCGAGTTGAGTATTAGATAATTGAGGCTAAGTTTGTTGATTTGAAGATACTCTAAGTGGAACTGGCCGAGTGTAAGGTACTTAAGGCCAAGTTGAAGTCACTCGAGGAAGAATTGGCCAACGGCATTGGAAATGCTCGAGGAAATTTAAGACACTCGAGGATTTTTGAATGATTTCCAACTAGTCATAGTGTATTTTTGTTGTTGACCATTGGAGGTGATTTTGTCCGTGTTTGGATTTGATAATTCAAATGTTAGTGTCCCACTTTCCTCTTTTGCGTATTGTAAGGTTGGGTGGTATTCGACTCTGGGTCCCTTGAACTGTGTGCCATTCGGTAGGTCCCAATCATTAATTGGTCAAGCACCTTCTTAAGGGGCCTTGCCAAGACTAAGTAGTGCTTATGCCCCCAAAGCTTCGAGTCATGGCAAGAAATGTGATACTAGTAGAAGTACCCTGCCTTGGGTTCCTTGAACCGAGTGTTGGTCATTTAATTCATGCTGGGATGTTTAACGATCAACCGGAATGCCCTTAGGGTCAATCTAGGATGTCAAGTGAAGGTCAGACTCGGCTTGTCATTAGATCAAGCTGGAATGCGTAGTCGTCATCTTAGTTATTTTAGATCAGGTTGGATGAATGGTCAAACCGAAAGCCGGGTAGGTCTAGGTGAAATGCTGAATCGTCAACTTTGTCATTTTTAGGTCAAGTTGGATGAATAGTCAAACCGAAATGTCGAGATGGGTCATCTCTCATCCTGTCATTGGATCAAGCTTGAACGCCTAAGTGATCAACTCGAGGGGAAAGCCAGAATGTTGTGTGGCTCTCAACTTGTCTTTGGATCGAGTTGGAACGCTAAAAAGGTCAGACTGGAATGCCGAGAGGTTAAGTTGGAATGCCGAGAGGTCAGTCTGGAATGCCGAGAGGTTAGACCAGAATGCTGAGAGGTCAGTCTGGAATGCCAAGAGTCATACCAGAATGTCGAGAGGTAAGTCTGGAATGCCGAGAGGTCAGACCAGAATGCCGAGAGTCAGACTAGAATACTGAGAGGTCAGACTGGAATGCCAAGAGTCAAACTAGAATGCCTAGAGGTCAGTCTGGAATGTCGAGAGTCAAACCAGAATGCTGAGAGTCAGACTAGAATGCTGAGAGGTCAGACTGGAATGCCGAGAGGTCAAACCAGAATGCCGAGAGGTTAGTCTGGAATGCCGAGATGTCAGACCAGAATGCCGAGAGGTCAAACCAGAATGCCAAGAGTCAAACTGGAATGCCGAGAGGTCAGTCTGGAATGCCGAGAGGTTAGACTAGAATGCCGAGAGGTCAGACCAAAATGCCAAGAGTCAGACCAGAATGCCGAGAGGTCAGTCTGGAATGCCGAGAACTCTTACTGGAATGCCGAGAGGTCAGTCTGGAATGTCGAGAGGTCATACCTGAATGTCGAGAGGTCAGATTGAAATGCCGAGAGGTCAAACTAGAATGCCGAAATGTCACACCAGAATGCTGAGAGGTCAGTCTAGAATGTCAAGAGGTTAGACCAGAACTCCGAGAGGTCAGACTGGAATGCTGAGAGTTACACCAGAATGCCGAGAGTCAGACCAGAATGCCGAGAGGTCAGACTAGAATGCCGAGAGTCAAACCAGAATGCCGAGAGGTCAGTCTGGAATGCCGAGAGGTCAGATCAGAACGCCGAGAGGTCAAACCAGAATGTCGAGAGGTCAGACTAGAATGCCGAGAGGTCAAACCAGAATGCCGAGAGGTTAGTCTAGAATGTCGATAGGTCATACTGGAATGCTGAGAGGTTAAACCAGAATGCCGAGAGGTTAGTCTAGAATGTCGAGAGGTCAGACCAGAATGCCGAGAGGTCATATTGGAATGCCGAGAGTCAAACCAGAATGCCGAGAGGTCAGTCTGGAATGCAAAGAGGTCAAACCAGAATGTCGAGAGGTCAGACTGGAATGCCAAGAGGTTAAACCAGAATGCCGAGAGGTTAGTCTAGAATGTCGAGCGGTCAGACCAGAATGCCGAGAGGTCAGACTAGAATGCCAAGAGTCAGACTGGAATGACGAGAGGTTAGACTGGAATGCCGAGAGGTCAGACCAAAATGCCGAGAGTCAGACTAGAATGCTGAGAGGTCAGACTGGAATGTCGAGAGGTCAAACCAAAATGGCGCGGGGTCAAATCGGATGCAGAGAGTCAAATAGGAATGCCGAGAGGTCAACCGAAATGTTGAAATATCTAACAGAATACCGAGAGGTCAAACCGGATGCCAAGAAGTCAAACCGAAATGCCGAGAGGTCAAACCAGAATGCCGAGAGGTCAAACCAGAATGCCTTATACAAACTTTTAATTTCTTAAGTCCGTGTCCTTATGTCATGCACACGTTAACTTTTTTCCAAGCCAATATAAATTTGCATGTTAGCACATATATGGTATGGCTTATGGCTTTTAAGATGGCATAAGATTTATAACATGGCATGGTACAAAGAGAAATAGTGTGACATAGCTATTGCATTATTATAATATAAATGTCATGGCATATTAAAGAGAAATAGCGTGGCACCTTTAGTATGAATACTTTAGCATTATCATATCTAAAAATTGCCATAATAAGAAAAGGTGTAGTACCTTTAAGGTCTTAGCATCCACATATTTTAGTATGGTATATTGCCTTATGATGGCATAATGAGATGGCTTAATCGTGATGTGCCCAAATGTGGTGTAATAATTGAATTTAGTGGTGTGAAGAGTTGCAGGCGCATTACCTCTTTCATACCCAATCTATAGATGTTTGTCATGGCCGAAAGGAATGTCAGACAAGCCGTAGTTCCCAATATCGCCTTCGTCGGTTGATCCGTGACTGACCAAGCTCCAAGCTCGGCACTTTGTGAACTCTTATTTCAATGTAGCAACATAGTGCAAAAACACGTCCCGATCATCCTTTACGGTGATGACGATTCCGGACTGACAACTTGCACCGGATATGAAAGTGCAGATTGAATCTCGGATTTGGTAACGTGTGAAAATTAGATTGATTTGTGTGATCGGGTAGAGTTTTACCGGGATCCACGGTGGGCGTCAAATATTCTTACCAAATTTGGTAAGTCTTCTGGTGCGGTGGCTCCGTCGGGATCTCCTTGATGTACGATGGGGGTGTATCTGCAAAGACACTCCGACGCTCAAGTTAGAGGTGAAGAGGTAGGAGGCAGGTATCACTAAAAGGTGCAGAATTCCGTACCTTAATAGGGGTGAATTGTTTTGTATTTATAGAAGGTAAATAGATAGATTTGATATGGTTATTTTCCTATCAAATCTAGTTAATTGTGATAGAGATAGGTTTATCTTCTATCATTATCTTTTATCTTAATCTTTGAGTATCTTATCTTTTAGTAAGATATACTTTCCGTTATAACTGCTTTGATCTGAGTCTATCTTCGTTTACTCGGTCGGTCCCTTGACTCGGTGTTGGGTCGAGTCCAAGTAGTACAATACTTTTTTGTATCTTTTACTCTAAACATATATTTGAAAGGACTTCAATGGTATTCTAAATATAACCTTAATTTTTTCATTCATTAAAGTAACTTTCTCACCTCTTTCTTTATTTCTAAGGAAAGTAAAAAAAATGTGAGTCATAATTAATTTTTTTATCATATGTTTCTCTTTAAAGAGAAACCAAACAAAGGAAGGAACATCTAATTTATAGTACGTTGATTTAAAGAAGAAAGTGAAAGAACAAAAAGGAAATAAAAGAAAATAAGATAAATTTATAGATTATTTGATAAGAAGATGAAAGAAAATAATTTTATATTATATAATATGACAAAAATGTCTCTAAAAAAATAAAATGTGTATATAAAATAAGGGTATTTTTGTCTTTTAGTTATAAACACCACTTTTCCTAAAGATCCCCTTCGATTTGGAAAGATTAGATATATAGGTGGTCTCACGAGATTTTTTTTCCTTCCTCTATTTTTTAAAGGCTAAATTGTAATTTTGGTCACCCTAGATTTCCAAATTCATGATTTTGGTCCTCTAGTTTTTAATTATAACATTTGGTCCCCTAGTTTTACAAATCGATGATTTTGGTCCCCCTGTTAGATTATTAACTAATAATTGTGATTAGTAGAGTTATTAATTTAATTATAAATTAATTAAAAATTATTAATTATTAAAAAACTTTAATAAAAGATTATTAACCCTAACCTCTTCTCCTCAACCTCTCTACCCCAACCCATCTTCCTCAACATAAACTTTAATTATAATTTTTTTAATAATTAATAATTTTTAATTAATTTATAATTAACTTAATAACTCTATTAATCACAATTATTAGATGGACCAAAATTGCAATTTAGTCTTTTTTAAAATGTTATTAGAGTAATAATCTAACAGGGGGACCTAAATAGCCAATTTGTAAAATTAGGGAACCAAATGTTACAATTAAAAATTAGGGAGACCAAAATCATGAATTTAGGAAACTAGATTAATCAAAATTGCAATTTAGCATTTTTTAAATGGTACCAAACTATAGAAGAAAAGAAATGTTTAATACTTTTCGTCCGTCTCCTTTTTTTTTTTTCTTCCCACTGTGTTTCGTGCATTTTAAGTCTTTTTCATTCTTCGTCCTTTCGTTCCTTCCTCTTGATTATAAAACTTGCCCTAATCCAAAACATATTTTTAACCCATAATAGTATTTTATTTTTCGGGTGAAGATATGTTAAAAAAAAAAGGGAAAAAACTCTGCCCCAGGAAAAAAAAAATCTAGTAAAAACTGTACATGTTGTGGGAGTGGGACAGTCTTCTGGTCCATGGTCCTCCGCTGACGACGAGGCAAAAGTTGGCCTTAAGAAAAAAATGTCAATTAAAATGCACCATGCCTTTGGATAATACTAGCAGAGAGAGACAGACATGAAAGTGTTTATCTTTTTCGTATTTTTTACTCTCTCCCATAATATTTATCGTTCTAGATTTTGTGGTTATCATGTTATTGGTACAAAGTATCCACTGATTTTATCGATAACTAATCTCCGTTAGGAAACTTGACTGACTACCTTTAATGGGGTTCTCCTCTTCCAACCATTTTTTTTCCATTCACAAGACTCGAATCTGAGACTTTGCTTAAGGGAACCGAGTCCAACACCACTCGGACCTTCGTTAATTGATATATGTTTTATATTAATATTATGGTGACCCCAAAAAATAATACATTAATAACAATTAAAGAAAAAATAGCAAAAAAAAATATTGATATTGCCTTTATTTATTACTAGTATATTTTTTTGAGTAAGAAGTAAAATTTGATCATACTTTATATTAATATATTAAAATTTAGGGGTCTAATTTAGTTAATTGAATAGTGTGCGTGAATTGTTATGAATTCTTTGGTATTGAAGTTTGACTCCTTCCTTTGAATAAAAAATATTAATATATTTAAAGATTTATTATTTAAAAAAAGTGAAAATTAAAAAAATAGGTAAATATGAAGAGATGTGAGAAGGAAATAGAAAATGAAGAAGTGAAATCAAAATATAGTAGATGGTTTATAGTGTTTAAAAAGTAAATGAGTCATAAAAAAGTGAAAACTAATTAGAAGTATAAATATAAATTATAGATGTAGGATTGAGTTCTAGAGTTTAGGGTTTGTTTGATGATTACGATATGATAGAATAAGATAATTATCATGTCTTGTAATAAATTGTTTGGTGTACCAATAGAAAATAATTCTTTTTCTATTGCCTATCATATTCTGATGATATATAGTGTATTTCTTAACTTAAGGAGATTTGGGTTAAAAAATAATATTAAATAGTCGCTCTTTCCCACCATACCACCACCGTCATCTTCACAACCATTATCATTGTTGTCACCACCACTCCCACCATCATCATAATCACTCCATCATTGTCATCACTACTATCACCATTATCATCACCATTATTGTCGTCACTGCAACCTCTATTATTATCGTCACCACTACCACTATTACTATCGCTGTCACCACCACTATTATTGTCACGGCTATCACCACCACTATCACCTATCATTACTTGGTCTGTATCAAATACAGGATATAATAGTAAAATAATGTTATCTAGTGTGTATCAAACATTATATAAGATTAAAACTTATTATGCTCTTATTCTATCCTACTCTTATGTTATTTTCTTACTCTATCTTTTCATGACCGCCTTTAAAAGGGTTTAAGTTTCAGGCATTGAATTTTACGTAGGATAGGTAAAGGATTTAGTTAAAATGCTCATCTAATTGTCTTTAATGTTGTGTTTGGTTTAGAAGAAAGAAATATGATAGATGAAAATAGAAGAGAAATAATTTGAAAAAAAAGAAATAAAGTTATATGTTATGTTGTTTGTTTTAAGAAAAATGAATGAGAATTAAAGTAGAAATAATATTGTAAAGTTGTTTGGTAGAAATAAACTTTACAATATTATTTCTACTTTATGATGTAGAGAGGAGATAATTAAATAGATACACAAAAATCGATTATGATGCACAAATAATCGATTAAAATGCTCAAATAATCTATTAAATTGGTGGTGTAACCCTTAAAATCAATTATGATGTACAAAATACAAATAATCGATTAAATTGGCAAAAAAATAATCGATTATTTAAGTGAAATAATCAATTTTTGTTATTTAAATAATTTTTAAAAAGATAGAAATTTATAACTTAACGCTCTTCAAACTATTTTATACCAAACTCCCGTACCTCATTTCCGTGTGTAGTGTTTTATTTCCCATCTTCGGAATCGAACACAGCGTAAATGTAGTGACGAAGGTAGACAACGATACGAGGATGGAGCTCACAGAGTACCAAAAAAATTAGTTGTATTTAGATGAATATCACTGTCTTTCCCTATGCTATTAACGTTCATTTATTTTCTTAAGTATACCGACGGCAAATTTTGAATTTGGATTGTATTCACAGTTACTAACTCAACAATCGCATTTTCACATATCACTAACTTCAGATGTTTAATTATTAGTAATGTGCGAATGCTATTTTTTTTTCTTTTAATAAAAGGAAATTCCATTTCAGCGGAGGTACCGGGCTTAAAGACAAAAACTTATATACTCATTCATTGATAGAGTCTTACTGACAACATTGTATTAAAGACAAAAGCTTAAAGACAACATTGAATTAACTGTTACGTTGAATTTATAGTAGGCCAGCTCCGCAAATCAGTGAAACCCCACACACATGTCAACAGAATTTGAAAATTGGATCAACAAAATACCCTAAAAAGGCACTTTTGATGGTTTATGTAATGTAGCCAATTGGATAAGAGTCACAATCAGAGTACAAGCTCAGGACAACCATGCATGCAGAAGGAAAATGAATATTCAATCAATGTATCCAGGTCCAAATTCAAATTTTAGTCACAAATTGTAACGCGGGCAACAAAGAAATTCGAATAAAATAACCCAATGAGAAATGATATTCATCCACCCCATTTTAAGGTAGGTTGGGATATAAATAGGAAAGAGATGGAGAGAAAAGAAAAACGGTAGAGAGAGAAATTGATAAAAATGATAGATAATATGATAGAAAAATATGAGAAAGATAGAAAAAAAAAAGGATGAAAGTGAAATGGAAGAAAAGTGTATGTAATTATATATGATAAGTATTATTTTAACCCAATACATATATTTAATTAAGCTTTCTCTCAAACATACATTTTTTCCCTTTTGGGGTATCCAGAAATCAAAGAAGAGATAGGTTATCCAGTAATGAAAACTAGTAGAACATTGTAGACTTGTAGTTTAATCTAACCAATTAAGCAAATCTTAACTCAATATCCTTGCAATTTTATCATTTGTTATCTACTAATATATATATATATATATATATATATATATATATATATATATATATATATATATATATATTGTGCCAAGGATGGCAAGGAGGATGGTTCTATTTTTTGACCAATCTTGGTTTTCCATAAATTTTTTGTTCTATTTTTAGTCAATGTCGTTAGGTTGTAGGATTGTTAAGCGATGACGTGACATGTCATGTAGGCATGTCATGTGGACTACTTGTCTAACGTGATAGGCACATGACATTTTTTAAATTTTCTTGGTGGTTTTAAAACTTTCAAAAATGTTAAATTATGAAAATAGTTCCTCATTTTATCTCGATTTTCATTTTTAATCTTTCAAAAGAAATTTGACCGATCTTAGTCCTTAAAAAAAATTCCGTTTGTGTTTTTAGTCCCTCCTGCTAACTTAGATTGTTAAACTTAATAATTAATATATTAATATTTTTACATAAATAATATGTAAGGCTAGCCTAGGTCTATCAGTATTGTGCCACATTTCGAATTCAAACACTTCAATCGAAGCTATGGTAATGCATTATGTTATGCACATGATGCATGCTTTTAAACAATGACATGTTAAAGACAACTTATGTTAGTTATCTCGGCCAATGAAAAGTACTATTCTCGAGGTATATTCGAGGAGAATAACTTGCACAGACCCAACCCCAAATGTGAGGTGGTAGACACATCCAATAAAAAGGTGACATCTCATAAAAATTATAATAAAATAATATTAAAAAAAAACAAAAAGTACTTTCACTCAGTGATCATCATCTCCCTTACCCATTTCATCTTCTCCACCCTCCACCGTGAAAATAAATGAATCTGGGAAGCCATTAAAGCCCTCGCGATCAACCGCCTCGCTGCCCTCTCCCGGTGCCTCTGTACCCTAGCTGCCGCAGATTAGCCTGGCGACCGCGTCCACCCCCATTTTTGCAATGACTATTTTTTTTTTAATTAATCCTCATATTTCAACATTTTTTTTAGGGTTAATTAAGTTTTTAGTCCCTAAATTTTTTCAAAATTCGATTTTTAGTCCCTAAACTTTAGTTTGACTGGTCAAGATCTTTAAACTTTTTAAAAATTCGGTTTTTAATCCTTGAACAAAATTTTGACCGGTCATAGTCCCTAAACTTTTTAAAAATTCGATTTTTAGTCCCTAAACTTTTTCAAAATTCAGTTTTTAGTCCCTGAATTAATGAGATTTCAGGGACTAAAAACCAAATTTTAAAAAAGTTTAGGGACTAAAAACCGAATTTTTAAAAAGTTTAGGGATTTTGAGCGGTCAAACTAAAGTTTAGGGACTAAAAATCGAATTTTTAAAAAGTTTAAGGACCTTAACCAGTCAAACTAAAGTTTAAGGACTAAAAATCGAATTTTAAAAAAATTTATGGACTAAAAACTTAGTTAACCCTTTTTTTTACTCTTCCAGTTGCTGTAGATTGTGTAAATTAAACATGAGTTTCTGAGCTTCTCAATTTCGGTGGGTTGAAAGATGGTTGGACCTTTTGCTTATGAATTCTGAAATATGAAATTAGAATGAATGTCTTCCAGTTGCTGTAATGTGTTCAATCTTTTTTTTTTTTATTTCTTGTTTTATCCTATACTTAACATATTTCACAAGAGCCTTGTATGAAATGTAACAACAAATTGGTGCAAAAAATCTTGGTAGAGATGGGGCATGGTTGAGATTTGGGGGGATTTGAATGTTCTCTTCTATTTCTTGAAGTTCATTGATTTGGGGACAATGTTTAGGTTTACAACCTTCTTTGCTCAGAGCACTTTTGTGTTTCAAATTGGGTTTTGGAAAGCAAAACTAAGGTTGAATTGGGAATAGAAGGTAGAAAGAAGAATGGTGGAAGGTATGGAGTATGAAAGGGGGGAGGGAGATGAGTCAGATGACAGTCGGTGAAACCGTGGGAGGAAATGTGCCTTTTCACTTTTGTTAATTTTTATTATATTTTTATGAGGTGTCACTTTTTTATTGGATGTGTCTACCACCTCACATTGCCCTGTTGCTATGCACCTGTTGTTCTACGTTGCACCTATAGCTCTATTGAGTCTTGCGCTACACCTATTGTTGCAGGAAGTCATTGGGTCTTACGTACCCAAATTTTTTTATGTGCCACTGTCATCTTATAGATAGTTATTTGAAAGGATATTATCAAGAACTTCATATATATATATATATATAACGCTATTACCTGAATAATTTTTGAGTTATAATTAATTAATAAATTATAAGTTAGTTGAAATAAATTTTGTAGAAAAAGTCTTGTATGATTGTAAAATAATAATACAAATTATATGAAAATAATAATTAATTAAATATTAAGTTTAACGGTCTAAAATTAATGAGAGTGGTTAAAAAGACAAATGAAAAAGTTTTTAGAGATTAAGATCGGTCAAACTTATTTGAGGGACTAAAAATGAAAATCGAGATAAAATGAGGAACCATTTTCATAATTTGCTTATTTTGGCAGTTTTGAAACCATAAAAAATTATTAAAAAAAAGATTGTCATGCCATACTAGTAGTTCGCGTGACATGCTTACATTGCATGTCACTGTTAAAAAATTTAATTGGATCTATACTAGGATTTAGAGCACCTAAATATTATCATCAAATACTCATAAATTGCGTATCTCTTGAAGACATTCTTGATAGCAATTATTGATCCCACGCGGAAGCGTACACAAGCATATACGTCAGAAACAAAAATTTCCTCTTGAACTCTCCTCTTTTATAGATTGACTATTGGATGGAGCAATGAGCCATTAGAGAACGAGAGTCAAGTGAGGATCCTACCTTCTTTAAATAATAGACAGGTAACTTAACATCCAACCATCATGGATATTAGGTCCATTAGGTCCTACACACAAACTCAACACACTTGTCTATTGGGCTTGACCCAATAAATAAATACATAGTGATTCCCAAAGCCCAAATTGGATCACTTAATTATTAATTAAGCTCACATGGACAAATATATTAGGTCATACATTCAACCCATATTTTATTAAAATAAAATACACTAATCAATAGAAGACCAAACAAAGAAAATTCTAACATTCTCCCACTTGGGCAATATTGATTGGGTTTTATTTATTTTGAAATTCATTTTGAAAATGACTCATGGGTTGAATAACTGTGGCCACATAAACAACCTAAATATAATCACCACAAAGCATGACCATTACAGCTAACAAAATCGCTAGCTAAGAGCCATAAGCAAAGATAAACTAATCTAAGTTTAGTTCACCAAAGACCACATAACTAACAACTTTATTAGTATGATCATAACACAAGTGTGCAGGTGTAGGTACACATAGCATCGCATGTGATCCCTTTCATGCTACTGTGTATGGATCCTACATTGTATTTTCTCAAGAAAACACAACCAATCTCTCAAAGAGATCATACTCATGTTTCTTACGAAACATCATTCCGCAAAGGAACCAAAAAAACATCTCGAGACAAGCACAATAATAAATTGCATAACAATTGTTATATATAAAAAAAAAAAATCAATACCAACATGTGCATAATATTTATTGAATTGAGAGATCACATAAGTCTAATGTAATAAAGAAAACATAAAATAATAACAACTCTCACTAACCAATTACATCAAAGGACCTTACAATACCCATGTTCTCAACATGTTTCATAAACACTATGGGTCTAAGTCCCTTAGTTAGGGGGTCAGCAAGCATTTCCTCTGTAGGGATATACTCAACAAGAATCTCACCATTCCCAACCATCTCTCAAACAACAAGAATTTAATCTTTATATGCTTGGAAGATGTAGTGGTTCTGTTATTCTTGGTAAAGAAAACAACAGAACTATTGTCATAAAAAATTTTCAATGGCTTAGAAATAGAGTCCATAACACCAAGAGCAGAAATGAAGTTTCTTAGCCATACAACATGTGATGCAGCTCCATAACATGCAACAAACTCTACCTGCATAGTTGAAGAGGCAGTTAAAGTTTGTTTTACACTCTTCCAGGATATGGCTCCACCACCCAGCATAAAAATGTATCCAGAAGTAGATTTTTCATCATCTGGACAACCAGCAAAATCTGAGTCAGAGTATCCAACAACATCTAAGTCATCAACTTTCCTGTAGACAAACATGTGCTCATATGTCTTTTGCAAATACCTCATGACCTTTTTAACAGCCATCCAATGAGCATGTCTTGGGTCTCACGTGAATCTGCCCAGAACACTAACAGCAAAAGACAAATCAGGTCTAGTGCAAACCTGAGCATACATCAAGCTACCCACAACACTTCCATAGGGAACATTTTCCATAGAACTTCTTTCAAGATCATTTTTAGGACACTGATCCTTAGATAACTTGTCTCCTTTAATAACAAGGACATCACCAGGTTTACAATTCTCCATGTTGAACCGCTTCAAAACTCTATCAATATAAGCCTTTTGGGATATACCAAAAAGTCTCCGAAGTCTGTCTCTATGGATCTCAATGCCCAGAACAAAAGAAGTTTCCCTAAGGTCCTTCATATCAAAAGACACAGATAACATATTATTGGTCTCAACAAGTAGATAAAAGTTATTACTGGTAAGTAATATATCATCTACATAAAGAACAAAAATAATAAATTTACTCCCACAGACCTTAAGATATATGCACTAATCAACTTTATTTTTCAACAAAACCCATGCATGTGATGATTTCATCAAATTTAAGATACCACTGCCTAGAAGCCTGCTTTAAATCATAAATTGATTTCTTCAATTTACACACCAAGTGTTCCTTACCATTTTTCTATGAAACCTTCTGGCTAGTGCATATAAACCTCCTCGTAAAGATCTCCATTCAGAAAAATAGTCTTCACATTCATCTGATGCAACTCTAGATCATAATGAACTACTAAAGCCATAATGATCCTGAAGGAATCTTTAGAGGAAATAGAAGAAAACGTCTCTATATAATCAATGCCCTCCTTTTGAGTGTACCATTTAGCTACCAGTCTTGCTCTAAACCACTCAACATTTCCCTTGGAGTCCTTCTTCGTCTTGAATACCCATTTGCATCTAATTGGTTTAACACCATTCGAAGCTTCTACAAGCTCCCACACACCATTGTGATGCATAGAGACGATTTCATCATTCATGGCATTTGTCCTTTCATCAAACATAGCACTAGAAATAACCTCCATGTAATTATTTGGATCTGACATGCAACCAATATTAAATTCTGACTCCCCAAGAAAAGTGAAATAATCATGAAGGTTAACAACCCTTCTTTCTCTTTGTGATCTCCTAAGGGGAGAACCTCAACCAAATTTTCAGGAGGTGGGGGTGGAACATCCTCCAAAACTTGTTGTTGCGGTTCTTCAATTGCTTCCTCATCTGGTTGATACACAACTCTTTCTTTACGAATAGGAATCGGTATAACAAGTTCCTCCTGGTTAGAGCTTTCTCCTTCATCAACAATGGCATCACAAGCATCCATATCATTCTAAAGGAACTTGGCAGTGGCTACCTTAACAATCCTTGTTCCACGGGTAGGACAATAGAATCTGTAGCCTTTAGCATTTGTGGGATAACCAATGAAATAACATCTGGTGGTTTTAGGACTTAGTTTCGATGCAGTGGGGTCAAAAAATCTTAACCTCAGTAGAACAACCCCACACACGAAAAAGATTAAGGCTAGGTTTTCGCCCCTTAAAAAAAATACTCAGAAGGTGTTTTAGGAACATATTTAGAAGGTACTTTGCAACACCCCGAAAATTATAACCTAGTAAATAGGTACGGGAGCAATTAAATTAGGAATTAATGAGAATTAATTTGTTGTTTTAAAAAGAAGAAAAAGATATATTTTGAGTAATTAAATATAGTTAGTGATTAACCGAGTAAATAAGAAAAATGATGGAAAATTAAATAATAAAATTATTTCTTTATAATGATCAAGTAAAAAAAATTATAAAATCAAAGATATAAAATTCTCCATAATTAAATTCCTGTACTGGTTGCCTATAATTAAATTCTCTGTAATCAAAATATATGTGATTAATTTAATGAAACTAATTGCGTGTAATAAATTTTTTTTGTAAGTTGTCTGTGGGTTTGTCTGTAATGTTTTATGTAATTATTAAACTTCATGTGCTATATTAAATTCCTAAGATAATTATTAGTAATTAAATTATCCATGATCAATTACTAATAGTAATTGATCTAAGTAATTATTATAAATGTTTTAATTAACTAACTGTGTGCAAAATTTTATTTGCAATTATTTTCAAATATAAGAATTAACTTGTTAAGTTAATCTTTGTAAAATTTTATCTGAGAACAAATTCTCTACAGATGAAATTTTAATTAAGCAACTAGTATTTATTTTATCACACAAAGTTTTATAAAAAAAATTCTTAGATTTGATGATTTTAATTTCTAAAATTTAAATTACATTCCTCTATAATTACACAGTGTAAAATTACATTGTGTAAACTAAACTCGGTGTACCTAAGTTTCCTAATTTTCCCTAATCCTCACTAATTGACACCTCACACTCATGCAAAACCACAACTCACCACCTAGCAGCCACCTAACCTCACTTTTATCTCTCCTAATCCCATCATCTAAACCCACTGCCAACACCTCATCTTAACCCACCTAACATCTAAAACCCACGGCCATAATCCTTTTCCCTCACCTAACCCCACTCAAATCATTCACTTAACATTAAACTCAGTTCACACATGACAATCAACACCAAAAGCAAACTCCATTCTTCCCCTTTGTGAAGAGCAAGGCCGTGAGCTAGAGAGAAAGGAGAAGAGAAGTCATTTCTTGTTGCATGCAAGTTCACTTCTCATCACCACCATCATCCTTTTGCATCCATCTCCTTCCATCTTCATCTTCTTCATTTTCTTTGTGAGCCCAAGCTTAGGTAAGGGGAACTCTTTGTGGATTCCTTTTTGTTTTCTGTTGGAATGTGGTTGAAGGTTACGGGTCTCAAACACATCTTGCATGCATGCCCCTCTCTTGGTTGTTGTATGTGTTTTGTTTGAATGCTTGAATGTGAAAAGTTGATGAAATGGGTTGTTTTTGTTTTTCTTTGAAACTGAGTGGGAAGGCCCCTGGAACCAGGGAAGCCATGCCCAATTTTCTAGAAATTAAATGGGTGAAGGTTGCATGTAAAAACAAACCCCAAAAACGAAGTGGCAGTGGCTGTAGGTTCGAGTAGTCCTGAACAGCCCCCACGGTTTTGCAATTTTTGGGAGATCCAACCATTGGTTTTTCACAAAATTTATTTTGAATGAAAATAGAAATAAAATGGAGAAACTTTAATTTTGACACCTTGGAGATAAAACCTCATCTTAGAGTTCATCCATGGCTCGTAAAATGGTTGTTCTGTTTTCGAGTTCCCCTGAAACATGTCTCGGTTTTTCTCAAATTTTCACTTGTGTACTTAATGTTTCTTTTTTGTTTTTGCATCATTATAAACTAGACAAAACAATATTTTTAACCATATAAATTATGAAAATTATTATGCACAATTTCTAAATTAACTTTTTGAAAAGAAACAGGGCAAGGGTTTGGAGCTCTGTTTGGAGTCTAAAACTTAGGCTATTAGAGAAATTTTTACTGGGAACACTAGGGAAGGAATTTGAAAGCAAGTAATACCTTTTTGAAAAGATAAAGATGTTATCTTTAAGCTTTAAAAAGTTCCATTCAATATAGTTTTGGAAAGTGGTAGAAATTCACACTTCTTTGAACCATGTTCAGTGAGAAGTCAGTTTTGAGTACTGTAAACTTATAGAAAATTTTCTAAATGTCTATTTTGCAATTGGGATACATCTCTAAAAACTAGATTTCAAGAGCTTCGATTTCATATAAAAAGTTCTCAATTCCGAGGTCATTTACTTCTTTCAGTGAGAGCTCACATTCAGTACTACCAAAGGAAAATTTGACTAATTGATCAATTTTAGTAATATAATACACGTTGCTTTGATTATAGCAATTTTAGTTATTAATTGTGGTTTTGTAAGGCAGTTGATATGTAATATTCATTGACCTATTCTATTTTGGTTTAAGTCCCAGAGATGTGAATCTTGGGTACTTAACCTTTGAAAGTGTGATTTTTGTATGCTTTGGTGATATAGTCTTTTGACTATAGATTGAACATTGTGACAATGTTGTTTGTCTGTGTGATGTGTTCACAAGACTCGGGTACAAGTACTTGTGAGGACTAGAACTCTGTTCTAATGTCTGTAGCAAGATTGCCATTTAAAGATAAATGAGACTTGAACACTGAGCACCATTAATTAAGATGTAAGATTTTATTTTATTAAATAGAAATTAATTAATCAACTCTTTATTTTTATGCATTGGAGATACAAATAAACTTAGGACCTTTGTGTGGAGGAATAAATGGTAAGTTAACATTTTATAAAATCGTAAAGTTTTGAGAGAGTAAGGAAATACATAAAACATAATAAAATTGTCTATGCGTGGTGAATCACGTTGAGTTGAGAGTCGTACAAGGATTATATGAGTGTACGACAGATTGCTGGAATTGCAAGATGGCAAGAGAGTCGCGTGGGGTGTTCCAGCTGTGAGAATAACAAAGAGAGGGGACGGAGTTCGAAAGGCGTATCACGACGTAATGTGACGGTCACCCATAGAAAGGTGATGGAGGCAATGTCCTCATATATATATATTTTTATTTTTTAGCAAAGACGGGGTCTCAAGCTCGATGTCTATGTGACCGTCTAGTACCATGTGTAGCGGAACCCCACTGTGATGAGAAAGAATAATCCCTGTGAGGAGAGTTGTGGAGGAGTCAGTCCTCCAACTAATTGATGACCACAGTTGGTACCTGGAAGATGATCGTAAGGCAGGTTGTTCTTGGAGGTGAACCGAGTTGTGACGATAGATCACATAGCTGACTCGGCCATCCTGACAAAAATATGAGACATCATCATTTGGTGAGAGCCCGCGCCATAGTACCATGGTGAGAGGTGTACTCCCAACAGTCATCCAATTCAAAATGTGTAAGACTACTGAGTTTTGGGTGTTTCAGTGGTAGCTGGCCAGTATGAAACAATTTACAGAAATAGTTGTGGAAAAGAATAGGTTTCGAGTGTGATCATTAGAGAACCACATCGTGGTGGTTAACAGGATTGTGTATATGAATTTTTAAGTCGTTTTGTGTGTCTGCTAGATGAAGCAGAGAGTTCACCCTTACGTTTTTATTTTAGGAACCGGTGGCAGTACTTGTGGATGTCATAAAGATACTATCTTCATCAGCTTCATCACCATTCGTTTGGAGGTTGGTCAGGGTTGGGTGTTAGTGATGACTGCTCTAAGTCCTAGGATCTTTTCTTTCTCATGTATTTCGAAATGGGTAGACCTAGGCTTCAAATTTTGACAAATATATTTTCAGTCATCTTACTTTATCACCTTATGTAGCTTTTATATATTTTGGGTAGTATGTATATTACTCATGCTCAGGAAAGCATTTCTGTTATGTCACTCACTACTACTTCATATATACACATATATGCATATTTTGTAACAAAAAATATCCCGTTTTATTCATTCTACCCTACTTGAAATTAAATTCTTATTTGTGATCGAAACAATGTTACATGGTTTTCTTGCAAATCCAAATAACACATTTTAATTATTAAGCGAAATGCAACTTTCAAAATTAAAATTTAATTAATCAAAAGTTTTAAACATTTACTAAAATTTCAATCTATGTTTTCTTAAATTCACAGTTTTTGCAAAAATTAAAATTAGTTGACATGTTTTGAAAATAATTAAAGGATCTTTTCCTTACCTTTTTCCGTATATTGAATGAAGCGACACGTTTATTAAATTAAAATAAGTTTAAAATACGAATATATGTAAACCATGATTTAGGGTATTACATAATCTATTTAGGATGTACATGGCTATTTTAAGGGCTTCTCTCCAAAGAGATTCAAGTAACCTAGTTTGGCTCATCATGGACCTCACCATGTCCATCAAAGTTTTGACAAAGAAAACAAATTCCGCCTCATGGACGGTACATAAACAGTATCTTTCAAAAACAAAACAAAACCATACTCTAATTTTAATCCAACTAATCCTATGAATTGGACATTAACTTTATTCCCACTCCCTACAAAAAGGATTGACTCTGGCTTCACTTGGCTTTCACTTGTTCTTGAACCCCTTTACCCTTATTTTCTAGGAAAGACTTAAAGGCTTGACAATTAGATTTTTTGTGGCCTATTGTTTTGTAAAACCAACATTTTAATTCTTTATTGTGAGAGACAGGTTTCACACCAAGAGGCTTGTGAGATGGACCAAACCTTCTACCAAAACCATTCTTTCCCTTTTCCATAAAAGAATTCTTATGGTGAGACTGGGAGACCATAAATGCACTTTCAGATGTCATACGATTCATCCTATCCTCTTCTTAGGCACAAATGGAAATCAGGTTTTTTTTTTAATTCAAGAAATTTATTAACAACAAAGGGCGATTAACAGTAATAATAATTACTTTAAAAATAGGGATTTAAACATATAATACAAACTCCCCTATGGGTGGAGAATATATTGTATAATAACAACAGTTACAAGAATCCAACACCTGTGGGCTGAAGGATCTTACTGTCAAGCTTATAATAACAACAATTACAAAAATCCAACACCTATGGGCTAAAGGATTTTATTGTCAAGCTTTATCCCCAACATGTCACAACAAAATTAATTAATGAATTAACCCCCTATAGGTGAGTCAACCCAAAAAATTAATTAAATGACACAACATTCCAATGTCACAACAAAATTAATCAATGAATTAACTCCCTGTGGGTGAGTCAACTCAAAAATTAATTTAAATGACATAACATCCCAATATTTAAGAAAATTAACAGGTAGTTCTATTAATTTTAAAAACAATCCACTATGGTGAGATGTACTTGCCCAATTAACAAAACCCCAACAGGGATAACAATTGCCCAAAAAAAAAAATTTCTCATTCAATTCCAATTTTCCAACCAATTTTACAAAACTTCACCAAAAACCAAAGTTCTTGATAATCTCAAAAGTCATTACATATATATTATAATATTATATATTTAACTATATCAATAATATTAATATTGAATCAAGATACATATAATATAATATTATATGCATACACGTATTGTGCACCACAAACACATGGAACTTCATGAAAAGAATCTAGTGACCCTAAAACACTTTCTTAGCCTTTAATATATATTATAAGGGGATTGTTAACATACTCACACCCTTTTTTTATTTTAGTTGGAGTATGTTAACATCCTGCACCAAAATTTCTGGACTGATATATCCACAATCTCTTTTGTTTAAAAGATTCTTTTAAAGGATATTATAGTAATTTAAGGTATATTTATTAAAAAAAAACCTTTTTCACTCTCCTCTCCCCCCTTTTTGCACGATCTCACGTCGCTCTCTTCTCCCATCTCTCATCAGTGGGCATGCCCATTCTGCTTCCTCCGCAATCCCTTTCCACGATGCATCATGGACACTCTTCCCATGTTATTAACTGTTGTATTCGTTGAAGAGGAAGTAAAACTATTTGCCAATCCAATTAGATTCCAAAAGTGACAAATGTTGCTGTAACATGCTGCAATTGATTAGTTTTTTTTTTGTATAGATTGTGAGATAAATTAACTTCTTACTTTAGCACATGAGTGATGAGACAATCAAAATGGTGTGAAACTTTTGAAGTCTTCGTGAGAGAAAAATTGTAGAATTGTGATTCATACATAGGGGGCTATTGGGATGCAACAATGAGGTAGAAGCAATGAAGATTTTCTAACCCAGAAAGCCACACGATGCGACAAATATGAGAAGGGGAAGGAACTGCGTGATTTCAGTGGTGATGATTGGGGTTGAGTGATGGCAAACTCAGGCTTGAGGTTTTTATTTCAGGAGGTGGGCGGAGGAAACAAAATACTCATTGCCAGAGATCGGACGAATGAGAGATGAGAGGAGAGAGAAATGAGTTAGGGAGGGGAGGGTAGAGGAAAGAGACAAAGTTTTTTATTTTATTTTTTTTAAAAAATCTCAGGTCTTAAATGACTATAATATCCTTAAAAAATTAATTAAAACAAAAGAGAATTTGGGTTTTTTTGTCATAAAAATTTGGTGTAGGTTGCTAACATACTCCAACTAAAAAAGGGTGTATGTTAGCAATCCCCATATTATAAATATTAAAAGAAAAGAAAACGAAACAGGCCATCCAAATAAATGGTGCAATTGCAAATAAAAGGTTATGCAATTGAACATGCCTGATTGCACAAAAGGAAAACGCAAACATATATATATATATAGTTTGAAAACATTGTTACGAACAACAATTTATCAAGGATTTTAAAATTAACAAAATCCTAATATTCCAAATTTCAAAAAAAAAATTAAAATCATAGGGTTCTAAACCTAGTATAACCCGCTCTGATACCACATGTTAAAAAAATTAATTTGATATATACTAGGATTTAGAGCACCTAAATATTATCATCAAATACTCATAAATTGCGTACCTCTTGAAGACATTCTTGATAGCAATTATTGATCCCACGTGGAAGCGTACACAAGCGTATACGTCAAGAAAAGGAACTTCCTCTTGAACGAACTCTCCTTTACAGACTGACTATTGGATGAAGCAATGAGCCAACGAGAGTCAAGTGAGGATTCTACCCTTTTTTAAATAGATAGGTAACCTAACATCCAACCATGCCCATTAGGCCCTACACACAAACTCAGCACACTTGTCTGTTGGACTTGACCCAATAAATAAATACATGGTGATTCCCAAAGCCCAAATTGAATAACTTAATTATTAATTGAGCTCACGGGACAAATATATTAGGTCATACATTCAATCCATATTTTATTAAAATAAAATACACTAATCAATAGAAGACCAAACAAATAAAGTTCTAACAGTCACATCATTAATTGCTTAACAATCCAACTTAATGACAAGGAACTAAAGACAGAACGAAAGATTTATGGAAAGACCAAGATCAATGAAAGAATTTGAAGGATTAAAACTAGAATTCTGTATAAAATGAGGAACTAAAGGTTAATAAACCCAAAAAAAAAATCTTATTATTCAGTGTAGTTAGAGTACTAGGTAAAAAATCCATAACTTTAACTTTTTTTTAAAAAAAAAAAAGATAATAACTAAATATTTTTATTAGAAACTATCTTGACAATGACAATACATTAGATAGAAGAGTGATGATATATATATTTTTTAATAGAGATGATATATTTTTATATATCAGACACTTTATCAATAATACATATTATTTCTATTTATCTCTCTCACAGACTTTTTTCTTTTCTAACAGGTGAAAGTGCATTAATTATATTTTTAGCTAGCATAATACTTGTGCATTCACATGGGTCATTTCTTTTCACACATGTTCAAAATACATTTATACATTTGTTTACAAAATTAAATATTTTTATTGAGACAAACATAATTAACTAATTAAGTTCTTCAAAATGACAGAATGAGTGAGGAGTGAGAGACAGTATTCAAGCAAAAACATATATTTGGTTATAGTGTCATATATATATATATATATATATATATATATATATATTATTTAATTTAAAATATTTATATAATTATTTGAGAAATTTATTATATGTAAAAATTTAAAAAGGATTTAACTTTAGTTAAATTTTAAATCATAGGGTTGGCATAGTGTAAGGCCCGTTGTGTTCACATGTGGAGAAACATCTATTTAGCGGGAGAATCCGTGTTCGTGTTTGATTCCCTCCATGTGCAAAATTCCCTTAGACCAGTGACAACCATGTATTGTGAGCGGTTTAGTTTAGCGAGAGACTCTATATTCGATTCCCTACGTATACAAAATTTTCTTTGGCCAGCGACAGCCATGCACTGCGATCAGGATTAGTTTATAACCCAATGGGTTGGGGGACACTCGTGATCTCTGACTTAGGACAATTTTTTTGTTGTTAAATTTAATTAATTTTGTAATTTTAGAATGTTAAATGATGAAATAATTCAATTATTTTACAACTATATTTGTAAATAAAAAAATTATTCATTTTATAATATTATAATTTATAAACAATATTTTGAATAATTTAAAATAATAAAATTAATTAAATTAGATGCAAAATATTGAAATCAATATTAATTGTGATCTCCCATGAATAATACTTGTAGTTTCTATCATAAAAAAAATTAAAAAAAATTTAATTTATGATATTATTGAGTAAGTAATTTAAAACAATTTTGTAATAAGAATATATTAAACAAATTAATTTTAATATATTCATTATATTTTTATGTAAAAAAAGTTAAAATTGTTATATAAATATTAATCAACAAAATTATAGTATATGAAGTTATTAAACATAGAGTCAAAATATTTTTTTGTAATAAAAATATTAACTAATTAGATTTAAATTAATTTTCAATATAAAAATTTTAACCACATAATATAAGTATTATTCAACAGAGTCTTTATTTATAAAATTATTTAAAATTATTTTAAATTATTTCTAAGTAAAATTGAATTTATAGGTTTTCAAAGTAAAAATAAATATTACTGAGCCTTTGATATGCAACTATGTTAAATACTCGCAAAAAAAAAAAACTTTGACGTCCACAATGGTTTGCCTTTAATGATGTTGCAGGATTGTCTCCCATAAATGATACTTTTGGTCTCGGTTATAAAAAATATTAAAACTAATTTAATTTATAATATTATTAAGTAATTAATTTAAAATTATTTTGTCATAAAAAATATACTTCCCAAATTAATTTGAATATATTTATCATATATTTATGTCAAAAATGAACATTTTTATATAAATATTAATCAACAAAATTTTCATATATAAAGTTATTAAACATAAAGTCAATATATTATTCTGTAATAAGTAATTCTATATTGTTGAGTACTTGATATTCAACTGTGTCAAATACTTGTAGAAAGAAATGTAAAAAGAAAAAACATAAAAGAAATAAAAAAATTTAAAAAGAAAAAAACATAAAAAGAAGAAGAAGAAAACATAAAAAAAACGTAAAAAAAAATCATAAGAAGAGAAAAGAAAGGAAAAAAAAAACTAAAAACAACAAACTGAAAAGGAAGAAAGAGAAAGTTATGAAGGGAATAGGTAAAAATAAAGTTTAAAAAACTAAAACTTCTTAAATGCTGACACGTGGCAAAAATAATATTGACATGTGAGTTAACTAAATTACAATTAATTTTAATAAATAATAAGTAATTATATAAATTTATTATTTAATTAATATAATAATAATATATTTTAATATAATATTGAGCATATTGTTATATTAAATATTTTAAGAAAAATAAATATAATGTCAACACAATCATAATTTTTTATGGTTATATATGCTAATATAAATTATAGAATATGAGAAAGAGAAAAAGAGAGAGAGTAGTTATTAAAAAAAAGTGTGTGTAAGTAAAAAATTCAAAGAAAAAGAAATGAAAAAAGAAAATGAGAGAGACAAAAAAGAGGAAAGAAGTTGGGTAGGAGTTTCGTTTTTCCAAAAGAATAGAAGAGAAAAAAATCTGAAAAAAAAACAAAAACAAAAGTAAATGAAAAAAGAAAAAAGTAAGAGAGGAAGAGAGAGAAATTTGAATGGGAAATTTCCCCCCAAATTACACATAAATAAATATTGATTGTTATATTTATAATTTTTTATAATATTATATAATATTTATAAGCATAGTATAATAAAAATATAATGGTAGTAAAAAGAAATGTAGATAAAAAAGAGAGGAAAAAGCAGAAAAAGAAAAAAAAGAAAGAAAAAAATAAAAAGAAGAAGAAAAGAAAAAGTTTTTCCCAAATCGTGACATGTGTCTTATAAAGGAACAAATTTTCTTATATGAATGTATAATGTATAATATAATATATGTATACTATAACATATAGAGTTTAATGGTCATAGAATGATAATGTAAAACAACTTTAAACTGTCATTCGATCATAAAATCACGATTAATATGACTTTTATGATAGTCATTGTAAAAATCAACAAATTTATCATACATGATAGTATGTGATTGATGACAATGCAAAATTATTTTTACACCGTCTGTGTATAACTTTTTTTCTCTAACATATAATAGATATAGATAACTTTTTCTTTTTTACATTTGTTAACTATATAGTATTTTTTTTTATGTAATATACAATATCTTCTAAATATGAACTTGATTCTTATCAATGGTAAACAATAAAATGATTAGATTAATTCAAATAGTTTAAACTTTTATTTTTTTAATTTAAATATGGAGATAAATTATAAAAATATTGATAACATGATTTCATCATTTTAAACAATGACATTTAATAGTAAAAGAGTATATAATTTAGTAAAAACATATATTTAGTAAATCAGTTATAAACATAATTTTGAAAATAGAAATGTTAATATAATTATTACACAGAAATAAATATTGATTGTTATATTTATAATTTTTTGATAATATTTATAAGCATAGTATAATAAAAATATAATGGTAGTAAAAAGAAATGTAGATAAAAAAAAGGAAAAAACATAAAAAGAAGAAGAAAAGAAAAAAAATGAAAAAAATAAAGAAAAAAATGAAAAAAATAAAGAAAAAACATAAAAAAAACGTAAGAAGAAAAAAAAAAGAAAAAAAAACACAAACTTGTTAAAATGCATAAAAGAAACGTAAGAAGAAGAAAAAAGAAAGAAAAAACATAATAGAAAAAAAGGGAAAAAAGAGAAACAAAAACATAAAAAAAAAAAAAGAAGAAAGAAAAACATAAAGAAGAAGAAAGAAATGAAAAGAAAGAAAGAGAAGGAACGTGAGAGAGAAAGGGGGATGCAAAAAGAAGAAGAAAAACTTGCAGAAGGAGCAGCATTAAAAATGTTAACACGTGACTAATGAAATGGTGACATATGTTCACAAACACTTACTTTTTATAGATAATTATTATTATTATTATTACTTTTTATAGATAGTTAATAAATAACAAATCTTTATTTTTTAATTAATTGTACTTGTAGGTCACTCATTAAATATTGTCCATACAACAGATACTCCGACACTTTATTTAATGGGTAGGTTTCGGCGGAAAAGACAAGTACAGATTATGTGATGACTTCAAATATGTATAGAAAAAGTTGGTGGCCCTGTTACCCAAGAAATAAATAATGCCAATGGTCCCTCCCTAGCTAAGTCCCTACCTCATGACTGTTGCATGTCAGGTTATATCCACGTATTCTATTATATATATAGCTTTTTTTTTCTTTATTTGCATATATGCTGATGATATCAAAATTTGTTTAAGCAGCATAGAAATTTGTTAATAGAAAAAAGGAAGAAATATGAATCAAATAATAATATAGATAAAAAGAAAATGACATGAAATTTTCAAATAAAAAAATGACTAAATATAATTTGTTGGCAAGATTGAAGATACATAAAATAAATAACAAAAATTTGAAAAAAGGAAAGAGAAAATTTTAAAAAAAAAGGATAAATTAGAAGGAAGAGTGTTATTTTAAATTATTTTAATAAAACTTATTGGTTTCTAATTATTTTTAATTGGAGATTAACTTTAAGAAAATTAATTAATGCATGTTGCCTATAAATTAATTGAAAAGGGAAAAGGAAAGGAAGATGTTTCTTGAAGCGATCCTTCATTTTTGGAGTTAGGTGTTAAAATATAAAGAGAAAGGTTAGAAATATACTTTTTAAAATATTCTTTTGAGCAATTTTTTTAATTGGTTAAATTATTAAAAGTTATAAAATTTTATGGGTTTCATATCTTATTTAATAAATCTCTTATGATTTTTTCATTTTTAATAAATTTTAACTAATGATGAAGAGTGTATTGGAATGAGTATATTAAAGTGTGTTGTCACAGCCGTGGTTGGGGATGAATGACAAAAAATTATTTAAGAAATAGAGGAGTTGTTACCAATATTTATTAAGAAAAATATTGAAAAATCTCTTTAAAATTGTCTTTAGACCAAATTTTGAGTTTGAACGTCAATTAAGCATAGAAAAAGTGTTAGTATCATATGACATTCGTCCTAAGACAGTTACCTCAATTAAATATGCAAAATTTATATACCTTTAAAAATTATTTATTTTATCCCTCAAAATAAATAAGAATGTACTTATTATTTTTTTAAAATTATTATTTTTAACAGAATATTTTTTATTATTGAAAAGAAGGATAATAAATGCAATTATTAAATCTAAATATATACTTCACATCCAACAAATTATTCACGTTTCTTACATTACTTGAAATCCAAACTAAAGCATGCAAATTATTTAAGCATCTAATTGACTTTGACTTATTATACAATTGAAACCTGACAAAATAAAAAGGGACAAATCTATAAATAATACAATGGAGGATGTGATTTTACTATTTATTGAAGACATTGAAAAAAAATATATTATATTAATATTTATTGAGAGAATATTTAGTTGTGTAAGGGTAGGTGAGGGTAGGTGAGAGTACAATTTATACATATATCTAAAATATTTTTATGATAATATTCTAAATAAATTTATGTTTTTACAATTTTTGTGATATAATTTAGATGTTATAATTTAGTATACTTTGTTTTTTAATTTAATTTTATTTAAATCTTAAATACTATTATAGATATTTAAAATTTAGAATTTATAATTTAGTATACGTTGTTTTTTAGTTTAATTTTATTCAAATCTTAAATAATAATAATAATAATAATAATAATAATAATCTAAGTTTTTTCTTACCGTTAATTAGTTTTAAAAAATATATATTTAATATTTATTATTTCATTTTATTCAAATCTTAAATAAGTTACACATATATAAATATTATAATAAAAACATTAAATATTAAATATTTTTTATTTTTCTTGAATATTATCTTATATTTATTAATTAGTTACATTAAAATATATTTCATGAGAAATAATAATTAAAAGTAAATATTTTGTAAATATGTGGATAAATTTTAAAGAATTCATAATATTTTATATTGTGATTTTTTATTCTTATAAATTTAGACCATAAAGTACTAAATTGATTACATATGATAAATATAAAATAGTTGTAAAGTATGCAATATTATTATTATTATTATTATTATTATTATTATTATTATTATTATTATTATTATTAATAATAATAACGTTGTCTTTTAAATTTGATAAAAAAAAAAAAGTAACAAATGAAAAGTAACATGTAATAATATTAAAAAAGTAGTTACACAAATCAACAATAATTTTTATAATCTATCTATATCTATATCAATATCAATCAATCAATCATCAATATCTATATGTAAACTTTACTTGAACTTTAATCTCTCACTCTTCGTAGCTTCTTTCTTTTTGCTTCATTTTGCTAATCAATTCTTGAGTATTAGTATATATGACAACTACTTCATAATATTTTTGAGTATATTAGTATCTATATATAAACACAAACAATCAGAAGTCAAGATAATTAAGTTAAAAAAAATAATAATAATAATAAAGATATCAAAACTTATGTTGAAGTTATCTTAATATTACTTTAGTTGTTTGGTTAATTGTTCCTATTGTTTTTCATATAAGATTTATTTTATTTTGATATTGACTTCTATTTAGTAAAAATCACAAACTTTTCTTTTTGCATACTTCCTTGACATACATACAGAGAGATTGAATGCTTTACTTCATTAATAATCTCTTTTTAGGGATCAATTAGTAGGTTTATTCTTCCATTATTTATCTTTTATTTGTTCAATATATATTTTTTGGCTTAATTAACATTTCTCTCTCTCTCATTTTGCTATTGCGTTTAAGAAAACGAGAATGTCGCTCAATATATGTTATTTAATTAGCTTGCAATAGTTACACTTTTGTACAAATAAGAGACGGAAGTTCATCATCCAATGAAATTGACAAAGCATGGGAAGTGAGGATTGAGAACCAAACATCACATAACAACTAATCTATGTGTTTTTTTTTATTATCATTATTTCTTCTGCTCTCTCCATATATTATAAATAAATAATGTATACATTTTTATCCTTTCTCATTTTTAGCAACAAAAAAAAAATCAATAATTAATTTGATTTTACTTAATATCTTCAACTTATAATATTTTTTTTTAACATGACATGAAAAGATCTTATTATAGATAATATATAGAGTAGTAGTAGTACAATAGTAGTAGGTTCACTTAAGTGTGTTTCGTAATTATTTTTTCCGTATATATATATAACACTTTGAAAAATAACAATTGAATTGATGTAAAAGTCTTAAAGATATTTTATAGGCAAGATTATGTTAAATAGTACATAATTTATAACACTAATTAAATTTAATATATAAATAATATACAAATAAGATAATAATAATAATAATAATAATAATAATAATAATAATAATAATAATAATTATTATTATTATTATTATTATTATTATTATTATTATTATGAGACATAATGGATGTTTATTTTTTTAAGATCTAAATTTAAAAGAATAAAAATCATAGTGTCTCATAATTGACCGTTATGAAAAATATTTATTATTATTATTATTTAAAATTATTTTTATAATAGTTGTAAAATATTCAATAATAGTATAGTTATTATTATTAATAACATTATCTATCCAAAATCAGGGAAAGTGAGAAAATAATTAATAACATATAAAAAGTAAATTGTAATAATATTAAAAAATATGGATTACATATAAATAATAATTCTTATATAGATAAATAATCCTAATAATAATTAAATTAAAACATAAAGTCTCAATTATATAATAATTCTTATAAATAAATAACTTTTTTTTACTAACTTATAAATAAATAACTTTGAAAAGTACTACTATTATACTACTACTATTACTATAATCATCTTCCTCAATCTTAATATAATTATATTTAATATGCTATTAAATATTCTAAAAAATGATAATTTTATTTATATACATATATTTTTAAATATTAAATATAAATATAAAAAATAAATAATTTAAATAAACTCATGCAATACATGGATTTAAAATTTAAATTTTAAATAAATTTCAATAACCTTAATATTTTTAAAGATAAGATCTGTTAAATTAAAAATATAATAATTAATTATCTTCCTCAATTTTAATATAATTATATTTAATATCTACTAAATATTTTAAAAATAATTTTTTTAATATATATATTTTTTATATATAAATATTAAATACAAATATAAAAAATATATAGTTTAATCAACGGTTTGAAAATCTAGTTATTCACAACGAGGATGAATATTTATGTACGCGAAAGATTCATTTCATATGAATAGTTTATTTCCCCTTTTTTATTTTTACGCTATTGCTTTATTGTCTCAAGATGTGCTTCGAGTAAACAAAAGGTTTTTAAGTGCAATGAAGATACGAAAATTTTACGCAGCTCAATCCCAAACTAAGTTGAACAGGTTTGGATCCTATTATATCAACCCAAACCCAAATGAGCACAACACTTAGGCAATTCATTCCTGCACCCCTTTTTGCTTCTTGCACCCCCAAATGTTTGAAAATTCCCCTATTACCCTCTATTTATTCCAGAATGACCATTCTGGAAGTATATAGGTATTCGTATTCTGAAATAGGTTTTCTGAATTACCTATACACTTCTGGAATAGGTAATCCGGAAAACCTTTTATGGAATACGAAAATCATATTCTGGAATAGGGTTTGATCATATACACCACATTACATGAGGATGGTCTCCAACGTTGAGGACTACGGACTGCGTCGAGAGTGATTCTAAAAGGTTAGGGTCTCGAACGATGTGAGTGCCGATGAAGCGTTTGGAGAGGCAAAGCATGAAGCATGAAGCATGAGGGCACTACCTAGGGCCTCGATGACCGCGAAGGAGGTGAAGTTCTCTGACGTGATGAGCTCGATGAGGCGACGCTTCTCCTTCTCGACAAGGTCGTGGATCTTGAGATCCACCATGACCAAGGGTGTGTTCCACGAACGCTCATCTGGTGGGGTGCAGTGGTTGGGTGGGGTGCGGTGGTGATGGTGTTTGCGGCAACGCGATGGTTGGGTGGGGTGCAATGGAGATTGTGTTTGCGGCGAAGCGATGGTTGGGTGGGGTGCGATGGAGATTGTGTTTGCGGCGGCGCGATGGTGATGGTGTTTGCGACAGCGCGGTGGTTGGGTGGAGGTGCGATGGTGATGGTGTTTATGGCGGCGTGGTGGTTGGGTGGAAGTGGGGCGCGATGGTGTTGGGTGGTTTTGCGTGCGGCGTGGTGGGGCGCAATGGTTGGGTGGAGGTGATGGCTAGGGTTAGCTTGGGAGAGGGATGGGTGCTTGTGAGGGGTATGTCGGTCTGTTTGGGTATTTTTGGGGGTGCAGGAAGGAAAAAGGGATGCAGGAAGCAAAAGCCCAACACTTAGGCCTAAACTTTCTACATCCATATATCTCATCCTACACCCTTCCTTTTTTTTTCTTTTATTATTATTATTATTATCAAAATCCCAATAATACCTTTCTCCTTTATGATGTTTCTCACAAATTACTAGTTAACAATTGTTTATGGTGAAAATTCGTTTAAATATTCAACTTCAAATTTTACTAAGTTTTTACTCATTTTATTAGTAGGACTTAGAATTGCAATTATGGATTCTTTTTAGGGTTAATTAAGTTTTTAGTCCCTAAACTTTTTCAAAATTCGGTTTTTAGTTCCTGAACAAAATTTTGACAGGTCAAAGTCCTTGAACTTTTCAAAAATTCGATTTTTAGTCCCTAAACTTTTTAAAATCTTAGTTTTTAGTCCCTAAATTAATGAGATTTTAGGGACCAAAAACCAAATTTTTAAAAAATTTAGGAACTAAAAACTGAATTTTTAAAAAGTTTAGGGACCTTGACCGGTCAAACTAAAGTTTAGGGACTAAAAAATGAAATTTTAAAAAGTTTAGGGACCTTGACCAGTCAAACTAAAGTTTAGGGACTAAAAACCGAATTCCAAAAAAGTTTAGGGACTAAAAACTTAATTAACCCTTCTTTTCAATTAAACTAACAGTGTTATAACTTTTAACTTGAAAAACAATGAGATTACTTTCAAATATAACTCATTTTTATTTTTTAGTTTTGAAAGGCAAATGAAAATATTATTATAAGAACCAAATTGACACAAGATGTGGCAAGATGGAAAAAAGCTTACAAGAAGGTAATAAAACATAACATCAAAAGCCCAACACTTATCCCACACAGACTATACATAGAAGTCTTTCCACCCCATAATCACATAATCTTTCCATGTCGATACACAACGAACTTCCTTTAAGAAAAAAGAGCCCACCCAGCGAGAAGTGACATAAACAACGCATTGCCCCTTTTGCCCATTCTAAATCCAGGGAAATATGAGCTCTATACCACACCATGATCTGGCCGTATCCAAAACTTCACCTCCAAAAGCCTCGTTAAGTTTATATGAGCAACATCAACATACCAATTGGACAAAAACTTCTTAACACTGCAACACCAAAAAAGTTGCCTAATAAATTATCCCTTTCTGTTGAAGTGGCACAAAATTGCATAAACCACAATTAATCTTTTCGTCTGATGCGAATTCCAAAAACTTTGATGATTGTCTGTGTTGTATTTCTATTGACAGACGGGCCATAATTGCAAACTATGATAAGCCCTTCCTTTGCATTTTGTGTTCACCACTTATTTGAGATAATGTCCCTGTCATTGACGTATTACTTTAAAACACAACCTGTTAAATAAACCTCAACATACCATGCCTCCACACTTATTCTGCAAGCATCATAAGAGTATTAGAACTCAATATCCAGGCCCACCCATGTATCCACCAGCCTAAAAATATAATATTATGGCTGTGTAATCCCCATCAAAATGTTATTCATGTATAACTCATTTTTATTTCAATACAAATTTGTGTCATTGTATTGTTATTTGAAATGATTACTTGAATTGAAGTTAAATTTAGATTAAAATCAACAAGTATAAATACTTGTAGTTTGATCATTAATCAAATAATTATTTGAGATAGAAATTACTCGAACAAATAACAATGCAATCAAAATATTATGCAATGTTAAATATCTTCAGAAACAAATATATAATCAAATGTAAATTCGAAACAAAAAACTTTCGAATGCAATCACAATCAGAAAACTATGTGAAATATATATTTAGAAATAAAGATATGAATCGAACGTAAAATAAAATGAAATTTAAATGCAAAGAAATGAAAGGAGTTTGAGTTTGTAGAAGAAATGGAGATTGGAAAGAGTTTAAGTTTGGAGAAGAAATGTAAAAGGTGAAAATTGTAGTAAAGTAAATTGAACAATAAAGTAAATGTTAGAAAAGATAATTTGCAATAAAATATGGGTTCGAACGTACAAGTTGTTCTTAGAACTGGTAGTCATTTCTGTGAGACGTGAATGATGTACAAAACTTGTGCAATTTTTGTAACCAAAAGGAAATGACTATTGGTGTGCCTATTTATAGGTTTATCAATCACAATGACCGATTTACAAGATTATTACTCGTGTAACTTTATCTGAAATAAACTAACTAAGATGTTGCCATTTGTCTTCTTTGTTGTTTCTGTCTAAAAATCATTGATAACTATCTTCATGTGGGCATTTGAGTGTCCACTTTTCTTCATTTGAATTTCGCCATATCCTTCGAATGCTCTGAATACTCAAAAGACTTCCAACAAATCGAAGTCATATTTAACCTTCAACACTTAGAAATCTTCTAAGTTATAATCCTTTAACTCCTTTTTCGATTTCATGATTTCGACTGTCCATTTGAAATAGACATTTCCTCTCCATTACCTCTTCTTTCCCAACTGCACCCAAATCTTTACTTGAACGTACATTTGAATGACCTCCTAGTTTCTTCAATCAATATATGCATTCAATCTTAACTTCGATATTCAATCGTTACATCTCCAATATCATCAAATCAACACAAATAGAACTACTTTCGACTTAATTGTATCCTACCTCCTATCTAACTAACGATCAAAAGCAACCTTGTTATTCTCATAACAATTAGCAAAATTTAGTACTTTATACTTCATGTGTTACATTTTATAGATTGAATGACCACCGTGTTTGAACCTGTGGAGAAATTTCTACACTTAGAAAATTTTACTAACACCCCAAACAACAACAAAAAGAAAAATATTTCACAATCCTAATATCATAATCTCTTTTTCACTCTCATGATTCGTCTTCCTTATTCACAATTTGGTTGCTATCCTCTCTTTCTTTGCATTGTTGATTTCAAATCTTTGTTGTTTTCTTGAAGTTTGTTATCTATTTGTAAAACACCTCTTCTGCCGCAAATTCTTTTGCTGGTATGTCTTTAGGCCTTTCTCTGTCTTTATGCTGAAATGTTTATCACCCACCAATAATACCCAAGTCTTGGAAAGGTTAATATGGAATAAAGGTTTTACATTATGGATTACCTAATTTGGAATTTATCATAAGACTTGTAATTCGAAATACGCAATTTGAATACTTATTGGATGTTTTACATATTGGGAAATCCATAAGGTTTCACTTTCATGTTGAGGTTCCAGATAACATGATCCGTAATATTATGGTGTCTTTTTCAAAATAGGTGTTTCAGATTGCCACAACTAATTCGTAAGGTGTTTAGGATTACCTATTATGGAAAAGACACAATAAAATTATGGTCATATGATCCTGAACCTCCATAAAAATGCAATATAAATTTCTCAATCCATAACACAACAACTCTTTTCTGAAATGTGTATTCTAGAAAGAATACATCACAAAAGAAAATACATGTTTGGTGACTTTGAAAAAGATGATGGGCTCGGAGGATGACATGCAATGACTTTAGTGGTCGTGGTGCTCGGAGGTCTCAATGGTTGGTGGTCGCTGTGTGGTATAGAAAATGTTCAATTACCGGTGGGGTGCGAAGAGTGCAAAGATGGGGAGGTTAGAGTGATAGGGGTATTTGGGGAGTTTAAGTTTATTTTAAACTTAAAAAGATGTGTAGTTTGAGATATATGGGGTGCAAGAAGTTTTGGTCCACCACTTAAATTATCATTCCCAAATTCATTTGAACGTGACAGATCCAACAAATAGCTCAATAAGCCTCTAAGTTGTCCCAAATTAAAAATAAATCCCAAGCAATCGTGTATTTAGAACAACATCAATGTGAAAGAGAAAAAAGGGTTTTAGAAGCTTGTGTGAGTGTTGTAGTGGAGCAATTTTGGCTTTGCAATGGTCACAGATAATGACATCGTGGTTATGCACACGACAGAGAGTGGAAACATGCTCTCATCTATGCTTTCCCTAGCTAGGACTCACATAAGATTATTATAAATATAACCCTTCTCATACCCATAACCTTGATATCACATCAATTTACATTACAAGTTAGCAGTTTTCACATAAAGGAGAAGACAAACATGAGGAATTATTTCTCATTGATCGTAATTCTCTATCTATACAGACTTAATAGCCAATTCTAAGGTATAAAAGGGGAAATAATTCTCCCTAATAATGATAGAAATAAAGGAAATAAATCTCCATAATAAAGACTAAAATAAAGGGAATAAATCTCCGTAATAAAGATAAAAATAAGATAGAAATAAAAATAGATTCTTATCCTAAAATATACAACATTAAATACATGATTATACAAATATTAGGAGATTCTACAGAATCTGGGTGCTTCCTAAATATCTTCCAACACTCCCCCTCAAGCTGGCATGAATATGTCATTCATGGCAAGCTTGTTGACCAGGTTCTCAAATTGTCTTAGGAAGACCTTTGGTGAGAACATCTACTACTTGACTTGTGGTGGGTATGTAAGACATGCATATTACACCGCTATCAATCTTTTCCTTGATGAAATGTTTGTCCACTTCTACATGCTTTGTTATGTCGTGTAGAACATGATTGTGAGTTATGAAAATAACTACCTTGTTATCACAGTAGACTTTGATAGGTGTTGGAGTAGAGATCTTTAGTTCTTCTATGAGTTTTTTGATCCACAATACCTCATAAAAACCATGTGCAATGCAATGAAGCTCAGCCTCTGCACTGCTCCTAGCTACTACATTTTGTTTTTTAGCTTATCTAAGTAACTAAATTTCCTCCTACAAAGGTGCAGTAGCCTGAAGTAGATCTCTTATCATTTATGTCACCTGCCCAATTGGCATCCTTGTATGCTTCAACTTGAACGTGACCTTTGCTTTTGAATAAGAGTCATTTCCCTGGAGTTCCTTTCAAGTATCTCAAAATTCTATAAACAACTTCGAAGTAAGGAGGTCCTGGTGCTTGCATATTGACTTACTACACTCACCATAAAAGTTATGTCAGGTCTTGTATGTGACAAATAAATTAGCCTTCCAACTAACGTTTAATAGCATTGTTGATCCACCACTTCATTTTATGTTGTTGCTTTTACCTTCACATTAGGATCCATTGTGGTTTCTACAACTCTACAACTAATCATCCCTCTTTCCTTTAGTAAATCAAGGATATATTTGTGTTGGCTGATAAAAATTCCTTCCTTGGACCTAGTAAATTCCATCCCGAGGAAGTATTTCTACTTTCTTTGATCTTTAATATCAAATTCAACCTCAAGTTTCCTTTTTAAGTTGCTGATCTCAACAAAATCATTTCCAATCATAATAATGTCATCTAAATACACTATTAAAATAGCTATTTTACCTTTGCAAGAGTGCTTGAAAAATATATAAGGTGTGATCTGTTTGACTTTGTGAGAAGTTATGCCTCTTTACAACACTCCCACATCATTCAAACCAGGCTTTCGGTGATTGTTTTAGCCCATACAAGGATTTCCTCAATATGCAAACTTTGCCTTTTCCAAAACTATCTTCAAATCTAGGTGGCAACTCCATATATACTTCTTCACGTAGGTCTCCATTCACAAAAGCATTTTTGTTTACATCAAATTAATGAAATGGCCAATTGAAATTAACAACAAGAGAAAGAAGAATTTTGATGGAGTTAATCTTGGCAACAGGAGCAAAAGTCTCTTGGTAATCTATACCGTGAGTCTGGGTGAATCCTTTGGCTACTAATCTTGCCTTGTATTTCTCCATACTCCCATCAGCTTTGCATTTGACTATAAATACCTATTTAGAACCAACTGTCTTCTTGTCTTGGGGTAGATCAACAATACTCTAAGTGTTATTTCTCTTAAGAATTTCATTTCTTCTTTCACTACTAACTTCCAATTCAACTCACCTAAAGCTTCTTAAATAATTCTGGGCACATACAGATTAGAAATCCTAGACACAAAGGCCTTATTATTGTGTGATGATTTTTCATTTGGCAAGTATTTAACAATGGGATGTTTAGTGCAAGTTCGGGTGCCTTTTCTTAAAGTAATTGGAAGGTCAAGATCAGAATTAGAGAGGGGCAAGTTATGTAAATCAACAGATGAAGGAGTAGAGGAAGATTACCTGTATTTGTAGGACCTTCACTTGGCAACTAAGATTGGATTTTTGCTAGAGGAACAACTGGACTAGTAGTACTTTTATGAAACCTTTTCCTGGAAAAAACTTTAAGCTCATGATGAGGATTGTGGTCCTTTGATAGTGTTTCTCCCATTGTTTCAGATATTATAGTATCTGACAACTCTGAATTTAAAGTTCTAGGTTTCATTATCTCAACAATTGGATCTAAAACTGAGACAGGTAAAGTTTCCCAAAAATTATCTTCCTTACTACTACTGAATTTCTCCCCTTGAAGAGAATTTTTGTTAAAAAATGGTTGGTCCTTAACATAGTGTACATCCATACTTTCAAAAAATTTCTTAGTAATAGGGTTAAAACATTTGGAGTGGTTATATTTGAACACCTCTTAATTATAAACACCTCATCAACACCCATCTTTCTATCTATCTATCTCTTCCTATCACATCATAATACCTATCATACCTATACTTCTCTCTCTTCTATATCTTTATCTTTCTAGGTGTTAAATAGCACATGGGTGTCCATTGATCATTTTCCAAACATTTGTACCCTTTTTTATTGGAAGCATAACCAAGAAAAACACAATTCTCATATTTAGGATCCAATTTTGATAGAAAAATATTAGGAATGTGCACATAACAAACACAACCAAACTTATGTTAGTTATGTGCAGTACCTGTGTCATGCCACTGGAGCCCTTGAACTACTGTTTTATCGTATACAAGACAAATAACAGGAAATAGGAAGAAAACATTTGTATTATTTTTATGACAGCTTCATGATTTATCAAATTATAATTGTTTTGGTCTTCTTATTTCACTATCTATAATTACATCAGTGTGCCTTCTTGCATCAATCAGTGTTTCTTATTTCACTATCTATCTTGTGGTTTCTTATTATGAAGTTAATATAAAAAAGATGGGTGGGAAAAGTGAGAAGGGGGAGAACATGTCTTGGACAGTCCAAAACACAAAAGTTCTGATAGAAATAATTTATGATCGAGTTAAAAAGAGACAATTATAAGGGTCAACATTTACGACAACTGTTTGGGAAGAAATAAATGGCGAGTTGAAAAAAATAACTGGAGAAAATTATGGTGTTGATAGGTTGAAGGGTAAGTTTAATCACTTACGCCTTCAACATCATGAATTTTCAAATTTACTATCTCGTACAAGAGTTACTTGGGATGTTGAATCTAATAAAGTAAATTCTCCTAAAAAGTATGGCAAGATTTGTATAAGGTAAGTTCAAGTATATTTGTTTAAGTATATTGCAGTAGTCAGTGTAATATATACTTATTGAAGTTTTTCAATTATCATTTGCAGCAAGGAAATTTTTACAAGCAATTTAAGAAGAATGGATTTGAGCATGATTATGACATCCTTGGTGAAATATTCAATTCCAGCACAACAACAGGAAAGTTAAATCAAGCTTCCACTCAAGAGCCACCAACCTCTGATGATGAGAGAGAAATTGAGGGAAACTTGAAATACAGAGAACACATTAGAAGGGGGTTGAATAATGCGTTAGATAAAACTTAAAATCTTTTCGCAAAGATGGAGATATCTTAACTTTGATTTTACAAGGTACTTGCAAAACAGGGAGTTGCAGATATCGTCCAATATTTCAAAATGACAGTTTAATGAAACTACGTTTTTCAAGTTGTCATCCAAACGAGAAACAAATACTTTTCGCAAATAAGTTTATAAAGAAACTTGTGCATCTAATGCGAAAAAATAACTCTAGAGATAACTGGTAAGCTAAAAAGCAATAGAGTAAAAACACTTGGTTTATACTGGTTCACTCAACCTGAGCTACATCTAGTTCTCCTTAAAAAATAACCTTTTGAAGGGTTCCACTAATCAAAACTTTGATTACAAACAAGTATTATCTATCCTGCCACTTCTGGCTACAAGTATTCTCTAGGCCACTTCTGGCACACCTTTAATCTCCCCTTAAGATTAAAGTAACACCCAAGTATTCTTTGTCACTAAGTCACTCCTGACTTTTCAAACAAACAGTTTGATTACAAGATTCAAATCAACTCTCACAGAGAGGATATTACAATATAAAACACAATACACAAAGTAACTTAGTAAAGCTAAGAAGTTGCTCTTTTTGCGCAAGTGTTGATCATCCAAATGTTTTGGCAGAGTTTCAGCTCTTTGAAAACTTGAATGCTTCGTTGTTGACTTTCATGAGCTTGATCCTCTACCTATAGGCTACTAAGTGAAGGTATCCGTTAAGGGATCTGAGCCTTTGTCAAAAATCGTTCTCTCACAATCATATGACTGTTACCACGCGTCAGCTTGGGGTGGAGAGAGAGAGGGGACAACAGTATATGTAGCGCCTCCACTACTGTACGATTTTGTAGAGAGAAGCTTTTCTGTCTCTTGTGGTGCACTTTTTGAATATTCAAATGAAATGTCACATAAGAAAAGAGAGGGAATAATAGAACATTTCAGAGAATCAGCATTGAAAAGCTTAAGTGTACTTTTAGACATCATGGACGCATTATATAACTGTTTGGTAGAAAAGATGTGTAAGTTATATAAGCGAGTGGACGCTTCTTAAGTGGACGCAGTGTTTGTACACTGGTTTTCATTTTCATAATGCATTGGATGTTTGTGTTATTACAGTGCATTGGACGCCAGATTTATACTTAGAAAAACAAGTTCCAGTTATACATTGGACGCATTAAGCACATAGAGATATATAGTTTGAGTTTAAGAAATACAATACCACTGAGGCATTAGACGGTGTGGTACCTATAATATTCAAACATAAGACATTAGATACTTCAAAATTTAATCTCATTTGCTATCATCAAAATCGAAGTTTTAGGGGTTGGATATCGTCCAAAGTCTTAAACTCTAACAAAACTTTCTTTCCAAAGGTGTTCATATTGATGTTCATGTCGATGTTGATGTTGATGGAGACATTACACAAGAACTTGACAAAAAAAAAAAAAAGGAAAACTATCTCTTCTTCAAGACAAAAAAAGGAAAACCATCTCTTCTTCAAGTGAGCGTCAACGTAAAAAAGCAAGAAATTCAAGATTAGAGAAATTAGATGCAGCATTAAGCCAATGGGTTGAATCAATGAGTATAAGGACAGAAGCATCTAAAGCAAGAATAAAAGCATCAAAAGCTAAGGCTGAGTGTTATAAAACACAAGCTAATCAAGCTACCAGTTCAATGACATATCCTTATTCCATAGATGCTTGCATGGATTTGCTCAACTCCATTGAAGACATTTAAAGTACAATATACAATAATGCATTGGAGAAGTTTAAAGATGAGGATTGGAGACTTATGTTTATGAAGATGCCTTCATTTAGGAGAATGGATTGGCTAGCATCTCTCGAGTGGTAAAATGTTAATAGTTAGTGGAAAATTTGTGACTTTACTAGGGGTTTTAAACAATTCAGTGTTTTATGTTATGTTTTTAAGACTAAATTTACTATGTCATGTCGACATGTATAAGTTTATAGTATTTGGTTGCTAGTACGTGTTATGTATTTGGTTGAATATCAATTTATGTTTATGTTTTGAACAATGTATTTGAATGCTTTGTGTTAGTGAACGAAATTAACTTTATAATTTACTTGAACAGGTTGTTAGTATGTCTACATATGAACTCACATATAGTTTCTTCAAGTGAAAGTAGCACTGATACATATGATTCGGATGAGATGGGGATTTACTTATTGTTTGTTTGATGATGGAATATGAAAAATGTTTTATAAGTAGGACCCCATGTAGGACTTCTTTGCTAACTGGAGCTATGTATACTCTAGAATTTATGCTTGGTTGTGAAGACAGATGCTACCAAAATTTTAGAATGAGAAAGGATGTCTTTGTGAATTTGTGTGAAACTTTAAAAGATGTTGAAAAATTGAAAGGTGGCAAGAAGGTCAGGTTAGAGGAAGCAGTTGCAATGTTCTTGATCATAGTGTGTCATAACATACGTCATTGAGTTGTTGGGGAACGCTTTCAGCATTCTCTACACTTGGTAGGTTTAAAATTGTTCTCAGAGTAGTATGCAAATTGGGTAAAAGTATTATTCGACAAAGACCTCAGACAACTACACACCCTCATATCATTGGTAACACAAAATATTTTCCTTATTTTAAGGTAAATTTCTATCTATGTTGTTAAAATAATTATATAGATAATTATAGTTTTGGTACTAAATGACTTATATATGTTTTAAATGTAGGATTGTATTGGTGCCATTGATGGTACCACTAGTGCAGAAAATACTTTTTACATCGATTATACGACTATTATAGATGCAGGAGATATAGAAAGAAAGTGATAACTTTTTACATCAAACATGAACTGATATGTACATCAGTTCTTTTTATGACCGATGTAAAAAGTTAACTTTTTATATCACTTCATTTTTATAACTAATGTGGAAAGTGTTTGGTTTTTTACATCAGTTATAATTATAACCAATATAAAATGGGAACTTTCTATATCAGTTATCATTATAACAGATGTAAAAAGTAAGCTTTCTACATCGATTTTTTACATCGATTATAATTATAATCGATATAAAATGTGAACTTTCTACATCAGTTATCATTATAACTGATATAAAAAGTCAATTTCTAATAATTTCCAATATATAGCTTCCAAAATAAGTATATTATTTTGGATAATAGTTTCGATCCATTTAATATTATATAAAATATAAAAATTTAAAACAATCATAAATAATTAAAGGCTTAATTATCAATTTAGTCCTCTAATTCTATAAAGTGTTCAATTAAGTCCTCATATTTTAAAAAGCTCTAATTAGGTCCTATTACTTTTAAAAATGCTCCAATTTAGTCCTTTTCTGCCTCTTCCGTTAAGATGATTGACGGAGCTATCTGACGTGGCAATGAGGGATGTTATTTTAATGATTTTACTGATGACATGTAATTTTTTGAAATGTTTTTTTTTATTCATGTACCAAAACAACGTCGTTTTTGTTTATTGCTCACTTTTGCGTGAGGAGATTAGTACTAAGACTCATTTCAATCAATTATGGTCATATTAGTTAAGTTAGAAATGTGGGAAACATTAGGGTTCGTGGAGTGTATGGTTTGAGCGATTAGGATTCATGCTTTGAAGTGTTCATGGCGTTTAGGGTTTTTGGCGATCAGTGTTGGGTTTGTGAATTAATTGTTTGGCTTTATAGTAATAGGTACGTATGTTACAGTTTGTTAAAGTTTGTATTGTATGTGTTGATGTTATAATCGTACATGGTTTGACAGTTTGAAGGGTGTTTCAGGCATCGTTGTGTGATACACGATGTATGTTGCTTAGGGATTTATTTGTTGTGGCATTTTTTTATCAAATATTGCTAGGGTTTGGGTGTGGTCCACCATGTTAGTTTACTATTTGCTGTCAAGGATTCTTTTCCTTTTTTTGTCATCGTTTTGTGGTCCCATCAGTTTTTTTGGTGTCATTTTTGGTCCAATGGGTTGATATTTGGTGTCATTTTGTGGTCCTATGGGTTTCTTTTTTGTGTCATTTTGTGGTTCTGTTGTTTTTTTGTTTGGACACTTGTTAACCGAGGTGGATCTATTTGGAGTACACTTTGTATTTTACTGTTGTTGAGTCAGTTTTGTTAAATGATGTAATAATGTCTTGTTGCCTTTTAGTTTTGGTAGGTGTATGTTGTTAATGTCTGGTTTTAATTAGTTGTATTGTTTTGACATTGTGAATGTATGGCTTTAAGTATTATAAATTGTGCAGTGAAAGTTATTTATGAAGTCAACTTTTTGTTTGTTTATGTCCAGGTGTGTTGTGTGATAAAGAACATGGATGGTCTCTTTGATGTTGTGGTTCATTATGGGGGTAATTTTGTAAATAGGAAACTTTAAATTACCTAGGCCGTGATTGTATATGGAAGATAGACCCGAATAAATGGAGCTATTTTGAGGCGGTTGATACGTTGAAGGAAATGAAGTATGATGTTGAGGAGATGCGGTATTTTATTGATGGTGAAATGGTAGAGATGGGGCTCAAACCTCTAACAAATGACAAGGGTGCAATGGAAATGATAGAGATAGCAAGGAGAGAAGGAAATGTACTTTTGTTTGTGTTGGATCCAGTTTTAAAGGAAGCTGAAATAATTGAGAATCTTGGTTGGTATGGAGAACATAATGGGGCAGGGGTAGATGTGGCTGCTGAAGATAATGTGGAAGTACAACATAATGGTCCAGGTAAAACTTGTTTATTGTTATAGTGTAATATATGTTAGATTACAATTCAACCTTATTATTGCTAACAATTGATGCATTTAATAGGTCTTTATGACATTGGGCCCAAGGAGACCAATGGGATAAGTGAACATAATAGGCCAGTACAAACTATTGGACAAGGTGATGTTGGACCTGCTGGTACATTTGGCCGACATGATATGAATAGAAAAGTGAATAAGGGTGGCTCGACTGAGAAGGCTAAGGACAAGAGAAAGGGGAAATGTGTTGAAGAAGAAGTTTATGTGGATGATCTATTTGGTGACTTTGAAGATGAAATTGATGTTGGTAATTTGTTTGATGTTTCTGTGTCTATTGCCCAATACAAGGAGGTGGATCTACCTAAGTTTCAAGGTAGTGTGGAAGTTTTTAATGACCTGGAAGATTTATCTGATTTTGATGTTGTTGCTGAAGAGGTAGATGGGTGTACTACTAATAGAGATCATTCTTCTGGTCAAAAAAAGGAAGAGAAGATCAAGAAGGAGAACTAGAGTGCCAACACCACCTCCTGATGATGATTTTGATGGGCCTATATCAGATGATGATGTACTGTTTGCATATGTTGATCCAGGAAAAGAAAAATATGTTGTTAAATGGCTATCTGATATCGACTATGAGTCTGAGGAGCTACATATGAGTCAAGTGATGATGATCAAGAAGACAGGTGAAAAAAAAACAAGTAACCAATCTTTAAACAGCCTGCTAGAATGAGAGACTACAAATGGGAAGTCGACACATTTTTTGTTCATAAAGAACATATTAAGGATATTTTCATTACATATTACATATGCAATACATTCTAGGAGAAATTTGAAATTTGAAAAGAATGATTGCATTAGGTTTAGGATAAAATGTGTTGGTGGACAAGGAGATTATAAATGGAATGCATACTTGACTAAAGTGGATGATGAGGAGACATGACAGTTGAGGAAATGTGTAGATACTCATACTTATATTAGGGAGTTCAAGAACAACATGATGAATACAAAATGGTTGAGCAAGAAGTTAGAATCCAGTCTGAGAGAAAATCCCAATTTAAAGATTAGTCAAATTCGCCAAAAAGCCTAACAAAAATGTAATACTCCAATGTCGAGGGCTATGGCTCTTAGGGCTAGAACATCTGCAAAGACAACTTTGGAAGGGTCATTCAAAGAACAATTCAAAAGAATATATGACTATGCTAATGAGTTGAAGCATTATAATATTGGGTCTACTGCCAAAGTAAATGTTGAAGTTGCCAATGCTACAGATCAAGTCCTAGAACATCCTTCTAGAAACCCACCTATCACATTTCAAAGAATATACATTTGCCTTAAAGCATGTAAGGAAAGTTTCTTCAAGTCGAGGCCTGTAATTGGGTTAGATGATTGTTTCCTAAAAGGCAATTTTGGGGGTCAAATACTAGCAGCTATTGGAGTAGATCCTAATGATCAGATGATGCCAATTGCTTATGCAGTTATGGAGGGAGAAACAAGAGAAACCTAAACATGGTTCCTTGAATTGCTTATTAATGATCTTGGTGGTACCACAAAATGTGATAAGTACACATTTATTTCTGATAGGGAAAAGGTATTTTTTCTAAGTAACCGTTTATTTTAATTGTACATCTTATATTCATTATGCTACTTATTGATTGGGTTTTTTTTTTTTGGCTGAAAACTATTAGGGTATTATTGAAATTGTCAAAGAGCTGCTGCCAGGTGCAGAATATAGGTTTTGTGTCCAACATATGTATAACAATTTTAGAAAGCAATTCCCTGGGAGAAAACTAAAGGATCTTATATGGAAAGCAGCTAAGGCAACATATCCATAAGCATGGGAAAGAATCATGAAAGAAATAAAGGATGTCAATGTTGAAGCTTTTAAGTATCTAATGCAAAATGTGCCACCTAGGTATAAGTTAATTATTACATTTGTTTATTTTCAGTCATACATCAAATATTAATAATACATTATTGTAACAGGTTTTGGAGTAAACCAAGGTTCAAAACTGACTCAAACTATGATATATTGCTCAACAATCTAAGTGAAGCATTCAATAGTGTCATTGTTGATGCTAGAGGCAAGCCCATTGTCCATATGTTGGAGGACATTGGAGTTTATTTAATGGAAAGGTGGACTACAAATAGAGACAAGATAACCACATTTGAAGGAAGCATTCTGCCAAAGATAAGTAAAGCTTCAAAAAGAATATGCTTACAGTAACATGTGGATACCATGGTATGTCAATTTAAGTCATGTTTTATGTAAACATTGATTGGCACATAATCTAATGTGATAAGGTTTTTTTTTTTTATGTTTCTGTGTAGCTATGCTGGACAAGAGGAATTTGAAGTCAGACACATCAACATCTGTGGTGAGAAATTTGTTGTCAACCTCCAGAAATGTGATTGCAGCTACAGAAAGTGGATGCTAACAAATATTCCTTGCTGTCATGCAATTGCATGCATCAAGTTCTTGCATAATAATCCAGCAGACTACATCCCTATGTGTTTTCGGAAAAGAGTCATATGAAGTTGTTTATGCACCCATCATTCATCCACTTAATGGAGACAAAGTATGGAAAAAAAAAAAACATGGTGCAATGATGTCCTCCCACCTAAAAAGAAAAAAAATGCCAGGAAGACCAAAGAAGAAAAGGAATTTGGAGCCCGGGGAAAGGAGCAACAATGGTACAATGATGAGAAGGTAAGGTATTCCTAAAAAATGCAGCAGGTGCCACCAAGTTGGGCACAATAAATCAACATGCAAAGAACCAGTGGTTGAAACCTCTGTACCTATTGATACCACTCAAACCATAGAAACCACTCAAACTGCACAAACCACTACAACCACTGCGACTACACAAATCGTGGCTCTTATCCAACCAATTAGCTCCCATAAAAATTGTCACACCAATCAACCAAATCGTGGTCAATCTAGCCAGCCAGTATCTAGTGGTAGCAGAACAACATCTCAGCATACTCAGCCTGCTAGAAGCCAAAATGGAATCTCAAGTGCTGGTGCAGAATGCCCTCCTCAATGAGACCAAAACTGTCAACAAAAAGAGCTCATTAGAGGCCATGAAGAATTTGTTGACTGTTATTGAATGCTTTTTTTTTTTTTTGGAATTGTAATGTCTTCATGGAGAACATTACGTCACCTTTTTATATTTTGTTATGTTTAAGTTTAGTTTAGCTTTTTGGGAATACATTTGAAATGTATTTCACAAATATGGTTTCTATTTTGAAATACATTTGGAATGTATTGGGATCGTTTTAGACCATTATATGATTATGGAATGGTATTTTGATGAATGCCTATGCATCAAGAATGTATTTAGTTACAAACCAGTGACTAAATTTATAAACAGAATTTAACCAAATAAGCAATACCAACAACATTTCATAAATAATGACATTCATGTAAATTACTTGAAGAGTTATACATCTTCAAAATCAAAAGGATTACAGTGTCAATAACCTACTTCTACTGTGTCCTAAAATAAAAGAACCTAATAATTCACAATAACAACCGACAACACTATAATATGACAAAAGGTCCCTACTTCAAGTATACAATCCTTCCATCTCTTACACTAGTGTTCCACCACAATGTCATCAAAATGACATTCAATAATAACAACGAACAGGAAATGATAATGAAAAACTTCAGCCACTTTTGGGTTGACTTCAACGAACTTTCAAGCTTGATCATCTTCCTCCTTTGTTTGGCAATTACCATGTTTCTGTCGTCAACAATCTCATTTGAAAACCATTGAAAGAAGTTGCATCCAACATGATTAACCCCACTCTGTTTATCCATAAAAAAAGATAAAAAAAAGAAACAAAAGAAGAAATAATAATCAATAACCAAGTTATACCAAATGACCCACATAATTAAAGACATACGATTTCTTCAAATCACTTCACCCTGTAGTTGGGACATCCCCAGAATCTCTTCCTGAAATGTGCATTTGTGGTTGCTGTTTGCAAAATAGAGACATCACGACAGTCGCAGGTTGGGGATGGTCTTCTACTTTCAACGCCTGGGGAATATCGCGAATCAGTGCGGGGAAACATGTTGGTCGATGAATTCTTATAGCCACCTGAAGAGGACATGGCTCGACATATAGGAACGAACGAAGCTCCGCATATGAAAATGGAGGAAGAAACCCTAATTTTTTGGTATAAAAAAGGGATGAAGACGATCCCTCAACGGTCACATGACGTGGCCCAACTCAAACCATTAACAGTATCATTGCCACCTCACCTGCCACGTGCACACAGACTTAACCCCGTTAACACCAATTTAACGGAAAGGACTAAATTGGAGCATTTTTAAAAATAATAGGACCTAATTGGAGCTTTTTAAAATATGAGGACCTAATTGAACACTCCATAAGAATTACAGGACTAAATTGGTAATTAAGCCATAATTAATATAATTTTCATCAATAAAGTCATAATAAATATATTATTTACCCACATGTAAAAAAAACAATATATTAACATTATAAATTATTTACACGCATAGGTCTAGCATTCGAAGATAATATCTTGTAAAGTAAACTTCAACAATAGGCTTGAGTATGTCCCTGGCAAGCTTCCTCTTTGACTCGGGCAATTTGAAGTTTAATTTGTTCAAGCACAAAAGGTTGGTTGTGTGTCCTGAAATTTGAAATTAAATATTTTCAAAACAAAGGAAATGGTTTTGGTGTTAAAAGGAATCAATGATTCAACTTACACATAACATATATTGCTTTCTTTTGAACCAACAAACATTAATTTCTTTTCAATTTTCACAGAAATGTAGGCCAATATCATGGTCTCATATAATGGGATAGTGGTTGCCACTACATGATAGGCATCAGCTAAGGAAATCATGATGTCTAGTGTTGGAAGATTTATGGGTCACTTACACCTTATCAAGTTATCTTACATGCTTTTTAGGCTATTTGTCCTTGAATATTGATTGACTAGGATAGAATAATTGGCTTAAGAAACTTCTTCGGAGGCTTTCTTCTATATATTCAAATAGTTATCATGATTTGACAATTATGGATAAAAAAGGAGTTTAATAAGTCAAACATTAAACCATTGAAAGTGCAGCTCTAACCTGACAATGGGAACCATACCATATGTCAAGCAAAAAATCCATATTTCCTCGCAAACTAGTTGATCCTTCTATAACACCAATGTATATGCAAAGAAAAAAAAAGCATTCTAAAGACTTAAATCGGGCTATTTGCTTCTTTTTTTTTAAAATCCCCTTTATTTTTATCTAATAATTACAAAACTATAAAAGTGAGATACCTTTCTTGTCAAAATCATTGTCTCAAAGAGTGACGAGTGCTCTATTTACTATAAAAGTATAAAATGAAAGTTTTATAAAATCTCATTAACGTAATTTAGTAGGAAATAAAATATTACAATTTATCTATTGAAACAATGAGAAGAGTAACTGTAATTACAGATAATGATATCTGCAGAAGTGATAATAGATCTCAAATTTTATTGAACTTCATAACCATCTTTAGTATAATAGATATTAGAAGAATGAATTTTGCTTCATACTCACTTTAGAAGCAACCTCTGGCCACTTTTATCCACCAGCCACGTGGCAATTCCAGTTGCTATGACCTAAAAAAGAAAGTTGATTATTAGAACTAAATTTACTATCATTAATTATATTCACATAAAACATGACGCGTAGTCTAGGCTTTATTATGCAACCTGAATGGCTTAAATGTGAATCATTGTATATAATATTTTATTAATTGTGTTAATAGTAACAAGTTGAAAACTCAATAAGCTTCAATTTGAAAATGACCATTAATTAGATTAGTAGTAATGACTGGTATCAACATAATACCTTAGATGAAATTGGTGTTAACGTGAAGCTTTTCTTGGTAGTCATGAACTTGAATAAATATTTTTCAAATAAAATTTTATGTTTATTGCAACTAACAGAGTAAGATCTCAAGGAAGTAAAACTTAAAATCAAGAAGGATATTTACTAAACTCTCCCATTTATAATCCAAATCTTCCACTTAACTACTAATATGAGACTCCATTTGCTCACACAGACACATAACAATTTTAAGATTGAAGTTTTCTATCAATCATATAGCTCCATGACCACACTACATTATGAAATTCTTGAGATACCTTCCATGTTTGAAAAGATTGGCCTAATAGCTTAATGACTACTACTTTTAGTTATGTTGTCTTAAATATTTTTCTTTTTTAATGTCATTAAACTGTCAGTTTAATGCCATTCAGGTACAATTTTCAATGTATACTAACATCTCAAACCATGTTATACTTCATGCACATGATAACATAAATTATTTAATCAACTCTGAAGGACAATCCTAACACATTTCCAGCAGCTATTGCTCCTATTAGTGGCTCCAAGGATAGTCCTATTTCATAAAACCATATCTTAGTTGATCTGGCAATGATCTTAAAAGCAACTTGACTTTTAGAAAGCCTTGTAAACTTAAACTTTCATGTTGAATTAACTCACCAAAGGGAAAGTTCCATGATGAGATTATAAGAACAAGACCAAGTGGCTCAGGAACTATCTCTGCACTTGAAAGCAGTGCTATTCGTGGCAGTTTAGCCTATGACAAACATCAAAAGTTGGCAAAACATTTTGATAGGAAAACATCTCCTTGTTAGATAGTAACAACATTAAGTCCTAGATTTCAACCTCCTACCAACCAAGATTAATGTAAACATGTATCAAACAAATCTATCACAAGATGGCTGATAGCATAAAAAAAAAGAGGAAACTTTAGGCAAAAGATTCCAATACCTTGGATAGCATAAATTGTGCAACATCAACCATCATTCAGAGCGTCAATAATTCTTCCACATGGAAGGATTTTCATGCTATAATACCTTGGATGATGTACATTATTGTAATATAAATAATTAAACAAGTAAGTTATATTTACTGAAACAAATATCATAATATGGCATCACTTCAACATCACAATGGCAGAGACTGACTTTTTTAATACTTAACTCAACGTTGAATTACTTAAACATAATTAATCTTAATTGATCTAGTAACGTCAACAAGTATAACTAGAAGCTCACATCAAATATGAAAGCACGCTAAGGAAACGAGCAACAAATGGAGCTGTTGTATATTTTCCCTTCCGATTCCATAGGAAGCTAATTCATACTCCTTGAACACTGACCAAAGACCTTCCATTACTTAGAAGACGAAAGATAAGACAAACGAAACCATAATTCACACTTGCACATTACCGGTCTAAAGCTCAATTGAGTAACTAATTAACACAAACGAAAAAATGAGTTTTGGAATTCGGTTTTAGAAACATAACATATTAAAAAAATGTAAACAACACATGAGCTTCAAGCGCAATTGATTTAGGCTCAGGAAAGGGATTGATCTCACTACTTATTTCTCTTCCTCCTTCGTCCATGGCATCGCCACAAGGAAATCAACGCATGCACTCCTCGAAGAAGAGTTCCAGTGCCACCGATAACAGATCCAGCGCCGTCCACGCGCTGTCGACTGCGACAGTGAAGTAGTTCGTGTAGAGAAGCTCCAGGATAATGAGATGTGACTGGATCGAGCCAACGGTGGGGGCGATGTCGAGGATGAGTGCTCCGACGCATGGACGTCGGAGAGGAGCATGGAGAAGTATTTGGAGCGATGAAGGATGTCGAAGTGGAGGTAGAAGTGGAGGTCGGAGTTGGAAAAGGAGTCGACAGTGGCGACATCGTTGAATTGAAGAGCATCGTCGGTCGTAGGAGAGGAACAGTCTTCCACCATGGGTGAGGAAGGGCGAGGGTTTTGGGAGATTTAGGGGTTTGGATACAAGGAATACAAAATCTATATCGTGTGTATTTGGTGTGGGAAGGTAAAAAAACATTACCTTTTATATCGGTTATATTTATAATTGATATAAAAAATTTCTTAAAATTTATTTAAATGGCACTAAATTAACTCTAAACTTATTCAAATAATACACTTCACCCCATTTATATCAATTATGTAACAGAATTTCTAATAGATATTAACAGAATATTCTACTTAACCAAAGCTAAGCACCGGGAGCCGCCTTGCATCACTAGCACGCATGCATCCATGTTGTGCGCACGGCGAGGCTTTCTTCCATTCTCGTTTATGCTTTAGGTGAAGTTATTTATCCCTTTGTTACACATTTCTATTATTTGCATTGTAAATATATTAATTTATTTTGTTAATATATTTGTTTGTTTTCGTCTTCATTTTGAAAAATGCTTTTTTTTTAGTTTTTTCTGACTAAGAAGAACAATTCATCCAGAAGTGGCGGATTCGACTATTTCAATATTTCTACATTTTTATATATATTTATTTATTTTATATGTTTATTTTTGCTTTGTAGAGCTATCTACGTTCTCAAGTTTATCAATACATGTTGCATCAAGGTCTACTTGTTATTACTTTCAAATTCCCGACTTCTACAACCGTGAAATATTTATTTTTAATTCTTTTTTTTAATCTGTTTGGTTTCAGAAAATATTTTCAATTTTCAATTTTCATTTTCTATTTTCTTTTTCTGAAAATAATTTTGATTTTCAATATTTTAAGATATAGAAAACATGTTCAGTTTAAGAACTTATTTTCTGTTTTCAAAAAATAGAAATATTAAAAATATGTTTAGTAAAATTATTTTCAATATTCATGAAATATTTTTAAATGATATTTACAAATAATTTTTTTTATAATAAGAATATATTCATGAACAAAACATAAATTTCCATTTAAAAATAATTATTTCTTTAAAAAGATATTGCCTTGAAAAGTAAAGATACAACCTCGTCATGTTGATATAAGGGTTCACCGTTCATGTGTAACCACTATTTTTTTTACTCTAATTCCTATTTTGTTTTCCAATCTTTGTTTTCCTACTTTATGATCGTTCCTCAAAACCAACTTATTCCTCCAAACCCAATCCTCAAAACAGCAAAGCGCTGAAATGCTTCGGTGGTTTGAATTGGGATTGGAACGTAGAAGCAGACTGGACAGAGAGAAGAGATATTCACCAATTTCTAAATTATGTGCTAACGAGAAAACAAAATCTGGAATGAAAGTGATGATACTCATATTGGTGTCTGATGATAGTCGATTTCCAGATTATGGAGAAATGAAAATGAGAGAAAGCACACGATGAGAGGATTCCACGAGTTCTGAACGAAAAGTAAAAAAAAAAAATCAAATATTGTCTATTTTCATTTTTTGAGAAAGTGCTGAAAACGTCTTTTACTTGTTTTCATATTTGGGCCTCTTTTTGAAAATATTTCCAGAGAAAATATTTTCAAAAATTGAAACAAACATATTTTTAACACTGTTTTTAACTGAAAATGAAAATAGAAAATGGACAAACCAAACACCCTTTAACTTATCATATTAGCCGCATGTTGAATTGATGGAAAAAGTTATTTTATATCTATTCAATTTACAACTGATATAAAAAGTACTTTTTTTATATCTATTCAATTAACAATTTTTCATATCTATTCAATTTACAACTGATATAAAAACTATTTTCATAATTACAAAAATGCCACCACATTTTTTTAAAATTAGTTTTCACAAAACCGATATAAAAAATTGTTATAAAATGTATTTTTTGCACTAGTGTACACATGTATGTGCTTATGCTCCTGCTTCAAAACAAAATGTCTTCCATGGAACTGGTTGGGAAGGGACAACAAATTATTCAAGGGTATTTTTGGATGCTTTAAATACTGATAATAATTTTCTGAAGCCCCATGGAGGTAATTTGTAAATAATATTATTTCATTTTTAATATTTTCACTTTATTTAATAGGTATTTTTTTTCTTCTACATATCAATTTTATGTTGTTGACTCTGGATTTCCCAACATGCCTAGCTATCTTTACCCCATTTTGAAGGTAGAGATATCATCTGCGTGATTTTCATGATAGAGGACGACCACAAGAAAAAGAATAATTATTCAACTATCAACACTCTTCGTTGAGGAATGTCATTGAGAGGTGCTTTGGAGTATTAAAAGCAAGATTTCCAATTTTGAAGTTGATGCCGAATTATCCTGTTAGGAGACAAAGATTAATTCCTATTGCTTGTTGCACTATACATAATTTTATAAGAATCTCAACATGCCACAGATAGACTTTTTGGCTAATATGCCGGAGAAGACTTAATTATAGATGAGGAAGAAGGTCTAAGGGTGGACCAACAAGGTATCAATGTAGAAGTTAATCAAGCAACTGAAATGTCACAAATTAGGGAAGCTATTGCAAATCAAATGTGGGAAAATGATCGTAGATCTTGAAAGGCATTGTTAAGTGAAGATGTATTTTTTTGGAGACCCTATATGTTTATTTTTCTAGATGATGTTGTTTTGTTTAACATATGATATTGATTATATTTATGCAAATATAAGTTTAAACATATAAATCAAATAATGGTTAGCCATTATATAGTGACTTTGTGGAAAGATATAATAACCTTTTTTCCCTTTCTTTTTAAAAGCAGCATGGTGAATGTAGAATAGATTTAAAAGATGTTTCCAACATTATAGGTAGAGACAATTATAGGGGATTGTCACACACTTTTAATGTTGAGATGGAAGATAGACCATGCACTCTCTCATTTTATAATCATGCAATTTATAGTTGTCATATTTTTTCATTAACAAATTTTAAATATGTTCATTATTTACAAATATATTATAGAATAAATAATTATAATTTTGGTGTTCTTTATAATATATAATTTTTATTTAAAAATGTTCAATAATAAAAATTTATTAATATATTCCTATTATTTTAAATTAAATGCACAAAATGTTTTATGAAAATTGATAAACCAAATACATTTTCAATGTTTTCATTTTTAGAAAATAGAAAATAAGAAGTCAAAACAAACATATTTTCTAAATCTGGAAAATGTGAAAATGGAAACTGTTTTTAGAAAATGAAAACAGGAAATGAAAATAGAAAACATTTTCTCAAACCAAATGCTTGGTGGTTATATCTTTCTTTTAAACTATTCCAAATGACAAGTGGGTCTTTTACAATAAGATATTCAACTTTTAATCCTTTATGGAGGTGGTAACGAAGAAATATCATAACTTTAGCCTTATTTTGGTTAGATGCTTTATTTCCTTCTTTAATGGAGTCTCCAAGATCTATTGTACCTAAATGTATTTCAGCATCTAATATCTAAGATAAATAATTCTTTCTCGTAATGTCAAGAGCCATAAATTCAAGTTTTGCAAGGTTTGACATGATCAAAACTATTATAAAAATATATAAAAATTAGAATATTAAATTAATAATTATCACGTAACGTATATTATTGTCTTTTAAAGGATGATAAAAATAAATAAAGATGCTATAATAATAAACATGTAAACGTAAATGCTAAAAATGCCAAAAGAAAAGCCAAGATGAATAACATGCAGGAAACATAATTACAATTAGTGGTAACCTATGCAATTCATTATCGGAAACTTCTTTTATTTTGATAAACTTGTAAATAATGATATTAGTAATTCCTTGAAATTCTAAATTCTCAAAAGGAATTACATCCGACTTTTCTATCTGATCTTTACATGGTCATATAGAATTTCCAACAAAACTTTATGCAAGTTAACTTTTCATTTTTAAATATATACGAACGAAGCATGAATATATGAACAAAGCATGAAAATATGAATAACATACTAGATTTGATACCCGTGCGATGGACGGGTAAATGTTTTTTTTTTTAATTATTTAAATTTTTTCATAATTTACATATCATTGTAAATTTATGTAAAATATTAGTATTTTTTGTTTTTGTAATATTATTTTTATGTTAATATTGATAATCTATAATATATATATATATATATATATATATATATATATATATATATATATATATATATATATATATATAAACACAATTTATTTTTATGTTAATATTAATAATACATGATATGGTAAAATTATTAGTTTTTTTTTATTATAATTATCTTTATTATTATTTTAATCTTATAATAACTATTTGTAATAATTATTTGATTGTTGAATGACGATTTCGTGTTGAATTATGATTGCCTACTGATTATTGTTATGTGACAAGGCGAGCCATTTGCTAACTGAGCGTGTGTTTAGTCAAATCTATTTTTATTTTTAATTTATAAAATAGTTTACATTATTTTTAAAATTAATAATTATTGGAATAATATATTTTAAGAAAATAAGTATTTATTTGACAACTTGATATTCTTAATTTTTGAATTATTCATAATAGATTGTGTATGATTTTTCTTTTATTTTTTAGAGTAATATTTTTTTTTTTCAAAATGCAAGAGAATTTTTTTTTTTACAATATGGCTAGTATTATTTAATATTAAAGTAATATTTTTTTATTTCAAGATGAGTATTATTTGAACAGTTAAAAGTATATAAAAATATTAATACATTTTTATTTTTAACTGAAGTACTCTTATAAATGTCTTATATAAGAATAAGAATATGTAATATATATGATATTGTAAATTTATGTGAAATATCTACATAATTTTTATTATCTTTATAATATATTTTTATGTTAATAATGATAATTTATAGTATATATAAATATAATTTATTTTTATATTAATATTGATAATACATAATATCATAATTTTTTTTTATAATTTTTTATTATTTTAATCATATAATAATTAACTATATTAATAACTAATTTATTATCTATAATAATGAAAATAATTATCAACTATGAAAATAAAGATAGTTTATATAAATTATTTTTATCATTTAGTCAAATAATCATACAATTATCATATGTTATAATATAATAATTAGTATTATTATAATATAATATTTCAATATATAATATTAAAATAAGATACATATTGAAATAAAATATATAATATATAGTATGGCACATGTTTATTATAATATATTTAAATTTATGATAATTACACAATTATTATATATTATAATATAATTTATATTAAAAATGTTACATATAATAATTAGTATTATTATTTATTTATTATCCATTTTGTAATAAATTATTTTTACCTTACAAGAAAAGGCCTGGATCATCTGTTAAAAGGGAAAAAAAAAGTGTCTGGAATACTCTACAAAACTCAACCGTCTATTTCTTTTAGCAGAAAAATGGTGGTATAGATATTTCTTGGAAGTTGGAAGAGTACTGTCGCAAAATCGAGTAGTTTTAATATAACTATAGATAAGCATGGTATTGCGGTAATATTTAGCTGTACAGTGTTACCGTTATTTATTTGAAATAAAATATTCATATTTTATATATAACAAGGTATGAATATTATAGTATTGTAATTGTAGAATATCAATCATAGGAACATGTCAATAGCAATAATATAATAAGGAATTAGAATGAATGTTAGACTCAAAAAACCTTAATAAGTTAGTAAAATATCTAAAAGGAAATATAAATAGAAATTTTTCAGAACTGAATTGAAAATAATCAAAATATAACTTCTTCTAGACTTAATAGCATCGATAAACTCTTCGTGCTGATAACATATTGTGAAAAATAAAGTTGAGAGTAAAGAGTATAGAGAAGATAGAACAAGAGAGAATAAAGAGAATGAAATTATTTTTCTATTTATAAGTACAAAATGCAATTCAAAAATTGTAACTCAAAGGTTACAAACTCTATTTAAGATTATTAAGAAAAAATGAATATAGAAAACTAATAGACATTTACTATGATTATAATTATTCATAGAATATGGAAAGCCAATGGACATTCATTATAATTATAATTATTCATAACAATATAGATTTTTTTTTACAATAGATATAAATAAGTTAGTGTGTGGGGGAATTTTATTTTTTTAATTACAGCGGTTAAAAAAAAAAAAAAACTCCTTAGCCGGTCGGAAATGTTAACGAAACGGTTGAATTTGGCGCGTTTCTGGCTTCCTCGAGACATACCGCATTACCCATTCAACGTTCGGAATGAATTCCTGTAAAGTCACAACAACGTCGGTGGACCCCACCCGGGGTTTCAAAATTTCAAATTTCGAAAACGCAACTTACTTTCGTTAAGGCAAGAAAAACGTCTAAAACGGTGCGCACCACGCTTATATCATCGCATATTCGTATCTCTGTAGTGGTCTTCAATTCAACTCAACTAGTGGCGGTGACTAGTGCGTGACCTTTGTGCGAAAACGAAAGCCACAACAGTGTTTCTTCTCTCTCTCTCTCTTCACTCTCTTTCTAGAATCTGCGTTTCGTTTTGGTGCTCTGCTTATTGTTCGGGTTCTACGTCGTCGTTTTTGAGCTGGTTAAGGGATTCTAGGGTTTTGCTGAAGAAGAAGATGACGACCATGGAGAGCTTGATTGGGCTGGTGAACCGAATCCAGAGGGCTTGCACGGTGCTCGGTGACTATGGCGGTGCTGACAACAACACCTTCTCTTCTCTCTGGGAAGCTCTTCCTTCTGTTGCTGTTGTTGGTGGCCAGGTTCGTCTCAAGTCTCAACCTATCGTTTTTTTTTTCTTTTGTCGTTTTTAATTTCGACGCTCTCGAATTTTGCGACGGAGAGTGGGAATTCGAAGTTCAGCAAATGGTGCTTTTTGCTTTCTGCGTTTGCAATTTTGCAAGTAAACTTGGTGTGGTTCTGAATTTTCTTTTTCTTTTGTTGAAATTTGAACTGAGTGAAAGTGTTCTGTTTCGGAAAGTGGTTTTGGCGGTAGGTATTTTTTGTTTTGTGTTTAGTGACTGTGGGTATGAATTCTTGAAATTTACGAGGATAAAATAGAATTGGATAGTTGGAGTTTTATCGCTTTCTTCAGTAGTAGAGTAACACGAGAAGGTTGTTTTCGGGTGCATTTTTTTTTTTTTTTTTTTTTTTTTCAGTTCTTACAGGATGTGGGTCTGAACTGTGAATTTTCTTTTTTCTTTAAAAAAATTGAGTAGAGTTCGAGTATTTTGAGTGTGGGTCTGAATTTTAGCTTTTCAAGCCATCACATGTTTTTTTTTCTTAAAAAAAAATAGCAGCGAGGAAGTAAAATATCAAGTTTTTGGGATTTTGTTTTGTTTTTTTTTACGACATGTGGGTTTGAACTTTCTTTCTTTCTTTTGTTTTTTGATTTCTTTTAAATTTTGAGCAGAGTTCGGGGAAGTCTTCAGTTTTGGAGAGCATTGTTGGCCGTGACTTTTTGCCTAGAGGATCAGGTGTGATATTTTCTTTCTCACTTTTATGCAATTTAAAGTATGATTTATTTGGCTTATCTTTTTCCCTTGGTGTGAATGAACTACAGGGATTGTGACAAGGCGTCCATTGGTGTTGCAGCTTCACAAACTGGAAAGTGGGTCACAAGAGTATGCCGAGTTTCTTCACCTGCCTAGGAGAAAGTTCACTGACTTTGGTACGATAGTAACCCACTACCCTCCTTACATATACAGTAATGGCATGATTTTCACTAATCATAGGATGGCTTTTGTTTTCTGGTTGCTCAAAAAGAATTTTAATGCTTGTTAGCATCTTTTGTGCTTGTTGTTTGTAAATTGGCATGTTCACTAATGTGCCCCCTGCCACCTGAAACTTTTTTTTTTTTAATTTCCCATTATATGTCTGGTACATTTCTATCATTTTTTTTCTGATAATATTAGAGCTGTCCTCATGTGTCCCTATGGTTACAAAGAATCAATCTCAACATGTTTGACAAATTTTAATTTTTTTTGGGATTCAAATCAATACTGTTTCTGAATGGAATCCTTCGGTCAAGTGTCAACAATTGTGTTTGGATAGCAATTTATCATATGATAATTGTGAGTTGTGAAACTTTCCACTTAGTTTACTGGGTTTAGGATTTTGTATACAGTTATTTTTTTTTTCTTTAGTGTTCTCTAGCATAATGTATAAACTATGTTAATTCATTTTCTAAAACAATTTTTCCTGTTGCAGCTTTGGTCCGCCAAGAAATTCAGGATGAAACTGATAGAGTAACAGGGAAGACAAAACAAATATCTCCTATTCCAATTCATCTTAGCATCTATTCGCCAAATGGTGTGCTTCTATTATCATCGTCTCTTGCTTTATTCGAGATCTTTTAAAAATTGAAACTAATCATATAAAATAGATTTGAACTCATTTAGATTATATTTATTTTAATATATAATACTGTGGTAGATTCAACTGTATTTTGAGAGGGAAAACAAGAATTGAATGAAGAAATCTAGGACAAAATACCCTAAAATGTTATTTAGGAGGGGGTTGTTTTCAATTAGTATTTTAAAAGAGTATTTTGGCATAAAAAATCTTGTGCATTTTAAAAGACTATTTAGGAATGACTTATAACATTTTTTAGGGGAGTGTGGAGCAAGCTATTAGCTGTGCTGACACAGCACAGTTACAACAGAAATATAACTAACTGAGAGAGTGAAAGGGAATCCTGTTACAGAGACTAGAATGATTATTTTATCTGTACCCGCCGCCCCCCCCCCCCCCCCCCCCCCCTCCCCCTCCCAAGTCTCTGCCCAACAAACTCAGGGTGATTGATAATGAACAATGATCCAAAGTTTGCCTCTCAAAAGACAGAATCTGGTCTTGTACAAAGGCTGTGAGAATATCTGCTAGCTGGTCTTGAGCAGGCACATGAGAGACAACCAAAGAGTGAGCTAAAACATTTCACGAACAAAAGAGATATCTGATTCCATATGTTTACTCTTCCAATTGACTAGAACTAGTGGTATGAATTGCTGGTGTAGCATCCAAGATAAGTTTACCATTGACATGAACTAGTGGCATGAATTTGTGACGTTGAGTTATGCCCTAAGTCCAAATTCTAAGAACTTTTTTTTTTATAATTAGGGTTGATATTCTTATTGTATTTAACGGGCTTGGACTAGTACTCGTAGTCTATGATCTAATTATTAATATATAAATGGTAGTGTTACTGTATTAGGTTTGTGTTTTTTTTATCGGCCAATGTTAGTTGTTAATTTTTGTTAGAATGTTAGTGAGAGGGATTCGAACCCACGACCTTTCCCCCTTCTCCCTTCAACCCTTAAACTCCCCTTCCCAACCACCAAGCCAACCTTATAATTCCTGTATTAGGTTTGTGTAGTGTATCATATTATGTCTAGTCAATAATATATTCCATGTTATTGTTAATTGTCTTCTTTTCTTCTTCCTTACTCCTAAAATAAAATTATACTTTTAACACATCCCAACCATTTTCACGAGCATGGTTATTTGGAACAGTTGTCATACCCAATATAATTCCTTCATTTTCTGACTAGATTTAATGCCTTTTCCATTTTGTCTTTTGAACAGTTGTCAACCTAACCTTGATTGATTTACCGGGTTTGACTAAAGTGGCTGTAGGTATGCTTTGTATTTAATTGCTAATTTTTAATTATAAATCAATTGTTTGGATCAAATGATAATCTTTATCTTTAAATTGACAATTGTGTCCATCTTTTTCAGAGGGACAACCTGAGAGTATTGTTCATGAAATTGAAACTATGGTCCGATCTTATATTGAAAAGGTAAAAGATGCTTTTTCTCTGACAACACTTTGGATGTAAGCATCTTTTATTGTTACTTGTTAGATATGCTGATGAATCCCTTTAAGTACATGTGCAAGTGCTCCTCAAGCTTGGAAGCTTTCTCTGATCTTGGGATGGGGCAGTCACACCTGACCTTAAAATTTATATAAATATCCCAATTTTTCCTGTATTTGCTAATAATTTATTTTGCATTTGCATTACAAATCAAGTGAAAATGATATGAACAATCATAAAATCTAAATAAATTATTTGCTACTTGTAGTTTGAGTTGATAGTTCAACTACAACTTGAATTGCATTTCTGACAGATAGGGTAGGCCAACATTGACTTCTGTGAGTGAACATTTTGTTTTGTGTGCACACTAAGTGTGATTAGTGATAATTATTCATACTTAGTCATTTGGGAGACACAAAAGTGGTTTGGACACTTTTGGATAAATAACACTATTTTATTCAATGTCGGGTATAGAACAGAGTAGAACATCAATGTCATGAACACATCCTTGTCCCAACCTCTCTTTGCATATTTTTGGCTGCATTCTAGCAGCCCAGTGATTTTCAGACAAGTCCATCCTTTTTCCACTTTCATGCAGTGTTTCCAGGCCCTGTTTTAATCTCTTAGAAAAATATCAGGTCGTGAGAAAAAATACAGAAAAAAAATTCTTTTCTATGACTTGTTTTTAATTGTTCCTTAAGCTAGTTATCATTCCTTTTAAGCTAGGACTACTGAGTGTTAATGATGAATATGTCTTAAATTTTGAATAGTCGAGTTTTGACTATTATAGGTATGTTATAAATTACTTGCATTCTATCCTTATCTTCAGTATAGCGGCCTCATTGCAATTCACTGTGTTTTTGGGGTCCACCACTCCATGTTGCTGTAGGATGTACACCAAAATGATATGGCGATGGGTCTGAACTCTTTTTTGTCAAGTGATTATGTCTCAACATGATAAAACTATTTAGTATGACTTAATTGAACAGATAACAATAATATGTTCTTCGAAAAAAAGAAAAAAAAAACAATAATATGTTAACATTCTCATTTGCTTTATCTCATAAGTATGGGAATTAGCTGGTAGTTTGTGATGTTGTGATGCTTTTTAAGTGTATTGCTTCAGCCATATTATAATTTAATTGGATGGTACATCATAATTTCGTATATTACATCATTTTGTTTCACATTTATTTTGTGAGTTTACCATTATGAACTGTCAATTTTCAAATAACATTCCTTTCTCTATATTTCAATTGGTGATGTATGAGTACAATTTTGTTTCCTTAATCCTTGTTGAAGTATCTTAAAAGTAAACTACTTACATGGCGTACTGCTGAGATCAGTATTTTCTTTAATCAATTGCTTTGTGCTTTATGTTCAACAGCCTAATTGCATCATACTAGCAATATCTCCAGCCAATCAAGACATAGCAACTTCTGATGCTATTCAACTTTCCAAGGAAGTTGACCCCACAGGTACTTTTTGATTGCTTCTTGGAATTGCCAATTATTACCCTTGTTTGTGTCATAATTTTGTACTAAAGTTTATGTCTGTAATCTGGCTAGGTGAAAGGACATTTGGGGTGTTGACAAAGCTAGATTTGATGGACAAAGGAACTAATGCGTTGGATGTAATTTTTCTTTCTTATTTGATGCATGTACCTTTAATGTTCAAGTTTGAAGTGTGGCTGTAAAATTATACTGCTTTATCCTCATTCTCGCTTTTATTCCCTCAAGGTCCTTGAAGGAAGGTCTTATCGCCTGCAACATCCTTGGGTTGGAATAGTAAATCGATCCCAAGCGGACATCAATAGAAATGTTGATATGATTGTTGCTAGACGTAAGGAGCGTGAGTATTTTGCAACCAGTTCTGATTATGGGCACTTGTCCAATAAGATGGGTTCAGAATACCTTGCAAAACTTCTCTCACAGGTTTGCTTTTGGAAGATATTCTTTGCTGACCTTTTATTGAGATAAGTTATATTTTTAATCCTGTGAGCTTTATTTTGCAGCATTTGGAGTCAGTAATCAGGGCAAGGATACCTAGTATAACATCTTTAATAAACAAAAGTATTGACGAACTTGAATCGGAGATGGATCATCTTGGGAGACCTATTGCTCTTGATGCTGGGGTCAGTGGTTTGTACTTTGTACTTGTGATGATTTCTTTAAAGAGTAAAATTTTTTCCATGATGTCCTTCTGAGTATTTGTTGAACGTTGGTTTCTTATTCAGGCTCAATTATACACCATCCTAGAACTTTGCCGAGCATTTGAACGGATATTCAAGGAACATTTAGATGGAGGGTAAATATCTTTTACTGTGTTCCATTTTTATGCTATGTTCGAATACAATGTAAAGGAGGGGGATGGGAGGGGTAAGGTGATGAACATATTTGGTTGGAATGGAATTGGATGCATTTCCCTTTGTCCCCCGAGTTGCGAGCTAAGCTAAGCAGAATGAAGAAAGAAAAATTCTTTACTTAAAATTGAACTAGTGAAGAGGGTTCTTGTCTTTTTCTTAAAGCATCCAAAGAAGGGAAGTAACCAAGGTTATGAAACTTGTAGATCCTACCTAGGATTGGATAAGGGATAAACATGTAAAATGTGAAATCATAACATGGAATGCAAGTACCTACCTCAATTAAAAATTTCCTGTACATTACAGTAGCCAATTGTGTCAAATAACAGTGCTGTTGCAGTGGAGAGTAACATTGCATAGGTCTCTCGCCAGTTCTTGTGCTTTGGTGTCGCTATTGAGTATTGATGCATAAATTGCAGTGGAGTTGCAGCCCAAATCATGAGCTGAGAATTTAGATGATTCTGCAGAGATATTCATTTCTTTTAAAACAAAATTCCTTTTCAACGCTCACTTGTGCTAAGGAGGCTTTTATTTTGCCTTCACTTAATCTAGGGAAGTCTATTAACTTTTGTCCTCACTTAAATTCATGTTCTTCAACTTCTCCCGATCGATCAATTTCTAGGCTATGTTTGGAATAAATAGAATGGTGCAACATGGAACATAATTACCATCCTGTTTGGATATTTTTATGATGGAATAGGGAGAAAAACACTTGTTTCTATCCCATACCCCCAAAATTGGAGGGAAAGAAAAAAGAGGGTTATTATTGAATGGAATGGGATGGAATTTAATCCATCAAGTTTAATTCTATTTCATTCTTTTTTTAATAATTCAAACAATGGAACCCACTATTTCCATCTCTTTCCATAAATCTAAACTTATCCTTAGGATTTTTAGTAGCCTCTCCTCTGTCTTGCACAAGCTCATTGAACACAAAGGTCCAAGAGAAGTATCTTAACTTTCTGTCCTCACAAAAGCCAAGAGGGCCATTGATAAGATCCTTGGTCCTAATGCTACAGTAGCAAGGCTTGGTTTAGATAATGGGCCAAGAAGCACAACTATTGGACTATACTATGGGGAAGAAGGTTCTATGGGGATGTGGAGGAGCTGAGTTGGCAGGTTGTTAGCGTGTCTATAGGGAGGCAGGGTTGGTGTGATTAAGGGGAGGAGGTTTATTTTGTTTGTTAGGCCTTTTGGCTGAGCAGAGAAAGTATCTTCTCTGAGGAGCTTTTGCTCTAGGAAAGGAGGTGATTTCTCTATCATATCTGCTCATTGAGCTTGTTTTCAGGGGTCCTTACGTCCATTCTATACCAGTCCCTCGAAAACTTCAGATTGTGAGGGGAGGAATGTAAGGTCAATATTGAACCACTGAACTGATCAATGGTCAGTAGTTTATTGTTCCTAAATGGAGATATTTTTGCCAAAAATTATGAGCTTTGAAGTTTTCATTTTTCAACATTGATCTATGATCTATATCATATGGGATTTTGCAGTCTTGTAATAATACACTTTCTTTTTCTGAACTATCTAGTTTCTTGGTTTGCTTTTTGAGCTGCTTATATACTAGACAAACTACTATATTTAGTTCCTTGAAGATGACAAAATTTAGTGTTACCTTAAATGATGAATGGTTTACTTGTTAACTTGCTGAATGAAAGCATGCTTTCAGCAATAGGAACCTTTGTGATGTGGTTTGTTCACTGCATAAGCTAAAAATGAACATAGCCAAAACAGTTTGAAATGATTGTTTGGATGTCAGTTTGCTATCACTGATGAACTAGTTGATAGGTCTCTTTATTTACATAATAATTTTCTTTTTTATTCTTAGGCGGCCTGGAGGAGATAGGATATATAACGTCTTTGACAATCAGCTTCCTGCTGCTTTACGGAAGCTTCCATTTGACCGGCATCTTTCTCTCCAGAATGTAAGAAAAGTGGTGTCAGAGGCTGATGGTTATCAGCCTCACTTGATTGCCCCAGAGCAAGGTTACAGGCGCTTGATTGAGGGGGCTCTTGGTTACTTTAGAGGCCCAGCTGAAGCTTCAGTAGATGCTGTAAGCATTCCAGTTGTATTCTCTGGTTATTAATTTTCATCTAACAGTAAAAGAATTAAACTGACTGTTCTTGATTTTCTGTAGGTTAACTTTGTTTTGAAAGAACTCGTAAGGAAATCAATAGCTGAAACTCAGGTAAATTTTGGAAGTATATTTTCTATTCACCTTGTTCATGAATTGTTGGGATAGTTTGTAGAGATACTAATATATGACTGCAGGAACTGAAGCGCTTCCCAACATTTCAAGCTGAACTAGCTGCAGCAGCAAATGAGGCTTTAGAAAGGTTTCGTGAAGAGGGTAAGAAGACAACTCTTCGGCTTGTAGACATGGAATCTTCTTATCTCACTGTAGATTTCTTCCGGAGACTTCCTCAAGAAGTGGAGAAATCTGGAACTCCTGCTGCCACAAATATTGACCGATATGCGGAGGGGCATTTCAGGAGAATTGCATCAAATGTGTCATCCTATATAGGGTTGGTGGCAGACACGCTTAGAAACATAATTCCAAAGGCTGTTGTTTATTGTCAGGTCAGACAAGCAAAACAGTCATTGCTAAACCATTTCTACACCCAAATAGGGAAGAAAGAGGTACATTCTCTCTGCTCTTACTTTCTCTCTTTTTATCTCAAGAAAATACACCTTTTTCCTTAATGGGTAGTCATAAAAACTTTAGCAAAATCTAGATTCCCATACATTTTATTTGGGAATCAAGTTGGATCCAAACATCCCACCACACTCCGCAGCTACCAGCATCCATGCAGGTGGCTGTGCACTAGCCCCACTGGCTAATCCCGGGCAAACACTACAATGCCAACGTCAAGTCACCACCTGTGTTGCTCGCTTGCAGCCAAGAGACATGATGAAAAACTTTAATACCAATTGATAAGAACCTTAGGAGAACCATAGCACAGAAGTTAGCTTTTGTAGTTGGAGAGCCTAGGGTCTTAGAAACCCTACATTATAATTTCATACTTCCAATGTGGGACTCAAGTCCCATACCTTGCAATTGGATTCTAACAAATTGTTGCTGTTCTGTAACTTAAGCTATAACCCAGATTGACTCTGTCAACCATAAGTATCTAGTATTGAGTTGCCTTTCTGATATTTGATTTATCTTACCATTCACACTTTTAGGTAAAATCTATTTCATACTTGTTAGGGTCAGGGATAGTGAAATACTCTTGGAGACAATCAGTTACATATAAACATCTTTCTCTACATGGTATGCTCCTAAGAGCTTTACCATGGAAGCATAACTCAGTTGGCTTTTATTTGATAGTATGCTTCCAAAGTTATATCTAGGGGTAATTTTGTCTAATTTTATTAATAGAAATGATAATAAATATTGATAAATCCTTTTAGTTGTATCAATAAAAAAATTGTTGAAAGTCCACTATTTCTGTTGAGACTTATTCTTAGAATTTGGGGTTAGCACCTAACTCAACTTCACAAAATCGGTTTGTAAGGTGAGGATTGTCCAAGCTTTATAAGCTTTATTTAAGCCATATCTCTAGTTGATGTGGGACTAAACACACCCCCTTCAACGCTGCAATTAAGGCAGCCCAAAGAAGCTGCATGACTGCAATTAAGGCGGCTTTCCAACACCTATGCCAAGTGCTTTGAATACAAAAATTATATAGAGTTGTGTATTTCTTTGAATGTGAAATAGTTTGAGCCAGCCATGAAGAGGACATACAATGATACAAAATTACAAATGAACCATCAAAATTTATATTATGGTGCTATATTTACTTGATATATTATCTTTAGGTTTATAAAGTATGTAAAACAAAACTTAATTTTGCTTGGGATGCGATGTTAAGAGAATGTGGGGCAGGTCATTTGGTCTATTCGCTTGAATTTTGTACATTTGATAGAAAACAAGAATTTATTCTACTATTTGGGTAAGACGAAAAATATTATAAAATGCATTTAAACATGCATATTTAATCGTAGTTAAGTATAGTAGTAAGTAACCTATCAAGGTATAACCTACATAATGTTAGTTTGGGGAGGGAGAGGGTATTTGTTTGTGTCTTAAAAAGGAACGTGTCTCCATTGGATCATTCTGCCAAATGATCCATTGGTAATTATCAGTGTTGCCTGTTGTGTTATGATACATGGTAAATGATGTATAACATAGCTTCTGGTTTGAAACTAATTTGTCATCTTAATACTTTTTCTGTATGTCATGATAAAATAATCCTCCGTTAGTTTGATGTAACTATTTATGTCCAACTCCACTGCATTGTACTCACTGTTTTAATTAATTCGAATATATCCTTGATAAGATTTTACCTGCTATAGGGTAAACAGCTATTGCAGATGTTAGATGAAGACCCTGCATTGATGGAGAGGAGACAACAGTGTGCAAAAAGGCTTGAACTATATAAAGCGGCAAGGGATGAAATTGATTCTGTTTCCTGGGTACGATGAGCTTGGATTCTGTCGTCCTCATCTTGATGATAGCGATCTTGATTATGGGTTGGCTGGACCCTGATGTAATTTACATATTTACTATTATTTTATTGCTGTTCTTGATTGTAGGATAACATTGGAGTTAAGTTGATTGTCTGAATGTGTGGTGTACTTCCATACAGACCATGATGATCTTCACTGTGATATGTAGATTGTAGAATAAATTTGTGTATTTGTGTATTCTTTGTAATCTCATTCTTGGTTGTGTTGCATTCTTGAGTCTCGACACTATTTTGGTGTTCCAATGTTTGTCTTCCTTTTCTTGACACCAAAAAACAAAAACTGGCAGCCCCAGAGGAAAGTTGACATGAGTTGATGAATCGGACCCAAATTGAAGATTGATCAAACATCTGCAAATTAGAGATAAGCAGAAGAGACAACAATAACTCATCTAATTATTAAGATAGGAGGTTTAACAACTGATCATGTTAAAGTGTCAAGGTTGAAGATTATATAGAAGATCGTTGAAAAGTGCCAAGGTTGAAGGAAGTCATGGAAAAGTGCCAAAGAGAATTACATGCCGAAAAGGATGCCTAATTAGTTAGCAGATTTCACTGTCTTCTGTACAGCGATTTTTTACTCTTGCATTGTTTAGACGCTTAGCTTTATTTAGTAACAATAGCTGTAGTTGCACCGTTTTCTAGTTGGTCCTGGTTAATGTATATATTCACATTTATAGAGCTATTTCTTCCATTATGTTATGGTTTTATTGTTTTTTTTACTGCTGGTTTTATTGTTATTCTGTCTAATATCTATTATTTATATTGAACTGTTATCAATCCATTCATGTTAATTTCTCGTACCATGTTAATGATGGTTGGTTCAATCGGCACTAAAACTTAACAATCGTCGACTGTGCTTTTGGTGAGTTTAAATCTCTCGTAAACAACTTGATTTAATTTTTTTAACTACTGTTACATAATTATTTCAAGTAAAATCAAAATAGAAAGTTAAAATTAAATTAGGCAATTAAAATTATTCTGAAAATATTTTATAAAATAGTAGAGATCTAAGAGATGCTACATTCCCTCCCCTCGAGCTTTAGTTTCATAGTTTGGACATCTAGAGCATGAAAATTAGTGGCTATTGCTAATTCCACTCCCCCTATTTACTAATGCACTCCCCTTTTGATTTTTCTTTCCAAAATTACCCCAAAAAGTACACCCCCTTTCCTCACTCTCTGTATAGCATTCTGTAGCAAAATGAGGCAATGTTCTCGTACACGTTTTCAAAATCAATTTCACGTTGAGTTAACCAATAAATAAATGAGCAATCCAATTGAAAACAAAATTATAATAATACTAATAATAACTAACCAATCTAAACCTACATGTAAGAGATAATTTTCTTGTTAGGTATGATTCCCGAACTTACAATCATTTGCAAATAACATAGCATACCTTGTTACTTATGGAAGATCCAATAAAAGGAAAGACAAACCATCATCCATATTAAGAGCAGTTCCACAATCATGTCTTTTACACAACCTTGCATATGCCTTTAAATTCCTAGGCTCAACCAATGGCAGAATAAGTATACTGTAAATGCTCTTTGCATGCAAGATTAAAGGCCACAATAGATTCTTATTGTCCTCCTCTTCTTTGTTAATGTAAAGACCAATGATATGTTGAACGGGGTGTGTGAGTTATTGTAAATCTCCAGGTACTCGTCTTTAATTCCTACGGATAAAAAAAAAGATCAATGATATGACAAGTAATGGGATCATCCAGCCAATAATTCAATCCCAAAGTTGAATTACACTTGTAGCCTCGTGGCTGCCATAGAAATTGCGGCAAAAGCATTGTTACCACTGTGGGGATCAATGGTCACCTTCGCATTGTGTTTTTCAGTGGTGGTAAAAAAGTCTTCTTCAATGGTTTCGTTGCAGAGAGACTCACACAGATTGACAAAGGGGAATTAGGGGAGTGTATTTTTTTTGGGTAATTTAGGAAGAAAAATCAAAAGGGGAGTGTCTTAGTAAATAGGGGAAGTGGAATTAGCAATAGCCTAATTAGTAAGATTGGATCTTTGTAGATGATCCATTACATTGACTGGAATAGGATCATATTAGAAATGAGAATGAGTATAAGTTTTAACGTAAAATCTAATTCAAAAGCTAGAAGATTATCCAAGTTATTTTAAGTATAGGTTTTAAAATTGGAATGGTCCAAACCGGAAATTGGTATCATGATTGGTCTGTTAACTTAAAAAACCTGTTTGTCTCAAAATTGGTTGAACCAATCTTAAAATCGATAAAAAAAAAATTGGTGTAGAAAATTGATTTTAACATAGATTTTTTTTAAAAAATATATTTTTATTTTGTTATTTAATTTAAAATATTTTTAAGATAAATAAAAACACACATTTAAGGATTTCATAGGTATAAACTATTTTTCAATTATTATTAATTTCTTTATCTTATAAAACATATAATTTAGTCATTTATATTAATTTATAATATTTTATATCTTGATTTCTTATAATTTTATATTATTTTTTACTTAAAATATTATATAGTATTGTTTTTTTTTTAAAGGAAAACACTTGTATCATTTCATTAAGAATAATAGAATCAATACATGTAGGACTGAATTCAAAGCTTTATTGACAAGCATAGAATCTAAATGCTCTAACTAAAGTGTGAGTAACTTGATTGGCTTGTCTACTTACAAACTGAATACAACAGTTTTGAAAACTTAAAAGACTTTTCAGAGCATCTTCTTAGAATATCATCGACTTCATTATTATGGAAACTGTTATGGCTAATCATATCAACTATAGATTTGCAATCAAACTCAAATATGATATCATCATAATTCGTATCAGCCGTCCAATTTCCACTTTCACGCAGATGATTATTTTCAATCAGTTTTTCCGTAATGAAATAATATGAGGATCTTACAGAAAACTTGCCATCCTTTCTCAGCTTCCATATAATTTTATCAGCTTCATTTGACAAACATGCAGGCATGGATAATATATTTTGAATATCACATGGTAGAAAAATTTGATGAATGAGATCAGTGTTCCAAGTACCCGTGACAGGTTCTATGAGATCACAAACTGTTAAATTCTCAAGACCAGCAATGGGGGTTGATTCAACAAAAGAGCTATTTTCATGTCCTAAAGAGGAACCAAAAAATCTCCATTTGGAAAATATTTTGCTTTGAACACACGAGTAACTATAGCATCATGATCAGAAACAAATTTCCAACCTTGCTTTCCTAGCATGGCCAAATTAAAAGCATAAAGGTGACGGAAACCCATACCTCCATATTCCTTTCTCATAGTTAAGCGATCCCAATTGAACCGATTAATTCCTTTCCCTGAATTTCTGTTTGAGCCCCACCAGAAAGAATTCATCATTCTTTGAATCTCATCCTGAAGAGTGGAAGGTAGAAGAAATGCACTCATGCAATATGTGGGAATTGATTGAGCAACATATTTAATAAGAACTTCTCTCCCAGCTTTTGATAGATGCTTTCTAGACCAATGATTAATCTTCTTCCAAATTCTGTCTCTCAAGTAACCAAAAATTGCTTTCTTCCTTTGACCTATCATGGATGGCATTCCAAGGTATTTCCCGTTCCAAGACATTCCGTGACTCCAAAGATTCCTGAAAATTTCTCCTTAAGAGCTTGAAATGTATTTCTGCTAAAGAAAATTTCAGATTTTTGGAAATTTACAGAAAGACCAGAAGAGGCTTCAAATGCTTCAATAATATCATGTAATACTTTAGCTTCCTTTTCAGTGGCACTGCAAAATAAAAAACAGTCATCAGCAAAAAACAAGTGTGTGAGGATAGGAGCTCCTCTACACACTTTAATACCATGAAGATTTGCTCTCCTCTCATTTTTTTTTTGTCAAAAGTGTAGAAAGACCCTCCATACATAAAATAAAAAGATAGGGTGACAGTGGGTCACCCTGTCTAAGTCCTCTCTCAGGGAAGATAAGTCCAACTCCCTCTCCGTTTACTAGAACATTGAAGTTCACTGTCTCCACATACATCTTCATCCACTCTACCCATTTAGCACCAAAACCCATCTTGAGAAGAATAGCATTTAAATATCTCCAATCAACCTTATCAAAAGCTTTGGTAATATCAATTTTCAATGCAAATTCTCCATCTTTTCCTCTCACTTTGCACTTCATGTGGTGAATAGTTTCAATGGCAACACGCACATTATCAATGATAGATCGCCCTTCTACAAAAGCTGATTGCTCTTGGGAAATGCATTTTGGGAGAACAACTCTCAGTCTATTTGCAAGAACTTTTGAAACAATCCTATAAAGAACATTGCATAAAGAGATGGGTCTCAAATCCTTCATAGTGACTAGATTGTCAATTTTGGGAATGAAAGTAACATCAGTGCTATTGAGCTTAGGAGGAAAAAAACCATGATTCAACCAAGTTACCGCATTATGCAAAATATCATCACCAAGAAAGTCCCAATTTTTTTTTTATAAGAAGCAGGATTAAAACCATTAGGGCCAGGAGACTTATCTGAATGCATTTGGAAAATTGCATCTTTGAATTCCCATTTTTCAAATGGTGCCAATAACATAGCATTATCATCATCAGAAATTTTCCGCTGGACATGGGCCACTGTAGCATGAACATCAACGTCTTCACAAGAATACAAGCTTTGGAAGTAATTTTTTGCTAATTGACATAAGTCACTTTGATTAGAAGTAGGAACTCCATCATCATCCGTGAGTTGATTAATATTATTCCTTTTCCTCCTGGCATTTTCAGTAGCATGAAAAAACTTGGTATTTGCATCACCATCTCTAATCCAGAAAACTTTTACTCTTTGGCGCCAAAAAATCTCCTCATGTGCAAGAAGGCCATTTAACTCCTCTCTAACCTTTAGAAAATCACGGTATGAATTTGGATCATTATTATACCGCAATTCTTCAAGTTGATCTTTGCATCTTCTTATTTCTTTTTTAAAACGTGAATGAAGACGCTGTCCCCATTCAAGCAAATTATCCGAACATGTATGCAGCTTTGAAAGGAAGTCATCTGTCGAATTATTCAACCTAATTTCTTTAACCACCGAGTCAAGGCCATTTTCATCAAGCCAATTGTTTTCAAAACGGAATTTTCTCCTACTCCTGTAGTGATACTTTCAAAAGAGAGATAAAATAACTGGTGAATGGTCCGAAACTCCAGAAACACCATTGGTCAATCTACAATGGGGAAATAGATCCAACCAATCTTGTCTTGCCAAAGCTCTATCTAATCTTTCTTCCACTTCATCACTAGTACCCTTGCTTCTCCACCAAGTGAAATGATACTCTTGGAGTGGAATATCAATTAAGCATGAATCTGAAACTGCATCCCGAAATCCTCTCAATAACCAAAGAGGATGATCCACTCGTCCCTTCTTATCCCCATTTGTTAGAAGATCATTAAAATCTCCCATGGATAATTTCTATCATTTGCTAGAGGCCTCAGAAGATCCCTGGAATCTTTCCTTCTACTTCTCTCAGGGAAACCATAAAAACCTGTAAATCTCCATATTGGTTTGTCTGGATAATGAACCTCCATATTAATAAAATTTTGAGAGAAATTTTTCAATCTACAATCAAAAGGTTTCCTCCATAGCATGGCCAAACCTCCACTTCTTCCCAAACAATCAACAGAGAAACATTAATCAAAATTCAACTTTATTTTTATTTCTTCAATTCTTTTTACCTGAACCAAAGTCTCAGCAAGAAAAATAACATCTGGCTTATAAGTGCGGACGAGGTCACAGAGAAAATGAACTGCTCTCGGGTTGCCCAATTTAAAAAGAAAAATATAAATTTAATTACTACTAATTTGACCACAACTAAACCAAATGAATTGTGAATTAGTGCTTTTACTGGCCCAATTTTTTATTTTTTATTTTTGACAAAAATCAACTCATTGCATTTCATTATTAATAACTTCATAAATACAAAGAGGAATTTGGTGATAGATATTGGGACTAGCATGGACTATAACTGCTATAGCTAAGTTATGGGAAGCTACATTAGCTTGTTTCCTAACAAACTCAAAGAGGAATACATCTTCTTAAGAATCTTAAGCCTTTGGTATAGATGAAAGTGAAAAGGGTTGAAAAGAGTAGAAAGTAGAAAACAATATATTTGGTTTAGCAGTGGGTCTCCTTTTTTGTGAAAAAATGGAAGCAATATAAATTGTTACTTCATTCACAAAGCAATTTACACATGACGCACTACTATCCCAAACACAAACTAACCATCTGTTTGATTTGAAGCTGAGCACAAGCAGTAGCCAGTGGAACATTTCTTGTTCCATTCTTCATGTTACATCCCGTATGAACTCCCTCGAAAGGATACAAGTTTGTTAGTCAAAAACAAGTTCCGTATAGAATTGTTTGATTGAGATGAAAGACGGTTGAAAGTTTTGAAAAAAGTGGTGAGATTCACACAAAAAAACTTTCATCTCTCAACTAAGATGAAACAGGTGTAAACAACACGTTTCTTGAAAAAAAATTATCTGCCAATATAATCGTATGTCGTCGTTGTCCAAAATACACACACACATAATCTATTATGTATCTGTTATATATATAAATTAATTAACAATAATAATATTAATTTATATATAATAAATAATATTTATAATAAAAAATAAGTAATAATAGTAAATAATAATAATATAAATAATAATATTTTTATTTAATATTAAATTCTTTTTCTGTCTTTTCTTATCTATCAAATCACTTTAATTCAAATATTTTATTTTATTTTTTTACTTTAATTTCACTTCAACCAAATAACATTACTTTTCATTTTTTTTCTACTCTATTTTACTTCTTTTCATTCTTTTTCATTCTTCACACTTTCATTCTTTTCATTCCTCACAATCCAACACAAGCTTAACCACATATTGCCTTTCAATCTGTACTATATCTCTATATTAAATTTTAATATTTTTTTTAAATTAATAAATAAAATAAAGTTTAATAATTATGCATTGCTTCTTAAAAAAATTTATGCATTTTCTGCGTAAAAAAATTTATATTGTCAACCAACAAAAAATTAGCATTTATATGACTTCTAAGATAATTATTTAAAAATCAATAAACTTATCATATATGATCGTATGTGATTAGTTTTTTTTTATGGAGATATGTGATTAGATAACAATATAAAATTGCTTTATACTATTAATGCATAACTATTTTCTCTTAAAAATAATTTTATATCACATTTAAAATTGTTTATTATAAATCTAAAATATAATTTATATATTCAAAGATATTTATTTATTATGAATTTTTATATAAAAATAAATATTTACCATGTATAATATACAAATTAAAATATTAATGATTTTTAATTTAATTATCATATGAATTTTAAATATATATTCCTAAACATATTGCAATTTAACCAAACTTATTTTTAAATTTAGCAAAAATTGACGTAAATATGTTTGTTTCCCTTATATTTGGTCACTTTTTTTTCCTTCTAATTTAGATTTATTTTATTTAATTCTCAATTTCAAAAAATGTTGTTTTTAATCCTTTTTCATAAAAAAAAATCTCAATCATTCCAAAATCAATCTGAAAATTTTTTTATGAAGAAAGATTAAAAAAATTATTTTTGAAATTGAGAGATTAAAAAATATATTTAAATTTGGTGGACAAAAACAAAAATATCCAAAAGAGAGTAAAAAAAAAAACATGTTTAAACCATAATTATACTAGGAGAATGCAACATTATCGGTGGACACTGGACAGAAACGCCACTTCAAAGAGTTTCATTTGACAGAATAGGTTGCTACCGCTCTGTAACGTTAGCCGTTGCCTCCGACACCGAAATGAAAGCCCCTTCCTCTCTTTTCCTCAAAGGCCACCTCATCCCTTCCTCTATTTTTCTCCTCAGAAACTCCAAAGGTAACTAACGCCTCAACTTTTCACTCCTTCAATTTTCTCTTTTTCACCCTTCATATCTTAATTGAATCATTACATGCTGTAACTATAGCTGCAATCAAGTTTGGAAGCTCCAATTTTTTATTTTTTTTTAAATTCTTTATTTTAATAAACTTTAAAGAGTGCTGCCTGAAGCTGTTTGCAATTGGGTACATTATGCAGGTACACCATATGTAAAAATGCACCCCATCTTGTGCTTGTGTAAAGCCATCCAAACTAATTCGTATGAAATTTCCAATGGAAGCTATCATCCTACTGTGCAACACACAAAAGAAAAGAATACAATGGTATGTATGTATGAATGAATATATTGCTTCTGTATGTATGTATGAATATATTGCTTCCATTGTCACTTTAACTCCTACTTAATAGTGTCTTTATGGTAATTTGGAAGAAAGATTTGCTGGTGTTACCTTACCTTTTGGATGTATATTCGGCTCGTAGGAAAAGCCATCTAGGAAAATTGAATCTATTGGGGCATTTCAAAAGCTGCCCATAGTGATGCCATCTATTGACATTATTGGCTCCGCGCTGAGAAAGGCGAGGAAGGTTTCTCCGACGAAAGGTTCTTGACTGCAATTATGTTCTTCAATTCCTGGTTGATATTTGTGTTTACATCTTAAACCCTATGGTTGACACTGACCTTTAGTTTGCTTGAACTTTAGGAATTGCCAATATTGCGAAAAGGGAGAAAAACAAGGGTGCAAAGCAACTTGATGCATTGATGAAAGTATGTTCTTTGCTTTCTGAATATGTCATGCTTAGAGCTCTATTGTGTATTTCAGTTTCTACTGTCCATTTTATGTAAAAAAGAATGTATCATAAGTTAACAGTACAGCTCTTGTTAGGAAATTGCTGTTCCCTTGAGGACGTATGTGGAGAATTTTCCTAACAAAACATATCTTCATCCTTATGAAAGATCTCTTATTGAGCTGACGCTTGGAGATGGATACTACGAAATGGTATGTTAGTAAAATAGCTTTGCAGCACTGAACATTTTTTTTACTTCCACTAGCGCATTCCCTTAGTTATTACAGGACATATATAGTCTTATGATTATTTATCATTCCCATATTAGAAAGGCTGCATGAATACATATTTTTGGTTGATGGTCGTATTCATATAAACTTGTTATTTTAGACTTTTTCTAATTTTAGATTTAAAATTGTTTAACAGGTGCTACGAAAGGTAGACGGTTTAAGGAAGAGGGTAGTATCTGTGGGAAAGGAACATGCTTCACTTTGTGCTAAGGTTTATTTAGTAATTTACATTTGATTTTGATCTATTTCTTGGATGGGTAATTCTGTAGTTGTCATGCTGCTTGAAAGTATTATTTGCACTGATATTTATGAAGTTTTAGTAGCAAGATTAGGAATCCTTTATGTTAGGTCTAGATGTCAATACCAATTTGTTCCTGTTGAAGGTATGAAGTCTTGTCTTCACAATGATATGATTTTATGATGTTTAAATTTTTCAAAGAAGAGATCTTTATATGATTTGTATGGTCTTCATTGCTTCATCCTTAAAGTAGGAAGCATTGCTCATGTCAGTATTTGTACCATCATGTCAGCCTGTTATTTTTCTGAAATTGAATTCTTTCAGATGGACTGTTCCAATGTCTCTTTATGTAATCATCTTGTTAAATTGGTGAGTTCTTTTGTCATCCTTTGCTTTCTTCGCATGATTGATTTCATTTCATCTTGTAACAGTCTTCGTCAAAGCGAGAAGCAGAGGAAAGGCTGACTGAGGTGAGGTGCAGATCTTTTGAGGAAACATCTGCTTTCTAATTTCTCTGTAGATTTCAGTATGTGCCATGATTTTATGCAGGGTCTTAAGAAAATTGAAGAGATTTTTGCTCAAGAACGAAAAGTTGTTGATGATTTGTTAGGCATAGCAAAGGTATTCTGCATTTTCAACAAATGAAATCCTCTTTGGTTGTGTGTGTGTGTGCTTTCTGTAAACATACATATCAGTGTTCACAATTTGGGTGGCCTGTGAAATTTAATTTATTTTCTTCAATAATATTCCATCTGAACTCAATTTATATCATTTAACTGAGTTATAAATGTTAGACTCTCAGGGCAATGCCTGTAATTAATTTGGAGATGCCAACTCTCTGCCTTGTTGGAGCTCCCAATGTAGGCAAATCTTCTTTGGTCCATATACTCTCTACTGGCAAGCCTGAGGTATGCAACCAAATGTTTGAATATTTCTTTGTTAAAATCCTTCTTACATATGCTGTTTTTATTTTAGGCTCTTTAAAAATCTGGGCTTGAGTTGAATTTTTTATCTTACTAAGTAACCGGTCCAAGTCTGATAAATTCTACATCTCTTTCAATTTCCTTCTTATGGGTCTGCCGACTCTGCCCAAAAGATTTAATATGCATATGGTGATATCAATCAGGACACAATCACCTTGGTTAAAATTGCTACTGAAGGATAAATATTTCTATTTTGTTACTTGGTTGATCTGTGGCCATTTCCAATGGTTCTGTGTTGGTGGTTCAGAAATGTACAAGTGCATTATGTCACGATTGTAGTGCTTTTTCCTTCTCTTGTTCTTGAAAGAATGGTTTTTACTAGACTGTGAGCTAGTGCTTTTTAATTGTATATACAATTTCCCTAATTTCCTTATATCATAATTTCCATATTTAACATATATACAATTAAAAGGAACCTAACTAATCAATATGTACAATGAACCTAGATACTAAACTAAGCTAGATTAAATCTTGACATGTTTTGCTTCAGGCTTCAGCAAAACTTCTTAGTTACTGAATGTTTAAAGATTCCACCATCCACTCTTTTTCTCATCCTTTCTCCTTTCCTTTCTACCTAACATTTCAGATTTGTAACTATCCCTTCACAACAAGAGGAATTCTTATGGGTCATATTATTTTAAACTTTCAGAAGTTTCAGGTTAGCAATTTTCTGACTGGTTATTTGCTTTTTAAAATTTTTCCCCATTCTGAACTGCATATCATGCAGTTGTAATTGTATACGTTGCACGTTTGTAGGTAACAGATACTCCGGGCCTGCTAAGGAGACATGATGGTAATTAACGTTTCTTTTGTTTTTCTCAATTTTTAAGTAGTATTTATTTATCTCATTTGGTGAATATTATATATCCAAGGTATTCTTAGTGAAAAATATTTTACTCCATCATTGGTTTGAGGATTAATTTTCCTAAGAGGGGTGTAGTATAAAGGAGTGTGGACAGTGACGTCCATTTCCATTTTGCCTTACTTTTTTTAGCTCCTTAGAATTTGCAGTGCTACTTATATGGTAGCCCTTTGAGTGCTAAGCTAGTGGCTCCAAAGATCTGCTTAGAAGGTTTGATGGCTGATAGCTTGTTATTTTTTGTAAATCTCTATTTTTTCTTAAGTATTATAGATGCAATTCAGGTGGAATATTAAGAATTATGGGAAATATCCAATGGTTTAGGGATGGTGGTAGCAGGATCACTTGGTTAGTTGGGAGAGTTGTTGTAGGCCAGAAAGAAACGTGATTTGTTCTCTGTAATTTGGTTTCTTAAAGCATTGTTATACTTTATAAATGGCTATGGTGTTATGTTTTGTTTGGCACAAGACAATTAAGAGTAAAAATGGCTTGAGGGAAAAGCTGGAACCTTGAAAGCATTTTCATACGAGAATATTTGCTCAGCATTTTACTTGCACACTATGGGAAAACACTGGTTTTTTCACCTTTTGGGCAATAGTCATAGATTTTTTAGGAACTTCTTTCTGTTATGCAAAGCAAGTGGATTGCTTTTTCCATTATCTTTTAGGCCAATTCCTTGTCACTCTGAACTTATAATTCTCTTATATTATTATTATTATTATTATTATTATACTGAAAATGAGTGTAGAAATGGCTTTCAATGGGAAAGGTAGGTTGTCAAAACTGGACTCAACGCAACTTGTTGAAAATTCACAGGCACCTTACATGTTGGTATATTATAATATTATGAGTTGTTGGAGGATCTTAGATTTCCTGTACCCCATAATTAGTTCTAATAAATTGCAATTGACTTCTTGTCCTTTTTATTTAGTTAAGCACAATCTTTTCCTCCTTTTTAATTTGTTTTTCTGGTTTGGATATTTAGAGGACAGGAATAATTTGGAAAAGTTGACTTTGGCTGTCCTTTCACACCTGCCAACTGCAGTTTTGTATGTCCATGACCTTTCTGGAGAGTGTGGCACTTCACCTTCTGATCAGGTGTGCTTCTATGACAACTGAATTATTGGAACTGAAAATTAGTGTGAAATTGATCTTCTTTAACTGGCTATAAAGATAGTTGTCTGATTCATTGCTTTCAAACTTATAATGCAAGAAAGACACAATTTCATTCAAGCAGTTGAATCATGTACTTTTCTAGACTAGATGGGATCACTCAGACATGTGGCTCCATTTGAATTAGATGTCAAAGAAAGGCTTGTATTTGTGTTCGATTTCAGTGCTTCTTCATTCTAATGTATTTTGTGGCCATCAACTTTTGGTTATTTACTTTGTAATTACTTCCATGGAAAGGAAACCCATACATAAAAGGTATATCTGATAGCAGTCAGAAATAAAATAACAGAATTGGAGATTAGAAAGTGATGGGAATTAACTAAAGTGAGGATGGTTCATGTTCTGGGCTCCTCTATACTGCTCCTACCCTTTTTTGGTTTCTGCATACTACTGTAAAGGGGACAATTTAAATGTTATGCCTTCTTTGAGAAAGGTCCCTTGTTAATGAGCTACAGCCTCAGTTGCTGGACTCTTATGCATTACAAAAAATGGATTCTCTTCCCTTTACTTTGATGCATAAACATGAAATTTTGTTCCTTTCCATTCAATTGTATAAAACAAGTTGATCCCTACCACAATCCTTTCAAACTGTGGGGAGAGATTATGAAGATGTTTCTTTCTATGGTTGGCATTGGACTGACTGTAAAATATCACCAACCTATTGAAGTCTTTTAGCTAAATATATTTAGCATGTCATGCTAGTTTCAAAGTGACTCCAAACTCAAGAGAGGAGTGAATTGAGTTTATAAAATTTTTCAAAAACTATAAGATAGTTTGAAAACAATTGTAATGATTTGAAAGTTTTTGTCTTTTGATAAGGCATTAAATTGGTGATGGTTGGTTATGCAGTTTTCAATATACAAAGAACTCAGAGAAAGGTTCAACGGACATTTATGGCTTGATGTTGTGTCAAAATCTGATCTGTTGAAGACATCTCCTGTGGTCTATGCAACAGACGAGCCTCATCCCTCACAACTTGAACTTGAGAAGTATCGGAAATCGGGTCCCGATGGAGCTATTAATGTATCTGTCAAAACACAAGAAGGGCTACATGAGGTGAGGAAAATCTGTTCTAATTTTCATATTTTCACTATAATCTCTAATATTATGGGTGTATGTTAGAATAAAGCGATAGTGGTGAATTCCACACAATGATTTGGTGATGGAGTAGAGTAGCTTAACAATGACCATGTTGATGCTGGCTTATGCAATTCTTTATTTGTGAAACAAGAAAACCTTGCAACAGTATGCTAGATGTGCTGAAAGTTTTGCAAGATCGTAGACATAATAAATTATAACCACTTTTTCTAATAAATCATCACAATTTTATGGACAGAATCAATTAATCCTCTAAATAAGGATGCAATCTTAGGTGTTGTTTCCTACTCCCCCCCCCCCCCCCCCCCCCCCCCATTTAATAGGGTTAGGCTAAATAATATTTCTGAAGCTGTGGTTTTTAACCATGTCAAATGGTGTCGTGTGATCCATGTAACCAACCTCACTTAGTGGGATAAAGCTTTGTTGTTGTTGCATTTAATAGGGTTAAGATTGTAACAGTGGACTTGGACTTGTACTAGTGATACTTAAAGTAATATTAGTGGGCTTGTATTTGTATTTGGCGTTGATGCTTTAAAATTTAGTATGTATCATATCGGTTTAATCATAATTCTTTTATACAATAATTTACATGGTATCAAAGCAATATGATTCTTCGTGACCTAGTCGCGGCCATATTTTATTGCTAAGTTCGGTAAAATTTGTTACTCCTCTCACATTGTGTCTGTCTCTTGATTCTTTCCTTCCCATTAGCCATGCATCAATTCTGACCAACAGAGCACTAGTTTCTCCTACTATCAAACTATGGTTTTGTTGTATTTCTGTAGTGTGTTCCTTTCATCAATGTATCTTCTTTCTTGGCCATGAAACTAGGTCACCAATGACAATACCACTCTAATACCAAAATAAAATTATAGAGCATAGGCAGAGTAGGAAAAGAGAATATGAATACTAATGAATTGAAAAATATTATATTGGATTGATTATGTATATAAAATACAACATACTTATGCTAATAATTTGGTTAAGTATTGAGTAAGATGCTTCCTAATTAAGAGACTAGGTGATTCCACATTTTTTTCTAAAATATTCTGTAAATGATTAACATATTATGAGATGTTTTATTGAACTTAAAAATAATAAATTGGTGCTCAAGGCAATCACAGATGTGAAGATCAGATCATTTTGCTTTCATAAACTTCAATTGAATTGAGGGGTTAGAAATAGATAGAATAAACAAATTTAGATGGGGAAAATGGGGTGAGGACCATAGTACATATGGTCCAATGCAAGGGTATATTTTTGTTGCAAGATAACAAGATGCAGAAAGACATTTAATACACTAAATATATTGGAGCAGCCTTACTTTTTCTGGTGATAGATTTATATTTTATATTTTTTCTTTTTGTGGCTGAGCTATTAACTAATAAGGGTTGTGTTGCTTTTGTTGTATAGTTGAAGCAGAGAGTGCATGAACTGCTTAATTTGCAGATGGCCAAGATAGAAGATATAAGCAACAACCAGGAGAAGTGAAAGGTGCCACTCCACTAAGGTTGAAATCAAATTTGTGAAGAAACTTCCTGGTCAAATAGGGAAGTCTGAAACCTTCATGAGCCTGAAGCTTATCTTTGTAAAATATGTTAGCAGCTCTCTGGCCAGCCTCTAAGCAGGAAAAGAAAGCAAGGGCTTCTTCATTACTACCTTCAAGCAATTAAGCATTGTAGAGTGAATTGAAGGGTAGGTTGAGCTTATGAAACTTCCAGAAAATGTTCAGTCACTTTTAGCTTTGTTGAGGAGATCATGTTTCACTCTTATTGTTGGCCTTTCTTGAAGAAACAAGACATGCTTATTTATCAAGTCCATTGGTTGTCATTGGCTGCAACCATAATGTATCTTAAGTCCATTGTCAGGATAAATTGGTTAATAAAAGTATCTGCTACAACGATTTATTTTCATCCTTGTGTATGTTATGTCTTGTCAATGAAAATAGAAAATGTTTCCTTGTACTGAATGTTAATCATGGTTGCAAAGATCTACATTTAAAGATCATTTAAATCCATGGAGATTATTATCCTAAAAGAATTACATGTGTATCAAAAATTAATCAATCAAAAGCTTAATATAATATTTTGAGATTCTATTTGGTCTTAAAAAAAAAAAAACTAGCTGATAGTTTTATTTTTATCAATTTAAAAGGCTTTCTTACAAAATAGACCTTTGTATGAGCTTTTAAGTCATGCCAGGCCATACAAAAGCCTATATTAAATAAATATATAAACTCAGGTCTAAAATTTGATAAATAATCTCAAGTTTTGGCTATATAAATATCTTACCGTAGTCTAACTCATTTTACCCTGATTGAATACTTGAGATTGAGCAGGAAAATTTTACACTAATGACATGTGATAATTATCTAAACAAGTTTGTTATAACGAGTCTAAACTAAGGTTCAGCTTTTTTTTTAAAATAAAAAATCAAAACAATTTTTCTTTATAGAAAACAACAAACCAAATTAGCCACATCTGAATTAGTCAATGATTTTTTTTTTCAAAAAAAAATAAAATTCCAGCATGGTTAATAAATAAAATATATATTTCGGTAGAGTTAGGAACAAATTGATGAAATGAGTTATGTGCAAGCATTAGACCATGTTGATGGAGGCAGCTAGAGTCCGATAGACAAGATTAGGATCGGTTGCCTTGATGGGACTGGACAAGTTAACCCATTGGGGAATTCTATTTCCATCCATTTTTTTAATTTTTTTTACAAAAATACCCTTCCCATTAGCTAATTTCCATGACGTATTTTTGAAATTTTTTTACCCAACATTGCTTCAACACTTCGAAAACTAGTTTATGTAATGTATCAAAACTTTCCAGAAATTAATTTGGTAATGTAGTTTTTTTATACATTCTAGAAACTAGTTTCCGTAATGTAGTTTTTGGGTACATTGTGGAAGTTCTCATAATGTTTAAAAAATAACTACATTACGGAAAGTAGTTTATGTAATGTTGTTAAGAAATCTATTTGAGGCTTCTGGAAACTAATTTTCGTAAGCCTATAAAAATACATTACAAAAACTAGTTTTCAAGAATATTGAAATCCATTATAGAAACTTGTTTCTATAAGATCTGTGAAAAACCAAAAAAAATATGGCACTCACCAGCGACAATAAACTTAGTGGGAAAGCGAGAATGGAAGACAAAGATGGCTTTGGTGAGAAGGAAAAAGAGAGAAAAATATAAGAGTACTAGGTGTGGTTAGAGAATTGAGAGAGGAGTGCATAAAAGGAAAGGTAAAGATGAGGGGGGAGGGGTGAAGTGAAGGTAGTTTTGATATTTTTAAATGTCCAAAGAAAAGGGGGTGTGAAAAGTATAAAAAAAAAGTGTGAAAAGAAACATCCTATAATTGACCGGTTGGCCTTCCTAAATAATTAAAAAATATAAAGAAAATATGATAAATATAATTCAAAAATTAACAATCGGAAACAAAACAACCCATAACATGAAGAACACGGCAATCCATGATATACTAAACTATCCATAACAATGTTGCTAGCCATGGATTTAACCTAATAAAAATAAAAGGAATACTAGCAACAAATTCTTTAACATCCTCTTTTTAATATATTTTCTACTATTGGTTAAATTTTAGTAAAATTTACAAAATTGAAACTGATTAACTAAGATCCACAAAATTTTATAATTTCTAATAAATTTTAATCAATCATAAAAAAATGTATTCAAACAATATGTTAGAGAGGGTAGCCCATTGGTGTAAATCTTCCTTGTGTTTTCTCCCCCTCCGTTGCACAATAATTGGTATAAGAGCCGATGATTCGACCAGATGACCGGCTCAAACGAGTATGGTGGATTGGCAATGGATCTAGGCATGGACATGGGGATCCCTTGTATCGAAAGTCTTCTTGGCGGTGAGTCCATACATGGAGGCCAGACGGCGGTTCAAGGTACTAGAGCATGGTTAAGCTCTAAAGGCGCCATCATTGGATACTCGTGATAAAAATGGCTTCCGCTTGAGGGGAGGCTATCATGTGGAAAAGACTCACACTTGAGGGGGAGATTGTTGGAGTACAAGTGTGAAGGTGAAGTCCCACATTGGATAAAAATGGACAAGTTGAGTAACATATAAGTGAGGAAGACCCACAAACCTAATGCCTTAAGGTTTTTGGTTAGAGGTGCTGTCAAGTTCACTTATCTGGTTTGCTTGTGATCCAGTGGTGTAAATCTCCCGGTGCTTCCTCCCTCTCGATTGCACAACACTCATATTTCTCTATAAATAGTTAACCAAGGAGCAACAATCCTGTGGTGCTGTGTGGATCAAACCAGAGCACATCATAAAGGAGCCATGGAGTTGTCAGAGACCAAATCAATATGCTGTGTACTTACGCCCGAGTGAGAAGTCATTGGGATTGAAACAGTGCAGTGAGGAATGTGTAGGTTCAAATTGAGGTGATCACTTTTGTTGCACCTTGGTTTTTCTATTCACTCCATCCTCTTTCTAAATTTTTTTCAGTAATACCCCTCATCAGCCAGGGTTTTTTTTTTTTTTTTTTTTTTAAGTTTTTGATTGTTCCAAAATTTAAATCACAAAACTACAGGAAAAAAAATGACTTCCAAAATTTAAATTCCCAGAGTCAATTTAAATCCAATAGTTCTAAAATTTAAATTCTAGAAACAGGGATAATATACTTTCTACTTTATTTTTGTTGTTACTATTGGATTAATACATGTCATTGCACAAATAAAATAAAGAGTCAAATACATCATAAATAATAAAATAAGAGTCAAGTATTGCATAAATAAAATACAAGAACCAAACATTGCATAAATAAAATACAAGAACCAAACATTACATAAATAAAACACAAGTCAGCTGCAGTAAAAAAAAAAAAATACAAGTCATCAGCTAATGAGTCGGGTCTCCCTTCTCTATTCTAATACTAGTATTTTTGCCCGGCAATGCCCGGGTCTTTTGTTTTTTTTTTAAATATAAAAAATTAATACAATATAAAATGAAATTTTATTTCTATTTTACTCTAATTAATTAGTCAATTTTGTTACTATTTATGTTGTCTTTCAAATTTTATCATTTTATTATAATATTATTAGTATATACTATCTTTGTCTCTAAATATGTAACTCTTTTTTCATATTTGTTTTTTTTTTCTTTTTATAAGATTCTTTTGAAGTTATCTTTTACATTGATTCTTTTTATCAAAAATACTCTTAATTATTTTACTATAAATGCTATGAATTAAAAAGATAAATGCATTCTCTCTTTTGTAAGGATTAAACATACATTAATTAATTAGGTATAAAATAATTAAATCGAAAGAGAGATATGATAAGTCTTAATAATTTTAAGGATAATTTTAGAAAAATAATATAAATTGTAAACAAATTTAATGTTATTGACTAAATTAACCAACTTTTTTTAAAGAATGTGAATTAGTTAAAAGAGACTTATATTTAGGGATGGAAATAGTACTTGATATATTCATTAAAAAAAAATTAAAATGCAAGTTGCAAACATATGACATATATACCTACAACTGCGATTAAGGGATTATTTTTGTCTTTATTTCTAAAATATAAAAAAATTATTATGATAAAATAAAATAAAATTTTAAAGTAAACTATTTTAAATCACAGTAAAATTACATATTTTAGACTATTACTTGTATATATTGGAACTCCAAAAGACAAAAATAGTCGATAATTTAAAGTGACTGTGGCTCTATATAAGATGCTGAATAATTGCTATACCAAAATTTAAAATTCATTATATATTTAGGGATGGAGGTAGTACTTGATATATTCATAAAACAAAATTAAAATGCAAGTTTCAAACATATGACATATTTACCTACAACTGCGATTAAGGGATTATTTTTGTCTTTATTTCTAAAATATAAAAAATTATTATGATAAAATAAATTAAAATAAAATTTTAAAGTAAAATATTTTAAATCACAGTAAAATTACATATTTTAGACTATTGCTTGTATATATTGGAACTCCAAAAGACAAAAATAGTCAACAATTTAAAGTGATTGTGGCTCTATATAAGATGCTGAAGAATTGCTATACAAAATTTTAAATTCATTATATTTTCAAATGAATAAAGTTAAGGTCGACAATAAAGTTATTTATTTTTATAAATTGATTGAAGATGCACGATTTAGGTTTTAATTAATAAAGTTAGAAATCAACAATAAAGTCATTTTTTAAAGGATCTAGATCTAATAATATTAGACAATTTTAGGCAGCAAGAATAAAAAAGGTTAAAAAAATTATAACTATAAGAATTAAAAGAAAAAGTTATTGCAACTATATGGACCAAAAGAGTAATTAAATCTTTAAAAAAATTATTGACTTTTACATTTATTAGTTTAAAAGTTATATCTAAGTTATTGTTTAATTGATTAGCAGTAAAAAAAATTCTTTACACTCACTGAATATCAAAATTAAATACTTATTTTAAATAATAAAAAAATAAATCATTCATTCTAATTTAAACTGTTTTTAGTTACATTAAGTTGAATTTAGATATTATGTACTCAAAACGATTTAAACTATACCGTTACTTATTTTGATGTTTTTGATTAAATTACATTTCATATAAATATTAATCTAAACAAAATCGTTAATTAACACTCCTAATTTTATTTTAAACTTGTAACTTTGCAGTTTTTTATTTCCTTCAATATGTTATCATTGGTGTAAAGCATGAATATGTGCATTGATATATTTTTTAAATAAAAAATGTGATATGTCTGAATTAATTTAAATTGAATATTTATTCATGTAAGAAAATAGAGTAGAACTCTCCCAATTATTTCTTCACTTAACTTTATAAACGTTAGAGAACACTTTTTTTTAATATCAAGTACTGTTTTTTTTTTTCCCAGAATATCGAATACTGATTTTATTCAGCAGCAGAGAGATTTTAAAAAACAAAAAAATAATTAAAACTTTGTAAAGTGGGTTTGAGCAAGCACTAACGGGATTGAGAGATTGATTTGCTTTTCATTTAGATCATCTCTCCCAGGAAGAAAAAAAAATTGAATGTTCTGACCCATAAAAAATTTCATCAAATTACCTATTGTATCCTTAAAGAGAAGTGACAGAAAAGTCAAGGAAGAAAAATGTGACACTTGCCCAAAAACAAAGCCTGAAATACTAAGTAGATAGATGTTAGATTCACATTCCTCAATCCCACGCATCATTTTCCAAAGCTCAGTGCCTTCCGTCACCATCTTCCTATCAAATATGAACTGAAGTATCTCACTAATCTTCTCAAACCTTGCCTACAAATAATATAATAATATATCATATTAAGAAAACAACACAATATAATCATAATACATAGATGAAAGATACAACTTTCTTTAGATTTTGCATTTTTGGAAAAGCTGTTTTCATTTTATTTTATTTAATCCTGTTCTAAGCGCATATAAGCTGAAATTTGGTGACAAAACAATACTGGATTAATTTTATTTTTTTCTTTCCAAAAGAAAAAAAGGTTTCCAAGAAAATACTTATTGCCATCCACGAGTCAACAGAACAACATACAGCAAAATAATAGAGGTGAAATGCCCACCAAAAAAAAAAAAAAATAATAATAATAATAATAAGAGGTGAAAATCTCCAGATATAAACTAAAGGACAAAATATATTTTTAATTCCTCATGGTTTTTTGATTTTGGTTTTTAGTCCCCCAACTTAAAATTAACTGGTCTTGGTCCTCCATCTTTACTTCCATTTGCAGGGTTAGTCCTCACCTTCTAAATGGTCCGTTACTCCAAACCTGACTGTTATTGAAAAGCCAAATCCAACCCCAACAGTTAAAAGTAGAGAAATTTCTGACGATTTCATGAACACTGTCAAAGAAATGGTCATCCAAATGAATGAGTTTTTTAATTAATCATTTTTATTAGTATGATCTGTCATAGACATTAAAATATTACTGTATTTGCAGATTGAGAAAGGTAAGAAACGGGCACATTAAGAAGGAAACAGTGGGACCTTACTGAATACAGAAACTGAAGAAATGCTGGAATTTTACAAGGCTTTCCAAGACACTTATGTAACATATTCACTTGAATTGAGGCTGCTGAATATTACAGTATGAAACTAAAAATAACTACATATATTGTTTTGCAGGAAGTTATTAAAAAATCCAAGATCATGAAAGCCGCTTTTAGGAAAAAATAGGACCAATATTCCAGACTTGCTTGCAACAATACGAAGCTCGGGATTTGGTGTTTTTTTTTTGTGTACTCTGGAGTTGTTTTTTGGCAATGTAACCAGTGCGATGTAATGGCTGGAGTTTAGTATATTTTGAATGACATTAGTGCCAGTGGGTAAACTTTCATATTTCCAGTTTCAGTTATGGTGAATTTAGTGTATTTTGAATGACATTAGTCCAATTATATGGTAAATTTATTACGTTATTTGAGTTGGGTCTTTGTTTACTAGTTATTTAATTTATGTTATTGGTTATTTAAGTTATGTTACTGGTTATTAAAACGGCATATAATACACAGGAAACAACAGATGTGCAGCGTGTGCTACGAGAGGCATGAGAGAATTGTGTTTTATAATTTTTTTTGAACAAGGCAGAAAGAGAATTGTGTTTTATGTGCAGGGTATATCAGTTACTTCAACATTAATTCTTCTATTTTTGCACTATATCAGTTACTGCAGCTATCTTGCACATCTGCCATATCCAACATTAAGCCAAAACATACAACCTGAAAACACAATTCATGAGGGACCATTAAACAGTGGATAACGGACCATTAAATGGTGGGGACTAATACTGCAAACGGAAGTAAAGATGGAGGATCAAGACCGGTCAATTTTAAGTTGAGAGACTAAAAACCAAAATCAGAAAAACATGAGGGACTAAAAACATATTTTGTCCTAAACTAAATTTTCAATATGGAGTAACTATGTGAGGCAGGAGAGCAAGCACCTAATAACAAAATAAGACCTGGAAAGAATAAAGAAACAAATCACAAATCTATCCTTTTATTATCTATGAACCATCTGCCTAAAAGATTAATACTGCCTCCATGTAAATAAATTATAAGAATATACATAATACATTGAAGAATTTAATTTTATCCACTATTATTTACAAAAAACAAAATTATCCATTATTCATCTATAAAGCAGAAGAACAAGGGAGGAGAGTCAAAAACTAAAACAGTGAAACCCATCTTCTGAAAAGTATATGGGATGATTTTTTCTTTTACATTCATGACCCAACTTTTACTTCTTAAAATTCCAGCATGAAGTCAAGGGTGCACATATACTCAATCAGCCTGCAAACACCACAGATGAACATCAATTCCTTCAAGAGTTTTGCACTTGAAATGGCACAATCATAGAATTGATGTTTGGTAACCAAAATGTATTTTATCATTCTTCTCCTGTGAAATATCATTTTACAATCACAGCATGCTTTGCCCTTGTACTTAGGAAGTGTAATGTCTTTGTCATAGCATTAAGTTGCAAAAGCTAAAAGATGAAAGGTAGAACAGCAGGATTGGAATTTATGTAAATTTCATTCAGATCCCTTTTATTCATTTGGTGCACTTTCCTAATGAAGACAGTAAATATTGCAGGAACAACACGCATTTTCCTTCTCTATATAACCCCAGTAACTGGTCACATAATTTATACATAACTTAGGCTTCCTCAAAGAGTGACAACAGTTAGATACCAATGAAAGCTGGTTCAACAATAAAAGTAGGTCACAATTAAGGGAAAAAGAGTCTGTTTTATCACACAAAAGAACTCAATATAACTATTATCTTTTGTCGTGTCTCGAAATTTACAATGTGAGCCGGTGGTGAGATTTTATTATTTTATGAAGAGGGGCTGCCAGCAAGAAAGCCTACTGCATTCACATGAAGCAGTCACTACTATACTGTATAGAAGACATTGCAATCAAATTATCAAGATAAAACATTCCTAAGTAACAATGATGTTGATTTCCTAAATTTGTCTTTACTGCAAAATGGAATGATATTTAAATAAATAAGTAAAGGATGTTAGTTAGTTAGTTAGTTAGTTAGTCAGCTACTGTTAGTTGATAGCTGTCTATAAATAAAGTAGGGTTGCTCTATTTTAGACTGAGACTGAATGATAATCTCAGAGTACAGTGCACAGTTCTTTGATCTCTTTGTTTCTCTCCTCTTTCCCTCTATCCTCTCTATTCTGTTCTTCTCTCTTTCCCTCTTTCTTTCTCTGTCTTTTCTGTTTCTTTCTCTTTCCCTACTAAATTCCATAACATGGAACTTCCACATATAAAGTTTTGGCATAAAGAGAAAAATGTTTTACCTTATAATTTAGTTCAAATATTGTTTTGACGGACTCAAAAACCTCTTCAACAGACCTTGCAGCATCAATCTAAAAGGAAAAAAAAATTATGGTCTTAGTGCAAGAAGCAATTTAGAACCTTAGCAAAGTGATGGTAGCACCAAAAATATAAATTACCTTGCACACTTTTCCCATTGCATCATAATAAGCAATCACAGGAAGACTAGACTCCAAGAAAACCTTAAATCGCTTCCTTATTGATTCAATATTGTCATCTTTTCTTCCCTTTATTATCCACAAAAGGTATTAATTGCTGAAAGCATAAGAACAAATAAAATGTTTTTCAGGATTAAAAATAACCTGGTTCCTACTAAGAAGACGCTTCTCCATCTCTTCCTCGGGGCAATCAAAAAACAAGATGAATACTGGCTCTATTTCAGTCTGTGATGCCATCAACCATCATGCATTTTGGGAAAAAGAAAATACAATTATCTATTCTGAAAAAAAAAATCTCAAATTAAACAATTCTATGTAATGAAAATGGAAATTACCACATTCTCAAATGTTGCACGATTTTCCTCGTTACGAGGGAAACCATCAATAAGAAATTTGTCATTGCCACTTTCCTGCATTGCTCGTTGCAGAAGCGTTACTGTTACTTCTGAGGGAACGATTTGTCCTTCTTTGATCATATTATCAATCATTGTACTGTCAAACATCAGAGATAATAAGATTATGCCAAAAGATATGAACAAATTTAAACCCAATACAAGATAGTAGACTAACAACAGAGCAACTGTAGAAGTTGATACGGAATATATATGAACCAGTATGAGAAAATACATACAATTTCTACTGAAAGAAATTAAAATTTGGAATACATGGTCAAAAGAAAATACTAGGTAGAATTGGATACTTCCCAGAACATGGGCATGAGAAAATGATCTAGCATTAGTCTTATGGGATTAATCTGCTGCATGTTCATTTAGCAGGTGCAAGAGCAAGCTATGGAACATTATTTTGATATCATACACATAACCTCACACAACCCACGGCAAAATTTGATAAGACATAATCTTAAGAAAAGGGAGATCGATTATATTGATTTAGAAGTAAAGCAGTAAATAAAACCTCTGCCTCCAGAGTCAGTTGAATTTGAGACAAGGGCTGAAGACTCATGCTGTCTGGGAATCAACTCCTGATGACACTAGAGAAGGAACTTAAAGTAGACAAACAACGAGTTCTTCCATGGAGGGGATCTTAGCATTTGTTAGAATCTTACTCCTAACAAATTCAAAGTCCATGTGGACATCATGGAGAACAAACACCATAAATAACATCAACTGGAGTTCTTCAATAGAAGATTGAGCTCTATTTAGATAAGAGGGCAGGTCATTATTAGTCATCTAAAGTGTTGCCAAGCTATGATCACATTCGTACAGCCATTGTATATCATTAGAATAAACATTCTGGGCTTTCTTTCAAACATCACAACATGTTTTATAAGGATGAAAGTGCACCATCAATTATCATATCTTATGTTTAAACATATTTTTATATTTTTGGTAGATTCTTATGATCTGTGTTATGATAGCATGATTTACAATCTTTCAACTCCTTCTTGATCCAGAGTTAGATCTCAATTTTGACAACCTTGAATGAAAGAATATTGCATATAATCAACCAGAATCAGCACATAATAATAGTTTCAAAAGACACAAGGAAGGACTATGAACAATCAGTACAAAAGGACAATGAATCCATCAATAATTTTTTATGAAGACATTACCCATTTTCTGAACCAGATTTGACTTCTGCTCGCAAAAGATCACCAGCACTGAGGTGAGTATACCCAAACTGTTGGACAATGTTTGCACATTGTGTGCCTTTTCCACTGCCTGGGCCACCTGTATCATTAGCACATCAAGAATCAACTTTGGTCAGAAAATGGTAACTATAACTTTCAATAAACATAATGCGGACATAGGGGAAATCAGATCCACACTTCAAGGGGAAAACTAAGAGAAAAAGGATATATGATATGTTTTACAGGGAAGAGACATAAAGATTTTTCCACAATAGTGATTATACACCCAAAGGAAACCACAAAACCAGAAAAAAAACAAATATGTACAGTTTGGGATGCACACAAACCTTCCACCATTGTAAATGCCACCTCTTCAATGGATCTAGCCCTCTAGCCTAGAGTTCCTTAAACTCAAGTATTGGAAGCAGGGACAGAATATTTAGAAAATTCTAGTAACAGTAATATTGAATACAATAATTGTAATAGTGACTTCCATTACCATAAGGTATTCATAACTGCCCAAAACATTATGCCTTTCATGCGCAATAGCAATAAAAATAAATCTATAATTAATAATAGCCATCAAATTTGTTGAGCAACCTTTTAGGTTCTACCACTAGTTCACTATTCATGCCAGGTATTTTAAATTGCAAAACGAGAGTAATATATAAAATACAAGCTAGCTGCAAATGCAACCATTCAGTCACATGACAATCAGCATCAAACAAGCAAACTTCCTGGATTGATATTAGTTTACGAAAAACAAACACTCATTTAAAGTAAAAATGGTCATTGACTTTTGTTTCTTTTTCAATGCTTGCTCAACTTGATGTTCCAGTCACATAACTTCATTTTTATTGGGAAAAACCCAAGTCCCACATCAGCTAGAGATAAGGGCAAAATACAATATATAAGTGGGGGGCAACCCTCACCCTATGAGCTAGTTTTTGTGGTTGAGTTAGGCCCAAACCCACTTTCTAAGATGGTATCAGAACCTATCCTAAATCCATTAAAAAGGGTCACCCACCATTGTTATCCACGCACCAAGCCCAAAAGTGTTGGGCGTGAAGGGGTGTGTTGGGAAAAACCCAAGTCCCTCATCGGCTAGAGATGAGGCCAAAATACAATATATAAGTGGGGGGGCAACCCTCACCCTATGAGCTAACTTTTGGGGTTGAGTTAGGCCCAAACCCACTTCTTAAGAATTTTCAATTTAACTATTAATTAATAAATGTCTAAAGGAAAAAAATTTAGGCTTCCTTTGTTTCACACTTTAGAAAGTTAGAAATTGTCAAGACTTAAGATCCCATATTGCCCAAGTATATGGCAAAGTACTCCGTAAAATAACGTGACAATCCTTCCCTCATGAACTAGCTTTTGAGGTTGAGTTAGACACAATCCATTCTCAATTCTAATGTGGGTATCAAAGCCTATCCCAGTCCTGATGTTGGACAATCCATAAATATCAAATCCTGTAAGCTACACACTCCAAATGTTCAGTCCTAGGCAAGGTGTGTTAAAATCCCACATCAGCTAGGTATATGACCAAAGTTCTCCTAAAAATTACTTGGGCAATCCTCCCCATTTGATCTAGGCTTTGGGGCTGAGCTAGGTCCAATCTGTTCTCAATATTCTACTAAAAACAAATAAAAAATTAATTGTTTTCAAAAAACAGACATAGCCATTTTAAAGAAGGGCATTGTATGAGTTGAAATAATAGAGAAATCGACAGAAAATTAGAGAGAGAGAGAATAGTTGATATAAATTGGTGTGTTAGACATAAACCTATTTATATTAATAATCTAGGTACTCAAGCCCAACCCAGTAAGACTACAAACACATGGCTATTAACATATAAGATATAAGACAAAACAATAAGAATCCTAATACAGTAAGTATCTAACTTGTGCATTAGGATTTCTAATACTGTATCATTTAAACTCATATAAAATAATTATGCAAAGACCAGAGTAAATAAGTTCTGCGAGAGAAATTAGAGACATTGCAAGTCCCCCATTATAACATATTAAACATATTAAGTCAACCAGATTATATAATTCTACTAAGAGCATTTCTATTAAGCATTATATCAGGATCTTGTAAACACGACAAAAGCATATCAATAGACCAAAATGTTGAATATCAGGAAATAATATTTACATTTAATGTATTATGGCAACAAAATCATTGATTTAGAGGAAACAATATCTCCTCTAATTATTTGTAATTAATGCAATAAGGCTATATAAACTAATATTCGTGGTGTCTCTATGCACATGGTAATGTCTCTAATTCCTTCTCTGTTTTTGCTCTTCAACACAAAATATTATTATAACATGAGGAAGATATCAAATAGATATACAGTAAACTCATCTTGACTAGTTTAAATAAATTAATAAACAAAAACGAATCTGAATTTTATCAAATGCCAATCAGAAGGAAGTTATCTGCAGAAATCCTTGATTTGAATGAAATCAGTAAGTGCTCACCTAATACAAAAACAACTGTAGGTTTTTCCTCTACAATGCTTACACTTGCACCCTCAAATGAATTGGGCTAAAAAGAGACAAATGATTAAGCAGTTAATAATATTTATACTATATAAGAATGATACGTTTTCAACAACACAAAAGGAAACAACTTACAACATAATGCAAAAGGTTAAAAAAAAAAAAACGATTTAAGGCTTAGCTCTGACATATTCTGTATCAAATTACCCAATTTATTAACAAGTCAATTAGTAGGAGATCATCACAGATCCTTTTGCAGCATCAAAGAAATTTACAAGGAAAACAAAAAGTCTTTTACAGATTAAAGCTTCAAGTTCTGTATGGAAGCAAGGAAAACATAAGCATGTTGTTAATCACTCCTTATCTACTAGACAACTAGACCGTGTGAGAAATATGAGTAAGGGTCCAAAAGAGATTTAGGCTATAACAAACTTGCCTACATGGCAACAGGTGTGGGAAGCAATGTGGTAAGGTTAGAGGCTATGTGGGATATAAGGAAGGAAGGGGAAAGTAGAGGAGAAGGCAATTCTTTGGGTAGTTTTGGGGTGGCTGTTACCACAAGGAAGAGAAGTATTCTTCTCTAATATTTTCTTTTCTATTTATGTGTTTTCCTGCATTTTCCTACTGTAATCTGAGCTCTTTTCTCTGAATTTTCCAATAACTCCTATAGTGAATTCCAGTTCCTATCACATATTCACTCTAATAGCTTTCCGAACTACCAAATCTAAATGCATAAATGCTAGAAGCAAGTCAATGCATAAAACAACCATGAATACCTGGTTTGAAGCTTCAATAGCTGTTCCCATGGGCAGTATTTGCTTAACTATTTCTTAAAATATAGTATCTGAGAACAATTTCACAAGCAAAGAAATGATATGTCAAAAGGAAATCATTTACAGTGCTCAACAACAGTTATAATATTTCAAAATTTCATTCATACAACAATTCTATACATTGACTTAATCCAGAAAATCACCATATTAAATAGGCTAATCTAATGAACCAAGAAACAGGGCATTTTAGAATACAACTCAATTACCAAGTGCATTTAATCAACGCAAAATACATAGTTTTTATTTAAATTATGGCACGACAGGTCAAGGAAGACATGCAATACAGTCTCTGATTTTCCAACAGTCCCTTTTACTTAATTTATATGCAAGGGAATATTGGTAACACGATTCAGGTATTAAACTTATTAGATTCCAACGTAAAACATACAAAGTTATGACTCAGCTCAGATAAAAATTTAAAAAAAAAAAAAAATTGGCATAAAACTCAGAACAGATTAAGTAACAACTAACAAGAGAAAATATTTAAATTTGAAAGAGAGATTACTAATCCCTAATTAGTAGAAATATAGAATAGTTATTCAAAAGAAAAAAAAAACCAAAACAAAAACAGAACTCGGCTAAATTTTCAGGCAAAACCCGAATTTGGCAAAAAAAAAAAAAAAAAGGGATGGGGGGGGAGGTAATCAAAATATGAGGGGGAAAAAAAAACTAGACACAGATATTCTATATTACTGTTCAGGGCTTAGGAAAATCCAAATGAGAAGAGATGAAAGAAAGAGAGCGAATTTGTGATTTAAAGAGCTTACCTTCGCGAGAGAGAGGTGAAATTGCAAGAGATTTGATTATTTGGGTTTTGGTTTCTGTCTTTTTGAAATGGGATATTCCCTTCTATGAAGGGTGTTAATGTCATGCTCTTAACGAGAAGATTATTATTATTTTTTTATTCATTGAAGAGCAGAATATTATGTCCACTTTTGATAAAAAAATAAAAAAAGAATAAAATTATGTCCAACACTTGTTAACATCTGTTGCAATTTCTCCCATATTTTGTTATCAAAAAAAAAAAATCTCCCATATTTTTCCTTCTTTTTCTTTATGTTTATTTGCATTAATTGTTCTTTTGCTTTACTTTCTATACAATCCATATTATTATTATTATTATTATTATTATTTCAAAGATGTGAGATTTTGTTCTTTATAGTTTTAACTACTTCAATCAAGTTCTCTTATTTTTAAAAGGATAAAATATATTTTTGGTTCCTCGTTTTATCTTGATTTATGTTTTTAGTCGCTCATAAATTTTGTTAGTATTTTTAGCCTCTGACGTTAATTTCGACTGATAATGACATGACGAGTAGAATTTGCACTTAAAAAAATCTTGTTTAAGTTTATGGCAGTTTTTAACTGTTGCAAAGTTTCTGACAGACTGAAACCGCAAAAAAATGTTACAAATAAACAAAACAAAACCTCAAATACCAGATTTTCTGACACCGGCAGAAATGTTACAAAAATAACTATTTATGGCGATCTAAGACTGCAAAAAAATTTATAGCAGTTAAAAGCCGTCAGAAACTTAAATAAAAGATTTTCACATGTAGTTTATATTCATCAGGTTATCACTTAATTGAAATTAACGCCAAAGACTAAAAACAAAATTGAACAATTTATGAGGAACTAAAAATAGTAAAAAAAAATTATGATGGACTAAAAATAAAATTTAAGATAAAATAAAGGATTAAAAACATATTTTCCTCTTTTTATTTTAAAGTTAACAAATATATACTAGTCTTTAACATTAATCCGTCATCCATTACATAAAGAAATAATTAGATGTGGCTAATCCTTATCTCACGTGTCATTATATGATATTAATATGGATTAATTTAATTTTAAATTTCTAGCTAAATTTAATTAAAATATATATTTTATCAAGAAAATAAAACCCATGTTGTAATTCTAAAAAAAAATGTTGTAACTACATGAGTAAGAACTAAAACAAAGTCGTATTCTGGTTTTATATTATTCGAATCTTTCGATTACTTTGATAAAGCAAACTATGAGTGCTAGTGAATTGTGACACAAGGGCTTAGGGTGAGGGAATAGTATTAGATATTTATTTTTGACAAATATGACAAAAGAGGCACAATGGGATCACATCATCACAGGAGAGTAGAGCATTTCAAGAACCTATAATATGAAGTGGTGGAAGAACTCCATTGAAAATATAACCTTTTAATGCCATTGACACATAACTTTGGAGAAGCTCCATAAGTAAGGTAATAAATTGTAAATCACTTGGGCCTGATTATCTGTATATTGTTTCATGTATGAAAAATGGTATTTTAGTTTATTATTTATTGATCATAGTTTTGTTAAAACATTAATTAAGGTCCCACATTATTTATTTGTTGAATTATATGTTAAAGATATATATAAAGTGGTGTAGAAAGTAATATAAAAGAGGTTTAATCGTGACCTTTAAAATTTTCAGCTTGAAAAATTAAAGCTTTCTACTTTTATATTTAAAAATCTACTTGGATAATAAAAATATATTTATTATATTTAAATTTTATTTTTAATTGTAATTTTTTAAATTATTTCCAAAATTAAAAATAAAATTAGTGAAAATAAAATCCAGGAAAAGATAACAAATGAATACTTAGTAATCAATAAATGAAAGCATATATGAATTCAAATACTCAATAATAAAAGCATTAAAATTCATTATTCTAGGGGCTTGAGATGCTGTTTATAAAGTGTGCATTAATTTTTTTATTTTTATTTTTGCACAATAGCTTACTCTATGTTAAATACCCTAGTAATTACTACTATTTATTAAATAAATAAATAAAAATAAAATAATTAAGAAGACAAAGTTCTCTTAGTCTTGAAGAAACTTTTTATTTTTAATCTTAATTATAAAAGATATTATTTAATTTTAATTTTAATTATTTTCAAAATTAAAAACAATAAACGGAAAATGAAATATTCTCTTTTTCTGCGTATGATATTTTTATTTAAAAAATTAAAATTCAGAAATATAATAAATAAATAAATGTACAATTCATTTATTTCCCATCTCTAGCAAAACGTTTTAATTCTTTTTACATTTTGGTGTACCTTTATTCGCCCCCTAGCTCCATTAAACTCTGTTTATACTTTTCCACGCCTGTTTGCTTCAACATTTACCACATTTGTCTCCACGTCTGTTGGGACCACCTGTTGGCTATTCTTATTCGATATCAACACAAGTCTTTAACATTAATGTGTCGTCCATTACATAAAGAAAGAAGTAGATGTGGCTATTGGCTAACCCTTATTTTAAAAAGGCTAAATTACAATTTCAATCCCCTTTAATTCTTAAGTTTCGATTTTGGTCCCTTATTTCTTTTTTCTCGAAATTTTGGTCCTCTATTTAGAAAATCCACAATTTTGATCCAATTCTAAATTTTGCATATGTTTTATTTATTTTATTTTGGTTCAATTGAACTCTAGATCTAACATATTCACTTAAGGTATCATAAAAAATAATTTAATTAATTAAAATATAAAGTATGCAAAATTGTGGATTTTTTAAAATAGGAAGACAAAATTGCATATCAAGAATTAAAGAGAGACTAAAATTACAATTTATCCTTTTAAAAATATATAGAATACAATATGTATAAAATATATATTTAGATATGTATAAAAATTCATAAAACATTATAAATAAACTAAAATTTAAGCATGTGCATTGCAAAAAATATGTTTATTTTATACAACTAAAATTTATAATTTATAATTTATAATAAATAATTATTTCTAAATATATAAATTATTTATAATTAAAATCTATAATAAATAATTTTTTAACATATAAATTACATTTTAGATTTATGATATATAATTTATGTTGTGATATATTGTTATTTTTAATTATTGATAATTTTTTCAACAAAATATTCAAATTCTAGTTAGAACCGAAGATGTTGAAAATGCTAGATTGAAAAAGATAAAAAAAAAAAAAAAGTTAAGTTAAAAGGTGAGAAGTGTAGGACTATGAATTGCAACGAACAGGTATGCACGCACACATATGCACATACACATGAATATTATAAAATTTACAATTCTACTTCAAATTTATTGCAATAATATGCTTCTCATAGTAAATATTTTTTATACATAGTAAATAAATTAATTTCTTGTATTGAGACTCAATTTCATATGCATTGCTTACTATCAATCTCTTTTTTTTCTTAAAATCATCCTAAATTTCTAGGGGAGTGATTGATTAGTGGTCAATAAAAAGCAATTTTACCTTTGCAACATCCATTCACCCATTCTTTCCAAAATTAACTCTCTAAGCTATATGTATCTTATTTTGCTCTAGTATAGGACATATGCATGAGTCACAACCTTAAATTTCCATCATCAACTAACTTGTGATATTGTAGTTATAATTAAACACTATCTTTACTCTTGTGTTTTAGTTTAAGGTATGCCTCATTGGGAATGCAAGTATTAATATGCATCATAAACAAATAGTTTGTGTTTTGTTTTAATATTCTAATCATTAGTTGACGAGAGAAAGAAATAATTGAAAGTGAAATTAGAAAGTGTAGGGTTGTGAGTTACAACAAACACACATGCATGCACACACGCATATGCGCATTCACATGTATATTATAAAATTTACTAATTCTACTTCAAATTTATTGTAAAAGATGTTTATATAAAAATATGTATGGACATTAAAATCTGCTTTGATAATTACACACATAAAATAAATTTTAATTGCAAAATTCTAAATAACATAGTGTGTCAAAATTAATTTTTTAATATTTATTATTCAAACAAAAATTATGTTACTACAAAATCAAAATTCTATAAAATCACTTGATTGAAAATCTGAATCAAGTATACATATGCATTTACAAACACACACACAAGTTTATAAATGATGTTGAGTACTTTGTTAAATAAGGTTTCCACCCATGGTTACATGAGTGGGTGAATTTAATGGATAAAGAGGAGTATTAGAGGTATAATTAGTTAGGGTAGTTTATTAGCCAATATAAAGGCTTGAATAATTAATTTTTTATTCATCGGGAGGAGTCAAACTCTAGTATCAGGAGATTTTACAACAATTCACGCATGTTGCTCAACCAATAACCAATTGAACTAGCCTCCTTAGTACTTAAGTAATCGTTTTGTATCTACCTTTACCATTATAATCAATATATTATATTTTTTGTTGATTACATTTTTCCCTAGTTCAAACTTCTCTAGTTGAATTATGAATTCCAACGAGGGGCTTGAGATGATATTTATAAAGTGTGGATTATTTTTTTATTTTTATTTTTTGCACAAAAGCCTACTCTCAATTAAATACCCTAGTAATTACTACTATTTATTAAATAAATAAAAATAAAATAATTAAGAAGACAAAGTTCTCTTAGTTTTGAAAAAACTTTTTATTTTTAATTTTAATTATAAAAAATATTAATTAATTATAATTATAATTTTAATTATTTTCAAAATTAAAAATAATAAACATGAAAATGATAGATTAAAAAAGATAAAAAGTTAAGTTAAAAGGTGAGAGGTGTAGCACTATGAATTGAAAGGTGTAGGACTATGAATTGCAACAAACACATGAACGCACACGCACGCACACAAATGCACATACACATGAATATTATAAAATTTACAATTATACTTCAAATTTATTGCAATAATATGCTTTTCATATTAAATATTTTTTATACATAGTAGATAAGTTAATTTCTTGTATTGAGGCTTGATTTCATATGCATTGCTTACTATCAATCTCTTTTTCTCTTAAAATCATCCTAAATTACTAGGGGAGTGATTAAGTAGTGGTCAGGAAAAAGCAATTTTACCTTTGCAACATTCATTCGCCTATACTTTCAAAATTTAACTCTCTAACTATATGTATCTTATTTTACCGTAGTATAGGACATATGCATGAGTCACGACCATAAATTTCCATCATCGGCTAACTTGTGATACTGTAGCTATAATTAAACACTACCTTTACTCTTTTGTTTTAGATTGAGGTATGCCTCATTGGAATGCAAGTTTTAATATACATCATAAACAAATAGTTTGTGTTTTGTTTAAATATTCTAATAATTAGTTGACGAGAGAAAGAAATAATTGAAAGTGAAATTAGAAAGTGTGGGGTTATGAGTTACAGCAAACACATATGCACACACACACATATGCGCATTCACATGTATATTATAAAATTTACTAATTCTACTTCATATTTATTGTAAAAGTTGTTTATATAAAAAAATGTATGGAAATTAAAATCTGTTTTGATAATTACACCCCTAAAATAATTTTAATTGCAAAATTCAAAATAACATAGTGTGTCAAAATTAATTTTTTAATATTTATTATTCAAACAAAAATTATGTTACTACAAAAACAATATTCTATAAAATCACTTGATTCAAAATCAAGTATACAAATGTATTTACAAAAACACGCACAAGTTTATAAATGATACTGAGTACTTTGTTAAATCAGGTTTCCACCCATGGTTACATGAATGCGTAAATTTAATGGATAAAGAGGACTATTAGAGGTATAATTAGTTAGGGCTAGTTTATTAGTCAATACAAAGGCTTGAATAATTAATTTTTTATTCATAGGGAGGAGTCAAACTCTGGTATCAGGAGATTTACAACAATTTACACATATTGCTCAACCAATTATAACCAATTGAACTAGCCTCCTCGGTACTTGAGTAATCATTTTGTATCCACCTTTCTCATTAATTATCAATACATTCTTTTTTTATTTGTTGATTACATTTTTTCCTAGTTCACTCTTCTCTAGTTGAACTATGAATTCTAACGAGGGGCTTGAGATGTTGTTTATAAAGGGTGCATTAATTTTTATTTTTTTTTGCACAAAAGCCTACTCTATGTTAAATACCCTAGTAATTACTACTATTTATTAAATAAAGAAAATAAAATAATTAAGAAGACAAAGTTCTGTTAGTTTTGAGGAAATTTTTTATTTTTAATTTTAATTATAAAAAATATTATTTAATTTTAATTTTGATTATTTTCAAAATTAAAAATAATAAACGTGAAAATGATAGATTAAAAAAGATAAAAAGTTAAGTTAAAAGGTGAGAGATGTAGCACTATGAATTGAAAGGTGTAGGACTATGAATTGCAACGAACACATACGTACGCACACATATGCACGTACATGCACGCACACATATGCACATACACATAAATATTATAAAATTTACAATTCTACTTCAAATTTATAAAGGTTATTTTTGTTTTGATTGTCTTAAAAAATTGTTTTGGTTTTTATTATTTTTAAGATGTTTAAAGTTTTGGTTTTTTATAGTTTTGGTTTTTATAATTTTAAAGATGTTAATTTATAATTTTAATTGCTAATTTGCTTCAATCAAGTTCTCATATTTTTAAATTAAACAAATACAGTCTGTAACTTTCTTTTAAGAGAGAAAGTGGAATGTTATTGCAAAGAGTCGTTCAAAATGACTTGCAGGAAAATTTTCTCAATTCAGATTCTCTCTTTAAAAAAAACAATTTTTCTAAATTGTGTCAGCCACAGTGTATCCCATGGCCACCACTCTTCTTCTAGTGAAGCATAATTCATGAACTTGCACCATGTGAGTTAATTCTCTACACTCTTATGTAATAGCTAGGGTGTAGGTTTCCTTAATCGTGTGTCTTCTCTTCCCAGGTTGGAGATGTGTTTACACTCCGTTTTAAAAATTATATGAGAAATTTGCATTATGGATGACATCAATTTCAAGACCCTACCTGCTGAAATAAATTGCTTTTGCTATACTATTACTAGGTTTCGTAGTAGTGGGCCATGAAGTTAGTAGGTATTGCTATATATGGTATTACCTTGATGGTTCCTAATAATTATTCCAAACCTGCCTCCAACACCAGCTTGTGCATTGGTCATCAGAATTATTTTCAATTTAGGGTACTAAGGTGGTATCCACTGTTGCAAGTGATTAGTTGAGTACTTGTTTGAGCTTGATTTAGAGGCCTTTTTGCTCTAGGGGAATGCATCCAATATTCCAATGGCTTTATCAATCACTTGATATCTATGATGTATAGATACATATACTATATGTATTTTTTTTTTACAGAGATGTAACTATATGTATTTGATATCGCAATATATTTTTTAATTCCCTTTAATTCTTAATATGTAATTTTGGTCTCTTATTTGTTTTTTTTCTTTCAAAATCTTGGTCTTCTATTTTAGAAAATTCATAATTTTGGTCAAATTCTAAATTTTGCATATTGTTTATTTATTTTATTTTGGTCCAATTGAACTCTAGACCTAACATATTCACTTAAGGTACCATAAAAAAAAATAATTTAATTAATTAAAATATAAAGTATGCAAAATTGTGGATTTTTTAAAATAGGGAGACCAAAATCATAGGTCAGGAATTAAAGAGGGACTAAAATTGTAATTTATCCTTTTAAAAATATATAGAATACAATATAAAATTTATATTTAAATATGTATAAAAATTCATGAAACATAATAAATATACTAATATTTTAGCCTGTGCATTGCACAAAATAAATGTTTATTTTATACAACTAAAATTTATAATTTATATTTTATAATTTATAATAAATAAATATTTCTAAATATATAAATTATTTTATGATTAAAATCTATAATAAAAAAATTTTAACATATAAATTGCATTTTAGATTTATGATAAATAATTTATGTTGTGATATATTGTTATTTTTAATTGTTGATAATTTTTCAAAAAAATATTCAAATTCTAGTTAGAACTAAAGATGTTTAAAATAATATATTCAAAAGGATATAAAAAATTAAGTTAAACCGTTCAGTTAATATTAAAAGTATAGATGATATATCTATCATATGCAGTTAGGAGCATATTTAAAATTTTATTTTAAATCTAAATATTTGAAAGCATAAGAAGATATACCGGATGCATGCCAGTAGAGTGAAGTTCACCACTTCATGAGAGAAATTTATTCAAATGAAAGTTAATGTTGTAACATCATGAAATTTTAACCTTAGAAAGAGAACCACATCAAGTATCTTGTGGTATGTCAAGGAACAAGTACTTGCTCACTGACGGAGGTTGTACCCATACAAGCTCATATAGTTGTATACATCTGCATGCTGTAATCCAAAAATTTCAATAAACATAATTATGTATATATTTTTAAGGAATTTCAAATAAGCCTCCTAAAGTATTATGTATATTTCCGGACATCAAAGTTAAATTTCAAAGTGCTATATTTAATTATAAAAAACTATTTTATTAATATTTTCATGCCTCTTTAAATTAAGATTTTTTTAAGCGTAGCGATAATCTCATGATCCAGGCAAAAATATACATTATTAACATTGATTAAAATTATGTTTTCAAAGCAAAGGTAACATATTGCTAATGTTTTATTAAATTAAAACATTATCAAAGTGAGTAAGTAATTACTATAACAAGTATTTTATGACTTATGAGCTATAATTATACTTTCATTTTTTTAAGTAAATAATTATATTTTCATTTATAGCTTACACTAAATAATCTTAAGTTATAAAAGGAAAGAAGTATGGGATAATCATTTTCCCGTTCAAACTGGGGTACAATTGTAAAATAGTTATAAACACTTATAAATAATAACAATTAATAATAATAATAATAATAATAATAATAATAATAATAATAATAATAAAGTTAATAATTAATAATTAATAATTATTTAAAACAGAAAAAACAACAAATATAATCAATGCATAAAGGAACGTGCAACAACAATATCAGAAAACGTGCCTCTTCATAACATGTTGTAACTCTTAGTAAAACTAATTAAAAATTAGTTAAAAAAATAATTAATAAAAAACAAATAGAAAAAATGCATAAAGAAACGTGCAGCAATTCCATATCAAAAAATGTGCCTCTCACAAAAAAGAAGAAGAAAGAAAACGTGCCTCTTCAACTCTTAATAAAACTCACATTAATAATTATTAATAATTAATTAAAACTAATTTTAAAAAATAACAATTAGAATAAATGCACAAAAGAACGTGCAACAACTTCTAAAAATGCAAATCTCCTAAAACTCACCTTGGAATCCTAAACGTGCAGCAATTATTTCTATCTTAAAATGAAGTTAAAAATATAACTATATAATTAAGCTTATTGAATTAATTAATAATTAGAAATTATTTAAAATATTTCCATTAGTCAAACAGTGGCTCTTTGGTATTCATCAAGGAAATAAAAACCTGCACCATTTCCACAGTACCAACTTACCGCAAAATTTGCAATTCCAACTAACGAGTAATGAATGCATTGTCTCCACCCATTTAAAAAGAAAAGAAAAACAACAATATGGAGTCATGTTGTTCTTCTTCTATCCATCTTCTACATTGTGTCTTTCTCAACAAAAGAAAAGAATCCTTGACCTTTGCCCCTCCAAAGCAATCGTTTGGTTTCATTCCTTAAGAAAAAGTCACTATTTTTTTTTTTATTATAGCAATTTGATAAAAAATCATCGGTGACACTATTGTGGCAAGAATATTTTCTATGTTTTTTCGTTTTTATGGTTGCTCTCTAATTTTTTTATTGTTTCAGAAGGCATAAGGATATGGTGTGTCAAAGATGCGGTTGGAAGGGTGGTACTCCGGTGAATTAAAGAGGAGCATAGGTAAGACACAGTATTATAACCGGTTCTAATGATAGTATCATTTTTATTAGTCTTTTTCTAATAGTTAAATCCCATCTACTTTTTAATGGATCTTTATATCAGCTGGCTGGGGGAGGAGGGTGGGTTAAACTTTATTATCCAAGTCAATTGAATTTAGTGTTGATGCACATCACCCTTCCCATCCCATATATATATATATATATATATATATATATATATATATATATATATATATATATATATATATATATATATATATATATAGTGTTAATGAACTATTTTCCATGTGTCTTGAGTTGATTTTATATAGACACATCCTATTTTTCATGTCTCTCAATTAAATAGAGTTTTGTTAATGAACTAGCACCATTTTTTTTTTTGAAGGGACTTGCACCATTTCTTTATAATTGTATTTTTTGAATAGATATACAGCGGTAGTAATTGAAATATAAGAAACACATTAGATGTTGGATAAATCTTAAGTCCATATATAAGAAATGTTGTAGTAAATTGAGACTTTAATTTTTTGTGTGAGTATTAAAGAAAAAAAGAGAAAATTGGTGAGGTGTGTCTGATGCTAAGTGTTTTTGTGCATGAAAGTATAAAAAAAAAAAAAAAACGGATTGAGACCGGTGCTGTTTAAGATTGGTCACTGTTTACTTTTTTTTTTATTTTTTTTTATGTATTTTGCTACTATTAACTTTATATATAAAAAGTATTTGATTAATTATTTTTCAAATTTTCAATTTATTAAATCTAGAAGTTATCATGCATGAATAGTTAGTTATAATTTTATTTAAGTTAGTACATTGTCTATTGAGTTCTCTTTTGCACATATTCCATTTTTCAAAGTTTTTGTCTACCATAGCTTTTATTGTATAGTGATTCTTTGCATTCTAATGCTTTTTTAAAAATGTTTTCATTTCTAAGCATGGAAAGTGTTATAAATGTGACTCTTAATGTATTTTTGAAAAGTGCAAAATGGATAGTGAAAAGTCATTATTATATTTACATAGGAAATTATAAAGACTAATGAGTAGGATAAAATTAATAAAAGTTATCAATTTTTTTTATTGAGTTTTTCTTTTCATATCAAATGATTAAAATTGGAGATATAAGAAAATTTTAATATACAAAGGAATTTAAAAAAAAACAAACAAAAGTTAAACATATGATATGAGGAAAAAGAAAATTTTCATGATTTTTAAAAAAATAATAATTTGGTCTTTTAAAAAATATATAAATAAGTGTTATATATTACATATTACAAAAAGAAATAAATATATAGATATATTTATATGTTTAATAATGAAATTTTATATATGATATAAATATATTTATACAACATTTCAATATAACCTATTTTTAAATATTTATTATAAAATAAGTATTTAATTAATTGTCAACACCCAATTTTGTCCTATCTCTCTAATTATTTCTGTTTTAATAAAAATAAATAAATAAATTTTCTTTTTACTTCCAAATTTGGGCTAGCAGGAATAAAAATGCTTTGGGCCAACAGCTTAAATCCACAATATCCATATATAACCAAATCTAACATAGTTTATGATCAACACAGGCCCAAAACAAAAAAAAGCACAACAAACAGAACCAAAAAGAAAATAAAATAAAAAAACAAACAAAAGCAAAGGGGGAGGGCAGCCTTGATCGAGCTCTTCCCAGCTAGCTCTGAAGCTGCTAGCTCTGCACTGAAGCACCACAGTCCTCCTCCTCTAGCTAGTTCTAAGCTAGAGCCACCAACAAATCTTGCATCTGCTGGATTTGTTCCCAAAAGGCACAAACCTGCTTCACAATAGGTTGGGCTAGTGTGATTAAAAAAATGCAAAGGAATAAGCTTATAAATATTGCTACTGTGAATGAAAAAGGGGGCGATGAAATTCTGTCAAGAGAGAATAAGCAATAGCAAACATTGAGAGTTGAGGGTAAAAGGGAGGTTACCTAATCAAAGGCTTTGAAGAGGGACTGCTTCAGTTGCTAGGATCAAAGTAAGAGAGATAGCTCACAATAGGTAATCCCTTTGTTCAACACACTCTTTTGGCCATATAAGCTCTGTTTCTATTGATGCTACTTTGTTGAGGCTAATGATGTAGTTGTTATAGTTCATGCTATATTTGCCTTTTGCTCTGTACCTGTTGTGATCATGTGGTGAAATAAAGTGTTAGTCAATTAGATTAAAGTGAATCATCAGTGAGCTGATTCTATATGTGCATATGAGTTTTATTTTCAAGTTCAAAGTTATCACATAACAATGAAGAAAAACAAAATAAAAAGAATGTTACTCTTTCAACATTGACCCATCACAATCACAGCACCACAAGGTTCCCTTGGCCATCCCAAACCTGTCGAATCACTAAACCAAGCCTTGCAACTTGTACTCGTTACTGTAGTCGCGAACCCAACACCACAAACTCAAGCCTATCCACTCACAAATCCCAAATCCAGAAACCCTTCAACCAGATCTGCAACAAAATCCAACAAAAGAAAAAATAAGAAGCAACAATCCAAATGCCAAAACCGACAATCTCGATAACCTCAACCCGAGCGAGACCGTCGCGAGTTGACGAGTCTACCGTAAATCGCTTCTACCCTCACCACCACAAATCATTCCCTCGAACTGAGTTTGAAGCCCCGAATCACCTTATGCGTTAGACATACCCTCGCCTATTCGAGTCACCCCGATGCCTTTGAAGTCACCATCGTGACTGATCGGAGGCCGCCGTAGTCGCATCGCACCCCCATCGCGTTGTCGACGGTAGCGCAGGTGCGAGCGCAAGGGCAAAAGCCCTCTTTTTGTTCGCACTCGAGAAGGGGAAAGAAGTCTCGTGAAGCTTCTTTTTTCCTTTTCATGGAACTGCCCATTTCTAATTTAATTTATGTTGTTATAAGTTTCAAATTTTGAATCTCATTCAGACCTCCTCCTTCGTTTTTTTTTTCTTCCGCGCGGGGCAAGCCCTTTTTTCCTTTAGCCCGTTAAAAATTAGATTTAGATGATGTTGAGTTAAGCGAGTGGCCCCAAATAAATGAATTAATATATTTATTTTAAAAGATTATTGCGGTGGTTATATAAAAAATGGGATTATTGCATATTAGGCAATTTCTTTGACACCAGTCCCCTTCATTTACGTGGTGACCAGCAAAAATAATTGGTGGCATTAGTTTTTTCTTAATAAAGTTTTTTTACATGTAAGGAAATAAATAATAATGAGATAATAATAATAGCTATAGTCATATAGATGGGCAAGAATACTATGATTTGATGATACCGAGTTAGACCAATGGGCAAGAATGGCATATAGAATACAAATGGATAATTGTTTTTGTTAGACCAAAGCATCTAGAGAAAAGCTAAAAGTCTCTATTTTGAAAATCAATTAGCATTGATAGTGATGGAAATATCAAGAGGCACTTCTTTATAATTTTCTTATTTAAATTTTGATTACTGCTACTCTATAATTGCTCTTTTAATCTTAGATATTTGATAGAGTTTGCTTTCAATTTGGGGTTAAAGGTTGTCTAATTGCTTATTGACTACATTGATAGGTAAATTTTTCTTAACTTTCTTCTTGATCTTTCTATTTAAGATTTGTGAATTTTTTCTATTAATTTGATATCAATTTACTTCTAATATTTTAAGTCTTTAAACCGCTTTTTTCTTTGTCACGTTTAGTCCTTGAATTCTTAGCTATTTTAAAGATTACAATTAGCCATTTAAAAGGAATAAAGTTATTAAATTTATTCACGTTGATCATTACCACGTGTTTTTTCATGGCACATAGTGTTGGGCTTTAAATAATCTAAATTTCTAGCTTATAGGCATAAGACGATGTATTCATCTTGGGTGAAAAAAATAGATATTGTAGAACTTAAGTTTTTGAATAATTATTGGTTAATAATTATACTACTAGAGCTTTAGGTATTTTTTTAAACTTTTCTTTTATATATTTCGTTTTGTTCAATATATTCAATTGTTTTTCTTTCATGTGGTTTTCTTTTATAATCCCTTTTAGAAAATGTCCAAATCATGTTCCTTTTTTTTTTGTTTGGATCAATGTTGCTATTTATGTTTGAAGCCATGATTATTCTTTTCTAAAATGATGTTACTTTTGAATATTTATAAGCTAATTCTCATTCTCATTTTAATAAATAGTTGTAAAGATATAGAAAATGTGATGTTGTTTAATCTTATTTATCTCTCTTAATAAAATTGAATACAACAAACTTTTAAATTTTAAAATTATCCTCTTATAATTTTTAATTTAAAATATATTTAAAAATACAAAATACAAAATTGTACTCATAATTTTTTCCCGTGCATCGCACGAGTCCATTATCTAGTTGAGTTTTAAACTAAGGTATTTATGCTATGTATGGCTTCTAAATTAAAGTATGTTATCCACTAAAAAAAATTAAAGTATATTATTTCAAGTTATATATGTATTACTGTAGCAACTTATTTTATTAGATTAAGCATAAAAGCTTATTAAATAGATATCTTTAAGTTAAATTAAATTGCTATAAAAAATTTCTAAGATAAGCTTTCTCAAAACAAGTATTTTAATTATAAGTAAAAGATTTTATAAAAAATTATTTAAATGCATGCATGAGTGCAAAGCTTAGATAACTATTCTTTAGTTATAGTTAGTGATTTTAAATCAAATCACTAACTAGCTAACCAAGATAAATTTCGATGTTTTTGAAGTTTTCTTAGATCAATATTATTAAACTAGCCGTTACTGGATTTCAATCTTATTAATTCTTTAAAATTATTTTTATTCTTATAATAACTTGCTCAAATTGAATTATACATCATAAATTGTTGCTATAGCAATTTTTATATTTTGTTTTATTACTTCCAATTCCTGAAATAATTGCTATAATTACTTATACTCATTTAAATTTCCATCCTTGTATCCTAAAATTTATCATTATTATCCTGTTGTCATATTTCTTTATTCTCTTAATTAAATTCATGTAACATAAAACCACTTAACTTATTTTATTTTCTCCCATTGATAACAAACTCTCGGTCTCTCTTTCTCTTAAACATGTACACATAAAACTTAAATTTCTCTCATTTTTCTTTGAAATCACTCACGGCTACCTATCTAAGTCTATTCCTAATTAACTTAAAATTCTTATTTTGCTCCATGGACCCCACCATAATTGAATAAAAGTAAAGCTAGTTAAGTGTCCAACACTTTTACTTATTTAAGACAAGTATCATATTATGAGTGCCAAAGTAGCGTGTGTGTTGCTCCCATTTTTTTCTCTCTCCAAATTGAATGAACAAGTACAATGAGACTTTCTCTATCTTTTCTATGCCTTGCATAGTAGGAACATGAGTTAGAATTGAAACCACTTTTTTTTTTTTTTTTAAAGTAAAGAATCACTGAATCTGAAGTGGTGGAAGAATTCCATTGGAAATATAACCTTTTAACGTCATTGGCCCATAATTTTGGAGAGGCTCCACACTTCACGTAACGTAGCCCTGAGTGGTTTCAAAGAAAAATGAGTAGCTCACTTGAGCGTGATTATTTGTACTATATTGTTTCATGTGTGAAACGTGGTACTAGTTTATTATTTGTTGAGCATAGTTTTGTTAAAAATGAGTTAAGGTCACATTATTATGTCGAATTATATGTCAAATATATATAAAGTGATGTAGAAAATAATGACTACATATTTATAAAATTATAAAAAAATAAAATAAAGTGTAAATTGCATCCTTTCTTTTGAGAGATGCTAATATTACACTATCCTCACCTTTTATGTTGAAAATTTGAAATATATAATTTAGTTCATTTAACTTAACACCATTAGAGTCAATTACTTTTCCCTCTCATAAGAGATATGGGTATTACATTGCTCTTCTCTCTATGTTAAAATATAGGGTAAATTAGTGCGTTGTCCCGTGCGATGCACGGTACGGGTGAATATTTTGATAAGAAATTGAGTAAATTTTTTAATTTATATGTAATATTTTAGTTTAAAATAGCATATAAAAATAATTTTTAATAGCATATAAAAATAATTATATATTTAGTTTAAAAAGATTTGATATATGGTAATATTTTAAGAAACTGTAGAATGTTAAACTGCCCTTCCCTCTTAGGTTGAAATACACAATTTAGTCTATTAATTTAGCTTAACATTGCTAAAAAAATACTCATCATAAGATTTTAATTAAAATGTATGGTAAAATATTTTTAATTTACTAAAGCTGACTCCAACCACACCTCTTATATAGAGTCTAGAGAGGAAATCAAGTTATTCTAAAAATACTTTTAAAAGAATTAGTCTCTTCATTCTTCATTTTTCTTTAATTTATAGATTTTAACTAATCATTTATTTTTTACTAAAAAAAAAATAAAGAATGAGAATAAGAAATAACTTAAATTGAGGATTTTTATATGACATACTTGTGCATCATCTAGGGTTATTAAGAAAAACTACGCCATCAACCAACTTGCAAGTTGCAACCAAACATTATAAATGAGTTGTTTGCAATACACACCAAGTATGTATGCAAGTTATTCTAACGAAAATATTAACTGGAGCGTTGAACATGACAAACCTTTGCATGTATCCTTTATATATAACATGATCCCTTCTTGGACTAGTGGAGCCTTAGCATTAGCTTGAATGTTAGTGTAAGACCTTTTCATAAATAAGGTTCAAAGCACAAAAAAAAAAAAATTAAAAAAGAAAGAATGATAATTAAGAAAACCAACAATAAGTTACTATTATCTATTAATAGAAAAGAATATATTTTTTATTACCAAAGCAAGGTTATACATTAGATCAAAAGATAATGTTTATTTAAATTCTATTTTGTCATATGATCTTTATTTGCTGAATTGTGACGGATTAAGCATTTCAAAATAATCAACTTTCTATTACTCGTATACAAATCCTTATCAATATTGTACTTGATTCATATTTTCCTCAAATTTTCATGTTTCAATTAATAAATAAAAAGGTAAAATTAAAATGTATGAATTAAAAATATATAATTAAAAAAACCCGTGCATCGACGGGTTTGAAATGTAATAATAAGAAGTAAAAACTTACCCCACAACCTCTATTATTCCTTGATGTCTTTGCCACCATCGCTCGCCAATATCTACACTACACCATAGCTACCAACAATTTTTACTATATCGGATGGAGGACTCTTGTTGGAGGGGTCTTCGACTATTCGGGTAGACGAATAGTCGGGTACCCCAAAGTGTGCCTCGCTCAAGTACATCTTGTAAGAGAGTCCTCGGCTATTTGGATAGGCGAATAACCGAATACCCCTAAGATGTTCTAAAGTCAGGAAGCTCTCTGCGAAGGGATTCTCGACTGTTCGGCCAGACGAGTAGCCGAACACCTCTTGGACCACACTTGACAAATGAGCTCTTCTAAAGAATAGGGCTCTTGGCTATTTGTCTGACCGAATAGCTGAATGCTCAATAAAGCTACGCTCAACCTGGAAGATGTCCATAAAGAGTATTCGGCCAGTCAATAAAGTGGAAATCTCATAAACTAATCAGGTCTATTAAAAGGATGATTAACACTAAAAAGATAATCAATACTAGATTATCTAAATGGTAATTAAGGGAAAAAGCCCAATAGGTCCAAGGCCCACTAAGGTAAGTATAAATAAGGAGCATGATTCTTGAGGTACTGTACTGTTGATTCTCATTTATTACCTTCATTTAATGCTATGAGCCGAAAGCTGACTTGAGCGTTGGAGTACCTTTTGCAGGTACCCTCCCCTTCTTCTCATTTTGGAGGATTTGGACATCCAAAGGAGATTTCGGATTGAAGACATCGATAAGGAGAAAATTACCCTGTTATCCCTAGGCAGGAACATTTTGGCGCTCATCGTGGGACCCTAGGTAAAACTTTTTTCTACGGTCTCACAAGGATATGGTTACTACTTGAAGTCGGACGAACATGAAGATACTAGACACGTCGGTACACGCTGCTCAACAAGTCACTCAACAACAACCTAACATGGATCAGGTACATGTAGAAGACCAGACTAACATGTCTTTTGAGTTAAGACAGCTACGACCCAAGTTGTCTGAAATGCATCAACAACACGTACATGACATTGTTGAAAAGTCTGAACCGAACGTGGAAACCTGAAGACCAGGTACCCACTCACCAGCGTGAGGGAGAGTCAACAACCAACTTTAGCATACAAGGGGAGACACATCGTCTTTCAACCTTCACAACCACCACCCAGCCATGTCAGCATCCTTTTATTTCCGGTATCATGGAAACACCTCTACCTCCAAATTGAAAAAGCCTCAGTCTAGATAGATGTGATGGCACTATTGATCCGGATGAGCACATAGATGTGTATGTGACTCAAGTTAGCCTCTACATGTAGGGTTTTCCCCACATCCTTGAAGGGGCAAGCCTTTAACTGGTTTACTCGGCTTCCACCTAACTCTATTGACAGTTTCGAAACACTTGCTACTAGATTCAACATCTAGTTCACAACCAGTCGGCCCCATCATCTAACCTCAGTTGCACTTGTCAATATACGGCAAGAGAAGAAGGAACCTCTCCAAACTTTCATGGAAAGATTCGGGAAGGTTGCTTTGAACATTCGCAACTTAGACCTGGCAGTAGCCATGCATCACCTGGTCACGGTCCTCCAGCCTAGAGCTTTTGTTAATAGCTTCTGCAAGAAACCTGCAGTTGACATGGATGATCTCCGGCGAAGAATAGCGAAATACATGCAGACGGAAGAGTTGGTCGAGTAACGTAACCAAGTCTGAATGGAGGCTAATACTGCGAAGAAGGAACATGATATGGACAATCATGGGAAAGGAAAAGATAAGTTTCCAAAAGACAGAGAGTATCGTGGCCCTTGGTACACAAGTTACACGCCCTTCAATGCTAGCCGATCTCGGGTACTCGAACAGGCCCTGGCAACTGAAATACCGATAGTACCTAAAAGAGCCAACACCCCTCCCTGAGCAGACTTTTCTAAACAGTGCCAATACCATTGAAACAGGGGCCATTTCACCGAAGAGTGTGCGACACTGAAAGACAAAATTGAAGACCTTATCAGAAAAGGACACTTGAAAGACTTCGTCCAAAAGCCTCAAACAAATCGGTCCCCCTTGTATCCAAAATATAGAGACAATGACAAGCCATATAGGAGGGATTGGGAAAATGATGTAAGTCAAGACTAAAAGGGAGAAAGGCAGAGAAGCTGATCTAGAGAACAACATGATAATAAGCAATATGAATAACCAAGGAGGGTTATTAACACTATTGTCGGGGGTTCGCTGGTGGTGGCAACACCTCGTCGGCAAGAAAAAAACATCTCCGTTTAGTATAGTCAGTAAATACAGTTTTCGTTAGCAATACCATAAAGATGCCGCCGATCATGTTCACCGACAAAGACTTTACGGGCTCGGACCCGATACAAGATGATCCCATCGTTATTAGCGTAGAAATTGCAGATTGCGTGGTAAGGAAAACCCTTATAGATCAAGGAACCTTGGCTGATATCTTATATTAGAACACCTTTAAGCAACTAGACATACCTGAGGGGAAGCTTTTACCTTATGACGAACCCTTAGTCGGTTTCTTAGGAGAGCAAGTAAACACCAGAGGGAGCATAGACTTGTATACAACTTTTGGATACGGTGAAAAGCAGTGAAAGACCATCAAAGTTTGATACATTGTTGTGCATGCAAACACTTCCTACAATATACTTCTTGGTCGACCGTCCTTGAACGCCCTGGGAGCCATCGTCTCCACTCCACATCTAGCCATGAAGTTCCCTTCTGACTAGGGTACGACCATCACCGTCCGTGCGGATCAAAAAGCAGCCAGAGAATGTTACTTAGCAAGCCTAAAAGTCACTCAGTTGAAAGAAGAAAATCCCAGCGTAGTCAATATGGTGTCGGTTCCTGATAATACCGCTCCCAACTCGTTGGATCTCGATCCCTGAATGGATGAGGACCAAAGGGTCGAACCAAATGAGGAAACATCCCCCTACCAAGTTGGAAGAAATCCATAGCAAGTTACATACCTCGACAGTACTTTGTCCCCAGGAGATCGCCAACAGATTACGGCATTGGTTTGTTGTAATTTAAAACTTTTCACTTGGACCGCTTTGGATATGCCAGGCATCGATCCAAGTTTCCATAGTCATAAACTGGCGATATGTTGAGAAGCAAAGCCAGTAGCATAAAGGAAAAGAAAGATGGGAGAGGAAAAATGAAGGGCTGTAGAAGAAGAAGTAACCAAGTTACTAGCAGCCCGATTCATCCGAGAAGTGGAATACACTACCCGATTAGCGAATGTCGTGATGGTAAAAAAATCAAATGGAAAGTGGTGGATGTGCACTGATTACACTGATCTCAACAAAGCATGTCCAAAGGATGCTTACCCCTTGCCCAACATAGACTGATTGGTTGATGGAGCCGCCGGCCACAGTTTCCTCAGTTTCTTGGATGCCTACTCGGGTTACAATCAAATCAGAATGTGTCCCCAAGACGAAGACAAAACGACTTTCATAACAGAATCAACCAACTTTTGTTACCGAGTCATGCCTTTCGGCTTGAAAAACGTTGGAGCAACTTATCAAAGGTTAATGGAGAAGGTTTTCCACAAGCAGTTAGGGATAAACCTGGAAGTTTAATTTGATGATATGGTAGTCAAATCGATGAATATAAGTGAACACATAAAAGATTTAGAAGAGGTGTTCGGCGAGCTTAAAGGCACAACATGCGCCTAAACCCTGACAAGTGTGTCTTCGGAGTTCAAGGGGGAAAGTTCTTAAGCTTCATGCTAACTTACCGAGGCATTGAAACCAACTCAGATAAGTGCTAGGCCATCATAGACATGAGGAGCCCCGAAGACTTTGAAGGACGTCCAAAGATTAACAAGAAGAATTGCTTCCTTATCACGGTTTCTACCGAGGATAGCCGAAAGAGGGAAACCAATCATGAACCTGCTGAAGAAAGCAAAGAAATTTTCATGGCGTGAACAGTATGAAAAAGCCTTTCGGAGCCTCAGGCAGACTCTCTCTGCTCCATCGATACTTAGAAAACCCGACCCTCAAAAGGAGCTTATAGTATACCTATATGTTTAACAGGAAGCCATAAGCGCAGTGTTAGCATAGGAGTATAACGATGGTTAAGCACCAATATATTTCATTAGCCGGGTACTTCAGCCGGCCAAGACACGGTATCAGTTGATAGAAAAAGTGGCGTTGGCCCTAGTCAATACAGCAAGACAGTTAAGGCAATACTTTCAGAGTCATCGAGTGGTTGTTAAAATCGATTGCCCGATGGCTAAAGTTCTGAAAAATCCGGAACTAGCAGGACGGATGATGGCATGGTTGGTGGAGCTTTTAGAATTCGATGCAAGGTATGAACCTATAGGGCTAATAAAAGCGTAATGCCTAGCCGATTTCGTTAACGAATTACACCCTCCTAGAGGCTTTGAAAATGAATGGTGGACCGTACATGTCGATGGCTCATCCAACCATCAAGGGAGTGGTGCTGGTGTCATACTGGAAGGATCAAATCAGTTAATCCTCGAACAATCCCTGCAATTCAGTTTCAAAGCATCCAACAATCAAGCAAAATACGAGGCTTTATTGGCAGGACTTCGGCTAGCAAATGAAGTAGGGGCCCAAAAAATATTATGTTTGAGTGATTCTAAAGTTGCAGCTGAACAAATCAATGGCACCTACCAGGTCAAAGACCAACAACTTTTGAAGTATTATCATGCATCCATGAATTTGAAAGAAAATTTTGACGAAGTACAAGTTAAACACCTTGTCCGAGAGCATAATGATAGGGCTAATCAGCTTGCCAAATTGGCCAGCACCCAAAAGCCATGACAGCTCAGGACTTTTATTCAACAAGTATTACCTGACCCAGCATAAGTGCCGAGGAATGCATGGAGGTTTCGGTACTTGAAGAGAATTGGATGGCCGAGATTAAAAAAATTTTGCTCCATAACACCTTTCTAGAAGACAAGATGAAAGCCAGGAAGTTAAGGGTCAATGCCGCTAGATATACCCTGATAGTAGGAGAATTATATAGAAGGGGTTTTTCCACCCCGATGTTGAAGTGCTTGGATAAGACTCAAGCTGAATATGTCATAAAAGAACTGCACGAAGGAATCTGCGGCATGCATTCAGGAGGTCGAACAATGGCTACTCGTGTCATCCCAGGATACTATTAGTCAACTTTGAAGACAGATTGTACATAGTATGTGAAAAGGTGTACCTAATGCCAAAAGCATAGGAATCTTATTCATTAACCAGCCGATGAGTTGTGTGTTATTTCATCTCCTTGGCCTTTTGCTGCCTGGGGAATGGATATCCTTGGACCACTTCCTTTGGCTTAGGGACAGTGCAAATTCTTGCTGGTAGCAGTAGACTATTTCACTAAATGGATTGAAGCTGAACTGTTAGCAACTATATCAGCATAAAATGTGCGGAAGTTCCTTTGGAAAAACATTATCACCCGATTCGGTATTCCTTATATTATTATCACCGATAATGGCCTCCAATTCATAGACAAAAAACTGAATGAGTTCATGAAGGACTTAGGAATCAAGCATAGGGTTACTTCGGTCGAACACCCTTATACCAATGGACAAGTAGAGACTGCTAACAAAGTCATCTTGGGAGAGCTGAAGAGAAGATTGGGAACAACGGAAGGAGCATGGGCTGAAGAATTACTAGAAGTCTTGTGGGCTTATCACTACACTCCTCAATCAACCACTAAAGAAACACCCTTCAGGCTGACTTACGGAACCGATGCCATGTTTCCAGTAGAAGTTGGGGAACCTACCTTTCGGAGGCAAAACTTTAAGCCTTCAGAAAATGGAAATTCTATAAGGGCGGAACTTGATCTTATCGAAGAAGTCCGAAACCATGCACTGTTGACAACTAAAGCATGTAAACAAAGAATGACCAGAAGGTTCAATTCAAAATTAAAGCCAAAGGGACTTCCAAACCGGGGACTTGGTCTTAAGGGCCCAAGGCGATGCACGAAGAAACGCCCGCGAAGGAAAGCTAGTAGCTAATTGGGATGGGCATTTTAGAGTCCGTCAGAACCTTAATAATGGAGCATACAAGTTGAAAGTGCTGTCAGGGAAGCTGGTACCTAGAACATGGAATTCAACCCATCTTAAATACTATTACAGTTGAAAATGTAAAATGGTGATGTACTATTTTTTCTTGCTCGGCTTTTTGCCCCTATAAGAACGTGAAAGGATTTTTACTGAGAAGGTTTTAACGAGGCACACCTTGAGATATTATCAATGAAATATGATGATTGAATGAATCCTGTTTACTCATGTTACATCCATGCTCCATTCGATTTTATCTTAAAATAGTTTCCCTCCTGAGTATTCCTACACGGCTAAGCATGTACCATTCTATTTTATCTTAAAGTGGTTTCCCTCCTGAGTATTCCTACTCGGCTAAGGACGCACCATTCGGTTTTATCTTAAAATGGTTTCCCTCCTGAGTATTCCTACTCGGCTAAGGACTCACCATTCGATTTTATCTTGAAATGGTTCCCTTCCTGAGTATTCCTACTCGGCTAAGGATGCACCATTAGATTTTATCTTAAAACGGTTTCCCTCCTGAGTATTCCTACTCGGCTAAGGATGCACCATTCGATTTTATCTTAAAATGGTTCCCTTCCTGAGTATTCCTACTCGACTAAGGATGCGCGATTCGATTTTATCTCAAGATGGCTAAAACATATTACACGTCGAATACTTACTAGATAATCTCAAGAGACATCGGAATTTCAACCAACACTACCAAACTAATCAAAATCTTTGATATTATCTTGAATGCAAAACAAAAACAAGGTTACAAAAAGATAGACCAATATTCATTAATCAAAAAGGGACTACATAGTTTCTTTGTTGCAAAAAGGCACTAATGGTTGAAATACAAACATATCAATTCGCCGGAGCCTCATGATTCTCCACATTCTCATCATCTTTTCTTTCCTCTTCTTGGTTCTCTTCATCTCCATCATCCTCCTCTTCTTCTTTAGCATTTGTCACTTCAGTATCGTCCACAGGAGAATCAGGCCGAACATTAGTACCTGGTGTCACCCCCTCAGGAATATTATCAATAGAAATCAAAGCTCCTTTGTAAACATCCTTATCCATATCAAACAAGAGGATCAGGAATCTCGAAAAGGTATAGAGCTTGATGAATGGCATGTTCGAAGTCGGCCTCGTGCTCCTTAAAAATTTGTTCATTAGCAGTGTCCTTTAGTTTCTCCCTAGCAGCCCTCTCGGCTTCCTGCTGCTTTTCCACCTCAATCAAAGAAGTCTTCAAATCTTCAATCTCTCTTCCCTGCCGAAGAGCCTCGTCTTCAACCCTTTTCTTTTTATTCTCCAAGTCTGTCACCTTAGCGGATAAACGGGCCACCTCGGCTTTCAAATCAGCATTGTCTCCAGCAAGGTTCACATTAGCCTCAAGAGCCTACCGGTTTGAATTCTATGCTTCCTTGAGGTCTTTTTTTAGCTTCTCGGCTTCCCTCATGGGATGAAGAAACATGTGTTGGGCAATGGCAGAAGCCCGAGCCTGGAACTCACAATAAGCACCCTAGTTGGTCACAACATCAACTTTATTTAAAATTTCCATACCTGTCTTCGAAATGGCATTCGGCGTAATTATCTGCCGAGGCTTAAAGTCCTTAGCAAAGAAACCTTCCGCAGTCAGCGAAGGAATAGCATCAGTAAGGTGCGAAGGGGAGAGGTCTAAGGTCTTCTGACGAAGCCTTTTGGAATGATGGTGTGATGAAGGTTCATCACTGGATTTACGATGCCGTTTCTTATGGTTATCTTTATTTTTCTTCTCAACAACAGGAGGTGGAACTACATCCCGAGGAGGATCTTTAGGTGCAGGTTGTTTGTCAACAACAGGTTTCGGAGGGATCCCCCTCAGATTACCTGTAGGGGCTCTATTCCTCCTAGCTTCACGAAATGACAACATATCACCACCTACCTCGGCCATGATTCCTGAAACATACTTAGAGTGTTAGAAAATTGCTAAAATTAAGAACAAGTGTAACATAGAGCAAGGACTCGCCCTCAAGATCTCTTACAGGATCAGGGGATTTTAAAAGAGCAATGAGTCGTCGGACAGAAAGCTTTCGACGGAGTGTCTTGAGGAAAGCCAAATCTTCATTTTCCTTCTAGGTCATCAAAGACTTAGGCAACTCATCATAACGTCTTGGTGCTCTTTCCCAATAAAAGGGAAACAACTTATTCCCATTCTTATAAAAAAATGATTCTTCCCCACAATTGGCTTTATTGCAACCTTGAAGTAATCGATCTTAAAATTCTTGTACGAGGTTATTGGGGGAAACCTCTCTCTCTCCTTTACGACCCTTTGGCGACGTTTCGGCTCCATGACAACATTATGACTTGACGACACATCATCATCATTTTCTTTCTCCAGATCCACAACCTTTTCGGCGGCCTAGATCCACAACCTTTTCGGCGACATTACCCCATACGTCGAGCCCTTGTTCATCAGATCACGGAGCAACATTCCTGTTAGAATCAGACTCAGATCCGGTTCTACAAGAAGACAATGTCTCCAACTTATAGCTTGACCCCTCGGACCCCCCGAAAGACTCATCGACAACATCATGATCACAAGCAATGAAAATAGCGTACCTGGAATTTCGACACGCGTAAACAAAAAGCAAACTATTCGACCTAGAGAGGAGGATGCTTAGAAAATGAAAATGAAAATGTGAGCAAGGACCTTGTCAACAAAACCCCTTTTCATATAAGAAAAGGCCCAACAAATTTCATTTTTCAACCGTCAGATTATCAAAATCCAACGGTCAAAAAATACAGAGACGCTTCATTTTCCTCCCACACCCAACGGTTTTCCCATAAATGAAGAGAGTCAAAAAGACGTTTTCACACCTCGAGGCGCTGGCACCTTAAAAGCCTTTTCGTCACAACTGTTCCATCAAGGCTGAGGGGCATGTATACCGGATGGAGGACTCTTGTCGGAGGGGTCTTCGGCTATTCGAGTAGACGAATAACCGGGTACCCCAAAGTTCGCCTCACTCAAGCACATCTTATAAGAGAGTCCTCGGCTATTCGGATAGGCGAATAGCCGAATATCCCCGAGATGTTCTTAAGTCAGGAAGCTCTCTATGAAGGGATTCTCAGCTGTTCGGCCTGACGAGTAGCCGAACACCTCCTGGACCACACTTGACAAATGAGCTCTTCTAAAGAAGAGGGCTTTCGGCTATTCGTCTGACTGAATAGCCGAGTGCTCCATAAAGTTACGCTCAACCTAGAAGATGTCCATAAAGAGTATTCAGCTAGTCAATAAAGTGGAAATCTAAACTAATCAGGTCAATTAAAAGGATGATTAACACTAAAAAGATAATCAATACTAGATTATCTAAATGGTAATTAAGGAAAAAAGTCCAATAGGTCCAAGGTCCACTAGGGTAAGTATAAATAAGGAGCATGATTCTCGAGGTACGGTATTGTTGATTCTCATTTATTACCTTCATTTAATGCTCTGGGTCGAAAGTTGACTTTAGCATTGGAGAACCTTTTGCAGGTACCCACCTCTTCTTCTCATTTTGGAGGATTAAGACATCCAAAGGAGATTTTGGATTGAAGACATCGACAAGAAAAAAATTACCTTGCTATCCATAGGCAGGAACAATTACTCTTCCACAAACTCAACTACTAGTAAACCTCCACCAACTGCACCACACTAACATTAATATGCACACAATATTACAATTTCTCATCTTTGTAACTATCCTTAAGCAAACATGGTCAGTCACCCCATAAGTAACCAACCCCATTATACCTTCATGAACCATTCAATCTTCTCATAGAACCTCTAAAAATTCATTTAATTGTCTCTCAATCATCGATAACATAAAACACAAAATAGAAATTAGACAAGCACCAAAACATAAATAAATAATGTTTTAGTTCTTATAACATTGTAAACTTTTGATATAAGTTCCTCTTATGTTAAAAGACTTTAATTTTAGTCTCTATTATTTAGGAAATATCGGGTCTATTTTTTAATTTCTGTTAGTCATGTCGTCATTTAACATTGACAAAGACTAAAATAAAACTAGTGACCAAAATAATTTTTTAAGAGGACCAAAATAAAACATTGGGAAAAAATTATTTAAACCTAAAATTTAATACAAAATAATTTATTATTTTTTTATCCCTAGGAATTAAACTTAGGTATCAAGGGTTTACAACTACTCACACATGGTGCTTAACCAATTAAGTTATACCCTTATACAAAATAATCTATTCTAAATCAGCATATCATCATTTTTTATGATATTACTACTCTCTTTCATCTATTTATTAATTAGTTTTTCTTGGTGTGTGTAAAATAACTTAAGACGACACTTATTTTGGAACCAGCGAGTAGTTTATTATTTGTTGAGCATAGTTTTGTTAAAAAATGAGTTAAGGCCACGTTTTTATGTTGAAAGTAATAACTGTATATTTATAGAAAAAATTTAAAAAAAATTAGAAAATTAAGCCCAAAATGGGCAGAAAAATTGCTGCTAAAGTTGAACCAAACTACACCTCTTATATAGAGAGAGGATATCAAGTTATTCGAAAAGTATTTTTAAAAGAATTACTCTCTCCGTCCTTCATTTTTTCTTTAATTTAAGGATTATATTGAGTAACTTATTTTTTACTAAAAGAAAATAAAGGATGTATTTTCAGCTACAACTAAACTTATATTAAATACAAACACGTAGTAAATTTTCAGCTTAAATTGAACGATATGCAAATCAAATTATATGTATAGTTTTTTTACATGCTAAATCGCATTTCATAACAAAATTATTTGGTTCAACCAAATTTATTTAGTCTTATTTTGTTTCATTGGGTTTTCTTCAAATAAACCTTAACATCACACTAAAAAGCTGACATGCTGATTTAGAATAGATTATTTTGTATTAAATATTAGGTTAAGATATTTTTTTAATTCCTATAAAGGTTATTTTTGTTTTGATTGTCTTAAAAAATTGTTTTGGTTTTTATAATTTTAAAGATGTTTATAATTTTGGTTTTTATAGTTTCGGTTTTTATAATTTTAAAGATGTTAATTTATAATTTTAATTGCTAATTTGCTTCAATCAAGTTCTCATATTTTTAAATTAAACAAATACAGTCAGTAACTTTTTTTTTAAGAGAGAAAGTGGAAAATTATTGCAAAGAGTCGTTCAAAATGACTTGCTGAAAAAATTCCTTAATTCAGATTCTCTCTTTACAAGAAAAAAAAAACCATTTTTCCTAAACTGTGTCGGCCACAATGTATCCCACCACTCTTCTTCTAGGGAAGAATAATTCATGAACTTGCATCATGTGAGTTAATTCTCTACACTCTTCTATAATAGCTAGGGTGTAGGTTGCCTTAAGCATGTGTCTTCTCTTCCCAAGGTTGGAGATATGTTTACACTTTACTTCAAAAATTATATGAGAAATTTGCATTATGGATGACATCAGTTCAAGACCCTTCCTGTTGAAACAAATTGCTTTTGCTATACTATTACTAGGTTCATAGTAGTGAGCCATGAAGTTAGTAGGTATTGCTATATATGGTATTACCTTGATGGTTCCTAATAATGATTCCAAACCAGGTTCCAACACCAGCTCGTGCATAGGCATCAAAATTAGTTTTAAATTTCGGGTACTAAGGTGGGATCCATCGTTGCAAGTGATTGGTTGAACTTGTTTGAGCTTGATTTAGAGGCCTTGTATCCAATGGCTTGATATCTATGATGTATAGATACAATACTTTGTATATGATACTATATGTATTTTTTTTATATAAAGATACTATATGTATTTGATACCGCAATATATTTTTTAATCTCCTTTAATTCTTAATCTGCGATTTTGGTCTCCTATTTTTCTTTTTGAAATTTTGGTCTTCTATTTTAAAAAATTCGTAATTTTGATCCAATTCTAAATTTTGACTAAAATCGCGGATCAGAAGTTAAAGAGGGACTAAAATTGCAACTTATCATTTTAAAAATATATAAAATACAATATGTATAAAATATATATTTAAATATGTATAAAAACTCATAAAACATAATAAATATACTAACATTTTAGCCTGTGCATTGCACAAAATAAATGTTTATTTTATACAACTAAAATTTATAATTTATAATTTATAATAAATAAATATTTCTAAATATATAAATTTTTTTATAATTAAAATCTATAGTAAATAATTTTTTAACATATAAATTGCAATTTAGATTTATGATAAATAATTTATGTTGTGATATATCGTTATTTTTAATTTTGATAATTTTTTTGAAAAAAATATTCAAATTCTAGTTAGAACTAAAGATGTTGAAAATGATAGACTAAATAAAAAAATAATTACTATAACAAATAATTACTATAACAACTATTTTATGACTTATGAGCTATAATTATATTTTCATTTATAGCTTACACTAAATAATTGAGTTTTAAACTAAGGTATTTATGCTATGTATGCCTTCTAAATTAAAGTATGTTATTTTAAGTTATATATGTATTACTATGGCAATTTATTTTATAAGATTAAGCATAAAAGCTTATTAAATAGATCTCTTTATTTATAGAGGGTGCCTGGTGCACGAATGCTACAGTACTGAAAGATGAAGCTCAAACTTTCTTCAAAAGACTCTTCCTTTCTAATGAGTCTTGCTTCCCTCATATATTGCAGCCGCAAAATATTTCCCCTATCAGTGTGGATTTATTTGAAGCCTTAATTAAACCTGTTTCCAGAGAGGAGGTTAAACAGACAGTTTTCTCAATGAACCCTGATGCGTAAAATGCGTTTGCAAAGGGCAAGTGTACCCTACGCAGTAGTAATAGTAGACTCTAGGAGTCCAGATATCGAACCCAAAGGACCAGTCGCATTCCCAAATAATTAATTTCACAAATAATTAAGCAATCCATAATTTAAAATCAAATTGAGAGGAATTGTGTTCAACTATTGTTTTTGAAAGAAAGAGAATCGGAGCAGAAAGATTAATGTGAGAACAATTATATTAAAGAAGCCTAGGATTGTGATTTCACATGTACCCCATTTCCCCCTAATTCTAATATCAATAAAATCCCTAAATGCGTTACTTACCAGCGACCTCATTAATTAACAATTGATCATAGTTAATAACACTATTTCCCCTAATTTAATTCCCAATTGATCATAGGTGAATTAATTTAGAGCAAATGATGAATATCAGAGAGGTTGATTAATAGGTTAATCTACTGGAAATTCATACAATAGGTTTGATCATGCAAATTGTACGAATCCAATCACTTCACAGTTTAGTTAATCGCAAGCAATTGATCATGGACAAGAGATTAACTTATATTTAGACTGATCAGTCCTAAAAAGCAATAAAAGCAGTGAAGAGATACAATTAACTGAATAACATCGAGGTTTTATTAAAATCAGAATCGGGGTACAAAGGTACAGTTACATCACAATTGTACATCACAATCCTGGGCTAAGAGAAACTAGTCACTCCATGTTCATGATTAAGCTAGAAAACTCAAAAGAAGATATAAAGATTACAAAAGAGAAGAAACTTTACAGTGGTGATCCCCAATGGTGCTCTCTACGTCCTCCCGCCGCTCAGAGTCTCTCATAGGACCTCTTTCTCACTTAGAACCCTCCATTTTCAAAATAGAACAAAAGATAAAAATAAAAGGGTTTCTTAGCTCCTATTTATAATAATTCAAAATTCAAATGGACTGATAGCGCAACTTACCAAGGCCATGGTAAAATGACCACGGCCCTGGTCCTTGCATGGTACTTAAGATCCAATTCTGCTACGCAACCAGCATGACCACGGTAAATTTACCATGGCCATGGTCGTTACTTCAATTCTGGCCTTTTTTTCTTGGTCCTCTAGACAGTGACATTTTTGCTCCAAAAAGTACAATTTTCAACTGCAATTTTCAACTCTTTTCCTCATAAAGCCTCTTGAGTACCTGTCTTGCATCAACTAACACCAAACAGTGAGTTTTGCCAATAAAATATATTCAAAATGTATGAAAATGACATCTAAACTCACATCAAAATACAATGAAAATCCAGTTTATCAACCTCCCCACACTTGAGCATTGCTTGCCCTCAAGCAATTATTCTGAGTCAAATATCAAAACCAATTCCCTTTAGTTAAGAACTTGTAACAAAACCCCAATTTATTCAGAATGGAAAATGAAACATAAGCAACCATAAAAGCAACAAAATGCAGCATAATTCTTTCAAAGAATCCATTAGGCTTAAAACACCCACATAAATCACCAATTTCCGACGAGCATGGTTCACTCATCTCTCATTCTCTCAGTGTTTCAAGGTCAACATAAATTCTCTCAAATCACACTTAATTGAGCATGTTCACAAATCTATTCATCAATCAACTCAACTCAATCAACTTTTCACAAATAGAACAGATGAGGCATAATAGGGTGTAACGAGGCCAAGTTTATAGTGATAGGTAGATGCTGAAAGGAAAGGACAACAAAGGACTCTAATGGCAATTCACACTCAGTGATCTAAAATCAAAGCGAGCCAATGCTTTCTTTCATCCACTTTTTCACTACCCATATTTCAGCTCTCACTTCTTCTCCCATTATTCTATTTTTCTTTTTTTTTTCTTTCTTTTCTTTCTTTTTTTTGAAGATTTTTTTACCTTATTTTATTCAATTCACAGGAGAGGAAGTTGAGAAACATTGAATTTTTTTTTAATTGGATGCTCTGCATTACATTGACTATTCTCCCATCCTTCAAATCACCAAGCATAAACAACTATACACAATTTCACAGAGCAAGGTGACAAATGAATGTTCAATCAGGCTCAAAACAGACAACTAGATTATCTATTAATAGAAAAGAATATGACTATTTTTTATTACCAAAGCAAGGTTATACATTAGATCAAAAGATAGTATTTAAATTCTATTTTGTCATATGATCTTTAATTATTTGCTGAATTGTGACGGATTAGGCCTTTCAAAATAATCAACTTTCTATTACTCGTATACAAATCCTTATTACTATGGTACGTGATTCATATTTTCCTCAATTTTTCACATTTCAATTAATAAATAAAAAAAGTAAAATTAAAATGTATGAATTAAAAATATATAATTAAAAAAACCGGTGCATCCCTGGGTTTAAAATCTAATAAGTAAAAGTGTAAAACCTTACCCACACCCTCCATTATTCCTTGATGTCTTTGTCAGCATCACTCGCCAACATCTACACTACAAGTCTACACCATAGCCACCAACATTGGTTACTCTTCCACAAACTCAAATACTAGTAAACCTCCACCAACTGCACCACACTAACATTAATATGCACACATTTACAATTTCTCATCTTTGTAACTATCCTTAAGCCAACATGGTCAGTCACCCCATAAGTAACCAACCCCATTATACCTTCAATGAACCATTCAATCTTCTCATAGAACTATTATAACTGTTAGTGTTTTTCTCAATTAACATTTAATTACTAATTAACATTAGAAATAAATCACGTTTACTTTAATGATAAAAATATTTATCTTTTACTACTTCTTCCGTTCTAAAATGAGTGTCGTCCTAGATGTTTTTACACAGACCAAGAAAAGCTATTAAATAGATGAAAGAGATGTAATTTTACAAAACTAACCTTATTATTAATATTGCATTGAAAAACTAAAATGACACTTATTAGAGATATTAGTGGAAAAAAGTAATTAATGTTACATTGAAAAACCAAATGCGACATTTAGTTTGGGACAAATTTTTTTCTCAAATGCGACATTTATTTTGGAATGGAAGGAATAATAAATACTATTGTTGCCAATATAATATCTGAGCTGCTGAGTTTATAGAATTGTAATTCTATTTTGGGAATTAAACGAAGTAAGAAAGAGGAGTGCATAGTTATAGAATAAAAAGCATTATAGAATAAAAAACAAAAAAGATATGGACAATTGGACATGACGTGAAATTCACGTAAAAAGATGCTTGGACGAGGCTTTCTCAATATGGAAACCGTAATTACACTAATTCATTATTTTCTATTTATTTCTTAATTGTCCCTTTTATTTATTTATTTCCTATCCCATCCAGCAGCTACTATTCTTTACTTATGCCAAACTGCTTCAGAAACTCAACGTATGCATCATTAAAATTATAACTTTAAATTTAAAAAGTTGAGCTTGTTGGGGGTTAATGCTTCTGTACTAACGCTTCGGTCTTGGATGTCTTGGTATTATTAATCACTTTATATTTATTGGGCCTAAGGCAATAACTTAAATGACATTACTGTAGACATTGCTTTGAAGGCAATTTTGCTCGGCACAAATATTATATTATGACCGATAATTTTTTTTCTTCTAAATATTTATTATCAGTGCATTATTTCCCCCCCTCAAATTTTAATTATAAAAAATAAAAATTTATTATATGCAGTACAATAATAAAATACTAATTTAAATTAATTGCATAACTAAAATTTTGAGCTCAAAATTACTGATTGTATTGAAACAACCTCATCCTATTTGTTTCACATGCTTAGTGGTAATATAAGTTTGGTTTAATTTATTCAATTTATTTTCTGTAATTTGTTAATTTTTTTTTATTTTTAAACGCATTTTATGTCATCAAAGAAAAATCAGGCATTTCCATACCTTCGGACGGGTCTGGTGCGATAGAATAAGTATCAATTTAGAAATTAATTAATAAAAAAATATAACTAAGAAGAAATAAGTATAGGGTGTAGAATAAATAAATAAAAAATTTAATAGAAGTAAAAAAATTAATTTAAAGAAAAATAACAACAGTATTCACATTATTAATTTATGAATTATTAACTTTGATAGAAAAATAAAATAAAAATCAAAAGAATAACATTAAACGATTTCATATATTTATATACAACAAATATCTTCGATTAAAAATTCTCGGATTTTTTTATGGAAATGCATTAAAAAGTAAAAACCTCCAAAATAGAAAAATATACTATCTTTTATACTTTCCTTTTTTAGTAGGCAGAAAACAACAAATCAAGGGTTCTCAGATTTTTGTTTGTTATCATGTATGTTGATGGACATGCATTAAAAGTAAAAACCTCCAAAATAGAAAAATATAGTATCTTTTAAACTTTTCTTTTTTTTATTAGGCAGAAAACAACAAAACCCAGAGAGAGAGGACTACTGAGTTCACATTGATACAAGACTTTGCAATGCAAGTGCAACAACGTAACATAACATAACATTGATATTCTTGTACCGAGTGTGATCTTTTTGTCAGCATCTGCAGTCTGTGTGGAGATCCTTAGAGACTTTTTTTGTGCTTTTATTATTTGCTATATTTCCCTACATGTGTCAAACAGGGTCTTCTTTCTTCAGAAGTCGATTGGCGCCACTTTTACGAATTTGGAAAGTCTCTCTGTCACCCCTTCCCTTCCTCTCTCTCTCTGTTTTCTTCCCCAACACGGTTTCTTCTTCTTCCTCTTCCTCTTCCTTCCAACTCTTTTCGCATTCTCTTTGATCTCGTTCTCACCTACCCATTATCACTTATTGCGTTCTCGGTTGGTCCTGGTGGACTCCAGAGGAGAAAAAAGGGATCTTGCGTTGTGGGTCTCTGTTTGTTTGAAGAAACAAGAAAAAAAAAAACTCTTTATTTTTTGTTGTTGTTGTTTGGGAATGTATAAGGGGGTTTCTGTTGCTGGCAGGACGCGAAGCAAGGGATTTGCGGTTGAGAGTGGTTTGCCAGTGGGTCGGAAGAGGAGGAGAAGGGTGGATGTTGTTGTTGATGATGATGATAATGATGATGATGATGATGTTATTTGTTTGGGAGAGAAATTACCGGGTGAAGGAGAAAGTGCAAGTGCGAAACCAGATGATGCTATGAATATGGGTTTTGAGTTTTTGGGAGAGAGTGAGGATGGTCCTGTGGAGGTGGTTGAAATCAATGACGGTGATGATGAGGCTGAAGAGGAGCTTGGGGAATGTGAGAAGAAGAGGGTTGAGGTTAAGGAGGAAGTGAAGGTTGAGGATGCTGAAAAAGTTGAGAGCTTTGGTGATGATGAGTGCGGTTCTACACGTGATAACCCGGTTGTTTTGATGCGTGGTTCAGATGGGGATGATCAGAGTGAGGAGGAACATGGCAGGTATGGAAGAAGTAGCTCTGATGATGGATATGGTTTGCTTTCGTCTTCAACGGAGAGCGAGGATGATGAGACGAGTGATGATGATTTCAAGGTTGATGTTGATGATGATGATGATGATAGGCTTGAGAGTGAAGAATATTCAAGCAGTGAGGAGGAGAGTGATGATTCTTCTTGTGATGATAAGAGGGGGGGATACAGGAAGTTTGTGAAGGAGAGGGTGAGAAATCTGGTGTGTGAATCTGAGAGCAGTGGAGTTTGCAGAAAGAAAAGTAAAAGGAAAGAGAGTATGCAGGTAGAGGAGGAGGAGAAATGGAATGGTGCTGACTGTGCTAGTGTGTCATCTAGTAAATCAGATATGTGTAAGGATGGAACAAAGAAGACAGAAGAGAAACATGCATCAAAGAGAGTAGAAAGTGTCAATGTTGGTGAGTCATCTAGTAAATCAGACATTTGTAGGGAGGAAACAAAGAAGGCTGAAGAGAAACATGCAGCAAAGAGAGTAGAGAGTGTCAATGCTGCTGATGCTGAACTCTCTGTTGATCAGGCGCCGAGTCGGTCATTAGATGCTAGGGAGACAGTCCCTTTGAATAGGAACTGTGAGAAGAAAAAAGCTGTTGAACCAGAGTCTGAGAATGAGATCAATATGTTGTGGAATGAATTGGATATTGCTCTTCAAGAAACTGAGACAGGAGATTCAACTATGGTGAAGAAGCATGTGAATCTCAAAGAACATGAAGGAAAAAAGCATCATCATGACAAAGGATCGGGTGTTAGAAGGAAAGAGAGGATGGGAGATTCAGCTAAAGTTGTTATCAAGGAGGATGGTGAAACCGGTAATGGAGATGGGCTCCATGAAGTCCTGAAGATGTCATATAGATCAAAGAACAGGGGTTTTAAATTCTTTACCGAATGCTTTTGGGGCAAGCCTGATTCTGATAGAGATGATCCAAATGAGTTGAAAGAAAAGGATGGTGATTTTGTTCAGGGTCAGACTCAGCCATTAGCTTGTGGGGAGGGAATCCCTTTGACATGGGACTTTTTGAAGAAAAAACCTGTTGAAAAATCAGAGGCTGAGAAAGAGTTAGATATGTTGTGGGCTGAAATGGATATGTTGCTTCGAGCTGAAGAAATTGGGTCCCTGGTAAATCTCTTTTTATTAGCTGAAAGGCCGAAGAAAAATATATATAAATGTAATATAATTTCAGTTATAGTCATTAGTCCTGTTAAGGACACTTAAATTTTAAGTTTGTATTTTTATGTGCATATGTGAGTGAAGTAGTGCTTAGGAAGGATACTAGTGATAGTAGGGTGGTAGCATGTGGTTTTGAATATTTGAGTTCTGTTTTGAATTCTTCATGAATGGATAGATGTTCAAACAAATTGTTATTTATATGAGAGGAGAAATCTGTAACTAACTTTGTATGTTATTATCTGCAGTTTGATAATACAGGGACAACTGAAGCAAGAGAAAATGAAGAAAATCCAGCCTTGCATTGCAAGCATGACACTATTTTTAATGAGGAGATTGGGATATGTTGCAGATGGTGTGGTTGGGTTGAGACTGAAATCAAATATATCACGCCACCATTTGTAAGCACAGTTTGCTAATTTATGTTTGCTGTGATTTGATTGGCACGCTTTATGAAATAGGATGATGGGAAGTACTTATGTGTGTGTCCTTGTTTGCATTGTGCAAAATACAGGTGGATTCTGAAAGATCAGGTAGAAGGGGGTTATCAAGTGGAGGAAACGTGGCACAATTTGATGGGGCTATGTTCAATGAATCTGGTGATGACTCAGAGGCAGTTTGGTCTCGCAATGATGGCACAGTTTGGGACCTTATTCCTGGCATAAAACAAAAAATGTATCCTCATCAACAAGAAGGAATTGAGTTTATTTGGGCAAATTTGGCAGGAACCACTGACCTTGCCAAGTTAAAGAGGGTTGATCCGCGCAGTGAGGGTGGGTGCATTATTTCACATGCTCCTGGAACAGGAAAGACGAGGTTGACCATGGTGTTTCTTCAGACATATTTGCAACTGTTTCCAAAGTGTCTACCTGTCATCATTGCTCCTGCCAACATATTGCTTACTTGGGAAGATGAGTTGAGGAAGTGGAACATAGGAATTCCATTCCATAACCTAAACAATGCTGAATTGTCAGGAAACGAAAATGCAATCAATGAATTTGGCCATCAAAAACTGAATAAGGATGCCATAAGAATGGTGAAGTTGTGTTCATGGTACAGAGAGAAGAGCATTCTGTTAATCAGCTACAATTTATATGAGAAGCTAGCTGGGGGAAAGTCTGAAGATGATGGGGAGAAAGAGAAGAAAAATAGAAAGATTCAAAAAGAGAAGAAACGTGCAAGGACTAGGGAGTGTATTGAAACTGCAATGGGAAAGGTTCTGCGTGACTATCCTGGTTTATTAGTTCTTGATGAAGGGCACACCCCACGGAATCAGCGTAGCTGTATCTGGAAGGTTCTTTCAGAAAGTAGAAGTCAGAAGCGAATCCTTCTTTCGGGGACTCCTTTCCAGAACAATTTTCTGGAACTCTTCAATATTTTGTGCTTAATGAAACCATCCTTTCCTGACAGCATACCACAAGAACTGAAGAAGTTTTGCCAAAGTAAACTAATACAGGAAAGGAAAGCTTCAAAAGATGTGAGTTGGGAACCCATTTCTTCGGGAAATCCAGCTGATGAGAAGATAAAACAGCTGAAATTGCTGATGAATCCCTTTGTTCATGTTCACAAAGGTAGCATTCTTCAGAAGAACCTTCCTGGGTTGAGAGATCACGTGCTGGTTTTGAAGCCAGAAATCTTGCAGCAAAAAATTCTGGAGAGCATTGAATGTTCTCAGAATGCACTCAATTTTGAACACAAGTTGGCCTTAGTCTCTGTACATCCATCCCTTTTCCTCAGCTGCTCTCTGTCAAAAAAGGAAGAATCTGTTATCGACATGGATCTGTTAAAGAAGTGTCGATTGGACCCTTATGAAGGGGTCAAAACCAAATTTTTGATGGAGTTTTTGAATTTATGCGATGCTTTTAATGAGAAGGTCCTTGTTTTTAGCCAATTCATTGATACCTTATGCTTAATTAGGGACCAACTCCAGAAAGCCTTCAATTGGTCTGAGGGCACAGAAGTGTTGTTTATGCATGGCAGGCTTGAGCAAAAGCAAAAACAGTCCCTCATTCATGGTTTCAATGATGCAAATAGCCGAGCAAAGGTTTTGCTTGCTTCTATAAAAGCATCTTCTGAAGGGATTAACTTAATTGGAGCTTCAAGGGTGGTGCTTCTTGATGTTGTTTGGAATCCCTCAGTGCAAAGGCAAGCTATTTGCCGAGCATATAGACTTGGACAGAAGAGGGTTGTTTTCACTTATCATCTTCTTGCACAGGGCACCCCTGAATGCACAAAATATTGTAAACAAATAGAAAAGAACCGGTTATCTGAACTGGTTTTCTCAAATAGAAATGCAGAAAGTGATAAGCTCAAGAGTAGTGGAGTAATGCCTGAGGATAGAGTTCTTGATGCCATGGTTGGAAAACTCAAGGACATGTTTGGTGAATGTCTGGTTCAACCAAAGGAGGGAGATCCGATTGAGTCATAGTTTTTGTTTGACAGAAAAATGTTTGTTGCACAATGTATTTAATACAGAAGTTTATGAACAGAAACAAATACTGCTAATGGTTGAATACAGAAGTTCATTATTGGCTCCATTCTTTGATCATGCTTGTGTTATTATGTTTGTTGCACTATTTATTTCTAGAATTTTTTAGTGTGGTCTCTGAATTTTATTTTTCGTTCTGTCTTGCCTTTATAAACCAGATAACTTTTGGAACAACTCTGGTTTCTGGACAGCAACACCTTAAATGCAATTGTAAACCCAATTTGTGGATTTTGAACAAGGTTTGGCTCAACTAGAATGGTCAAACTTTGCTGTTTGTGTAGCTTGAATTTGTTTACATAGACTTAATAGAGGGAGCGAGGAAGTGCAGCCAGAGTCAAGCAAAAGTTAAAGAAATTATTCAGGATTGTATTTTTTTTGTTGGTAAATTTCAGTTGAGCTAACATGGGTTGTTGCATGAGGAAGAGTGTGTTTTCCTTTACCTTCAACCTATCTCAAGCAACACGGGTCGTTGATTTATTCTTTCTTAGAGACGCTCCAAACGTAAGGGTTCTTCTATCTACAAATTGAAAATGATTTCTAGATTTGAACTGATATGTGTTTGACATTGACTAGCCCATATTTCATTTGGTGTTCTTCTTTCTCCTCATTCATTCATCGCCGATATGTGTTCTGCTAGGCTTTTCCTTGTTTTTTCCCCTTCTGTGTCTGTGGTAACGACTTTTTTTGTTCTACTTTTTTCATTTTTTTTCCATTTCAATAACTATTTTCTCTAATCTCCCAGTCGTGTTCTTCTTCTCGGCCGAGGTAATTTCAATCTTCATTTTCATTCCTCTGCTAAATGGATGCCAAAACTCTGTTTTGCTGATTCAAGGTAAGTCCTTCTTTCTTTCCTTTTCTTATTTGCTATCCAGTTACTTATCACTTGATGAAAAGGCTAAAAGTAACTAAATCATTTCTAAACAATTTGCAGGCAAGGTCAACATTATAACTATAGACAAATGCACAAAGATTGGAGTTGTATTTGAGGTTTGTGATCAGTCAATGCCTACTTATAGAGCATTTTTTTTGTTGTTGTGTTGGACATATACTTGTGTGTGTAGTTTTTTTTATGTTGAGTACAAGATAGGTCACTTTACAAAATTATATAAGAATTATAGAAGCATTGAATGTAGAAATAGAAAGAGGATGGAAAAAGTGACACATTGGTAGTCAATTGTCACTTTCAAATGAGGCTGTATTCACCCTATTGATTTATCTCACATATAATTGTGAGCACAGCTAGGATATTGGTGGTTGTTACATCTTTCTTTTCTATTATTGTAGTTTTTCCCGTTTAGATTTTGCATAATTTTTTCCTCTGGTTTTTTATACCAATATTTTACTTGCTTTACCAGCATTTTTGGACTACTGCAATATACCTTACAAAGTTGTGGAGGTCAACCTACTCATAGAAATTGAGTTGTTTGTAATTTTTGTTCCATTGAGTTGCATTTGTTACTGGTAATTTAGTAGTTTACATGGATTTGTGTTCTGCTTAATCTCTGCATTTGAGATCATTTCATAGTATTCACAAGTACTGAGCTAGGCATGGGAGACTGGATTGGGTTCCCTCACTTTTTAAGTATATGTTATGTATGTGTCAGTTCCCTTAAATCTTAACTTTTAGTCTTGTCCAATGACTTTTGATCTATGCATGGGAGAGACTGGGTTGGGGTTCATGGACAAAATTCATGAAGTTGTTCCTATGGATAAACAGCCTGAACTACTTCAAAAGTTGTCAAAAGGAAACTTCACCTTGAGGAAAATGTATGAGCATTTTCAGAACTTACTTAAAACAGGTCCCATCAGCCAGGTTACCTCCTTATTATGTTTGAATTTATTATACTCAAAATTTTACATTTGATGCACTAAACAAATACTAATGATTGCTTGGTTACTATGTAATGATGGGGTGCTCAATTCTTTTTTGACAATTTGTTGGTTGATTTTTGTAGGTCTTTTTCTATTCTACTACCAGCTTCAAAAAAATTGTTTAAATGAAATTGTCAGCAAATAGCAATTCTGTCCCCATTGGTCAAATGATTGTACCTAATTTTCAGCCAAGTGGTTTTGTACAATATTTACCATGAAAATTGCATAGAACAGTTTGGTTATTTGGTTTTGCTTTTAGTTTTAATTTTCAATTTTCAATGTTGCACTGGCTTTGAGATTTTTTGCACTTTTTTCCTTCATAAGTGGATGATAAAAACTTGGTTATGTTACAGAAGATTGTGAAGATAAAAATAAGAAAACTAAATCTGGAACCTGGATCAGCTAAACAGAAGGTAATATCATATTCTAAATTCTACTTCATTCTATTCCTTTTAGAATAATACACCGAAAAAGAGAAATTTAAAAGACTGATATTTGTCACTTAGGAAACAAAGCTTCAGAAGTTATGCAATAAGAAGGGAAGCTCCCTAAAGAGGCTACATTGAGTCATTGACTGTGGCAGAGGTAGAAAGGCAGAAAACTAAGTCAGCTGAAATGTCAAAACACTCCTGGCAGAAACCAAGACCCAGAAGGGAAAGCAAACTCAAATTACTACTAATCAACATGATGTGTGGTCACATTGAGTAGGTGCAAGTCCTGTCTTTGTTTATTTGTTCTATCTTGGTTTTCCACTTCATTTCTTGATTATCTTTTTTATTGTCATACTTGGAATTGGTTGAGTGATGTCAAAAAAATACCTATTATTACATGATACAGGAAGGCGTACCATTTTCTTGAGGTACTTATATCTCAATTAGCAAAGACTAACTGTATTTATTTGAAAGCAGATTGTCACAAATCACTATCTAAATGCAGCTTGGCTTATGTATGTGCAAAGGTCAACTCAAATTTTGCAACAGCCTGCTGCAATCTAGAAACGTGTTATTGGTGCTGTCATTGAGACAAATGCTCTTAGAAAGTGGGTTTGGACCTAACTCAATCATACAAAACTGGCTTGTAAGGTGAGGATTGCCCCCCACTTATATACTTTAATTTGGCCATGTCACTAGCCGATGTGGGACTAAACCACTAAACCACCACCCTCAAGGCTGAACTTCAAGCAACCCCCAAAGAGGCCGCAACTACGGCAAGCTAAGGGGTGTCTGCAATTAAGGCGGCTTTCCAATACTCCCCCTCGCACCCAGGACTTCCAGCCTAGAGCGTGCCAAATGCAGGTGGCCCAACAATGGATCTAGGATAGGCTCTGATACCATCTTAGAAAGTGGATTTGGACTTAACTCCATACAATGTGGGACTTCAACACTTCTAAGAAATGCCGGCCTTAATTATAATATATCTAGACACAACATATATGGCACAACATTGTTGTGGCTAAGGTTTTTCATTCATACTAATCCTTGAAACTCTCGAAGCAAGACATGGTGAGAGGGTGAAACTTGCAAGGATCAATCTCTAGGAACTTCCTTGATGATGGAATCATTTGTTGCATAAGTCACAACACAAACGGATTGTATAGGTATGGATTGGTTATAATTATAAAGCTTAGGTAAATACTTTTACTTGCGTTAGTCTTGATTTACTTTTGTAGAGTATGTGTGCTTATTCTTTATAGAGTATGTATGTTACAAAATTACAACATATTTTATGCATCAACATTTAATTTTTTAATTGATTTTACTTAACTCTGATTGACTTTTTTTCTTCTTCAAATTTTCAATGTACATTTTCTAAGGTTCATGGCTGGGAGGTAATCATTACTTACCATATTTGTGTGCTTGCAGTTTTGGTTTTTAGTTTTAATTTGTTATGTATTTGACTCTTAGTATTTTGAATTATAGATTGTACTGGGAAGATGGAAAGCACTGTGGCATATGAGAATGATGTCAACCTCTAAGCAATAGAGCTTAGATTGGGGCTGCTTGGAACATAAGAAAGTAAAGAAAAATCAAAAAGCACTGCCTGCATATGTTAGAACAAACAAAAGGCTTGACTGAAACTTCTTATGAGTGCGGTTCAAAAGGCAATAATGCTCAACATGTGGAAACTGATGCAAGCCCTCGTGCAGAGTTTAATTAACATATTATTATTACGACTTAAAGGCCTTGATCTCATGCTGTTGATGAATGGAGATGCATTGAAATAAAGGCTTGCTTTACTCACAGTGAATTTTTCAGTTGCATTTTCACACGTGTTTCAAATTATATTCTATGATTTTGAAATCCGGGGGGTGTTTTGGAATGCGTCACATGCAGCCTGTGCAGGCAAGGATGTAATGAGTGAAGAATACAAAACCCATGAAACCATTCAGTGAGTGCTAAGGGGAATATGTTTTCAATTTGGTTAGATTTGCTTGCAATCAAAGTATTTATTGAACAATTGGTGTTTACTTTTCTTTAGAGGGGTGTCAAATCTAAACACAAGCAAGTTTCTGTGCTTCAGATGAAACTGGCAGCAACATGGAGTACATGAGAACCAGAGATCTCAGATGGTTTGGCTAACACCTTGGACTTGGGGTCTCCACTGAAGGTCCTCCCAAGAAGGTGTTTGTAGTGATTGGCATAAACATTGCTTTCGGTAGCAGGAAACGGCATGATTCGATTAGAGAGACTTGGATGCCTCAAGGTAACTTACATTTCTAATGGAAACTCCTTTAATCTAAACAAAATGGTTAAAATAATTATGAGTACTAAAGTTTTATGTGGTTGGTTCATCACTAGGCAGCAAGAGTTTTTTTTTTTTTTACCCGTCTTTAGATTGTTAGAAAATTTGTTCTTATTTTATTTATTTATTCAAGGAACTTGTCTGGATTCCAATAGGTAATTAAGTGTTCCTTTTTAAAAGATTGAATCACGTATTTAAAGGATGTATTCCATGTAGTCATGATTTCTTCTTTTTTGGCTGGTGGAGCTAACTTGGCTATTGGAAAGCTGGAGGTTGAGCATGGCATTCTTAAGGTATCATTAACTTCATAGGTTGCATGATTAAATTTTTGTGCTATTGGAATATCTTCTAAGAATATGAGATGGTTCCATTAACAGTCTCAAAGAGATAGTGTGCTACTGTCATTTTTTTTTTCTTTTGTTTCTTTTGGTGCAGATGTGGCTATGCGCATGGAATCACATTGATAGACACATTTACTAATTCCAATATTTTTGCATTGACAAATGTATGATTCTCAATGGCTTTGACTTTCCAGTCCATCTCTGCATATAGTGGACACTGCCGGCCAACAGATGACACACTCAACACCTTATCATATCTCAAGAAAAATGGTGTCAAGCTTGATGCAGTTGAGGTAAATTATAGATGCTTGCAATGTTGCATGTTTACCATAACATTGGCTTAAGAGACACAAAAAGGTCCGATAGAGAAATTTCAATAATACAAAGAGAAAGAATGAATTATAAATCTTTTATAACCTGTTGATGTTTACATATTGTTGTGGATAATGGTCCATTGGATTGAGGTCTATAAATTACGATTTGCTATCTCTGTTGTGATATTTGGTAGAGGGGGGGAAGATAAATAGAATGTTAATAGTTACCGATCCTATCCTCTTCACCCTTCACTATTTCTATTCTCCCATCGTAGACTATTAGAGCATCCAAAGCAATCCAAGGCTCTCTCTCTTCCTTCCATACATATAGCTAAAGGGGCATCTTCGTTTCATTTTAATACGCTGTTTGCAAGAATACCTGGGATATTCCTAATTCAGTCTATGCTTTTAGTAAAGTAAGGATCCCACCCTAATGAATCGAATTAAAGTTTAAGTTACCTTTTTGTATTTAAGATAGAATGTCATCAATACAAACCAAGAAAAGCCTAAATGATGATGAAGGAATTCCACTCTATTCTGATTTGCTCAATGTAAACCCTTGTTTCCATCAACAACTGTAGCTGAAACAGCCAAACAGGTGGAGGAGTTGGAAATTGCATATTTTGCCGATCTAATACAATTCCATGGCCACCTCACATTGTCACTCAGGCTCACACAATGTTGGGGTTTTGAAATCATGCAGTGTTTTACTTGGTAGGGAATGCTGTTCTGTTTTCTAAATTAGACTGATATCATTCTATATAGTTTGGATGATTCATTCCTTTTCGTATCAGCATTTAGGGGGTGTATTCAATTAAGATTTGGAAAGATTTTAAAAGACTTTTTTTTTTTTATAAAAAAGTCTTATGGTATTCAATCAGGAATTTTAAAGAAGATAAAAAAGTCTTATGGTATTCAATCAAGACTTTCAAGATTTTTTTTTCATGACAATAAAATCTGGTGGTATTCAATCAAGATTTTTTACAACTTAAAAAAAGTCATCTGGTATTTAAAATCCTATAGATTTCGATGGATTGTTTTGTAAATTGGATTTTGATGGATTTTGTGCGATTTTTTAGTTATATGTATAAATATTACACACATCAAACAATCCTGCTCAAACCCTTGAGATTTTTGTAAACCCTTAGGATTTTTCTACTATTCCATTCCAGACTTTTTCTTTTTTCCATCATCACGCATACTTTTCTTTCTGATGGTGGTAATATTACTAGAGTAATTGATAATCTCTTTCTTCTAATTTTACATACGCTCTTCATCTCTTCATACCGTCAAATCATTACGAATCACCCTACCAGCCTACATCATCTAACCAAGTCCACCATTCCATTCCCTTAGGTTCGGAGGTTTCCGCTAAAAAATTAAACTGTTATATAATAGGATGTCATAATAGGAGTCAGAGCATAAGACTCTTTTAAGATATAAAAGGTTTTTAAGAAAACAAGTATCAGAGCAAAAGATCTATTTTCTTTTTCAAAAATAAGAGTTTAAAAAGAGAGAAAAGAAGACATAAGTTTAAGGAGCAATCAAACAACTCGTCTTATTAAATATTTTCACATCAAGATGATGTGCTTTGAGTTTTACAGCTTAAGACGAAAGAAATAAAATAAAATACCCCCCTTAGATGCAACGTTCTTCATCTTCAGCTTCAGCTTCCCCTCAGATGCAGCATCCTCAACATCCTCTTTATATCTTCTTTTTACCTTTGCTTTCTCCCCCTTTTGAGTGGCGATCAGCAAAACCTGGTTCCCCAGGAATGAGACCATAAGAGTCAGAGGAGTCGAAATTAGATGAAAGAACCATAGGTGAACTTGGAGGAGTAGGAGTGCGTCGTCTTCTCCGACTGCTATAGTAGGTGTTTATGTTCATCCATTTCTTCAACTCAGCCTCAAGAGCCTTCCTATCTTCCAGAGCCTGTCATAAGGCCTTTCTGGTTGCCCAAAGCTCTGCATACAGATCATGAACTTCTTCATTGATTAGAGGTCTGTATGGCTCAATGGCTTCATCTGGGTCTTCAACGATACCCAAAAAAGGCTTTGTAAAGATGAAGATTGAGTAGGGTAGGTACACAGAGAATGAATAATCTCTATCAGACGGATACATGAATCTGAATTGCCATGGCATGAGTTCAGAGTTTGCAGACGTAGGTAGAAAACCTTGATGGCCTTGCGTCTCATAGCATCTGCCAATCTTCAGATGGTAACCATCTACAGGAGGCTTCTCATTAGACTCTAGACCAGAGCAGTGAGCTTCAAACTTCTTCACTCGTATGATGGTCTTCAGGTCTTCAGACGTTTGTTCATCATCGGTCTTCTTCATGATAGATGCGATCTCATGCTTGAATGGTTGACCTCTATGAATGCGGATGTTACGTTGGGGAGCTTCGTCTTCTTCAACTATCTTCTCCTTACCCTTATAACACTGAATAGGACAAAATAGAATCACTTTGTCCATAGCAAGCTTGAATTGGGTCTGAGGAGTGGCAACACAATGAAACTGTGTTCCAAAGAAATGAGGCATCTTCTTACTTCGCCTCTCAATCTGCCGAAGAGAATTCAGACTCTTCCGGATCTCTTCCTTGTATGTTTGCAGCTTCATCCATAGATCCATCTTGTAGTCTGAATGCTCCCATACATCAAAGGTGGGACTGGCTTCAGGATTGTCCAAATCGATGTCTTTAGTGTAGAAGGTTCGACCTGTTTCAGCATGATTCCAGGGAAGAATCACGTTGAGATAAGCGAGAAGTCCCATCATCTATTGCAGATTGAATGGATCATAGAAAGGGATCTCATCAGTGGGGGCAGCCAAGCATCTCTATACTTGAGCTTCCAGAGGATATATGTGTTTGCCAATTATGGAGTTTGGATTTGGGGAAGCAGACTAACAAGGAGGAAAGATCTTGAACTGTGGTTCCTCCTTATAGCAAGATAGAGCAGGAAGCTCCTATTCAGGTAGTACTTCATAAGACTGATAGTTGAAGGGATTAATCCCTGGAACTCCCTTCTTCCATAGCTTTATTGGATCCACATAATAGAGAAGTACGTCTTGATCATCCGCTATGCAGACAACTTTGATCTTCCATTGTTTGTTGCAGCGCTCACATTCATTTGCTCGTGGTCTTCTACAACCAGGATAGTAGCGTATGTTGATCTCAGGATCTGTTGGTGGTTGTGCTTTTAGAATTGCTACACTTGGATGTCGTCTGATGATCCAGTTGTAGCCTCTGGGTCTGGGTTCCAACTCACACGAGAGTCTGCTGAAAATGAAGTTGATGGGGAGAGTAGCCTTTGCTGTATAACGTCTTCGCCAGAAGCGCTCTTCCTCAATCATGAGTTCCATAGCAGCAGCTGAAACATATGAAGATCCTCCATAGATGCTCATCTGTCTGTTGGCATGATCAACATCAGATTGAGCAAAGTGCTCATCTACTTTCTTCTCATCGTCTGCAGTGATGGGTTTTTAGATAGCACGAGGACCAGAGTCATCATCTTCAACAACGTCCTCCATCACAATGTCTATACCTTGAGCACTCGCCATCAAGGCAGACTATATAAGTGCTTCATTTAACTCTTCCATTTTTGCAGGGTCTGCATCAGAGTCCACATCTATCATCTGAAACTCCTTTTGCTTCTTGGCAGATTCTTCAGACTCTAATTCTGCTGTTAGAGTCATAGCAGATTCCATCCTTGAGAGATCTTCAAGAGTAGCCTGCTTCACTTCTTCTTCTGAAAGAGTCTTGATGGACTCAAGCGTAGCCTCATCAAGAGCCTCTTTCTCAGCTGCTTCATCTACTGGAGCTAGAGCTTATTCTTCAGCTTTGCGTTTAAGCTCCTCAGCAGATAGAGTCTTAACAGACTCTATAATAAATTGCTCCAACTCAATCTGTTCTTTTCTTTCAAGACTCTTATCCAGTCTTGCTTTCTTAGCAGCTTCCTTCCTTGACAGCTCCTGAGCCTTTCTGATGGCAGCTGCCTCCTTGTCAGTAGGAGGAGGGATGAATGAAGACTTAGGCTTGGGTAAAGGTTTAGGTTTAGGTGTAGGTTGTGGTGTAGGATAGGGTGCATCAAGAATCTCAACATCAGATTCTTAGGTTTTGGAAGGTGAAGGTTGAGATTGAGGTTGTGGTTTAGGTTGAGGTTCGGGTAAAGAGGTGAGTTTGGCTTTGGTTATGATTCTTATTTTGGTGGTTCTGGTGAAAGGCTTTTTGAGAGGGGGCTCAGAAGTAGGTTCAGATGATGAATCTGCAACCTTTCTCTTGAGAGTAGAGTGAGGGTCTGATGGTGGTTGTTGTTTGGGTTTCTTGGATTAGTCTGAGGATGGAGGTTGGGTTCATTTGGTGACAGGTTTGGCTTGAGTCTGAGGTGATTGAGAGGGTTTGGTCTGTTTCTTCACAACGTCAGATTCAAGATCAACAGGTTGATCTTGAGTTCCAGCAACTTGTCCAACCACAGACGTTGGCTCCTCCAGAGGCTCTTCCTTGGGCTCCTTCTTTACTTTGCCCTCTTATTTCTTCACCCATTCAGGGAACTTGTGAGCAATCCCTATTCTCACAAAGGTGGTCCCCACAACCTTTGTGGCTCCATTAGGTGCTTCAAACTCTGACAGATGTATGCCAGCATCCCTTATGAGTTATGTGAACAACATGCAATAAGGGATGAGGTTCGTCTGTTTCTTTCTCGAGAATCTGTCTTTGAAGGCTTGCTCCAGATGGTAAAAGATTAGATCAGGAAGATTGATCTTTTCTCCCACCATGATGTTATAGATGCAGAATCTGTCACTTTCATCGATGTAGTCCGTCGAACTAGTCCTGGGAAGCACAATATTGAACAACATATTGTGCAAGAGTCTGCATATATAGGTCATGTTGGTAGACCTAAGAAAGCTCTTCAGCAATGCAACACGCTTCTTCGGGTCTTCGTCTGTGGGTCTGACTCCATCATACAGAAGCTTGTTCACAGTTTCTTGAGTAATGGTCTTCTCCTACTCCTTGTCAAACACCAATCCTTCTTCAGCACAACCAATAGCCTTAGCTATTGTTGAAGGACTGATTTCCACCTCCGTCTGACCTATAGTGCCTCTGATGCACTGGTCATCCTCCATCTTGGCAGTACCCCAGAACAAGGCATAAGGACCATGATACCAGACGTTGTGTTTCCCAATAAAATTGGTCTACCCAGCTCTGGTGAACATATCCTTCACAGCAAAACCTTCATTTACCAACTCGTCCAAACTTGCCCATTTTCTAGGAATGAATATCTCTTCTGGAAATGTTGTCATGGCTTCATCTTGGTTACGAATCAAGGGAGAAGTAGATGGAACTTGCTTTCTTGGTGCCATTTCGTTCACAAAGGTTAGAAATTTTGAGAGAAAGAAAGAGAAAGGTAAGAACTTTGAAGTTTTAGAAAACTCTAAGATAAGAGAGAATTTGAAAGATCAAAGGAACCTTCTCTACTGTCACTTCGTCCTTTTATACTAGATGAGAGAGGAGAGAGATTAAAAACTTAGAAAAAGGCGGTTTAAGGCGCATTAAAAACTTTTTGAAAACTGTCTCATCATGGCGAAAATGGTGGCACATGTTTTGAGAGAAACCAAAAAGACTTATAATTGTTGTGAACGTGGGGCGCCATCTTCTATACACTTGAACACACATTAGTTCCAATAGTTTAATGAAAAGAATAAGACGAAGGGTATTGTCTGATAAAAGCAAATATTAATCTGAAAGCATGTGCATATGCAGACTATCCCTAATACAAACGAAACATTCTTTAAACAAAGCTTTTGTAAAGATATAAGCACATTGATGATCTGTATCTACAAACTAAATATCAAAAACACCTTTTTGAACATAATCACAAATGAAATGATATATGATTTCAATATGCTTTGCCTTAGAATGCTGTGTGGGTTTTTAGATGGGTTGATTGCACTAGTATTGTCACAATATACATGTATATTGTTTTCAAAACTAGAGTAATCTTCCAATTGATATTTTACCTATAGCAGTTGTGAGCAACAACTGGCAGCAGACACATATTCAACTTCTGCAGTTGAAAGTGCAATTGAACTCTACTTCTTGCTTGCCCACGATATGAGACATGGTCCTATGAAGTGGCATCCACCACTTGTGCTTTTCCTTTCAACTCTGTCTCCTGCATAGTTTGCATCATAGTAGCCTACTAACCTGAAATCTTGATTTTTCTTATAGAACATACTAAGGTTAGTGGTGCCAACTAGATAACGTAAGATCCTCTTAACAACTTTGAGATGCGACTCTCTAGGATCAGACTGAAATCTAGTGCACAAACAGACGCTATGCATAATATCAGGTCTACTGGCTGTTAAATACAAAAGTGAGCCAATCATACCTCTATAGATCGTCTGATCTACTAGTTTACCTGATTCGTCTTTGCTCAAGGGTCTGAAAGCTTGCATTGGTGTTTTCATAGGTTTAGCATCTTCTATCTTGAACTTCTTTAGAAGTTCTCTGGTGTACTTTTGCTGATGTATATAGATTCCTTTGCTATCTTGTTTGATCTGAAGCCCCATAAAGAACTTAAGTTCTCCTATCATGCTCATTTCAAACTCGTTTTTCATCATATTAGAGAAGTCCTTGCACAAAGATTCATTAGTAGCTCCAAAAATAATATCATCTACATAGATTTGAACTATAATGAAATCTTTGCCAACTTCTCTTCTGAAAAGAGTAGTATCTACTTTGCCTCTCATAAATCCATTTTCTAAAAGAAAAGAGCTCAGTCTGTCGTACCAAGCACGAGGTGCCTGCTTCAGATCATACAGAGCCTTTTTAAGTTTAAAAAGATGATCTGTAAGAGTGGGATTTTTGAAACCAGGAGGTTGTTTAACATAAACTTCATCTTCGATAAAACCGTTTAAAAATGCACTCTTAACATCCATTTGAAAAAGCTTAATGTTTTTATGAGCAACAAAGGCAAACATGATTCTTATAGCTTCTAATCTAGCAACAAGAGTAAAAGTTTCAGTGAAGTCTATACCTTCCTGCTGGTTATAGCCCTAAGCTACTAACCTAGCTTTGTTTCTTACCATTTTCCCTTGTTCATCCTGCTTGTTTCTGAAAACCCATCTTATTCCTATGATGCTTTTGTTCTTAGGCTTGGGAACTAGGGTCCAAACGTCATTTTTGGTCCTGATTGAGTTCTTCTTCCATGGCTAAGATCCAGTCATCATCTGTTAGAGCTTCGTCTATCATCTTAGGCTCTATTTCTAAGATGAAGGCATAAGAGGCTTGATCTCTGAATGATGATCTGGTCTTTACTCCTTCCGTCTGACTTCCTATAATCTGATCTTATGGATGATATGTTACAAACTTCCAGTCTCTGGTCTGTGGTTGTGGTTCAGATGGTCCTTCAATCTGAGGTAGGATCTCTTCAGACGGTTGGGCTTCATCTGACTTAGGGGTTACAGACGGACCTATATGCATATCTGCAAAATCATCCTCAAGATTTAATAGTCTCCTATCAGACATTAGTCCATCATTAAACTTAACATGGATAGACTCTTCTATAACTAAGGTTCTGGTGTTAAACACTCTGTATGCCTTAGATGTATCAGAATATCCAAGAAAGACTCCTCTATCCAACTTAGAATCAAATTTTTCCAATTGATCTTTGGTGTTGAGGATATAACACTCACATCCAAAAGGATGAAAGTAAGCAATGTTGGGTCTTCTTCCTTTCCATAGTTCATAAGGAGTCTTATCAAGCATAGGTCTGATCAATACTCTGTTTTGAACATAATAAGCAGTGTTCACAGCTTCTGCCCATAAATGCTTAGGAAGAGAGTTTTCACAGAGCATGGTTCTGGCCATCTCTTGCAGAGTTTAGTTTTTCCTTTCAACTACCCCATTTTGTTGAGGTGTTCTTGGTGAAGAGAAGTTGTGGAAAATCCCATTCTTTTCGTAGAAAGATTTAAACTCAACATTTTTAAACTCAGTTCCATGGTTATTTCTGATACTAGAGATGCAAAACCCCTTTTCATTTTGAACTCTTTTACAAAATATCTCAAAGACCTTGAAAGACTCATGTTTGTGGTCTAGGAAGTATACCCATGTATATCTAGTGTAGTCATCTACAATGACCAAGCCATATTTCTTTCCGCCCAAACTGACTGTTCTGGTTGGTCCAAACAGATCCATATGCAAGAGTTGCAACGATCTGGAAGTGGAAACAATGTTTTTAGATTTAAAAGAGGTCTTAATCTGTTTTCCTTTCTGACATGCTTCACAGAGAAGATGAGTTTTCCATGAAATCTTAGGCAATCCTCTTACTAAACCCTTTTTCGAAATTTTTGAAACATGTTTCAGATTCACTTGTCTAAGCTTTGTATGCTAAATCCATCTTTCATCTTCTTTGGACAACAGACACATTACGTTCTGCTAGCTAAGGTCTATTAGATCAATCTCATACAAATTGTTGTGTCGTCTGGCAGAAAAGACGGACTTGCCATCGTCTATTTTAACTACACATCTGTCTTTGTTGAAGGAGACGATATAACCATTATCACACAATTGACTTATGTTCAATAGGTTATACTTCAGACCTTCAACATACAAGACATTGTCTATGGAGGTTAGGGAAGACATAGCAACTTTACCTACACCAATGATGTGTCCTTTCCCCATGCCTCCAAAGGCAACTGCTCTGCCTTCAATTGGCTTTAGGTCTAGGAACAAAGACCTTTCTCCCGTCATGTGTCGTGAACAACCACTGTCCAGGTACCAGCTCATACCCTGGCCTTTTCCTGCCAAGGATATCTGAAACAGGAATAATCTGAGACTTTGGTACCCAAATCTTCTTGGGTCTAGCAGCACTAGTGCTCTTAGACATTTGTTTCTTCTTGTGAATGCATCTGAACTTGGAATGTCCAGATTTTCCATAGAAGTCACATTTGTCTGGATCATACTAAACAAAAGCATATGCATCTTTTTCAAAGCCTAAACCAAATTTGTCATGGGGATGTTGGTGATATTTTAAAACCATGGTGAGAGTATTTGAACTCTCTAAAAACTTCCCAAAATCCCTGGTCAGACAAGCAATTTCCTCAGTTTTTCAACTATGGATGAATCGTCTGTCTTTCCAGACGTACTGGCTTGACTCAGACTCTCTTTTAGAGTCTTGACTTTCTCTTCAAGATCTGCATTTGATTTCTTCAGCAATACTATTTCACAAATAGATTGTTTGAATTTTTGTTTAAACTTTTTACATTGCTGTGAAATCATATGACAATTTTGAAGAAGAACGTCATAAGGCATCTCTTCTTCATCGTCTGATGAAGAACCAGATGAGCTATCAGATTCAAATTCAGAGCAGGATTCTACCTCTTCTTTTGCATCTGTATCTACCATCAGACAGATGTTAGCCTGCTCATCGTCTGAGCTGCTGCTTTGCTCACTGTCTGAATCATCCCATGTGGCCATTAAACTCTTCTTCTTTTTCTTGCCACCATAGGACTTCTTTTTCTTTAACCTTGGACACTCAAACTTCATGTGTCCATGTTTTCTGCACGTAAAGCAGATGGTCTCTTAACTATTCTCCTTCTCCTTCTTCTTGAATTTGGAGTCATTCTTCCTGGAGGACTATCTGAACTTGTTTTTCTTTTTCAGCATCTACTTGAACTTCCTAGAGATAAGGGCCACCTCATCGTTTGTTGATCCGGTCGAGTTGTTGTTTGAAGCTTCAGATTCTGCAGCTTGAACCTTAATAGCCTTTTGAGTGCTTTTCTTTTCTTCCTTCTTAGTGCTGGTGTCACCAACTTTAAGAGCAGCGAAATCTTTGGTTGGCAGTTGGTCTTTGTTCTGCAAATGCACTTCATGCATTCTTAGAACTCCTAGCAACTCGTCCCAAGACAAGGTTTTCATGTTCCTTGCCTCTTGGATAGTCGTGGTCTTGGGTTCCCACACCTTGGGCATGCTGTCTAAGATCTTCAGGTTGATATGAGCTTTGGTGAACGTATGCCCAAGAGATTCCAAACCATTGAGGAGAACTTGAAGTCTTCCAAACATATCATCAACAATTTCTCCTTCCTTCATGGAGAAATTCTCGTAATGTCTGGTCAGAGTGGCAGCTTTCCTCAGTTGTACATCTTCTGTTCCTTCATAGTTGACACAGAGAAAGTCCCACACTTCTTTGGCAGTTTTGAGTCTACACACCTTCTTGTACTCATTTCTGGTTAGAGAAGCTCCCTCAAGAATGAACTAGTTATCATGACTGGCCATCTAGATTTTTTTCTCTTGACACGGTCAGGTGCTCAACCCCTTAGAGGCTGAGCTCTGATACCAAACTGTAAAGGCAAGAATCACAAGAAGGGGGATTGAATTGTGATTTATAAAATTTTCGTTAACTTTTCGCAAATAGCTATCGTCTGTGAAGTGATAAAACTAAGTTTTTAACAAGAACAAATATAGATGATGTTTAGATACAAAAAACAGACAAAATCTTTTAAAAAGAATAAATCACAACACAAAGTCAGTTCAAAGCAGTTGAGAGATAAAGATAAGAGAGAAAGACAAAGAGGTTTATACTGGTTCATCTCACCCCGAGACTATGTCCAGTTCTTGGCAACCCACCAAGTTCCACTAACTTTCACAAAGTTACAAGTATTGTTCACTGCCACTTCTGGCTCAACCCAAGTAGTTTTTACACTAGCCTCTCCAAGTTAAAACCCAAGTATTTTTTCTTATCAAGCCACTTCTGGCTCTACAACAAATCAAAAGATTTGTTGAAGGTAGGGGCACACAAACTTTAAGGTAGCGTCTTATAGACGAATATACAAGTTAAGAACAAAGTCTTTTTCTCTCAGAATACTCAAGGTGTTTTGAGAGTTTTTTTTTACCACTTAGAGAAATTTACAAGAGAAGAAAATGAAGGCTTGAAAGAATGCTTGCAAAATTTGACTTAAGTTCCGTGACTTCAGCACTTCAAATTTTCTGCTATATATAGACTTGTTGAGGAAGTAACCGTTGTCTCTAAACGGCCTTCTTGCATGCGTCTGAAGGAGGGTGTCCATTGGAGCATTAGATGCTTGTCACCAACTAGTCACTCTGAGTTGATAAAATACTCTGCTTATCTTCCTTGAAGGGTACTCCATATCCTTCTGCGGCAGTGGTCACATCGCTTGCTCAGACAAGTACTCATTGCTAGTTGTAATGTGTCTTTTGAGGCGAGAGAAACTTTTGATATTTTGACTCTTTTTCATCTTCTCTTTTTGCACTTCGACAGATCCTAGGAAGGATGTTCCACAAACATTCTCTGCAAAACAGATCAAAACGACAGTGCATTTACTATGCCTTTAAATATTCTTCAGACTCAACGTCTGTCCATGTATCGTCTGTATCTTACAGACGCAGATACAACTCTTTCGTTTGCTAGCACTTTCAGACGCAATCTTTTTAGCTTAATATTTATTTGCATTAAATCAAAATTATTGAGGGTCCTGATTCATCTTATGACTCAACAACGGCCTTCATCCCATACGAGAGTACATTTCTATCTTGGAATCTGATCAAGCCAATTAACAACTCGTTCACTCTCTAGCTCTACCTTTAAATTGTTGTAGTAATAGTTGAATTTGGGCTTCGTCATTGCATACGCCAAGGATTTATAATCATACAATTTCATTATTGTGAACAATAGAAAATGAAATAAATGTGTTTGTAATAGAAATGAATGTTGTACTAACCCATACTAATAACTTATTTTTTTTCCTGTCTGCATTCTTGAACTGCCTCATGAAATTTTGTGCAATGTGTTGAATGCAAAACACATGCACATAAGTCTCTGGTGTCTACCCATTGTTCGATCTTGAGTAGGCACTTTTGATTGACTCGTGCTTATCTCAAATCAAGGAAAGACCATTTTGTGGTGCAACGTGCCTTCTTAAATTACAAACATTATACACATAAAATCCTAAAAACACACATAAAATAAATACATATTCGTCCAACATAAAATACTAAAAACACACAAATGCAAATACACTTCAAATTCAGTGGCTAAGAGACAGATTTAACTGATCTCATTCTTTAGATGTAACACTTCCATGCCCTGTATTTAATACAAACTCCCATAATAGATATAGGGCAACAAAAATGAAGTGCGCCACCCTTTTTCCATTTGAAGGTTTAATCTTCCTTTGCACACATTGCTTCAGTTTATGAAGGGTGATGTTTGGCTTAACTCGAAGAGGCTTGGTATGATCACTAACAAATGTTGCACCTTCATCTCTAGTGGTGATGATCTTTCCATTGTAATATACAGACAGAAATACACATGATGAACTCATGTTTAAGAATATGAAAAAATATAGCAACAAAGTTTTTTTTACAGAGTTAGGGATCTTTCAGTAGAAATAAGTTGAGTTCTAGTATGTAAAGATCTTGAGGATATCAATATTTATAATCATCAATATTTATAATCATTACATGAGGTAGAAAAGAACGACTGAGATTGAACTGCTACTACGAATGGTTGAGATTGTCCCAATTTCAGCAACTATTACTGTTCACACGTGATATGAAAAATAAGCTTTTTCAGATATTTTTGACTTTATGTCAGGTGTAAGATTTTCTCTACTTTATGCCAGGCATAAGAGAATTCCAACTTTATGTCAGCTACAATAATTATCAATTTTTTAATTTTAAACTTTTAAATAAAATTGATTTTATTCCAAATTTAAATGAACTTAATAATTCAAATTTAACTTTACAAGATTTTTTTAACATAATTGTAACTAATTAAACCCTAATTAACAATATTTAAAAAAATAACAAAATTATAAAAAAAAATTACAAACACTAAAAAAGAGTCGAGGTTGAGAGATCGGTTTTGATAACCCGACTTCTCAACACATAAAGCAAATACTTTTAGCAAATGGACATGAGAAATTGGGTCGGGGAGTCCCGATCTCTCGTATGGAACAGTGAAATGTATTACTCCCCTCGTCCTTATTTATAAGACCATTTTAACTAATTCATACCCCTTAAGAAAAGTAGTTAATTTAGTTAATCACATTAAATTTGTCAATAATATGTGTTGTTCTTCCAAGAGTACCCTTAACTTTTTTGAAATTAATCATCTCTCTCCACTTAATTGTTTGGAGAGAGAATAATTAATTAAGGGTAATTTAGAAAAAAAATAATTAATGCATCTAGAAATTAGAAAAGGGTTATAAAAATGGACAAACAATTTTCTAAAAAGGGTCTTATAAATAGGGACGGAGGGAGTAGAAAAGTAAATAATTTCATTCTTGTATCACCTGTGTCAATTTTTTTTAAAATTAGAAATTAAGGTGAAAAAGTCACAAAAGGACGCAATTGTGGATGAAAAATGAAGGGTAAAATATGTTTTTGGTCCCTGTACTTTCAGAAAAACTTGGTTTTAGTCCCTCTCCTCTAATGGTGTTAATATTGTTAACGGAAATACAGTTTTTGGTGGCTATAAACTGCCAAAAAATACACATTCCTCATGTATTTAAACTCAACATCATTGGCGGCTAAAAACCGCCACAAATTATTAAAAAAATAGACACATAATGTGTCGTCAGTAATGGAAGAGACGAGTTTCTCGTTGAGTTTGAGTTTATTTTTTTAATAATCTGTGGCGATTTTTAGCTGCCAATGATGTTGAGTTTAAATACATGAGAAATGTGTATTTTGTGATAGCTTATAGCCACCAGAAACTGTATTTCCGTTAACAGTATTAACACCATTAGAGGAGAGGGACTAAAACCAAGTTTTTCTGAAAGTACAGAGACTAAAAATATATTTTATCCAAAAATAAACTAGGGAAGGACATTGGTACACCTATAAGTCTGTTGAATATTTGCTAGAACTTTTGGTATACCTTAAATGTTATTTATTTATTTATTTATTTTTTAAGCATGAGGTATTTATAGCTAATAAAGGTTTTATTTTAACTATGAAAATGATTAACAATTCATATAAACATTTAAACCTTTTTAATAAGATCCTATTAAAACTTATTGAGATAAGTTTTTTTTTTTTAACATATTTCAACTTTTTTCAATATAATATTTAAAGTTTAATTTCTATGTATTGTTAAGATAAAAAGTTTCACACTATCAATCACTTAAATCATCGTTGAAATAACTTTTAAGGTATTACTTATAAAAATCAATAAACTTTTCATAAATGATGATTTATGGTTAAATAATACTATAAAAATTATTTACATTATCAGTGCATACACCGCTATCTACTCTAAAATTTATGACATAAGCTCTTAAATGATAAGAATTTATTGATAAAAATTTACAACTATCTAATTTATAATGTGACTTTTATTTTAAAAATTATAGACTAGGACAAAAGTTACAATATTATAACCCATTAAGATTGACCTAGTATTGGGAGTTTGGATAATAATACATGAGGTCTTAGATTTAATATTTATTGTCATTGTTGTACACAAAAAATACAATATTATTGATTTAAATTACTCTCTTAGAACTTAAGCATAAGCAAAATTAACTAATTCACATGCTAATTAAGAAAGTTAATTACTACCTCTATTCCTGTTTATAAGTTTTAAATTAAAAGTGGTGCTTGTTTCTTTTTATAATACCAATGCATAATGTCCTTTGCATTAATTATTTTTAGACTAAAATACCCCCAATTAAATAAGAGATATATAGTAATAAACATTTAGAAGAGAGAGGTGCGTTAATGATAATGATATTTTTGGGAAATGCTAACCAGTGCCCTTAAGGAATTAAAAGGAGAAAGATTTTTATTGGGAGGTGGAAAATTGCGCTACCCATGATTTTTTTTGCGCTCTCTTATGAATTTCACATTAAACACTTTCTCCTTTTAATTCCTTAACCAGTGCCCTTAGCAAGACCCTTTGAAAAAATATATAGATTTAGGACAAATTTATTGCTATCAATTAAATTAACCACACTTTCCTTAAATTTAGTTCTTATAAATAGGAACATAGGTAGTAATATAATCTAATTTTACTAATCATATTTAAAAAGTAAGTTTTTTCTTCTTCTAAACTTTCATTCATTGAAACTTATATCAACAATAAAAAAAGGTCATTGGAAATATAATCTCAATTAAAGCAAATGAAGGATATTATAGGGATGATTTCATTAAAGCAAATGCTAACATGCCCTAGCAAGACCCTTTCATTAAATATGGTGAAATTAGTTAAGATTTATTTATACTCTTAGTTCACAAATTCATGAGATTTTTTTTTTGCTTATATTTGAGTCCGGAAGAAGTACATGTTTTTCTTTTTTTTTTTATCAAATATAGCAAAGTCATTAAAAAAGGATGTACATTTAAATTATATTTAAATAAGCAGATAAATAAATAATAGATAAGTTATATTACGGATCAGTTATAATTTTTTTTAAAAAAGTTCCTTCAAAATAATTTGTACTTGATAAATAAATATTTTCTGTTGAGGTAATATTTAGATATTTATTTTGAAGGCAAGTCAATTTGTACAAATTATTAGACATTCAAACAAATATGTTTCATGCCGACGTTGACCACTTGATTCACATTTTCTGCTTCATTAATTTTCACTTTGCTCTCTTTCTCTCTCTGCGATACTGCCGAATTCAGCATCTCAATTGAAGGCAAGACATTCAATTTAGTCTTATGTTATAACTAGGCATAATCTCCACCCTTGGATCCAACAAAACTTTGGATCAAACAAATGAATCACTCAAATTCAAATTTGATTCAATTCCCCGTCAATCTCTCACAGATAGAAGGATCGGACATTCTTCTCTTTTTTCTTGGGCGGCGTCTAGCTAATTAAGGTCAAGTTACATGAGACTCTAACGTGCAAGAAAGTGAGACTCAATTCTTTACGAGACTCTAACGTGAAAATTTTGATTTGCCATGGTTAGATTCGAGTCTGGTAAGTGGGACTGAGTCCCTCATTTCTAGACTTGAATCTCACGACTCTTCTAGTCCCAAATAACTTGTTTTGAGTTCTTAAGCTTATGTTGTTACAACTTTCTTATTAATTCATGTGGCATGTAATTAATTGTAATATTTTCTTTTACCAAAAACGGACTAATATTATGATCCATTTGATTATACTTAAGCCCACTAATAATGTGATTAATTGTTTACGGACTTTGAACACCTAATTCTAGTCTGTGTGGGAAATAGTGTGGGCCTGACCACTGGACCCATAATGGGAGGTGTCTAGGGTTAATAAATAGTGTGGCTAAGTCCCCTTTGCTATCACGTCATTCAATTGCTCACTAGGATTTGCCCCATTGAAAACCCTAGGATTGGAGCGTGTGATCAGGCAAATGAAGACTTGACTTTTCGATTTTAAGGATTCGTGCAGCACAGACAATTTTGGTACATCTGATCATGTCTTTTTTTTTTTTTTTTTAATCAGCAATCCGATCATATCTTTAACAAGTAAGTATTTTAATTGGTGTTCTAAACTCATAAAATATTTGTTGTTCTTGGTATGATTTTTCTTACATATGTTGCTTATAGTAGTTTGTTAGATACTTCATTAGACACCTTAGTTTAATTTTAAAGCCTTAGATTGGATCGTGTAGCTTAGCTTTAATAGATGACCAGGGAGTTTACAAATTTACCTAACCCCTTAGATTAATTTCTTCAAGTGTCTTCATGTTTTCAATCTTTCACTTTTTGGCTTTGACTTTGTCTTTGTAATGGAGAGTACTTCCATCATTGACTTTATCATTATCAAAATGTTTAAATATATTTTTAGTCCATACAATTTAGTGTTTTTTTATTTTTCATTCTTGTAATTTTTTTTTAGTCCTTACAAATTATGTTTGTTTTATTTTTTGTTCTTAAAGCGATTGGGATAACGCTTTTTTCATTGTTCAAAACACTTTTTTCACTATTTAAAGCGCTATCTAAACCGTTTTAAGGACGAAAAATAAAACAAACATAATTTATAAAGACTAAAACAATTTTTTTTTTGCAAGGATGGAAAATAAAAAAATGTTAAATTGTAAGGACTAAAAATATATTTAAATCTTATTAAAACAAACTTTGAAATGTCTTTCTTTACTGCCGTAGAAAGTTCATGGTTGCTCTTGTATTAATAATCTTTTATTTTAATTCGTCAAAAGGAGAAAAGTAGTAAAATAAAAGATGGTCTAACACGTGTTAGACCATTATTTATTTAGCACATGCTAGCATGTATGCTATAAATTAATTATTATCTATATTTTATGCTATATTTATTAATTAATTATTATCTATATTTTACAATAAGATTTTTATATTTTTAAGTCCAAAATCTTAAATTTTCCTTTGTGACTCGTGGTTTCACCGTTATTTAATGTTTATTGTTAAATTTTTAAAATTTAAAATTATTATTATTTTCAAATTTTCTTTCACATTAATTTTTTTTTGTTAAATCTCAAATATTTATACTATCCAAATTAATTTGTTTCTTTTTTTTGACAAATCCAAATTAATTTGTTTCAATCTTTTTTAAAAAATACTCTTTTTCCAATAAATAAGTTACTTATATTTCTCAACTTATAAATTTATTTGAATTATATATATATATATATATATATATATATATATATATATTATATCTTATAATTTTAAAATATGATATTTTAAATTTTCAGATTTAATTAAAATTAAAAATATTCGCATAATGTTGAGAATACTTTCCATGACAAGAAGGATTTAGATTCTCTAACAAAAGGAGAAAGAATCCATCCACTCTATTATTTAAAACATGACAGTATATGAAACAGCATAAACACTCTTGGCCTCTTGCTACAGAAAGATGAAATGACAATGAACGAAAAGAAACATAGTCCACACTTCTAAATATTCTACAACACAAAAAAAAAAAAAAAAAAACCTTGTAAATTCTACTTTTCTGTTTACAAGACAAATGAAGTGACCCTTTCAAGCCATGCAAATATCTCGTGACTGAAACTGCTTCCCAAAGCCACTCCCGCAAGAAGTCCACCCCCATAACCAATCAAAACAACTTTCCAGTCAAATTCACCGAAAAATCCAGAGTCTTGATCATCATCAGTGGTTGAAGGTGGAGCAAATGGTGACACTGCATCATCCCCACATTTCTTCAATAATTGATTCCCACACAGTCCTTGATTACCCTCAAATGAACTACCCTCGAATGTAGCAAACTGCTTATTTTGTGGTATAGGACCTGAGAGGTGGTTAAAGGACACATTGAAGTACGAAAGAAAGGTTAGTTCTTCCAATTGTGGGGGAATCTTCCCTGATAAACTGTTGAGAGAAAGATCCAACACTTGAAGGTTTGAAAGCTTTCCTAAAGAAGAAGGAATGCTGCCACCAAGCATGTTGTTTGACAAGTTGAGTACAACAAGGCCTGTTAAGTCTCCCATAACATCTGGAATCTCACCACAGAATTTATTACTTGAAAGATCAATCGCTATCAAGTAGTAAAGGTCTTGGAGATTTCTATAAACCATGACCATCCCTTTGTTAAACATTGTGAATGAATATCTATAATCATTCCACAACCCAACAACGTATAGGTCATATAATCCTCATACTGTAATTGACTCTTGTTGGAAGCTTCCATGGATTTCCAATTCTGTATTGTTTTGAGGGCAAACTTCCAGAGAAGTGATTGTGAGAAAGATCAATGATGTGCAGTTTGGGAAATGTGCATGTTGTAGGGCACCTTATAGATCCATAGAAATGATTATCACTTAAAGCAACAACTTTCAGCTCCGGAAGAGTTCCCAACCAAAAGGGAAATGAATCATTAATTTGGATATGGCTCACATCAATGTACTCTAGCATTCTACAGTTAACCAATGCTCTTGGCAATTGACCCTGCAGATTGTTATCACTTAAATCTATCATTCTCAGAATGCTTGTTATCATATATGTTTGAGGAATTTGGCCAATCAATTTGTTTCCTTTTAGCACCAAAGTCTGTAGAGATTGGCTAAAACTTCCCAAACATGAGGGAACCTTGCCGGTTAAGTTGTTAAATGATAAATCAAGACGCATAAGAGATTTCAAATTGCATATCAATGGGGATAGTTTTCCTACCAACGAGCTGTTGGAAACAAATAAGCCACGAAGACTTGTTTTTCCCCACATCCAACTGGGGAATGAATTGACATTATTATTTGACATGTAAAGATATGACAGCTCAGTCAAGTTCCGGAGAAAATTCGGAAACTCATTCAAATTGCATGAATCCAAACCTAAAACTTGAATTCGAGAAAGGCTTACATTGGATGGATTTTTTCCACTAATTAATGAGAAGTTATTGCATGAGAAACTAACAAAAATTAGCATTTTGAGCTTTAAAAACTTGTCAAGCTCTAATTCTCCCTCTAACAAATTATAGAACAAACAGAGACTTTCAAGGTTCTCAAGTTGGAAGAGAGAGTTTGGAATCTCTCCCTGAAGATTATTGCCTGTAAGATCCATGTAAGCCAAATCAGTTAGATTCATTATCCAAGATGGAATTTTCCCAGTCAAATTGCTGTGAGGTAGGGATAACACAGATAGCTGGGTGAGATTTGCAAAACAAAATGGAATATCGTTCCCAATATGTATAAAGTCTAGGCGCAAATAATTTATTCCTGACAGCTTACAAATCCATGAGATGGTGTCAGTAGTAAATTCATTAAAACCAACACTCAGGGCGTGTAATTTGGTTAGATTAACCAAGAATGAAGAAAGATGGCCCATGAAGTTGTTGTGGCTAATATCTAGACACGTAAGCTGAGTGAGGTTTCCAAATGTAGAAGGATGGCCCTTGAAGTTGTTCTATCCAATATCTAGATGTGTAAGCTGAGTGAGGTTTCCAAACGAAGGAGAAATAGACCCTGAAAAATTGCATTGTGAAATTGATAACCAATGCAAAGACTTTAGATTTCCAATTGATGCTGGTAGTGTACCATAGAAACTTGTGTCATAGAGTCGTAACCCCTTAATTTGTGCACTTGAATCAAAATCAGGAAATTTACCAGTGAGGTTTTGGTTATTTCCCAAATCCAGATATCTCAAGTTTGGAAGATGGAATATTCCAGCTGGAAATTCCCCATATAGATCACAGTGGTAAAGATAGAGTTGTTGCAAAGATGTAGCATTTGTGAATACATCAGGTACAATCAATGAAATGGTCACATAATCAAGACGAAGAATTTCAAGATTGGTTGAGTTTTGAATTAAGCTTCTTAGATTGGATGTTTTGAAACTCAAAAGATTGATTGGAGCTGCATAATAAAATGCACTACATAGATCAAGAGACAGTAAATTGGACAAATGTGAAATTTGTTGAGGGATTTCACCAAAAAATTTGGCTTCAGAAAGGTTCAGATATCTTAACTGCAAAAGCTCACCAATCCTAGATGGGATTTGAGAGTAATTGAAGTGATTATCAGCAAGATCAAGCCTTTGAAGGTGTTTGAGGTGAAAGAGACTGCTGTTAGCATCCATTGTACCATAGATTTGGCTGCTACTAAGATCAATGCCAATGACATGACCTGTGTGGTCATCGCATTGAATGCCATCCCATGAGCAGCAATCTGTGGTTGCATTCCAAGATGCTATTTTAGGATAACTGAAAGGATAATAAGAAGCAGACTTACTAATAACAAACCTTTCCTTAAATTGCAATAAGGCATAGCTTTCATCTTCATGGCATCTTGTTGGAGGAACAAAAAGAAGACAATCAGTAACTGTGAATGAAAACAGTGATGAAAGCAAGAGAAAGTTGAGAAACTGTATTGACAGAGCAAAAGACCACCGGAACCCCATTGTATCTTTTAATAATTTATAAGCTCAAATGTTCACATAAAAAGTGAGATGGACTAGGTGCTTTTTATACTCAATTAATCGGCTGTTTATGCAAAAATATCAAACAACGTGCATTGACTGTTATTAAAATTGAAAATGTTTTTTAGTTATAAAAATAATAATCAGAAACAATGTCGTGCATTTTGGGTAAGAAAACTGTGTGTGCCGGCCTATTTCCGTTGTTTGCCTTAATCGTTAGGCTAACTTGATCACCTCCATCCAAAATGTTTTCCCGTTAAATTCAAGTTTCTGATTTGTCTGTTTATTCCCATTATCACCTCCAATCCAAAAAGTTTTCCCGTTAAATTCAAGGCCCTGCGATTTTGAGTTGTCCTTATTCACTTTATCCGTGCTATATAATTACAAAGAATTAATAACGAAGTTTCAAAAGGTCTCACACGTGATAAAATTGTTGTTATATGTTGATTCAGTCAGTTACATATAACGTGTATATGGTTCTTCAAAATTTATATATTATAAATGAATAAACAGATAGATATGGCCTCTTTATTAATTTAATGTCTAAGATTATACAAGGTCTATTTGAAGTCTTATCATAGTGAGATTTTCTCACTATCATCATCCAATAACTTTTGTCCACCGTAAGGTTTTGGATTGTTTATATCTTTGTTTACTTGTCTCTAGTACGTCAATTAGACCCCAACATCGCGGCTAGAATCGCGGTGGAAAAATGTTGAAAAGAACAAAAATGAAATTTAATTTTTGTTGTTGTGTGAATTTTAATAGAAAAAATCGATCAAACTAACGATTTCAAAATGATGATCAAACGATTTGTTCTTTCACTAAGGATTACCAAACTATTCGAGGAAGTGTTTGGTGTAGGTGAAACAAGAATTTGAATTCGAAAATGGCTGAAGATAAGGAAAAACAATAAAGAAAACAGTAAAAAAAAACTTAAAATAACACAAGAAAAAGGAAATTGGTTTGAATTTTGAGTTGAAGGTCCTCCTTCTGTTACATTTCCTAATATTTATAGATAAATATATCTATATAATATCTGATAAGATTTAATAGAATCTTTAATAACTATCGAATCTAAACCTCATCAGCTAAAGCCCATGATCCGTATTTTTCGGCCCCTATTAGGGATGGCAACGGGGCTGGTCCAGGACGAGTTTGGCTCTCCCCGTCCCCATCCTGGCAAAATTAGGTGGGGTGGGTATGAGTTTGGGTATAAAAGATGTGGGTTTAAAATTTTATATCCATTCCTGTCGGATTTTTTCGAGTTCGGGTATACCTGTGGGTAACTCGCTACACTATTTTTTATAATTTTAATTTACTTATTTATTTTTAAATAAATGATATATTAAGTTATTATTTATATTTTAATTCAAACAATATATAAAAAAATAAATAACAAAGAAATTAAAGGCAAATACTTAATAATTAAACTATATTTTTAGTTAATTGTATAATTTTAAGTTTGTTATTTAACTATTATTATAATTTAAATTATTTAACTATTAAGCTAATGAATTTATATTTTTAAAAATTATGACAAAAAAATCTTTAATATATATTATGTATATATATGTTGTGACAAAAATTAAAAAAAAAATGTAACGGTGACGAGTACAGGTACGGGTATAGTTTGAAACCCATCCCCTTTTAAAAAATTCGGATAATACCTATACCCGTATCCGTATCTGGTCAAAGCGGGTATTTTCCGTCAAAGTTGGGGCGGGTTCGGAATGGTACCCAAGGGTTCAGGGTTATTTGTCATGCCTAGCCCCTATCTCTGCTCAACTTCCTTGTTGACTTGGTCTCCTTATTTTCGTTAACCTCTGTTTAATTAATTAATTATTCTCTCTTCTAATCTAGAAGTGAGATCTACCAAAATTAATAATTTCCAATCAATTTCAACTAATCATGAAGAGTGTTAGTAAGAGAGTGTCAGAGAGAGTATCGCTACATTCCTCTAGTTTTAATTAATCAAACAACTTCCAAAAATAACAACAGTGGGCTTTTGAACCCACTTAAGCCCAATCGGCAACCAATTAGATTTCCTCCAATCAAAATCGGCTTCAGTTACCGATAACCGATATTTTGGTTACCAACAATTTTATAATTATATGTTTTGGAGTTGTCATCAAAGTTTCTTAAATTAGGAAAAAATTAGAAATTTTTTTATAGAAAAAATAGACTATGAAATGAAGTTAGATTCAAGAGTCATATATGCATATAGATATAGAAGGATAAAAACTTAATCTCACGACAGTCTTATTACATCCACATAAAAAATGGTTGTCTTGTAATTAATTGTGTAATTATTAATAATTTTAAAATACATTATTCTCTTTTATTATACATATTGTGAATGGAATACAATTAGAATATTCTCTTTTTATTTTGTGACATATTTCAAAAGATTACAAAAATTGATTATTATTAGAAGAAATTTTATGCTATTATTGAATTCAAGAAGAACATTAAATTATTATTTAAATTTTCAAGTGACAATGTAAATATTATTATTTTATATATATAGTTGGTATTTAGTTTCTTTTATTATTTGTAAAACGGTGGACATATATAATTATGAATTCACTTAATTAAACTTAATGCATTTTGCTGCTAGCGCAGTTGCCTTAGGAAAATTTCTTATTACATTTGTCATTATGTTTTTAATTGGAGTGGTTGGAAATGAATGTTTATTTATGCACAATTATACATTTAAGATATTTTCACATTTTAATCTTAGTGTTGATTTTTTATTTATCTTAATTAAAAACAGTGATGTGCTTTTATTATTTGAACCCTGGACGATTGTTGACGCCGTTCCTCCTGCTTTCTGGATACATATTCGTCTAAAGTTGTTTGCCACAAATCTCAGAGACAGTGGTAGAGTTTGATAAAAAAAGTTTGGATGGGCCAAAATAATTTAGATTATAATTTATAAATTATAGATAAATAATTTTGATATTATTTTTATAGGTGATTTCAATGCAGTTATTAGCTAGTGCATTTGAAAAACAAGGTGGGCATCTTCCCTCTCAGGTTTCAAGCGGTGAATTTAGAGCATGGACTGGCAGTTGTGTTCTGCCTCACCTGCCCATGTCAGGTGCACAATTCACTTGGTCTAAGAGCATCTTTAGTGGTAGAACTCATTTTGGGTTCTTAAACTATTTTTTGTGAGTCCCATAGTGTCACATAGGATACAAGAACTCATCTCATTTTTTGCTCCAATGATAGAACTTACTTTGGGTTCTTAACTTGCTTTTTGTAGGTTTCACATTGGACCCCACATTCTTAATAGTTTTATTTAAAAATATTTTTAAATTTAAATTTAAATAATTATTTATATAAATTTTAACTATGAAACAAAAATTAAAAAGTAATATAAAAAATATTAATAATTTAAAATTTTTATTTGTGACTAAATATTAAATTGATGAGAAATACATAACATTGATGATTAAAAAAAATGCATAACATTGAGATTAAGAAAGAAAAATTAAATTTCATTATTCTCGTGACCGAAACGTTCCCAAATATGTTCCACTAAGTCTGTTTAAAGTTGTTGATGAATTTGTCTTGTGTGTATATAGCGTCTATTTTTCAGGTATTCCTCTTGTTTTAGTCATAATTATTATTTTTTTAATACTTGGAACGGGTTCTTAGGAGTTCTTGCAGAAGAACCGTTCTTACACCCAGGCAGCCACGTCAACCCGCTCCAATGGTAAGAACCGGTGGAACGGTTCTTACGATACAAGAACCAGGTACAAGAACATCATTGGAGATGGTCTAATGGTCGTCAACATTCCTCACATATTAAAATGCGTCTTGAATTGTGGCAATCTATTTCGTATTGTACTCTCAGCAGGGACAATTCACATTTCTCCTTTCAAATCCCATAAGATGTGGTCAGATCAACCTGGCTGCAGACGAGTTGTTGCGAAGGTGGTGGCAAAGACCGGTTGTTGGGTGCCCTATGCATGTGTTAACTCAGAAGCTAAAAGCGCTAATGCTTGAGTTGAAGTCGTGGAATAATTAGTTGGTGTTTGGTGATGTTCACCTTTGGGTGAAAAACACCATGGCTGCTGTTCATGTTATCCAACAAATTGGACACCACGGAAAGGACAATTATGAGCTTGAACTGGTGGCGCAATTAGAGCTTCAACAAGCTCTTAGTTATCAAGAGACATTTTGGCGGGAAAATCCAGGCTCAACTGACATTGTTTGGGCATGCTACGAAACAAATGTCTACACTTCGTCAAGGAGATGTAATATTCGATAAACATAAACAAGAGGATCTTGAGCGCATTGTGTTGAATTGTTTTTTTTATCTTTATGTGTCTGACAATGCTTGCGTGGCAAATGACCTCATTGCAAAGACCATACCAAACATGGTCTCTAGTTCAGACAACGTGTTTCTCACAAACGTCTCCACTTTGGAGGAGGTTCGGTTAGCGGTCTTTAGTATGAACAGTGATGGCATCGCTGGGCTAGATGGATTTGGTGGGAGCTTTTTTTTAAAAAAATACGTACTGGGATATTGTGGTTGTGGACGTCTTCAATTCAGTTTCCCAATTTTCCTCTCAAGGGTGGTTACTCCCTAACATGAATTCTAATGCAATTGCCTTCATTCTTAAAGTGTCAGGATTTGATTCCATTGAGAACTTTCATCCTATAACGTTGGCCAACTTTCAATTCAAGGTAATTACCAAAGTTATGGCAGACAAATTTGCTTTAATCATCTCGAAGGAGAAGCAGGGATTTATTAAGTTGCTTCCCAGTGCTCAAGTTTTGGCTTCTGCATAAATTGAGCTAGGATGTGAACACAATAAGATAACTCAGGATGGGTAATAGTCAAATAAATGAGACATCCAATAAGACGTATATATTTAGTTGGATTTTTTAGATCCTTTCCTGCAACAAGAGCTAAGTGATGATTTTGTTCAATAGGCACAGGTGTGGGCTTTGCTCCAAGAAACCCACAATGTGATATGAGATCTAAGGCATACTTTCACTGTGAGAGGAAAAATACCAGTGGCATTTCGTGCCACTTCACTTTCGAGAAAATACTTCAATTTTCCAAGGTCTTTCATTTGAAAGCAACGACCAAGATAGTCCTTGAATCTTTGGATAACATCACCATAATTTCCAAAGATGACTATCATCAACATAAACCAAGACATTTAGTTCCACACCATGAACATGAAGTGTGAATAGGGAATAATCAGAGTATGACTGTTGGAAAACCATAAGCTTTCAAAGCATCAGATAATTTAGCAAACCAACACCTAGGGGCTTGTTTTAAGCCATATAAAGATTTGCGGAGTCGACACACCTTACTAGGCAATAGAGGCTCAAACCTAGATGGCAGTTTCATATAATCTTCTTCCTCCAAGTCTCCATGTAAGAAAGCATTGTGAACATCCAATTGATGTAATTCAAAATTCTTGGCAGCTGCAATAGCCAAAAAGGTCCAAACTATCAACATCTTTGCTATGGGAGCAAATGTCTCATTATAGTCAATGCCTTCGACTTGTCTATTTCCATGAATTACCAATCGTGCCTCATGACGCTCAATAGACCCATCTGAATTATATTTGATCTTATAGATCCATTTGTATCCTACAGCTCTTTTACCCTACGACAAGTCTTCTATTGTCCATGTACCATTATCCTCCAAAGCTCAAATCTCTTACTTCATGGCATCCCTCCATTTTATATCTTTGATGACCTCCGCAAACAAGCTTGGCTCATATTCTGCAGTGATATATAGTTTTCAAAAACCCATGGTGTTGTACAGAAAAATTATCACACTTAACAAAATGTGCAATAGGATAACGTGGACCTGAGGATTTTGAATGGAGAGACAAACTAGCCGAGGGGCTTATAATGAAAGTGTGGCTAACAAAATCACGAAGGAGTGAAGAAGACTTCTTGACTCTATGTCCTCGACAAAGGAGTTCATTAGTTTGAGTGTCAACATTCACGGCTTGTTCAATGTCCTTTATACTCTCATTTTGTTGCTGCGTAGTATGTGCTTCTCCAAGACCTCCAATTTCCCTAATTTCATTTCCCAATGGTATATTTGAAGCACTCAAGTCACCACCACTCACCACCATTTGCATTTCATTCCCTTCATTATCATCATTTGAATTGGGTTACCACTCTCATCCATCTATTTGTTTTTTTACTCTTCTCACTAATATCAGAAAAAGGGAAAACATTCTCCATAAATTTTACATTCTGAGAAACAAAGTATTCTTCACTTTCAATATCGTACACTACTTCCCACCCTTTTTTTCCTATAGGGCTATCGTACAAAAAATATCTCCTCTTATATTTTCACTGAGAGCATAACATAAACATCCAGCATAACATAAACATCCAAATATTCGAATATGTTTGTAGGAGGGTTTAGAACCAAACAACAATTCATAAGGTGTTTTCCCATCAAGAAGAACAAAAAGTGTTATATTAATTAGGTGTACAGCAGTAAGAATACACTCTCCCTAAAATTGGTCTGAAAGCTTAATGCCCTCGCCACATTCAGAATATGACGATGTTTTCTCTCAACCTTTCCATTCTGCTGAGGTGTGTAATGAATTAAGGTTTAATGAAGAATGTCTTTTTCTTGAAAATAAATTTTTAAACTTTGAAATTCTATACCATTATCACTCCTTATAACTTTAATTTGTTTGTTAAATTGCCTTTAGATCAAGGAAAAGAAATTTTTAATGATATGAGGAACTTCATCTTTTGTTTTCAACAAGTATACCAACATTGCACGTGAATGATCCTTCACTATAGTCAAGAAATATATAGGACCAGAAGAAGTAGGTGTCCTATATGCTCCCCACAAATCACAATGAATTAAATCAAAACAATTCTTTGCATTAATCTTAATTAACAAAAATTTCTCTTTTGATTGCTTGGCCCTAAAACAGATTTCACAAGTTTCAAGGCTACTAATCGTTTATGTATCCATAACATCATGAAGCATACCAAAAATTCTAGGTGTTGGGTGTCCTATTCTTTTATGCCATAACTCGCAAGATCCAACGCCACTTGCTTTGTAAGCACGAACCAGTGTGACCACACTAAGAAAATAAAGCCCCTCAGTTTGTTCACCAGCTCCAATCGACATCCTCAAATTGCGATCCTATATAATGCACACTTTGTTAGTAAAGTGAATAACGTAATCATCATCATGCAACAATTGGGAGACTGAAATCAGGCAATTTAAATTAGGAACAAAAATAACATGCTTAAGTATAAGTTGGTCTCCAATAATGACTGTTCCCTCTTTCGTTGCATATGCCTTTGTGCCATTAGGCATGCCGACAATACAATGAGGCTCTATATCTTGAACATCTGTCATGTACGTAAAAATGCCGGTCATGTGATGTGAAGCACTTGTGTCGAGGAGAAATCTATTTCTTCGACTGTGACCCACTTTCATTATTAATCTCTTTTGTCATATTAAAAATAAAAAGTTTTCAGAGTTTAACTCTGATACCATAAAGAAACTGAACGAGCCAAAAGTATTTTCCATTGGCTCTGAGAGCAGCAATATGTACATGGAAACAAATCTCAACAAAATATCAAAAACCAGGAAACTATACAAAACCCAAATCCTAAAAAGGATCAAAATCCTAAAAACAGGAAACTATACAAAATCATGAGAAAAAACTATCTAAACAAATATGTACACAAACTCATTTAATGTCCCAATATTCTAATGTATCCTCTGTTAAGGTTTGCGAATAATTTTCCAAGAAATACAATTTAACCCCCTTCTTGTATTTTCTTGTTTTCTACAACAATAATAATAATAATAATAATAATAATAATAATAATAATAATAATAATAATAATAATAATAACAATTATTATTATTATTATTATTATTTGAGAAATACTTAACACAGGTATTTAGAAATTAAAAGTGATGGCGACAACATAATCTATTCTAAATCAGCATGTCACCATTTTTTGTGTGCATAAGGTTTATTTGATAAGAAACCAATGAAAAAAAGTAAGACTAAATAAAATTGGTTGAACCGAATAATTTTGTTATGAAATGCAGTTTAGTAAGTAAAAAAATTAATTAAACATATAATTTTGTTTACATGTCTTCCAATTTAAGATATGACAATTTACTATGTGTTTGTATTTAATACAAGTTTAGTTGTAGTTCAATTCAATTTATTTTTTTTATTCTTAGACTTTCCTAATGTAAAAAATACTTAGAACATGTCTGTTTTCCTTTTCACTTTTTAGATTTAAAAATTAGTATCTAAATAAATTCACACTACTTAACAATTTTTTGATTCATACACTACTTAACAATTGATATTTCATCTAAAATTATTTTTTTAATAAGTGCATTACATAGAATAAATATTTATCTTGTATGATTATTAAACATTATAATAAATAAATAATTCTGAATATGTAAATTATATTATAATTAAAATTTACAATAAATAAATATTTTTGAACATATAAATTATAATTTAGATTTATGATGAATAATTTATGTTGTATTATAATATGATTTTTAATTATTGATAATTTTTCAAAAAATATTAAATTTTAATTTAAAATTAAAGATATTAAAAATAATAAATTGAAATAAATTAGAGATTAAGAAAGATTTTTAAAAAGGTTCTTGTTAAGTTAAATAAAAATTACTAAAAATGTTCTTGTTAAAAATGATAACTAAAAATATTTTTGATGAAGATAATTATTACTATCTCTAGTCCTATGTATAAGAAACAAATTGTGTTTTTTTTCTCCCTAATTATAAAAAACATTGAATATAGTTAAATTTAACTCTATTTGATAGACATTCACTCATTGAATTATGAGTACTGACATTAAATATGACCATTGTAACATTTAAACTTAAGATCATTTTTGGAATAATATTTAAATTTATGGTAGTATTAATTAAAAATAACTCTTTTAATCACTTTCTTTGATTATGATGATTTATCCTATGGGACGTTTGTTTTACTAACTTGATTATATATTTGAGAATAATATTCTTGAAAATACTATTATTAGAAATGCTATTCTCATAAAAAAAAAATGTTTGGTAAATACTTCAGTTCTCTGTCCACATTATCTTTTTCTATTTTGTAGTGTTTTACAGTTCTAATTTAATAGTGTTACTGTAAGGCATTTAAAGTGATATTATATGTGATGAGACATTGTACTGATTTTGCAGAGATTTATTAATGATTTCAAAAGATAAAACAATTTTTGAAAATATAATTTTTCAAGACTGGTATTCTAATATTCTTGTACTTGGATTTCCAATCTAGTTTGTGTCAAAATCCATAGACTTTTTGACCTTTATTAGTTAGTAGTTACATGTCAAGTTCTTCAGAACTCATAACTCATAACTCATAACTCATAAGTCCATTCGCCTTTGTGGTTGGCGCGTGTTTTGGAACTCTAACTCAGTAGTCAATTCACATTCTCTCTCTCTCTCGTTTACTTTCTGACCACGTCTTCTTCGTCTTCTTCTTTTTCTTCCAAATACATTTTTACGCATTGTCTCAGTTTCTTTTTCTCCTTCTCACCTGTTATCACTTATCACGTTCTGTTGCAGTCTTTGTTGTTTGAAATGTATGGAGGGGTTCCCGTTGCTTGGAGGACGCGTAGCAAGCGGGGAAGGGTTGTTGGGAGTGGTTTAATAATGGGTCAGAAGAAGAAAAGGGTGAATGACCATGAAGTGATTGTCTTGGAAGATGGTGAAGTTGCAAGTTTGAAAATTGAACCTGGGTCTGCTGCTTCATCTTCATCATCATCTGGTGCTCGTGCTTTGAAGGGTGAAAGGGTATCTGCACGTGGTTTTGAGCGTTTGGGAGGGCATGCAGGTGACCCTATTGAAATCGGTGACAGTGATGGTGAAGAGGGGTTGAGGGATTCTGAGAAGAAGAGGTTTCTGATTGAAGAGGAAAGGAAGAGTGAGGAGGGTAAAGGGTGTTTTGTGTTTGTTGATAAAGTTGAGAACTTTGGCAATGATGACTATGGCTGTGTACCTGAAAAGCCGATTGTATTGACGGTTGATTCAGATGGGGATAGAGGGATTGAGAAGGAACATGGCGTGGCTGAGAGTGGCTCAAATGATGATGGATATGATTCTATCTTGTCTTTAACGGAGAGTGATGATGGTGTGACTAGTGATGAAGATTTTGAGGTTGATGATGATGGGGCTGAGAGTGATTACTACTCGAGGAGCGAGGACAGTGATTCTTCTTCTTATGATGATGAGAGGGGGGGATACAGCAGGATGGTGAAGGAGAGGGTGAGAAAGGTGGAGAGTGAAACTGAAAGCAGTGGAGTTTGCAAAAGAAAAGGTGGAAGGAAAGATAATGAGCAGGTAGAGGAGGAAGAGCAATGGATTGGTGCTGATTGTGCTAGTGTGACCTCTAGTAAATCTGAGACTTATAAGGAGGAAGCAAGGAATGCGGCACAGAAACATGAAGCAAAGAGGGTGGAAAGTGTCAATGCTGATGCAGAAGTATTTGGTGAACACTGGGAAAGTCCAGGTTGCCCTCTGCATTCTGAAGCTGAAGCACTAGAGCATAGGAAGAAAAGAGATAGAGCGCCGCTGCAGAAAAAGACAGAAGATTCAACTGTGGTCAAGAAGAGTGAGAAATATAATAATGTCGTTGCCAATGACTGTGTGATTCTTGATGACCATGAAGGAGAAGAGCATACAGGCAGGAAGAGTGTTTCCCTTTTGCCAAAAAGCCAAGAGAAGACAGGAGATTCGGCTAAAGTTGTAATAAAAAAAGACAGGAAGGGCAGAGAGCATAAATATGGGTTTAATAGCAATAAATGCGAGAAGGTGAGGGTGGTGGGTGATGAAACTGGTGAAAAAGATGAGCTGTATGAAGTCCTAAGGATGCCATCTAGAATAAAAAATCGATGTTTTAAATTTTTTACCGAATGCTTTTGGGGCAAGAATGATTCTGTTAAAGATGATGATTCTGTTAAAGATGATTCAAATCAGTTGGAAGTAAAGGATGATGATGTTGATCAGGGTCAGACTCAGCTATTAGCTTCTAGGGAGACAGTCCCTTTGAATTGGAACTCTATGAAGAAAGAATCTTTTGAAAAATCAGAGTTTGAGAAGGAGTTAGATAACTTGTGGGGTGAAATGGATATGCTGCTTCGAGTTGAAGAAATTGGGTCTCAGGTAAATCTCTTTTTACTAGCTGAATGGCCGAAGAAAAATATATAAATGTAATATAGTTTCAGTTAGTCATTAGATGTTAAGAACACTTGAATTTTAATTTTGTATTTTTACACGCATATGTGAGTGACACAGTGCTTAAGAAGGATACTAGTGGTAGGGTGGTAGCATGTGATTTTGAATATTTGAGCTCTGTTTTGAACTCTTCATGAATGGATAGATGTTCAAACAAATTGTTATTTACATGAGAGGAGAAATCATTAACCCACTTTGTATGTTATAATCTGCAGATTGATAATATAGGGACAAATGAAGCAAGAGAAAATGAAGAAAATCCATCATCGCAGTGCAAGCATGACACTATTTTTAATGAGGAGATTGGGATATACTGCAGATGGTGTGGTTGGATTGCCACTGAAATCAAATATATCACGCCACCATTTGTAAGCACGGTTTGAATTTGATGATGGTTTATAGAAAACTAATTTCCTTAAGTTTAGGATGTTAAGTAGACTTTGTTATTGCCACTTTTAGTCCTAGTATCTTTTCATCTATGAACTTAGGCAAAAAGGCTGATATGTTTTATTATCTATTGAACTATGTTGCTCACTATTGTTATTTTTCTTATTTAAAAAACATAGTACATTACTTCCTGCGAGAACCATAGAGCTTAAATAATTTTTTGCTAATTTATGGTTGTTCTGACTTGATTGTCATGCTTAATGAAATAGGTTGGTGGGAAGTACTGATGTATCTGTCCTTGTTTGCGTTGTGCATAATACAGGTGGATTATGAAAGATCCGGTAGAGAGGTGTTATCTGGTGGAGGGAAAACCTCACAATTTGATGGGGCTCTGTTTAATGATTCTGGTGATGACTCAGAGGCAGTTTGGTCTCACAATGAAGGCACAGTTTGGGATCTTATTCCTGATATAAAACAAAGCTTGTATCCTCACCAACAAGAAGGGTTTGAGTTTATTTGGACAAATTTGGCAGGAACCACTGACCTTGCCAAGTTGAAGAGGGTTGACCCGCATAGTGAAGGTGGGTGTATTATTTCTCATGCTCCCGGAACTGGAAAGACGAGGTTGACCATGGTGTTTCTTCAGACATATTTGCAATTGTTTCCAAAGTGTCTACCTATTATCATTGCTCCTGCCAACATATTGCTTACTTGGGAAGATGAGTTAAGCAAGTGGAACATAGGAATTCCATTCCATAACTTGAACAATGCTGAATTATCCGGAAGAGAGCAAGACATTAATGAAGTTGACTGGTCTGGCAATCAAAGGCAGAATAAGGATGCCATCCGAATGGTGAAGCTGTGTTCATGGTACAAAGAGAAGAGCATTCTGTTAATCAGCTACCATTTGTATGAGAGGCTAGCCAGGGGGATGTCTGAAGGTGATGGGGAAAAAGAGAAGAAAAATAGAAAGATGAAAAAAGAGAAGAAACGTGCAAGGACTCGCAAGTACATTGAGACTGCAATGGGAAAGGTTTTGCGTGACTATCCTGGTTTGCTAATTCTTGATGAAGGTCACACACCACGGAATCAGCGTAGCTATATTTGGAAGGTTCTTTCTGAAAGTAAATCTCAGAAGCGAATCCTTCTTTCAGGGACTCCTTTCCAGAACAATTTTCTGGAACTCTACAATATTTTGTCCTTGATGAAACCATCCTTTCCTGACAGCATACCACAAGAACTCAAGAAGTTTTGCCAAAGTAGACTAATGCAGGAAAGGAAAGCTTCAAAAGATGCGAGCTGGGAACCTGTTTCTTCAGCTGATGAGAAAATAAACCAGCTAAAATTGCTGATGAATCCCTTTGTTCATGTTCACAAAGGTAGCATTCTTCAGAAGAACCTTCCTGGGTTGAGAGATTGTGTGCTGGTTTTGAAGCCAGACAGTTTGCAGCAAGAAACTCTGGACAGCATTGATTGTTCTCAAAACGTACTGAACTTTGAACACAAGTTGGCCTTGGTGTCAGTCCATCCATCTCTTTTCCTAAACTGCCCTCTGTCAAAAAAAGAAGAATCTGTTGTTGACAAGGATCGGTTGGAAAAGCTTAGATTGGACCCTTATGGAGGGGTCAAAACCAAATTTTTGTTGGAGCTTGTGAGACTCTGTGATGCAGTTAATGAGAAAGTTCTTGTTTTCAGCCAATTTATTGATACCTTGTGCCTAATCAAGGACCAACTCGAGTCTGTCTTTAAGTGGTCTGTGGGGACTGAAGTGTTGTATATGTATGGCAGGCTAGACCAAAAGCAAAAACAGTCCCTCATTCATAGTTTCAATGATACAAATAGCCAAGCAAAGGTGTTGCTTGCTTCTATAAAAGCATCTTCTGAAGGCATTAACTTAATTGGGGCTTCAAGGGTGGTGCTTCTCGATGTTGTTTGGAATCCCTCAGTGGAAAGGCAAGCTATTTCCCGAGCATATAGACTTGGACAAAAGAGGGTTGTTTTCACTTATCATCTTCTTGCACAGGGCACCCCCGAATGCACCAAATATTCTAAACAAGCAGAAAAGGACCGGTTATCTGAACTGGTTTTCTCTAATAAAAATGCTAAAAGTGATAAGCTCAACAGTTGTGGAGTAGTGCTTGAGGATGCAGTTCTTGATCTCATGGTTCAGCATGAAAAACTTGAGGATATGTTTGGTGAACTTCTGGTTCAACCGAAGGAGAGAGATTTGGAAACTTTGGGCCCTTGATGCTTTGATTAGTGGAATTTTGTAAAGTTATATCTGATTGAATCATATTTTTTGTTTGACAGTAAAATGTGAGCAACACCTACTGCTAATGGTTGAATACTGAAGTTCATTATTGGCTCCATTGTTTGATCATGCCTGTGCCGTTATGTTTGTTGGACAATTTATTTCTAGAATTTTTTAGTGTGATACCTGAATTTTTTATTTTTTGTTCTCAGACTTGCCTATATAAACCAGATAACTGTTGAAACAACACTGGACAGTCAGCACCGTAAATGCAATTGTAAACCCAATTTATGGATTTTGAACAAGGTTTGGTCCAACTAGAATGGTCACACTTTGTTGCTACTGTAGCTTGAATATGTTTACATAGACTTAATAACCGTAGATAATAAAATCGTTTATGTAGATGACACAACTGTTTATGTAGCAGGAAGTTATCTTTAGGATTGTTTAAGAAGGAAATGTTGTTTGTTTCTCATCCACCTTCTATGTTAGTTGCTTGCAGCATGTGGCTTGAGATACACAATCAAAGAAGTAACTATCCTTATTAATCATGTAAGGTGGAGAAAGGAAATTGAAAACAAGGCTCATCTCCATATCAGAAGCAATAATTCAATGACTTGTAAATTGAATATGGACAGCACTGAAGCTATATTTTTGCCTTAGCTGGCTCAGCAAACAGAGAATTCCTGAGTTAAAGTTGAGTATCAAAAGCATTGGAGGTTAGAGAATATTTTTGACTGTTGTGTGGATAGTATAGATTTGACATTCTCATAAAATTTTCCTTTTCTTGAATTTAGGATGATCAGGAAATCTGTTTAAGGTTAGGCCAGAAATTCTTGATGGAATCTTTGTAAGCTTCTCAGATATTGCAAAATTCAAGATATTTCTGTATTTGGCTACTTTGTAATAAATGAGTTGAGTTATAGTTGTTATTATTATTATTATTTTTTTGCCTATTCTGAACCTACACGCAGCATGTGTCTATTAATTTTAACGTGTGTTTTGTTACAAGGCAAGTCATTTTTATTTGGATATTCATTATTATTTTTACTATTTTGGTGAGATCTTTTTTATTAATTGTTTTAAGTTCCTTGTTACTAATTTTGTTTCTACAGGACAAGATAGAACAAATATATGAGATGCAACATGGTTAGGTTAGGTGAGCTCTCTCTTACATCTTGAATTTTCCGCGTAATGCAGGGATTATCTGTATTCAATATCACAAAAGATCAAAATTATACTTAATAAATAAATATTTAAAATATATTTTATGTAGCAGTTTCAAAATTAAAAATATTTTTATTAACATTATTTTATTGTAAAAAAAATTGATTTAAATATATTGTAATCTTATAAAATATACTATAGAGACTCGTTTTTATAAATTTAATGATTTTATGACATTTTTTTTACAGCGTATTACTCATTTTTGTAAGATGTAACCATTAACTTTTATATTATAAGTCTAAAATCCACATGAATACATTTTCCATTTGTATTCTTGTTCTCTTTTTTTTTTTTTTGAAGGATATTCTTGTTGTCTTATTACATGTGACTTTATCCTTCAATTTCAAAATGAAATATTCTAAACAAATTGAATGTGACAAAACCATCAATGAACAAACAAATCAACATTAAACAAGAGACTCATCCAAATTGAGAGATTAAACAAGCAAATCAACGATTAAATAAAACTTGGATTGAGAGAAGAAGAAAGACTAAGAAACTAGAAATGTTAAGAAAACCTCGTACAAAACTTAGATCCACAATAGTCATAGTATATAGAACTAAAGAAAGCAGATCCACAAACAAAAAATCGAATTAAAAAGTAGAGAAAAACCCGCAAGATATCGAATGATGAAATGAAACAGAATGAAAAAATCACACTGCAAGGGTGAAGATGGAGATGAAGCTACAAGTAAATCGATGACAGAGGATGCACAATAAAGTCAGGATTGTCAGGTGAGAGAAGAGCAACCGAAGAATCTACAAAATTTCAAGCGTGTAGGTGTAATTTTAAATCCCTCATTTTAGTTAAACACAATCCATGAAAAATTCCAAGAATTTTAATTTTTTTTTTTTGGTAAGAATATCCAAACAAGATATTTTAACGTGTAGTATTTTTTTAAATCCCGTAAAAAATTACTTTCCACGCTCAAAATACATTATCCAGATCATGCTTCCTTTAATGGTTCAATACGGTATTAAAAGTGTGTGAGCTTATTTCCTAGGTTATTGAATTATGTTTAGTAGGATATCACAATAAGTGTCATCTATTTCTCCATGCTGCTGAAATTTGGAAAAACTTGCGAGAGATTCTAACAATACAATGCCCCCCATAGTATTTCAATCGAGAAATGAGGTTTTGAATTGTACCCAATGTCCACTCACAGTGAATCAGTACTTCACCGAGAGTCAAGACTATTTAGGAAGAATTGAGTGAGTTTCGACTAGTTCACAAGGGGTACTCAAGAATTAGTTGATTACCTTCGCAACAAATATGTTTCAACTTTCTTGTGGGGCCGAATGATAAGTTCACTCACATTTGGGGTCAGATCTTATTCATGGATCGACCCTTTCCCCTCCATTAATGGTGCTTTCACCGTTATGGTTCAAGATGAGAAACAAAATGAGATTGGTCACAACAACACACATTTGACACACAACGTGCATATGCTTTGCAATCTGTCCAAGGTGCAAATTTACCCAAGTGCTTGGGAGTTAGTGGGAAAAACGAAGAAGCAAAAGTCTGGAGTCAACAACATGGCCCATGAGTAGGACCAGTCATGGGTGGTGTCCGAAGGTGCGACGGTACAATATCCACGATTAAAAGGGATCCAGAAAAATTTAAAAAATTATATGATCGTGTAATAATTTTTTCTATATTATTTTATGTTATTTTTTATAACTAAATTAAAATTATTATTTTATTTCACGTCTTTTTTTTTTGTTCAAACTAATATGTAACATACAATTAAAAAGTATTATCATGTTAGTTGTTAGTTTTTTTTTTTTTTGAGGTATTATCTTTATAAGTTTATATTGAATGAATTTTCAGCTCATTATAACATATCAACATATAATAGATATATGATAATATATTTAAAATATAGTTTTAAAAAAAAAATAACAAACACAAACAAAAACTCAAATTATAAATGAAATAAAACTAAATGTTAGTATATTAATAAAGAATAAAAATATATGTAAACTTTAATATTAAATGATATATTGTTGATGATAGATGATAGCAACCGAACTAGAGCATTTTCTTCTAGAGACAAAATATAAAATTAAATTGTAAATATTAAATTAATATTTTAAAAATATATATGTAAATTAAAATTATAAAAAAATGTGACGGGTTCCTTGAAGGTTTACCCAAATCCAATAAAACCCAATCGGGATGGGGATGGGTTTAAAAAATATAAATTCATCTCTTTTAAACTTGAACCTATCTCACCTTCTGTAGGTAGAGCCGTCAAAATGGGTCGCAACCCGTGGGCCAACTCGGCCTACCACGGGTTTGGGTTGAAAAAATACTTTTTCAGTATCAGGAAAAAAAACTAGCCCAGCCCACTTATGGCCCGCCCCACCGGGTTGAACCTGTGGTGGGTCGAGTTGGCCCTCGAGTTGCCAACTTACTAAAAAAAAAAAACATGCCCTCCCTCACATCACAAGTCTCACCACCACTTAGTGTTGTTTCATTGTGTACTAAAAAAAAAAGGAGGCCCAGCCCACCAAAGGTCTCAACTAACTTAGACACACAAAGGAGACATACAATTTTTATTTTTAAAAAATGATCTTTCTTAATTTTTTTTTTATATTTTAGGTTGCTAACCCGTTTAACCCACCAACCCGTGGTGGGCTGGGTCAGGCCAACATTTTAAAGACTCACCAATAGGTGAGCCGGGTTGGGTTGGTCCACCTATTAAGTGGGCCGAGGTGGCCGGCCGAGCTGACCCGTTTTGACAGCTCTATCTGTAGGGATGAGGATGCAGAGAGTCAAACCTGTCCCCAACTCGTCCTGTTGTCATGCTTACCTTATATATAGATATTTGTGTTATATAATTTTTTGGGAATAAATTGAATGATAGGTGATAACATAAGAGTAAATTGAATTAAAAATGTGATATGTCTTTTTGAGATTTATTAAAGTTATGTTATTCGTCTAATGTAACAAAAGATATAATTTATAATGAAACTATGTGTCTATTTTTTTTTTATATAATATATACTTATATTTTCAAATACTTAGATATAAAAGAGCCCTATTTTTGGTGGGCGATCTGTAAGTACCTCTGTAAGCGCTCAATGAGCCTTGAGGCATGCCCTGGCCTTGGTGAGCCACTGAGACCCAATTCATCTAAACTTTTTGTAACAAAAAAAAAGAGCCTTATTTATAGTTTCAGCCTAGGCTCATAAAATCTCAGGATCGGCCTTGCCCACAGGATTGTTTTAACTTTAAGGGGGCGTTTGGTAGGGGAGAAGTTTTTAGTTTCCTGGAAATCTTAGATTGGAAATCTTAGTTTTCCACGTTTGGTATCAATTTTAAAAATTAACATTCCTGGAAAAGAATGTTTCCCGAGAATGTTTTTAGCTAGGTTTCTCACAAAAACTTTTCCATGAAAGGAGGTGGGAATCTAACTTTCCCGAGTTAATTTTTTTTAAGGCAGTAAAAATATCACGTTACTCTTATTAGATTATTTAATGCAGTAAATAATTAAAGTAACTAGTAAAAATACCACATAACTCTTTGATTCCTAGATAATTTATATAAATATTTCCAAGAATATTTATTGTAACACCCTGTTACATTAGACACAATCCACACTAATATTTGTATTTATTATAAGTAATTATAAAAATGAGGATAATTTTTTTTTAATTTTTTTTACATATTTAGATAAGACGAAATAATAAAGGCATAAATATTATATAAAGAACCATTGCCTTATGAAATTAAACATCAGTTCATGATACATAATTATACATAGAGTTTAACAGATACAGAGAAATCAAGTATTAGTTATTCCTAACCCATACATGTAATATCCTAGTCAGAGCAGTGAACATGTTCTACCCTAACCCAAAACATAAAAGTACATAACACTAGCCTGCTAGTTTCGTATCTTCTAGTGTCTCTTCTTAATCTTTTCAATCTCTGTAATAACCACGTCTACAAGAAACTTGATTGCTAGACTTGATCGTCATCTTCACGTATATATATATATATATATATATATATATATATATATATATATATATATATATATATATATATATATGTATTACTGACAGTATAAACTACCGTCATTTAATAATAGCGGGGAAACCTAATATTTATATAATCATAACGTCCTAACTCCTAACAACTCAAACCTCTAGACGCAGTATGGATCCATACTCCCCGATTGGAAGTGATTGGGAGTACATACGCCTCAACCCTATGGCAAAAACCTTCATCTTTCCTAGATGAACTCAAATTATCTCAATTTAGGACATTCACAGTCCTATATAACTCAGGCGTACTCTCGCACCAATCAATGGAATGTTGAGCAGTTGTTGGGGTTGCCAAGCTTGGTCAGATGAAGTCTCCGACACAAGATGCTCTCCTGGTCTTTAGTTACTTCATCACTCGACACCATACCCCCTAGACTTCTGTCAATGAGTCCCTGCCTTTCACTCCTCAGCTTGCCAGGCTGTGTCTTCCACTATAGGAGACATGCCGCTGCATGTTTCTCTCTTAACAGTACTCACACTAGAGCACTCATAATTCACTTTACTCATCATCATTTGACGTAACATCTCTGTCCCTTAGACAGATAAACATTGTATAACTAGTATACATCACCATTCACTATATCACATCTTATCATATATTAAGTATATAAATATTTATGTAATATCACCAGGCATTTAAGCAAGACAATAGATACTTAATTTTTAACTTTTCTAATCATTAATCTAATAATTAACTAATATTTAACTAATCACTATTAAAATCTTATTTAAAACTTATCAAGTTAAATTTATTTGTTTTATCTTTTTCTAACTTACTATAAGTATTTTTGATACAAGCATGAATAGATTTTTAATATTTAGAAATTCCTTTTTGATGTGGAAGATCAGATTATATCGCAACCATAGAGCATACTTAGAATTTCCATAGACTATGTTCAAAAACTTAGTAGTAAGAAAATCCTTTTTCTGATGTGGAAGATCAGATGAAATTGCAACCACAGAGCATACTTCGGATTTTACTCTACTAATTTTAAAAATTCAGTTTAATACAAAGAAAATAAATTCTCATCATAATCTTACAACATATATATATATATATATATATATATATATATATATATATATATATATATATTCTAAATTTGTTCTATACCATCGTTTCTAGTTAAATCAAAAGTAAGTTGAAGAGATAATTTTTCTAAAATTTCCAGAAAACTTTGAACCATCTAGTAGAGTTTGTTGATTTTATAAAAATAGTAAACGAACTTATTTTGTAATGAAATTTTTATGGTAGATATATAAGACATGTATAAACATCATGATATTTTTATTTTTCCGGAAAACAGTCCAGATTTGTCCCAGTAACTTTAAACAGAATGTAAATTTTTCAGAAACTTCATAACAGGTGGGTCAACTTGTAACTTGAATATATAATTTATTTTAGCATATTTTGTAGTGATTCCAAAAACAAAGTTGTATATTTTTAAGTCTATTTTCATTTAAAACTGGTTTCACACGATTTTGTTAAGTATAACTTTAGATATTCATAAAATAGTGACTGATGTCTGGTTCAAAACGCTGGAACACAGTTATCTACAGCTTTGTTCTGTGTCAGTTTATATTTGTCCCTTTTTATTATAAGAAGATAAACGTGTACTAGAAAGAACAATAAAAAGGAAATTATAACGAAAATTGGGCATGATCTCCTCTAAAAGAGGGACACTTGTAGCAGTTCCAACAACAAAAATTCACAAAAAATTGAAATATAACAGGAAGAGTAAATACAAATTTAAAGTGATGCAGAAAAATAATCAAAGGTAAAACTTATACAATATAAAGTACGAAAATAAGAAAGAGCAACAAGAGAATCAAGGTCTCACTCCCCCCTTATCAAAGAAATGAGTTCGGATTCACCAAGGAGGAGAGGAAGAGGAAATCTTGCTTCAGGATTGCTTCTTGATGATGAAAGATAAATTAGGTGGGGGTGTTGGAGGTTTGAAAAGTGGTGGTGTGAAAAGAAAAATTGAGGAAGAAGAATGAAAGTGGATTGTGCGAACAGAGAATGAGGGAAGAGTTACTATAAATAGGAAAATCTAAGCCAATTTTTTTTTTGACGTGAGTGAGAGTGTAGGTGAAGTAGGCGAAAGGCACGTGAGGGAGGCTAGCTGAAGATCACATGGGAGAGGGTAGCTGGGAACATAAGCTACGTGAGAAAATTTTATGTTTTCTTATACTATCAGTATAAATTTATACGCTTAATTTTTAACTTTTTGATCAAACAGTTTTATTTTTAATTGAAACTTTTTAGTAAACTTAATTTATGTCCATTATTAATTATCATAACTAAAAATTAAATTTTTATAATTATTTTTAAATGATTCACAGTAATTTGGATTTAGATCTATAAATTTTCAAACTTTACTAGAAATTATATTTTTATATGTGTAATTTAAACATGAACTGACTTTGTCAGGTTCCTCAAGTTTTGATATGAATCCTATACAGACTGACCTATCAACAGTCTACTTAGAGCGTTTTTCATGACTCTACTTGTGTTTTTTATTATTGAGTTACTGTTCATAGATACTGTTCACTCCAAAATTGTGTTAGAATTACTTTTTGCACCCATATTTTTACTGTTTGCAGCATTTTTGTTGATTTTGCATAATTGTTTCAATTTGGTTAAAAATTCAACATCTTGGGTATTCACACATATAAAACATATTTAAACATATAAAACATGATTTTTAAGTTCAAATAATTATTTTGTAATCATTTGAGACTTTTCCTCATATATGCCATAAATACAAACAATTATATACTCAATCGTTGTTTTAATAGTTTTCCGGACTTTGGTCCGAAATAATTATTAAAAGTTCACGATTAAGTAGAACAAGAAATTTTGATCACAATAGTATGAATCAATATTAATAAAAAGAAAATAAACAAAATAAAAATGAGGATGTTACATTTATGACCAACCAAACAAATTTTATTCATTCCTGGGAATCATGATTCTCATTATTCATGAATCATGATTTTTATGATTCATGAATCATGATTCCCGGGAATAAAAAAACTTCTCCTCTACCAAATACCCCCTTAAGTTTAACTTTTGTACTTTGTTGAATGTGATTGTTAATTTATTACGTGTTAACAATTTTATTTATCATAGCATCAAGATAAGATCTTATCATGTGCCTCTCTTAGGAAGACACTTTTTCATTAGGGTCTCCTTCTCTCGCTTCCATTGACGATAATGGCATATATTTGGAGCATGTCAAATGTTGGAATAAATAGGGTGTCAAAATAACAGGACTGGCCTGAGGCCTAAAACAAATTTTGAGAGAGACTTTTTTAATAAGAGGCATGTGAATGGGTTTGGCCAGTTAGACAATGAGTTTGTTGGCTCTGGGCTCATCAGGTCAACCCATTGGCACCCAATTGTTGCTCTAGAGAAGCTATAAGAGATGTGGAGGATGATTAAAATATTGAGCAACGATCTCACTGTAAACTCATTTAATGACCAAATTATCATATGCAAACACATTTTATTTCTTAATATTTATTTTGAATTATGTATTAGTGATCTTAGCAATCAAAATATTCATTGTCGATTTGTATAGATTTATATAGGTTTTTTGTTTTTTTATCATTTCATGGGTTTTGGTTCTTATCCTCCCATGTTTTTTTTATTTCTTTTTATCTTCTTTAATATATTTTGGTGTGCTACAAATGATAAAATATTTGTTGTGGATTAGTATCAATAAATAATTATTATATTATCTTTTAGTATCATCAATCGATAGGAATAATAGAATCTTTGATGCAGAAATTTGGCCTATTCATTATGTGCTGAAACAGATTTATATCCTGCATGATGATATTGTTGTTGACTTGAAGGAACAAGGTAGAGACACTACTACACCAATGATGATCCCCATATGGTCTCTGCCTCCTACAGGTACTTATAAATTGAACGTTGACGGAAGCCACCTCCTCAATCAAATAATATTGGTGGTGGGGGCATCATTCGGGATGATCTTTCTTCTTGGCTAGTTGGCTTCTCATCATTTGATGGTGAAGGTGATCCAACTAAATCTGAAATACTTGCTCTTATCCATGGATTGAATGTTGCTTGGGATAGATGCTATTCTTGTATAATGTGCGAAATGGATTCTTCACATGTGGTGAATATTATCAAGGCTGATTCTTGTCCAGAGTTTTATCCTTAATGTGGATCTGCTTCTTCAAGCTATGGAGTACTTTCATAGGAATTGGAATATTTCTATTAATTATGTTGATAAAGATGGTAATAAAGCTGCTCACTTTCTTGCCAATTGTGGATCTAGGCAATATACTCCTTTTGTTATTTGGGATTCTCCCTCTCCTCCCCTTCAATCTATCCTGCTTAAGGATAGTTTAGGGTGAGTCTATTTTGTTTATTTATTTCCATTGAAAAAAAAATCAACAATTAAAGATATGGTAATTATCATATGTAAATTATGGATATTTTGGATGAGATTATGATAAGATTGACCCTATGATGAGTTGGGTCAATCATTTAGTAAATAACCCATTGAGGTCCCTATCTACTTCTAGGGGATTATAAATTTGTTATCCCATTAAGCAAATTTACTCTCTCTCTATTTGGCACTCACATTCTCTTAAACAATCTCCTAGAAAGTGGGTAGAAATTCTCTCAAGAGTAATTTAAAGGGTTTCTCACGCCAAACAACTGTCATGAAGATGAATGTGAATTCAGGTCAGTGTCTCGATAACCTTTCAAGTATTATCGCTATAATTACATGCTATAATTTGTATCTATGTGCATTGTTATGTTATTTTCCATTAAATGATGGATGCAATCTAAGGTGCCAACCTTGTTGGGATCTTAGGGGGTGTATGTTTCATGGAATCTTATTGGATTCCCAAGAATATGGAGATGAGAATACATATTCCCATGTTTGTTAGAAAGTAATAAAAAAATATTCCTAGGCATAATTTATTCCTAGGAATCCTTATTACACTTGTTTCTCTATCTTCATATTCCCATGTAAAGGGGTGGGAATCTTATATTTCTATGTGAATGTTTAAAATAATTTATCACTTTCTTCTTATTCTACCTTATTTATGTATTTATTCAATATTTTTGTTTTTAAATTAAAATAAATTTAAAAGCATTCTCACGAATTAGAAGTATTTACCAAACATCTTTGATGAGAATAACATTCTCAGTAATAACATTCACAGGAATATTATCCCCAGGAATATAATCAAATCTTTGAAACAAACGCCCCCTTAGAGTTGCATGGACAACATGGTGATGTCTTTGCATGCCAATTTCACTTAAAAAAAAAAGAAATATTTATTGTCGATTTGATTCCCTATTAAGAGGTGACCAAAAAGTTAGCGACCAAGACTCTCTTAGCGATCAACTATACCTTTCTCTAAATCAATTAATGACTATATTTATTACGACTTGTTTTTGCCACTAGTTTGGTTGTTGACTTGGTTAGCAATTAAATTTTATCGTATATTGACTGAATTTTTCAGTCAATAAAAGGTATTTTTTTTTTAGTAAAAATACCTTTTTACGCTCAACCTACAATAGGAAATGCTATTCGAATAGTATCGTATCAAGGCATGCAACGAGCAAAAGCCATAATAAAAGGTCTTGGTCTTGGAAGAGATGCGACATTAAGAGCTATTAAATTTTGTATGAGATGTAACTCCTATGCCACACAATGGATGTAGGTCTCCTAAAAAAAGATGTGTGTAAAACTAAAAGGTTGTAAATACACTGATATATCATGTATGTTTTTAGTGTTGTTGAGAACAAATATCCATGGTTTGTTTGTGGTGTATGCCTTCTTAAATAATAATAATAATAATAATAATAATAATAATAATAATAATAATAATAATTATTATTATTATTATTATTATTATTATTATTATTATTATTATTATTAAAGTCTAATAATACTATGACATTCCTTTTTTTTTTTGAAAGGATGCTATGACATTCCTTTTAAAATTTAATATATAAACAACATATATACAAAGATGTGCTTTATACAAAGATTCTTTCTTGTTTTTTTAATGAATTATCATCATACTTGGTAATATGTAAATCTCGTGTTTTTTAACTTTTTTTTTGGTATATGCCACCATTCATAATTCTTTTAGGAAAAGGTCTCATGATTTTACATTGGTTTGTTATACTCTGGTGGATCATTCATGCTTTTAATCATTTTACAAGGGAAAGGTCACTTGAATCCCATGAATCATGCGCATGTCATGTGTCATTTTTCATTAGAAGTTAATGATCTTTATAATAAAGAATGTGCTTACACCGTTTATAAATATTAGAAACTGGTGCAAGTTTATAACTCCGAGCATAATTTGCATATATGATCCAAAAAATAACTAATTAAATGAAGTGCTATTTTCCCAAATTATTTGCCACTAGTTTTGAAAAGATAGTTTTACATGTGTGATATAATAACAATAATTTTCTACCCCTTTGTAACATTTTTTTATCTCATTTTATCCATATATTAACAAGTGAAGCAACTTACTAAACAATAAAATATGAGGGCATTGATTAAATTCCAATCTAACTAATCACTTATTAGAGGTATTACTTTAAGAAACTAAATGGAATTCACATTCAATTTATAATAGATTAATTATATAGGGAGCTGAAATTAGCTTCTAGATTATGAGAAAAGTTATATCTTCCTATATATAATATTTTTTAATTATTTTAATACTTTATAAAGATATAATTAAAGGAAAATAGAAATATATTTAATGTCAACATAAAAAAACATTCAGTATTTTCTTCATTTAATAGATAAGAGGATTAAAAAAAATATTATAAAAAGATTTAAAATTATTAAATTATTATATACAGTTAAAAGTTCTCACCATGACTATAAATATTAATATAGAAATGTAGGAATGGAGTGACACTTAATTGTGTTCAATGACCAAATTATGGCCTGTCCATGGTAAAATAAAAGTTATTTTTCTTTTTTCTGATGGATTGTAAACTAAGTCATTTTAATGTATTGTGTACAAATTTTTTTGATCAGTAACGTATTGTGTACAAATTAAGAAAATTTGATTCTAAAAAAATAACATTAAGACTAACATTTTTTTTGAGTATAAGTTATAAACAGGACAGAACCAGGTTATAATATTAAGGGGGGCATCTGAAAAAATTAAGGTTCATATACACATCAAATTTCTTATTAAATATTCATATTTTTCAAATATATTTATACATAAGATAAATTAAGCAAATTTTTTAAAATGCTAATAATGAATTTATAATAAAAAATGATATTTACATTAATCACAATTATTTTAGAAAAAACTTGTGTTAATTATGTTCTAAAAATCTATTAAATTGGATTAAATTTTATTTTACTTAAAAAATAATAGTAGTCAAGAATCCTTAAAAAAATGTTTTCTGATTGTTGTATTGGAAACTAAAAGAATCTAGTGCTTTGACAATATTTACTATCTTAAAAGCAAATTTTGATAGTTTTCTAATGCAACCCAACATTTGATTTGTTTCCCCAAAATTTACTCAGCAATATGTTTTGATCCATACTCTTAAAGACAAAAATATGTTAGAGCCTCAAAAAATTTTCCCCACAAAATATAGACAATAGGAGAAAAAAAATATAAAATAAAGTGATTGGAAAGAGAGAATAATTGTTAGTGTGTCTCAAACCTCAAACTATCGATCTCTTATATAGTATTCATAATTAAGAAATGTTAATAAATAACTTTTAATTCTCAAATCATTTATAACCAAATAAATATAAAGAGAAGGCTAACAAATTCTTGTAAATTTGATATTTATCACCTTTAAAAATAGCACTAACAAATTATAAAAAGGAAAATACTATTGAAAAAAAATGATATTTGTGTGTAAAAAGAAAAAAAATGTAATAATCTTCACAATAAAGATTATAAATATTTAGCTAAGAGGATGAAAGCCAATCATTATCTTTATAATAAAAACTATTAAAAGAGAATAAAATATTTTATAAAAAAATAACAGTTAAATATAATTATCTTTTTTTGCTGAATCTTAAATATTATTATCTAACTCCAAAATAGAAATAATTAATTTAATATTAAGATACCATATATATTAAAAACCATAAAAAATATATATTACAAATTTTAAATAAAAAAGCTAGGGGGCCAAGGTCCACAACCCCTAATGTATGTCCATCTTAGTTATAAATATTTTTTGTCCTGGATCAGAAACCATGGGTGTCCCTCAAGTTACTGGGTTAGATACTAATCCCGCTCGCGGTGCGTGGTTGCCACTGGCCAAGGGAATTCGCCGCACGAAGGAATCGAATAAGGATTATATAGCTAAATAGATATTTTCTCATGTGTGAACGCAGCTAGACCTTACAACACTCCACCAACCCTATGAGTTAGTTATAAATACTTTAAGAAAAAATAAACTATTTTATAATTACCAAAACAAGATTATAGTTAAATTCACTTTTCATTTGCTTAACTAATGTCATCTTTTTTCCTTGTTCAAAATATTTGACATTTAATATTTTTCTTATAAAAGACTTTCTTATCATTCAATAAGATTTAAACTTTGTTGAAGTTTCTATAATTGATCGAGTGAAATCAATCTCATTCATTTTCTTAGAGTGCTTCTACATGGTTTGTTTGGCAAAAGAGGAATTTCAACTTCAATATTTTCGAAAAGAGACCCGTTAACAAAATTTAAACTTGCAAAATTTTATAATTTTTAATTAGTTAGCCTCCGAAATCCAACTCACCTAAACTTTCACTTATACAAAAACATCTAACCCTTACTTATTTTATATATTTATGCTATTTTACAAAACCAAACTAGAGTCAACAAAAAAAAATACAACTAATTTTACATTGAATTTCTTAGAAGACATATGAGTAGGATCTCATTTTTTACTTTTAAGTTGATAGATAAAAGGAAATGAATGAAGTAATTTATCCACACATGTTATGTGAATAATTATGTTTTGCACTTTTTAGTGTGTTAAACCGTGTAAACAAGTATGAAAAATTGGGCATGCATAAAGAGAGACTATTAAAAAATTAAAGAGAATTAAAAAAAAAAAGATAAAATGGGGTGTAAAGATTTTTTTTTGATACAAAAATGGGGTGTAAAGATAATATAAAAGAAATAAGTGCCAAAAAATTAAAACCCATGTCATGCTATGTACTTATTATAAGATATTGATTTGAATAAATGTAATTCATTATTATTCAGCTTACTCTAGCATGAAGAGAAATAACTATGTAGTATATATTTTGAAAATAAGAGACAACAATTTTATTAAAATATAATCATGGTTCCAAATGATTTGAATTACTTTATCTTAAATAAAACAAAAATATCACTCCTAATTTTATTAACCCTCGTACCAAAACATGATTAACCTAAATCCAACCTATTATTGTGCTCCCGGCAATAGCTTCCCTAACTTGTTTTGCATGTCACCTAATTAACTTTAAGTTTAGAGTTATCAGTTCTAAAAGATAGTAAAAGTAGTGAAGAGATACAATCTACTGAATAACATCGAGTATTTCATTAAATTATTAGAATCAGGGTACAAGGGAATAGTTACAACACAATGTGGGCTATGAGGAATTAGCCACTCATGATCATGAAGAAGCAAAGCAACCCAATAGAAGAGATATGTCCCCAATGATGCTCTTTATGCTTTACATAAGTATTGCACAAAGTATTTCACTGTCATTATGTATAGGATTCTTATGGCCTGTTTGTTTGCGATGAAAGAGAGCGGAAAATGAGTGAAATAAACAGTAAAAAGAGGTGGGACTCACACTATTACACTCTACTTTAATTTAAAACTTTATCTCATTTCACTTTCATCCCATTTCATTTTACTCTACCAAACACTACATTAGTAAAACTTTACTTGTTTTGTACTTTGTACTTTCAACGTAGACCTATGATAGGTTTGTCGATGTTTGACATCTTGGTGAACAATTTTTCTGAGTTTTATCCTATTATGATTGCTCCAATCTGGCCTTTTCTTTATTCAATAAGTAGTGTTTGAGAATACGAAATCATCGAAGACAGAATTGGATTTGAATAGCTGTGCTTAGGAGGTGAAAAAATGTGGATGTCTAGAGAATATTAAAATTAAAATAGAAATAAAAGAGATATATTGAGGTGTGAAAATAGTATAAAATAAATAAATGTCAAAAAAATTAAAACTCATGTCATGTTGAGTAACTTTTGCAAGACATTTATGTGAATTAATTGTGATTTGTCTTACTGTGGTTTGATGAGAAATAACTATGTAAAACATAAATTAAAAAGGAAATGATAGTTATTTCATTAAATTTCATTAAAACATGACTATAAACACCTAATTTTGTCTGGATTCGTCACTATCATTATTACTTCTTGCATTTCAAAAATGAGAGAAAATAAATTAAAAAAAAAAAAGAAAAGAAAAATTGAGAGAGAAAAGAAAGAGAAAAAAAAGAAAAAGAAAAAGAGAAATGAAGTTCTCCAGCTTTCTAATTTTCATGTTAATGTATGAAGCTCAATTTAATAAAGAGCTATTGAGGGATTAACCCATTAAAATCAATTCAAGTTAAATATCCATAACCCAACCCCACTTTGAACCCAACTCACTTGAATCAGAGAAAACCCTAGCAGCTACACATTCTCATCTTGAAACACAAACACATCCACGATTACTCCAACGTGTATTTCCTTCATCCCCAAACTTCCACAAGCAACCTCACTACTGCTTCACGCACAAAGGGGGCGCCACACATCTCTTCACACTGCACAAGTTCTACAAAGTCAAATTCATATGCTCTGAAGAACGACAACAATGGAAAACGCAAACTGAAGAAGCAAGACCAAAAATAGAAGTCAGTTGTCTCCTTTTTCTGCAACACAGAGAAGAAACCAGACTCTCCTTGGGAACCATTGGACAAGAATGAGCACAGTTTTTGACAGAGGTTATTTTCTTCGTCTATATATTTTAGAAGAACAGTGATAAAGGGGATTGATTTCAAAAGAGAGAGGATTTTTCTACTTCTACTACTGAGGGTTAAGTTTTTTTTTCCTGAGAGTTCTTCTGTAAAAAAAGGGAAAGGGAATTGTGAGGAGAGAAACTTGTTGTAATTTTCTCTTAATTTGGCTTGTATTTGGGTACTGGACTGTTAATAGAAGGCAGACTTCAATTTGGTAATTCATCTTGATTTCCTTTGACAATTTTTCATTGTGTAATTGCCGTGTAAAGAACATGTCTTCTATTGGGTATTCTTTTGATGTCCCCTGAATTATCTTTCTTGATTTGAGTCTTGAGTTGTTGCTGGCTTTGATAATATCACTTGTTTTCTGTTGTGTTTTATTTTATTCTTGCTAACTAGTTGTTCAATAAAATGTCTAAACTAAACTAAGGGATTTGACTAAATTTTGGCTCTTCTTAGCTATTTCTTCTTCTCTGTTAATAGCCTTCTCAATGTTTTGTGGTTCAACAATCTCATGTTGACTGTGTATATGTTCTGCCTGTGTTTAAGCTAGAAGATTTCACTTGTTCAATAAAATGCATACGCTGATGGGGACTTACTGTTCTTGATCTTTATGTTATGTCTTCAATATTAGTTTTCCTTGTTTGTTTACTTTCTACTCCTAATCAATGTTGTCTCTAATTGTAGCTTGTATATACACAATTCTCTTATATTAAGGACTGTTTATGTCTCTCCATCTTCTTTCTTCTTGTATCATAGCCAGTTATTTTGTTTCTAATTGGATTATGCCCAGCGGTTTGGCAACACTTGGTGGGGTTTTGTTTTGATCTATCAATACAATGCTAAATAAAATTATTCCCACATCTTCACTCAAAGAGCTCAACTGTTATCTCCTTTCTTTTGAACTCGTATAGTGCACACGTTTTGTATCTTTCTCATCCTTTTGGGTTACATTTTGTTTTGATTTATTTGAAGACTTTTTTAATTAACAATGTTTCTGATTCTGTTTCAATCATTCTTTAATTTTGCTTTAATGGTCATTAAACAATTTATACCAATTTAGCATAATCCTTTTTATTTACTCGGTTTGCATTTAATATATTGTTTAATCTTATTAACTAGCATTGCTTTGATTTGGTGATACGGCATCATGATTTTGGAGTAGCAGGGATATCCTTTTAATTTAAATAATAAATTGAGATTCATCCTTGGAATAGGAATAAAGGTCCGGATAAATAATAATACTAATAATTATAACTTAATGAAATTAAAAATAATATTTCATAATTAAGTATTTACTATTTAATTTAACAAAATTGCATTAAGGAATTGACTTGGGTATACACCTCTCTCAATTTCATATCTTTGGACGTATGAGCTGTGACAGTTCAGAAATCTAAAAGTTTAATAAATATACAATATAAAAATAACAAAACATTAACTCTCTCTTTCTCAAAAATAATAATAAGGGTTTGATTTTCATTAAAAAATAAAATAAATCTTTGTAATAATTTTCTTTTTCCGGTGAGAAATATTTTAAAAGTTAAAAATAATTTGCTTAATTAATTAGAGGTAATCGTCTTAGGATGAATGTCGTAGGGTGCTAACACCTTTCCTACGCGTAATTGATTCCCAACTCAAAATTTGGTTTCAAAGACCATTTTCTTTTTAAAGGTTTTACCATTGTTTTCCTTAATAAACTATGGTGGCGACTCCTCTGTTTTTAACTTATTTTTTCGCCGTCCGGCTGCGATTTTAGTTGTGACAATGACTATCATTACAAACAATTTAAATTTCAAAATCTTCAATATGAAACAAAAGTATCACTCTTGTTTCCAGTAAGACTAGCCAAAATATCAAATCATGCTAAAATATGACTAGCCTAAATGACAAATAATTCTAGAATAAGACTAACCTAAATCCTACTTAAAATAACTTATATTATTAAGAAAAAGAATGAATTTAATTGATATGATATCCTCTCCTTTTTAGTGTCTTTTTAAGAACATTTGAATACTTGCTGACATTAAATAAAAAAAATAGAAAATTTTCGTGCAACACCCATGATCGTATGGAAAATAGAAAAAAGAATACCTTTGTTATTTAATATTTTGTAGGTTAATGAAGAGCCTCTATTGAATGAGCAAAACATGCATGTACTGCTTTGAATACAATGGTATATTATGTATGTTTTATTCCTAAGAACAACTATATGGCTTATTGTGGTGTAAGTCTTATTAAATAATAGGCTAAAATATGTTTTTCATCTTGACAAAATTGGAAATGTACGCTTTTCGTCCCTGTAAAATTTTTAGTACGTTTTTCGTCCCTGTAAAATTGAAATGTGTCAAATTTTGGCTTGGAGCCAGGTTCGGATATATCTGAACTTACATTATGCAATTTGTGGTGGTTGGATTTCTGGGTTATAAATCGTCACAAATTACAAAAAAACCGCCACAAATTGATGAAAATCATCACAAATTACAAAAAAAATCGTCACAAATTGTAGAAAAATTGCCACAAATTGCATTATTATTATTTTTTTGGCAATTTGTGATGGTTTTTTATGCAATTTGTGACGGTTTTTAACCGCCAAAACTCCTCGTGTAGGTTCGGATATATCCGAACCTAGCTCTGGGCCAAAATTTGACATATTTCAATTTTGCAGAGATGAAAAACGTACTAAAAATTTTGCAAGGAGGAAAAATGTACATTTCCAATTTTGTGAGGACGAAAAACATATTTTAGCCTAATATAAAGTTTAATGTTGTGACATTGTTTTAATAAATAAATAACAATTAAAGCATTGGGCATGGTATTTTAATTCTCCTTCCTGTATGAATGTTCACTACACCAAAATCTATATTTAGTGGCAAATATTTAATGGCAATAAAACATATGCAGGTATTTTGCTTTTTAATTAAAGATATTAACAACCAACAAGTAATTGCCAGCAAAAATTACATATATAAACACAGTTATTAAGATTTGTCAGTAATATTATCACAAAACAAGCATTAGCAATTAGCAGTACTAACTAAAAAAAAAAGCAATGTTACTCAAAAAAAAAAAAAAAAGAGCAACGTAGTTAAAGTCATTCCATAATTACATGAGCCACCATTATATTAAAATAATCTAACACAACCATGCAAGGACCACGCCACAATAGCCATCCATTGTGTTGGGAGAGCCCAATAGCATTTTCACTCAATGAAATATGTAAAAGATAATAAATCAAGTAAGTAAAATCCCCCAAGTGCTGATGCACATGGGAATGCCATAAAGCCAATATGATTATGGATCTTTCAATTAAAATTATAATAAAAGCCATGCTTTGATAGACTTGCTAAACCCACTTAAAATCAAATTGAAATTACAAAACTAAAAGGCCAAAAAATTTAATGCTCTTACGAATTATGATAACAGCAAAAGAGCAATTTTCCTACAGAAGAAAAGAATAAAAGCATATTTTTCTAGTGGAGGGCACAAGTTTCTAAAGTGTCCTTTATTCTCTCCCTCCTCTCTGCTTCGCTATGTAACATGATTAAGCATGAACACATGATTTCATGAGTTTGTGAGGCACACTTTTTGAACAAATGATTAAGAAGGCAACAAAACTATGCAACATGAAACTGTGAAGTAGTTTGTTTGCTGAACAAAGTTATATGCAATAGAGCATGAACAAATGATTCTGAACAAATCACATACTTCCTGCAATGTTTTTTTGGAATGCTGTCATACCTAGAGTTATATACGACATGGAATTCTGAATTAATTGTTTTAACATGCCATAAGAAGACATACAATGTCACCATGACGCATTGACCAACAAAAGTATGGTACATCAAGATTACACTAACACGTGACAATAAATTTAGCATTGAGTCATACCTTTATATAGAAACCTTTCACTTATTTAACGATACTAGATGCATGTTCATTTGCTATTAAGATAAATCTATCACAGGAAGTCGAGAAGAAAGGACCAATGATCACCTATATGATCAATGGATTCTTCACATGCAATTTTTGACCAAGATGGTAAGTCTAGGAAATGATCAAAATGTATTTTATTACTATACTTGCATGTGGCCAGCACAATGCCATGTTAACAAGCCAAATTAACATGTTTATTAATTAAAAAAAGCAACTCTTAAGCCAAAGGTATTAAGGGTTAGTTTAGTAAGTTAAATGGCTGTTAGAGTTAGTTGGGGTGGTTAAGGCTTAAGGGTGAGTCAGTGTGTTTGGATGCAGCTAGTACTTGAAAATTCTAAAAAATTTAAAATTCTAAGAATTTAAATCGCTTGAATTGTAATTCCTTTATTTTCTAATTATTTTGTTTTGATAAAGTCATAAATTCCTCCATTTTCAAAATGAAATATACTAAACAAATTGAATGTGACAAAACCATCATGAGCAAACAAATCAACGATTAAACAAGAGACTCATACAAATTGAGAGATTAAACAAGCAAATCAACTATCAAATAAAACTTGGATTGAGAGAAGAAGAAAGATTAAAACACTAGGGAAGTTAAGAATACCTCATACAAAACTTAGATCCACAACATTCATAGTATCATATTTTTGGATAACAGGGAGGCCTAAAGGCCACAATAGTCATAGTATCTGGAACTAAAGAAAGCAGATCCACAAACAAAAAAATCGAATTAAGAAGCAGAGAAAAACCCTCAAGATATCGAATGATGAATTGAAACTAAATGAAAAAATCACACTGCAAGGGTGAAGATGGAGATGAAGCTGCAAATAAATCAATGAGAGAGGATGCACAATAAAGTCATGATTGTCAGGTGAAAGAAGAGCAATCGAATAATTTTCAAATTTTCTAGTGTTTAGGTGTAATTTTAAATACCTCATTTTAGTTAAACACAATCCCTGAATAAAATTCCTAGAATTTTAATTTTTTTTATAAGTGTCCAAACAAGATATTTTAGCGTGTAGTATTTTAAATCCCTTAAAAAAATTACTTTCCACGCTCAAAATACATTATCCAAACACAAAGTCAATGAAATCATCAAAGTATACAAAATCAAAGTATATTTTAATGGTATTTATTGGAGTTTAAGTGTGAATGTGAAGTCCTACATTGGGTAGAAATTGACAAGTTGAGAAACATATGAGTGAGGAAGATCTGCAAACCTGAAGCCTTAAGGTTTTGAGTTGAAGGTGATGTCAAGTTCACTTGTGTAGTTTGCTTATGGTCCATTGGTGTAAATCTCCCTCGTGTTTATCCCCCTCGGTGCACAATAATTGGTATCTGAATTGATGGTTTGACCAGGTGACCGACTCATGTTTGATGGGCAAGTTGAGCATTATATAGGTGGAAAGACCAGCAAACCTAATGCCTTAAGGTTTTGGGTTGAAGGTAGTGTCAAGTTCACTTGTGTGGTGTGCTCGTGGCCCATTGGTGAAGATCTTTCTGATTCAGACGAGTATGATGGAATTGTAGTAGATCCCTGACATGGGGGTCTCTTGTATCGAACGTCTTATTGTGTGAGCTTATTTTCTAGGTTATTGAATTATGTTTCGTAGGATATCATAATAAGTGTCATCTATTTCTCCATGCTGCTGAAATTTGGAAAAACTTGCATGAGATTCCAACAATACAATGCTCCTATAGTATTTCAATCGAGAAATAAGCTTTTGAATTGTACCCAATAGATGTTCACTCACAATGAATCAGTACTTCACCAGAGTCAAAATTATTAAGGAAGAATTGAGTGAGTTTTGGCTAGTGCGCAAGTGCATATGAAGTGGTACTCAAGAATTAGTTGATTACCTTCGCAATGAATATGTTTCACCTTTCTTGTGGGGCTGAATGATAAGTTCACTCACATTTAGAGTCAGATCTTATTCATGGATCGACCCTTTTCCCTCCATTAATTGTGCTTTCACCGTTATGGTTCAAGATGAGAAACAGAATGAGATTGGTCACAACAACGATACACATTTGACACACAACGTGCATATGCTTTGCAATCTATCCAAGGTACAAAATTACCCGAGTGCTTGGGAGTTAGTGGAAAAAACGAAGAAGCTAAAGTCTGGAGGCAACAACATTGCCCACAACCAGGGCCCGGCCCTGGGTCCTGTTCAGAAGTGCGACGGTACAAGGTACAACGCCCATGACTAAAAGGAGTCCAAAAAAATTATATGACCCTGTAATAATTTTTTCTATATTATTTTATGTTATTTTTATAATTAAATTAAAATTATTATTTTATTTCATGTCTCTTTTTTTTGTTCAAATTAAGATGTGACATGTGATTAAAAAGTAGGGCAAATTACGTTTTTAGTCCCTGAACTTTTACTAACTTTTGTTTTTAGTCCATAAATTTTTATTTGACTAGTCTTGGTCTCTAAACTATTTTTCCGTTTGGTTTTTAGTCCATCCAGTCAAGTTTCTCCACTAAATAATGACGTGGAAGTCAATTTATGACGGTTTATTTTAGAGTAAATTACACGGACTCCTCTTGAGTTTTACTTATATTACATCGATACCTTTGCTTTTTTAAACCATACAAAAAACCCCCCTATTTGTTGGTTCTAAATTACACGGACCCCTCCTGAGTTTTACTTATATTACACGGACCCCTCCTGAGTTTTACTTATATTACACGAACCCTCCCTGAGTTTTACTTATATTACACCGACACCCCTACTTTTTTGAACGACTATCACTTGAGCAGGGGGTCAAAAGTAATGTTTAAAAAGGCAGGGGTGTTGGTTTAATATAGGTAAAACTCAGGGGAGTCCGTGTAATTTACTCTTTATTTTAAAATTGCAAAAATTATTTAAAATGTATTTAACTATTTTATGGCGGCTTCTTCCTAAAAAAAAAAAAAAGAGATGTCCATTGCACCAGAGCACATAGTCTGCAATTTCAAAGGATTTGCACCGCCACTCCTGTTACAATTTCAAACTATAAGAAACAAACTAACATTGTATCCCTCAAACAACACCTGGGCACCTTACAATTAATCCAAATCACTTACAACTATTATAACATAATTATTGGCAGCAAAAGCACCACAAAGCCAGCAGCGAATTTTATGAAACCACGGGAGCCCAACTTGCCATCCTTATTTGGGGCTCATTACCTATGGGAAATCTCTACTGCAAAGGCCTTTGAATGTGAAGATTACTCACACTATGCCTGAGGCTAACTGTGTGGCTGACTGTTTAGCCTCAAAGTCGCACCTCTCTCAGCAGGGGTTGGTGCTTTTTGATAGTCCTCCTCAAAAGTGTATAGTTTTTCTTTGGCTTGATTTTATTGGGACGTTGTATCCACGTCATGTAAAGCATTAGTTTTATACCCCTTTGATTAAAAAAAAAATGCTATGACATTCCTTTTAATATATAAACAACATATATACAAAGTTGTGTTTTTTAACTTTTTTTTTTTGGTATTATGCTATCATTCATGCTTTTAATGATTTTAGGAAAAAGGTCACATGATTTTACATTGGTTTGTTGTACTCTGGTGAATCATTCATGCTTTTAATCATTTTACAAAGGGAAAGGTCACTTGAATCCCATGAATCATGCGCATGTCATGTGTCATTTTTCATTAGAAGTTAATGATCTTTATAATAAAGAATGTGCTTAACCGTTTATAAATATTAGAAACTCGTGCTAGTTTATAACTCCAAGCATAATTTGCATATATGATCCAAAAATTAACTAATTAAATGAAGTGTTTTTTCCCCAAATTATTTACCCACTAGTTTTGAAAAGATAGTTTTACTTGTGTGATAACCAATAATAATAACAATAATTGTCTACCCCCCTTTGTAACATTTTCGAACTCATTTTATCCATATACTAGCAAGTGAAGCAACTTACTAAACAATAAAATATGAGGGCTTTGATTAAATTTCAATCTAACTAATCACTTATAAGAGGTATTACCTTAAGAAACTAAATGGAATTCACATTTAATTTATAATAGATTAATTATATAGGGAGCTGGAATTAGCTTATAGATTATGAGAAAAGTTATACCTTCCTATATAATATTTTCTAATTATTTTGATATTTTATAAAGAAAGATTTAAAGGAAAATAGAAATATATTCATTACAAGAAATTCATTAAATATAGACTGATTTAGAGACCGAAATTATTAAGTTATTATATAGACTGAGTTAGAGACTATTTTAGAAACTGAAAAAGGTCAGTCTCTAAATCAGTCTGTATAATAAATAAAAATTGAAATGTAAATAGAGACTGCATTTTCCAGTGGCTAATGGTCATAAAAAAATATTTATTTTATGAGAGACAAGTTTTTCAGTATCTGGTTGAAATATAATTAGAAACAAAATTTTTATCCACTATTAAGCTATTTTAGAGACTAATATTTTGGTCTCAAAATGAAATAAGATTAGAAACTGAATTTTTGGTTTCTAATTCTCATATAACTAGAGACTTATTTTTCAGTCTCTATTATCTCATTTTAGATACTGATTTTTCAGTATCTAATTGTGATAAAATTATAAACCAATTTTTTAGTCTCTATTAAAAATATAAAAAGAGACTAAGTTTTCTAGTCACTATTAACTCATTTTAGACACCAAATAATCGGTCTAAACATGATTAGAGACTATTTTATTGTTAGTAAATAAAAATAATGAAAAATTGATTTTTTTATTAAATATTACTATTTGTAATATTATAAATATTTAATTAATAATAATTTTAATAATCTTGTCTTATATATAAATTAAATTTTATATTATATTTTAAAAAAATTAAGAAGATAATATGATTATTTATATACTAAAATTAAATAATAAACAAGTATTTTAAATATTATTATTAATCATTAATTTTTTTACTATATTTGATTTGTAGGCATATTTCAATTTGAAAATATTTTTTTTGAAAATGAAAGATTTTAAGTAATAAAATTATTAATATAATAATATAACTAATATAAAATTTAAAATACTAATAATGTAATATTATAGTTGAGTCACTCAATTAATATAAAATTTAAATTATTAATAGGTATTATAAACACCCAATTCGTTCTCTCTTTTTCTTTACTTTTACTTTTTTTTTAAAAATAAATATCAATTATCTCTCTTTCTTTTTTGTTGTTTTGATGAAATTGTTAATTGAGACATCTCAATCCAAAATATTCTTCTATTTTATTTTTAAATTAGTTTATGAAAGTCTAAATTATTTTGCATATTCTCCATGTTAACCCAAATTGTTTTGAGAAAATAGGTGGTACAGTGATAGTGTAAAAATGTTTTACATTGTCATCCATTCATAACCTACCATGTATGTTAAGTTTGTTAGCTTTTATACCTTAAAAGTCATACCAACAAAGATTTGTAATTGGTTGACAGTGTAAAATAGTTTTACACCGTTAGTACATTACCATTAAACTCAATTATTTTTTAATACAATATTAATATAAAATATTAAAATTATAAGACCAATGGTGCCAACTATTTAGTGTCTTTAGTTTTTTTTTTTAAATAAAAATTGAAAACATAAATATTTTGTTATTCAATTTTTTAAAATTATAAAGTAAAAAGTATAATATATCAACATTATTTATATTTATTATTTATTTTATTGTTGTTATATTATTACTATTACTATTAATAGTTTAAATTTTATATTTTAATTATATTATTATATTATTATTTTATTCTGTACATAAATTTTATCCTTTTCAATTTTTAAAAATGGACAGAATAAAAATAAAAATACAGTAAAAATATTTGTATTTTTTTAAATGGAAAAAATTGTATTCTTTTTTATGAAATATTTATTATATTATTAATTATTAATATTAGTATTTTAAAGTATATAGTATTAATATATAGTTGAGTCACTCAATTAATATAAAATTTAAATTATTAATAGGTATTATAAACACCCAATTCGTTCTCTCTTTTTCTTTACTTTTACTTTTTTTTTAAAAAAAATAAATATCAATTATCTCTCTTTCTTTTTTGTTGCTTTGATGAAATTGTTAATTAGGACATCTCAATCCAAAATATTCTTCTATTTTATTTTTAAATTACTTTATGAAAGTCTAAATTATTTTGCATATTCTCCATGTTAACCCAAATTGTTTTGAGAAAATAGGTGGTACAGTGACAGTGTAAAAAAGTTTTACATTGTCATCCATTCATAACCCACCATGTATGTTAAGTTTGTTAGCTTTTATACCTTAAAAGTCATACCAACAATGATTTGTAATTGATTGACAGTGTAAAATAGTTTTACACCGTTAGTACATCACCATTAAACTCAATTATTTTTTTAATACAATATTAATATAAAATATTAAAATTATAAGACCAATGGTGCCAACTATTTAGTGTCTTTAGTTTTTTTTAAAATAAAAATTGAAAACATAAATATTTTGTTATTCAATTTTTAAAAATTATAAAGTAAAAAGTATAATATATCAACATTATTTATATTTATTATTTATTTTATTGTTGTTATATTATTACTATTACTATTAATAGTTTAAATTTTATATTTTAATTATATTATTATATTATTATTTTATTCTGTACATAAATTTTATCCTTTTCAATTTTTAAAAATGGACAGAATAAAAATAAAAATATAGTAAAAATATTTGTATTTTTTTTAAATGGAACAAATTGTATTCTTTTTTATGAAATATTTATTATATTATTAATTATTAATATTAGTATTTAAAGTCTATAGTATTAATAGATTAAAAAAAAGAGTTCATTTATGAATAATAAAAAAAGAGGACATTTACGAATCAAAAAAGATAAATATACTCCTCCATTGAAGTCTGCCAAATTTTTTATTTAAGAAAATCAAGTCCGTTTGTCACTATATCATCCAGTTACTAATGGAAATAGCTGACCCATACAATTTTCAGGTGTGACATAACATGTCATTTAGGTGGTCCTCTAAAAAGACCCATTGTGACATATAGGATCAAAATTGTATGATCCATTGAATTCTTTTTACTAAATTACTGATCTTTTTTAATCTTTCACGTCACAGTAACAAAGTGTTTTTACATGACTAACTTAGCAACATATGATATCACATGAAAATTGTGTGCCACATTAGCTTGGGACCAAACAGGAGCATTATGGGCACTATAATTAGACCAATACAGCGCAAACAAGAAAAAGCCACCAGGATTTTAACTACTTACCATGTCTTCATTAGGTCTTCATTTTTTACACGCTGTCACATTTTGGTTAACAAATTACTTCTTATAAATTGTAATAGGTACCTTTTGTAAAATTTACTATGAGAAAGCTTTGATATGAAATAGAACCATTTTAATAATTGTTGATATCATTGGTCGCTAGAAATAATCTAATAGTAAGGCTCAAGTCTGTAAAATTTCTTTTTGCCATTTTGGTAGATTGCTATTCTTGTTGCAGATGATAGGATAGAACCATTGATCACCATGGACTCTCATGTTGAGAAGATCAGCATTCCCTCTACCCTTGTCAGCAAATCACTAGAGGATAACATCAAGCAGGCTGACCATTGCCCCACTAGAGTTCATAAATTTATTTAAGCAACCAGAGTTCATAATCATGTGATTATGAACTCTGGTTCCTTAAATAAATTTATTACTAGTCGTAGCATCTGGGATACCTCTGCCAACTCTAGTTCCTTCTTTTTTCTCATGTTTCTTCTTCTCACCCATCTTACTAATTATAGATTTTGATAATTTTGGGATGCTTTGTAATATCAGTTTCCCTTATACTAAAGCAGAAGGCCAGAACACTGTGCTATCATTATGTTTGATGTAACAGCTCTCTTTGCAATGTATTTCTGTGCTGAGTATGTGACTCTGGTTAATCATAAGGTGTGTGAGAGCATTCCCATTGTTCTCAATGGGTAAGGTTTAGTCCCAAATGTAACATCCTAATTCGGGGTTTACATATAATTAATATTTTAAAATTATTTAAATTTAATAACGTGTTACTTCATTTGATTTTCTTAAAAGAAAAGAAATGATCCTTTAATATTAAACGAATTTGGTAGAAATTTAAAACTTTATTTTTTAATTCTGATCATTAAGCCTTTATTTTTCGAGTATGCATTTAAGATCCTTTATTATTTTATAAAGCATGTTAATTAATTTAATTTCGCCAAAACTGTGAAGTTAAGAAATCATAGATTAGAAATTTTTAAAACCCTTTAATCATTAATTATAAAAGGGTAGTATCGCTTGATATATGAAATGTGTCATTTAAATTTTCGAGAAAGAAAGCGTATCATTGTCTCAATTATAAGTGTACATTTTAAAGTGAGTAAAACAAAATAAACGAATAAATACTTCTGGCTACAAAATAGACATATATATATATATATATATATATATATATATACACGTGAAGTAGAAAGTGTCATAACATAAACATCTCCATGAGCAAGAGTAATAAGTACAACCCAAATCATAAATAAAATATGTATGGTGATAAAGTAAGATGATTAAATATACATATGCCAAAATCTGAAGTCTAGCTCTACCCATATCAAATACAAGAAAGAAAAAGATCATAGACTCAAAGCTGTCATCACTAAACCCAACCCTGTATGCCAGACTAATCCAAAGAGGCAGTGGCGGACCCAGGATCCTGAGGCAGTTGGGGAAAATTATAAAAATTAAAATCGGGGGGGGGGGGGGGGGGGTTCAAATATATAAATAAAATATAAAAATATAAGATTTTACTTGTAATTTTTTGTGAAAAAAAACTTTTTCTTGTGATTTTAAAAAAAATGAGGGAGTGCACTTGCACACCCTGGCCACAATGGAGGCCCGCCAATGCAAAGAGGTATGATGATAACGAGGCAACGAAGGTGAAGAAGATGGGATCTCCACGACCTCCACAGGTGCTGCCATCTGATCCTAAAAATAAAACGTAAGGGTGAACCTTCCTGCTTCATCAAGACAGACACACAAAAGAGACTTAAGAAGTCATACACATACTACTAACCACAACGGTGTGGTTGTCTAACAGGTCTCACCTGTAACCTTAATCGTTTTCATTACTAACTCTTTGAATCATTTTCATCGCTGGCCAGCTGCCACTGGAACTCCCAAAACTTAGTGGTCTTACACAATTTTAAATAGGATGACTATTGGGAGTACACCCTCACCACGGTACATTGGCGGGCTCTCACCAACACGGTTATGCCTTGCATTTGTCGGGATTGCCAAGTCGACACTGTGAAAAACGCGACCACAAACTCGGTGCCAGATCCCCAAGAAACAGCAAGTCAACGAGCATACCTCAGGTACCAATCTGTATGGCCATCCAATCTTTGAGGACTGACTCCTCAACAACTCTCCTCACTGGGATTGTTCTTTCTTATCACTGTGGGTTCCGCTGCATAAGGTACTGGGCAGGACAAATCGACGCCAAGCCTGAGACCCAGTCTCTGCTCCAAGAACAATATACGAGGACATCTTGCCTCCATCACCACATTGGGTGACCACGCCATTCGACCTCTGTCCACGGGTTTTGATATTCTCACAGCTGGAACGTCCCATGTGACTCTTTTTATCTCGTACTTTCAGCATCTCATCATACACTCACGTTTCCATTACACACATCTCAAAATCATAACAGTTCACGTTGCGTAACAATTTTATTGTTTTATGCACATGTCACCCTCTCAAATCTTATGATTATTTATACTTACCGTTTATTCTCCCGTGCGAAGGTCCTAAAATTTATTCTATGTCCAAAGCACAAATAAAGAGTTCAATTATATAAAAAAATTACAATTAATTATTTATAGCCTAGATATTCTTACACTCTATTTAAAGTTTATTTATTCTTTATTGCTAAAAGTCGCTATTTTTACTAGAATCAAATTCTAGTCATCACAGGTCCTTACACTCGAGTCCCTGTGATAGCACCACAAATAACCATGTCACCCCATGTCATTGTTATTCCACTTTTGATCCTCAAGGTATCACGATTGAACATTTAGTGACTAAAATAGATATTGTTATTGATGTAATCATTTTTTCTATACTCACTAGCTAGATCAATAAGTTAATATATGTCATACAATATATATATATATATATATATATATGTATATATATATATATGTATATATATATGTATATATATGAGATTTACTAATATACACACTCCTATCTTTCAGTTGGAGTGCATTAGCAATGTACACAAAAAGTTTAAGAAAAAAAACCAATGTGTCATTTGTTTTGATTACTTTTTTTTGAGGTTATTACAGTAATTTAAGATTAATTTAATAAAATAAGAAAACAATTTCTCTCTCCTCTCTCCATCTCGCTCGATCTCACACCTCTTTGTCAACCGCCGATCTCACTGGAGTTGGCCTCCTCCTTCAGCTTCCCGCCCCGCTGCACCCTCCTCGACGTCAGTCGTGCCTCTCGCAACACCTTCTCCATGCTCCGCAGTCGACAACAACATCAGCATTTTCGATGGTTTGGGTTTTGATTCCCGGAAGCATAAATCGACTGTACAGAGGAAGCGGATTTGCGATTTGGACGAGAGTTCGGTGGAGAGGATGGCATTGAAGTGACCTAAACTAGTATGGACCTCGCATCTACACAAGCGATTCACGACCCACACAGTGATCAAGAACGCAACGTTGAAGATGATTATGCAATTGATGAATATGGTATGGTTCACCAGCGAGAATGTGTTGTATATTAGCATAAACGGACAGATGAATTAGCACAAAAAGTCATTCTCAGTTGGCATCAAATTGATTTTAGGGAACAAGTAGGGCAAATTCTACGGTGCACTTGTGAGTCAAATTGTGCACGGGTGCACCATCCAGAATAGTGAATACTGTAGATTTTTTACTGTAGCAAAAAATATATTTAATTTAGCATTGCTATTCACATTCCCACGTGCTTAATTTTTTTTTTTACCAAACATACCCTTTCCATGTAATCATGATTTTGTTGTATAAAATGTACAACGGAATCAAAATTCCATTGTGTACCTAGGGGTGCAAAAAAAATATGAAATGGAATCATGATTCCGTGGCCAAAATATGAAACGGAATTGTCTTTTCGTTGATAAAATACACAATGGAATCATGATTCCGTTGTGTATTTTTTTTGCACCTCCAGGTACACAACGAAATCATGATTCCGTAGTGTATTTCGCCATGGAATCATGATTCCGTGGAAAGGATATTTTTGGAAATAAAAATAATTCAGAGCATTACTAGGGCTTGGACGTAATTTTGCTACTTTAAAATAAAAATAGTAACCCGTTAAATTAAATATATATTTTTGCTACAGTAAATTACCGGGGGCTTGGATGTAATTTCACTGCTTTAAAATAAAAAAGTAACCCATTAAATTATATATATATATATATATATATATATATTGCTACAGTAAAAAACCTACAGTAAAAAAAATTAAATACGTGGGGATGTGAATAGCAATTTTGGTGATGCGAATAGCAATGCTAAATTAAATATATATTTTTGCTACCGTAAAAAATCTACAGTATTCACTATTTGTCGCCTGCACAATTTATGCACAAGTGCACCGTAGAATTTGCCGAACAAGTAGTACTAACGCAGATAAAAAATTCATCAATTGCATAAACGCAGGAATCGAGAGAGATGGAGAGAGGAGAGAGAAATTGTTTTATTATTTTATTAAATTAAATCTTAAATTACTGTAATAACCTTAATATAAAGTAATTAGAATAAATGAGGTACTGGTTTTTTTTTCTTAAATTAATATTTAAGAAAAAGAGGAGTGTGTATATTAGCAAACCCCTATATATATTAATTTATATTTTTAATATTAAATTAATAATATTATTAATATTATAAGTGTATATTTATTAATATTAATTTTAGTATTATTAGTTAATATTTATTAATTTATATCTATCAATATTAATTTTAATAATTTTTAAGCAAAATGCATGCAAATGACTAAACAGCGGCTGCCATCCCAACCAAGTTGACACCACTTCCTCTAACTATCATTTGTAGCACATGTAAATATCATTAAATAACAGAAAGGAGGATACACAACTACATGGGGGAAACCCATGATATAATGAGGAAATGCTAATCTCCAACAATAGAACTCCTCTAGAATGAAAGATGGTATAAAGTCCCACCAAGAATAGTGTTGAATATTCACAACATCGAAGTCTAACTCTGGACAAGTGTTCTCCTCCCAATAAATATGACTAACCCAAAAGAACATGTTTCTAGTAATGTCTATACAATTTCTCCATCTATTTAATAGGCACCAACGGACAAGATTATGATTTACGAAAGCATTCACCACTAGCTCAAAGCCACATTCTAGCCAAAGATTGGTCCACCCTCTACTGTAAGCAAATTCAATTGCTGTCATGGCTCCCTGCAATTCTTCATATATAACTGTCATGGAAAGCATTGCAGATCTTCAAATTAATTGAGAAGCAACCAATACAATCTAAGTTATGCATAATACAATATAATATAAGTTCATTGACCTGGTGGTTCAAGTATTAATGGTAGACTTTAAGGGTGGGGGTTCAAACCCCAACTTCAATGCTTTGGTAATTTCTTTATCATTTTTGTATGTCACCTCAATACACTACAATAATACATTGTCGTCACCATATCAACATATTTGTCAGCGTTAGCTGTCACTAGATTGAGATATGAATATTTTATTGAGGATTTAAATAAAAAAAAATGATAAAGAAATTACCCAAGTTGAACACAAAGCAATTTAGTGCCAACCTTATCTTCAAGTCCAAAATTTCGTTAAACATATACTCTTTTTGAGTACTTCAAAACAAATCTATATCTGCTTTGAAAAGGTTTTCCTTTTTCTATTTACTCATAATTCTCCTTGGCTTCTATTAGATTATCTTCCAAAATTCATAAATTACATATGCATATGAATGGAATATCTTTTTTTTTTATAATTGTATTTTGTAGGATAAAGTTTAAAGAAAAGGGAAGATTATACCTCCTAATGTGTTATGCATGTTAGCGATTGCTTAAGATTGTAAAGTGACAAATACATAATTTACCCAGTGAAATTGTTTGCATCCTTACAAGTACGTTGAACAAGCATTGGCCTGTATGGAATTAGTAGGCAATATTCTTGAAATATATGAACAGAAACGATGAACGATGACATGTTTTAAAATAAAAATATTAATTAATTAAAAATTTAATAAATATAAGAAGAGATTATTGGAAAGAAATCACAGTCGGGTGTTCTAAGAAAGCCGTAACAATTAGTATTTCTGTTTTCTACATGTTTATTTTCTGCCCAAAAAATAAAAATAACTAGGGTTCAAAATGGACCTATTTCTTTGCTGTCATTGTTATCCCATTTTTCTTTCATTTTTTTTAATCTTTTTAAGATATTTCCTTTGAATTGAACAAAATAGATTTCATTAAAAAAAAATGACAAATAATCTCAAAGTACAAGACATCTAGTGCCACCCTAGATATGACCAATCTCTCTCTCTCTCTCTCTCTCTCACACACACACACACACACACACACACTTAATTTGTTAAACTATACATGCCTTGGGCTTCAAGGATATCAGAAATTAAACAGCAGTTCTCCTGGTTGGCTCAGCAGTTCTTCAATCATCAACTCATTCTCAATTTCATTGTCAACCATCTTATATAGCCCTATTTCTTCATCATCCCACGGCATAATCTCCTTTTCCAAATTTTTCATCTTATTCTTTAATTGATCACTCATCACCTTATTATCCAATTCATTACTCTCCTCTTCATCTTATACATACTCTCCATCCCTCTCTTATACTCTTCTTCATCACTACTCTTTATCTTATTCACTATCTGGATGAATGGCATTTTTGCCCTTCTGCTTGATTCACGGGATGCCAAACCTGAATCCTGCAAAGTGTAACATAATCAACTACTGTCTGTATCACCTAAAGTTTCGTTATATGTTATTGTAATGTAGAACATGTGTATATATTATATGCAGTGCTTCATGCTTTGAATGTTAAAAAATACGTACTTAGTTATCTACAGCATCAGCTTTAGCCAGCTTTGCTTTCTTGCTACCACCTTCCGGAAGAAAATCTACATCGAGCAAAAATTTAATTACTTCTGGCTGGGACCGTAATGTCTTCTTCGAAGGTAAGTGATTATAGTACTGCACAAACAATTATATATTAGTTGTCAATGTAAGCTATAGCATATATATTTCAAATTCATTTCTAAAGATAACATGACTTGCATTTAGAATAAGTCATTACAAACAAACACTTGCATTATTTTCTTCTTAAAAATAACATGTATGTATTTTGGTTTCAATCTTATCTTACACTTAAAATCATTTATTTTTTTTTATCAACCGCTAAATCATTGATAATCTAGTCTTACACAATCTTGCATTAAAACGCCAGGCTTTGCTTTGTCTTTGCTTTGCGAGCGTTCCCTTTTTTCTAGAACCCAATTTTGTAATCTTTCTACCACAGAAAATTTGGGAACATGTTTCCCCCAGCTTGATCCTTTCCTGAATCGGTTTAATAGTACCTGTTGCAGATTGCCAAGATATATCCTTTAGTAACCAATTTATTATATAAAAAATGTGGATTGCACAGTTGGAGTTCATAAAACACGTAAACAAACATTAAGAGAAAGTAAAAATAATTAATTGGTAATGGACTATAAATTAGCTGGCAACTTACCATCTCTAAGTCAATGTTTTCCTCCAAACAAAATGTTGGAGGTTCAAAAGAAAAAGGCACTTGCCAGAGAAGCTTAGTTGTTGTTTTTCTTCCTCTTTTTCCTTGAGCCTGCATGTACCCAACACCATCATTTAAATCATAACAATATTATTTTAAGGCACAAATGAGAAACCCTCCCACTAAAAATTAATCCTAATGGTTGATGCAGTGAATTCTTAAAATCCAAAAGACATATGAAAAATTGAAAATTAAGGACTTTACTTTTCTAAGGGTTTCATCTATGTTATCATTGTCTGATGCCTTTGTCTCAGGCATAGGGAAGTGAGGTACACCTAATGGATGAGCATCGTGTCGAAGATGTTCTAGAGCTCTTCTCTTAACTTCCTGTTTTCAGGTGTAAATAATTAAATTGTTAAGACACTTATTATAGGGTGGAATTCAGGGAATACAAAGGGAATATGAAGTGAAAATTCTTAGTTATTTTGAAAAATAAAACTAATGAATATAGAGTATTAGATGATATTTGAAGGGGACATTATATTCACTTACCCTTATTTGATCTTCGAAGGCATCTTTAAGTCTATCAAGGAGAACTGGATCCTTACGAACATCAATTGGTTGTGTGACCACCACAAGACTAAGTTGTTCCTCAATGGAAGTCATATTTGTTGCTTTAGAAAAAAACTATTTTCTCTAACACAAGGAGGACAGAAGAAATTCAGACAATGTGATAAAAAATGTTACAAGAAGTTAGATGTTATTCAATTAGTACTCCAGTTTTGGTTCGTTTTCAATTTTAGGGATAAATTTATTGTTGATTTTTAAAAATATGATATTTAATAGGGACAAAAATTACTATTTATTATTTAATATTTCTAATAGTAAATTTCTTTTTATTGAAAATCTATTATGCATTTAATATAATATTTTATGTATTTATTGTATTTCACATTTATTTTTTCGAGAAAATTTAATTTAGATTTTCACTTATAAGGTATTTAACAGGGGACATATATTATTACTTATTTAAAGGAAACATTTTTTCAGCGGGAATGAAACAAATTCTTAAAACATAACTTTTTATTAAAATATATTATTTTCTATGTAAAACATTTTCTTTCATAAAATCTTTTCATAAACTTGGAGTAACTCTCCACCTTTTGCTAAAGAGGCATCCTCTAGTATCTTTTAAATATTGTCTTAAGTCTTTTCTTATGTACAATTTATTGAATTCAAACACAAGCCCAAGCCACAATCATGAAGATAATATCACAACTACATAATATTACAATCATCTAAGATACAAACACAACAAGGTATTAGGCAAGGTCAATCATACAGAGAGAAAAACATGAAGACAATTACACAAACACACACACACACACACACACACACACACACACACACACACACGTCCATTCCTCTCTTGAGGATGGAATGACAATTGTTGTTCCACAGGGTTCTTGGTTAGAAAGTCACCCTTGGTGCTTAGCGCCACCTCTTTGCACTTCCAAACACCTTATTTGGATGTCCAATTGCTTAGTGAGCCTACACTCTGCCATTTCTCTCGCTTAGTGAAATTGAGGTCTCGTTGAGCGAATATAGCACTTGGCCCCATGGTGTTCTTTTTTGCTTAGTGAGGAATAACCATCACTTAATGAAACATCCTAGAGTGACAACCTCTACTTTCTAACTGATATTCGCTTAGTGAGAACGACCTCTCGCCAGTGACAATAAACCTTACTCGTTGTCTCATTCTCGCTTAGCAAAGGTAATCCCTTGCTCAGTGAGAGAATTCTGGGTAGCAAACCTAAAAACTCACAACCCTCACGTAGTGAGACATAGCAAAGATCATTCAAAACCTAAAAACATGAATTTTGTAGACCCCAAAGATCGTAGATCTACTAGATCTAGGGCAAATCATGGCTCCTAAAGACTCACAAAGCACATCAATTAGTCCCACAACACTTATTTTACATTCCTAATCGATTAATCTACCCAATAAACCCGTTACTTATGCAAAATTGTAAACAAAAACCATAATTACCCAAACCTAGGGTTGCAAGGGAGAAAAAAGGGAGGACGAAGGGAAATCGTGCAATCAAAGGGGTAAGGATGGACAAGGAAAAAACACTCACCTTGGGGATCTTGTGAAGCTGAGCTCTGGGGCACTTGGGTATCTGATCTCCTGTTGTTCCTCCTTTTCTCCTTCTTTCTTTCTTTCCCTTCTTCTCTTTCTCTTCCTCTCTTTCCCTTATATAATCATGTGTGTATATGTGAGCGCACGCTCTAATGGGCCTTTACCAACCTTGGGCCTCAAAAATCCATCTCGGTCCTATTATCTATTCCTATAGAGTCCTATTGTAAAAGGGAAACTATAATTGATAACCTTATTTTAATTTCCATAATTGACGATATTACTATTTCATTATTGAGTATTTGAATTTGTGCATTCAATTATTGGTCATTATGAATTATATTGATGAATTTTCCTTTTTCGAAATAAAAATATCAAATTCAAATAATAAAAAATGGATTTATAAGTAAAGTAAAAAAAATTATTTTATAATTACATGTGTTTAAATTTGTGAATTCATTTATTATTTTTATGAATTTTAATTTTCAAACTAAATATCATATTCAACAAGTAAAACAAGATATTGTTTTTTAATTTTCAAAATAATTAAAGTTAAAGCAAAATGATATTTTCATCATTAAATGTAAAATAAAAAATCTCCCCAAACAAAATAACTTGTATTTTTTCAAGAACATTTAATAGAAAATGAGTTTTTAATACACACTTTATAATATATTTTACAAAATGACATTTTGATTTTTGTTCATAATTAAGTATTGGGGGAAGCGTAATGGATTTTAATGTGGTTTTAATGTCTATTTGAATTCATGTATTCATTTATTATGGCTATAAATTTTCTTTTTTTGAGATATAACTTTCCAAAAATATAATAAAATGGATACTTTATTTTCACTAATTTTTATTTATTTATGGAAGAAATTAATGTCACACTTAATATTATTTTGCAATTAAAAATGTTTGAATGTCTTCATTGTTATTATTAATGTAATATATTTTCAAAATTAAATTGTTTAGTGCTAAAGAATGTCAATGATTAAGAAGTCTTTAGAAATTTGTATTTAATATTTCAAAGAAAACTTGTGACCCTGACTATTACATATTTTAAATATTACAATACTAATAAAAATATACACACTTATATTTGTAATATGTTATTATAATGTTTTGTAATATTTCAAATATTATAGTACTATTAAAAATATTTAAACACATATTTTAAATATGTTGTTGTATAATGTGTTTAATTAATTGTGGTTCACTTTTTTGTTGTATAATGTGTTTAATCAATTGTCTATTTTATTCTTCAGTTTTATGTCCAATAAATATTGACAATTTTTGCATATGTCTTATACTCATTATCTTTACTTGTTCTTTTTTTTTTTTGGAATATTAAAAGCAATATATTTTGTATTTTAAATCATTACTATTGATCAATTCATTATTATCTAAATGATATTTTTTTAATATAAAGTTGTCTACTTCATTCCATGCATATATATTTTTGGACATATATATCTAAATTACTATATTTTTTTTACCATCCGTTAATTTACAATACATTCATCTTAGAAATATCTGATTTTTTATTCTTACAGTATAATTTATGTCTATTAAATTTAATTTAACTAGTTTGTAATAATGAACTCCTTTTTATTGAAAAATTGTTATGTATTTATGGTCTTGCATTTAATAATATATATATATATATATATATATATATATATATATATATCTTTTTATTGAATTTGACTTTCATTTGGGAAAAAAAATTTAATTCTCGATTTTCACCAATATGGTAATTAATAGGGGTATAAATTATTATTTCTTTATTTATTTGTTTTTTCTAATCATAATAATCTTTGAGAAAATAGTCTATGCAGTGACAACGTAAAAGAATTTTACATTGTCTATGAGTGCATATTGCAGTAAAATTAAAGATAAGGCACCTCTAAGTCAGGAAATTATCTAAAATATACATAAATGAGGCTTTGTGCATCCCTCAATAAGATGAATTAACTTCATGCGTCACTCTTATTTAGGTTGCATTTAGACTAACTCATTTTAGACTTTTCTTCTCGTTAAAAGGAGAAATTGAGTCAATCAACATTCTGGGCCAAAAGGAATTCAACAAATATTTTTTTTTAATGAAAACAACCTAAGGAAAAAGAGTGGTTAAAAAAAGTTTCGTTTTAGGAACTTATTCTAGTTCTACTTTCTATTCTTTATTCCAAATATCAAAATCGAATAAGATACTACTCAAGAAGTTTTAACGTAAAAACAACTTTTAAGCATAAAAAAGAATAAAATTATCAAGCAACTTCAACTTTAAATTTAAAGAAAATAAAAAAATTTGATTATACAAAAAACAGTCAGATAAAAAATTTAAAATTTCTTCTTTTATGTACTTAATTAATATATTTAAAAGAATGTCTTAAACACTCCTTAATCAGCACCCTTAAACACTCGTTAGTAAGTTTTGATCTAGTTTAAATTAACATTTCATGTATACTCACTTGTAACAGTACCCCTGCTATAATATAATTATAAAAATAGTTGGGAGTACAATATAAGGTTTTGATATAGCCTATTTCTAAATTATTTATTGTAGGAATATCCATAGTAAAATAACTAATACCAACAATGATTAATCCTGACTGACATAAGCTATTACATCAAATAATTATCACTCATTTAATTCAGAAGCATATGTTTCAAAAAGTAAGGTAATTCTTTCAAAAGAAAAGGATAGTTGTACAAAAAGTTCTAAAAGAGAATCGAAAGTGATAGAATTCAAATCAATGTTTAATTACTTTTAAGTTTCAAGTTTAATTAATGCTAGATATACCTTCACTAGGAGTGTTCGTTAACTAAAATCCAAAACAGACCACAAAAATTAAACTGAAAAATAAAAAAAATTGAATAATCAGAAAATAAAATAACCAATTATTTTATTAGATTGGACTGGATTACAAATGTGATTTTGCATAACTTTTTTATTTTGTTATCAAAAAGAGAGGTATGCTAAGGCATCAAAATAAGGCCTGCAATTCCAACTAGGTTGGCACCCTAGACCTTTTGGCACCCTAGACCTTATCCCTCCTCTAATCCAAATTAAACCAAATTTATACACACAATTAATTTTATTTATGAAATTATCTTGTTCATTTTAATACTTCACGAGTCAAAAGGAATTTATATAATGCATGAGACAATTGTTTTAAGTGTTAATTATGTTTTTAGTCCCTCAACTCTTTTAGATTCTAATTTTTAGTCCCTCAAATTTTTTTTGACAACTTTTAGCCCTCTATTAATTTTTCGTCAGCATTTTTAGTCCCTCTAAATTTTTTTGCCCATTCATAGTCTCTCATTTATTTTTATTGCTCAAAATTAGTCTCTATTTTGCTATTTTTAGTTCCTCCGTTACTTTATATTTGAGACTAATTTGAACAATAAAAATAAACAAGAGACTAAAAATGGATAAAAAATTTTAGAGGGACTAAAAATGCTGAGGAAAAATTAACGGAGGACTAAAAGTTGTCAAAAAAAAAATTGAAGTTTAAAATTTGCAATATGAAAAAGTTGAGGGACTGAAAACTTAATGAATAAATTTATTAACATAAACCAACATGTATTGTGTGTCACTATAGCCTACACCTAAATTATGAATAATAATTTTAATCCATTTAATTTTATATAAAAATTTAAAGCAATTATAAATAATTAAATTAAATTAAATTTCATTAGTAAATCCATAACTTAAATAAATATATTATAATTATCTATCAATTACCCATATAAAAGAATAATATTGTCATCCATTCATAATAAAAAATGAAAATCTGATCCTTGAGTTTTTACTAAGATGAAATTTAATATCTGATAAAAAAAAGAAATATTATATCAAACAAAAATGAAAATGTTTGAATGATTACAAACATCAATTTAATACCTCCTATAAAAAGAAAGAAATATTATACTCTCATCCATCCATAATGAATAAAAAAAATGAAAATCCTTATGTCCTCAGAATATCAATTTAATATCTCATATAACAAGAAAAAAAAAATACTATCATTCATCCATAAGAAGAAAATGAAAATCCTTGAGTTCTCCATATTGTCTTTCCTTGAGTTCCTTCAATAATAAAGAATGAAAATATTAGAAATCTACACCAATGATGTACATTCAGCTAGGTTCCAGTGGATTTATAATGATTTAAGAACTCTAAAGAAATTAAGAGAGAGAGAGCTGATGATAAGTGCAAGTCCTTCCATAGGTCATATTAATGGTCACTTTCTAACCCTGAGCATGTGACCCAAACACTAATATTTTCCCTATTCCAGCAATAAGTACCTCTAATAAAGTGGTTGTTTTAGGAGAGCAAGATCATGTGTAGTCACATGATATAACTAAACATGATTTCCTATTTCACCAAGGCAGACTAAGAAATACAGGATGTTGACTTACCAAATAGTACACTAGGATAATAATGGGATGGTTCAAGACATCAAGATCTGCATCCTCATCAAATGCAGAAAATGCAAGCTACCTTAAAGGCAAAAACAAGTCAGAAAATAATAACTTCAGATTCATACAGTAGTTTTAAATTGGAAGGAACTCACCAGCGCATATCTTATCATGAAACAATTGTAATAAATAGTTGTAACAGACCCAACCTGCCACGGTGAAAAGTTAGGCACCAAGTGCTTTTGCCAGAGTTTAAGTCTTGATCATACAATTTTTACCTCATAAAATGAGCAAGTGACTGCATAAAATAATGAGACCAGTTTGCGTTTCCTTTGTTTCATAAGAATAAAAACAGAGTAGTTTGCGTGTACTAGTGCTCCTTCAAATCCTTTTCTTTGAAAAATTCCTACTCGTAACTTCAGTTTCATTAATGAGAGTTTATGAGAGTAAATAAATAAATGGTCTCACAAGTCACAACATTCATTGATTTTGAAAATAATGAACTAGCAACCTATCCAAACTAGAAGATGATAATTTTGATTCATTAAACACATGTATTTGATGTTCTATATATTATTATCATACAACAAAACTGGAAAAATATAAAGTAAGAAAAGAGAAAAGTTATACTTTGACTAGCATCTCCTAACTTTATTGAAATAGAACATGTATATATCCCATTCAGACTACTGGTAATGTAGATGCATCTCCTAACAAAGAGACTTAAACCAACCTGTGAAACTATCACATTCAGGGGCACTGTCATATAGCTACACCAGAACTGAACAAGACAACTGCAAGTTTAAAAATAAGAAAATGAGAGTCCTTGCACATTGAAGTATTCCAAAATCTGAAAAATTAGTGAAGTAAAACAAAATAGAAAATAAATAAAAAAGTAATCCAATAAAAGAATGTCATAAGACACGGATTCAATCTTGCAAAATTGAAGTCTTACCAGTGTCCAAATAAACTTTGTCATTTCAAAGGCATTCTGCATGAACAATTGAGAAATTAAGAACAAAAACATAACCATGCAACATGACCTGACTACTAAAAAGATTATCACATGGCTTTATCAGTATATCTGGTTTTTTGAACTAAAAAAGATCATCACGTGGCTTTACTAGTGTCCTAACAGATGGACTGTTTGCTCCATAATTTCAAGTGCTAAAGTGGATACAACATGTTGAAGTATTGTCCTTATTAACATGACAAGCTTTTACGTGTAGAGAAATCAGACCTTAAGGAAAATAACTTTTCAAGGGATTGTTTCATTTTGATTTGTTGAAATATCAAATTAGAATATACATACAATTGTTGGGATAAATGATAGCCAGAAGTATATATCCAGACCTTCAAATTTAGAAACTTAAATATCTGACAAAATTATTCAACAACAGTAACAATATGCACATCTTCAATTCTGAAGAAGAGAAGTTACCATGCATGGATGTTCACAAAGATGCAGACTAAGGCATAAATCCAAAGTGGCCAGCTGCAGAATTGAAAAAAAAAAAAAAGGTTATTCAGCTCTAAGTTTCTCATTGTTTTTCTTTAAAAAACTTTATAGTAGAAGTCTAGGTTGATTAGAAAAAAAACATTGATTGGTGTTTGCTACAATAACATTGGAGCTTCTTTCATAGGAACTTCATTTCTCTTCACTCCATTCCCTCTGTTAATCATGAGCATTCTATGTTAACTAAGCATCTACTTGTGAAATGATTGAGTGTCTTAATTATTAATAAACTTCATGATAAATTAAGGGAATAAAAGAAAATATACAAGTAATACATTTAGAACGAGAAAAATGTATCTATTGTTTCTTATATAAAGAATCAAAGATAATATTATTTTTGTACTCGATATAGTTATATTTTTTTGTTTATAAACAATATTAGATATATATAATATTAAAGTATTTTTTGTATATTTTATGCATGCAAAAATTTAAATTTTATTTATTACATTATATTTGACTAGTCTTAGTCCCTAAACTATTTTTCCATTTGGTTTTTAGTCCCTCCGTCAAGTTTCTCCACTAAATAATGACGTGGAAGTCAATTTATGACGGTTTATTTTAGAGTAAATTACACGGACCCCTCCTGAGTTTTATTTATATTACACCGATACCCCTGCTTTTTTAAACCATACAAAAAAACCCCCTATTTGTTGGTTCTAAATTACACGGACACTACAAGAATGCTAGCGATTAGCCTCCAAATGTTTGGGTCGGATGCCTGGTGGACGCAATTAGAGTCGGCTTAGCCGACTCTCACCTGACACTAAAGAAAATTTTAATTATTTTTTATTGATTTTATGAAAGATTTATATTTGTGTGGAATAAACCGACACTACTTATTATTTTTTTTATTTTTTTAAAATTTTTTATTACTTGTGTCGTATAAGCCTACGCTAATTTTTAATTTTATTTTATTTTTTAAAATATTTTTTATTTAAGTGTCGGATTAGCATCGGATTAAAATATTTTTATCTTATTAATTAATAATAGCGTTGGATTAGCCGACGCTGAGGACAATAAAATTTTTCAAGCCCCGTGTTTTCGTTCCGCCCTTTTATTTTGGGTAAAAATTAACGTAATCCCTAAATTCAATTTGCCCCCTTTCTCTCACAAGTCACGACCAAGCCTTTTCTCTCTCACGACGAACCCCTTTCTCCTATCCTCAAACCCCTTTCTCAGTTTGTTTTCGACCCTCACTCAGACACACACTTGACCCTTACTCGCACGAAGCCCATTCTCGATTATCGATTGTCACTCAAGTTCTTCAAACTCTACTGAAGTTCTTGAAACCCTAGTCAGATTTTTGGTGCGTTTATGAATCTCCCTAACTTGAACGTTATTTTTCGATGTCTTTTAACTCTCTTTTCTCCTATTTTCTTCCTATTCGATTTTAGGGAAAGGGCATTACTAAGTGGAATTGCTACGTTGCTTCTGTTAGGTGGCAAACATAGAGTGCGATTCTAAGCTACACATAAGCAGAATAGAGTAGGGAAGCAATGGATTCGTTCTCAAATCCATTGAGTGGGTCGTCGCACCAATTATCTGTGCAGGATCTCAAAAACCAGTTGAAGAATCAACTTGCCATTGAGTATGCTCAACAACTTCTTGAGGTATCTACTTTCCCCTTTTAACTGCTCATGGGGTTGGTTGGCTTTGCCATAAGAACGAAAGCCAGCCTGTGCTAGAACTAGGAAGAAAGAATCTGACTCATAAGCTAATAGTCCTATTCATTTTTTCAATGAAAATAGTCTAAGTATAAGGAGGAATAGGAATCATGCTAGGGGGAGGAAGGAGGAAACAGTAATTGGATGTGCAAGTGTAATCGAATGTACATGTGGCAGAGAGAAGAATTGTCCAGCATGGGAGTAGAGGTGAACTTGGATCAGTGAACCAGGTTGAAATCTTATTGTTGCTTCTTGATGCAAGTCTTGCTTTTTTATTAATTTTTTTTTGTTGTATTTGAAGCTTATTATTCATTATTTTTGTAATTTTTCTGGCTCTGTTACAATTGGCATTATGCTGGCTTATCTGTTGGGCCTTTTTGTCAACTGGAGAGTGCTTGCAATTCCAGGTAAATTTCTAATTATTTACTTGACTCAATTTTTGTGGATGGAAGAATGGGAATCTTAAAAACCATACAAGCACACATTTTAAAAAGGAGCCACATCTTAAAAACCATATACAGGCTCCTTTTTTAATTTTGTTATTGAATTAATTGTTTGATTTTTAAGTTCTCTTTTCTTATGTGGTTTTTTTTTAAATTATTTTCCAAATAAATTACTTCAGCTTGCTTTTCATAAGATGGATCCTTGCCACAAACACTTTTATATTGAGCAGTATATCTTTAATTGTTCACAAGTAAGCTAAATGAATTTCCTTTTTCTCACATATTCTTGCAGGTTCTACATCCTCTGCTCATGTTCATTGTGCGTATCTTCTTATGTGTGAGAAGGTAACTTAGCTTAGTTTTATTTTTTAGCTAAAATTAAGGTAGTTTAACTTTTAGTCTTGTACTAGTTTGAGGAGCCCGTAAATAGGATATGACCATGGATTCAGTGTTTTCCCTCCCACTTTTTATAGATGTACTGTAGCAATTTTGGTCCACAAATGGTTACTTGGGTCAAAGGGCTTCAAGGGGTGGCTTTAACTTTTATAGTTGAGTATAATATTGATGAATACCATGTATGTAGAGATTAAAGTTTTTCAAGACTCCATAATATCAGGAAGTTATAGAATTACATGTAGCTACTTTGTCCAGGATGTAAATTATTCATCGAATCTCTCTTCTATTGCTTCAATTTTCACAGCATCAATGTGTTGTGATTGCCAACTTGCACCACTGCCATTCTTAGTTGTAGTTCACTTCCATTTCCTTAGACCCGACTTGCAATATTAAATTTGAATTACAGGGCTATGTTATTGTGAGGGTGATCTTGGTATAAGATACATTTTCCAATTAAGAACTGAAATCTTTTTCTTTTTCAATACTCTTCTGTGAAAGTCGTGTGAGATGCTTCCTAATCTCATGGGACAAACATTTATAAACTACAACAATATTGCAGTCATGCCACAATTCACATTCACCATAAGAAACAAATCATTTTCTCTCTATTTAGAACAGGTATAAGTTTTATGGTCAATTTTCTAGTCCACACATAACTTTTCAGTTGTTTTTACATTAGTGTCCTGGCATTGGAAAAATGAGCAAGCATAATGTGTTTATATTGGCTACCTAGTTCAAATTGCTTTGGCTCTATCCAATTTTCCTTAAAAGATTCATTTATTCCTTTCCTAAAGAATGTTTGACAACTAATTAGCAAAGTTTCTTTTGGTTGTTTGAATCAATATTTGGTCACTATTACTTAACAGTTCGTACATCTATATTCCTTTTTTCTTCTCAGTATATATGCTAAGAATTGAAGAAGGTTGCTCTCTGCTATGGCAGTTCTGTTACTCTAGATGTGCCACCTCCTCAAGGTCCCCTGACTCCCCTCTGGTAATGAAATATTTATAAGACTAATGCCATTCTTGGGTAACTATCAAATACATCTATGCTTTTGGCAATATTTTATACAATTTATTTGTAGAATATTTTGGATTTCCTTAATTAGTTAATATTTGCTCTTTGTAACATTCTCGGTGGTGCTTAGACACACCTGAGCGTCACTTTTTCCATCCCTTTTGAATTGCATACAAGTCCAATACGTGAGTATAAATTTTGAGGAAGTAAATAATGTGGCTTTAAGTTGATATTTGGTATAAAATATTTCATTGTAGAGTTGGAATATTATTATAGAACACCTATATGTTATGAATCTTATGATAGATAGGTCAAGTTTATATACTTTCTCTGAATGAGTTTATTAGGACTATAGAGTTTCGCTAACTCTAAAATAATAATCTGCATGCATTAAAACCCTGTTGTCTTGAGAACTCTTAGTCTAGATAATTTGCATTCTTGATTCTCAATTACTAATTTTCATGCATTTCGATTTTATAATCAGTTTTGGTACTGCCAGTTATATAGACTAATGGAACATGATTTTTTTTTTTTTATAGAACTGCAAAATTTAATGAAAGGTATAAGGGGGGTAAAGAGTACTTCCAGCTTTTTTCTGATATAAAATTTTGCTGCTAAAGTTATTTGTTTTCTGCTTGTCACTGAAGGTTTCTACTTTCTGATAATTAAGGATGTTACAGTAGCACCTCGCTTTTAGGAAAAAAGAAAAACCATAGAGTCGGCTAAGCGGACTCTAACAAACAATAAATAATTAAAAACTGAACATTAAAGAGTCCGCCTGGCCGACACTTAAGAAAACAAATTTAATTTAACATTAAAAAATGGTTAGCTGCGAACTCCATTAGCGGCGATTTTAGAGGCGGTTAAATCGACTCTAAGTAGTGACGATCACAGTAAGCGACGCAAACATTTTAGCTTCGAGGGTTTTAGAGTCCTTATCATATCCGACACATGACCGATGCTAAACCACTTTGTAGCGTCCGTTTTTTGCTTTTAGAGTCGGCTTTTGGCCGACTCTAATCGCTTGTTTTCTTGTAGTGGGACCCCTCGTGAGTTTTACTTATATTACACGAATTCTCCTGAGTTTTACTTATATTACACCGACATCCCTACTTTTTTGAATGACTATCACTTGAGCAGGGGGTCAAAAGTAATGTTTAAAAAGGCAGGGATGTTGGTTTAATATAGGTAAAACTCAGGGGGAGTCCATGTAATTTACTCTTTACTTTAAAACTGCAAAAATTATTTAAAATGTATTTAACTATTTTATGGCAGCTTTTAGCCGCCAGAAATTGCTTCCTAAAAAAAAAAGAGATGTCCATTGCACCAGAGCACATAGTCTGCAATTTCAAAGGATTTGCACCGCCACTCCTGTTACAGTTTCAAACTATAAGAAACAAACTAACATTGTATCCCTCAAACAACACCTGGGCACCTTACAATTAATCCAAATCACTTACAACTATTATAACATAATTATTGGCAGCAAAAGCACCACAAAGCCAGCAGCGAATTTTATGAAACCACGGGAGCCCAACTTGCCATCCTTATTTGGGGCTCATTACCTATGGGAAATCTCTACTGCAAAGGCCTTTGAATGTGAAGATTACTCACACTATGCCTGAGGCTAACTGTGTGGCTGATTGTTTAGCCTCAAAGTCGCACCTCTCTCAGCAGGGGTTGGTGCTTTTTGATAGTCCTCCTCAAGAGTGTATAGTTTTTCTTTGGCTTGATTTTATTGGGACGTTGTATCCACGTCATGTAAAGCATTAGTTTTATACCCCTTTGATTAAAAAAAAATGCTATGACATTCCTTTTAATATATAAACAACATATATACAAAGTTGTGTTTTTTAACTTTTTTTTTTTGGTATTATGCTACCATTCATGCTTTTAATGATTTTAGAAAAAAGGTCACATGATTTTACATTGGTTTGTTGTACTCTGGTGGATCGTTCATGCTTTTAATCATTTTACAAAGGGAAAGGTCACTTGAATCCCATGAATCATGCGCATGTCATGTGTCATTTTTCATTAGAAGTTAATGATCTTTATAATAAAGAATGTGCTTAACCGTTTATAAATATTAGAAACTCGTGCTAGTTTATAACTCCAAGCATAATTTGCATATACGATCCAAAAATTAACTAATTAAATGAAGTTTTTTTTCCCAAATTATTTACCCACTAGTTTTGAAAAGATAGTTTTACTCGTGTGATAACCAATATAATAACAATAATTGTCTACCCCCCTTTGTAACATTTTTGAACTCATTTTATCCATATACTAGCAAGTGAAGCAACTTACTAAACAATAAAATATGAGGGCTTTGATTAAATTTCAATCTAACTAATCACTTATAAGAGGTATTACCTTAAGAAACTAAATGGAATTCACATTTAATTTATAATAGATTAATTATATAGGGAGCTGGAATTAGCTTATAGATTATGAGAAAAGTTATACCTTCCTATATAATATTTTCTAATTATTTTGATATTTTATAAAGAAAGATTTAAAGGAAAATAGAAATATATTCATTACAAGAAATTCATTAAATATAGACTGATTTAGAGACCGAAATTATTAAGTTATTATATAGACTGAGTTAGAGACTATTTTAGAAACTGAAAAATGTCAGTCTCTAAATCAGTCTGTATAATAAATAAAAATTGAAATGTAAATAGAGACTGCATTTTCCAGTGGCTAATGGTCATAAAAAAATATTTATTTTATGAGAGACAAGTTTTTCAGTCTCTGATTGAAATATAATTAGAAACAAAATTTTTATCCACTATTAAGCTATTTTAGAGACGAATTTTTTGGTCTCAAAATGAAATAAGATTAGAAACTGAAGTTTTGGTTTCTAATTCTCATATAACTAGAGACTTATTTTTCAGTCTCTATTATCTCATATTAGATACTGATTTTTCAGTATCTAATTGTGATAAAATTATAAACCAATTTTTTAGTCTCTATTAAAAATATAAAAAGAGACTAAGTTTTCTAGTCACTATTAACTCACTTTAGACACCAAATAATCGGTCTAAACATGATTAGAGACTATTTTATTGTTAGTAAATAAAAATAATGAAAAATTTATTTTTTATTAAATATTACTATTTGTAATATTATAAATATTTCATTAATAATAATTTTAATAATCTTGTCTTATATATAAATTAAATTTTATATTATATTTTAAAAAAATTAAGAAGATAATATGGTTATTTATATACTAAAATTAAATAATAAACAAGTATTTTAAATATTATTATTAATCATTAATTTTTTTTACTATATTTGATTTGTAGGCATATTTCAATTTGAAAATATTTTTTTTTGAAAATGAAAGATTTTAAGTAATAAAATTATTAATATAATAATATAACTAATATAAAATTTAAAATACTAATAATGTAATATTATAGTTGAGTCACTCAATTAATATAAAATTTAAATTATTAATAGGTATTATAAACACCCAATTCGTTCTCTCTTTTTCTTTACTTTTACTTTTTTTTAAAAAAAGAAATAAATATCAATTATCTCTCTTTCTTTTTTGTTGTTTTGATGAAATTGTTAATTAGGACATCTCAATCCAAAATATTCTTCTATTTTATTTTTAAATTACTTTATGAAAGTCTAAATTATTTTGCATATTCTCCATGTTAACCCAAATTGTTTTGAGAAAATAGGTGGAACAGTGACAGTGTAAAAAAGTTTTACATTGTCATCCATTCATAACCCACAATATATGTTAAGTTTGTTAGCTTTTATACCTTAAAAGTCATACCAACAATGATTTGTAATTGGTTGACAGTGTAAAATAGTTTTACACCGTTAGTACATCACCATTAAACTCAATTATTTTTTTTAATACAATATTAATATAAAATATTAAAATTATAAGACCAATGGTGCCAACTATTTAGTGTCTTTAGTTTTTTTTAAAATAAAAATTGAAAACATAAATATTTTGTTATTCAATTTTTTAAAATTATAAAGTAAAAAGTATAATATATCAACATTATTTATATTTATTATTTATTTTATTGTTGTTATATTATTACTATTACTATTAATAGTTTAAATTTTATATTTTAATTATATTATTATATTATTTTTTTATTCTGTACATAAATTTTATCCTTTTCAATTTTTAAAAATGGACAGAATAAAAATAAAAATATAGTAAAAATATTTGTATTTTTTTTAAATGGAAAAAATTGTATTCTTTTTTATGAAATATTTATTATATTATTAATTATTAATATTAGTATTTTAAAGTCTATAGTATTAATAGATTAAAAAAAGAGTTTATTTACGAATAATAAAAAAAGAGGACATTTACGAATCAAAAAAGATAAATATACTCCTCCATTGAAGTCTGCCAAATTTTTTATTTAAGAAAATCAAGTCCGTTTGTCACTATATCATCCAGTTACTAATGGAAATAGCTGACCCATACAATTTTCAGGTGTGACATAACATGTCATTTAGGTGGTCCTCTAAAAAGACCCATTGTGACATATAGGATCAAAATTGTATGATCCATTGAATTCTTTTTACTAAATTACTGATCTTTTTTAATCATTCACGTCACAGTAACAAAGTGTTTTTACATGACTAACTTAGCAACATATGATATCACGTGAAAATTGTGTGCCACATTAGCTTGGGACCAAACAGGAGCATTATGGGCACTATAATTAGACCAATACAAAGCAAACAAGAAAAAGCCACCAGGATTTTAACTACTTACCATGTCTTCATTATGTCTTCATTTTTTACACGCTGTCACATTTTGGTTAACAAATTACTTATAAATTGTAACAGGTACCTTTTGTAAAATTTACTATGAGAAAGCTTTGATATGAAATAGAACCATTTTAATAATTGTTGATATCATTGGTCGCTAGAAATAATCTAATAGTAAGGCTCAAGTCTGTAAAATTTCTTTTTGCCATTTTGGTAGATTGCTATTCTTGTTGCAGATGATAGGATAGAACCATTGATCACCATGGACTCTCATGTTGAGAAGATCAGCATTCCCTCTACCCTTGTCAGCAAATCACTAGAGGATAACATCAAGCAGGCTGACCATTGCCCCACTAGAGTTCATAGATTTATTTAAGCAACCAGAGTTCATAATCATGTGATTATGAACTCTGGTTCCTTAAATAAATTTATTACTAGTCGTAGCATCTGGGATACCTCTGCCAACTCTAGTTCCTTCTTTTTTCTCATGTTTCTTCTTCTCACCCATCTTACTAATTATAGATTTTGATAATTTTGGGATGCTTTGTAATATCAGTTTCCCTTATACTAAAGCAGAAGGCCAGAACACTGTGCTATCATTATGTTTGATGTAACAGCTCTCTTTGCAATGTATTTCTGTGCTGAGTATGTGACTCTGGTTAATCATAAGGTGTGTGAGAGCATTCCCATTGTTCTCAATGGGTAAGGTTTAGTCCCAAATGTAACATCCTAATTCGGGGTTTACATATAATTAATATTTTAAAATTATTTAAATTTAATAACGTGTTACTTCATTTGATTTTCTTAAAAGAAAAGAAATGATCCTTTAATATTAAACGAATTTGGTAGAAATTTAAAACTTTATTTTTTTAATTCTGATCATTAAGCCTTTATTTTTCGAGTATGCATTTAAGATCCTTTATTATTTTATAAAGCATGTTAATTAATTTAATTTTGCCAAAACTGTGAAGTTAAGAAATCATAGATTAGAAATTTTTAAAACCCTTTAATCATTAATTATAAAAGGGTAGTATCGCTTGATATATGAAATGTGTCATTTAAATTTTCGAGAAAGAAAGCGTATCATTGTCTCAATTATAAGTGTACATTTTAAAGTGAGTAAAACAAAATAAATGAATAAATACTTCTGGCTACAAAATAGACATATATATATATATATATATATATATATATATATAATATACGTGAAGTAGAAAGTGTCATAACATAAACATCTCCATGAGCAAGAGTAATAAGTACAACCCAAATCATAAATAAAATATGTATGGTGATAAAGTAAGATGATTAAATATACATATGCCAAAATCTGAAGTCTAGCTCTACCCATATCAAATACAAGAAAGAAAAAGATCATAGACTCAAAGCTGTCATCACTAAACCCAACCCTGTATGCCAGACTAATCCAAAGAGGCAGTGGCGGACCCAGGATCCTGAGGCAGTTGGGGAAAATTATAAAAATTAAAATCAGGTGGGGTTCAAATATATAAATAAAATATAAAAATATAAGATTTTACTTGTAATTTTTTGTGAAAAAACTTTTTCTTGTGATTTTAAAAAAAATGAGGGAGTGCACTTGCACACCCTGGCCACAATGGAGGCCCGCCAATGCAAAGAGGTATGATGATAACGAGGGCAACGAAGGTGAAGAAGATGGGATCTCCACGACCTCCACAGGTGCTGCCATCTGATCCTAAAAATAAAACGTAAGGGTGAACCTTCCTGCTTCATCAAGACAGACACACAAAAGAGACTTAAGAAGTCATACACATACTACTAACCACAACGGTGTGGTTGTCTAACAGGTCTCACCTGTAACCTTAATCGTTTTCATTACTAACTCTTTGAATCATTTTCATCGCTGGCCAGCTGCCACTGGAACTCCGAAAACTCAGTGGTCTTACACAATTTTAAATTGGATTACTATTGGGAGTACACCCTCACCACAGTACATTGGCGGGCTCTCACCAACACGGTTATGCCTTGTATTTGTCGGGATTGCCAAGTCGACACTGTGAAAAACGCGACCACAAACTCGGTGCCAGATCCCCAAGAAACAGCAAGTCAACGAGCATACCTCAGGTACCAATCTGTATGGCCATCCAATCTTTGAGGACTGACTCCTCAACAACTCTCCTCACTGGGATTGTTCTTTCTTATCACTGTGGGTTCCGCTGCATAAGGTATTGGGCAGGACAAATCGACGCCAAGCCTGAGACCCAGTCTCTGCTCCAAGAACAATATACGAGGACATCTTGCCTCCATCACCACATTGGGTGACCACGCCATTCGACCTCTGTCCACGGGTTTTGATATTCTCACAGTTGGAACGTCCCATGTGACTCTTTTTATCTCGTACTTTCAGCATCTCATCATACACTCACGTTTCCATTACACACATCTCAAAATCATAACAGTTCACGTTGCGTAACAATTTTATTAAGTTTTATGCACATGTCGCCCTCTCAAATCTTATGATTATTTATACTTACCGTTTATTCTCCCGTGCGAAGGTCCTAAAATTTATTCTATGTCCAAAGCACAAATAAAGAGTTCAATATAAAAAAAGATTATTACAATTAATTATTTATAGCCTAGATATTCTTACACTCTATTTAAAGTTTATTTATTCTTTATTGCCAAAAGTCGCTATTTTTACTAGAATCAAATTCTAGTCATCACAGGTCCTTACACTCGAGTCCCTGTGATAGCACCACAAATAACCATGTCACCCCATGTCATTGTTATTCCACTTTTGATCCTCAAGGTATCACGATTGAACATTTAGTGACTAAAATAGATATTGTTATTGATGTAATCATTTTTTCTATACTCACTAGCTAGATCAATAAGTTAATATATGTCATACAATATATATATATATATATATATATATATATATATATATATATATATATATATATATATGAGATTTACTAATATACACACTCCTATCTTTCAGTTGGAGTGCATTAGCAATGTACACAAAAAGTTTAAGAAAAAAAACCAATGTGTCATTTGTTTTGATTACTTTTTTTTGAGGTTATTACAGTAATTTAAGATTAATTTAATAAAATAAGAAAACAATTTCTCTCTCCTCTCTCCATCTCGCTCGATCTCACACCTCTCTGTCAACCGCCGATCTCACTGGAGTTGGCCTCCTCCTTCAGCTTCCCGCCCCGCTGCACCCTCCTCGACGTCAGTCGTGCCTCTCGCAACACCTTCTCCATGCTCCGCAGTCGACAACAACATCAGCATTTTCGATGGTTTGGGTTTTGATTCCCGGAAGCATAAATCAACTGTACAGAGGAAGCGGATTTGCGATTTGGGCGAGAGTTCGGTGGAGAGGATGGCATTGAAGTGACCTAAACTAGTATGGACCTCGCATCTACATAAGCGATTCACGACCCACACAGTGATCAAGAACGCAACGTTGAAGATGATTATGCAATTGATGAATATGGTATGGTTCACCAGCGAGAATGTGTTGTATATTAGCATAAACAGACAGATGAATTAGCACAAAAGGTCATTCTCAGTTGGCATCAAATTGATTTCAGGGAACAAGTAGGGCAAATTCTACGGTGCACTTGTGAATCAAATTGTGCACGGGTGCACCATCCAGAATAGTGAATACTGTATATTTTTTACTGTAGCAAAAAATATATTTAATTTAGCATTGCTATTCGCACCTCCAAAATTGCTATTCACATTCCCACGTGCTTAATTTTTTTTTTTACCAAACATACCCTTTCCACGTAATCATGATTATGTTGTATAAAATGTACAACAGAATCAAAATTCCATTGTGTACCTAGGGGTGCAAAAAAAATATGAAATGCAATCATGATTCCGTGGCCAAAATACGAAACGGAATTGTCTTTTCGTTGATAAAATACACAACGGAATCATGATTCCGTTGTGTATTTTTTTTGCACCTCCAGGTACACAACGAAATCATGATTCCGTTGTGTATTTTGCCATGGAATCATGATTCCGTGGAAAGGATATTTTTGGAAATAAAAATAATTCAGAGCATTACTAGGGCTTGGACGTAATTTTGCTACTTTAAAATAAAAATAGTAACCCGTTAAATTAAATATATATTTTTGCTACAGTAAATTACCGGGGGCTTGGATGTAATTTCACTGTTTTAAAATAAAAAAGTAACCCATTAAATTATATATATATATATATATATATATATATATTGCTACAGTAAAAAACCTACAGTAAAAAAATTAAATACGTGGGGATGTGAATAGCAATTTTGGTGGTGCGAATAGCAATGCTAAATTAAATATATATTTTTGCTACCGTAAAAAATCTACAGTATTCACTATTTGTCGCCTGCACAATTTATGCACAAGTGCACCGTAGAATTCGCCGAACAAGTAGTACTAACGCAGATAAAAAATTCATCAATTGCATAAACGCAGGAATCGAGAGAGATGGAGAGAGGAGAGAGAAATTGTTTTATTATTTTATTAAATTAAATCTTAAATTACTGTAATAACCTTAATATAAAGTAATTAGAATAAATGAGGTACTGGTTTTTTTTTCTTAAATTAATATTTAAGAAAAAGAGGAGTGTGTATATTAGCAAACCCCTATATATATTAATTTATATTTTTAATATTAAATTAATAATATTATTAATATTATAAGTGTATATTTATTAATATTAATTTTAGTATTATTAGTTAATATTTATTAATTTATATCTATCAATATTAATTTTAATAATTTTTAAGCAAAATGCATGCAAATGACTAAACAGCGGCTGCCATCCCAACCAAGTTGACACCACTTCCTCTAACTATCATTTGTAGCACATGTAAATATCATTAAATAACAGAAAGGAGGATACACAACTACATGGGGGAAACCCATGATATAATGAGGAAATGCTAATCTCCAACAATAGAACTCCTCTAGAATGAAAGATGGTATAAAGTCCCACCAAGAATAGTGTTGAATATTCACAACATCGAAGTCTAACTCTGGACAAGTGTTCTCCTCCCAATAAATATGACTAACCCAAAAGAACATGTTTCTAGTAATGTCTATACAATTTCTCCATCTATTTAATAGGCACCAACGGACAAGATTATGATTTACGAAAGCATTCACCACTAGCTCAAAGCCACATTCTAGCCGAAGATTGGTCCACCCTCTACTGTAAGCAAATTCAATTGCTGTCATGGCTCCCTGCAATTCTTCATATATAACTGTCATGGAAAGCATTGCAGATCTTCAAATTAATTGAGAAGCAACCAATACAATCTAAGTTATGCATAATACAATATAATATAAGTTCATTGACCTGGTGGTTCAAGTATTAATGGTAGACTTTAAGGGTGGGGGTTCAAACCCCAACTTCAATGCTTTGGTAATTTCTTTATCATTTTTGTATGTCACCTCAATACACTACAATAATACATTGTCGTCACCATATCAACATATTTGTCAGCGTTAGCTGTCACTAGATTGAGATATGAATATTTTATTGAGGATTTAAATAAAAAAAAATGATAAAGAAATTACCCAAGTTGAACACAAAGCAATTTAGTGCCAACCTTATCTTCAAGTCCAAAATTTCGTTAAACATATACTCTTTTTGAGTACTTCAAAACAAATCTATATCTGCTTTGAAAAGGTTTTCCTTTTTCTATTTACTCATAATTCTCCTTGGCTTCTATTAGATTATCTTCCAAAATTCATAAATTACATATGCATATGAATGGAATATCTTTTTTTTTTTTTATAATTGTATTTTGTAGGATAAAGTTTAAAGAAAAGGGAAGATTATACCTCCTAATGTGTTATGCATGTTAGCGATTGCTTAAGATTGTAAAGTGACAAATACATAATTTACCTAGTGAAATTGTTTGCATCCTTACAAGTACGTTGAACAAGCATTGGCCTGTATGGAATTAGTAGGCAATATTCTTGAAATATATGAACAGAAACGATGAACGATGACATGTTTTAAAATAAAAATATTAATTAATTAAAAATTTAATAAATATAAGAAGAGATTATTGGAAAGAAATCACAGTCGGGTGTTCTAAGAAAGCCGTAACAATTAGTATTTCTGTTTTCTACATGTTTATTTTCTGCCCAAAAAATAAAAATAACTAGGGTTCAAAATGGACCTATTTCTTTGCTGTCATTGTTATCCCATTTTTCTTTCATTTTTTTAATCTTTTTAAGATATTTCCTTTGAATTGAACAAAATGGATTTCATTAAAAAAAATGACAAATAATCTCAAAGTACAAGACATCTAGTGCCACCCTAGATATGACCAATCTCTGTCTCTGTCTCTCTCTCTCTCTCTCTCTCTCTCTCTCTCTCTCTCTCTCTCACACACACACACACACACACACACACACACTTAATTTGTTAAACTATACATGCCTTGGGCTTCAAGGATATCAGAAATTAAATAGCAGTTCTCCTGGTTGGCTCAGCAGTTCTTCAATCATCAACTCATTCTCAATTTCATTGTCAACCATCTTATATAGCCCTATTTCTTCATCATCCCACGGCATAATCTCCTTTTCCAAATTTTTCATCTTATTCTTTAATTGATCACTCATCACCTTATTATCCAATTCATTACTCTCCTCTTCATCACTACTCTTCATCTTATACATACTCTCCATCCCTCTCTTATACTCTTCTTCATCACTACTCTTTATCTTATTCACTATCTGGATGAATGGCATTTTTGCCCTTCTGCTTGATTCACGGGATGCCAAACCTGAATCCTGCAAAGTGTAACATAATCAACTACTGTCTGTATCACCTAAAGTTTCTTTATATGTTATTGTAATGTAGAACATGTGTATATATGATATGCAGTGCTTCGTGCTTTGAATGTTAAAAAATACGTACTTAGTTATCTACAGCATCAGCTTTAGCCAGCTTTGCTTTCTTGCTACCACCTTCCGGAAGAAAATCTACATCGAGCAAAAATTTAATTACTTCTGGCTGGGACCGTAATGTCTTCTTCGAAGGTAAGTGATTATAGTACTGCACAAACAATTGTATATTAGTTGTCAATGTAAGCTATAGCATATATATTTCAAATTCATTTCTAAAGATAACATGACTTGCATTTAGAATAAGTCATTACAAACAAACACTTGCATTATTTTCTTCTTAAAAATAACATGTATGTATTTTGGTTTCAATCTTATCTTACACTTAAAATCATTTATTTTTTTTATCAACCGCTAAATCATTGATAATCTAGTCTTACACAATCTTGCATTAAAACGCCAGGCTTTGCTTTGTCTTTGCTTTGTGAGCATTCCCTTTTTTCTAGAACCCAATTTTGTAATCTTTCTACCACAGAAAATTTGGGAACATGTTTCCCCCAGCTTGATCCTTTCCTGAATCGGTTTAATAGTACCTGTTGCAGATTGCCAAGATATATCCTTTAGTAACCAATTTATTATATAAAAAATGTGGATTGCACAGTTGGAGTTCATAAAACAAGTAAACAAACATAAAGAGAAAGTAAAAATAATTAATTGGTAATGGACTATAAATTAGCTGGCAACTTACCATCTCTAAGTCAATGTTTTCCTCCAAACAAAATGTTGGAGGTTCAAAAGAAAAAGGCACTTGCCAGAGAAGCTTAGTTGTTGTTTTTCTTCCTCTTTTTCCTTGAGCCTGCATGTACCCAACACCATCATTTAAATCATAACAATATTATTTTAAGGCACAAATGAGAAACCCTCCCACTAAAAATTAATCCTAATGGTTGATGCAGTGAATTCTTAAAATCCAAAAGACATATGAAAAATTGAAAATTAAGGACTTTACTTTTCTAAGGGTTTCATCTATGTTATCATTGTCTGATGCCTTTGTCTCAGGCATAGGGAAGTGAGGTACACCTAATGGATGAGCATCGTGTCGAAGATGTTCTAGAGCTCTTCTCTTAACTTCCTGTTTTCAGGTGTAAATAATTAAATTGTTAAGACACTTATTATAGGGTGGAATTCAGGGAATACAAAGGGAATATGAAGTGAAAATTCTTAGTTATTTTGAAAAATAAAACTAATGAATATAGAGTATTAGATGATATTTGAAGGGGACATTATATTCACTTACCCTTATTTGATCTTCGAAGGCATCTTTAAGTCTATCAAGGAGAACTGGATCCTTACGAACATCAATTGGTTGTGTGACCACCACAAGACTAAGTTGTTCCTCAATGGAAGTCATATTTGTTGCTTTAGAAAAAAACTATTTTCTCTAACACAAGGAGGACAGAAGAAATTCAGACAATGTGATAAAAAATGTTACAAGAAGTTAGATGTTATTCAATTAGTACTCCAGTTTTGGTTCGTTTTCAATTTTAGGGATAAATTTATTGTTGATTTTTAAAAATATGATATTTAATAGGGACAAAAATTACTATTTATTATTTAATATTTCTAATAGTAAATTTCTTTTTATTGAAAATCTATTATGCATTTAATATAATATTTTATGTATTTATTGTATTTCACATTTATTTTTTCGAGAAAATTTAATTTAGATTTTCACTTATAAGGTATTTAACAGGGGACATATATTATTACTTATTTAAAGGAAACATTTTTTCAGCGGGAATGAAACAAATTCTTAAAACATAACTTTTTATTAAAATATATTATTTTCTATGTAAAACATTTTCTTTCATAAAATCTTTTCATAAACTTGGAGTAACTCTCCACCTTTTGCTAAAGAGGCATCCTCTAGTATCTTTTAAATATTGTCTTAAGTCTTTTCTTATGTACAATTTATTGAATTCAAACACAAGCCCAAGCCACAATCATGAAGATAATATCACAACTACATAATATTACAATCATCTAAGATACAAACACAACAAGGTATTAGGCAAGGTCAATCATACAGAGAGAAAAACATGAAGACAATTACACAAACACACACACACACACACACACACACACACACACACGTCCATTCCTCTCTTGAGGATGGAACGACAATTGTTGTTCCACAGGGTTCTTGGTTAGAAAGTCACCCTTGGTGCTTAGCGCCACCTCTTTGCACTTCCAAACACCTTATTTGGATGTCCAATTGCTTAGTGAGCCTACACTCTGCCATTTCTCTCGCTTAGTGAAATTGAGGTCTCGTTGAGCGAATATAGCACTTGGCCCCATGGTGTTCTTTTTTGCTTAGTGAGGAATAACCATCACTTAATGAAACATCCTAGAGTGACAACCTCTACTTTCTAACTGATATTCGCTTAGTGAGAACGACCTCTCGCTAGTGACAATAAACCTTACTCGTTGTCTCATTCTCGCTTAGCAAAGGTAATCCCTTGCTCAGTGAGAGAATTCTGGGTAGCAAACCTAAAAACTCACAACCCTCACGTAGTGAGACATAGCAAAGATCATTCAAAACCTAAAAACATGAATTTTGTAGACCCCAAAGATCGTAGATCTACTAGATCTAGGGCAAATCATGGCTCCTAAAGACTCACAAAGCACATCAATTAGTCCCACAACACTTATTTTACATTCCTAATCGATTAATCTACCCAATAAACCCATTACTTATGCAAAATTGTAAACAAAAACCATAATTACCCAAACTAGGGTTGCAAGGGAGAAAAAAGGGAGGATGAAGGGAAATCGTGCAATCAAAGGGGTAAGGATGGACAAGGAAAAAACACTCACCTTGGGGATCTTGTGAAGCTGAGCTCTGGGGCACTTGGGTATCTGATCTCCTGTGGTTCCTCCTTTTCTCCTTCTTTCTTTCTTTCCCTTCTTCTCTTTCTCTTCCTCTCTTTCCCTTATATAATCATGTGTGTATATGTGAGCGCACGCTCTAATGGGCCTTTACCAACCTTGGGCCTCAAAAATCCATCTCGGTCCTATTATCTATTCCTATAGAGTCCTATTGTAAAAGGGAAACTATAATTGATAACCTTATTTTAATTTCCATAATTGACGATATTACTATTTCATTATTGAGTATTTGAATTTGTGCATTCAATTATTGGTCATTATGATTGATGAATTTTCCTTTTTCGAAATAAAAATATCAAATTCAAATAATAAAAAATGGATTTATAAGTAAAGTAAAAAAAATTATTTTATAATTACATGTGTTTAAATTTGTGAATTCATTTATTATTTTTATGAATTTTAATTTTCAAACTAAATATCATATTCAACAAGTAAAACAAGATATTGTTTTTTAATTTTCAAAATAATTAAAGTTAAAGCAAACTGATATTTTCATCATTAAATGTAAAATAAAAAATCTCCCCAAACAAAATAACTTGTATTTTTTCAAGAACATTTAATAGAAAATGAGTTTTTAATACACACTTTATAATATATTTTACAAAATGACATTTTGATTTTTGTTCATACTTAAGTATTGGGGGAAGCGTAATGGATTTTAATGTGGTTTTAATGTCTATTTGAATTCATGTATTCATTTATTATGGCTATATTTTATTTTTTTGAGATATAACTTTCCAAAAATATAATAAAATGGATACTTTATTTTCACTAATTTTTATTTATTTATGGAAGAAATTAATGTCACACTTAATATTATTTTGCAATTAAAAATGTTTGAATGTCTTCATTGTTATTATTAATGTAATATATTTTCAAAATTAAATTGTTTAGTGCTAAAGAATGTCAATGATTAAGAAGTCTTTAGAAATTTGTATTTAATATTTCAAAGAAAACTTGTGACCCTGACTATTACATATTTTAAATATTACAATACTAATAAAAATATACACACTTATATTTGTAATATGTTATTATAATGTTTTGTAATATTTCAAATATTATAGTACTATTAAAAATATTTAAACACATATTTTAAATATGTTGTTGTATAATGTGTTTAATTAATTGTGGTTCACTTTTTTGTTGTATAATGTGTTTAATCAATTGTCTATTTTATTCTTCAGTTTTATGTCCAATAAATATTGACAATTTTTGCATATGTCTTATACTCATTATCTTTACTTGTTCTTTTTTTTTTTGGAATATTAAAAGCAATATATTTTGTATTTTAAATCATTACTATTGATCAATTCATTATTATCTAAATGATATTTTTTTAATATAAAGTTGTCTACTTCATTCCATGCATATATATTTTTGGACATATATATCTAAATTACTATATTTTTTTTACAATCCATTAATTTACAATACATTCATCTTAGAAATATCTGATTTTTTATTCTTACAGTATAATTTATGTCTATTAAATTTAATTTAACTAGTTTGTAATAATGAACTCCTTTTTATTGAAAAATTGTTATGTATTTATGGTCTTGCATTTAATAATATATATATATATATATATATATATATATATATATATATATATATATATCTTTTTATTGAATTTGACTTTCATTTGGGAAAAAAAATTTAATTCTCGATTTTCACCAATATGGTAATTAATAGGGGTATAAATTATTATTTCTTTATTTATTTGTTTTTTCTAATCATAATAATCTTTGAGAAAATAGTCTATGCAGTGACAACGTAAAAGAATTTTACATTGTCTATGAGTGCATATTGCAGTAAAATTAAAGATAAGGCACCTCTAAGTCAGGAAATTATCTAAAATATACATAAATGAGGCTTTGTGCATCCCTCAATAAGATGAATTAACTTCATGCGTCACTCTTATTTAGGTTGCATTTAGACTAACTCATTTTAGACTTTTCTTCTCGTTAAAAGGAGAAATTGAGTCAATCAACATTCTGGGCCAAAAGGAATTCAACAAATATTTTTTTTTAATGAAAACAACCTAAGGAAAAAGAGTGGTTAAAAAAAGTTTCGTTTTAGGAACTTATTCTAGTTCTACTTTCTATTCTTTATTCCAAATATCAAAATCGAATAAGATACTACTCAAGAAGTTTTAACGTAAAAACAACTTTTAAGCATAAAAAAGAATAAAATTATCAAGCAACTTCAACTTTAAATTTAAAGAAAATAAAAAAATTTGATTATACAAAAAACAGTCAGATAAAAAATTTAAAATTTCTTCTTTTATGTACTTAATTAATATATTTAAAAGAATGTCTTAAACACTCCTTAATCAGCACCCTTAAACACTCGTTAGTAAGTTTTGATCTAGTTTAAATTAACATTTCATGTATACTCACTTGTAACAGTACCCCTGCTATAATATAATTATAAAAATAGTTGGGAGTACAATATAAGGTTTTGATATAGCCTATTTCTAAATTATTTATTGTAGGAATATCCATAGTAAAATAACTAATACCAACAATGATTAATCCTGACTGACATAAGCTATTACATCAAATAATTATCACTCATTTAATTCAGAAGCATATGTTTCAAAAAGTAAGGTAATTCTTTCAAAAGAAAAGGATAGTTGTACAAAAAGTTCTAAAAGAGAATCGAAAGTGATAGAATTCAAATCAATGTTTAATTACTTTTAAGTTTCAAGTTTAATTAATGCTAGATATACCTTCACTAGGAGTGTTCGTTAACTAAAATCCAAAACAGACCACAAAAATTAAACTGAAAAATAAAAAAAATTGAATAATCAGAAAATAAAATAACCAATTATTTTATTAGATTGGACTGGATTACAAATGTGATTTTGCATAACTTTTTTATTTTGTTATCAAAAAGAGAGGTATGCTAAGGCATCAAAATAAGGCCTGCAATTCCAACTAGGTTGGCACCCTAGACCTTTTGGCACCCTAGACCTTATCCCTCCTCTAATCCAAATTAAACCAAATTTATACACACAATTAATTTTATTTATGAAATTATCTTGTTCATTTTAATACTTCACGAGTCAAAAGGAATTTATATAATGCATGAGACAATTGTTTTAAGTGTTAATTATGTTTTTAGTCCCTCAACTCTTTTAGATTCTAATTTTTAGTCCCTCAAATTTTTTTTGACAACTTTTAGCCCTCTATTAATTTTTCGTCAGCATTTTTAGTCCCTCTAAATTTTTTTGCCCATTCATAGTCTCTCATTTATTTTTATTGCTCAAAATTAGTCTCTATTTTGCTATTTTTAGTTCCTCCGTTACTTTATATTTGAGACTAATTTGAACAATAAAAATAAACAAGAGACTAAAAATGGATAAAAAATTTTAGAGGGACTAAAAATGCTGAGGAAAAATTAACGGAGGACTAAAAGTTGTCAAAAAAAAAATTGAAGTTTAAAATTTGCAATATGAAAAAGTTGAGGGACTGAAAACTTAATGAATAAATTTATTAACATAAACCAACATGTATTGTGTGTCACTATAGCCTACACCTAAATTATGAATAATAATTTTAATCCATTTAATTTTATATAAAAATTTAAAGCAATTATAAATAATTAAATTAAATTAAATTTCATTAGTAAATCCATAACTTAAATAAATATATTATAATTATCTATCAATTACCCATATAAAAGAATAATATTGTCATCCATTCATAATAAAAAATGAAAATCTGATCCTTGAGTTTTTACTAAGATGAAATTTAATATCTGATAAAAAAAAGAAATATTATATCAAACAAAAATGAAAATGTTTGAATGATTACAAACATCAATTTAATACCTCCTATAAAAAGAAAGAAATATTATACTCTCATCCATCCATAATGAATAAAAAAAATGAAAATCCTTATGTCCTCAGAATATCAATTTAATATCTCATATAACAAGAAAAAAAAAATACTATCATTCATCCATAAGAAGAAAATGAAAATCCTTGAGTTCTCCATATTGTCTTTCCTTGAGTTCCTTCAATAATAAAGAATGAAAATATTAGAAATCTACACCAATGATGTACATTCAGCTAGGTTCCAGTGGATTTATAATGATTTAAGAACTCTAAAGAAATTAAGAGAGAGAGAGCTGATGATAAGTGCAAGTCCTTCCATAGGTCATATTAATGGTCACTTTCTAACCCTGAGCATGTGACCCAAACACTAATATTTTCCCTATTCCAGCAATAAGTACCTCTAATAAAGTGGTTGTTTTAGGAGAGCAAGATCATGTGTAGTCACATGATATAACTAAACATGATTCCCTATTTCACCAAGGCAGACTAAGAAATACAGGATGTTGACTTACCAAATAGTACACTAGGATACTAATGGGATGGTTCAAGACATCAAGATCTGCATCCTCATCAAATGCAGAAAATGCGAGCTACCTTAAAGGCAAAAACAAGTCAGAAAATAATAACTTCAGATTCATACAGTAGTTTTAAATTGGAAGGAACTCACCAGCGCATATCTTATCATGAAACAAATGTAACAAATAGTTGTAACAGACCCAACCTGCCACGGTGAAAAGTTAGGCACCAAGTGCTTTTGCCAGAGTTTAAGTCTTGATCATACAATTTTTACCTCATAAAATGAGCAAGTGCCTGCATAAAATAATGAGACCAGTTTGCGTTTCCTTTGTTTCATAAGAATAAAAACAGAGTAGTTTGCATGTACTAGTGCTCCTTCAAATCCTTTTCTTTGAAAAATTCCTACTCGTAACTTCAGTTTCATTAATGAGAGTTTATGAGAGTAAATAAATAAATGGTCTCACAAGTCACAACATTCATTGATTCTGAAAATAATGAACTAGCAACCTATCCAAATTAGAAGATGATAATTTTGATTCATTAAACACATGTATTTGATGTTCTATATACTATTATCATACAACAAAACTGGAAAAATATAAAGTAAGAAAAGAGAAAAGTTATACTTTGACTAGCATCTCCTAACTTTATTGAAATAGAACATGTATATATCCCATTCAGACTACTGGTAATGTAGATGCATCTCCTAACAAAGAGACTTAAACCAACCTGTGAAACTATCACATTCAGGGGCACTGTCATATAGCTACACCAGAACTGAACAAGACAACTGCAAGTTTAAAAATAAGAAAATGAGAGTCCTTGCACATTGAAGTATTCCAAAATCTGAAAAATTAGTGAAGTAAAACAAAATAGAAAATAAATAAAAAAGTAATCCAATAAAAGAATGTCATAAGACACGGATTCAATCTTGAAAAATTGAAGTCTTACCAGTGTCCAAATAAACTTTGCCATTTCAAAGGCATTCCGCATGAACAATTGAGAAATTAAGAACAAAAACATGACTTGACTACTAAAAAGATTATCACATGGCTTTAACAGTATATCTGGTTTTTTGAACTAAAAAAGATCGTCACGTGGCTTTACTAGTGTCCTAACAGATGGACTGTTTGCTCCATAATTTCAAGTGCTAAAGTGGATACAACATGTTGAAGTATTGTCCTTATTAACATGACAAGCTTTTACGTGTAGAGAAATCAGACCTTAAGGAAAATAACTTTTCAATGGATTGTTTCATTTTGATTTGTTGAAATATCAAATTAGAATATACATACAATTGTTGGGATAAATGATAGCCAGAAGTATATATCCAAACCTTCAAATTTAGAAACTTAAATATCTGAGAAAATTATTCAACAACAGTAACAATATGCACATCTTCAATTCTGAAGAAGAGAAGTTACCATGCATGGATGTTCACAAAGATGCAGACTAAGGCATAAATCCAAAGTGGCCAGCTGCAGAATTGAAAAAAAAAAAAGGTTATTCAGCTCTAAGTTTTCTCATTGTTTTTCTTTAAAAAACTTTATAGTAGAAGTCTAGGTTGATTAGAAAAAAACATTGATTGGTGTTTGCTACAATAACATTGGAGCTTCTTTCATAGGAAACTTCATTTCTCTTCACTCCATTCCCTCTGTTAATCACGAGCATTCTATGTTAACTAAGCATCTACTTGTGAAATGATTGAGTGTCTTAATTATTAATAAACTTCATGATAAATTAAGGAAATAAAAGAAAATATACAAGTAATACATTTAGAATGAGAAAAATGTATCTATTGTTTCTTATATAAAGAATCAAAGATAATATTATTTTTGTACTCGATATAGTTATATTTTTTTGTTTATAAAAAATATTAGATATATATATATAATATTAAAGTATTTTTTGTATATTTTATGCATGCAAAAATTTAAATTTTATTTATTACATTATATTTTTTTTCTAGGCCCCTTTGAGCCAAATTTTTGGCTCCGCCCCTGACCCTGATATTGTTTTATTGAAAGGTGGAAGATGCATAGTGAGCTTCGTCTCCAAAGCGTTGAGCTTTGAAACAAGAGCATCGAAGCTCCGATCAGGTTCGAGTTCAACGGCAATGCCATCCACTCATTGCGAACAACAATGAAGGTTCAATTTCACAATCCCCTACAAATACTGTAATAAATTGAAATTTCTCTCGTTGGATAGAAACAAAATCATCGAATTGCAACATGACAAGAAAATGATCGAAACATGGGGGAGGTTGGGAGAGATAACAAGCGCGGTGTTGCCTTTGAGAGTTTGAGGATGGAGATGAGGTTGGTGAACGTTAGGGTTTTGGAGCAGTGGACTTGCTCTCACCGTACACGAGGCGGTGGCCGGTGCAACGTTGATGAGGACGGTGATGGAGTCTGGCCTTGGAGAGTTGTGGCGGAGGGAGAGAGTGTGGTTGTGGCAGAGATGGTGCCGTAGGGAGGAAGAGTGGTGGCTTGAGGCTGTAGAAAGTTATGGAAGCCAAGCGATAGAGAGAGACGCGAGAGTGAGAGTGTGTGAGGTTTTTACTGAAATTAAAAGAAAATAAAAATAAGAATTAGAATTAAAAGGTTTTACCTACCCTTACCAAAAAAAAAAAAAGGTTTTACCCATTAATTACCTGTAGGTAGAAGTTTTGCCTACACTAAATTTTGACTGTCACTGTAAGTGTGTGTAGCTATAGGTTTTTTTTTTTTTTTGGTAGTGGGAGTGATATATATTGTAAAAGAAGTTTCTTATCTAAATAAAACAGTAATAGGATTAAGAAAGCAATTCAGTAAGCTTACATATTTGAAGGGTACAACTTAAAAGGCCAGGACTGGGCAAAGAGGTGAATTTTTTATACATGAGATGCCAAAGTGGAAAGATATCATCTGCGCATATCATATGTTTTGCTAAAATTTTGCTTTGTTTGCCAACATATAATATTTGAATGGAAAATAAGATTCTACTAAAAGAAAAATTGAATGGGGTAAGAGGATGAGAATAATTTACCAACAAAGAACAGAAAATCCTGCAAAATCTAGAGCAGATACACAAAAGGAATAAATGGATGCATAATGCTAAATGTACAGTGAAATCCCTCAACAACAAAGAAATAAATTAGCTTCATCACTAATTCCAAGTATACAAGAACGTACCTTGGGTAGTAAAATAGTTATGTTATCAATTACGAGATTCTATATAAATTAGCTTCATCACTAATTCCAAGTATACAACGAACGTTGGGTGATAAAACAATTATGTTATTAATTATGAGATTCTATATCAATCTCACGCATAGAATAGAAAAGGCATTCCAAATCTTTCTAAAAGTACTTAAACATGCATGCCGGAGCAAAATAATCATAAGTTAGAGAAGGACAAAAAATATAGGGTATTTATTTCATTTAATTTGTTAATTTTCAAAAACAACCACTATTGTATCAATTAAAAAATAAATAAAAACCTTTCAATGTTTGAGAAGTTGGCATATAACTAGATATGCAAAATGGAGGTTTTGGAAAAGTTCAGGATGAAGCTCTGCTAGGGTTTATCTGCATGTGTTGCGCCATGGCTTCCCCTGAACCAGTTTGTCAATGGAGTTTTTTAAATCCATCTTCCCCTTCGTCTACCTCTCGCCCCTCTACCCCAAAATCTTTATACAAGAAAAGTTTTGCAAAAGCTCTGAGCAACTCTTGTAGTATTCCTGTAAGGCAGTTGCCTTGTCCATGTCTTAAAGGTGATGCGGTGGCCATCAATATTCCAAAGGAGGAATATCAAGCAGGTCTTGCAAGCTGCAAAAACCACCTCCATGGTCGAGTTATTCTCCCAAAAGGTGAAACCCCTTTCAAGTTCGCTAATTTAAAATCAAAGTTGCAAGGGTTATGGCACCCTATAAACCAATGGAGCATGGTTTCTCTTGGGAAAGGTTATTATGAGTTCTCCTTCACCACCACAGAAGATCTTCAAAGTGTTAGCCATAGGCTCCTAGAATCTTAAGCTAGGTTTTCTTTGCCTTTCTTTGCGGTCTCCAAATTTCAACCCCAATATGCAGCGACATACTCATGTCCAATGCTGGATCCGCCTTTTTGGATTGCCTCAAGAGTATTGGCGCCCAAATATTCTCTTTGCTATCGTATGTGGCTTAGGTGTTCCCATTGCGTTAGATGAGGCTACAACCAAAAAAACCTTTGGTTACTTTACCAGAATCCTAGTCGACCTTTTTTTTTTAAAATCAGCAAAGAAAAAATCCATTAAGATAGAGGATAAGGGTACAAGGGGTACCCACCCTTACAAAGAACCTATCCTCTGCCCCAACCTTTTCATAAAAGTAACTATGTGTCTGTCCACACATTCCCTATACATGTTAGTCCCATTTTCTTCTAAGTTTCCTCCCCTTTATATTTACCCCCAACAAAATATCATGTGAAATATACAAAAAGATCAGTACACTAAAGCAGAAAAAACCCGTGATGATCAAACAATTCCCATGGTTCTGCATACGTATAACATCAGGTAGTATATGCGTAGAATTAAAATTGCCTACAGACCATGTGCTAATCAATGAGTGGGAGACACCTTGAAATTGAAACATGCACTAGGATTGCTCTGCCACGCCATGAACGGATACTGGAAGTTCTTTGTGAATCCTTTTAGCCAAGCCCACGTGTAGAAAATAATATCATTGAGGATGTTTTCAGTGGACACCGCAGTACCTTGAAAAGTGATCTTGTTTCTAAATCTCCAAATATTCCAAACAACTACCCCCCAAACCACCAACCATCTTTGTATCTCCTCTTTATTTTGACACAGTAGAACATGCTGTTGAAAATGTGCCATAGGTTCCTCAGGCAGTGCAGTAGCATAGTTAAACCAAGCATAGCATGATTTCCAAATCTCATCAATAACAGAACATGAAAACATCAAATGGTTCACAGTTTCCTCTTGTTGATTACAAAAAGTACACATAGCATCATTAATTTGTACTTGTCTGCGCCTTAGATTGACCTTTATGGGAAGTCTGTCAAGCATGACCCTCCAAATAAAAAATGCCACTTTGGGTGGCACACACATGTTCCACATCAAAATGAAGTTTTCATCATGTTGCCCCCCCCAACGCTAAGTCCCGCAGTGCTTCATATGCCGAGTGAACCGTATAAAGGCCCGAGTTCTCCCCTAACCAACACCATATATCCACTCCTTGTTGTCTCATATCCACCGCACCTACCAAATTGACAAAGGTCCCCAAGATGTTTGATTCCCAAGTAAACCAATCCCTACGCCACAAAAAATTCCACCTCCAAAAACCTCCTTCCCAAACACCCATATCACTAATATTGCAATTTTGTTGATTAGAATTAAGATACAATCTAGGAAACTTTTCCATTAGAGTATCCCCAATTAACCAACTATCATGCCAAAATTTGAATTCCTCACCATTCCCTACCCTCCATTCTATCATTTTTCCAAACCAATTTGATTCATCTAACCCTCCAATGTCTTACATAGGTCCCACCACCAAATTGAAGCATTTAGTCTCCCCTCCTCTTTCATAAGCCCTCTCCAACCACCATATTTAGAAATAAGAATTTGACACCATAAAGGCTCTTTTTTATGAAATAATTCCCACCTCCATTTCCCTAATAGTGCAACATTGAAAGTTCCAATATCCTTAATTCGCAACCCTCCTTGTTCTTTTGATTGGCAAATTGTATCCCAACTCACCCAACTAATTTTATTAGTATTCTCCTCCCCTCCCCACAAGAAAGATCTTTGAATTTTCACAATCTTTTGTTGCACCCCATTAGGTAATTTAAAGAAAGACATGAAGAAAAGTGGTAAGGAATTTAATACCGTATTGATTAGGCACACTCTTCCCACAAAAGACAACAATTTGTGCTTCCATCTAGAGAGCTTCTTTGAGATCTTGTCAAGGATTGACTTCCATGTGTCATTCCTCTGGGGATTTGCTCCAATTGGAATTCCAAGGTAGGTAAAAGGAAACTTGAGAATTTTACAATTCATCAAATCGGCATATCTTTCTAAAACACTTGTTTCCACTCCTATCGCCCCGAAGTTGCTTTTGTGGAAATTAACCTGCAACCCCGAAACAAGTTCAAAGCATCTAAGCATGCTCTTAATGACAAGAACATTACTTAAGGTGGCCTCCCCAAAGAAAAGCGTATCATCAGCATATTGCAATAAATTAACATCCACAAGATCACCACTCACCTTGTAACTAGCAAACAAATTCTTGGAAATTGCTTCTCTCATCATCCCGCATAAGCCTTCTGACACAATGATAAATAAGAAAGGTGCTAGTGGGTCTCCTTGTCTCAACCCCCTTTGAGGTGTAAACTCCAAAGAAGGACTACCATTTACTAGTACCGAAGTGGTACTAGAGTATAAGCAACCCTTTATCCATGTAATCCACTTCCCCTCAAAACCCAATCTTCTCAACATGTAAAACAAGAAATTCCATGAAACAGAGTCATATGCCTTCTCATAGTCAACTTTAAAAATGAGACAATTTTTCTTGTTTCTTTTTGCTTCATCTACTACTTCATTGCCCACCAACACACTATGTAGCAAGTGTCTCCCTCCTAGGAATGCATTTTGTCTTTGATCAATAACATTTGGAAGCACTTTCTTTAATCTATTGGCTAGCACCTTAGCCACAATCTTGTACATGCACCCACCAAGGAAATAGGCCTAAAGTCTCCAAGATGAAGAGGCACCTCAACCTTTGGAATCAATGAAAGAAATGAGGCATTACTACCCCTTGGGAAGACACCATGCTCATGAAATTCATGCAAGAATCTAACCACATCCTCCTTTAAATCATTCCAAAAAGATTTGATGTATTAAAAATTTATACCATCGAGGCCTGGACTCTTAAGATTCCCACAATCCCAAATAGATTCTTTAATTTCCTTCTCTTCAAAGATACCTTCCAACATAGCTTTGTCCCTTTGAGTAATTTGACCAAATTCCACGCCATCCAAATATGGTCTATGCCATGCTTCTTCACTAAATCTCCTTACAAAGAATTGTCTTGCCTCTTCCTTCACTCTAATTGGATCATCCACCCAAGTGCTGTCAATATGTAGGCCTCTCAACATGTTCCTCCTTTTCCTCCAATTAACCAAGCAATGAAAATACTTAGTATTATGGTCTCCTTCCGCAAGCCACTTCGCCCTAGCTTTTTGGTGCAACAAGGATTCATTGTATATAGCAACATGCCAAAAGTCTTCTTGTAAAGCCTTTTTCTTCTTGATTTCCTCTTCACATAGGCCACCTTCCTCCTCTTTCTTGTCAAGCATATTCATCTCCTCAATGATTAGTTGTTGTCTTTGTTCCAAGTTCCCAAACAAATTAGTATTCCACCACTTCAATTTTATCTTTAGAGCTTTTAACTTCTCTTTGAGAACATAGGCACCCCACCCTTCCACATGCAACTCTTTCCATACCCCTTTAACATAATCCTCAAACCTTTTATCCAAAAACCAACAATCAAGGACCTTGAAAGGCTTTCGTCGCCAATCAATGGAAGTGTTTTTCACAATAATCGGACCATGGTCGGAAATGTTCCTATCTATGATACATTGTGTGCATCCGGGCCAAGATGATAACCACTCTCCGGAAACCAAAACTCTATCTATTCTACTTTTTGCTTTTCCATTTGGCCGGAACCAAGTAAACTTTCTACCCACCGTTGGAATATCAAACAATTCCATGTCTTCAATAAAGCTATTGAATTCCCCCATCTCTCTTCTTCCATATTCATCCCCTCCTAACCCCACTCTCTCCTCCGGTCTCCTTACACAATTAAAATCTCCCAAAATACACCAACATTTGATATTGCAATCTACCCTTCTTTGTTTTAGATACTCCCACAACACCCGCTTGCTTTCTCTACCACATGGTGAATATATGTTAACCAAGACCACTAGAGAGTTTGTCTCCTTCCAAATCCCCTCCATGCCTATATAGCCGCTTCCACAGAAAGAATTGATAAGTTCAAAGCTTTCCTTATCCCAAATACATAATAATCTACCCGCAAGACCACTAGAAGGAACCATCAGCCATTTTGCCTCACAATCACCCCACAAAGCACCACACATTTCTTGACTAAATTCTTGCCTCTTTGTTTCTTGTAGACATAGCACTTGGACCTCCTCCTTCATCACCAAGCTTCTCACAAATTTCCATTTAACCCTCCCCCCAAACCCCTCACATTCAGGGACATAATCTTCATGTATGACCTTCACTCACACCCACTAAACACTCCTTGATTACATTTTTAACACCATTTTGGTCTATTTTTTCCATCTCCACTAATCTGTCTACAATTTCTTTCTCATCCCCTTCATAAGTAACCCTAATGCCTTTCCCAAGTTCCCATAGCTTCTTAGCTTCAGCCACATCATCTTTAAGCATGTATAGTTTATTACAATTCTGAATACAACCATCTGAAAGATCGTTGTTGAACTCATATGAAATTTTCTTCTTCTCCAACCTTCCTTTAGTGCTCTCCTTATCTTTATTGCACATCCCTTTGTCACGCTGGGTCCTCGTAGTTGTTGAGAATGTTGCTTGGTTTCTAGTCCTCATTGGACCTCTTATGACCCCGCTGGTTTCCACTTTAGAATACTCCTTGTGGTTGGTTTGACTTTCTAAGGTTGGGGACCCACCTGCGTATTGTTTCCTGCAACTTCTATTTTCCTCCTTGCCTTCTAATTCCTCCACTGCAATATTTGTAGAGTTTACTTGAGTCACCGCTGTCTCTTTCTGTTGGTGTTCCTCCACAAGTTGGTCACTTATAAGAGTGCAGGCCTCAAATGTCTCGACGGCAACATGCAGCCCATTTCTACGAGCATCGTTCAATTGGGCTTCAAGAGTTTGAATAGGCCCAACTTCAGTATCATGGACTATCATCCTAGATTATTTATCAGCTTCTATAGTCTCCACTATTTTATCACACTTTCCATAATTGCCCCCCATAACCTCCGGTTCCTCGTTCAGGATATTCTCCTTGTGCTTTTTGTTGTTGACATTTTGCCCATTTAGATTTTTATCTCCTTTATCTGCCAAACTTTTTTGAATTTGAATTCCATCCATCACGTGTTGTACTACATCATGATTCTCAACCATACTATCCCTGACATCCCTTTGCAATGACTGTTGGATCTTGTCTTCTCCTCAGTTCTTATCCTTTAGGCAAAAGATTGATTCTTCCTCCAATGCTTGTTCACCTGCGTTCTGCCCCCTAGAAGCTCTTCCGCCTTCCCTTTCAACAGCCATATGCATATCCTCTGAACATTCAGAAGAAGACGAAAAACATTCCATCCCTATAATGCTACCCATAAAGGCATCCCCTTCCGAAAGACTATCGTTCCTCCATAGATGACAGCAATATTAGGTCATTTGTGCTTTAATATCCTCCATGACGCTAACACCATACACCTTATCATTAATTTTGATCCTTTTATACAAGTTGACGAATTGAGTTGAAGTTAACATAACCAAAATGTGGGCTGCATCCACTCTCTCCATATCCTTAGTTTCCTTTGCCATATCAATGAACTGCCCAAACAGACATACTACCTATGCAAAGCATTCCTCCCCCCATAATGTAAAGGGATTCCTGCGCATACTACCCATGCTAGTCGACCTTGATTTAAACAGGAAGTTCCTTGACCAAATTCTTGTTGAACGAGAGGGTTATGCTTTTTTGTCGGTATACAAAATGAAAATCTTCCTTTGTTCTGTTCTAATTGTCAGATTACTGGTCATTCAAATGGTAATTGTAGGAAAAAAGCATCAGCAGCTAATGACCAGCACAACAACAAAGACCCTATAAGCCGTCAAAGCTCAAAGTTCATTCAGAAAACTAAACCCAATGGAGAGGGTGAGGTTCAGCCTCAAGTAGTTAATAATATGAAGAAGAATGAGGCTCCTGTCAATCTTGTGGTGTCTTCAAAAAAGGGGAAAGCTACTACCATTCTAGAGGACTTAACATCTATACAGGCCCTTAACCAGGCAGGTACTAGTCAAATGGAAAATACAAAACCTGCTCAGTCTGTTGATCCAGATAATGTTACTACACATTAGATGCTTGATTCTGATTTAGCTATTAATGGGAAAAAGGCAGATGATCAAGGGGAAAAAATGTTAACTCTGCTCAAGATTCAGATTTGCAAACTCTCCCAGGGGATTTAGATTCAGAGGAGATCATTGTTGAAGATTCAATTCCATCCTTGTCCAAGGACAATGAGCTAGACCTTGCTGCTAGTCGGGTTAATTCTCAGTGCATTGGCAAGGGTTCTGCTAAAGATTTAGATATTACAGTTAATCTAAATGAGTTTTCTTTAAATGACAATGTTGCTCATGATATGCGGATTATTGGCAGATTGTGGGGTGACATGGTTGATGTCAACATAAAAGACATTCCGTATTTTCTTCATAGATAAGAGGAATATTAAATTATTATATTTAGTTAAAAATTCTCACCATGACTATAAATATTAATATAAAAATGTAGGAATGGAGTGACACTTAACTGTGTTCAATGACCAAATTATGGGCTCTCCATTGTAATTTTTTTTCTTTATTTTGATGGATTGTAAAATAAAAGTCATTTTAACATTAAGAAAATTTGAATTCTAAAAAAAAAAACTTTAAGACTAACTTTTTTTACGAGTATATGTTATAAACAGGGACAGAGCCAGGTTATAATATTTGGGGGGCATCTGAAAAAATTAAGGTTCATATAAACATCAAATTTCATATGAAATATTCATATTTTTCAAATATATTTACACAGAAGATAAATTAAACAAAATTTTTAAAATGCTAATAATGAATTTATAATAAAAATGATATTTACATTAATCACAATTATTTTAGGAAAAAGTCTGTTAATTATGTTCTAAAAATCTATTAAATTGAATTAAATTATTTTACTTACCAAATAATAGTAGTCAAGAATCATTGAAAAAAAATATATTTTTTGATGTTGCATTGCAAACTAAAAGAATCCAGTGTCATGACAATAGTTACTATCTTAAAAAGAAATTTTGATAGTTATCTAGTGCAACCTAACATTTGATTTGTTTCCCCAAAATTTGCTCAGCAGTATGTTTTGATCCATACTCTTGAAGCCAAAAGTATGTTAGAGCCTCACAAAATTTTTTCCCCACAAAATAAAGACAATAGGAGAAAAACAAAAAAAAATATATAAAAAAAGTGATTGGAAAGAGAGAATAATTGTTAGTGAGTCTCAAACCTCAAACTATCAATCCCTTATATAGTATTCATAATTAAGCTTCCCCTATTGACAAATGTTAATAAATAACTTTTAATTCTCAAATCATTTATAGTCAAATGAATATAAAGAGAAGACTAACAAATTCTTATAAATTTAATTATTGATTACCTTTAAAAATAGCAATAACAAATTATAAAAAGGAAAATACTATTGAAAAAAATAATATTTGAATATTTTGTGTAAAAAGAGAAAAACATGACTCTCTACAATAAAGATTATAAATATTTAGCTAAGAGGATGAAAGAATATCATTATTGTTATAATACAAACTATTAAAAGAGAATAAAATATTTTACAAAAAATAACACTTAAATATCATTATCTTTTTTTTTTTTTTGCTGAATCTTAAATATTATTATCTAACTCCAAAATAGAAATAATTAATTTAATATTAAGATATCATATATATTGAAAATCATAAAAAATATATATTACAAAATTTAAAATAAAAAAATCTAGGCCCCCAACCCCTAATGTATGTCCATCTCTAGTTATAAATATTTTAAGAAAAATAACCTAATTTTATAAACATTAAAACAAGATTATCGTTAAATTCACTTTTCATTTTCTTAACTAATGTCTTCTTTTTCCTTGTTCAAAATATTTGACATTTAATATTTTTCTTATAAAAGATTTTCTTATCATTCAATAATATTTAAACTTTGTTGTGGTTTCAAAAAATTAAAACTCATGTCATGCTGTGCAATTTTTGTAAGAAATTTATGTGAATTAATTGTGATTTGGCTTACATTTGATGAGAAATAACTGTGTAAAACAGTGAAACATATATTAAAAAGGAAATGATAGTTATTTTTGTTAAAATATGACTATCATTACAAACAATTTAAATTTCAAAATCTTCACTATGAAACAAAAGTATCACTCTTATTTTCAGTAAGACTAACCAAAATATCAAATCATGCTAAAATATGACTAGCCAAAATGACAAATAATCCTAAAATAAGACTAACCTAAATCCTACTTAAAATAACTTAAATTATTAAGAAAAAAGAATGAATTTAACTGATATAATATCCTCTCATTTTTAGTATCTTTTTATGAACATTTCATAGCATGCAGAATGATCTCTAAAGCAACTTTTGAATTAGTTGCTCAACTGCGAGATCAACAGTTAAGTGGAGAATGGCTTGTGGTATTGCATCATTATGGTTGAAGATGAACCTCTCACCACTTTCTATTTGACTTATTATTTCCTTTGGGATAAATCATTCCATACGTCTCAATACCTTCTCAGTTAGTACACGACATGCTTTGTGACCACAAAAAATAGAAAAATTCCGTGCAACACCCATGATCATATGGAAAATAGTGAAAATAATACCTTTGTTATTTAATATTTTGTAGGTGAATGAGGAGCCTCTCCCGCATTCATTCAACTATCATAGTAAAGTATTAGATTATCATTTGACATTTCCTGCATCTGATTCAAATTTTTTTTGGTCTTATTAGTTTTTATATTTGACTACTTGAACATTCTCTAATTAGTTAGGTCCTTTGTATAAGAAATAAATAAGTGTATTCTTTTTCTCCTAATTAAAAAACAATGGACTCACTTTCAGATGTATTAATTGTTAATTCTCTTTTATATCCTTAATTTATTATAAAATTTTAATGAGATGTCCACTCATTCTCCATGCAAGTAGATGCATTTATTTGTCTATTAACAATACAAGTCATACTCATCAGTGAAAAAAAAAATCCCTTGAATTATATATAGTATCATTAAATATTACCACTACTTTAATCATTTAATTCTATGTGTGTTTTTTTGAATAAAATTTAAATTTCTGAAATGAACTAATTTACTTATTATTTTTATTGGTACTAATGAATTAGTTATTTGTTTGTTATATAAAGAATTGGAGGGAGTATTATTTATACTAGTTCGTAATGTAATGACTTAAAGCGTTTATTTATTAGTCTTTGATTTATTAGTTTTTTTTTTGTACAAGTCTTTGACTTATTAGTTTATAATGTCTTATTATTTTTCTTGGTCTTATTAATACTTATTATTGGCATGCCTTTTTTATTTTGTAAAGGTAATTTTAAATAAAATTTTAATTGATTATATATTTTTTTCATCTTAGCATGTTATGTTTTTGCTATTTTTTTAGACGGGTGTTGCTATTATTTTTATACCTTATTCTTTTTGCTATTAGTCATTGGACACTTGTATGTTAGATGTACATGTTGGTTAGTATCTTTCTTATGCTCAATATAATTATAATTATTTATTTCTTTTTTTTAACTGGAATTATTTATTTCTTTTGCTAATAGAAAAATATTAATTATATGTTAATATTTTTTATATGTCATGCATGTAAAAAAATTAAATATTCATTTTTAAGTCATGACATTTTATGTTTATGTCTTAATCAAAATTTAACTTTGTTTGTCATCATAAAAAAGGGGAGATTCTTAGAACCTAAGACATTGGATGATGTCCAACCCCTCAATCTTTGGTTTTGATGATAATAAACAGAATTAAATTTTGAAGTATCTAATGAATATTGTTTCAGTATTATAGGAAGCACACCGTCCAATACTATTGTGGTATTGTATTCTTTATGCTCAAACCTTATATATTATGTTAAACATATCGTCCAAACAAAGAAATGGAACTTATTTTTATAATGCATCAACCAACGTCCAACGCGTTGTTAACTAACAAGGGTCCAAATGCTTTGTGAAAACCAATGTACACAGATTGTGTTCCTTTGAAGCGTCTAGATAGAGCTAAATAACTTACACAAATTTCTATCTAAGTTATACAGCGTCCACTGTCTTACATGCTTGTACCTCTTTACCTTTTCGAGGATGATTTCATGCTAAAAGTTTAGTACCTTTATTCCCTATTGTCATTTGAAATGAGTAAACATTTGAAATTCAAAAAGTGTACTGAGACAGGAGACAGAAAATTGCATTCAAGAAAGAAGAATATTTTTCGTACAAGTAGTGGAGGCGCGCTCAGACAAGGACAATACTATTGTTCTCTTTCTCTCTCCACCCCAAGCTGACACGTGGTAACGGTCAAATGATTGTGAGAGAATGGATAATTCCCAAGGCTCAAATCCCACAACAAATATTTTTTCTGTGAAGCCTATAAATAGAAGAGCAAGCACATAGAAGAAATTGCTGAAATTGAACGAAGCTATCAAAATTTTCTAAGTGTTGAAACTCTGTCAAAATCATTGGATGATCTACACTCGAGCTCAAAGAGATATTTTCTTGGCTCTGCTAAGTTCTGTTGTAATCATTTTTTCATTGTAATATCCTCTCTGTGAGAGTTATTTGATTTATTACACTCAAACTATTGTTTGGAAAGCCAGGAGTGGCTTAGTGATCAAAGAATACTTGGGTGTTCTTTAATCTCATGGGGAGATTAAAGGTGTGCCAGAAGTTGCCTAGAGAATACTTGTGTAGCTTGAAGTGGCAGGTAGAATACTTGTTTGTAATCAGTGTTTGATTAGTGGAACCCTTCAAAAGGTTTTCGAAGGAGAACTAAACGTAGCTCAGGTTGAGTGAATCAGTATAAACAAAGTGTTTTACTCTATTGCTTTTAGCTTAACTTGTTTATCTCTTGTGTTTATTTTCTGCACATTGGTCGCACAAGTCTTGCTTTAGAAAACTGCTTATGAAATTGTTTTAAGCTATTGGATGATCGGTTAAAAACATAGTTTCAACACAACTGTGATTTTCAACCATTGGACGGTCTCACGAACTTTGTATTTTGCAAGTCCCTTGTAAAATATGATTTTAAGAAACCTCCACATCTAACACACTATTGAACCCCTCCCTCTAGTGTGTTCCTTGCATTTCAGTTGGCGTCAGAGCTCAGCCTCTTAGGTTGAGTACTTTGTAGTACAGAGGAAACAAGATCTTAGTACCTAATGGAGAATGAGGGACAAGCTGTTAACAGACCACCACTCTTCAAGGGAGCAAACTATGACTATTTGAAGCAAAGAATGGTATCATTCTTTGAATCTTGTCATATTGATATGTGGGACATTGTAGAGAATGGGAACCATATCCATATGATGACAACCTCAACGAGATCCCCATAACTAGATGGACTGATGAGCAGAAATAGAGGTATCTGCTGAACTCCAAAGCTAGAAACGCCATGATGTGTGCACTGTTAGAACAAGAGTATACAAAGGTGCATAGCTTCAAAAGCGCGAAACAAATGTGGGACACTCTTGCGTTAACGTATGAGGGTTCCACTGAGGTAAAAAGGAACAAACTCAGTCTTCTTACTCGTCAATATGAATTGTTTAGTATGGCTGAAAATGAAGACATACAAAGTATGTTTGGAGTCTTTCAAACCATACTAAATGAGCTTAGATCTTATGGTAAAAATTATGATAATTATGATCATATTGACAAAATTTTGAGAAGTTTGCCTAGACCCTAGAGACCACAGGTTACAGCTCTGAGAGCGTCCAAGAACCTAAACAACCTATCTCTGGAAGAACTTGTGGGAATTTTGAAATTTCATGAACTTGAACTCCAACAAGATGGTGAAGCCAGAAAAGGCAAGTCTTTGGCTCTGAGCGTCCAGAAGCCTAAGAAAGCATCATCGTCCAAGGCTCTTAAAGTTGAAGAATCTTCTGAAGAACAGTCTAAAGAAGAAGATTCAGATGAGGATGATGAGCTAGCATTCTTATCCATGAAGATTCATGCCATGTGGAAAAAGAAAGGTGGATCCAGATGGAGAAACCAAGGTAAGAAGGTCTTCAAGGAAAGGGAAGACAAAGAAAAGAATCCAGTCGTATGCTATGAGTGCAAGAAGCCTGAACACTTCAAGTCAGAGTGCCTTAATCTTAAGAAAAGGAAAGACAAGAAGAAGAAGTTCTTCAACAAAAAGAAGAGCAAGAAGGGACTCATGTCAACCTGGGAAGACCTGGACGATGAGTCTTCAAAAGAAGATGATGATGAAGAAGAAGTAAACATCTGTCTGATCGTTGATACCATATCAGACGTGTCTAAACCAGAAGACAATGATGAGGTAGATTTCAATGACTTAAAATCTCTTCAAGAAGCCTATCATGAACTTCTTTCAAACGCATCTATCCTTTCAAAAGCTTACAAATTTTTAAAGAAGTCCTCAAAGATGTTTTCAAAAGAAAAGGAAGTTCTTGAGAACAGCCTTGCTATTTCAAAAAAGGAAAATGAGGACTTAAAAGAAAAATATGAGATGTTTGTAAAAGAACACAGAGCTTTAGAAGTTGATAGACATGAACTATGGAAAGACTATGCTATAGCTTATAAGTCTCGTGATGACTTAAAAGCTAAAGAACATGAACTTTCAATAGAAATCATATCTCTCAAGCATGAAAACAAGAGATTAAAAGAAAAGCTTTTGAAGTCCGAAACAGATACATCTCTAAGAGGTCAACCACATGATGTTGTAAAACTTCATGAGAAAATTGACACTTTAAAGAAGGATTTGTCTAACTTTGTCAAGGGGACTGACAACCTGAACAAGCTTTTAAAGTATGAAGGTTGTAAAAGACCCAATGACAGGTTAGGACATGGATATACAGGGAAAAAGTATTTTCATGATAAGGATGTATATGTTTGTTATTTCTGTGGGAAAACTAGACATATAACGTCCAATTGTAGACACCTACCAAAGAAAGGAACGTCCAGTGCCTTTCAGTCTAATAGAAAAAGACCCAAGTCCATTTGGGTACCTAAAGACAAAATTATTCCTGTTGCAGACATGCTTAATAGCAGGAAGGAAACTCCAATCATGGTACCTGGACAGTGGATGCTAGCGACACATGACAGGAGAAAGGTCTATGTTCCAAAGCCTCAAAGCCAAGACTGGTGGAACAATCACTTTTGGAGGGAATCAGAAAGGGATGATAGTTGGCGTAGGTAAGATAGGTATACCTCCCTATCCCTCTATTGATAACGTTTTATATGTTAAAGGTCTTAAGCACAATTTGCTTAGCATAAGTGAATTATGTGACAGTGGATATGATGTTGCCTTTAACAAGGGTGAATGCATAGTCAAGAACTATGATGGATCCTTACTTTTTATTGCTGAAAGGCAAGGTAATCTGTACAAGATTAAGCTTGGAGAAATGACAGATCAAAATGTATCTTGCTTAGTCTCAATCAAAGAAAATAATTGGATATGTAAGCTTTAGGTTAATCTCAAAGCTTAACAAGCATAACCTCGTGAGAGGTCTTCCAAAAATGTTATATAAAGATGATATTCATTGTGAAGCATGTTAGAAAGAGAAACAAGTAAGAAGTTCTTTCCAAAGCAAAAACATTGTTTCCACTTCAAGACCACTTGAGCTATTACATATTGATTTTTTTGGTCCTACAAGGACAACCTCAGTAAGTGGTAAAAGATATGGATTAGTTGTAGTGGACGACTATTCTAGATGGACATGGGTTATGTTCTTGGTCCATAAGGATGAGTCTTTTAAGGTCTTCTATAACTTCTGTAAAAGAGTTCAAAACAAAAAAGGAGTATGCATTACTTTAATCAGAAGTGACCATGGAGGAGAGTTTGAAGATGAAAGTTTTCAGAGGTTCTGTGAAGAGAATGGAATTCTTCACAACATCTCAACACCAAGAACACCACAACAAAATGGTGTAGTTGAGACGAAAAATAGGTCATTGCAAGAAATGGCTATAACCATGTTGAATGATAACTCAACTCCTAAGCACTTCTGGGCCGAAGCAATGAATACAGCCTGTTATTTACAAAACATAATTTACATTAAACCAATCCTGAAAAAGAGGTGACGAAGCACGTGCGCTACTACTACATCATAAATAAAAAAGAGGTGACGAAGCACAATTAGCGTAAATAAGGTTTCGCAGCTAGCGCGAAACGAAAGCAAGGGCTAAAGGTGGGTATATCGGCAGCGGGAACACTGGTAGAACGTTCCCATCAGGCCGGAATGGCAAATGAAGAAACATCATCTAGAGAACCAAATCCTTGGTAATCCAAGAGATAAGGTCAGAACCAGATCATCATACCAATAGCAGAGTCACACAACACTTATATCAGAAGTAGAACCAAAGACTGTGGACGATGCTTTGGAAGATGAAAGCTGGTGGGTCAAAGCTATGCAAGAAGAGCTTGATCAGTTTCAAAAGAATGATGTTTGGAAGCTAGTTGAACTACCCAAAGACAAATCAGCTGTTGGAGCTAAGTGGGTATTCAGAAACAAGCTGGAAGAAATAGGTAAGGTTGAGAGAGAAAAAGCCAGGCTGGTAGCCAAAGGTTACTCAAACAGGAAGGTATAGACTATACCAAAACTTATGCCCCTGTTGCTCATCTTGAGGCAATTCACATTTTACTATCCTTTGCTGTTCATAGCATTTATATCAAATGGATATAAAAAGTGCATTCCTCAATGGCTTGCTAAAAGAGGAAGTTTATGTGGAACAACCAACTAGGTTTGAAAGTGATGCTTTTCCTCATCATATTTTAAAACTAAACAAAACTTTATATTGATTGAAACAAGCACCAAGAGCTTGGTATGAAAAACTCAGTTCATTCCTTATAGAAAATTGTTTTTCAAGAGGAAAAGTAGACACTACTTTGTTTCGCAAAAACTATGAATTTAGATTAAGAAAGAAAGGAAAAAATGTGCAGCTTAAATTCCGTTCAGATTTAAATTTATATTTAAAATAACATTTTAAGTCATTAGTGACAGTTTATATTAGATTTTTATTTAATTACTATCATCATCAAATAATAATAGATATTTATTTTCGTAATCAGTTTATATTTTAAAAATATTAGTAACTTTTATAATTTAAAATACAATATGATTTAATTTAAATTCAAAAATAATATCATACTCATAATAAATTTTAAAATATAATTTAATTTAAAATTTACTTCAATTCATAAATATTATTATCTATTTTTATTTGATGATGATATTAATTAATAAAATAAAAATGTAATCTATCACCTGTGAAACACATAACGACTTAAAATATAATGAATTGTCATCATACTTGGTAATACGTAAAGCTTGTGTTTGTTAACTGTTTTTTGGTAACAACAACAACAATTAAAGTCTAATGCTATGACATTCCTTTAATATATAAACAACATATATACAAAGTTGTACTTTATACAAATATTCTTTCTTAATTGTTTTTTAATTATATTATCATCATAGGTAGTTGGTAACTTGGTAGTACGTTAATTTAGTTTTAAATGAATTGTCATCATACTTGGTAATACGTAAATCTTGTGTTTGTTAACTCCGTTTTCGTATTATGCTACCATTCATGCTTTTAATGATTTCAGGAAAAGGTCACATGATTTTACATTGGTTTGTTATACTCTGGTGGATCATTCATGATTTTAATCATTTTACAAGGGAAAGGTCACTTGAATCACATGAATCATGCGAATGTCATGTGTCATTTTTCATTAGAAGTTAATGATCTTTATAATAAAGATTGTGTGCTTACACCGTTTATAAATATTAGAAACTTGTGCAAGTTTATAACTCCAAGCACTAATTTGCATATATGGTCCAAAAATTAACTAATTAAATGAAGAGCTTTTTCCCCAAATTATTTACCCACTAGTTTTCAAAAGATAGTTTTACTTGTGTGATAACCAATATAATAACAATAATTGTCTTACCCCCCCCCCCCCCCCCCCCCCCCCCAACATTTTTTTTAACTCATTTTATCCATATATTATCATGTGAAGCAATTTACTAAAGAATAAAATGAGGATATTGATTAACTTCCAATCTCACTAATCACTTATAAGAGGTATTACTTTAAGAAACTGAATGGATTTCACATTCAATTTATAATAGGTATTACTTTAAGAATTAAATGCTAGTAAAAAAAGGAAAGAATTAAATGAAAATAGAAATATATTTAATGTCAATATAAACAACATTCAATATTTTCTTCATTTAATAGATAAGAGGATTAATAAAAAAAATATTATAAAAAGATTTAAAATTATTATATTCAGTGAAAAATTCTCACATTAACTATGAATAATAATATAGAAATGTAGGAATGGAATGACACTTAATTGTGTTTAATGACCAAATTATGGGTTCTCCATTTTTTTTTTGGTGTACAATGATCGTATTGATGTCAAACCTATGACCTCATGCATCCTATTCTAACCCCCAATCACTAGGCCGACCCTAATGGGTTAAATTATGGGTTCTCCATTGTAAAATAAAAGTCATTCTAACGTATTGTGTACAAATTAATAAAATTTGAAATCTAAATAAATAACTATATATAAGACTATTTTTTTTATATGTTATAAATATTTTAAGAATTAATAACCTAATTTCTCTTATAAAAAAAAAATCTAATTTCATAATTTCCAAATCAAGATGCTCCTTGAACACTTCTCATTTTGCTTAACTTCTTTCTCCTTGTTCAAAATATTTGACATTTAATATTTTTCTTATAAAACAATTTCTTATCATTTAATAACATTTAAACTTTGTTGTAATTTTTATAATTGATCAAGTGAGATCTATGTCATTTATTGTTTCTAAAATCAGGTGAACTTGATCTCATTCATTTTGTTAGTGCTTCTACTTCTAGAGTGTTTGTTTGGCAAAAGAGGATTTTCATCTTCAATATTTTTGAAAAGAGGTCCCTTCAACAAAATTTTATAATTTTTAATTAGTTATAGCATAGAAGATCTTGCAAATTAGGTTTTTTTTTTTAAAAACTCTTGAAAACTAGATAATCTTTTCTTTTTTTTTGGATACTGAAAACTAGATAATCTACCTCCCACTTATATATTTACATTGTTTTACAAAATCAAACTAGAGTTAAGTTAAAAAAAAATCACAGTTAATTTTACATTAAATTTCTTAAAAGACATATAAGTAGGAACTCAATTTTTATTTCTTAAAAGACATATTAGTAGGAACTTATCTTTTGCACTCTTTAGTGTGTTAAAGCACTAGTAAACAAGTATGAAAAATTGTGCATGCATTAAGAGACACTATTTAAAATTAAAAGAGAAATAAGAAAAAAGATAAGATGGGTGTAAAGATAAAATAAAAGAAATAAGTGGCAAAAAATTAAAACATGACATGCTATGTATTCATTATAAGAGATTGATGCGAATAAATGTAATTCATTATTATTCAGCTTACTCTCTAGCAAGAAGAAAAATACTGTAGAATATATTTTAAAAATAAGGGACAACAATGTTATTAAAATCAGCCTTTCCTCCACCTTACGTTTCTTACATATTTTAAACCATATACATACCTTATCTTAATAAACAAGTTTTCCTTGAAATTTTGAAATAAAAAAGAAATTGATGATTGATTCACGTTAAGGTGCATGTCCATATTTGATGTAGTCTTGTTTCTGGAAACTTCCTAGGCAAACCTTAAATGGTATTCCTTCCATTCCTTTTTAATTGTCGGATTTCTAACAAAAATTTGTTCCTATCTATCTGTCATTTTCAAAGTCCAAGATAACATTAATTATGGAGAGAGAGAAATAACACAATGTAATTAATTATGGAGAGAGAAACCTAACTAATAGGAAAACAAGTTGTTAGGAGAGAGAAATAACACACATCTGTTAATTGTGGACAGAGAAAAGTGGAGTGGGAAAAGTGAATTTTATTGGTTGGATTGCAAAATTCTTAAACTACTATCATAAAGGAACAGAGGGAGTACATATAATTAATTAATATTGTATTATGAATATCAAGTATGGAAGGTCGGATTAAGACATAACTACTTTGCCTAGTTGTCCCGGTGATTTGCTAATTAATGCTATTGGTTGAATATACTGTATATTAAATAAAAACAAAAATATCACTCCTATTTTTAATAAGACTCATCTCAAAACTCTTGTTTTGCATGTCACAAGTATTGCAGAGTATTTCATCCCAAAGGACAAACTCTTTAGCATAACTGTGATAATTAAGTTTATATTGAATTTGGTAAAAGACATATAAGTAAGAATTCATTTTTTATTTTTAAGTTGACAAATAAAAAAAATGAATGGAACAATTTATCAACATATGTTATATATGTGAATAATATTATTCTTTTGCATTCTTTAACAAGTGAAAAATTGTGCATCCTTGTAGAGAGAATATTAAAAATTAAAAGAGATAGATTGAGGTGCTATAAAAGAGATAAATGTAAAAAAAAAAAAAAAAAAAAAAACTGATGTCATGCTATGCATTTTTTTTTGTAAGAAATTGATGTGAATTAATTGTGATTTGGCTCACTGTGGTTTGAAGAGAAATAACTGTGTAAAACATATATAGTTATTTCATTAAAATATTAATATCATTACAAATAATTTAAATTTCAAAATCTTCAATATGAAATAAAAGTATCACTCTTAGTTTCAATAAGACTAACCACAATATCAAATCATGCTAATATATTACTAGCCTAAATGTCAAATAATCCTAAAATAAGACTAACCTAAATCCTACTTAAAATAATTGAAATTAATAAGAAAAAGAGTGAATTTAATTTACATGATGTCCTCTTATTTTTAGTATATTTTTATAAACATTTGAATGCTTGCTGACATCAAACACTACAAAAAAAAAATGACCTATACCTACAAACAAAAACCAGTCACTAGAAGTTAAAAATGTGTAGGTAAATGTACAAGAGACTTTTGGCCTATAGACATCTTGGTCGTCAACTTTGAGGGAGCCTACAGTGACAACTAATCATCTATCACTATAGGTTTTACCTACGGATGTATTTTTGACCATCACTATAATTGGTACCTACAACAGAGAGAAAAAGGTGCTCATAGCTAATGATGTACACTACTTTCTTTTGTTTCATGCCAACTTTCTTTTGATTAGATAAAGTTTTGTCTTCAGTAGTACTAGTCCTACCAAAATGCTCCAAACTACTATGAAAATTGTAGATTTTACCTACACTAACTGGCTGTAGATACAAGTTTTTTAAGGTTTTACTTATACCAGGTGGTTGTAGTTATAAGTTTCTTGGGATTTTACCTACACTCATAACTTGTAGGTGGAAATTTTTGTTTTACCTACACTAACTAACTATAGGTACAAGTTTTTTAAGGTTTTACCTACACAAAGTGGTTGTAGGTATAAGTTTTTTGGGGTTTTACCTACACTAAGCACTTGTAGGTAAAAATCTTTTTAACTTTTTCAGGTTTTACCTACACCAAACAATTGTAGGTATAAGTTTTTAAGTTTTACCTACACTAAACATCAGTAGGTAAAAATATTTGTTTTACCTACACTAAATTTTATACCTATAGGTAAAAGTGTCCATAGGTACATGTCATTTTTCTTGTAGTGTAAACAGGAAAAAAAAAATTCTGCAATTGGCAGGGCGAGAGCTATCACCATCTTCCGTTTTGCCGACATCTTTTTGTACACATTAAAAAATAGGAAGAAAGAACACTTGTTAAAAGAAAGAAAAAGAAAAAGTAAAGAAAAGAAAAAGAAAAGAGAGAAAATCTTATCCTTTATGTCATGTGACGCTAGAGGTTGTGACGTCTTGTACATAGAAAGAGAAAGTAGAAATAAATTTGATCAACTCAGTTTACTTTATATTTTTACTTTATATAACTGCATGCGACTCAACTGGGCCGGTTCCTATGTGCAACAAAAGGTCTGATGCCATTTAATTATTAATTAATTTATTTAATTTTCTGGAAACTAAAAATTTATTTTAAATTTTAAAAACTTATTCTAATTTTAGAGATAAATTAATAGCTCTCTATATTAGTTATTACGTAACAGAGTAAGTATGCAGAATGCAGACAGAGCACAATAGACATTACTGTTGTATCAAATTTCATTACATTTAGTTGTTTAGCAAATCTCTGTTGTTGTACTGCATGGTCGTCGAAATTTAATTTAGTGTACGCATTGCAAAGCTGAAAAGTAACAATGGCTAGAAGCATCATTCCATTTTATTTTAAATAATAATCACCTAAATGCCAGGATCTTACTTTTATTTTTATTTTTAAAAGAGCTGGGATCTTACTGCACGTTTATTAACAAACAATTCAAAACATTCAGTTAAGCCTGATTTTGATTTGGGCCACTTTGCTAAAGGACTCATTATCTCAGGATGGTTTATGATGAATGTAGGATTTACACACGTTTCTTCCTGAAAGTGATGCACAAGATGAAAAGAATATACTTATATTTCCAACAGACGCCTCATAAGAGGCTCATTTAAAACTGACATTATCTCTATAATCAAGTAACAAGTAGAGGTATAAAATATAAATGGGAAAAATAATAGTGATAGTAGACCAAAGTTGGGATTATAAGGTTGGCTTGGTAGTGAAGGAAGAAGGGAAGGGGGGGGGGGAGGTCGTGGGTTCGAATCCTCCTACTAACAAAAACTAACAACTAACAAACTAACATTGGCCGATTAAAAAAAAGTAGACCAAAATTGTACACAAGCTTCACTAAACATGCAGCCACATTGCAATGGTTTGTAATCAAGTGATGATGAAGCAAAGGCCTTCGATGAGATATAACCATCATGCTATATTACAAGCCATTATGTGTTTACAACATAATTAAACACTTTCCACATTTCTTATTTTACACTAAAACTTCACCACCTTTTTACGACAAAATAGATAAATTCAGAATGAGGTTTTCAGTCCACAATTGTTTTGCCCCCACATGGACTTTAACACAGGATTATGAGTCAAATCTTATACCCTCATTCCTAAATTGTTTACATATTTCAGAAACACAATCCAGTCCACCAACAACCAACTCCTTAAGATACAGTTCTGGAGCAATCCTCATGAATAACCTCATGTTAGGTTCATTGTGATGTGTTACAAATGGAAGGCCTGCAGCTCCACCCAGGGGCGGAGCCAGGATTTTTCTATAAGGGGGGCAAATATAAAAAATCATAACTCATAAAAAAATATTTAAAATTTTACATGCATGATATTTATAAGAAATTTAATATATAACTAATATTATTTTATGAGCAAAATAAATATATAATTGTATTGAGCATGAGAGAAATACTAATCACCAAGTGCAACTAACACATAATCGCCAAAGACCAGTTGCAAAAGAAGAAGAAAGTGAAAAAAAAATTCAATTAAATCAAGTGAAAAGAAAATTTCATTATAGTCAAAGCATATTATTCAAAAAATTTCAAAAATAGATTATTGAGTCACACGTGAAAAATACTTGGATAAATGAATCACACATAATAAATACTTAGATAAGTTAACTAAGTATAAATGTATCATTAACCAAAATAGAAACTATAAATAAAAAAAATATTACTAAAAGAAATCAGTTGTTTTATGTGTTCAAAGCTAGTTTTTCTATAAGTTAATCATTTTATAAAAGGTATTGAGTTTTTTAATTATTTTATTACTCCCTCCATTCTTATCCTTCCGTTCTTATTTATAAGATTCAAATTAAAAGTGATGCTTGTTATTTATTAATAAGATTTAATCCATAATATTTTTTGCATTAATTATTTTTATACTAAAATATCTCTAATTAATTGTACTAGCGAACAACTAGAAGAGATAGATGGGTATTAATGACAAGGATAGTTTTGAAGGAAAAAAAATTAGGACAAATACATTGCTATCAACTAAATTAATCACTTTTCTTAATTATAGTGAATTATATAATTGAGTCTTACAACAGAGAGAGTATTTATAGCAAAGCTTAAGCACATGTGAGATTTTGAGTAGGATGCCTAATCCTATCACTATCGGCAATAGTCTAATTAATATGAAAGAAAGTTTTTTTTTTTTTTTGACAGCTAATATGAAAGAAAGTTAATAAGTAAAAATGTGAAAAAATAGAAAAAGAAAAAACTGCTCACAATAATGGAATACAATGCAAAAACCTTTAATACACAATTAAAAAGAAAGAACGTACAGGATGCAAGAAAAATAACGAACATTTGCGATGCAATTGCAAAGCCAATAATTATAACTAGATGTTTAGACAATAAGAAAAAAACCATGCGAGATAAAAAAAAATGCAGGAAGAAAAATGATAGAAATAGAGTAAAAGAAACTCATAGCACAAAGTAGGAAGAGTAACAACCAATGGGGAAAGCACAAGTGAACAATTAACAACAGTGAGTAGTATAGAGCAACGAATAAATACAAAGCTCCAAAAATGAAGAGTAAAAACTGAGAAGCTAATAGTTGCGATTTTGCGCTTCTAAAAAAAAAAATCGTTGCGATTTTGCGGAAGCCGAAGGAGTGTATGAGAAACTAAATATAAATGTCAAATAGAGAAAAGTAAAAAATGAAGATAATTTAGATAAAATGTTTTAATAAACAAATATTACCTTCGTCCCTAAATATAAGACCATTTTCTAAAAAAAAATTTGTCCCTTTTTATAAGACATTTTTTCCAGTTGTCTCTTGCATTAATTATTTTTTGACCAAAATACCTTTAATTACTTTATAATAAATGTTATAAATTAATAAGATAAGCAAATTCTCTTTTATGAGGATTGAAGAAGATAACTAGCATTCATTAATTAATTAGGTAGAAAGTAATTAAGTGGAAAAAGAGAGATGATGAGTCTCAATAATTGTAAGGGTAATTTTGGAAAAATAATACAAATTGTTAACAAATTTAATGCTATTAACTAAATTAACCAATTTTCTTAAAGGGTGTGAATTAGGTAAAAGAGTCTTATATTTAGGGAAACCTTGGGGGACCATGGCCCCGGTAGGCCCCCCTGTGCCTCCGCCTTTGATGATACCAACCAAAATGGAGGGGTGTAGCAGAAAGAGTACCACCAGAATCTTAGGACTTTGATTGTAATTACCAACCTAAAATGGAGGAACCACAGTATATGGCCAACGACAAACACAGGCACACAACTGATAAAAAACAAGATAGGCATTCCCCATGGCTTCTTCAATAGAGTCTCTGCTTCCTGAGAGGGAAAGTGAAGCTTCTGCTTCAATATGAGAACCTACATTGGAAACACTAGCTTCTTCAGAAGAGTGCAAATTCCCTAAAGTAATATGGTGCAGTAGTTGATAAAAGAACTAAATTATTGGTCAGTATAACACTTAAATTATAGACCTTACCACACTAGATCCATTATATATATACTCATATTACTTCCATTTCATTTATCTTACTATTTTTTATTCATACAGATTCTGAAATAAAATCGTGCACCACTACTTTAAGGACTCGAGTAGCTCCTTTACAGTTGGATAAACTCACGTTGATAATCAATATAGTTAATTAAGATTTCTTTAAAAGTTACTTTAAAGCTTAAAATTAATTAATTCATACATGAATTTAGCATTAGAAAATGAAGGGAAAAAAAAGTTAATGTGCATTGTACATGCCAAATGTAACCAATACTCACACAACTGCATTTTAATCTCAAATGTTGTCGTGAAATTGCTCGCTGGATTGTTTTTCTTTTTTGAATAAAAGACATTTAGTATATAATTTTAAGAGTAGAAATAAGTGTCAAACTTTATATGGAAATTGTACCGTATAGAAGAAATAGTAAGGTAAATAAAATGGAAGTAATATGAGTATATGCAAAGAATGGATCTGGTATAGTAAGGTCTATAATTTAAGTGTTACACTGACCAATAATTTTGTTATTTTACCAATACTGCACCATTTTAATTTAGAGGATCTGCACTCTCTTCAGAAATAGACATTTGATTCAGTAATAACCGTTAACCAAAGACAAAAAGAAGATCAACAAGAAATAGTAGGAAACCTACCTAAAATTGCATGCCAAACGTAAATCCACAAAATCTCAAATCCAAAGAACCTTCAATTTCTAAAACAAAAAGAAAATAAAAATTACAAGAACTTTAAACAAAAAGGTTTAAATACCTTTTTAGTCCATTTTAATTTAGCATTTTTTTGCTTTTCGTTCTTGCAGATTTTTTTTTTTTAATTTTAGTCATTGCAAATTATGTTCGTTTTGTTTTTTGTTCTTAAAACGGTTTAGATAGCACTTGACGGAAAAAAAATATAATTTGCAAGGACTAAAACCATTTTTTTTACAAGGATGAAAAGGAAAAAAAACGTTAAATTGCAAGAACTGAAAAAGTATTTAAGCTTAAACAAAAATATCTAAATAATAAATTTAAGATTGGCAACAAACCTTGAACTCGACACTTGACTAGATTTGAAACTTAGAAGTCACAGAAAAAGCTTTAATAAAAGAAAATTTGTAAGAAGCATACAGTGGTGGTCAAAAATAGCTCTGAAGGTCGCAAGTAGGGTTTAGTCAAAGCTTTGATTGGGTAAAAGTTTCTTGGGGCTTTGTTAGAGATCGATGAGAGGAGAGATTCTATCGGTTTACATTTAGAAAAACGACACCTATGGTGGCTGGAATTGACGTCAGCAGTGGCAGATTAGAGGAAGGGTTTGAGACTCGAGAGAGAGAAGAAGATGATTAATAAATTCACTCCTTAGCAAAAGTGCTACTTTGCAAACACTATCTAAACAAGATATAGAGTTGAGACGTATTGTCCAGCTTCTTTGCATCAAATTTCTAATATCACACACAACATCTCTGTGTTCATTTAGCTGCACCCTGTTCATGTATAGTGCATGTTTGGTCACACATCCCAGATCCATGTTCAACCTAAAATCACGTTAAAAATTATGTAAAAGCAACTAATAGTTGCTTTTGCCGATTCGGTGGCTATCAAGATCCCAGAAGAGGAATACCAGGCAGGAGTTGAGGCATGTAAAAACCATCTTCATAGGCGTCTAATTCTTTCTAAAGGCGATTCCCCTCCTAAATTTGCAGTTCTAAAAGCAAAACTTGTTCTGATGTGGAAGCCAATTTCAAATTGGAACATGATTTCGCTTGGGCAAGGGTTTTTTGAATTCTCCTTTGCTTCCACAGAGGACCTCCGAAGTGTGCTCTCCACAGGTTCATGGCACTTAAAGCCAGGAGTTCTATGTCTTTCTCTATGGACTCCTGATTTCAACCCTATTTCTCAGAAGCAAACACATACCCAATGTTGGGTTCGATTTCAATATTGGCAACCTAGGATTATTTTCTCCTTAGCATATGGGCTCGGAGTACCTATTACTCTAGACGAAGCTACAGTGAAAAAAACCTTTGGTCATTTTGCCAGGGCTCTTGTTGATATTGATTTGAATGGTCCATTCCAGGATAATTGTATAAATTAAATTTAAATATAAATATCTAAGAGTCTCTTCACATAAAAAAACCAATGATTATAAAAAAAAATCACCCAAATAAATTTGTCCTTGTATGATTACCTGTATGACAGATGAATTAGCACAAATAACTATATAATTGTTTAAAAAATATAATTTTTATACTTTCAGATTAAAAATATGAAGGATGTTTTGATATAAAAAGAAATATAAACATCATTCTTATAAAAGTTGTATACATTAATTTAAATATAAATATCTAAAAGTCTCTTGACATCAAAAAACTAATGATCATAAAAAAGAAATAATCACCCAAATGGATTTATCCTAGTATGGTTACCTGTGCGATAGATGGATATAAATATGGATTAGCGCAACATAAATAGAATATAATTGTTAAAAATATATAATTTTTTATACTTTCAAATTAAAAAAATTAATAAAAAAAATGAAGGATGTTTTGATATAAAAAGAAATTTAAACATCATTCATAAAAAAAGTTGTATACATTAAATTTAAATATAAAATATCTTAGAGTCTCTTGACATAAAAAAAACTAATGAATATAAAAAGAAATTAATCACCCAAATGGATTTCTCCTAATATGGTTACTTGTGTGACGGATGGATATAAATATGGATTAACTCAACATAAATAGAATATATAATTGTTTAAAATATATAATTTTTTATACTTTCAAATTAAAAAAAAATGAAGGATGTTTCGATATACAAAAAAAAAATTAAACATCATTCATATAAAAGTTATATACATTAAAATTAAATATAAATATCTAAGAGTCTCTTGACTTAAAAAACCAATGTTTATAAAAAAAATCACCAAATGGAATTGTTCTAGTATGGATACCCGTGCAACAAATGAATATAAATATGGATTAGCACAACATAAATAGAATGTATAATAGTTTAAAAAATATAATTTTTATAATTTCAAATTAAAAAAATGAAGGATGTTTTGATATAAAAAGAAATTTAAACATCATTCACATAAAAGTTGTATAAATTAAATTTAAATATAAATATCTAAGAGTCTCTTAATATTAAAAAACAATCATTATAAAAAAAAATAACCACCCAGATGGATTTGCCTAATATGGTTACCCGTGTAATAGATTGATATTAAAATGGATTAGCGCAACATAAATAGCATATATAATTGTTTCAAATTTTTTTTTTATATTTTCAGAATAAAAATATGAAGGATGTTTTGACAAAAAAAAAAATATAAACACCATTCTTATAAAAGTTGTATACATTAATTTAAATATAAATATTTAAGAGTCTCTTGACATTAAAAAACCAATGATTATAAAAAAAATAATTAATCACCCAAATGGATTTGTCTTAGTATTGTTACCCGTGCAACATATGAATATAAATATGAATTAGCAGAACATAAATAAAATATAATTGTTACAAAATATATAATTGTTTATAGTTTCAAATTAAAAAAATGAAGGATGTTTTGAGATAAAAAGAAATTTAAACATCATTCACATAAAAGTTGTATAAATTAAATTTAAATATAAATATCTAAGAGTCTCTTAACATTAAAAAATCAATCATTATAAAAAAATTAATCACCCAAAATAGATTTGCCCTAATATGGTTACCCATGTAATAGATGGATATTAAGGTAGATTAGAGCAACATAAATAGCATATATAATTGTTTCAAAAATATATTTTTTTATACTTTCATATTAAAAATATGAAGGATGTTTTCACATAAAAAGAAATATAAACACCATTCTTATAAAAGTTGTATACATTAATTTAAATATAAATATCTAAGAGTATCTTGACATTAAAAAACCAAAGCATGATTATAAAAAAAAAAAAATTAATCACCCAAATGAATTTTCCCTAGTATGATTACCAGTGTGAAGGATGGATATAAATATGGATATGCGCAACATAAATAAAATATAATTGTTGCAAAATGTATAATTTTTTATACTTTCAAATTAAAAAAATGAATAAAAAATGAAGAATGTTTTGATATAAAATGAAATTCAAACATCATTCATATAAAAGTTGTATGCATTAAATTTAAATATAAATATCTCAGAGTATGTTGACATCAAAAAACTAATGAATATAAAAAAATTAATCATCCAAATGGACTTGCCCTAGTATGGTTACATGTGTGATAGATGAATATAAATATGGATTAACACAACCTAAATAGAATATATAATTGTTTAAAATATATAATTTTTTTTATACTTTCAAATAAAAAAATGAAGGTTTTGATATAAAAAGAAATGTAAACATCATTCATATAAAAGTTGTATACATTAAAATTAAATATAAATATCTAAAATTCTCTTGACATAAAAAAACCAATCATTATAAAAAAAAAAGCAATAAAAAAATCACCCAAATGGATTTGTTCTAGTATAGATACTCGTTTAACAAATGAATATAAATATGGATTAGCGCAACATAAATAGAATATATTATAGTATAAAAATATAATTTTTACACTTTTAAATTTAAAAAATGAAAGATATTTTGATATAAAAGAAATTTAAACATCATTCATATAAAAGTTGTATACATTTAATTTAAAGATAAATCTAAAAGTCACTTAACATAAAAAAAACCCAATGATTATTAAAAAAATTAATCATCCCAATGGATTTGTCATAGTATGGTTACCCGTGCGATGGATGGATATCAATATGGATTACTGCAACATAAATAAAATATATAATTGTTTAAAATATATACTTTTTAATACTTTCAAATTAAAAAAAATGAAGGATGTTTTGATATAAAAAGAAATATTCAGAAAATAAACATCATTCATATAAAAGTTATATAGATTAAATTTAAATATAAATATCTTAGAGTCTCTTGACATAAAAAACCAATGATTATAAAAAAAAAATACCCTAATGGATTTACCCTAGTATGGTTACCCGTGCGACGGATTGATATACATGTGGATTAGCGCAACCTAAATAGAATATATAATTGTTTATAAATATAATTTTTGATAGTTTCAAATTATAAAAAAAAATGAACGATGTTTTGGTGTAAAAAGAAATTTAACATCATTCATATAAAAGTTGTATATATTAAAATTAAATATAAATATCTAAGAGTTTCTTGACATAAAAAAACTAATATTAAAAAAAATCACTCAAATGGGTTTACTCTAGTATGGATACTCGTGTTACAATATTAATGTGATTCCTTGCTACAATATTTTTGGGATGTGATTCCCGAGAATGCAAGATGATTTCGTAAAACAAACGCCCAGTTATATTAATGTTTCTAATATAGTGAAAAATATTACTTAATTTGATTCAATTTCAGCCATAGTTTTATACTAATAATTTTGAATATATATAACATCAACATTAATTTACCCAGCTACATTCTGTCAATTAATTTACCAATGCCAACTACTTTTTTATATATAAGATTTTTTAGTAAAAAAAAATAAGACACTAAAATAATATAAATACATTATTTATATTTATTAAAATTCGTTTTCAATTTTTTATAAAAATTTAAATACAGTGTTTATATAACGTTTATATTAAATTAATTAAAAATACTAATTTATATTTAAAAATTAATTAAAAATACTAAATTAATAGATATATTTTATCAGGACTCCTTACATTTAAATAGATATATTAAATTAATTAAAAATACTAAATTATATTTAAATAATACTTAAAAATTAATTGAATTTTGCATGAAATAATGAATGGGATTTGAGATTGATTCATGAAAAATATGAAACATAAATGTAATTTAATGTAACCCAATAATTTAGCTTCAAACAAAAATTAATCAAATAATTAATGATTGACAAAAATAAAATTACATGAATATCCATGACTGCTACTTATATATATATAAAGATTAGTGTAATAGTTAAAATAAATTGTCTAATATAAAATCATTCAAAAAATAATAGAAAAATAAAATAAATCTAACATTTATCATTGTCAATTTCGTGAAGTATAATGTTGAAATAATAAATTAAATATTATAAATAGTACAATGGTTAAAATAAATAATGTAATATAAAAAAATGTTAAATATAATAACAAAAATAAAATAAACCATTAACAATAAAGAATAAAAAAATAGTTGATAAAAAATTAAAATAGTTTATCTAGAAAGAAAAAAGAGAATGAGTAAGAACGTTGGAGAAAAAAAAAAGAGAGTGATGAGGACGGTGATACGTGTGAATGAGTGATAAAACTTTGTTTTATTTAAAAAGGGTAATAAAGAAATTTAATAAATATTTTAAGGATAAAAAGGAAATAAAATATAAAAGCTACTCCCTCCACTCCTAAACTCTTGATGTTTAAGGTTAATGCACACAGCTGAAGAAACATTTAATACAACTCACAAACAATAAATTTACTCTAAAATGCCCTCATTTAATGTCTATGATGAAAGAAGTTGTGAAAATCTAGATCATGTTAAATAGGGGTATATGTGGAAGAAAATAATTAATAAGCCTTGGAATGTGTAAAACATCAAGAGTTTAGGAACAAAAACAATAAGCTAAAACATCAAGAGTTTAGGAATGGAGGGAGTAGAAGTTAGAAGCTAGCGTTTTAAAAAATACTATTTGAAGTAACGTTTCAAAAAACGCTGGAAACTACTAAAAAAAACTTGTTTACGGAACAGTCAAACAAGCTTTTCAGCTAGTAAAAAAAGCTAGAAGCTAGCTTAAATGACTTGCCGAACATAGCCTAAGTTGGTGGGTTTTATATGATTGTAATTCATAGCATATCTTATGCTACTAATCTTAATAAAAAATTATCTTTGCTTAAAAAAAACAAAAAAAACTGTACTACTGTAGTATTCATAATCATAGAAGATCTTGGAAATTGGTTAACTAAGCTTCTACTAATCTTACCTCTCTTAGCCAACAGCGGATAAATGACCATCCCAAATTTTATATTAAATTTTGTATTAGTAACAATTCATTTTCTATCTTTAAATTGACAAATAAAAGAAAATGAATGGAATAATTTATCAACATATGTCAATTGTCATGTGAATAATTCAATTGTCATGTGAATAATTGTTTTTTTTTATTTCATTTATGTTAAACTTCATGAAAAAATTGTGCATCATGTAGAGAGAATATTAAAAATTAAAAGAGAAATAAAAGAGATAAACTGAGGTGTGAAAAGAGTATAAAAGAAATAAATGTCAACTGCATTTTTCAACCGAAATTGAATTTTACATCCAAAATAGTCCTAAGAAGACATGATCTCAAGTGGATACTTGGCATGTCCCCCTCTTCCAGGCCCATCACAGGGAAAAGGAAAACCTAAATTTGCTTTATCTGGTATCAATAGTGAATTACGAGCAAATAACACCCTTGTAAATATGCATGAATATGATGGACCAAAAAGTACGCAATTCCTAATGGAATAGGTAACAAAGCAATTTTACCGCCCATTGCTACTAAATTATCACCTGTTATGACCCTAAGCACGGTCGAGGTGGGCGATCGCTTAGGGCCCCATTTTTAGAGGGGCACCCAAAAAAGTTTTTTTTTTTGCTGAGTTCCCAAAAAAGTTTATTTAGTCTATATAAATATTAAAATAAAAATTTTATATAATTAAAATTAAAATTATATAAAAATTTAATTTTAAAAAATAAAACAATTACCAATGATTAGTCAACTAATGAGTGATGTTTCCACTTCTCAAGTAAAATCTATCCCTTATTTTGGAAAATTGAACCAGTGACAAAGCAATTTATGCACAATACTTCCTGAACATAAAGAGGAAAGTATGAACATGGTATATTATTTCCTTTCATTTCTTTCACCGTGAACCTCTCTCTATCTCTCTCAACTTTAACATTAAAGTGAATAACGGCATTTCTTTCTCCCTTTTCCCTTTGATCTCTCCATTTTTTATCTCTCTCTAATCTCCTTGTCGCTCCACCATCCTAGATCACTTGAACACACTATTACGCAGAACAGTTGCCATTTCCAGTTGTGTCATCTCACTGTTAATCTCTGTGTCTCACTGTTGTTACGATGGGGGCTTCCTTGTTTTAGGCCTATGAGAACTAAAACGCGAACCAGTGGCAGAGGATAGCAATTGCGTGCTTTCATTGTAAATCATTGTGTTATGAATCATGACCTCTCCAACTCTGCTGGAATCTCGAAATCAAACTACAAACTTCTCTGTCACAAGGTAGATTAAATAGTCTTGCTTTGATTTCTATTGAATTTTTTTTTTTAAAGAATCTTGCTTATGAACAAATTATTAATGATTTTGCAGCAAAAAAAAAAAAAAAAAACTCAAGAAGGACATATTCAAATGATTATGAGGGTATCATTTTCTCGGTCCAGGACACCAAAAATCTCAGGACCGGCTCTGTTATCAACCCCAAGTCAAACTAGTACTTGTTGTTGCACTAGGGGCTATTGTGCTTGGTGCTAAGGTGTGGAACTATGTGGTATGGTTCATCATAAGACAGAAACAAATTCACTACCTGTTTTGCATCAAACAATATGTGGAGTAACTCTCGATACAATAGTAAAAGCAGATTCTTAAGCACGGATCATAAAAATTAAGACTTATGCCTTGCTATGCATTTTTTGTGACAAATTGATGTGAAATGCAATTCAATATGACTTGGCTCATGGGTCACTGGTTTGAAGAGAAATAACTATGTAAAACAAATATTAAAAAGAAAATGAGTGATTTCATCAAGATATGACATTACAAATAATTTAAATGTCAAAATCTTCAAGATAAAACAAAAAACATCACTCTTAATTTCAGTGGTGGCCTTGAGCATGGTCAAGGTGGGCGGCTGTCTAGGGCCCCATTTTTAGAGAGACACCAAATTTTTTTTATTTAGTTTATATAAATATTAAAATAAAAATTTTATATATACTTTTAAAATTATATAAAAATTGTATTAAAAAATAAATTAATTTTCAGAAAATTTCTTTTAGGAAAACACTTACTAGTAATTAGTTAACTAATGGTGATGTTTCCACTTTACAACAAAAATATATCCACAATTTTGGAAAAACAAATTGACAATTTAAATACAATGTTGAACGTAACAAAGAAGAGAATGATATATTATTTCTTTCCATTTCTATTAGCGTTAATGCAATTACGTAAACAAATGTCTTGAACAAAAAATTACAATGGTTATGATTCAAACTTCAACAATTAAATCAAAATCAAGCTTTATGATATTGAGCTATTTGAAGACATTTAATTGTTTTCCTAATGCATGTACAACTTATAAAATAATATTAACTATTGTTGCTACAATTGCATACACTAAAAGAAGTTTATCAAATTTGAAATTGTTAAAATCCTATTTGAAATCTTCTATGTCATGAGATAAATTAAATGATCTTGCTTTGATTTCTATTGAATATGATTTTTTTTTAAAATCTTGATTATGAATGAATTATTAATGATTTTGCAACAACAAAAAAATTGCAAGAAGGATAAAATTCAAATGATTACGAAAGTATAATTTTTTCGATTCGTCCAAGGCACCAAAAATTTCAGGGCCGGCCCTACTCAATTTCTATAAGACTAACCAAAATATCAAATAATGCTAACTAGCCATAAAATGTCAAATAATTCTAAAAAAAAAAAAAAAGTCTAACCTAAATCTAACCTACAATAACTTAAATTATTAAAAAATAAAAAATGAGAGTAAACTTAACTCACACGTTATATGCTCTCATTTTTAATATCTCTTTGTGAACATTTGAATGCTTGCTCACATCAAAAGTTGGACTTTCTGCAGGTCTATACTCTGGAAATAACTTCCCTGCCTTGAATCGTATACCACAAGCATTGCACAGAGTATTTCGGCCCAAAGGACCAATTCTCCATTGCGGAGTTTTTCTGGCGTCGCAATGACTGCATTTTCTCTCCCAGATCTTAGCATCCATCCGATTCTGTGTTGCATTCAGAGAATCAGTTTTGCACTTGGAAGATAATACAGCAGATACATTTTTTGTTTTTGAGATCTTAGTTGGAGACTCCTCAGCTAAATTTGACTCGTCTTGCCGCGTTAATAGAGACCCATGATTAGTTTGGATATTTGACAAATCAGTGAATGGTTTCTTCTCAGTTTTATCCTTTTTTGAATTTTCCCATCTGGCCTTTTCATTCTCTGAAGTGTTGGAAAACATGGAATCAATAGAAATTGCATCCATGCCATGCCAAAAATTCATGAATTCCAAACTTTCTAATGGATCCTGTGGGACACATAATGGTTCTTCTAGGAAGGAAGAAGAGAAATTTGTGTCTAAGTTGCTAATTTGGTGGTCCTTCTTGTGGTATTTAATGTTGGACTTCTCATAATTAGCTATAGCCATAGTGAAACAATGCTCTAATAAAGAGTGAGACTGAGCCACAATGGACGTAACTTGGTGAATTCAATATTTCATTTATATAGACACATCCAAGAACGAATTGATTTGGATAATTTTGTACAATATGCTTGTTTTTTTGGGTAAAATTTATCAATATATGTTACAATATATATTATTTAGTTTTAAATTTTGAATAAACAATAATTTTATCTCTTATTATCTATTTTCTTAGTGTTTAAGATTTTAATCTTTTTGAGGAAGTTTTACGTATACCTGAACCACTGAAATATTTACACATCATTATTTTAATAAATTTACATTAAATCGTAGCTTCCACGACCTATCAAATTATGAATTCAAGTCTAAAAGTATATTTATCAAATCTCTTTGATATAACGAATAAAAAAAAATATCTTCGATATATTATTCTGTTTTTAATATCTAAATGCATCTTTATCAAATCTCTTTGATATATTATTCAGATTTTAGTTTTGGATAAACATTAACGTGCATTTTTCCTCTTATGCATCCATTCTCTACGTATTTGATATGTTAATCTTTTAAAACATTTTTATGTAAACTAAACCAATAAACCAATAAGGGTTCATTTGATAGTTAGGAATCTAGGATATGATAGAATATAAGAATATGATAGAATAGGATAAGAACATTATCAGATTTAATCTTATCCAATGTTTTGTCCACATAATATAATGATAGGATGTACTATAAACTATGTTCAAATGACAAAATTATTGCTTCATTAAAATTACATATAGTTATCTAAAAAAAATACATATAATTTTCTAAAAATTAATATATTTATATTTATTATATATAGAGAGAAATAAATATGTTTGTATATATAAATTATATTATAATTAAAATCTGTAATAAATAAATATTTTGAAAGTATGAATTATATTTTAGATTTATTATGATAAATATAAACACAATGTTAAGTTAGATTTATTATCAATAGTTGAATTAGATTTTAACTATTGATAATTTCTTTTTTAAAAAATATATTGAAACCCAATTTAACTAAAGATGAAAAATATCAATAAAAAAAGAAATAATAAGTAGTTAACAAAATGAAGTATACATATAATTATATAAGGTGAGTGGTTTGAGATAGTCGAGAAAGATTTTTTTTACCTAATCGTTAAATCAAATTAAATTTAAAATTAGAATTAAGAAGTATATTTGAAAGGATTAAAAAATAAAACAAAAAACAAAATTAAATGCTCAATATATATGAAACTAGGAGAAGACATGTGCCTCAATGAGATAACAACTCCTAAAATTGCTATTCGTTGAAGAATAGCTCCTAAAAACAAACTTGTACAAGAAAGAATTCAAATTTATAATATAGAAATAGATTTTCTTTTGTTATACCAAATTCTAATGTAAATCTATATAAGGGGTGTTTGCGGATTGAATTGAATTGCTTTTAGAGAAAAAAAATCATTTGATTCAATTATTTCAATTTTAATGTTTGATCATTTAGTTGATTTGATTTTAAAATCAAATTAATCTTTCTTAAGAAAGAACAAATTTTTTTACTCAAAAAGAAAGAACAAATTTTAAGTTGAATTGGATTGATTTTTGGTTTTTGAAGAAGAGTTTACAAATATTAAAATAAATGATAAAATACACAAATTAATCTAACATCAAATATCACATCTAACTCATATAATAATTCAAAGTATATATTCAAATTGTAAGTTAACTATAATCTTACAATCTCTTAATGAACAAATACAGAAAAGATAACAAATTCTTAATTCACAGTGTTCTTAAATTATTTACTCATATATCAAAAATTATAATATGACAACTTGTGAGACTCTTCTTCTCCCTATTTTATCCATTACACATTCTCATGGAAGAATCCTACAGCTTGTTATGAACTTATGAAACCTCAACAAACTCTATACTGTTAGCTGGGTGGATTACACTTGTTAGGGTGAAATGTGATCAACCATATTGTGTTGGCTAACACTAATTGATTCCCACACAAGCGATTGTCTCAAGGAAGAGACTTTGTTCCTTGATTAGGTTCCTGGTCCACTCCAAAGAGTTTTTCAACAGTTTTTGCTTTTGAGGTTGCTATACTATACTACTCATATGGAAATTGTGATAAAAGGAATGCAGTAAAATGACTAAAACAATGTAAGTGTAAATGAAACTGTGAACGAAAACAATAAACTAGTCCAAAGAGAGAAATTTTTTATTGATGTTAGTCCTGTAGCTATTTTACATCGTGTTTACTCCTATTTAAACTGTTTTGGCACAGTTACAATCATCAGTCATTCCTAATCAAATAACTGCCTATTTCCTTTGATTTTAGGGAGAGAGTGGATTACATGTTCTTAACCTCCACACAACTATTGCTGTTAAGCGTAAGATTCTTGTGCTTCCTAGGGTTTTCAAATTCCAATCAGTAGGCCTTTCTTTTAACCTAATACATTCTTGGCCCAATAATCTTCCAACGGCTACATTAGTCGTTTTGCTATCGGCTGACCAACAGGTGACTCCCATCGGCTATCGCCCACCTGTCGGCAAACATTTTGGGTGCCAACATAACTACCCCATTTTTTTACGTTGTTCGATGTGAAACAGTCATTATCTTTTAATTGACTTTGAATGGTAGCAGAAAAACTCTTAACACCCAAAAACCTTTCAAATTCCTAGGTTATCATTTGCAATGACTAACAAACGAGCTTCTTCAAATTTCAAAACAACTTCTCTTGAATCTTATCTAATCTTTATGTTCTCTTTAACTTCTCATTTCCTAACAGATTTCTATTACTATTTTTCTTTTTAAAAGCTCAACAACCACTACTTCGCTTATTTATCCTCCGTTTCTTCCATTCCTAAATCCAAAAACCCTAGAATCCCTAACCATTTTTTTTATCAGCAAAAAACACTTCTATTAATAATATTGGGTATAAGTGATACCATGCAGCATACAACGAGAGTCAAGCAGCTTTTTGTCTACACCCTAGAATCCCTAACCATGTCTTTAGCTAAAGAGCAAACTAATTCCCGCGGCAAATCTGAAGTAGAAGAAAATGGAAACTTCCTCTCACGATTCGCCTAATCACGTTCCTCAATCGGAGCTAATACGCTGATTGTGTCCAATGTTGAGGAAAAGGGATTCCTTTTGGGTCTTTGCCATATCTCTAAGGGTGAGAATAACAACCCTAGTTGTAACAAGCTGTTTAATCATGAGAAATGTCCCTTTCCTTTGATTGGTGACTAGTATAGCATCAAAACTTTTCCAACATGCCTTTGTATCTGGCCCATGGCTTTTTCGAAATACACAGCTTGGCTTAAACGCATAGTAGCTGTGAAGGGTGATGACTGGAAGGAATGGGGCATATATGATATGCTCATGTTATTTGACATCGATATTCCTTGGCAAAGGGATGTCTTGCTAGGCATTTTGGGACACTGGTCCACTACCATTAAAGCCTTTGTATTTCCCAAAGCGATAACTGGCCCTATGCTTTTGGACGTGGCAACTATTTTGGGCCTACCTGTGTGGGGGTGATGAGCTTTCTGCTCTTCATGAGTCATGTTGTGTGACGCTTAAATCCTTAGGCATCAACTTCTCCAAGGACAACTCCCTCTATCTAAACTTTATGGCGATCAACACCAAAACCTCAAGTACTATCTCTAAAGGCGATCATCATGCCTTTTTGCTTATGTGGTTTTGCAAGTACTTCGCTTGCACTAGTTCTGTTGGAATGGTAGAAGAATATTGCAATTTTGTATCGGCTGTCACCTCAAGTCATTCCCTAGGCCTTGGATAGTTGTTGCTATCCACTCTCTATGAGACATTTTCACCTTTTGTATAATTTGGAAGACAACAATATTGATTTCAACATAGCCACTAGCCCATTTTGGTTCCTGGTCTTGTAGGTGCGACTATATTTCCTAGACGCTTTGGATCCTGAGTTCCCTCCATTAGTCGTTAAGCAAAGCAACACTTACTACCCTCAACCATTGGTTCGCTTTCCTTCTCCAAGAAGTTATGCCTTCTTTATTGCCAATTGGCCACAAACAACTGACTTTATCTTAAGATATTCTTCGTTGGCTGACAGGTCCTAATTAGAGTCAACCAGATAATATAAGCTTCAGGAAAGGGAAGTCTCTACTCACCATAATTGGGCTTTTATTTTAACCTCTAAGCGTTTGCTTTATAGTGTTAAACCCACTTCCATAAACAATAAGATAGTCATGGAGGCATACTACGCCAATGCTTCGTTCAATAGTTTAGGTTAATTTAATCAATTCCCAAACCTCTTTCGTGTCCCATGACAATGTCAGCCAACCATCACATCCTTTGTTGGCCGAATGACATTCCTCTAGTGGTGGATGACATTAACACAAAGTTGCAATCCTTCATCTTCTATCCATTTGCCAATCATCTTGATCAGACTGACTTCTTCAATGAGTGGTGAGAAGTGATTGTGACTACTATGCTTCTTGAAACAACTATCATCTACATCAAATGGATAACAGATTATGAGTTTGGTGAATCAGAAAGGGAGCCTAATCCTGCCACTCTTAAGTATCGTCACAGTCGTCGGTCTCCTAGAGCCTTACACCTTCACAAGGTATCTTTCTTTCCTTGATTGCTTTGCCTAACTTCATATTTTCTTCTCTAACTAGTCAATTGTCATAGGTCGACAGGCAAGCTCTCCTTAATTTGAACATGTGGACATTGATTCACTACTAGATTCACCAGAAGTTCGGCCAACCCCTCAGTTGTTTTGGCCTGTCAAACGCTTGACTCGCCATTCCACTACTCTTCAAACTTCAGCTTTGAGGTCTACTTAAAAATGGCAGCTTGAAAGTTCTAAGGTCTCTGAACAGCTCTTAATTTAGCTATTCAATCTTAGTTGTTTTGCAACATTAATAGCTATTGGCTAATCTTCTAATTTTCTGTAAACCGAAAAGAAAAAGACTAGGAAGAACAAAAAAAGAAAAAGGAAAAATCCAAGGAATAGCCAGCCATGCCCGACTCTCATCAACAGAAAACTTCTAAGGGGATGACTGACAACAACAGCATGAGCCATTTAGTGGCACCTGTTAAGCCTAATGAGATCCTATCAATTCAGAAACCACCGAAGATCCTTGATGAAGTTCTCGCAAGGTACTTTAAGTCTCCCCTAACAAGCCCTCTAGTTCCTTAAGATGGCTCCCTTTTGCTTAAGCACATAAGATATGTTCATGGTTGCTTGATGGAGCCTTTCCCTGAGGATCCAAAGCATATGTATACACTCAGGTCATTTCTCCTCAAGCTAGCGGCTGCCTCTGATTCATCAGTAGCGCTTGAAGCTGAAATAGTAGTCTATAACTAGATTGCTTTTAAGTGACTTGGAAGGCAAGTATAAGCTGCATGCCAAGTGCAAGGAATAAACCGCAATAATCTAGAATAATTGACTAAATTGAAAGCTAGTAGGGCTAATGTAGCTGCTCAGTTTTGGGTTATTGAACAACATGTAGTCGACTAATGCCTATAAAAAGATACCAGTGTCAGATTGGTAGGGCTTCAACAACAGCTGACTGATATTCAATAGGAGATCTGTCGCCTTTAACATATTCTTGCCTCGGCTATATTACTAGGGTTAATGAGCATAATGATAAAAGGGTGGACCTTTATCAACAAGCCACCAAACTAGATGGTGAAATAGTCGTTCTACTAAAACAAAATCATTTGTTGTTGAAAACCTTTAAGAACAATGAGAAAGTATTAATTGAGGAAAATATGGAGTGCAATAGTTTTCAATAAATGTGTTGTCATAAGACGAATCAGGACCCTCAATAATTTTGATTTAATGGAAATAAATATTAAGCTAATGTGTCTGAAAATGCCAGCGAACAAAAGTGTTGTATCTGCGTCTGTAAGATACAGATGATACGCAGACAGATGCTTGAGTCTGAAGAAACATTTAAAGGCACAGTAAATGCACTGTCATTTTAAACTGTTTTGCAGGGAATGTTCGTCGAACATCCTTTCTAGGATCTGTCGAAGTGCATAAAGGGAAACAAAAAGAAGAGTCAAAGTTGTAAAACTTTCCCTTGCCTCGTGCGTTACAACTAGCAATGAGTACTTGTCTGAGCAAGTGATGTGACCACTACAGCAGAAGGATATGGAGTGCCCCTCAAGGAAGATAAGCAGAATGCTTCATCAGCTCAAAGTGACTAGTTGGTGACAAGCATTTAATGCTCCAACGACCACTATCCTTCAGACAATGATCAGACGCATGCAAGAAGGTCGTTTAGAGACAACAGTTACTTCCCGATTAGCAAATCTATATATAGTAGAAGTTTTTGAAGTGCTGAAGTTACGATCTTAATTTAAATCTTTCAAGCCTTCATTCTTCTCTTGTAAAATTCTCTAAGTTGTAAAAATCTCTCAAAACACCTTGAGTATCCTGAGAGAAAAAGACTTTGTTTTTCATTTGTATATCCGTCTGTAAGACCCCAACCTTCAACAAATCTTTTGATTTTTTGTAAGAGCCAGAAGTGGCTTGGTAAGAAAAAATATTTGGGTTTTTAGCTTTGAGAGGTTAAGTGTAAAAACTACTTGGGTGAGCCAAAAGTGGCGGTGGACAATACTTATAACTTTGTGAAAGTTAGTGGATCTTGGTGGGTTGCCAAGAACTGGACGTAGTCTCAGGGTGAGACGAACCAGTATAAATCTCTGTGTTCTTTTCTTTCCTCTTTCTCTCTTAACTATTTTGAACTGACTTTGTATTGTGATTTATTTGTTTTGAAAAAGGTTTCATCTGTCATTTCTATTAAACATCGTCTGTGTTAGTTTTTTTTTTTTCTAAAATGCTATTTTTTTAATCTATAATAGATGATAGTTATTTGCAAAAAGTTTACGAAAAATTTTATAAATCACAATTCAACCCCCCTTTCTTGTGATTTTTGCCTTTACAGTTTGGTATCAGAGCTCAGCCTCTAAGGGGTTAAGCACCTGACCATGTCTAGAGGAAAAGATCCAGATGGCCAGTCACGACAACCAGTTCATTCCTGAGGGAGTCTCTCTAATAAGGCCTCCAGCCTTTCCTGGAGATGATTATCCCTACTGGAAAGATCACATGAAGATGTACGTCAAGTCCACTCAGTATTAGCTATGGAACATCATCATGCATGGAGACATTCCCATCACAAGACCCGAAGATCAATGGACCCAAGATGACTACAACATACTTCAACTCAACAACAAGGCCAAATATACTCTGACCTGCGCTTTAACCAGAAACGAGTATAAGAAGGTGCGTAGACTCAAATCGGCCAAAGATATTTGGGATTCTCTTTGTACCAACTATGAGGGAATATAAGATGTTCAACTTAGGAAAGCTGCCACTCTGACCAGACAATATGAGAGTTTCTTCATGAAGGAAGGAGAAAGTGTTGACGATATGTTTGGAAGACTTCAGGTTCTTCTCACCAACCTGGAATCTCTCGGGCACACGTTTACTAAAGCTCAGATCAATTTGAAAATCGTAGACAATATGCCCAAGGTGTGGGAACCCAAGACCACAGCTATCCAAGAGGCAAGGAATATGAGAACCTTGTCTTGTGATGAATTGCTGGGAGTTCTAAGAGTGCACGAAATGCATTTACAAAACAAAGACCATCTGCCAACAAAAGATTCTGTTGCCTTTACAGTTGGTGAGACTAGCACTAAGAAGGAAGAAAAGAAAAGCACTCAAAAGGCCCTGAAGCTGCAACATCTGAAGCCTCAGATGATATCTCGATCAGATCAATAGATGATGAGGTGGCTCTCATGTCTAGGAAGTTCAAACAGATGCTGAAAAAGAAAAACAAGTTCAGACAATCCTCCAGAAAGAAGGACTCCAGATTCAAGAAAAAGGAGAAGGAGGGTAGTCAAAAGATCATCTGCTTTGAGTGCAGAAAACCTGGACACATGAAGTCTTAGTGTCCAAGGTTAAGAAAGAAAAATTCCTATAGTGGCAAGAAAAAGAAGAAGAGTATGATGGCCACATGGGATGACTCAGACAGTGAGCAAAGCAGCAGCTCGGATGACGAGCAGGCCAACATCTGTCTGATGGCAGATACAGATGCAAAAGAAGAGATATCCTTAGTAGGAAAAGGCCAGGGTTTGAGCTGGTACTTGGACAGTGACTGCTCAAGACATATGATGGGAGAAAGGTCTATGTTCCTAGAACTAAAGCCGGTTGAAAGCGGAGCAGTTGCCTTTGGAGGCATGGGGAAATGATGCATTACTGGTGTAGGTAAAGTTGGTATGTCTTCCCTAACCTCCATAGACAATGTTCTGTATGTTGAAGGTTTGAAGTATAACCTACTGAGCATAAGTCAATTGTGTGACAATGGTTATATCGTCTCCTTCAACAAGGACAGATGTGTAACCAAAATAGACAATGGTAAGTCTGTCTTCTCTGCCAGACGACACAACAATCTGTATGAGATTGATCTTATAGATCTTAGCAAGCAGAAGGTAACATGTCTGATGTCCAGAGAAGATGAAAGATGGAATTGGCACAAAAAACTTGGGCCTGTGAATCTAAAACACATTGCAAAAATTTTGAAAAAGGGTTTAGTAAGAGGACTGCCTGAGATTTCTTGGAAAACTCATCTTCTCTGTGAAGCATGTCAGAAAGGGAAACAGATTAAAACCTCTTTTAAATCTAAAAACATTGTTTCCACTTATAGATCATTACAACTCTTGCATGTGGATCTCTTTGGACCAACAAGAACAATAAGTCTTGGCGGAAAGAAATATGGCATAGTTATTGTAGATGACTACACTAGATATACATGGGTATACTTCCTAGGCCATAAAATGAGTCTTTCAATGTCTTTGAGATATTTTGTAAAAGAGTTCAAATGAAAAGGGGTTTTGCATCTCTAGCATCATAATTGACCATGGGACTGAGTTTGAAAATGCTGAGTTTAAATCTTTCTACGAAAAAAATGGGATTTTCCACAACTTCTCTTCACCGAGAACACCTCAACAAAATGAGGTAGTTGAAAGAAAAAACCGAACTCTGGAAGAGATGGCTAGGACCATGCTCTGTGAAAACTCTCTTCCTAAGCATTTTTGGGCAGAGGCTGTGAACACTGTTTGTTATGTCCAAAACAGAGTATTGATCAGACCTATGCTTGATAAAACTCCTTTATGAGCTATGGAGAGGAAGAAGACCCAACATTGCTTACTTTCATCCTTTTGGATGTGAGTGTTATATCCTTAACACCAAAGATCAATTGGGAAAATTTGACTCTAAGGTGGATAAATGTGTCTTTCTCGAATATTCAGATACTTCTAAGGCATACAGAGTATTTAACACCAGAACCTTAGTTGTAGAAGAATCTATACATGTTAAGTTCAATGATGGACTAACGTCTAATAGGAGACTATCAAATCTTGAGGATGATTTTGCAGATATGCAGATAGGTCCGTCTTCAACAGCCAAGTTAGATGAAGCTCAACCATCTAAAGAGATGCTACCTCATATTGAATGACCGTCTGACTCACAACCACAGACGAGAGATTGGAAGTTCGTTACCTATCATCCACAAGATCAGATCATAGGAAGTCAGACGGAAGGCGTAAAGACCAGATCATCCTTCAAAGATCAAGCATCTTATGCCTTTGTCTCAAAAATAGAGCCTAAGATGACAGACGAAGCTCTGACAAACGATGACTGGATCTTAGCCATGGAAGGAGAACTCAATCAGTTCACCAGAAATGACGTCTGGACCCTAGTTACCAAGCCAAAGAATAAGAGCATCATTGGAACAAGATGGAATTTTAGAAACAAGCTGGATGAACAAAGGAGAATGGTAAGAAACAAAGCTAGGTTAGTATCTCATGGCTATAACCAGCAGGAAGGAATAAATTTCACTGAAACATTTGCTCCTGTAGCTAGATTAGAAGTTATAAGAATCATGCTTGCATTTGCTGCTCAAAAAAACATTAAGCTTTTCCAAATGGATGTTAAGAGTGCATTTTTAAACGGCTTTATCGAAGAGGAAGTTTATGTTAAACAACCTCCTGGTTTTAAAGATCCCACTCTTACATATCATGTTTTTAAACTCAAAAAGGCTCTGCATGGTCTGAAGCAGGCACCTCATGCTTGGTATGATAGACTGAGCTCTTTTCTCTTGGAAAATTGGTTTATGAGAGGTAAAGTAGATACTACTCTTTTCAGAAGAGAAGTTGGCAAAGATTTCATTATAGTTCAAATCTATATTGATGATATTATTTTTGGGGCTACAAATGAATCTATGTGCAAGGATTTCTCTTATCTGGTGAAAAGCGAGTTTGAGATGAGCATGATGGGAGAACTTAAGTTCTTCTTAGGACTTCAGATCAAGCAAAATAGCAAAGGAATATACATTCATCAAAAGAAATATACAAGGGAAGTTCTAAAGAAGTTTAAGATGGAAGATGCTAAGCCTATGAAAACTCCAATGCATGCTTCAGTCCCTTGAGCAAAGACAAATTAGGTAAACCAGTAGATCAGACGATCTATAGAGGTATGATTGGCTCACTTATGTATCCTACAGCCAGTAGACCTGATATTATGCATAGCATCTGTTTGTGTGCTAGATTTCAGTATAATCCCAGAGAGTCATATCTCAAGTTGTTAAGAGAATTTTACGCTATCTAGTTGGCACCATTAACCTTAGTCTGTTCTATAAGAAAAATCAAGATTCCAGGTTAGTAGGATACTGTGATGTAGACTATGCAAGAGACAGAGTTGAAAGGAAAAGTACAAGTGGAGGATGCCACTTCATAGGACCCTGTCTCATCTCGTGGGCAAGCAAGAAGCAAAACCCAATTGCACTATCAACTGTAGAAGCTGAATATGTGTATGCTACTAGTTGTTGCTCACAACTGTTATGGGTAAAATATCAGCTGGAAGATTACTCTAGTTTTGAAAACAATACACCTGTATATTGTGACAATACTAGCGTAATTAACCTATCTAAGAATCCCATACAACATTCTAAGGCAAAGCATATTGAAATAAGATATCATTTCATTCGTGATTATGTACAAAAAGGTATTTTTGATATTCAGTTTATGGATACAGATCATCATTGGGCTGATATCTTTACAAAACCTTTGTCTGAAGAACGTTTTGTCTGTATTAGGGATCATTTGCACATGCACATGCTTTCAGATTAATGTTTGCATTCATCAGATGATATCCTTCATCTTACCATTTCTCATTAATCTGTTGGGACTAATGTGTGTTCAAATGTACAAATGATGGTGCCCCACGATCACAACGGTTATAAGTCTTTTCGTTTTCTCTCAAAACGTGTGCCGCCCTTTTCGCCATGATGAGACAGTTTTCAAAATGTTTTTAATGCACTTTAAACTGCCCTTTTTAATGTGTTTAATCTCTCTCCTCTCTCATATGGTATAAAAGGACAAAGCAACACAAAGAGAAAGTTCCTTTGATCTTTGGAATTCTCTCTTCCCTTAAGAGTTTCTAAAACTTCAAAGTTCCAAACTTTCTCTCTTTTTCTCAACAAGAATCAATCTTTGTGATCGAAATGGCACCAAGGAAGCAAATCTCAACCTCTGCTACTCCTCTTATCTGCAACTAAGACGAGGCCATCTCGATATTTCCAAAGGAACTGTTCATCTCTGGAAAATGGGCAAGTCTGGACGAGTTAGTGAAGGAAGGTTTTGCTGTGAAGGACATGTTCACTAGAGTTGGGTGGACCAATTTTATTGGGAAACACAGCGTCTGGTACCATGGTCCTTATGCCTTGTTCTAGGGTACTGTAAAGATGGAAGATGATCAGTGCATCCGAGGCACCCTTGGTCAGACGGAGGTGGAAATCAGTCCTTTAACCATAGCTAAGGCTATTGGGTGTGCTAAAGAAGAATTGGTGTTTCACAATGAGTGGGAGAATATGATCACTCAAGAGACTCTGGACAAGCTTCTCTATGATGGAGTTTGACCCACAGACGAAGACCTAAAGAAACGTACCACGACACTGAAGAGTTTCTTCAGGTCTGCCAACATGAACCACATCTGCAAACTCTTACACAATGTGTTGTTCAACATTGTGCTCCCAAGGACCAGTTCGAGGGACAATGTTAGTGAAAGGGACAAATTTTGCATCTACAACATCATGGTGGGAGAAAAGATCAATCTTCCTTATCTGATCTTCTATTATCTGGAGCAAGCGTTCAAAGATCGTTTCTCATCAAAGAAGTAGAAGAACCCCATCCCTTACTACATGTTGTTCACACAACTGATGAGGGATGCTGGTGTGGATTTGTCTGAGTTTGAAGCATCTGATGGAGCTACTCAAGTCTCAGTGACTACCTTTGTGAGAATGGGGATTTCTCACAAGTTTCTTGAGTGGGTAAAGAATCACGGAGGCAAAGTAAAGTAAGAGCCCAAGGAAGAACCCTTGGAGGAACCAACATCTGTTGAAGTGAAGAATCAAATCCAACCTCAACGTCAACCACTTCAGACTCAAACCAAGCCAACCACCAGACGCACTCAACCTCCATCCTCAGACCAAATCAAGAAACCCAAACAACAACCACCTTCAGACCCTCACACTACCCTTAAAAGAAAGGTTGCAGATTCTTCATCTGAATCTCCCCTCAAAAAGCCTTTCGTCAAACCTTCCAAAATTCGCATAGTCACCAAAGCCAAACTATCCACTTCACCCGAACCTCAGCTTGAACCTGTACCTCAACCTTCACCTACCCAAACCTAAGAATCTGATGTCGAAATTCTTGATGCACCCCGTTCTAAACCCAAACCTTCCTCCAAGCCCAAACCTTCATCCTTTCCTCCTCCTGCTAACAAGAAAGAAGCAGCAGCCATCAGAAAGGCTCAGGAGTTGTCCAAACGAGAAGCTGCTAAAAAGGCAAGACTAGACAATAGTCTTGAAAGAAAGGAACATATTAAGCTGGAACAATCTATGGTAGAGTCTATTAAGACCCTATCTACTGAAGAACTCAAATGAAAAGATGCAGAAGAGGTTCTAGCACCAGTAGATGAAGCAACTGAGGAAGAAGCTCTAGATAAGGATGTTCTTGAGTCTATTAAGACTCTGTCTGCAGAAGAACAAAAACAAGTTGTCCTTGAAGATCTGACAAGAATAGAGTCTGCCTTGACACTAACTGCAGAATTGGCATCTGAAGAGACTGCCAAAAAGCAAAAGGAGTTTTAGACGATCGAAGTGGATGCAGATGATCCTGAGATTGAAGAACTCAATTAAGCACTTCTCAAATCTGCTCTGATGGCAAGTGCCCAAGGCATAGACCTGGTGATGGAGGACATAGTTGAAGATGACGACTCTGGTCCTCGCGCTGTCTACAAACCCATCATGTAGACAATGAGAAGAAGGTAGATGAGCACTTGGCAATATCTGATTCAGACCGTGCTGACAAATAGATGAGCATCTATGGAAGCACTCCCTCTGTTTCCATTGATGACATGGAAATCATACTGGAGGAAGAACGCTTCAGAAGGAGAAGATATGTTGCCAAGGCTTCCCTTCTTATCAACTACAACTTTAGCAGACTATCTAGTGATTTGGAACCCAGACCTAAAGGCTACGACTGGATCATCAAACGCCATCCCAGTGTAGAAATTTTGCCAGTCTAACCAGTAGCAGACCTAGAGGTCAATGTTCGCTATCATCCAGGTTGGAAGAAACCAAGAGTGAATGAATGGCAACGGTGCAACAAACAATGGAGGATTAAGACAGTCTACACTCCAGAAGACCAAGAAGTTCTGCTTGATGTTGTAGATCCTATGAAGTTATGGTAGATGGGAGTTCCAGGGATTGATCCCTTCAACTATCCATCTTATGACATGCTTCCAGAGGAAGAACTTCCTGCCTTATCTTGCTATAAGGAGGAACCTCAGTTCAGGATCTTTCCTCCTCGTCAAATGGACCTTCCAAATCTTTCTTCACTTATCTTTGAGCATACTCCTTATGGCAGACACAGATATCCCCCAAATGCTTAAGTATGGAGAGACTTGGCTGTTTTCACTGATGAAGTTCCTTTTTATGAACCAATCAATCTATAACAGATGATGGGACTTCTGGCTTATCTCAACGTGATTCTTCCATGGGATCATGCCACTCTAGGTCGAACTCTCTACTTTGAAGACATCAACTTGGACAATCCTGAAGAAAGTCCAACGTTTGAAATCTGGGAAAAATTAGACTACAACATGGATCTGTGCATGCATGAAGCTCCAAACCTACAAAGAAGAGATTCAGAAGCATCTGAACTCCCTTAAACAGATTGAAAGGTGCAACAAGACGATGCCTCATTTCCTTGGCACATAATTTCTATGTGTTGCAACTCCTCAGACCCAATTCAAGCTGGCGGTGGATAAAATGATTCCATTTTGTCCTATTCTGAATTATAAGGGTAAGGAGCAAGCAATGGAAAAAGATGAAGCTCCTCAGCGCAACATCTGGGTTCGCAGAGGTAGACCTTTCAGATATAAGATTGAAGTTATCCTGCAGAAGACAAATGCTAAACCTACGTTTGAAGACTTGAAGACCATCAGATGAGTGAAGAAGTTTGAAGCTCACTGCTCTGGTCTAGAACCCGATGAGAAGCCCCCAGTAGACGGTTGTCATCTGAAGATAGGCATATGTTATCAATGCAAGGGTCACTAAGCATTTCTTCCTGTGTCTGACAAGTCTGAACTCATGCCATGGAAGTTCAGATTCATTTATCCATCTGACAGAGATTTCTCTTTCTGTGTATCTGCCATACTCAATCTTCATCTTCTCAAGACCTATTTTTGGTATAATAGAAGACTCGGATGATGTGATTGAACCATACAGACCACCCATCAATGAAGAAGTTGTTCATGATTTGTATGCTGAGCTTTGGGCAACAAGGAAAGCTTTACGCCAACCTCTAGAGGATCGAAAGGCTGTCGAGATTGAACTTAAAAAGTGGATAAACATAGACGCTTTCTTTCGTAACAGACAGAGACAACACACTCCTACTCCACCAGGTTCACCTATGATCTTATCACCTGACTCTGATTCCTTTGACTCTGACAGTCCAATTCCCGGGGAACCGGGTTTTGCTTATTGCCATACAAAAGGGGGAGAAGGGAAAGGTAAAAAAAGGGTGTGAAGAGGATGATGCATTTGTAGGGGAGCTAAAGCTGAAGCATAGAGGGAGAGTATCTTTAGCTTTCTTTTATTTTCTTTCGTCTTATGTTGTGAAGACCAAAACACATTATCTTGACGTGAAAATATTTAATAAGACGAGATGTTTGATTGCTCATCAAACCTGTGTCTTCTTTTCTCTCTTTTTAATTTTCTTATTTTTGAAAACAAGATTTTGCTCTGACGTTTTCTGTTTATATAGCCTGTTACATCTTTTTACCAATATTTGTTTTGCATCATCAAAAAGAGGGAGATTGTTGAGTCATAAGACGAATCAGGACCCTAAATAATTTTGATTTGATGCAAATAAATATTAAGCTAAAAAGATTGCATATGAAAATGCCAACATACGAAAGTGTTGTATTTGCGTCTATAAGATACAGACGATATGCAAATAGATGCTTGAGTCTGAAGAAGCATTTAACGGCATAGTAAATGCACTGTCGTTTTAATCTATTTTGCAGGGAATGTTCGTGGAACATCCTTCCTAGGATCTGTCGAAGTGCATAAAGGGAAACAGAAAGAAGAGTCAAAGTTGTAAAACTTTCCCTCGCCGCAAAAGATGCACTACAGATAGCAATGAGTACTTCTCTGAGCAAGCGATGTGACCACTACAGCAGAAGGATATGAAGTGCCCCTCAAGGAAGATAAGCAGAATGCTTTACCAGCTCAAAGTGACTAGTTGGTGACAAGCATTTAATGTTCCAATGACCACTATCCTTTAGACGTTCATCAGACAAATGCAAGAAGGCCATTTAGAGACAACGGTTACTTCCTTAGCAAGTCTATATATAGCAGAAGCTTTTGAAGTGCTGAAGTTACGATCTTAATTCAAATCTTTCAAGCATTATTTCAAGCCTTCGTTCTTCTGTTGTAAAATTCTCTAAGTTGTAAAAAGCTCTCAAAACACCTTGAGTATCCTGAGAGAAAAAGACTTTGTTCTTCATTTGTATATCCGTCTGTAAGACGATACATATAGTATGTGTGCCTCAACCTTTAACGAATCTTCTGATTTGTTGTAAGAGCCAGAAGTGGCTTGGTAAGAAAAAATACTTGGGCTTTTAGCTTGGAAAGACTAAGTGTAAAAACTACTTGGGTGAGCCAGAACTGGCAGTGAACAATACTAGTAACTTTGTGAAAGTTAGTAGAACTTTGTGGGTTGCCAAGAACTAGACGTAGTCTCGGAGTGAGATAAACCAGTATAAATCTTTGTGTTCTTTTCTTTACTCTTTCTCTCTTAACTGTTTTGAACTGACTTTGTGTTGTGATTTATTTGCTTTGAAAAAGGTTTCGTTTGTCATTTCTATTAAACATCATTTGTGTTAGTCTTTTCTAAGACACTGTTTTTTAAATATGTAACAGACGATAGTTATTTGTGAAAAGTTTACAAATTTTTTTATAAATCACAATTCAACCCCTTCCTGTGATTTTTTCCTTTACAAAATGCTTATCCAGGCATAATCGCATGTAGCTACCATTCCTATCTCGTCAGCTACTGCCCCATCCGGAACTCTTGAAGCAACTGATATTAATAGTTCCGCTCCTGAAACTTAGGCACTAGTATTTTCAATCACTATTTCCTTGCTTTTGAATAGTTTTAGGCATGTGTGCCTTGAATAGCTAGGACAGTTGGCTTGTAGCCGTTAGAACAATTTTTTGCACTTTTATCATATTTCTTTAAGAATTTTGCGTTGATAATTTTGTTGTGCTCATTTCCTTACACATCCATTAGTCGATAAGACTGTCTTGCTAGTGCTTGGCTGATTATAAAGGGTCCTTCCCAAGTTGGCGACCATTTGCTATACTTAGGATCCTTATGGCCAATAGGGACAATCATTTCCGAGACCAAATCGCCTTCGAGAAAGGCTTTCTTATGCACATGCTTATTATAGTACTATGCTACCTTCTCTTTATTTTGCCTAAGATTTTTGTAAGCCATTAAGCGATCTTCATCAACTGTTTCCAATTCTAATATCAAAGCCCTTTGGTAATCGTCAGCTGACAAAAGATCCTATTTGGCAACTTGTAACGATTTTACATTTATCTCCAAAGGAAAAACAACATCTTGTCCATAAGTCAACCTAAAAGGTGTAGTGGCCGTGGCATTATTTTTCGTATTCTTGTAAAGTGGGGAATTGTAACACTGCATTTTCTAACCTGTGATTTAAAAAGTGATTGAAATTAATTATAAAGAGAAAATTAAATTTAGTTTCTTGAGAAAATTAAATTCAAACACTTTGTATGATTTTATGTGATAATTTATATTGAGATCCTAATTAAAATAAATTTTAATTGTACATTGCAATGTAACATTGCACTATATAAATTACCAAGCAGTCAGAGATAATTATTTAGCACACTTCCTAAGATAATTAGCACAAGATTCAGAGTAAATTAATTTGTTTCTTTTTTTGGACAGCAAAAAAGATTGTAAATTGATTAAGGGTACTAGTTGTACCCACAAATTGCTACAAGGAAAAAACATTCCTGACATAATGGTTAGACAGCATTTATAACAGACCATGAAATAAATGCAGAGTAACCACATGATTCACACAAGACCCAAGTTACATCAATGACAAATAGAATACCCGTGTTATACATAATAAACCCACCCCCAAAACTTGATTTCCGTGACCATGAAATCCAAACAGGTCAAATAATCCCCGAAGAAAACGTGTCCATGCAGAGGCACAACATATGTTATCTTGTATACCCCTGATTCACCATCGTTCGAACTCCAAAAAGCTCCCAAGTTTTTGAATGTTGCCACCTGTAGAATTTTCCAAATACTTTACCCCACTCAAACAATGACGATGTTATGTTCCTCAACCGACCCCGATGCATGCAGGTATGTTAGATTGCCATAATGAAAAAGACACCTCGAAATCTTTTATTCCTTCCTTCATCCAGAACCATGACAGAAACATAGCATCCTCCGATAATTTTGTTGCATCAAAAGGTCTTCCATTAAAAACACACTGATTTCTATGATCCCAAATACTCCATACAGTCGCACACCATACCACCGTCCACTTCTCATTTTTGGACTTTGATCCATCATGAATTACATGTTGCCAAAAGTGTGGTTCTACAGAGTTAGGGAAAACAGTATAGCATCCAATAAAAGAATACCATTGTTGCCATACCCTCATAATCCTAGAGCATGAAAAAAAGAATATGTTGTATTGTTTCTAGTACTGAACCGCAAAAAGGGCAACTAAAATCATCACCTGAGACCTGAATGCCCCTTTTATACAAATTGTCTCTTGTTGCAGCTCTATTAATGATTGCTCACCAGATGAAGAAACGCACCTTCAGAGGAATCTTCAAACGCCACACCTTAGTGAAGAAAATGGAAGGTTGTGAGATTATTAGAAGATCATGTTGGACATAATATCCCGAGCTAACAGAGTACGTTCCAGAGGGGTCTGCCTGCCATATCCACCTATCCGACTTTGAAGGGTTACACGTTACACCTCTTAAATAATGATTGAACTCTTCAAAAATGGGGATCTCCCATTGTAACCAATCCCTTCTCCAACCAAACTTCCAAGACCACCGTAAGTATCCCACTCACCCATATCAATCGCAAGATCTTCTTGTTGCAGAGATACCGCAAAAATTCTTGGAAACTTTTGTGCTAAAACTATTCCCTCAAGCCACTCATCCTTCCAAAACTGAGTCCTCCTACCATCACCTACCTCCCATTTTATTTTATCATCAAACCACCTACAGTCACCATCTCCCCCACATACCAAAGCTAGATCTCTCCACCAAATAGAACTTCCATTGCCATTTCCTCCTCTTGTTAAACTTCTCCAACCCTCATATTTAGACTCCAAAATACTTTGCCACAAGCTCCCTCCTTGGGAAAAAAGTGACCATTTCCATTTAGCTAATAAAGCATGATTGAAAATGGATAGGTTCTTAATTCCTACACCTCCATGATTCTTGGGATAACACAAAGGCTTCCAACTCACCCATGATACCTTCCTATGTCCCTCCTCACATTCCCATAGAAAATTCCTTTGTATCGACACCAACACCTTCTCTACTTTTTTTTGGCAATTTAAAGAAAGATAAGAAAAAAAGAGGCAAAGAGGATAAAACAAAGTTAATAAGGCACACCTTACCCGCAAAGGATAATTGTCTATGTTTCCATTTTGCCAACTTCTTCTTAACTTTATCCACAATGAGCCTCCAAGTTCCTTCTTTTCTAGGATTTGCTCCAATAGGAATACCTAAGTAGGTGAAAGGTAGTGACATCAATCTACAATTGAGTAAATTTGCATATCTTTGGGCCACCCTCTTATCCACTCCCAAAACCCCCGCACAACTCTTGAAAAAATTCACTTTAAGACCCGAAGCCAACTCAAAACATCTCAAGATACTTTTGATAGTGACCACATTTTTGAAAGACGCCTCACCCAAAAAAATGGTATCGTCCGCATATTGCAAAATAGTCACCTCAACTTCCTTCTTCCCCACTTTATACCCCTCAAAAAGATTTTTATTCCTTGCCTCCCTCATCAAACCACTAAGCCCTTCCGCCACCACAAGAAAAAGGAAAGGTGCCAATGGATCACCTTGCCTTAAACCTTTTTGAACGCTAAACTCTTGAGTTGGACTCCCATTCACCAATATAGAGACCGAGCCGGAAGTAAGACAACTTTTGATCCATCCCACCCATTTATGACAACAACCCAATCTCTTCAACATGTAGAAAAGAAATTCCCAATTGACCGAATCGTAGGCCTTTTCATAATCCACCTTGAAAAGCAATAACTTTTTCTTTTTCTTTCTTGCTTCATCCACCACCTCATTAGCCACCACCACACTATGAAGAAGATATCTCTCACCAAGAAAGCCACTTTGTGATACATCAATGACGTCGGATAAAACTCTTTTGAATCTTTGATACGATCTTGTACATACACCCCACCAAGGATATAGGTCTAAAGTCACCTAAGCCTTGGGGGTCTACAACCTTAGGAATCAAAGAAATAAACGAGGCATTAGTACCTTTAGGAAAAACCCCATAAGAGTGGAATTCATCTAAAAATCTCAAAACATCTCCCTTGATGATCTCCCAAAAGTGCTTTATGAACTTGAAATTGAAACCGTCGGGACCGGGACTTTTAAGGCTACCACAATCCCAAATAGTCTCCTTAACTTCCTTCTCCTTGAATTTGGAAACTAACCATGCTCCATCTTCACGAGAAATTTTATCAAAATTGACACCCTCCAAAGAAGGTCTTGATCCCTCTCCCTCGGTGAATCTCTTTTGAAAAAAATTCCTCACCTCCATCTTCACTAGAGAAGGATCTTCCTCCCACACACCATCAACATGTACTCCCCTCAAAGCGTTCTTCCTTCTTTTCAAAGTGAGCGTTGAATGGAAATACTTTGTGTTACTGTCTCCTTCCTTAAGCCATTTAGATCTTGACTTTTGTCTCAAATTAGATTCATTGTAGGATGCAAGCTTCCAAAACTCATCTTGTAAATTTCTCCTTGAAATCTTTTCTTCATCGGAAAGCCCACTTAACTCCTCTTTCTTGACCAAATCATTCATCCTTTTTCCCACCTCCATGTATTGTGCTTGTAGATTCCCGAAGTGCACCTTATTCCATTCTTTTAAGTGTAAAGATAACATTCATTCTTTTAAGTAAATTAATTTGTAATTTACCCTTTTTAGTAAAGATAACATTCCTTTTTTTGTATCTAATCTATTTTAACCCATTTTAGCTAAAAAAAACATAAAATAAAAATTCAAATGTCAAATTTCCTAAATCAAACCTAGCTTTCTTGCATGGTTACCTCAAACCCCATATTACAAATGGCTTAGTTGATTTTCTCCCAATTACATATTAGATAACCAGATCCTCACTAACCCAAGAAAAAAAAAATCACTGAGACTTGCCTTAAACACTAAACCGTGAGGCCTTTTGTCTTGCCCAAATACAATCTGTTTTGGTTTCGTCTGTACAATCCTGAAAACGTGAGTAAGAGAGAGTTGGAAAACAAAAGTTAAAAAGCAAACCACTTATTTTGGAATTTCTTAGGCATCCAACTCTCGACCCAATGTCTGATTCAAAAGATTCTACCTATTAGCTATACCTCTTAAAAAGTCCGCCACTGGACTTATTTCATGTGCCATGAAGAGGTGAATCACATCACACAAAAGCCTCTATCCTTAAACAACAAGTACCGTAAGTATGGGAAAAAGGAAAATGTCAACTTTGCTAAATTTGGCTTTTCTTGCACAGCTGCCTTACACTCCCATTTACCTAGGAATTATTAATTTATCTTTTACTCATTAACCCATTAGACATTGAGATACCTATTACCATTAGATTAAAAAAAAAAAGCCTCTTTACCTTGACTTTAAATACCAACTAGTGACAAAAAAAATCATATTGGTTACATACAATCTGTTTTGGTTTCGTCTGTACAATGCTGAAAACGTGAGTAAGAGAGAGTTGGAAAACAAAAGTTAAAAAGCAAACCACTTATTTTGGAATTTCTTAGGCATCCAACTCTCGACCCAATGTCTGATTCAAAAGATTCTACCTATTAGCTATACCTCTTAAAAAGTCCGCCACTGGACTTATTTCATGTGCCATGAAGAGGTGAATCACATCACACAAAAGCCTCTATCCTTAAACAACAAGTACCGTAAGTATGGGAAAAAGGAAAATCTCAACTTTGCTAAATTTGGCTTTTCTTGCACAGCTGCCTTACACTCCCATTTACCTAAGAATTATTAATTCATCTTTTACTCATTAACCCATTAGACATTGAGATACCTATTACCATTAGATTAAAAAAAAAAAGCCTCTTTACCTTGACTTTAAATACCAACTAGTGACAAAAAAAATCATATTGGTTACCTTTGTTCTGCTGGGAGAAAACCGTGAGCTGAGAGCAAATTTCTCCCCCAAAATTTTCTGTTTTCTTCCCCTAGTTGCTGGACCAAAAACCGTGGAGTATGGGGAGACATTTCTCATTTTTGAGTTCGTCTTCTCCCTCCTTGAAGCTTTATTTCTTGTCCAACTAGTAAGGGAGCTTATACTTCTTATCTTTTTCTCCTAATCTCTAATATGTGTTCATGAATATGAAGAGTTATGTGATTTTATATATATTGACTGTTTGTTGGATTTAAAATATTTGGTACAGTTGAAATGTTGAGAAGTTATTTATCTTCCACTAAACTCTAGTTGTCTTGACCCATCCTCTTGATCTTAACTACAAAAATGAGATATGATAGAATATATTAGATGCTGCACGGCATGAAAAAAAAAATATTTTTATGTGATTTGATTTTACTACATGTTTATTTGAATTGATGGAGAAAATGTGGACTAGTAGAAATTTTATTTTGTCAAGTTTTAAACCTCACTACACGAAATGATGTAGCTCTTTAGCTGAGCGTGTGAATCTCTTTTTAATGAAAATGAATGTGGTTTACTTCAGAGAAAGAAAAAAAAACTCCTAGAGGCGAATACAGTGTTGTTGGGTTTAGTTAAATAATCTACATTTATAATACTTTGTTTTCTATTTTTTTTTAAGTCTCAAAATCCTTAGAAAAATCTATGTAAGAAAACCCCTTGAGATGGAAGGACCGTGGCATATTGCCACTGTGTTGATATTGTAGAAACGGGAATTTAGACTCACAAATTAAAGGGTCAAAGACTTAACATTAGGAAGCTATATTTAGGTATTAGAATAGTGTGTGCAGTGAAAAAAAACGAAAAGAATGAGAAGGAAATCTGAATAAGAACCTTCAGAACTTTCTAATCGCCCAAACAGTACTATTAGAGATACTGTGATAATTTTGTTAAGTGTAGAAAATTTTTAATAAAGTTAGAAAGAAGGTGAGAATTCTTTTTTTTTTTTTTTTAAGCGAGATTAATGTAGTCTTTGAGATTAAGACTGAAATAAATTAATTTTTGGGATAAATCTGAAATTTTAAAATTTATAATTAATATTATAATATTTTAGAATTAAAATGGCTGAGAAAGTAAATTTTAGACATTATTTATTACAATATTTTACAATATTGATAACTATTGAGAAGAATTAATATATATGACACTATTGCTACAAGAAAAATAGAGTTAGAGACAAAAATGACTTTTGCTTCAATAAAATTATTTTCAATCAATTTTAAAGAATGAAAATATTCGGGTGCGTTTGGTTCAGAAAATGCTTTCTGTTTTCATTTTGTGTTTCATTTTCAATTTTTTAAATATAGAAAATATTTTTGGTTTCATTTCTTGTTTTCTATTTTCAGAAAAATATTGAAAATATATTTAGTTTAACTATTTTCAAATAATGTTTATGAAAAAGTAAACTTAATATATATATATATATATATATATATATGTATATATATCTTTAATAATATTAAAATCATTGTATTTTTATTTTTTATTCATGTGTCAATTACTTTGCATTATTAGCAGTCAATTGAATTTAATATACGTAATATATATTATACGTCTTTACAAATACAAGCGTACAAGAAATAATTAATAGTATATATTACATACAGAAAATTGAATTATATGTATAAAAAAAAAAGTCAATTTAATTATGTACTTAATATATAATATAAGCTTTGGAGCACTAGAAGACATTCTTCATGACTGATGAGAACAATATTAAATAACAAAATTGGAAATTATGAGTAAAAGAAATGGCAGAGTAGGTGATGAAATGGTCTTATATGGAATCGAAAGAAGGTCAAGAGGCACTGCCACCGCATTTTCAAAAGGCATGTTTCCGAAAATGAGATTTTTTTATTGTCAAAAGGTTAAATTAATTTGTAAGTCTCTATACTATTCGAGAATTTTTAATCAGGTCCCTGAACTATTTTTTTTCAATTGGGTCCCTGAACTTTTATTTATTTTTTAATAAGGTATCTACCGTTAGCTCCATTAATGGCAGGAACATAATTAAAAAATAAATAGAAGTTTAGGGACCTAATTGAAAAAATTGTTTATGGACCTAATTAAAAAAAGGGTAAAATATGTTTTTGGTCCCTCATTTTATCTAAATTTATGTTTTTAGTCCCTCAAAAATTTTTTCTGTGTTTTTAGTCTCTCAAAATTTTTTTTCTTTTGTTTTTAGTCCCTGACATTAATTTTAACTATTCAGTGATGTTGTGACGAGCATAATTTGTGTTTGAAAAATTTCTGTTTAAGTTTCTAGTGGTTTTTAACTACTACAAATTTTCTGGCAAACTAAAACTGTCATAAATGTTAAAAAAATAAAAAAAATCAAAACCTCGAACACCAGATTTTCTGAAATCACAAGAAATATTACAAAAGTAAACATTTCTAACCGCCAAAAAATTTGTAGCGGTTAAAAGTCACTAGAAACTTAATTAGGAATTTTCACACACAGTTTATGTCTGTCATGTCATCACTTAACAGTTGAAATTAATGTCAGGGACTAAAAACAGAACAAAACAATTTATGAGGGACTAAAAATAGTAAAAAAATTTATGAGGGACTAAAAACAGAAATCAAGATAAAATGAGGGACCAAAAACATATTTTACCCTTAAAAAATTTAAATAGTTCAGGGACCTACTGAGTAATTCTCAAATTCTACCTAGGCTATCACACTATACTTCTCAGCATATGTAGACTATTTCTAAATTTAGTATTGTCTATTCTAAAGATTTGCACTGAATATTCTTAACTCTCCAAGTCAGTATTCTCACCTCTCCAGTCCAGTATTCTCACCTTTGCAGATTCTAAACTCAGTATTCTCAACCTCTGCAGGTTCTTCAACCAGTATTCTCAAACTCTGGAAGCATCAATCCCCTTACTGCACTTCTAGTTTCTCCCTACAGATTCTGTTCGGACAAACCTAATGCATTCATTCTAAATACATTCTTGAATTAAGTGATATTTTTTGTATGATTTTTAATTTACTTTTAATTTATTCAGTAGGTTCCTGAACTATTTAAAAAAAAATTAATTAGGTCCCTAAACAATTTTTTTAACTGGGTCCCTGAACTTCTATTTATTTTTTAATTAGGCCTCTACTGTTAATGGAGTTAACGGTAGTTAATGGAGTTAACGGTAATTAACGGCAGGGACCTAATTAAAAATTAAATAAAAGTTCAAGGACCCAATTATAAAATTTTCTTTTATAAGTGTTTTATCTATTCTAGTAAAAAAAAATACTAAAAGAATAAAAACGTAAATTTATATGACCTTGAAAAATTTTAGAAAGATTTACAATAGTAAAACAATGCAATTTAAAATCTGTTACCGAAAATAAAGTTAATTATTATTATTACTAAGTATCTTATTATTAGAAATAATAAAATTTATTTAGTAATTTCTTATCAGGCTTAAGAATTTAAAGTTTTAAATCCTTAAGTGATGCAATTAATTAAGATAATTGTTTTTAATTAAGAAAATTGGATTAAACTAAGAAAGTTTAATAAGATTTGAAAGTGAAACTCTAAGATTTACATTCATAAAATTTAAAAATGAATGTTATGCATAAACCAACGGATAATGAGAATTATTGTTAGTTGATTAGTAGTACATAGTACCTTTGTTGCGGACCATGGATGATGATGATAGGTATGGAGTCGTTGTATCCAGAAGCGCAAGCAGAATCTACGTGCGACTTGATAAGATAATCAAAATCATATATTGAGATTGTTGACGTTTGACGAGTAGTACGTAGTACCTTGATGTGGACCATGGATGATGATGGTGGGTACGAAGTCACTGCATCCAAAAGCACAAGGGGAATCTAGCTACTAGGGTTGTTCATGAGTGACGTTTGACGGAATCCGTGTTCATGAGTCTCGTTGGGACGGTGTCGCAAGTAGGCACATAAGTTAGGTAGTCATGTGATAGTAATCCCAACCTAGTGATGGAAGGAAGAGTAGGGTGATGATTATGGACTTTAGGGACAGATAGACGGGAAAATCCCGCAATGATGGTCAAGATCCTCGCAAACCTTGTGTCGTGGTAAGCTAATACCCACATACATCTATCCCAACGAACCATTACCCACTTTCGTAGATCAATTTTCGAAATTCCCCATTGGACAAGATGTACAGTTTATGTTAAGCGATAAATCCACACTTATCGCTCGAATTGTAGAAAATCTCCATGGAGTAGTGTCTGCATAGATTTGTATGATCTGAATGGTGTCTTGTTGTTCGTGTGTGAACTATATGATGAATATTGTTTCATGAATGCTTTTTAATAAATTGTGTTATTTAGAATTGTATATGTATCTTTATTGTTACAGTATAAGCTTACCCTTGCACTGTTTGCAAATGTGGTTCGTGCCTATGATGATTTCTAACATCATGTTCGTGGGAGAAAATGCAGAGTGATGCGTAAAATGCGTTCACAAAAGGGTAAGTGTACCCTACACAGTAGTAACAGTGGACTCTAAGAGTCTGGATATCGAACCCAAAGGACCAGTCGCGTTCCCAAACAATTAATTTTGGAAACAATTAATCAATTCAACTTAAGAATCAAATTTGAGAAAATGGTGTTCAATTGTTTCGTTCTTAAGAGCTAAGGATCAAGGTGAAAAGATTGATGTGAGACAATTAAATTAGAAAACCAAGGATTATGATTTCGCATGCACCCTTTTTCCCCCAATTTTAATTTCAATTAACAACTCTAATTAAGTTAATTGTCAGTCCTCTTAAATTCATTAATAAACAATTGATCATAGTTTACTAATGTTGTTTCCCCTAATTTAATCCCCAATTGCTCATAGGTAAATTAAATTAGGGCAAATGATAAATTCAAGAGAGGTTGATTAACAAAATTAATCATTGGAAATTCACATAATTAGTTTGATCATGCAAATCATATGAATTCGATTCACATAGACAAGGGACTGACTAAAATTTGGAGTGATTAGTTCTAATAATAAACAAAATGGTAAAGAGATTCAATAACCGAAAACATAGAGAATTTCATTGATAATCAAAATGGGGTACAAAGGCCACAACTACATCATAATCCTAGGCTAGGAGGATTAGCCATTCATGTTCATTAATAAACCAACAAACTCCATAGAAAACATAAAGATTACAAAGGGAGAAGAAATTTTACAATTAGAATTCCCAATGACGATCTCTACGTCTTACAGCAGCTTAGACTCTCTCACAATACCTCTTTCTCACTCAGAACCCTCAGTATTCAGAATAGAACAAAAGATAAGATAAAAGAGTTTCTCAGCCCCTATTTATAATAATTCAAAATTCAAATTTAGGTCATTTTTTTTAGTCTTCCAATTTTAAAGTTGCTTTTTTTTAGTCCATAGAATTCGCATAATGCTCATTTTAGTCCCTTTCCACAATGTGAGCCAGACGGAGAATAAGAGATTTGCAATTTATGGCGACTTTTGATTGTCAAAAATTAATTTTCTATTTTAAATTTTAAAGTACGATTTTTGGCAGTTAATGGGTTTTTAATTTTTTTTATTGACTTGATTGTGGTGATTTTTAATCGCTAGAAATCCTATTTTAAAATATAAAATAGAAAATCAAATTCTGGCGATCAAAAGTTGCCATAAATTACAAATCTCTTATTTTCTGTTTGGCTCACAGTGTGCAAAGGAACTAAAAAGAGCATTCTACGGATTCTAGGGACTAAAAAAAACAACTTCAAATTTGGAGGACAAAAAAAAATGACCCAAATTTGAGGGACTAAAAACATATTTAAGCATTTTCTAAAATAAGGAGACCAAAATCATCGATCAATAATTAAAGGCGACCCAAATTTAGCTTTTTGCTAATTAGTGTAAGTATTAGCATTGGTCTGGATAAAGATGCTAATTAGTGTCGACTAGCTTCTGATCATATATATGTAGCTTATGATCTTGCTACCCCTTGACCAAATTCATCTACTAATCACGCTTCTTATCATACAAAACTTCTGATCTTACTGCCCTTTGATCTTCTAAAGACATAGTCAGTCTGGTATGCTTCTAATAAGTTTTCATTCTGATTAAGCTAATTCTAATGAGCATTTTTTTTTTTGGAGGCTCACATACTTTAGAATAATGCTTCTCAAGCTTGATTAATTCTCGTTGTGATGTTATCATGAAGTTCTATTCTTATAATTACATATCAAAACAAACCATTAATAACTTACATTCATAAGAGTTAGAATTTGCTTCTTGGTATTTTGTTATTATTAAAACTTTATCATATAAGGGACTTGACCTCAACATCATGAACATCCAAGCCGCCTTAACTGCCTCCTAAAGCACTTTCCCTGCTTGCATCCTTAGTTCAACTTGAACCCTCGTTATTTCCATCACGGGAATTGGTGCTTCTTCCACCATATTGCTAGTCTCACCCTGAAGTGTGGGATGTCCACTCAAAGTCAAGCAATCTATGTAACTTGGATACATTACAACAACCTTGGTGAATTCCATGGTGTCGTCCAATTCCGCAGGAAGACCCAAGCCCTAGAGCTTAGACTGAATGGACCAAATCTCCTATTTTGAAATGTCCTCCTCCATAGTTTTCAGAGAAGCACCCTAGACTAGTGGGTGATCTACCATGTTAAGAAGTCCAATTAAGTCGACCAAACTCTTGTGATCGTCATCGCCCTTTCACCGTGTTGCTGACCTCTCGTTCTTGTTGATGTCTAAGCTAGGAGTGTTTGTGAATTGAATTGGATTAAATCATTTTAAAGATAAAAAACATCCAATTCAATCACTTTGATTTCCTAAACTCATCATACAATCAATTTTGTCTAAAATTTAAATCTAATCTAATCCAATCCAATGTAAAGTGGTTTGGATTGGATTAGTTTTGGTCTTTGTAACACCTTAAAGGGTATTATTGTAATCCTTTAGTCTCTATTGCAAAAATAAAACTTAATATAAACATTAATAACTTCATAAACTAAACATAATCTCTCAAATGACTATGAGTTCGTGAGATACTTTACAACCTTAAAGAAAGAACAAAATTATAAAAATGCTATCCTCAAAATGGAGGTCTCAATTACAAAAATTGAATCATTAAGTCTATAATACTAAAAGCATAGTCTCGAGTTGTGAGACAAGTTAATTAGGATAAAACCTTGTGTGTTTTTGTCTTTACCTATCTTTTTATATATTTTGTTGCACTAACATTTAAGAGAGTTGAACTTGTAAGAGAATGCTTTTGTTTTATAAAACTATTCACCATTCGTATGACAATACATTTGTTTAGTTTTGTTGTGTTGTTCAAATTCACAAAGCTCATCGTCTATCTAATTCTTAACGAGTTTGGAAAAACTTTTTGAATAGATTTTGAAAACATAATTCAAACACCCTTCTCTTATTTTCTTTATGACTTTACACCTTCTCATCAAATCACTCATCATATTGTTCACTTTCTATCCTAATTTCTTTCTATATCTCTCTTCCCACTATGAATATTTATACCCTATTCAACCGATAAATTTTGGAAACACTTACAATAGTTTTTATCTGTACCTCTCACTTAGTTTTTATCTTTTACATATGTATACACATTTTTGGAAACACTTACAATAGTTTTTTTTTTGGACAAATTATGTTTTTAGTCCTTGAACTTTTATCAACTTTCATTTTTAGTTCCTAAACTTTTATTTGACCGGTCTTAGTTCCTAAATTATTTTTTTTATTTGATTTTTGGTCCCTGCCATCAAGTTTTTCCGTTAACAATGATGTGGCAGTTACGTTTGTGGCAGCTTTTTTTTTTTTTTTCTGGTAGTTAAAAACCACTATAAATTATTTGGCCAAAATATTTAATAGATATTAAATAATAAAATCAGATAGGGTTCTAATTTACAAATCAAACCAGCACCCAACTGTTCACGTAATTGCAACCACTTGATCAAATGGGATTTGAATCCTTGCGGTTGTTTCAAAGCACCAAGAGAGGGGGTGAATTAGAAGGGTTAGGATCCTCTCCATTTCTTTTTCTCTCCATTTCCTCCATTTCTTCCATTTCATATGGTTTTTGGTAAATAAATAAAATGGAGATGATTCACACTTTATGAAGATTAATATTTATTTTGTTAAAAGCTTGGTAATGGAAGAAATGGAGAGAAAAAGAAATGGAGAGGATCCTAACCCGAATTAGAAAACCAGCACTTTCCAATTCCCACTTGGTGCACCCAAGGAGGGTGTGAGTTCACACAGCGCATGAATGTTCGGTGCCTTCGGAAGCTTCCTTCTCAAAGCAAACCACAAATTTACGCAAGAAAATCTGATCAAAAACTATAAATGACGAGACCCAATTAACATCCTTAACCAAACCTTTAGACAAAAGAAACCGCAACACAAAATCCCCGAGAACATCTCTTTTCTCCAAACTCAACGCAGTAAGCACCGGATGCTTAGCAATTTGAGAGAAATAGAGAGTAAATAGAGAGAAATGGTTAATTGGTGAGTTAGGGTTTCAAATTGACTCACTGAGTCTTTGCATGGTGTTGTGTTTACTTGCTTTGCAATTTTAGAGTACGGACTACAGGTTGAAGCTCAAATGTTTAATTTGATTTTTCACAATTTTGCATATTTGCTATTACAAAAATGGATCGACGGAGGAATCATTGCTATTTGCTATTTTTATTTTTCCTTTTCCTTTAACCACTCTTGTTTGGTTTGTTTTTGTGATTGTGATTTGGTTTGGCGATGCTGGTGGTAAGGATCGAAGGGTTTGGTTTGTTCATATTAAGAATTTTGTATCACTTACATGATCAAAGCAAATATTTAACGGTCAAAAAGAAAACCACCACAAATATTTAAAAATAATTAAATTAAATTAACTATCACATCATCTTAACCGCAGAGACTAAAAACCAAACCAAAACATAGTTTAAACTTGACGACAGAGACTAAAAACGAAACCAAAAAATAGTTTAGCGGCTTCGATGGATCAAAATAAAGTTTAGGGACTAAAAATAAAAGTTTATGAAAGTTCAAGGACTAAAAATATATGTTCCCAAAACCTTTTTAACTTCATTTTCTTTTTAACCATATTAAAATATGCCTCATTATCTATATGGAGTCTTCTCTTCGCCTTTTTGTTTCCTCTTTAACTAATTATAATATTTAAGTTTCCATTTATTAGTCAGGTCTAAACTGCCTTAATGTCTTTATATTTTTCTTTCCAGTATATAAAAACATCTGTTGTGAGGTGTCCATGTGAGGAAGAGGATTCAGGTAAGTTGTGAAAACGTAAAATTGCTCGTTCAATTAAAAAGAGCTTACAAAAGAGTTTTAGTTTCTAAGTCCCATGAATCAAAATTGTATTTGTCGATTAGAATTATTGTAAGAAGTTATCTTTTCAGAGTTAAATATTTCCGATTCTCAAAATAAATTTCTTCTGTCAACAGTATGCATTTGGAAAATACTTACAAAAGTTAAAGAAAGGCAACAAATATGATCTCAAAATTAATTATTGTAGAAAAAAAACATTACTCTTACCCATTGTTAATTTGAATGGAGAGAAATGGAGAGAGAGAGAGAAACTTGAAATTTACATTGAAGAAAAATAAAGAAAATAAAATAAATTTGTGTCTAAAAGTGTTTTTTCTCCTTTTTTATCTTTGTGTGTTCCTTTAAATCAAATAAAAAAAATGCCTCATTATCCACATTGAGTCTTCTCTTCTGCTTTCTCTTTCTCCTTAACCAATTGTAATATTTAACTTGTTATTTACTAGTCACGTCTCAACTGCCTAAATATATTTTTCTTTCTAGTATATAAAAACATCTTTATCCTTTTCAATCATGATCGAGTACTATGTTTACAACCTTTTTCAAACGATGCACAAATAACATCAAACTTTAATAAAATTGAAAGGCACGTAATCAAGTTCTTATTTATTGGATTGGCCTGAAGGCCAGCCCTTTGTCTCACAACATTACATGATTATTGCAACAGCAAACTGGAAATGCACACGTCTTAATTCAACCAAACCACGCGGAATTCTAAAGCAAAATATAGAGATATGATATCACCGAGTTTTAACACAGGAATAGTGTTAAAAAAGATGTAGCACTAACAATTAGAATATATATATTATATGCTTCTTTCCTCAGCGAAACTCCAGATACATATATATTATATCTTTGGATATATATCATGGTGATGGCGAGCAACGTTTATAACCGGGCTGTTTAGGGCATGCTCGTTGTGGTCGCGGTATATAAAACGTCTTCACTGCAGCATAATATCTCATTAGAATTTTTTTGTCTGTGTTTGCTAGTCACAAATATACGAAGCAGGCAGATTTGATACATGATACATCTACCGACTAATTAATAATTGGTGTAGCTGTCTTCCATGGGAGTTTGATAGGTTTCAAGTTGTGATTAATTCATTTTAATTTCAAACATAAACAAACGTGATATACATGCTGAAATGTGTAACAAGCCTTATATATAATATCTTGATGGAAAACAATTTTATTATGAACATGCATGAGATTTCAAGAAGTTGAGAGTAGTCAGTTAGTGTTACCGTTCAGTTGTCGAGCTTGAGTTGAAGTGGGAACCAAAAAAACAGAGGCCAAGAGTAATAAGAAAACAAGAATTGCCTTCATGGTTAATGCTTAGTAGATATAATTTAATTTTCCTCCTTTTGCATGGATATAAAGCATGTTATCATTTATTTATAGTCTCAAATCAATAAAGTGGGGTGGAGAGAGAAAAATGTTTACTAAGCTTTTTTTGACAGAAAAATGTTTACTAAGCTAGTCACATATCTTTGTCTAAATGACTAATTAGTAATTACAGGACTTGCTTTGTAACTGGCTCACTGACCAGAGGACTAAACGATAAAAAAGGGTTTTGTATCCCGCACTTTGACTAGACTTTGGATGAGATACACACAATTTTAGGGTATTTCCTGGAAATGCAGACATTTATTTAGAGAAATAAAATCATTGAGACAAAAATCTATATTTGTTTACTCTTATTGAACTAAATTTCAACAAAATAATTTAAAATTTCCATCCTATATTAATTATATTGTTTTCAACTAGTGAAAATTAGTGTGAAATTTTATATGCATGAGGAGGAAAAGAAATTTGACAATTATGAATATGGAAAGGAACATAGATATTTAATCAATCCACAAAGACAAAGCCGAAGACTTGCAATAACAATTGATAAAAGAGCTGCAAAAACATCCTTTTTCATGTTCTAACATTTTGTGAAGAAGACTTGACTTAAAAAAATTATGTAAAAACGTCCCTGGTTTTTATTTACTGCCTGCATTTTATCTTCCTCTTTCAACATCTGACGTCTTCTTTGTTATAGCACCTATTTTGACTTATTATTATAATTTTATCCTCTTTTCTCAATACTAGATGGACAGAAATTCAATATGTTGTTATCCTAATTAACTTATATATTCAGAATAAACCAAGAGAGTGAGTGAAAAATAATTACTAGGAATGAACTTAGCTAGCTAACTTGGCTTTTTAAAAAACTCATTGTTGTTTCTTAAAATTAATGTTAAAATTACAAAAGTAGGAATTTTTTATTAAGAAAAAGAATATTTATTAGATAAATAATAAGTCATTTATTTAATTTCTTTCTCAATAACATGTTTTTACTATATTTATCCTTTGTTAACAAATTCGATGAAATATTTATTATAGGAACTGTGTTCAAAACATATATGTCTTTCTCGCAGGTCGGCCTTGGCCTTGTCTGGTGGTACAATGACCCAGTGCCCAAGGCTAAAAGTGGCCCAATTTTTTTAAATAAATATATAGTTCTTTAGTATTTTTTTATATTATTCAATATTTTTTTTGGCTTAATTGTAATTTTTATCTCCAATTTTTTAATTTTTAGCGAATTTTATCCCCAACAAATTAATTTGACACATTTTACCCCCAACTTTTAATTTTTGGCGGACTTTACCCCCAACAAATTAATTTGGCGTATTTTACCCCCAACTTTTAATTTTTGACGAATTTTACCCCCAACAAATTAATTTAGCGCATTTTACTCCAAACTTCTTTAAAAAGTTGCAAATTTTACCTTAAACCTTAAACTGTAAAGGGTAAAATTTGCAACTTTTTAAAGAAGTTTGAGGTAAAATGCGCCAAATTAATTTGTTGGGGGTAAAATTCGCCAAAAATTAAAAAGTTGGAGATAAAATGCGCCAAATTAATTTGTTAGGGATAAAATCAGCCAAAAATTAAAAAGTTTGGGATAAAAATTGTAATTAAACCTATTTTTTTATAAATAAATTAAAATTACTATCTCATTTTTATCTTTTCTTTTATCCAAATTCAAATGTAACGTGATTAGATAGTATCAATCTCTTAATTGTTAGTTTTTTTTCTTATATGTTGCATTCATAATCCATGTTAAATGAATTTTCTCAATGTGACATTTCAACATATAATGAATCTATGATAATAGACTTAAAGTGTAACACCATGTTTTTCATTCACTTTATAGGAATTAATCATTTTCCTAGATTTGTTGTATGATTATTATAAAAGGAATTTCAGTATTCTAACCCCGCCATTGGATTCAGAATGTCAAAAAACCTTTGGATGGTATTTTTTCGTGTTTGGGACTAAAATGCATAAAATTACAATTTTACCCGATTAAATGTTAACCCGATCTACGTTATTGGCTAAACATAGCAGCCAAAAGAGAATATGTGTGTTTTAATGAGATGGGTGTTTAATAAAATTTCTATAAAAGTTTCATAATTAACTAAAGTCATTTCAAAATTATTAATAAATATTAGTAATTATTAGATTAAATAAATATGTTTTAATGAATTAAATTTTTTAGTAATTATGAAAAATAGTTTAAATTTATAAGAGTTGTTATTAATATTAGGATGGGTTGAGAAAAGTGAATCTTAATTAATCTCATTAATTTGATATAGAAATATAACTTTTAGCATAATTAAATAATTAATTGGTAAAATAGTGACAATAACTTTTGTGAATGATTAGAATAGAGAAAACGTAATACGCATCTACAAGGAGGTGACATGAATTCAAAGGGAGAGGAGAATGGGAATGTGTTTGTCTAATTAGGAATTAAAATAGAATAAAAATAGATTAAAAAGAAAAACAAAAATCAACAAAATCTAAGTAATTATTACCTAGAATTTTAGCTTGTCTTATAAGTAATTAGGTGGCAAAACTAACTTACCCATGCTTTGTCCCAAACCACCTCCAAGCTAATTAAAAATGTGAATATGAAAATTAAATCCAAGTTAAATTAATTAAGTGAATAAAAAATCAATTTCTTACCTCTTTTTTCTCTCTCATCTCACGGCTATGGGCATGAGGTAAGGGAGGAGTAGGGTACGTGACGTTCCACTTTGTTGCTTCTATGAAGAGGTGGTGATGAACTTTGGCACCCAAAGTTCTCCTACACTCTTATTGTTTGCTCTTTTTTCTTATCTTTAATTTGTGTTGCTTATATTGTTTTCTTGTTTTAATAACATGTTATAATTGTTATCATGCTTGATAGGATCAAATTAGAATGTTACTATGAATTTGTTATGAGTTTCCTATGATCATGTTATATATATATATATATATATATATATATATATATATATATATATATATATATATATATATATATATATATAAGTTGTAGAATTATACTATGAATCTAAGAACATTCCATGAGTTAGTATGAACATAGAATGAATTTGAGAACCTTTGAATTTAATTAATTTGATCCAAAACCCATGACCTCACCTAGTAAAAAGGTTTCTTTTTTTTTTTCCAATCTTTTTTTATTAAATCTATATTATGCATAAAATTATTATTATATGATTTTTTATGGGAGAAATCTCGAAGTAGATAAGATACTTTAGAACAAATTTTTTACTAAAGATTTATATACATGTGATTCTAAGGTTCATACAATAGACCAAAAAATTATTTTCTAGTATAAGTAGATATTATCTAAATTTTTATTTTTATAAAGATAGATTATTTGTAAAGTTGACGGTGGCTAGGGTACACCACTTATTCATGTGATCTATGGTGCACCATTGTTAAAAAGAGTTAGATCCTTCTATGGTGCACCTTTTTATCATGGATTCTCCCCAACTTATCTAGACTCATTTCTGAATCCTTCCTTGTTGGTGGCTCTCTCCCACCATGTGATGCCGTCAGAAACGATTTCTGGCGGTGGTGCTACTTTTTTTTTTCTTCTAGTTCTCTCTTTCTCTCTCTTTTCTTCTTCTTCCCCTCTCCTTCTTCTCTTCCCTTTTTTGTTGGGTCTGGCTTCTAATTTTCAGATTGTCAGGGTCATCTTCCCTCTACAATTCGCTTCAGTAAACCAACTTCTGTGAACCCCTGCCTTCGCCGCGTTGAAACCCATCCCAGTTGGACCTTCCCCCATCGTGTGCAACCGTCGCACAAATGACCATGGCGTCACTTCGCACCCACTCTAGCCCTGAAAATCGTACAATCATTTCCTCACCTAAGTCCGCAATCCCTTTCCTCCCTCATGTCGTTGTTCTGTTTTGACTCACAAAACATGTTCTCACTTTTTCTATGCTTGATTCTAATTTTTCTGGTTTCTGGCTTTTTTTAGGGTTCTGGTTTCTTATTTAGGTCAACACACAAAAGGGATTTATTTTTATTTAGGATGGTGGCGGCAGTGTGAGTGTTGCTGCTGCATATAGTGACCCAAGACTGGCCCAATGGTGGTGGGACCTAAAGCAAATTTTAAGAGAAATTATTTTGTTTTAAATGAGATAGCTATATGTTAGGCCTTTTTTGCCAACATATGTGGCTTTTTTACCAACATATGAGACCTTTTTGTTTTATAAAAACTAATAACAAATATTTTTTTGTTGGTGGGCCTAAAGCTTGAACTTTAGTTGCTTTACCCTTGGACTAGCCCTGTAGTGATCAAAAATTGCCACAATAGTGCTTTGATGAAGTTCCAATTATTCATTATAGGTTCGACGTGTGGGCACGCGATGTTTGTGAACTATAAGAGGAAGGAGGACGATTGGTGCTTGTGGCGGCAGGGGTGGCAACTGCTGAGGAGGAGACCTCATCGGTGATAGTTGGAAGAGAAATAAACTAGTGTGGCAGATGTACAATACAACTATGAATATTAGATGAATCCAACAGTTATTATCAATAGTGCACCAAAGACCACATGAGTAAGTGGTGCACCCTAGCCTCCGCCTATACAATTTATAATTATAAATGTTTGAAACTATATAAATATTTAATCTTGATTTATAACTTTCTTATAAGTAAATGTAAGTTCATATAAATCATATTTTCAAGTACTTGTCCTAAAATGATGTTCTTTAATATAAGATCATACATAAAAGAATTTAAAACCTAATAAACTGTTATTTCATCATTGAAGTATGTTACATGCGAAAATATAGTTTTTTAACTCCTATTTGTAAGGGAATGAAGCGAACTAATAATAGTTGCAGTAATTTCCACCAAGTCTTTTAACTAACAAAAAAAATGCAAGTTTTTCAGATTGAAGATAAAAAATTGCAGTTAGTAGGGAATTTTATGCTTGAAAGCACTAAAAGATCAAATGCCACTTAAGAATACTTTTGCACCAGCTAATCCAATATAAACTAATTTGAAAACAGTGATATTATCAATTAAGTCAGATTACTACTAACTTATTAGAGCACCATCACCAACCTAGAACCAGAGATATGGAAATGAGAAACTTTTTTCTTTTCTTTTTGAAGATGGAAAATTGAGAAACTTTTTTGCCTTAGGCTTATTGCCTCACAAGGTAAAGAGAAACTAGAAGAGAATCAGCCATGAGGTTACAAATTTTCCAAACATGATCCTTTTCACTTCTTCAGCATCATCCTAGTGCCACATTCCCTTTAAAGGATGAAATTATCTTTTCCTTGCAGCATTAAGTTTAAAATGCTAAAGAAACAACATTTATTAATTCCCAGACAATAGGAATCATGACCAAAGTTCACAACAACAACTAAGCATTGCGTGAAAAAAATGTTTATTCATTTAGCTGCTGAACGAATTTTTTTTTATTTTATTTTTCCTAGTATACAGATATTACAAGAGGAAATGGAGCTTTCAATTTTTGACAATGAATAGCAGTAGAAATATTACACAACTTTTGATTGCTGATACTTTGCGAGTTCCCCGTTTAATTTCTGTGTAATTTTCTTTTGGGCTGAGGTCCCTTTGCTTTCCAAAAAGAAAAATAAACTTAAAAATTCATTTAGAGAAAACATCTTTATTCTTTTCAATTAAGATCGAATACTAGAAAAGAATAACAGTTGTTTAAATGATAGCTCAAATAACTTAAAATTTAAACAAAATTGAAAGGCGTGTAAGCAAATTGAAATAACATCTTTAATTTTATTTATTGGATGGACCTAGCTAAATTTGTTTCACAACATTACGGAATATTATTGAAACTGCAAACTGGAAAGTAAAGCACAGGTGCTCTTATTCAGCCAAACTACACAGAATTCTAAAGCAAAATACAGAGATGACACCACCAAATTTTAACACAGTAATAGTGTTAAAAAAATGTGGCATGCACCAAAAATTAAAAACTATATATATAGTTGCTTGAGACAGTTTTGGGTAACGACAGAGCTTCTTCCCTCGGAGTGAAATTATATCTTTCAGTTTTGATCGAGTCAGCAATTACGTGAACCATCAGTACATGGTGGTTTTGCAGGCGGTTTCAGCTGATAGCAATTTTTATTATAAGGCTGTTTGCCACATGTAGCACCAACCACCGGTGGTGGTTGTGCAGGCGTATAGCAATTTTTATTATAAGGCTGTTTGCCACATGTGGCACCAACCACCGGTGGTGGTTTTGCAGGCGTATGGCAATTTCTATTATAAGGGTCCTTGCCACATCTAGCACCAGGACTTGAAGGTTTCCCGGTCTGAAACGTCTCTGCTGCTGCATATATATATATACATCATTAAATGTTCATATTTCACATAAAAATTTTGTTGTTGTTTACTAATCACAAATATATATAACCTATAAGATTGGCGCAGTGGTGTAAGACCCCACTGCCTTTACATGTGGGGGAACAATCTATATAGTGGGAGAACCCGTGTTCGATTTTTTCCAGTGTGCAAAATTCTCTTGGCCAGTGGTAACCACTCACCATGAGCGAGATTAGTTTCTGATTCATTGGATTGGAAGACATCCCTTTGACTCAGGACAAAAAAAAATCACATATATATATACCTATAGCAGGCAGATTTGATACATAATACGTCTATGGACATATATAAAACCATAAAAGAACTAAATTATCTCAAATTAATTGGTGTAGGTATCTTCTATGGGTTTCAAATGTTGATTTTTTTTTTTCCAGATTCAAATGTGATATAGCTGCTGGAATGTAACAAGCCTTGCATATATATATAATCTTGATGGAAAAAAAGTTTATTGTCAACATGCTTATTAGAATTGAAGAAGTAGAGAGTAGTTGGTCAGTGTTACCCTTCAGTTCTCGAGCTAGAGTTGAACTGGGAGCGAAAATAACAGAGGCCAACAGTAAGAATGCAATAAGAGTTGCCTTCATGGTTGGGAAATATTTAATGCTTAGTAGATGTAATTCAATTTTCCTTTTGCGTGGATATAAAGCATGTTATCATCTATTTATTGTCTCAATTCTCAAATCAATGAAGTAGGGTTGAGACTGGAGAGAGAAAATGTTTACTAGTCACATAGCAGGACTTGCTTTGTAACTTGTTGGATGGCTGAGTGAAGGAATAAACGTTGAAATTAAGGTAAAGACTTTTGCACATTTACTAGACTTAATTTGGAGGATTGAACTAAATTTCAACTCAATAATTTTAAAATTTGTTTCCATTTATGTTTTTTTTTTAATTATTGAAATTTTATATGGATGAGGAGGAAAAGAAATTAGACAAGTGGGAATATCGAAAGGAACATATAATATTTAATCAATCCTTAAAGACAAAGCCGAAGACTTGCAATAAGACTTGATAAAGAAGCTCCAAAAATACTTTATTCATGCTCTAACATTTTGCAAAGACTTGAACTAAAATGCACAAATGACCTTGCTTACGCCATGCATGCATTTAACCATCCTTTTTCTTTCAACATCTTACGTCTTGTCTGTTATAGCACCTATTTTGAGTCACTCATCTCAATACTAAACGGATAGAGAATCAATATGTTCTTATGCTAAATTATATATTCGGGGTAAACCAAGAGAGTGGGTTAAAAGTAATTACTAGGAACGAATTCTTTCACTTTTAAAATTAAACTCAATTTTATCAACATCGGTCCTTAAAAGTAATATGTAAGAAATATAAAAGAAAATTATTAAAAAATATTTATTAAGTAAAAGGATTCTAATTTAATAATTTTTTATCCTTGATATCAACTTTAAGAAGGATGTTCACAAAATCCATAAAAAATATTATAAAAAAGGTTTCAAGCAGATAACTTTGTACTCAAAAGGATTCTTTCATTGTAATATAAATCATTTAGGAATTCACTAGAAAGAAGATTATAAAGGGATTGTAAATTTACCCTCAATCAGATATACTAGTCATATGTATGACAAAAGAGCACCAAACGGTATTACAGGTTTATCAAATTGTGAATGCAAAATTTAACATCTGAATAAGTCTTACTCATGATAAGCTGAACTACAACAGTGTTGAATTTGGCTACAATAATTGACTAGGTCAATTTAATGCAGGGTACGTAATACATGATAATTAGTTTGTTTATTAATGTTTTGAATTACTTTTCCACAAATACTTTAAAAAAAAAAAAAAAAAAGTTCGTTCCACGAAATTTAAAACTATAATATTTTTTTTTCTTCTAACGATAATATGAAAAGGGATTTGAATAGACATTACAATAATCTTGCTAAGGCCAAATTACAATTTTGCTCCCCCTTTAATTCTTGATTCGTGATTTTGGTCCCCTTATTTTTTTTCTACGATTTTTGTTCCTTTATTTTAGAAAGCCTGCAATATTAGTCTAATATTCAATTTTGCATACATTTTTTTTTGTTTTGGTCTAATTGAACCTTAGACCTAACATATTTAATTAAGGACCATAAAAATAATTTAATTAATTAAAATGTAAAAAGTAGGAAAAAAAAATGTATGCAAAATTGAGCATTGGACCAAAATTGCAATTTTTTTAAAATAAGGAGACCAAAATCAAGGAAAAAATAGGGGGACCAAAATAGTGGATCAATAATTAAAGGGAACCAAAATTGTAATTTAACCTTTTGTTAATTAATGTCTGTATTAGCATTGGTCTCGACAATGATGCTAAAAAGTGTCAACTAGCTTTTGATCAGGTGTAGCTTATGATCATGCTATCCCTTGACCAAATTCATCTACTAATCACGCTTCTTATCATACAAAACTTTTGATCTTAGTGCCCTTTAATCTGCTGAAGACATAATTAGTCTAGTATGCTTCTAATAAGTTTTCCTTCTGATTAGCAGCAAACAAAAAGAAAACCCCACCCATTGTCATCGCTTTATCAATTGAAATGAAACTTGTAACCACTATCACATTCGTGATCCAGGTTACTATTGAAAAGCCAGTGATTCAACGGTGATGACAAGTTATATGGAGGAGAAGGGGGAGTGGTGAGTAGTACGGAGGCGAGAGAGAGGGAGAGTACCATATGAGGGTCATCAAGTAAGGCTACGGCAACCAGATATAGCAGGAGGAAGAAATTTTGGACCAAGGGATGGTGACGGCCAAGTTTCTCTCTTTTTTACAAACTTTCCAAGTAACTTCGGATCTAAAGATATGTGGGGAGTTTTCAAAAAATATGGCAAGGTTTCGGAGGTGTATATTCCAGAGAAGAGGGATAAACGGGGTGAAAGATTTGGCTTTGTACGTTTTGCTGAAACTCAGGATGCGCGGATGCTTGCTCTGGCACTTGATAAAATCTTTATTGGCAATCGTAAAATTATGGTGAACACCCCTAAGTTCACAAGGGGGGTGTGGAAGACGAACAAGAAGGTTTTTTCAGAGAGTAGGATTAAGGAGGGGCATATCAGTGAGAAGAATAGGGGTTATGGGCCGCAGGTATGTCCTGAGAAATCCTTTCTAAGTGCAGCAAAGAGTCTTATACATCCGAAGACTGCTGAAAGGAAGAGCGGAGATCGACATAGCTCAATTAAAACCTTTAATATGTCTTATTCAGCGGTAGAAGGAGATGTTGAAAGGCTATACAAAGCTTATGTTGGAAGAGTGAAAAAGCCAGGGGATACTTATATTACTCAACAAAAGTTTCATTTAGAAGGACTTTTTGGTGTCAGGGCCACACCAATGGGTACATCTCTGGTGCTGCTAGAAACAGAGGATTCGAAAGATGTTAGCAATTATATCAACGGAGATCTTGAGTGGGTGAGAGAATGGTTTGAGGAGATTGTTGCCTGGACTCCAAAGACTCTTGACAATGAAAGACTGGTTTGGATTAAGTGCTTTGGGACTCCTGCACATGTCTGGATAGAGGATTTTTTTCGACATCTAGGACCTTTTTACGGGGAATTTATGTATGTTGATGAGCCCACAAAATATAGGGAGCGTCTCGACGTCTCCAGGTTCGTCATTCGCACTAAAGCTCAGGATGTGATTAATTATCTTGTCAGGGTAAAGGTTAACGAAGATACTTTTGTTATCAAATTGGTGGAGGAGGCTACGGAGGAGAGTGCCAACTGCAATCTATGTAGAAACAAAATTCCTTCCCAAATAGTTTGCTCGGAAGAATCTAGTAATGACAATAGTAATGGATTTCATGAAGAAGACGCTCAAGAGGAAAGAGCCATGGAGGATTTTTTGGCGGAAACTTCTGGTTTGAATTTGAATTTAAATATTCAAAATTCAAATTCAAACCACATCTTGGTCAACCAGTTAGAAGGGTCAGTGGATGAGTTATCAGGGAAGGAGGAGTTTATTGTGAATGACTCTTATGAAGTTATGGGCCAGGCCCAAGAGTTGCAGTGTGAGAAGGGTGGTATAGAGGGGGAGGAACAAGTTTTTCCGTAAGAAAAACATACGCTCATTAGTGGGACTAATTTTGGTGCTTTGGTGGATACTTGTGATATACCGAACAGCTCTATGGACCCAAAGAAAGGTGTGGGGTTTATTCCTAACAAGCCCAATTGTGATTGGATTACTTTTAGAGATAAGAGGAGGTCTTCCGTGCAGAGAAGATGCATCTATTCAGGTGGGTCCGGTGGAAATCCTTTTTCGGTGGTTGAAGGGGAAACTAGTAATGCACGGCCTGTTGGAAGCTGTAACAATACGGATCGAGTTCTTTTGTCCAAAGGGACATCTCTTTCTTTGGAAGGTAGTAGAAACGCAGGAAACAACAGAGAGGGCAGCGGTCAGTCCATCAATGATGCTTCAGAGTCTGATATCAGAAGATGTAATAGTAGGCATGGAACAATCTTAGAGGGAGATGTGGCAAAGAGACTTTGGGATATTGCGAAAGTTTTAGGGGTTGGTGGTCAAGCTCAGGATGATGTCTTCATTCAGCAGATAAGAGCCATGGAAGAGAGAGACAGGAAAGTCAAAGAAATTGGAGGGGAGATTGCTGAAGTTCCATGAAGATTCTTATTCTTAATGTTAGAGGATTGTGTGATCGAGTCAAGAGACGACATTTGAGGTCCTTGTTGCTGTCAAGCAAAGTGGATATGTGTATGTTACAAGAAACCAAAATGGAAGTCGTGGATGATAAGGTTATGAAGGATATTTGGGGAGGAGTGGATTGCGAGTGGATTGCTAACCCATCAATCGGTAGGTCTGGGGGTCTTTTGAGCATTTGGGCGTTAGGGTTTTTTGAGGTAAAGTTTCATTTTCAGGGGGGTGGCTTCATGGGGGTCTGTGGGGAAATAAAAGCCTCAGGGAAATGGTGTTTTTTTGTAAATGTTTACTCTCCTTGTTCTAAGGAAGGTAAGACAAAGCTTTGGAAAGAACTCATTATGTCAAAGAGAGGTTTTGGTTCTGATAATTGGTGCATAGCTGGCGACTTCAATGCAGTACTGCAGAGGCGGGAAAAGAGGGGCCGTGCTGGCTATAACAATAATACAGAGATTGATGAATTCCAAAGTTTTGTCCAACAAATGAATCTGGTAGATGTTCCGGTGTTAGGGAAAATATTCACTTGGTTTAGTTCTGATGGTCTGTCCATGAGTAGATTGGACCAGTTTTTGCTTTCAGAAGCTCTCATTCAGGATTGGAAGATAACAGCTCAATGGGTGGGTAACCGTGACATCTCTGATCATTGTCCAGTATTTATAAAACAAGTTGAGTGTAATTGGGGGGCTAAGCCATTTAGATTCTTTAATTTTTGGCTGCAACATCCAGATTTTAAGAAGCTTGTAGCAGAAACCTGGTCACAATCTAATGTAGAAGGTTGGAAGTTGTTTTGTTTTAAAGAAAAGTTAAAGTCTCTAAAAGAACAAATAAAGGTCTGGAGTAAAGAAGTTTTCGGTGAGGTAGATGTCCAAATAGAGAACAAGGTGAACGAGTTGAATGAATTAGATGAGAAGTTGATTGTGGGGAGTCAAGTTGACCAGGAAAATAGAAGTGTTCTTTTGGATGATTTCTAGAGATTGGTTAGAATAAAGGAAAGTTCACTGTTACAGAAATCGAGGGCTAGGTGGGTGAAGGAAGGTGACTTAAATACTAGATACTTCCACTCTTGTTTGAAAACTAGATCTCGTCATAATCAGCTTGTTGCAGTCAACACAAATAGCGGCTAGGTTGAAGATGTCGTTGGACTGAAGGAAGAAGTTAGAAGCCACTTTCAAAAGCTCTTCCAAGAACCGCTTCAAAGTCGTCCGAATTTGGATGGGGTGCAGTTCACGCAGCTAAGTTCCTCTGACAGAGACTCTTTGACAGTCCCTTTTTCTAATGTCGAAATTAAAGCCGCTGTCTGGAGTTGCGAAGGGGGGAAAAGTCCGGGATCGGACGGCTTTAACTTCAATTTTTTGAAGTCCTGCTGGGATATCGTTGGAGAGGAGGTATGCAGCTGTGTACATGAGTTCCATAGAAATGCCACTTTGCCAAAGTCAATAACTTCTTCTTTTATAGCACTCATTCCAAAAATAGATCATCCTCAATCTCTGTCAGAATATAGGCCAATTTCTTTGATTGGCAGTATACATAAAGTCATCTCTAAACTCTTGGCAATTCGTATTAAGAAGGTGTTGGGCTCTGTAATATCCTCATGTCAGACAGCGTTCATTCCTGGGAGGCAAATTCTTGATGGTATTCTTGTCACAAATGAGTTGGTTGATTGGTCCAAGAGAAATCAATGCAATGGTTTTATTTTTAAGATTGATTTCGAAAAGGCGTATGACTCTGTTAATTGTTCTTTTTTGGAGTACATGTTATACAGATTGGGATTTGGCGGAAAATGGAGACAATGGGTTAGAGCATGTATATTCTCCAGTCGTGTATCAGTTTTGGTTAATGGCACTCCGACACAGGAATTCGAAACTCAAAGGGGATTAAAACAGGGGGATCCCCTTGCTCCCTTCCTTTTTCTTATAGTAGCAGAAGGTTTGTCAGGCTTATTTTGTAATGCTACTGAAAGAGAGGTATTTAAAAGCTTCAAATTGGGAGGCGAAGTGCAGATTTCTATCCTGCAGTATGCTGATGATTCCATCATGACAGGCGAGGCAAACTTTGACAACATTTGGACCTTAAAGGCAATCTTGAGGAGCTATGAGCTGGTGTCTGGACTGAAGATCAACTTCCATAAGAGTAATCTGTTCGGTCTTAATGCAAATCAATCCTTTTTACACGCTGCTGCAATTTTTCTTCACTGTAAGGTATCCTCTCTGCCTTTTAAATTCTTGGGTCTGCCAATAGGGGTTAACCCAAGAAGATGTAGTACCTGGGAGCCTGTTATTCAATTGTTCAGAAAATGATTATCAGTATGGAGGGGTAGACAACTTTCGATTGGGGGAAGACTGGTTCTGATTAATTCAGTTTTAAATAGTCTGCCAATATATTTTTTCTCCTTCTATAAGGCTCTGAAGAAGGTGCTAAATACTTTAGTAGGAATTCAGAGAAAATTTCTTTGGCATGGTGTGGATGAATAAAAAAAAATAAACTGGGTTTGCTGGGATAAGGTTTGTCTTTCAAAGGAGGAAGGGGGTCTTGGCATTAAAAATTTGGAATTGTTCAACATTAGTCTTCTGGCAAAGTGGAAATGGAGGATTTTAACAGAAAATGCAGCAATATGGTATGACATTTTGGCTCTGAAATATGGACAGATTTCTACATATGTTTCTCAACATGTTCATCTTACTAAATCATCTATATGGTGGCGTGACATTAATAGGATAAATACACTCTCAGTATGTCCTAATGCTTGGTTCTCTGCCATAGTTAAAAAAAAAAAGTGGGAAATGGATCTGATACAAAGTTTTGGTCAGACCAATGGATTGGAATGAATTCTTTAATGGTATCCTATCCTCGTCTGTATCAAATTGCTATGAATAAATCTAGCATGATATCTGATATGGGAAGTTGGAGGGAGGAAAGCTGGTCGTTGCAGTGGCAATGGAAAAGACAGTTATTTTCTTGGGAGATGGACTTAGTAGCTAATCTAGAATCAATCTTGTAAGAGGTTATTTTGAAAGAGAATGAAAATGATACATGGAGGTGGACTTATGATGGTTCTGGCATTTTCTCAGTTGCATCTGCATATAAGTTTTTGTTATCACAATATAATAGTTCAGCTAGAGAGCAGGGGATAATACTAGGTACAAAGAATTTTTGGCATTGTTTAGTACCATCCAAAGTCCTTGTCTTTTCTTGGAGATTACTCCAAGATAGGCTGCCAACATGCGTTCAGCTGCAGAGGCGTGGTGTTGAAATTCAACATTTATATCAATCGTGTGTTTTCTGTAAGCAGTCCCCAGAGGATCTTAATCACCTCTTCCTCACGTGTCCGTTGTCATATCAGCTTTGGCAAGCGGTTATGTCTTGGCTGGGTTTTTCAATGGTCCTTCCACAAGAAATTTCTCGGCTATATGTGCAAATAGGTTTCTGTTTCAGGGGGAAAATGGTTAGGAATTCAAGACACTTGGTCTGGCATACAACATGTTGGTGTCTATGGTTGATGCGGAATAGGATCATTTTTAGGGGAGAAGAAGCTGAGTTCGGGGGACTCTTAGCACACATTAAGACAATCTCATGGTACTGGTTTTTATATAAAAAAGGGAGTAAACTTGGCTTTTTTTATTCAACGTGGTGTACCAACCCAAGGGCCTGTATCTATGCATAATTGGCATTTTAGGCATCAGTTGGGACTACTTTTTGGAATGATGTATTGTATATTCCCCCTATAGAAGGAGTACTGTTTATTTTGGTTGTCTGACATAATGTACATCTTGTACAGAACAGTTATGTATCCTTCTCTTTTGATATATATAATATACATATTTGCCTTTCAAAAAAAAAAAAAAAAAGTTTTCCTTCTGATTAAGCTTATTCTGATGAGCATTTATTATTTTGAATTCATTCTCCTTGTGGTGTTATCATGAAGTATTGTTCTTATAATCACATCTCAAAGCAAACTATTAATAACTTAAGTTCATAAGAGTTAGAATTTTCTTATTGATAGTTTGTTATTATTAAAACTTCATCATATAAGGGACTCGACCTCAACATCATGAACATCCAAGCCACCTTGACAACCTCCAAAGCATTTTTCCCACCTTGCATCGTTGCCTATGGCCCTTAGTTCGGCTAGAATGCTCGCTATTTCCATCATGAGAATTGGTGCTTTTTCCAACACATTGGTTGTCTTACCCCGATGTGTGGGATATCCACTTTAAGTTAGGCAATCTGTGTAACTTGGATACATTAAAACAACCTTGGTGACTCCTATGGTGTTATCCCATTCTATAGGAAGACCCAAGCCTTATAGCTGGAACTGTATGGACTAAATCTCCTATTATGGAATATCCTCCTCCATTGTTTTCAGAGAAGCACCCTAGACTAGTGGGCCGATCTGCCATGTTAAGATGTCCAAATAAGTCGACCAAACTCTTGTGATTGTCGTCACCCCTTCGCCATGTCGGTCGCCTCTCATTCTCATTAACATCAGAGCTAGGAGTGTTCATGGATTAAATTGGATTGGGTCATTTTTAAAGATAAAAATCTTCCAGTCCAATCACTTTGAATTCCTTAAATCATCATACAATCAAATTTTCCTAAAATTTAAATCTAATGTAATCCAATGTAAAATGATTGGGATTGGATTAGTTTCAATCTTTGTAACACCTCAAAGGGTATTACCGTAATCTTATACTCTCTATTAATTGCGGAAATAAAACTTAATATAAACATTAATAACTTCATAAATTAAACTTAATCTCTTAAATGACTAAGAGTACATGAGGTACTTTACAATCCTTAAAGAAAGAACATAATTATACAAATGCTATCTTCAAATGGAGGTCTCAATTACAAAAACTGAATCATTAAGTCTATACTACTAAAACTTGTAAAAGAGTCTAAGCCAAATCCTTTCCCTTGCTTGCAGCTCAAGGCCTTATAAACTGTCAATCTTGAACATAAACTTATACCAATGATACAAAGTCTCAATGAGTGACCACAAACACAACAACACCGCACCATACATTTCATATACATAAAGAACATATAAAGCATTAGCATTTATTCTTCATAAAATATAGCATTAAAAGCATATAAGCATACCCTTTTTACCTTGTGTCAACTGCATCATTAATTCTAATACCCATTTGATTCATAACTTAGCATGCTTAATTTAAACCTTTACTTTTCATCCTATGACAATTTAAGCTCATAATCTTCAAAAGGCGTCCCTCTTACTTTTGTCATATACTTTTCCCTTGTCAAAGAGGACCTAAAGGATTCTTTGAGGACCAAACAACAATCTCTTGTTAGTCTTTGAAGACCGAAGGGGATGAAAACTCTTTCCTTGCCAAAGATGGTATTAAGCCTTATGCATGCTTTCTTTTTAACATTTACATCTTGCCAAAGGTGTTGAAGCAAAATCCCTTATGAAGATTAAGTTTTAACGACAACAAACTTCCAAGAAGCAAATTATAAGTTATATAAACTTAACTACTAATGGTTGCTTTGAGATGTGCTTTATAAGTCAGGACTTGATTCAGAAGCATGAAGAAATTTGTGAAGCATTGGTATGCAAAATGGAGGTTTTCCAAACATAGATTCTGCCAACTTAGAAGCAAGACTACAAGAAGGAGAGCTGACCAGAAGTATGAAGGGCAATCTTGTTTTCTTAATCAAAGTGAAGATATCAGACACTATGTATGATTAGAAGCATGATCCTAGGGGTAACTTTAGTCAAGGGATAGATATCAGAAGTTACACAGAAGATGCGTTGCAAAACTAAGGACTGAAGATAGAAGAGTCTACACTGTTCAGAAGCACACACCAGAAGCTACAAGTCAGAATCCATGCATCAGTGTACTGAAGCATCGAATCAAAAGCTGTAATTTCTCTAGAAGTTATACAAGTCATTGAAAAGCACAAAACTTGTAGAGTTCATCAAGTGTTATCTATTGAATCCACTAAGACTAGTCATCAAAGCACCAACACTCTAAGTTAGGAGTGCCACAAAGAATGGGTAAGGTGAAAGCTGTCAATGCAAGGAATGAATGCCACAAAGAAAGGGTAGGTGAAAAAAGAGTGGAGTTGCTCAAGAGAATACCCCATATGCAGAAATCCTCCTTAGCCAAAACACTCTAAGTTAGAGCCAAAACTTTCACTCCAAAAGAGTGTTTGTTACACTTTCATCAATGGAGCCACAATGAAAAGGGCATCCCAAAAGGTGTAGTTTGCCCAACCCCCAAGGAATAGAGGGAAGAACTCATAAGAGCAATATGGAGATTGTTGCTTCTAGAGTTTGAGTGAACACAATAGTTGTTGTGTGAGTCAAGTAGTAGTTGCTACTTTGGGTGTGTTTTCTTATAGTGAGAATTGCTACTTAGGTGAATACATAAGAGAAAAATAAGCAATAAAAGAGCAAAAGATTTATTAAAACAAAGATCCATGTAAAATCCTCATATTTACCTTGTAAATTTATTGAGCTCATTTATTTCTCTAATAATTTGAAAATATTCTTTTTGAACCTTGTAAATATTCTTAGTGTTAGTGGACTATCATTTATATTGTACCTAAACTTAAACCAACAACAATCTAAGGTTACTCTTCTTCCAAACTTGTGCACTAGAAAAAATAAAATTAGTGAGAAAATAATTTATGCCATTTTTAAAATATCTATCACTAAATTTTTGTAACGCCAAAATTAATGAGGAAAATGAAATTTTTCATCACTAAATTTGGTCATTAATTTTTAGTAGTGGTGGAGATTGGTTGAGACAAAATAGGCTTGCATACTATAATTTTATTTTATTTTTAGATTTGAGTTCCATTAAGTATTTGATGAACCTTGAATTTTAATATTGTATACACTAATTAATCTCTTCCTCTCACTTAATTTTTATCTTTTACATATGTATACATTTTCAGAAACACTAACAATTTTTTTTAAAACAAAATAGCAACAAATATGGTCCCAAAATTATTGCACAAATGAACATTACTCTTTGTATGAATAGAAAGAGAATGCAAAGAAAGAGAAATTTGAAATTTAAATTGAAGAAAAAATAAGGAGAAATTTAAATTTTGTTTCTAAAAGTCTTTTTTTCCTTCTTTCTATCTTCATTTTCTTTTTAACCAATTTTTTTTATATATAAAAAAAAAAAGCCTCATTATCTATATGGACTCTTCTCTTCTTCTTTCTCTTTCCTCTTTAACCAACTATAATATTTAAGTTTCCATTTTCTAGTCAGGTCTCAACTGCCTTAATGTCTTTATATTTTTTTTCCAGTATATAAAATCATCTTTATCCTTTTCAATTGGGATATAGTACTATTTTTATTACCTATTTTAAACGATGGCACAAATAACAGCTCGCAATCAAATTCTTATTCATTACCACACCAACAAAATTCTTATTCATTGATTGTCAAAAAACAAAAGTTCTTATTTATTGGAGTGAGCAAAAGGCCTGCATGCCCTTTGTCTCACAACATTACAAAGATTATTGCAACTGCAAACCGGAAAAGCACACATCTTATTCAACCACACCACACGGAAATCTAAAGCAAAATATAGAGCTTAGTATATATCATTATACTAATTATGTTCATATTTTATATCAATTTTTTTGTCTCAGTTTGCTATTCACAAATATACTAATGCAGGCAGATTTGATACATGATACATCTACAGACTAATATAAAAGCTTAAAAGAGGCAAATTATCACAAATTAATTGGTGTAGCTGTCTTACATGAGAGTTTGGTAGGTTTTATGTTGTGATTCATTTTCAAACAAAAACTAACGTGATATAGGTGCAGGAATGTAATTAACAAGCCTTGCATATTTCTTGATGAAAAACATGTTTATATATTAATATGAACATGCGTATATGAGATTTGAACAACTTGAGAGTAGTTAGTCATGTGCTACCCTTCTGTTCTCGAGCTAGAGTTGAACTGGGAACGAAGACAACAGAGGCCAACAGTAAGAATGCAATAAGAATTGTCTTCATGGTTGGGAAATATTTACTGCTTAGTAGTATAATTCAATTTTTCTTTTGCATGGATATAAACCATGTTATCATGTATTTATAGTCTCAAATCAATGAAGTGGGGTGGAGAGAGAAAATGTTTACTAGTCGCATATCTTTGTCTAGGTGACTAATAACAGGACTTGCTTTCTAACTTGCCCACTGACTAGAAGACTAAACATTAAAGGTTTTCTTGTCACGTTCGATACAGCACATTGACTAGACTTTCGATGATGCATACAACTTTTACGGTATTTCCAGGAAATGCAAGCATTTATTTAGAGAATAAAATTCATTGAGACAAAAAATTATTTTTGTTTACTGTTACTGAACTAAATTTCAACAAAATAATTTTGAAATTTCCATCCTATTAATTATTTTGTTTTCTACTAGTGAAATTTTATATGCATATGAAAAGAAATTTGACAAATAGAAATTTGGAAAGGAACATATAACCAATCCAAAAAGACAAAGCCGAAGACCTGCAAGAAGACTTGATAAAACAGCTGCAAAAATATCCATTTTCATGTTCTAACATTTTAATGTATCCTGATGTACAAAAAAAAAAAACATTTTAATGTATCCTTTTTCTCAATACTAAATGGACAGAAAATGAATATGTTCTTATCCTAACTTATATATTTGGAATAAACAAAGAGAGTGCATAAAAAATAATTACTAGAAATTAAATTGGCTACCTAACTTGGCTTTTAAAAACCTTGATGTTGTTTCTTAAAATTAATCTTAAAAATACAAAAGTAGAAATTTTTTTGTTAAGAAAAAGAATATTATTGGATAAATAATGTCATTTATTTGATTTCTTTCTCAACAAAATGTTTTTACTATATTTATCCTTTGTTAACAAAATCGATAAAATATATATTATACAAATTAGAAAATGTTCAAAACAGATGACTTTTTAGTGAAAAGGATTTTTTATTGTAAGATAAAATTCTTTAGACATGCACTAGAAAGTATAAAGGGATTGTAAATTTACCCTCAACCTCAATAGCTATTCAGGTTATGCATCACCAAAGAGCACCGAAATGGGATTGCAGGTTAATTTATCAAATTGTTAATGTCTAATTAAACATATATAAACGTATAAGTCTATCTATGCTCTCATTGCTCCACTCTTCCTACTTTTCTTCACATTCACTCTCATTTGAATACTCTTCTCTTATGAAGTAGTGTACTTATGAAGTGGTATATCTTCTTTTACTTTTAATATCAACAGAACAATTTAAATGTAATTGAACATCAGAAACTAATTTCAAATATATATATTTTATCTTCAAAATTCAAATATGCTCTTAATATATTTTTAATATCAATTGAATTATTTAAATTAACATTTTATCTTTTTCTCAATCTGTCTTTTTTAATATCTTTAGTTTTACCTTTCAAAAAATATCTTTAGTTCTAACTTGAATTTTAATGTTTTTTAAAAGAAATTATTAATAATTAGAAATAATAATATATCACAATATAAATTATTTATCATAAATCTAAAATATAATTTATATATATTTAAAAATGTTTTATTATAAATTTTAATTATATAAAATAAACATTTATTTTACTGTGCAATGTACATGCTAAAATACTAATTCTTAATTAATAGTGATGAGCAGATCTACAATAGTAATTTGGCTACAATAATTGACTCAGTCATTCTATTGCAGGGCAATACATGATAATTAGTTCATTTCGCTCTCGGGTTTAAAGTACAATTGTTAGAGAAAAAAACCTATTTGACGAAGTCTAAAACTATCGTATCTTTTTTTAATAATTATGGTCAGAACTAACACTATCATATCCTAAGAAAAAAAGACATAATATCTTTTTGAGGAAGACTATCATATCGAAAGATATAATGAATTGGAAGAAAAATGAAAGAACGAATGATATAATGAATTGGAAGAAAAAAGGCAATCGGGATTGGCGGCTTTAGGGTATTTCCCTGGAACGCAAACTTTATTCAGGGAAATAAAATTCATTGAGACAAATTTATATTTGCTTACTGTAGGTATTACTCTTTTTGTTTAAATGGAGAGAGAGAAATTTAAAATTTACATTGAAAGAAAAATAAAGAAAATAAAATAAAATTATTTCTAAAAGTCATATTTTTTCTCCGTTTTATCTTCGGTTTCTTTTTAATCAAATAAAAAATGCCTCATTATCCACATTGAGTCTTCTCTTCTGCTCTCTCTTTCTCCTTAACCAATTTATAATGTTTAAGTTTTCATTTTCTAGTCACCGTCTCAACGGTCAAAATATATTTTTTTCTTTCCAGTATATAAAAACATCTTTATCATTATCAATTTTCCCTTTGCATGGATATAAAGCATGTTATCATGTATTTATAGTCTCAAATCAATGAAGTGGGTGGAGAGAAAATGTTTACTAGTCACATATCTTTGTCTAGATGACTCTTTGTAACTTGCTCACTGACTGGTGGACTAAACGTCAAAGAGGTTTTCTTGTTAGGTTCGATACCGCACATTGACTAAACTTTCAATGATGCATACAAATTTTAGGGTATTTTCCGGAAATGCAAGCATTTATTTAGGGAATAAAATTCATTGAGACAAAAATCTATTTTTGTTTACTGTAATTGAAGTAAATTTCAACAAAATAGTTTTCAAATTTCTATCCTATTAATTATGTTGTTTTCGACTAGTGGAATTTTATATGCAAATGAAAAGAAATTTGACAAATTGGAATACGGAAAGGAACACAACCAATCAAAAAGACAAAGCCGAAGACTTGATAAAAGAGCTGCAAAAATATCCATTTTCATGTATCCTTTTTCTCAATACTAAATGGACAGAAAATCAATATGTTCTTATCATAACTTATATATTCAGAATAAACCAAGAGAGTGCGTAAAAAATAATTACTAGAAACGAAATTAGCTACCTAACTTGGCTTTTAAAATACTTGATGTTATTTATTAAAATTAATGTTACAAATACAAAAGTAGAATTTTTTTATTAAGAAAAGAATATTTATTAGATAAATAATATTGTAAGTCATTTATGTGATTTCTCTTTCAATAAAATGTTTTTACTATATTTATCCTTGGTTAACAAATTCGATAAAATATTTATTATAGAAAATGATCAAAACAAACTACTTTCTAATGAAATTAAAAGGATTTTTTTAGACATAGACTAGAAAGAGCACTACCACCTCGCACATGGATTAATTGGCGTGGGTTATTCTAACTTAACCAAAGATCTCGAGTTTGAGTCTTGCGTATGTAGCTGCATTAAATATTCAGAGGGAGAACTTTGTCTCCCATAATGATCTTACCCAACTCAAACAGGATTGTTTCTGGTAAAAGATACTTATGGTCTAGAAAAAGAAATTAAAAAAAAAAAAAAAACACTAGAAAGAGCACTATAAAGGGTTTGTAACTTTACCTCAATAGCTATTCTGGTTATGCATGACAAAAGATTTGATACATGATTCATCTATGGACTAATAATTGGTGTAGCTGTCTTCCATGGGAGTTTGTTTGGTAGGTTTCAAGTTTGTGATTAATTCATTTCTATTTCGGAGGGGTGTTTGACCAATCCAATACCTGAATACCCCTCAAAATGTCATACGAAGGTATTATACCAGAGGAGTATTTGGCCTACCGAAAACTCCAAATGCCCCAAATACTCTACAAAAGATATGATTGGGTAATCGGTTGGCCGAATACCCGGAACCCCTTGATAATAATCCCATACATATCACACTATGGTCGAGCTTAAACGTGTAACCATAACAAGGTCTTGACTATTCGATAGGCCGAATAGCCGAGTAGGATAGTCCCGACTAGTAATGAGGCATCGTGACATAGATGCTGGAATGTAACAAGCCTTGCATAATTTTTCATGGAAAACAAGTTTATTGTGAACATGCGTATTAGAATTGAAGAAGTACTAGAGAGTAGTTCGTCAGTGTTAATTGCCTTTCAATTGTCGAGCTAGAGTTGAACTGGGAAGGAGAAAAACAGAGGCCAACAGTAAGAATGCAATAAGAATTGCATGCCTTCATGGTTGGGAAATATTTAATGCTTAGTAGATATAATTCAATTTCCCTTTTGCATGGATATATTTAGTGAAAAGGATTTTTTAGTGTAAGATAAAATTCTTTAGGCATGCACTAGAAAGTATAAAGGGGCTGTAAATTTACCCTCAACCTCAATAGCTATTCAGGTTATGCATGACCAAAGAGCACCGAAATGGGATTGCAGGTTAATTTATCAAATTGTTAATGTCAAATTAAACCTATAAACGAATAAGCCTATATATACTCTTATTGCCCCACTCTCCCTACTTTCCTTCACATTCACTCTCATTTGAATACTCTTCAATTTAAATGTAATTGAACATCAGAAACTAATTTCAAATATATATATATATATATATATATATATATATATATATATATATATATATTTTATCTTCAAAATTCAAATATGCTCTTAATATATATCTAATATATCTTTTTTATGTTTTTAATATCAATTGAATTATTTAAATTAACATTTTATCTTTTTCTCAATCTTTCATTTTTAATATCTTTAATTTTACCTTTCAAAAAATATTTTTAGTCCTAACTTGAATTTTAATATTTTTTAATAAAAATTATCAATAATTAGAAATAATAACATATCACAATATAAATTATTAATAATAACTTGAATTTTTTTCAGGGACTAAAAACCGAATTTTGAAAAGATTTAAGGACTAAAAACTTAATTAATCATTTCTTTTTAATCAAATAAAAAATGCCTCATTATCCACACTGAGTCTTCTCTACTGCTCTCACTTTCTCCTTAACCAATTATAATATTCAAATAGTCCCGTCTCAACTGCGAAAATAGTTTTTTCTTTCTAGTATATAAAAACATCTTTACCCTTTTCAATTAGGATCGAGTACTATTTCTACAACCTTTTTCAAACGATGGCACAAATAACATCAAACTTAAATAAAATTGAGAGGCACGTAATGAAGTCTTTATTTATTGGATTGGCCTGAAGGCCAAGCCTTTGTCTCACAACATTACAAGATTATTGCAACTGCAAAGTGGAAAAGCACAGGTCTTATTCAGCCAGACCACACGGAATTTTAAAGCAAAATATAGAGATGATGATACCACCTTTGTTTTAACACAGGAATAGTGTTAAAAAGATGTGGCACCAACAATTAAAAACTATATATAGCTGCTTGAGCTTCTCCCCACGATTGGAGTGAAACTTTAGAGTCCAGATACATATATCATATCATGGTTGCGGTTTCGATGGCAAGCAACCTCTGCTATACGGATTACATGGTGACGGTTTCGGTGTCAAGCAACTTCTGTACGAGTTACCGGGGGGACAATTAACAACGGGATGATTAGGGTCATTAATGATACCAGGCGTAGCTGCTGCAGAATAAGAACATACATATATCGTTAATAATGATGTTCATATTTCACATAAATTATTTTGTCTGTGTTTGTCAGTCACAAATATACGAAGAAGGCAGATTTGATTCATGAAACATCTACGGACTAGTAATTGGTGGAGCTGCCTTCCATGGGAGTTTGGTTGGTTTCAAGTTGTCATTAATTCATTTTAATTTCAAACATAAACAAAGGTGATATGCATGCTGCAATGTGTAACATACCTTATGTATAATATTATATATTGATGGAAAACAAGTTTATTATGAACATGCGTATGAGATTTGAAGAAGTTGAGAGTAGTCAGTTAGCGTTACCCATCAGTTGTCGAGCTTGAGTTGAAGTAGGAAGGAAAAAAACAGAGGCCAAGAGTAAGAAGAAAACCAGAATTGCCTTCATTGTTGGGGGATATTTAATGCTTAGTAGTATAATTCAATTTTCCTTTTGCATATGGATATAAAGCATGTTATCATCTATTTATAGTCCCAAATTCAATGAAGTAGGCTGGAGAGAGAAAATATTTACTAGTCACATATCTTTGTCTAGATGACTAATTAGTAATTACAGGACTTGCTTTCTAACGTGCCCACTGACTAGAGGACTAAACATTGAAAAGGTTTCTTGATTGTCAGGTTCGATACCGTATGCACATTGACTAGACTTTCGATGATGCATACAAATTTTAGGGTATTTCCTGGAAATGCAAGCATTTATTTAGGGAATAAAATTCACTGAGACAATTTTTTTTTTTTTTTGCTTAAACTAAATTTCGACAAAATAATTTTGAAATTTCCATCCTATTAATTATGTTGTTTTCAACTAGTGAAATTTTATATGCATATGAAAAGAAATTTGACAAACAGGAATACGGAAAGGAACACATAATCAATCCAAAAAGACAAAGCCAAACAAAGACTTGCAAGAAGACTTGATAAAAGAGCTGCAAAAATATCCATTTTCATGTATTTGGCCTCAAAATGTCATACGAAGGTATTATACCAGAGGAGTATTTGGCCTACCGAAAACTCCAAATGCCCCAAATACTCTACAAAAGATATGATTGGGTAATCGGTTGGCCGAATACCCGGAACCCCTTGATAATAATCCCATACATATCGCACTATGGTCAAGCTTGAACGTGTAACAATAACAAGGTCTCGACTATTCGATAGGCCGAATAGCCGAATAGGATAGTCCCGACTAGTAATGAGGCATCGTGACATAGATGCTGGAATGTAACAAGCCTTGCATAATTTTTCATGGAAAACAAGTTTATTATGAACATGCGTATTAGAATTGAAGAAGTGCTAGAGAGTAGTTCGTCAGTGTTAATTGCCTTTCAGTTGTCGAGCTAGAGTTGAACTGGGAAGGAGAAAAACAGAGGCCAACAGTAAGAATGCAATAAGAATTGCATGCCATGGTTTGGAAATATTTAATGCTTAGTAGATATAATTCAATTTCCCTTTTGCATGGATATAATGTATGTGTGTTATCATTTATTTATAGTCTCAAATCAATGAAGTGAGGTGGAGAGATAAAATGCTTACTAGTCACATGTCTTTGTCTAAATTATGAGTCTATGACTAATTACAGGGCTTGTTGTGTAACTTGCTGACAGTGGAGGACTAAACGTCCAAGGTTTCGATACAGCACATTGACTTTAAGATTGATGTTAACAAATTCGATAAAATATTCTTTAGACATGCACTAGGAAGAGCATTATAAATGGTTTTTTAATGTTCAAACCAGATGACTTTCTAGTGAAAATGATTCTTTAATGTAAGATAAATTTCTTTAGACATGCACTAGGAAGAGCATTATAAAGGGTTGTATCTTTAAATCAGTATAGCTATTCTGGTCATGCATGACCAAAGAGCACTGGAAAGGGATTTAGGTTAATTTATCAAATTGTAAATGCCAAATTTAATCTCTGAATAATTTTTAGAGTGTGTTTGGCTTAGCTTTTTTTTTTTTTTTTTTACTTAAAAGCTACTTATAAACTAAAGCTAGAAATAAGGACTTGAAAAAATAAGTAAAAGTTGTTTGTCAATTTTTATTTTATTTTAAGTCAAAAGTTCCTTTTAAACTAAAATTTATTTAGTAAAAAAATTTAAAAACTTTAATTTTATTTTAAAATAGTTATCTCATCCCATAAAAGGTATATTTATAAATAAAAAATAGTGTAAAATTAAATTAACTCACATAAAATTATTTTAATAAAAATAAAAAATATTAAATACAAGTATTTAAAAAAATAATTTTTAAAATATAAAAAATTATGTTAATTAATATAAAGGATTTGATGGCGGTGCTTTAGTTGATAATAATAATAATGATTTTAAATTTTGTGCATCTATAGATAGCATAAATGAATATCTGTGCATATAGTGAGTGATGATCCCTCTTTTCTGACTTTTCATCTTGTTATTAAATTAAAAAGTTTAAAAAAAAAAAATAAATAACACTTGCACTCGAAACCGGTCCTTTAGTGGATAAGTCATCGAAAAGCCATATATTGGCCTAGCTTATTTTTGGCTTAAAAGTTACTTTTTAAGTTAAAATTAAAAATAAGAGCTTAAAAAAATAAGTAAAAGCTATTTGTCAATTTTCATTTTTTTTAGATTAAAAGCTCCTTTAAAATTAAAAGTTGTTTGTTTAAAAATTTAAAACTTTGAGTTTTAATCTAAGTTACTATCTCATAAAATGAAAAACTATATTTATAAAATAAAAATAATATTATGGAAAATTAATTTTATTTGTATAAAACTATTTTAATAGTAATAAAAATATTAAAATACAGATATTTAAGACTATTAAATTTTAAAAATGTGAAAATTTATTTTTATTGTAAGCGTTAAAAATTACTTTAATTAATAAAATTGTATGGCCTTAGAATGTAACTATTATCGTTATTAATTAATATATAAGGGGGATTATATGGATCATGATTCATGGAAAACATAAGCATCGCAATTTTTGTTCCTCGTATGCTTCACAAAAAGAAAAATAATGAATAATGAATCTATAAATAATACAATGGAGGATGTGATTTTACTATTCATTGAAAACATTGAAAAGAAAATTATTATATTAATATTTGTTGAGAGAATATTTAGTTGTGTGGAGGGTAGGTGAGAGTACAATTTATACATATGTCTAAAATATTTTTATGATAATATTTTAAATAAATATATGTTTTTACAATTTTTGTGATATAATTTAGATGTTATAATTTAGTATACTTTGTTTTTTTAATTTAATTTTATTTAAATCTTAAATACTATTATAGATATTTAAAATTTAGAATTTTATAATTTAGTATAGGTTGTTTTTAAGTTTAATTTTATTCAAATCTTAAATAATAATAATAATAATAATAATAACCTAAGTTTTTTCTTACCGTTAATTAGTTTTAAAAAATATATTTAATATTTATTATTTCATTTTATTCAAATCTTAAATAAGTTACACATATATAAATATTATGATAAAAACATTAAATATTATATATTTTTTATTTTTCTTGAATATTATATTATATTTATTAATTAGTTACATTAAAATATATTTCATGAGAAATAATAATCAAAAGTAAAGATTTTGTAAATATGTGGATAAATTTTAAAGAATTCATAATATTTTATATTGTGATTTTTTATTCTTATAAGTTTAAACCATAAAGTACTAAATATTGATTACATATAATAAATATAAAATAGTTGTAAAGTATGCAATAATAATAATAATAATAATAATAATAATAATAATAATAATAATAATAATAATATTATTATTATTATTATTATTATTATTATTATTATTATTATTATTATTATTAATGTTGCCTTTTAAATTTGATAAAAAAAAGTAAAAAATGAAAAGTAACATGTAATAATATTAAAAAAATAGTTACACAAATCAACAATAATTCTTATAATCTATCTATATCTATATCAATATCAATCAATCATTAATATCTATATGTAAACTTCACTTGAACTTTAACCTCTCACTCTTCGTAACTTCTTTCTTTTTGCTTCATTTTGCTAATCAATTCTTGAGTATTAGTATATATGACATCCTATTCATAATATTCTTGAGTATATTAGTATCTATATATAAATGCAAACAATCAGAAGTCAAGATAATTAAGTTAAAAATAATAATAAAAAAGATATCAAACCTTATGCTGAAGTTATCTTAATATTATTTTAGTTGTTTTGTTAATTGTTCCTATTGTTTTTCATATAAGATTTATTTTATTTTGACATTGACTTCTATTTAGTAAAAATCACAAACTTTTCTTTTTGCATACTTCCTTGGCATACATACAGAGAGATTGAATGTTTTACTTCATTAATATTCTCTTTTTAGGGATCAATTAGTAGGTTTATTCTTCCATTCTTTATCTTTTTATTTGTTCAGTATTTTTTTTTTTCTTAATTAACATTTTTCTCTCTCTCATTTTGTTATTGCAGTTTAAGAAAATGAGAATGTCGCTCAATATGTGTTATTTAATTAGCTTGCAATAGTTATACATTTGTATAAATAAGAGATGAAAGTTCATCAACCAATAAATTTGACAAAGCATGGGAAGTGAGGATTGGGAACCAAACATCACATAACAACTAATCTATGTATTTTTTTTATTATCATTATTTCTTCTGCTCTCTCCATATATTATAAATAAATAATGTATACATTTTTATCCTTTCTCATTTTTAGCAACAAAAAAAATCAATAATTAATTTGATTTTACTTAATATCTTCAACTTATAATATTTTTTTTAACATGACATGAAAAGACCTTATTATAGATATTATATAGAGTAGTAGTACAATAGTAGTAGGTTCACTTAAGTATGTTTCATAATTATTTTTTTCGTATAATATAACACTTTGAAAAATAACAATTGAATTGATACAAAAGTCTCACAAATATTTTATGGGCAAAATTATGTTAAATAGTACATAATTTATAACACTAAGTAAATTTAATATAATAATAATAATAATAATAATAATAATAATAATAATAATAATAATAATTCTTTATATTTATGAGACATAATGGATTTTTTTTAAGATCTAAATTTATAAGAATAAAAAATCACAGTGTCTCATAATTGACCGTTATGAAAAATATTTATTATTATTATTATTATTATTAAAAATTATTATTATAATAGTTGTAAAATATTCAATAATAGTATAGTTATTATTATTAATAACATTATCTTTCCGAAATCAGTGAAAGTGAGAAAATAATTAATAACATATAAAAAGTAAAATTGTAATAATATTAAAAAATGTGGATCACATATACATAATAATTCTTATATAGATAAATAATCCTAATAATAATTAAATTAAAACATAAAGTCTCAATTATATAATAATTCTTATAAATAAATAACTTTTTTTACTAACTTATAAATAAATAACTTTGAAAAGTACTACTATTATACTACTACTATTACTATAATCATCTTCCTCAATCTTAATATAATTATATTTAATGTTATTAAATATTTTAAAAAATGATAATTTTATTTATATACATATGTTTTAAAAATATTAAATACAAATATAAAAAATAAATAATTTAAATAAACTCATGCAATGTACGGATTTAAAATTTAAAATTTAAATAAATTTCAATAACCTTAATATTTTTAAAGATAAGATCTGTTAAATTAAAAATATAATAATTAATTATCTTCCTCAATTTTAATATAATTATATTTAATATCCTAGTAAATATTTTAAAAATAAATTTTTTAATGTATATATTTTTTATATATAAATATTAAATTTAAATACAAATATAAAAAATATATAGTTTAATCGAATCCGTGCTATGCACCATTTGAAAATCTAGTTAATAACAATGGAGGGAGAAGAAGGAACAAGGAACCGATGTTGGGATAGCTTGGAAGCATTTAAAGTTTTAAGGAACTGAACTTTATAAAGGTAAAAAAATAAAATAAAAGAAATATACTCTAACAGGAATCGAAGAGAGGCGTTGAAAAATTAAGCTCCGCTTAAGCTTTGCATAAGCTCCTCTCATTAGCTTTTTTTAAAGCCACTTATTTCAATAATTTCTTAAAAAAAAAAAAAAACTACTTATCTTTTTAAGTTATTTTGTATATAGAGTGTTTGGCCCAGCTTTTCATTTTAAGGAGAAGAAAAGCTAAAAATAACTAGGCCAAACACTACCAAATTACCCAAGGAAGCTTATTTTAAGCTTTTTTTTTTTATATCTTTTCTCAGTAAAAATAAGCTCTTTATATTTAAAAAAAAAAAGTGTTTGACCTAAATTCTCTTTAAAAGAAGAAAAGCTAAAAGAAAAAAACTGAGCCAAACACTATCATAAAATCATGTTGGGCAGGACTACACTGGAATTGGCTACCATAATTAACTCGGTCATTCTATTGCAGGGCAATACATGATAATTAGTTTATTTTCATTCTATTGTAGACAAGTACTTTAGCAAAAGTCTATTTGACGAAGTCTAAAACTATCATATCTTTTTTTATTTATTTTGGTGAGAACCAAGATTATCATATCCATAAAAAAAAAAAAACATCATATCAAGACTATCATATCTAATAATATAATTAATTGGAAGAAAAATGAAATAAAGATACCAACCTTTACCTCACCAACAAATATCAACCACAAAAATCTTATCTTTAAGATAATATCAAACTTTTTAATTAAATAAAATTATTTATGTTAAAAAATTAAAATCAACCACACTAATTTTTAAGACTTATCCCTTAAGTTTAATGGAGTTAAAATAAAACACACACCTCTTTTCTCTCTTTCTCTCTTGCATGAGACACTTTTGCATAGACACACTCATCTTGTTTATTTTCACCACTTAAATCAGTTAGGAAAATTAAGGGTTCGTTTAGGATGGTTGTAATTTTTTGCTTTTGATTTTTAAATGCAACTTTAAAAAAAAAAATGTGTTTGACATAAATAGAACTGAAATGATTTTTAACTTAATGTCAAAACATTTTGACATTTATTTTTGAAACTAAGAAAAAATCAATTGTAAATTTGGATTTTTGTTTTGAAATAACACATTCTCCCTACATTTAACAATGATCATTCCTATTGTCATCACCACCATTGGTACTACAACCATCATCATTGACACTACCATCATTGTCACCACTGTCGTCGTTGCCAACCACCACTACCGACACCACCACCACTAGTATCACCATTATTGTTGTCAACATCGTCATTACCACCACACAAATATATCCTTAAACTAATTTTAACATCACCAAAAAAAAAAAAAGATGAGAAACTTTCAAAACGTGGATTTGAGCCTTTATGTTTTTTCAAGTTGAAAACGTAAAGTTGTTTATTTGAATAAAAAGAATTTATAAAAGAGTTTTGGATTCTAAATTCCGTGAATAAAATTTTTATTTATGATTAGAATCATAGTGAGAAATTATCTTTTCAAGAATTAAATTCTTTCAATTCTCAGAACAAATTTCCACAGTCAACGGTGTGCATTTAGAAAATACTTACAAAAGTTAAAGAAAGGCAAGAAATATGATCCCAAAATTAATTATTGTACAAAAAAGCATTAATCTTTTTGTTTGAATGGAGAGAAATGGAGAGAGGGAGATAAATTTAAAATTTACATTGAAAGAAAAATAAAGCAAATAAAATAAAATTGTTTCTAAAAGTCATATGTTTTCTCCTTTTTATCTTCGTTTTCTTTTTAATCAAATAAAAAATGCCTCGTTATCCACATTGAGTCTTTTCCTCTGCTCTCTCTTTCTCCTTAACCTATTATAATATTTAAGTTTTCATTTTCTAGTCGCACGTCTCAACTGCCAAAATATATTTTTCTTTTATCCTTTTCAGTTAGGATTTAACAACCTTTTTCAAAGGATGGCACACCACAAATAACATCAAACTTAAATAAATTTGAAATTAAGGCACGTAATTAAGTTCTTATTTATTGGATTGATCTAAAGGCCAAGCCTTTATCTCACAACATAACAAGATTATTGAAACTGCAAACTGGAAAAACACAGGTCTTATTCAGCCAAACCACACGGGATTCTAAAGCAAAATATAGAGATATGATACCACCATGTTTTAACACAGGAATAGTGTTAAAAAGATGTGGCACCAACAATTAAAAACTATAGATATATAAAGCTGCTTGACATTTTTGGGTAATTAAGGAGAGCTTCTCCATGCGATTGGAGTCAAACTTTACTTTAGAGTCCACATACATATTATATATCATTGTGGTGTTGGTGGCAGTTAAGATGGCAGGCAACCTCTCATATATATATTACATTTTGGTGACGGTTTCGGTATCAAGCAACTTCTGTACGAGTTACCGGGGGGACATTTAACAGCAGGGTTATTAGGGTCCTTGGTAGGAGTCGTCACCAGGCCTGCAGCATATATCATTAATAATAATGTTCATATTTCACATAAAAAAATTTGTCTGTGTTTGCTAGTCACAAATATATATATACTAAAGCAGGCAAATTTGATACATGATACATCTATGGACTAATATATAATTGGTGTAGCTGCCTTCCATGGGAGCTTGGTAGGTTTCAAGTTGTGATTAATTCATTTTAATTTCCAATTACACAAACAAACGTGATATACATGCTGCAATGTGTAACAAGCCTTATATATAATATATTGATGGAAAACAAGTTTATTATGAACATGTGTATGAGATTTCAAGAAGTTGAGAGTAGTCAGTGAGTGTTACCATTCAGTTGTCGAGCTTGAGTTGAACTGGGAAGGAAAAACACAGAGGCCAAGAGTAAGAAGAAAACAAGAATTGCCTTCATGGTTAATGCTTAGTAGATATAATTCAATTTTCTTTTTGCATGGATATAATGCATGTTACCATGTATTTATAGTTACCCAGGTTGCATATGGGTTTGTAATGCTTTCTTTTTTCTGATATTTTGGTGCCTTTCTCCTGGTTAGTGACCATTTATCTCTATATAGGGGTCATAAATGTCACCCAACCAGTAGAATCCGGTGCCTGTTATGTTGTCTTACATTGGTACTGCTGGTACCCTCAATAAAATTGTTTTTGGCTGATCAAAAAAAAAAACCATGTCTTTATAGTCTAATCAATGAAGTGGGGTGGAGAGAGAAAAATGTTTACTAGTCACATATCTTTGTCTAGTAAACGTCAAAGAGGTTTTCTTGTGAGGTTTGATACTGCACATTGACTAGTCTTTCGAGGATGCATACATATTTTAGGGTATTTCCTGGAAATGCAAGCATTTATTTAGGGAATAAAATTCATTGAGGAAAAAAATTATTTTTGTTTACTGTTACTGAACTAAATTTCAACAAAATGATTTTGAAATTTCCATCCTATTAATTATGTTCTTTTCCACTAGTGAAATTTTATATGCATATGAAAAGAAAGTTGACAGATAGGAATTCGGAAAGGAACATATAACCAAAAGACAAGGCCGAAGACTTGCAAAAAGACTTGATAAAAGAGCTGCAAAAATACTCATTTCATGTTCTAACATTTTCAGGTATCCTTTTTCTCAATACTAGATGGACAGAAAATCAATATGTTTATATCCTAACTTATATATTTGTAATAAATCAAGAGAGTGGGTAAAAAATAATTTCTAGGAACGAAATTAACTAGCTAACTTGGCTTTTAAAAAACTCGATGTAGTTTCTATTCTGGTTATGCATGACAAAAGAGCACCGAAAAGGGATTGTAGGTTAATTTATCAAATTGTTAATGTCAAATTTAACCTCTGAATAATTCTTAATAATAGATTCATGACGAAACTCATCGGATCCTCAAGTGGGGAGGGTTAGGCCATCGTGAATCTTAAGATCGACCTGAGGGGAGAGGAAGCCAATGAGGATTCACGCTCATAATAGTCTACAGCAGCGAAGATCTGGTGCAACTCCAATGAACTTGACTGCGTTGTGGATCTGCTGCGACACGTCATAAACGGTGGATTTCAGAGCGTCGAAGTTCGAATGCGAGGGATTTAGAGTCGGTGGCCTTTCTTCATCTTGATGGGTTTACATTGGTCGTGGTGGACACAGATCCAACGGCTATGGCTCCTTATCGGAGGGTCAATCCATTGAGGTACCCTTCCTTGTCACACTACTACCTTCAAACTGACTTCGATAGCTCGTCAAAGAACTGGGACTCACTAGAGAACATGTGTTTCAGGTGGGACGAAGAAGACGGAGAAAGGTTACGTTGACGACAGCAACCATGTGATTGCAGTGGAGGGAGTTAGGAAAAATAATCAGGTGTGACAAATGTATGATATGAATCTTAGAATTAGATGAATCTAATGGTTAAGAAAAGTGGTGCATCATAAACCACTTGAGAAGGTGATCCATGCTAGATGGCGTCTAAATTATTTCGTTTCTCAAAATAAATTTCTTCCATCAATGCATTTGGAAAATACTTATAAAAGTTAAAGAAATGCCACAAATTAAATATGATCCTAAAAAATTGTTACAATGCACTAATTTTGTCCTTACTAATAATCATTAACTTGTTATGGGTGTTGTAAAAACATTATAGTTTAAAAGTATTATGCATTACTATTAATAAAAAAAACACAAATACTTAGAGTATTTAATAAAGGCAACTAGTGGAAGAAAATTAAATACTTTATAAGAATTGTAAAACGCCTTATAAAAAGGACTACTAATTCCTTCTAAATTGTGCTTTATATTAAGGACCAAAGGGAGTATTATACAAAAAAAAAATTACTCTTACCCATTGTTTGTTTGAATGGAGAGAGAGAATATATGTGTGTGTAATAAAAATTAGGTTAATTTAAATAAGGTATAAATTTTAAATTTATTAATGATTATTATTTATTAATAAAGTAGTATTAAATTTAAATTGAATTAGGAAATAATTTTAGTATATAAATATTGATGTTTTTAAAGTAATTAATATTATAAAGATAGATATTAAATTTTAAAGGAAGTAGAATATATATATATATATATATATATATATATATATATATATATATATATATATATATATATATATATTAATTTTGGGCTTTTTAAGAAAGAGAAAAATAATTAAGTGAAAAATTATTATTGTTTGATTTTTAAATAAGGATATTTTGGTTTTTATTAAAATAATTAGGAAAATATAAGTTATTTTGGATATTTATAAAAATAAAGGGGTAACTATGTAAATAAGAATAAGTATACAAATTTGAAATTTAAATTGAAGAGAAAATTTTAAAATTTTGTTTCTAAAAGTCTTTTATTCCCTTGTTTTTATCTTCGTTTTTGTTATTAACCAAATAAATGAATGCCTCATTATCTATATGGAGTGTTCTCTTCTCTCTCTTTCTTTCTATTTAACTAATTATAATATTTAAGTATGTTATTTTCTAGTCAGGTCTCAGCTGCCTTAATGTCTTTATATTTTTCTTCAAGTCTATAAAAACATCTTTATCCTTTTCAATTAGGATAGAGTACTATTTTTTCATTACCTATTTTAAACGATGGCTCAAAAATAATAGCACGTAATTGATTCTCAAAAAACAAAAGTTCTTATTTAATGGGTTGGCCAAAAGGCCAGCTCCTTTTGTCTCAGAGCATTACAAGATTATTGCAACTGCAAACTGGAAATGCACACGTCTTATCCTGCCAAACCACACGGAATTCTAAAGCAAAATATAGAGATATGATACCACCTAATTTTAACACAGTAATAGTGTTAAAAAGATGTAGCACCAACAATTAAAAACTATAGATAGCTGCTAGACATTTTTGGAAAATTAAGGAAAGCTTCAATGGCAATTACGCGTATATATATTATGACATGGTGGTGTTGCTGGCTGCGGTTTCAATGGCAAGCAGTTTCTATAGCCATTATTATTAGGCTCACATTTGAAAGTACGGTCCCCGGTCTGAAACGTGTCCTCTGCAGCATAATAGCATACATATATCATTAATAATAATGTTCATATTTTACATAAAAAATTTGTCTCAGTTTGCTATTCACAAATATAATAAAGCAGGCAAATTTGATACATGATACATCTACAAACTAATATAAAAGCTTAAAAGAGGCAAATTATGACAAATTAATTGGTGTAGCTGTCTTGCATGAGAGTTCGGTAGGTTTTATGCTGTGATTCATTTTCAAACAATAACTAACGTGATATTGATGCTGGAATGCAATTAACAAGCCTTGCATATTTCTTGATGGAAAAACAAGTTTATATATTAATATGAACATGCGTATGAGATTTGAACAACTTGATGAGAGTAGTTAGACATGAGTGTTACCCTTGAGTTCTCGAGCTAGAGTTGAACTGGGAACGAAGACAACAGAGGCCAACAGTAAGAATGCAACAAGAATTGCCTTCATCGTGGTTGGGAAATATTTAATGCTTAGTAGGAGTATATAATTCAATTTTTCTTTTGCATGGATATAAAGCATGTTATCATCTATTTATAGAGTCTCAAATCAATGAAATGGGGGTAGAGAGAGAAAATGTTTACTAGTCGCATTTCTTTGTCTAGATGACTGATTACAGGACTTGCCCACTGACTAGAACACTAAACTTTCAATGATGCATACAAATTTTAGGGTATTTCCTGGAAATGTAAGCATTTATTTAGGGAATAAAATTCATTGAGACAAAAATCTATATCTGTTTATTGTTATTGAACTAAATTTCAACAAAATAATTTTAAAATTTCCATCCTATTAATTATGTTGTTTTCAACTAGTGGAATTTTATATGCAAATGAAAAGAAATTTGACAAATAGGAATACGGAAAGGAACATATAACCAATCCAAAAAGACAAATCCAAAGATTTGCAAGAAGACTTGATAAAAGAGCTGCAAAAATATCCATTTTCATGTATCCTTTTCCTCAATACTAAATGGACAGAAAATGAATATGTTCTTATCCTAACATATATTTGGAATAAACCAAGAGAGTGCGTAAAAAATAATTACTAGGAATGATAGCTACCTAACTTGGCTTTTAAAAACCTCGATATTGTTTCTTAAAATTAATCTTAAAATACAAAAGTAGAAATTTTTTTGTTAAGAACAAGAATATTATTGGATAAATAATGTCATTTATTTGATTTCTTTCTCAACAAAATGTTTTTACTATATTTATCCTTTGTTAACAAAATCAATAAAATATATATTATACAAATTAGAAAATGTTCAAAACAGATGACTTTTTAGTGAAAAGGATTTTTTAGTGTAAGATAAAATTCTTTAGACATGCACTAGAAAGTATAAAGGGGTTGTAAATTTACCCTCAACCTCAATAGCTATTCAGGTTATGCATGACCAAAGAGCACCGAAATGGGCTTGCATGTTAATTTATCAAATTGTTAATGTCAAATTAAACCTATAAACGTATAAGTCTATCTATGTTCTCATTGTTCCACTCTCCTTACTTTCCTTCACATTCACTCTCATTTGAATATTCTTCTCTTATGAAGTGGTGTACTTATGAAATGATATATCTTCTTCTACTTTTAATATCAACAGAACAATTTAAATGTAATTGAACATCAGAAACTAATTTCAAATATATATATATATATATATATATATATATATATATATATATATATATTTTATCTTCAAAATTCAAATATGCTCTTAATATATATCTAATATATCTTTTTTATGTTTTTAATATCAATTGAATTATTTAAATTAACATTTTATCTTTTTCTCAATCTTTCATTTTTAATATCTTTAATTTTACCTTTCAAAAAATATTTTTAGTTCTAACTTGAATTTTAATGTTTTTTAATAAAAATTATCAATAATTAGAAATAATAACATATCACAATATAAATTATTTATCATAAATCTAAAATATAATTTATAAGTACAAATATATTTATTAGTTACATATTTTAATTATAATATAATTTATATATATTTAAAAATGTCTTATTATAAATTTTAATTATATAAAATAAACATTTATTTTGCTGTGCAATTTACAGGCTAAAATACTAATTCTTAATTAATAGTGATGAGCAGATCTACAATAGTAATTTGGCTACAATAATTGACTCAGTCATTCTATTGCAGGGCAATACATGATAATTAGTTCATTTCGCTCTCGGGTTTAAAGTACAATTGTTAGAAAAAACCTATTTAACGAAGTCTAAAACTATCGTATCTTTTTTTAATAATTATGGTCAGAACTAACACTATCATATCCTAAGAAAAAAAAGACAATATATCTTTTTGAGGAAGACTATCATATCGAAAGATATAATGAATTGGAAGAAAAATGAAAGAACGAATGATATAATGAATTGGAAGAAAAAAGGCAATCAGGATTGGCGGCTTTAGGGTATTTCCCTGGAACGCAAACTTTATTCAGGGAAATAAAATTCATTGAGACAAATTTATATTTGCTTACTGTATTGAACAAAATTTCAACTCAACAATTTTAAATTTTCTTTCCTATTATATTGTTTTCAACTAGTGAAATTTTTTATGCATATGAAAAGAAATTTGCCAATAGAAATGAAAATTCAAAGGAACATAAATATTTAACCAATCCAAAAATCCAAAGCCAAAAACTTGCACTAAGGCTAGATAAAAATAAAATTACACTTTCATCCCTTTAGAGATGCAAGTATTACACTACTCTCCTCTCTTATGTTGAAATATACAATTTAGGTCATTTAATTTAACATCGTTAAAATAAATGACACTTTTCACCTTTGAGATATGCAAATATTATAATACCCTTTCTTTTATCCCTTCATATGTTAAAATGTAGAATAAATTACACTTTCCTTCTTTGAGATTATTACACTGCCCTCATCTCATATAATAAACGAAGTTATCATTAAAATCTAGTTAAAAGACTAATATGTTTTCTCAAGTTGAAAACGTAAATTTGTTTTTTCAAATAAGAAGAACTCATAAAAGAGTTTTTTATTCTCGGTTTAGTGAATAAAAACTTTATTTATGATAAATCACAGCGAGAAATTATCTTTTCGAGAATTAAATTATTTCAATTCTCAGAAAAATTTCCACTGTCAATGCTGTGGATTTAGAAAATACTTACAAAAGTTAAAGAAAGGCAACAAATATGATCCCAAAATTAATTATTATACAAAAAGGTATTACTCTTTTTGTTTGAATGGAGAGAGAGAAATTTAAAATTTACATTGAAAGAAAAATAAAGAAAATAAAATAAAATTATTTCTAAAGGTCATATTTTTTTCTCCGTTTTATCTTCGGTTTCTTTTTAATCAAATAAAAAATGCCTCATTATCCACATTGAGTCTTCTCTTCTGCTCTCTCTTTCTCCTTAACCAATTATAATGTTTAAGTTTTCATTTTCTAGTCACCGTCTCAACGGCCAAAATATATTTTTTTCTTTCCAGTATATAAAAACATCTTTATCATTTTCAATTTTCCTTTTGCATGGATATAAAGCATGTTATCATGTATTTATAGTCTCAAATCAATGAAGTGGGTGGAGAGAAAATGTTTACTAGTCACATATCTTTGTCTAGATGACTCTTTGTAACTTGCTCACTGACTGGTGGACTAAACGTCAAAGAGGTTTTCTTGTTAGGTTCGATACCGCACATTGACTAAACTTTCAATGATGCATACAAATTTTAGGGTATTTTCCGGAAATGCAAGCATTTATTTAGGGAATAAAATTCATTGAGACAAAAATCTATTTTTGTTTACTGTAATTGAAGTAAATTTCAACAAAATAGTTTTCAAATTTCTATCCTATTAATTATGTTGTTTTCGACTAGTGGAATTTTATATGCAAATGAAAAGAAATTTGACAAATTGGAATACGGAAAGGAACGCAACCAATCCAAAAAGACAAAGCCGAAGACTTGATAAAAGAGCTGCAAAAATATCCATTTTCATGTATCCTTTTTCTCAATACTAAATGGACAGAAAATCAATATGTTCTTATCATAACTTATTAGAATAAACCAAGAGAGTGCGTAAAAAATAATTACTAGAAACGAAATTAGCTACCTAACTTGGCTTTTAAAATACTTGATGTTATTTATTAAAATTAATGTTACAAATACAAAAGTAGAATTTTTTTTTATTAAGAAAAGAATATTTATTAGATAAATGATACTGTAAGTCATTTATGTGATTTCTTTTTCAATAAATTTTTTTTACTATATTTATCCTTTGTTAACAAATTCGATAAAATATTTATTATAGAAAATGATCAAAACAGACTACTTTCTAATGAAATTAAAAGGATTTTTTTAGTTATAGACTAGAAAGAGCACTACCACCGAGCACATGGATTAATTGGCACAAGGTTATTCTAACTTAACCAAAGGTCTCGAGTTTGAGTCTTGGGTATGTAGTTTCGTTAAATACTCAGAGGGAGAACTTTGTTGCCCATAGTGATCTTACCTAACTCGAACAAGATTGTCTCTGGTAGAAGATACTTGTAGTCTAGAGAAAGAAATAAAATAACACTAGAAAGAGCACTATAAAGGGTTTGTAACTTTAGCTCAATAGCTATTCTGGTTATGCATGACAAAAGATTTGATACATGATTCATCTACGGACTAATAATTGGTGTAGCTGTCTTCCATGGGAGTTTGTTTGGTAGGTTTCAAGTTTGTGATTAATTCATTTATATTTCAGAGGCGTGTTTGACCAATTCAATACCTGAATACCCCTCAAAATGTCATACGAAGGTATTATACCAGAGGAGTATTTGGCCTACCGAAAACTCCAAATGCCCCAAATACTCTACAAAAGATATGATTGGGTAACAATAACAAGGTCTCGACTATTCGATAGGCCGAATAGCCGAATAGGATAGTCCCGACTAGTAATGAGGCATAAATTTTCATGGAAAACAAGTTAATTATGAACATGCGTATTAGAATTGAAGAAGTACTAGAGAGTAGTTCGTCAGTGTTAATTGCCTTTCAGTTGTCGAGCTAGAGTTGAACTGGGAAGGAGAAAAACAGAGGCCAACAGTAAGAATGCAATAAGAATTGCATGCCTTCATGGTTGGGAAATATTTAATGCTTATGTGTGTAATTATCATTTATTTACAGTCTCAAATCAATGAAGTGAGGTGGAGAGATAAAATGTTTACTAGTCACATGTCTTTGTCTAAATTATGAGTCTATGACTAACTACAGGGCTTGTTGTGTAACTTGCGGACAGTGGAGGACTAAACGTCCAAGGTTTCGATACAGCACATTGACTTTAAGATTGATGTTAACAAATTCGATAAAATATTCTTTAGACATACACTAGGAAGAGCATTATAAATGGTTTTTTAATGTTCAAACCAGATGACTTTCTAGTGAAAATGATTCTTTAATGTAAGATAAATTTCTTTAGACATGCATTAGGAAGAGCATTATAAAGGGTTGTATCTTTAAATCAGTATAGCTATTCTGGTCATGCATGACAAAAGAGCACCGGAAAGGGATTTAGGTTAATTTATCAAATTGTAAATGCCAAATTTAATCTCTGAATAATTTTTAGAGTGTTTGGCTTAGCTTTTTTTTTTTTTTTTTTTACTTAAAAGCTACTTATAAACTAAAGCTAGAAATAAGGACTTGAAAAAATAAGTAAAAGTTGTTTGTCAATTTTTATTTTATTTTAAGTCAAAAGTTCCTTTTAAACTAAAAGTTATTTAGTAAATTTTTTTAAAAACTTTAATTTTATTTAAAAATAGTTATCTCATCCCATAAAAGGTATATTTATAAAATAAAAAATAGTGTAAAATTAAAATAATTCACATAAAGTTATTTTAATAATAATAAAAATAAAAAAAATATTAAATACAAGTATTTAAAAAAATAATTTTTAAAATATAAAAATTATGTTAATTAATATAAAGGATTTAATGGCGGTGCTTTAGTGGATAATAATAATAATGGTTTTAAATTGTGTGCATCTAGTGAGTGATGATCCCTCTTTTCTGATTTTTCATCTTGTTATTAAATTAAAAAGTTAAAAAATAAATAAATAAATAACACTTGCACTCGAAACCGGTCCTTTAGTGGATAAGTCATCGAAAAGCCACACATTGCCTAGCTTATTTTTGGCTTAAAAGTTACTTTTAAGTTAAAGCTAAAAATAAGAGCTTAAAAAAATAAGTAAAGGCTGTTTATCAATTTTCATTTTTTTTAGATTAAAAGCTCCTTTAAAATTAAAACTTGTTTGTTTAAAAATTTAAAACTTTGAGTTTTAATCTAAGTTACTATCTCATAAAAAGAAAAACTATATTTATAAAATAAAAATAATATTTTGAAAAATTAATTTTATTTGTATAAAACTATTTTAATAATAATAAAAATATTAAAATACAGATATTTAAAACTATTAAATTTTAAAAATGTGAAAATTTATTTTTATTGTAAGCGTTAAAAATTACTTTAATTAATAAAATTGTATGGCCTTAGAATGTAACTATTATCGTTATTAATTAATATAAAAGAAATATACTCTAATAGGTATCGAAGAGAGGCGTTGAAAAATTAAGCTCCGCTTAAGCTTTGCATAAGCTCCTCTCATTAGTTTTTTTTAAAGCCACTTATTTCAATAATTTCTTCAAAAAAAAAAAAAAGCTACTTATTTTTTTAAGTTATTTTGTATATAGAGTGTTGGCCCAGCTTTTCATTTTAAGGAGAAGAAAAGCTAAAAATAAGCTAGGCCAAACACTACCAAATTACCCAAGGGAGCTTATTTTAAGCTTTTTTTTTTTTATCTTTTCTTAGTAAAAATAAGCTCTTTATATTTTTAAAAAAAGTGTTTGACCTAAATTTTCCTTAAAAGAAGAAAAGCTAAAAGAAAAAAAATGAGCCAAACACTATCATAAAATCATGTTGGACAGGACTACACTGGAATTGGCTACCATAATTAACTCGGTCATTCTATTGCAGGGCAATACATGATAATTAGTTTATTTTCATTCTATTGTAGACAAGTACTTTAGCAAAAGTCTATTTGACGAAGTCTAAAACTATCATATCTTTTTTTATTTATTTTGGTGAGAACCATGATTATCATATCCATAAAAAAAAAACATCATATCAAGACTATCATATCTAATAATATAATTAATTGGAAGAAAAATGAAATAAAGATACCAACCTTTACCTCACCAACAAATATCACCCACAAAAATCTTATCTTTAAGATAATATCAAACTTTTTAATTAAATAAAATTATTTATGTTAAAAAATTAAAATCAACCACACTAATTTTTAAGACTTATCCCTTAAGTTTAATGGAGTTAAAATAAAACACACACCTCTTTTCTCTCTTTCTCTCTTGCATGAGACACTTTTGCATAGACACTCTCATCTTGTTTATTTTCACCACTTAAATCAGTTAGAAAAAGTAAGGGCTCGTTTAGGATGGTTGTAATTTTTTGCTTTTGATTTTTAAATGCAACTTTAAAAAAAATGTGTTTGACATAAATAGAACTGAAATGGTTTTTAACTTAATGTCAAAACATTTTGACATTTATTTTTAAAACTAAGAAAAAAATAATTGTAAATTTGGATTTTTGTTTTGAAATAACAAATTCTCCCTACATTTAACAATGATCCTTCCTATTGTCATTACCACCATTGGCACTACAACCATCATCATTGGCACTACCATCACCGCCACCACTGTCGCCGTTGCCAACCACCACTACGGACACCACCACCACTAATATCACCATTATTGTTGTCAACATCGACATTACCACCACACAAATATATCCTTAAACTAATTTTAATATCACCAAAAAAAAAGATGAGAAACTTTCAAAACGTGGATTCGAGCCTTTATGTTTTTTCAAGTTGAAAACGTAAAGTTGTTTATTTGAATAAAAAGAATTTATAAAAGAGTTTTGGATTCTAAATTCCGTGAATAAAATTTTTATTTATGATTATAATCATAGTGAGAAATTATCTTTTCAAGAATTAAATTCTTTCAATTCTCAGAACAAATTTCCACAGTCAACGGTGTGCATTTAGAAAATACTTACAAAAGTTAAAGAAAGGCAAGAAATATGATCCCAAAATTAATTATTGTACAAAAAAAGCATTAATCTTTTTGTTTGAATGGAGAGAAATGGAGAGAGGGAGATAAATTTAAAATTTACATTGAAAGAAAAATAAAGCAAATAAAATTAAATTGGTTCTAAAAGTCATATTTTTTCTCCTTTTTATTTTCGTTTTCTTTTTAATCAAATAAAAAATGCCTCGTTATCCACATTGAGTCTTCTCCTCTGCTCTCTCTTTCTCCTTAACCGATTATAATATTTAAGAACATTACTCTTACCCATTGTTTGTTTGAATGGAGAGAGAGAATATATGTGTGTGTGTAATAAAAATTAGGTTAATTTAAATAAAAATTTAAATTTGATGTGTGTGTGCGCCATTTGGGGGGGGGGGGGGGGGGGGGGGGGGGGGGAATAAGGTATAAAAATTTAAATTTGATGTGTGTGTGCGCCATTGGGGGTAGAAAATTGGATGGAAAAGTTTTAAATTTATCAATGATTATTATTTAAAATCTTTTAGTATATAAATATTGATGTTTTTAAAGTAATTAATATTATAAAGATAGATATTAAATTATAAAGGAAGTAGAATATATATATATATATATATATATATATATATATAAATACTAATTTTGGGTTTTTTTAGAAAGAGAAAAATAATTAAGTGAAAAAATATTATTGTTTGATTTTTAAATAAGGATATTTTGGTTTTTATTAAAATAATTAGGAAAATATAAGTTATTTTGGATATTTATAAAAATAAATGGTGAATTATGTAAATAAGTATAAGTATACAAATTTGAAATTTAAATTGAAGAAAAAATAAAGAAAAAACTTTAAAATTTTGTTTCTAAAAGTCTTTTATTCCCTTATTTTTATCTTCGTTTTTGTTATTAACCAAATATATGAATACCTCATTATCTATATGGAGTGTTCTCTTCTCTCTTTCTTTCTATTTAACTAATTATAATATTAATTAAGTATGTTATTTTCTAGTCAGGTCTCAGCTGCCTTAATGTCTTTATATTATTCTTCAAGTCTATAAAAACATCTTTATCCTTTTCAATTAGGATAGAGTACTATTTTTCATTACCTATTTTAAACGATGGCTAAAAAATAACAGCACGTAATCAAATTCTTACTTATTGATTCTCAAAAAACAAAAGTTCTTATTTAATGGATTGGCCAAAAGGCCAGCCCCTTTTGTCTCACAACATTACAAGATTATTGCAGCTGCAAACTGGAAATGCACACGTCTTATTCTGCCAAACCACACGGAATTCTAAAGCAAAATATAGAGATGATACCATACCACCTAGTTTTAACACAGTAATTAGTGTTAAAAAGATGTAGCACACCAACAATTCAAAACTATATATAGCTGCTAGACATTTTTTTTTTTGGGTAATTAAGGAAAGCTTCTCCCCCACGAACTCAGAGTGAAACTCCAGAGTCCAGATTCATATTATATATATCTTTCGATATCCTAATTTTGATATTCGTCAGCAATTACGCTTATATGTATTACGACATGGTGGTGTTGCTGGCTGCGGTTTCCGTAAGCACTTTCTATAGCCATTATTTTTAGGCTCACATTTGATAGCGGGTTTATTAGGGTCCCCGGTCTGAAACGAGTCCTCTGCAGCATAATAGCACATGTATATATCATTAATAATAGTAATGTTCATATTTCACATAAAATAATTTGTCTCAGTTTGCTATTCACAAATATAATAAAGCAGGCAAATTTGATACATGATACATCTACAGACTAGCATAAAAGAGACAAATTATCACAAATTAATTGGTGTAGTTGTCTTGCATGAGAGTTTGGTAGCTAGGTTTTAAGTTGTGATTCACTTTCAAACAAAAACAAACGTGATATAGATGCTGGAATGCAATTAACAAGCCTTGCATATTTCTTGATGGAAAAATAAGTTTATATATTAATATGAACATGTCTTCTCTTGTTAACAACGAGACCATTACCTCTAAAGAGAGCATTGAGAAACATGTGGTGGACTACTTCAAGACCCTTTTTGCTTCTGAAAATAATTGTGTTGAATCATCCTTGATAGATGAAGTCATTTCTCCTATAGTTTCAGCAGAAGATAACACAATGCTAACTAATATTCCAACCAGATCAGAAGTAAAGAATGCAGTCTTCTCTTTGAATGCAAACAGCGCTCCTGGTCCCGATGGTTTTGGGGGAAGCTTCTACCATGCTTATTGGGATATTATCAAGGAAGATGTTTATAATGTTGTCCTTCAATTTTTTCAGCAGGGCTGGATTATGCCAAATCTAAACTCAAATTTGGTGGTTCTAATTCCTAAATTTGATGGTGCAAATAAGCTGGAGAATTACAGACCAATAGCCTTAGCAAACTATCAGTTCAAAATTATTACAAAAGTCTTGGCCGATAGACTTGCTCTTATAGCTCCAAAATTGTCTCTGATCAGCAAAGAGGATTCTTAAAAGGGCGCCAAATTACAAACTGCATATGCATCAATTCAGAAGCCATCAACTTGTTAGACAAAAAAAACTTTTGGGGGAAACATAGCTCTCAAAGTTGATATAAAAAAGGCATTCGATACTATGGATTGGAACTTTCTTCTCAAGGTGCTTCAGTCTTTTGGATTTCACACCACTTTCTGCCATTGGATCAATGTTATTTTGCATACAGCTAATCTCTCTTTCTCGGTCAATGGCCATGTGACTGGCTACTTCAATTGCAAGCGCGGGGTTAGACAGGGCGATCCCTTGTCTCCTCTCCTTTTCTGCCTTGCTGAGGATGTGTTGAGTCGGGGTGTTTCTAAGTTAGCTGAAACTGGCCTGATTCAGCCTATGGCGGGTCCTAGAGGATTTAACACTCCAACCTATGTTATGTATGCTGATGATATAATGATATTTTGTAAAGCAAATAAAAGAAGCCTTCAATCTCTTATGTCCCTTTTCAGATCTTATAGTGCAGTCTCTGGTCAACATATTAGCTTTGAGAAGAGCAAGTTCTACTCTAGCAAGATGTCTTCCTCTAGACATATGCAGCTGTCCACCACCCTTGGTTTCTCCTCTGGGCAACTCCCGTTCACTTATCTTGGAGTGCCTATTTTTATAGGCAAGCCAAGAAAATTACATCTCCAAGGCATTGCTGATAAAATCAAGATGAAGCTCTCTTCTTGGAAAGGAGCTCTCTTATCTATTATGGGGCGAATCCAACTTGTTAACTCAGTCATTTCAGGTATGATGATCTACTCTTTTCATGTTTACAGGTGGCCTATCTCGCTTTTAAAACTTATTGACAAGTTGATTAGGCACTTTATTTGGTCTGGAGATATTAATAACAGTAAAGTAGTCACTATCGCTTGGAATACTATCTGTGCTCCTTTTTCTGAAGGAGGGCTAAATATCAAATCTCTTAGATATGTCAATGAAGCAGCCTGCTTAAAACTCTCTTGGAAGATGCTAGCCTTTGAAAGTCAATGGGCCTTATTCGCCAAAGCTAGATTTGTTAGACCAAATTGCTCCAAGCAGTTTATAAAGTCCTCTATTTGGCACTCTATCAAGCCTTGTTTGCAAACTATTCTGCAGAACACAAGATGGGTCATTGGAAATGGTAGTCGAATCAACTTTTGGTTAAATGCCTGGTTGGACCGTCCTATCATACATATCGTCAACATCCCCAGCAGCATGCATCCGTTTCTTTTTGCTAAAGTTCAAGACTTCCTTTATGACCAAACTTGGTCTATCCCCACGCAGATGGCTAGAAGGTACCCTCATCTTATAAATCAAATCAAAAACATTGTTGTCCCTCAAGCTCTTGAGGAAGACTTCCTGGCTTGGAAACACACAAACTCGGGGTATCCTCAATTTTCAAGAGGCATATTCTTTTCTAAAACCTCCTTTACAACCTTTCAGCTGGTGCAAAAAAATTTGGAACAAGCATATCCCACCGTCGAAGTCCTTCCTCTTCTGGAGACTTAATCATAAAAGGATGCCTACTGATGAGAACCTTTGGGCTCGTGGCTGCACCATAGTCTCAATGTGTTGCTTATGTGAGCAGGCGGTGAAACCTCCTCACATCTCTTCCTCTCCTGCCCTTTTGCTAAAAGAATTTGGCTTTGGCTCAGTAATATAACTGATAGCCATATTGATTTGTCTAGTTTTGAAGCAGTTCTTGATGTTTGTTTCAAAAATTGGAGTACCCAATTGCAGGATACAGTGTTGGCCGCTGTTCTGAATACCTTATCCACTATATGGTACTGCCAAAATAAGCTCAGATTTGACAACAAAAGAATCCCTTTTAATCAGGCCACTAGTTTGATTATCGCTTCTACTGTTCTTACTAGAAACATATCATCTGGTTGCATGCACTCAAATATGAGGGAGTTCCAAATTCCTAAGTCTTTTTCTATTGGTTGCCACGCTAGGAAAGCCACTCCCATTACTCAGGTTACTTGGTATCCTCCTTTGTGTGATTGGATAAAATGTAACACAGATGGGACAGCCCGTGGAAGTCCTAGTCTATCATCTTGTGGAGGTATTTTTAGAGATTTCAGAGGTGCTGTCTTAGGTTGCTTTGCTTCAAACCTGGGAGGCAACTATTCTCTCCGTGCTGAACTTCATGGTGCCATGCTTGCCATAGAAATAGCTCAAAAGAAAAACTGGAAAAATTTGTGGCTGGAATGTGATTCAAATTTGGTGATCTCAGCTTTTGTTAATACAAATTTGGTTCCTTGGGAAATCCACAATAGGTGGAAGAAGTGCATCTCTCTTACACATAATATGAAGTTCACAGTTTCGCATATTTTCAGAGAAGGCAACACTTGTGCAGATAAAATCGCTTCCCTTGGCCTTTTTGTTCATGATTTTTGCTAGTGGGACAGTAGCCCTCCCATCATTTTTTATGATGTTTTTAGGAACAGAAATAGCCTCCCTAGCTATAGATTCAAGTGATTGTAGTTCTGTCTTTTTTCATGGGTTTCGGTTTATGTCCCCCCAGGTCTCTTTGTTATCTTTTATCTTTTTAATCTATATCTGGGTGTGTTGCGTTATCTTTTTAATCTATATCTGGGTGTGTTGCGTTATCTTTTTAATCTATATCTGGGTGTGTTGCGTTGGGTAAGTTCAAGGGTGCCAACATAGTTGGGATGTCTGCTCTTATTGCATGCACATTCCCCCTTTTGAAAAAAAAAAGATTTGAACAACTTGATGAGAGTAGTTAGTCATGAGTGTTACCCTTCAGTTCTTGAGCCAGAGTTGAACTGGGAATGAAAACAGCAAAGGTCAACAGTAAGAATGCAATAAGAATTGCCTTCATGGTGGTTGGGAAATATTTAATGCTTAGTAGGAATATATAATTCAATTTTTCTTTTGCATGAATATAAAGCATGTTATCATCAATTTATAGAGTCTGAAATCAATGAAGTGGGGTGGAGAGAGAAAATGTTTACTAGTCGCATTTCTTTATCTAGATGACTGATTACAGGACTTGCCCACTGACTATAACACTAAACTTTCAATGATGCATACAAATTTTAGGGTATTTCCTGGAAATGCAAGCATTTATTTAGGGAATAAAATTCATTGAGACAAAAATCTATATCTGTTTATTGTTATTGAACTAAATTTCAACAAAATAATTTTGAAATTTCCATCCTATTAATTATGTTTGTTTTCATCTAGTGAACTTTTATATATATGCAAATGAAAATAAATTTGACAATTAGGAATACGGAAAGGAACATATAACCAATCCAAAAAGACAAAGCCGAAGACTTGATAAAAGAGCTGCAAAAACATCCATTTTCATGTTCTAACATTTTCATGTATCTTTTTTCTCAATACTAAATGGACAGAAAATCAATATGTTCTTATCCTAACTTATATATTTGGAATAAACCTAGAGGGTTCGTAAAACATAATTACTAGGAACAAAATTAGCTAGCTAACTTGGCATTTAAAACCCACGATGTTGTTTCTTAAAATTAATTTTAAAAATACAAAAGTAGAATTTTTTTTGTTAAGAAAAAGAATATTATTCGATAAATAATAAGCCATTTATTTGATTTCTTTCTCAACAAAATGTTTTTACTATATTTATCCTTTGTTAACAAAATCGATAAAATATATATTATACAAATTAGAAAATGTTCAAAACAGATGACTTTTTAGTGAAAAGGATTTTTTAGTGTAAGATAAAACTCTTTAGACATGCACGAGAAAGTATAAAGGGATTGTAAATTTACCCTCAACCTCAATAGCTATTCAGGTTATGCATGACCAAAGAGCACCGAAATGGGATTGCAGGTTAATTTATCAAATTGTTAATGTCAAATTAAACCTATAAACGTGTAAATCTATCTATGTTCTCATTGCTCCACTCTCCCTACTTTCCTTCACAATCACTCTCAAGTCTCATTTGAATACTCTTCTCTTATGAAGTGGTGTACTTATGAAGTGGTATATCTTCTTCTACTGTTAATATCAACAGAACAATTTAAATGTAATTCAATATCAGAAACTAATTTCAAATATATATATATATATATTATCTTCAAAATTCAAATATGATCTTAATATATATATAATATATCTCTTTTATGTTTTTAATATCAACTGAATTATTTAAATTAACATTTTATCTTTTTCTCAATCTGTCATTTTTAATATCTTTAGTTCTAACTTGAATTTTAATATTTTTTAAAAGCAATTATCAATAATTAGAAATAATAATATATCACAATATAAATTATTTATCATAAATCTAAAATATAATTTATAAGTACAAATATATTTATTAGTTACATATTTTAATTAAAATATAATTTATTATATTTAAAGATGTTTTATTATAAATTTTAATTATATAAATTAAATATTTATTTTGCTGTGGAATGTACGGGCTAAAATACTAATTCTTAATTAATAGTGATGAGCAGATCTACAATAGTAATTTGGCTACAATAATTGACTCAGTCATTCTATTGCAGGGCAGTACATGATAATTACTTCATTTCACTCTAGGGTTTAAAGTACAATTGTTAGAAAAAACCTATTTGACGAAGTCTAAGACTATCTTATCTTTTTCTAATAATTTTGGTCAGAACTAACACTATCATATCCTAAGAAAAAAAGACATAATATCTTTTTGAGGAAGACAATAATGAATTGGATGATGTGGTAGTCCAGGACCAGACAATAATTCTCTATCGAAAGATATAATGAATTGGAAGAAAAATGAAAGAACGAATGATATAATGAATTGGAAGAAAAAAGAAATAAAGAAAAAAAGCAATCGGGATTGGCGGCTTTAGGGTATTTCCCTGGAACGCAAACTTTATTCAGGGAAATAAAATTCATTGAGACAAATTTATATTTGCTTACTGTATACAAAATTTCAACTCAACAATTTTAAAATTTCTTTCCTATTATATTGTTTTCAACTAGTGAAGTTTTTTATGCATATGAAAAGAAATTTGCCAATAGAAATGAAAATGCAAAGGAACATAAATATTTAACCAATCCAAAAATACAAAGCCAAAAACTTGCACTAAGGCTAGATAAAAAAAATTACACTTTCACCCTTTAGAGATGCAAGTATTACACTACTCTCCTCTCTTATGTTGAAATATACAATTTAGGTCATTTAATTTAACATCGTTAAAATAAATGACACTTTTCACCTTTGAGAAATGCAAATATTATACTACCCTTTCTTTTATCCCTTCATATGTTAAAATATAGAATAAATTACACTTTCCTTCTTTGAGATTATTACACTGCCCTCGTCTCATATAATAAACGAAGTTATCATTAAAATCTAGTTAAAAGACTAATATGTTTTCTCAAGTTGAAGTCAAGTTGTTTGTTCAAATAAGAAGAACACATAAAAGAGTTTTTTATTCTAGGTTTAGTGAATAAAAACTTTATTAATGATTAGAATCACAGTGAGAAATTATCTTTTCGAGAATTAAATTATTTCAATTCTCAGAACAAGTTTCCACCGTCAATGGTGTGGATTTAGAAAATACTTACAAAAGTTAAAGAAAGGCAACAAATATGATCCCAAAATTAATTATTATACAAAAAAGTATTACTCTTTTAGTTTGAATGGAGAGAGAGAAATTTAAAATTTACATTGAAAGAAAAATAAGGAAAATAAAATAAAATAATTTCTAAAAGTCATTTTTTCTCCGTTTTATCTTCGGTTTCTTTTTAATCAAATAAAAAATGCCTCATTATCCACATTGAGTCTTCTCTTCTGCTCTCTCTTCTCCTTAACTAGTTATAATATTTAAGTTTTCATTTTCTAGTCACCGTCTCAACAGCCAAATTATATTTTTTTCTTTCCAGTATATAAAATCATCTTTATCATTTTCAATTAGGATTTTACAACCTTATTCAAACGATGGCACACCACAAATAACATCAAACTTAAATAAAATTGAAATTAAGGCACGTAATTAAGTTCTTATTTATTGGATTTGCCTAAAGGCCAAGCCTTTGTCTCACAACATTACAATATTTTTTTTTTTTTTAAGCGAAAACTGGCATGCACATGTGCTACATGTAGCATACCAGAATATTATTCAGGTATTATTGCAATATTATTGCAACTGCAAACTGGAAAAAACACAGGTCTTATTCAGCCAAACCACACGGAATTCTAAAGCAAAATATAGAGATATGATACCACCAAGTTTTAACACAGGAATAGTGTTAAAAAGATGTGGCACCAACAATTAAAAACTATATATATATATATATATATATATATATATATATATAGCTGCTTGACATTTTTGGGTAATTAAGGAGAGCTTCTCCCCGCGATTGGAGTGAAACTTAATTTAGAGTTACGATGGTGGGCAACTTTTCTGATACGGATCCTTAATTAAGAAGAAAACTAGAATTGCTTTCATACTTAATGCTTAGTAGATATAATTCAATTTTCCTTTTGCATGGATATAAAGCATGTTATCATGTATTTATAGTCTCAAATCAATGAAGTGGGTGGAGAGAAAATGTTTACTAGTCACATATCTTTGTCTAGATGACTCTTTGTAACTTGCTCACTGACTGGTGGACTAAACGTCAAAGAGGTTTTCTTGTTAGGTTCGATACCGCACATTGACTAAACTTTCAATGATGCATACACATTTTAGGGTATTTTCCGGAAATGCAAGCAACTTGCAGAGGAATGTGAACAAGAGTCACTGTGTTGCTTTGATAGAAAAATATATTGTTCTATGTATTTCTAATTTTCTATATTTCTATTCTTTATTGTTATTGTATTTGTCTAATTAATTATCATGTGATGTCTGAGATTTAATTTATTAGATTTTGTTATCATACTGATCACTTTGGTAATGATATTTAATTGTGTGAAACATTTTTTTGGCCTTGCTCTGAAAAGATTATCAAGGTAATATTGAGCAAGTGTCGTGCCATTTAAACGAAAGTGTTGGCAGCCAACGAGAAATACTGAGCAACAAGGTACAAATATTTTAGAAGAGTATGCTGACTAATCTTTGAAAAATGAGAAAATATAATTATGTCCAATTGGTAACTGAATATCCTATTGTTAATAGGAAAATGGGCTCTACTTTCTGCTCACTTGACTGAACTCAATACACATTCTGGTGTTGCTAAGGATTACAATTGTTGAGGTCATTGAGAATGACTGGTTCAAGAAGGGATATAACTTATAAGCCTCTCATATTTGAACAGGCTAATGTTAGTTTTGATGATGTACATTCTATTTTCTGGGAATCTACGGTAAGTCTTTAATTTTGCTGTTAATCTTGATTAGATTTTGTTCATCAAAGCTTTGGATTCTAATGCCTATCTCAATGTTCATTGTGGTTCAGATGATTCACAAAATCTTATTGTAAAGCCGTGAAAAGGGGTCTGTGGCACCTGTGACTCTGAATGGATTTGAGCTTATCACTAAATCTTAATTCTCAGGGCCTTAATCTTAGTAATTCAAGGTGGTCCTCTGCTCTCATTTTTATTTTGCTTATAATGTGGTAATGCTTATAATTTGCTTATCTTTGTTTTTATAAAGGTGAGAAAGTATTTCAATAATTAGTTAAGAAGAAATAATTGTTTTTATTAGAAATTTTCTCATTTGCTGGTGCTGAGATTTCCACTATTTTGTGGGTCCTCTGTGGCTGCCCATATTGCACCCCCATACAGATCTCCATACAAGTGCCTAAATTTCAGTGATTTAACAATAAGCAGCTATTTATTTATTTATTGTGTTTTGGGAACTAAATAACAATTTTTATTTTCTTGTGTATACCATTCAAATGATGAGATTTCACCTCTCATTCACATGAGAAGAGATCTCATCTTATGACTTTGTGCCCAATGGATTTCATATTCTGTTTTAGACTAAAAAAGGTGAAACAGAGGGAGTTTTTAATCATCTCTTATCATCTACAGAGTTCTTTCAGTTCATCATTTCTTTCTTATTTCTTCTTGAAATACTTATTTTAGTGTCCAATCTTTATTTTCCAGATCGCAAATAATTGATCTCTTATGTTGTTACTTCTTTTAGGTTTCATACAAGTGGTTGAGTCACAACTATGTGGTATTATCCGATGAACCAAAGAGGTGGGGCTTTCCTTAAAATATTATGTGAAAAGCTTTACTTGTAGCATTGATGGTTATTAGGGCCTAACTCAAAATTGAAACTACAGAATGGTTATTTGGTTCCACATGTCTCAAGTGTTATTCTCAAGGTTCATGAACCAGAGAAATAAAATGAAGTTCATCTTAGCTAGGCCACAGAAGGTCACATAGACACTTCTCAAGTAAGTGTGATTAATCTCAACCTTAGTGTCCCATTCTCTAAATCTTATCTTATTCAACCACAGTTAACATTGTAATTGTGTATAGCCCCAGAACACCTTCCCTCTGAATACGGCGGTCTAAGGAGGAATAATGACGAAGATTTCTCACCTGCTGATAAGGTTTTAGATTGTAATTTTCAATTAGATTGATATCCCATGCTAGCTTCATCTTATGTAACAGACCATAGCAATTGCCTATTTTGCATCAGATAATGTAACGATGTGTTCTCTATATCCTCATTTTGTGTTTCGGTAATTTTCTTTGAAGAACTTTTCTCACAATTTGTTGTTGCTATTTGCGTACCCAAATCAAAGACTTAACTTTAGTTCTTCCCCTTTTTCTGCAGGTTCAGAAGAAATTTCTATTTCTGCTTGTGATTATGATCTAGATCAATTGGAATTAGTTAGTCTTTACAATGAGGTAAAAATACACTTGTATCGTTGGTCTTCATCAGTGGTGCCTTCATCTAATGGGAGTACTTGTTTTAATTCTTTCTTCATTTCCCTTTATTCTTTTTTAAGCTATTTAACTTAATCATAGGTTAGATTTTCTTTTTCCATTTTTTTTCAATTTATGGACAAAATGATGGTAGTCAAAATGAATTTCTCTATTTCATCTAAGGATTGTCTATTTTTAAAATAATAATAATAAATCTATATTTTATCTAAGTAATGTTGAAATGTTGACTATGTTTTTATCATTGGCTATTGTTATAGATTACTTGATATTTGTGATAGCAACCTGTTGATTGTTCTGTAAATTATTTTATATTATATTTCAGGTATGTGATGTAGACATGATTTTTCCCAATATCATTTATTTTCATGGGCAGGTTGCTATAGACCTTTTTGGTAAGGATTTTGCTTGCTTAGTCTTTATTAATGTTGTTTAATCTCATTGGTGATGCTTATGAGTGTGGAATTTCGTATATGAACTGAACTCAATATGATTGTTTATATTTTTGCTTTCTAGTGTGTAAGTGGTAGTGCTTTATATGGTGTGGCTATTTATGGCTTTAGTTATGACTTCAAATGAAGTGTTCCTCTTATCTTGTCTTTCTTAAAAGGAAAGAAGGGAAGAGTATATTTTGTGTACATAGAAGCTGTCAATGAGGAGCTGCCATTTGGATTAAGTTTCTTTAATTATTGTTTGTAATAATAATGGGTTCTGCTTTGTAGGATAACTTTGAGAAGTTCTACTGTTTGTAGAGAGAGGAAGATGATGAGAGACAAGGCAATTGAAGAAGATTTTGGGGGTTGCTTGCACCAATGCAAGCTACAATCAGAAGAGAAAAAAAAAATTAAACATTTAAATAGTACAAAAAAAAGGAAGCAGGACAGTTGAAACATGAAAGAGAAAAAACATATACAAGAATTTGTGTAATTTCAATTTGTTAATTCATTTTTTCTTTCAACTGATAGCATGTTACCTAACTCAGTTATATGAATTGGATAATTTTTCCTTCCAAATATTGGTTTATTAACGTGTTTGATGTTTGCACGTTAAAATTTAAACTTAAGTACTTTTTTATGCAGGTTAACAATACAGAATGTATATGGGTTTGTTGTGGAAAACAACTTTTAGTGGCAATTTAAATTACCGCAATAAGCATTTCCTTTTCCCGGCAACAAAATGGGTCTTTACCAGCACTCGTTATAATAGCCGGTAAAACATTTACCGACCACGGCTACACCAGCCATAACTTGAATGCCGGTAAATCTTTTAGAGGCTATTTTTATTGCCGCTACAAGATAAAACAATTGCCACCGAAAGTCACTTTTGGTGTAGTGTTACCTGTCTTACCGTAGTTAGGGAACGGTGAACGTGAATGAAAGTTGCTTCAGGAGGTTTGAACGAGAATAGAGAAATAATGGTGAAAATGAATAGTTCTGAGCCAAGTTAATTTTCAGATCGTTTGGCTTTGGTAACATTTTATCTCATAAATGTTACAAAAATATTATTTTATCATGATTTGGTAACATTTTACAAAACGCTACACAATAAATGTTACTAAATCCACTAAATATAGTACTGCATGCATGTAAGCAATAATATTAGCAGACATCGATATATATCTAATAACATCAAATAGGATTGAGCCCACTGACCTGTGATACAGTCTAAGACCACTCATCCTCTATCCGTTGCCATCACTGATGGATAATATCTTACTTACTTAACTGTAGTTAATCAAATCCATTCTATTCCAACGTGAATTGCCTGTTAAAATTTTCTACACCGTTTGGATAAAATTAATACATGTTATGCGTATATACAACAAAAAGAAAATTCATCCAGCCGTCACCGTCAAGCTAATTATTTTTAATAATATTTTTAAAATTAAACATGTTATTAAATCGATAAAGACACTAGTTCAAAATTTAATGATTTAACTTAACTGTGGTAATTAAATCGGTAATAACTGAATAATATTTTTAATTATTTATACAAAAATAAACTATTTTTAATTTTATAGAAACAAAAGTTTAATTTATTAAATTTTAATATATATATATATCAACCAGACTACTTATGGAAAATAGTGTTTTCAATTTTTTTATTTTTATTTTATGATGATATACTACGTTTATAAAAGGCTAGCAGCCCTAACTCTACTAATTCACTCAAACACAATACGTACATTGCCTAAGAACTCTTGATCTGTTCTTCCTTACTTTCAGAGAACATGGCGTCATCATCTTCTTCTCTAACGTTTACAGTGCGGAAGTGTCAACCTGAGCTGGTGGCTCCTGCTATACCCACTCCTCACGAATTTAAACCACTATCCGACTTAGATGATCAAGACTTCCTTCGTTTCCAGCCTTCAATGATACAAATTTATCATAACGAATCATCAATGGCAGAGAAAGATCCAGTTGAAGTCATTCGAGAGGCACTCGCTCAAACACTTGTGTTCTATTACCCATTTGCGGGTAGGCTTAGGGAGGGGCCTGGCCGCAAATTGATGGTGGATTGTACTGGGGAGGGTGTCATCTTCATTGAGGCTGATGCAGATGTAACACTTGATCAATTTGGTGGTGGTGACTCTCTTCAACCTCCATTCCCACACTCCCAAGAATTCCTATATGATGTTCCAGGCTCGCAAGAAATTACTAACACTCCTCTTCTACTCATACAGGTCCTACTAATACGTTACACCTATAGCTGACAATTCACTTATCCACTTCTTTGCTAGCTTTAGATCGGATACAAAATCATACAACAAACCACACGAAACTATATTTGAAAACAATGCCAAATTAAATTACAAAATATTATATATATACATACATACTTGATAAAGAATCAAGTTCTGGTTTTACATAATGTTTTTACCCAAAAATATATAGTCTCTTTTTAATAAGCATTAAATTTGTACATACTTAGGAAAGAAGCAAATATAAACTCAATTTTTTTACTGGTGAAGTGAAATTAATTAAATTCAATTAAGGAGCAAGATTATTCCCATATTATATACATATATAGATGCTATATACATTGAAATATATATATTAAAGCATATTTTTCTTCATGTTGGATATTAAATGATAGGTCACACGACTCAACTGCAATGGTTTCATCTTGGGCGTTCGCTGGAACCACACCATGGCGGACGGAGGTGGTTTGTCACAATTCATGAACGCGTGGGCTGAAATGGCTCGAGGTGCAAAGAGCCCTTCCATTGCACCTGTGTGGCGTAGGGAGCTTCTAATGGCCAGAGATCCACCTGGCATCACATGCAAACATGGCGAATATGAGCAAGTCGAAGAGACCATCAGTACTCCTTCGTATGATAACATGGTTCATCGATCATTCTTCTTTGGACCCACCGAAATAGCTGCCATTCGTCGCTTGGTTCCCCCTCACCTTCAGGAGTGCACCACATTTGATGTCATCACGGCATGCTTCTGGCGCTGTCGCACAAAAGCATTGCAAATAGAGGCGAAGGAAGATGTTCGCATGATGTGCATAGTCAACGCACGTGCTCGGTTCAATCCTCGGCTACCTATTGGTTACTACGGTAATGTTTTTGCATTCCCCGCAGCAATCACCACCGCAGGGGAGCTTTGCGAAAATCCTTTTGGGTATGCCTTGGAATTAATAAATAAAGTAAAAGATGAGGTGACAGAGGAGTATATGCGTTCTGTGGCCGATCTTATGGTGATTAAAAGACGGTGCATGCTCACAACTGTAAGGTCTTGTATTGTGTCAGATTTGACACGTGCTAGGTTTGGAGACGTGGATTTTGGATGGGGCAAGGCAATGTCTAGTGGAATCACTAAAGGCGGGACTGGGCACTTTCCTGGAACAACCCCTCTCGTCCCGCATAAGAATGCAAAAGGAGAAGAGGGTTTAGTATTACCAATTTGGTTGCCCTCAGAAGCTATGAACAGGTTTGTCAAAGAGTTGGATAACATGCTTGGCAACCAAACCCAACCTCCAACACATGGTTCTGGTTTTATTATGTCTACCTTCTAGTTTGTAGCTTATGAAGCTCTTAATAAATTCGAAGGCGCTCAAGAAAATTTTAATTACTTTTTTTTAGTTTCAATTGACATACTTTTTTATGTTAAAAGTATCAAATGCTTTTCTCTTTGTTTTTATTTTTAGTTTCAATTGACATACTTTTATTAACTACTATAGCAAAATCCCATGTTATTTTTTTATTTTAAAAAATTTGTTAAAGAAATACCGAAAACAATAAAATATATTGTTTCTATAATTTCTTTAAAATAGAAATAAATTAACTATAATGTGATTTTTATGTTGTTAATAAGAATGTATTGACTAACTAATACAATCGGAGCAAGTCCTTAGTTACAAAATATTAAATTGTATATATATATCTTGCTGCTAATATTGTTTTGCAAAGATATTTTAAATAGGATTTGTATTCAGCATTCATATAATTTTTGTATATCAGATTTTGAGTTTATTTAGATAAACTTATCTAGAAGTTTCTCTAAGAGAAAAAAATAAGAAGAAAAAATTGGAATGAATTTTTCTATAAGTTAAAATTAACTTATGCATAAGTTAATTCGTAAAAACTCTTTTATATAACTTCTCTAAAATATCATTTTTAACTTATATATAAATTAATTTTAATTTATAAAAAACACTTTTTTTTTCTTCTTCTTAAAAGTATTTTGGATAAGTTTATACAAATATATCCTTCCGTATTCATCATAAAGAAGAAAATGAATGTGAACATGAGAATATTGAATATCCTTGTGAAAAAAGTCGTGGTAGACATTAATTGCTTGCTAACTACCAACTGCAGGTTTAATATAGCATACTCCTATGACTCTGAAATTGTGTTTACAATTTTATTTATTATGGCAATTATCTTTTGATGGATCCTTATCAAATAAGACAAATCTATGGTAGATAGAGATTTAAGAGTTTCGGTACTATTATTTTTTTATTAATAGTTGAATGAATTTCCATTTAATAAAATTCACTCTCTTTTCTTTTGATGTGCGTGTGTAAACTTATTCAACTATTGGTCCAAAACATAGTTGTACTAAAATAGTTACAGAGAGAGTGTTAACAAGAGTGTCAAAGAGAGTATGATAACATTTCTCCTATACTAAAATAGTTACATTTCTCTAGTTACCATTGCAGCACTCTCCAAATTATCCAATTATAAAAGCTAGTACCCTTGCTCCACTGACCCACTCAATTATATTACACCTCACTTAATTAACTCTTTCGTTCCTTGTTTCTTTATCAGCAGTAGTCCCAATTTCTGAAAATGGATTCAAATTAATTAATAAAGATTTATTTGGGATAACTGCGAAAGTGCTGGATACTGCATTATTGAGAAGCTAAACTTTATAGTTAAGCTTTACGTGGTGGTGAGAAGGCTTAACAACTTATAAAGTTTTTAATGACTTTCATATCCCTTATGGGTGGTGTATGATTTGCAGCATACACTTGATGGAATCACCTATAGTGTCAAGTGGGGCCGCTTGTATGAGATCCTGGCAAAATCTCTAGAGCACTCATGAATACCGGACACGCGCATGGCCTAGTAGCGCAACACAGCGATAACGGCAACGATTATGGGGGTGTACTGTGATTGGTAGACCGCTAATACAAGTCAAGTGTTTTTGGTTCATATAGCTTGCTACACCAACTACACTGTGTGTTAAGTCTTATCAGTCTACGTCTGGTTCATATAGCTTGCTACACCAGGTCTGACGCATTACATCCCATGTAATAACCCAGGAATTCTTTTCTTTTTTCTTTTAAAAATTGTTTTATTTTGCCTTTTGTAATATGTGGGGGATTGTTGTATTTTTTGAGTTTTGGAGAGTATTACAAAAGGCAAAGTCCCACATTGCCTAGGATAGCTTTGCCTCGCTAGTTTATATATCCTTTGTGTTTATAGCTTTCAAAGAGGCTAGTAAGAGGTGGAAGCCTCGCGCGCATGAGTTTGGGCCTCATGGGCCTTTCGTAGTGCAAATCCGTCGATTTGCCCCCCCTGCGCGTGCGAGAATGGGCTCTGTACTATTTTTACACTGTGATTTAATAAAATTATTTTCGGTTTAAGTTTATTTGAATTTAAAGCTTATCCGAAAATCATGTTTTTCATGTTACCGTTTTATTGAGTTATGTGGTTACGAAAAATAAGGAATTTTATTTTGTGACCGTTTTATGTGTACGATCAGATCTGTTTATGACCGTTTTAATATGTACGATCGTATCTATTTTTTACCGTTTTATATGTACGATCGTATCAGTTTATGACCGTTTTAAATTTACGATCGTATCTGTTTTTACCGTTTAAAGATATTATCGTATATTTTATTTAACGTTCATTTTATTAACGTTTTAATTTCTTTCGCTTTTAAATACCCATTCGTGCTATACGTTTGAAAAACACACTGATACACCCTCTTCATCTTTTCCTTCTTCCTCTTCTGTTTCTGGGTTAAATTTATTACTTGCCAGTTTTGTGTCTCAATACATTCTGAGAAGTTCCTGTTGTATCCTGGGAGACTTGCGCGGATATCCACGGATAAGTCCTTTAGGACAGTGCTCTTGCACGCCTCAGGTAGTGTGTTTTGTCTAAAAGTGGCTACACATTTCGCTCTCGGGTTTAAAGTACAATTGTTAGAAAAAAAAACCTATTTGACGAAGTCTAAAACTATCGTATCTTTTTTTAATAATTATGGTCAGAACTAACACTATCATATCCTAAGAAAAAAAGACATAATATCTTTTTGAGGAAGACTATCATATCGAAAGATATAATGAATTGGAAGAAAAATGAAAGAACGAATGATATAATGAATTGGAAGAAAAAAGGCAATCGGGATTGGCGGCTTTAGGGTATTTCCCTGGAACGCAAACTTTATTCAGGGAAATAAAATTCATTGAGACAAATTTATATTTGCTTACTGTAGGTATTACTCTTTTTGTTTAAATGGAGAGAGAGAAATTTAAAATTTACATTGAAAGAAAAATAAAGAAAATAAAATAAAATTATTTCTAAAAGTCATATTTTTTTCTCCGTTTTATCTTCGGTTTCTTTTTAATCAAATAAAAAATGCCTCATTATCCACATTGAGTCTTCTCTTCTGCTCTCTCTTTCTCCTTAACCAATTATAATGTTTAAGTTTTCATTTTCTAGTCACCGTCTCAACGGTCAAAATATATTTTTTTCTTTCCAGTATATAAAAACATCTTTATCATTATCAATTTTCCTTTTGCATGGATATAAAGCATGTTATCATGTATTTATAGTCTCAAATCAATGAAGTGGGTGGAGAGAAAATGTTTACTAGTCACATATATTTGTCTAGATGACTCTTTGTAACTTGCTCACTGACTGGTGGACTAAACGTGAAAGAGGTTTTCTTGTTAGGTTCGATACCGCACATTGACTAAACTTTTAATGATGCATACAAATTTTAGGGTATTTTCCGGAAATGCAAGCATTTATTTAGGGAATAAAATTCATTGAGACAAAAATCTATTTTTGTTTACTGTAATTGAAGTAAATTTCAACAAAATAGTTTTCAAATTTCTATCCTATTAATTATGTTGTTTTCGACTAGTGGAATTTTATATGCAAATGAAAAGAAATTTGACAAATAGGAATACGGAAAGGAACACAACCAATCCAAAAAGACAAAGCCGAAGACTTGATAAAAGAGCTGCAAAAATATCCATTTTCATGTATCCTTTTTCTCAATACTAAATGGACAGAAAATCAATATGTTCTTATCATAACTTATATATTTAGAATAAACCAAGAGAGTGCGTAAAAAATAATTACTAGAAACGAAATTAGCTACCTAACTTGGCTTTTAAAATACTTGATGTTATTTATTAAAATTAATGTTACAAATACAAAAGTAGAATTTTTTTTATTAAGAAAAGAATATTTATTAGATAAATGATACTGTAAGTCATTTATGTGATTTCTTTTTCAATAAAATGTTTTTACTATATTTATCCTTTGTTAACAAATTAGATAAAATGTTTATTATAGAAAATGATCAAAACAGACTACTTTCTAATGAAATTAAAAGGATTTTTTTAGTTATAGACTAGAAAGAGCACTACCACCGAGCACATGGATTAACTGGCATAAGGTTATTCTAACTTAACCAAAGGTCTCGAGTTTGAGTCTTGGGTATGTAGTTTCGTTAAATACTCAGAGAGAGAACTTTGTTGCCCATAGTGATCTTACCTAACTCGAACACGATTGTCTCTGGTAGAAGATACTTGTAGTCTAGAGAAAGAAATAAAATAAAATAAAATAACACTAGAAAGAGCACTATAAAGGGTTTGTAACTTTAGCTCAATAGCTATTCTGGTTATGCATGACAAAAGATTTGATACATGATTCATCTACGGACTAATAATTGGTGTAGCTGTCTTCCATGAGAGTTTGTTGTGTAAATTATGAGTCTATGACTAACTACAGGGCTTGTTGTGTAACTTGCGGACAGTGGAGGACTAAACGTCCAAGGTTTCGATACAGCACATTGACTTTAAGATTGATGTTAACAAATTCGATAAAATATTCTTTAGACATGCACTAGGAAGAGCATTATAAATGGTTTTTTAATGTTCAAACCAGATGACTTTCTAGTGAAAATGATTCTTTAATTTAAGAAAAATTTCTTTAGACATGCACTATAGGAGGAGCATTATAAAGGGTTGTATCTTTAAATCAGTATAGCTATTCTGGTCATGCATGACAAAAGAGCACCGGAAAGGGATTTAGGTTAATTTATCAAATTGTAAATGCCAAATTGAATCTCTGAATAATTTTTAGAGTGTTTGGCTTAGCTTTTTTTTTTTTTTTTTTACTTAAAAGCTACTTATAAATTAAAGCTAGAAATAAGGACTTGAAAAAATAAGTAAAAGTTGTTTGTCAATTTTTATTTTATTTTAAGTCAAAAGTTCCTTTTAAACTAAAAGTTATTTAGTAAAAAAATTTAAAAACTTTAATTTTATTTTAAAATAGTTATCTCATCCCATAAAAGGTATATTTATAAAATAAAAAATAGTGTAAAATTAAATTAATTCACATAAAATTATTTTAATAATGATAAAAATAAAAAAATATTAAATACAAGTATTTAAAAAAATAATTTTTAAAATATAAAAAATTATGTTAATTAATATAAAGGATTTAATGGCGGTGCTTTAGTGGATAATAATAATAATGGTTTTAAATTTTGTGCATCTATAGATAGCATAAATGAATATCAGTGCATCTCATTCACCCAAAAAAAAAAAATGAATATCAGTGCATCTAGTGAGTGATGATCCCTCTTTTCTGACTTTTCATCTTGTTATTAAATTAAAAAGTTAAAAAATAAATAAATAAATAACACTTGCACTCGAAACCGGTACTCCTTTAGTGGATAAGTCATCGAAAAGCCACACATTGGCCTAGCTTATTTTTGGCTTAAAAGTTACTTTTAAGTTAAAGCTAAAAATAAGAGCTTAAAAAAATAAGTAAAGGCTGTTTATCAATTTTCATTTTTTTTAGATTAAAAGCTCCTTTAAAATTAAAAATTGTTTGTTTAAAAATTTAAAACTTTGAGTTTTAATCTAAGTTACTATCTCATAAAATGAAAAACTATATTTATAAAATAAAAATAATATTATGGAAAATTAATTTTATTTGTATAAAACTATTTTAATAGTAATAAAAATATTAAAATACAGATATTTAAAACTATTAAATTTTAAAAATGAGAAAATTTATTTTTATTGTATGCGTTAAAAATTACTTTAATTAATAAAATTATATGGCCTTAGAATGTAACTATTATCGTTATTAATTAATATATAAAGGGGATTATATGGATCATGATTCATGGAAAACATAAGCATCGCAAATTTTGTTCCTCGTATGCTTCACACAAAGAAAAATAATGAATAATGAATCTATAAATAATACAATGGAGGATGTGATTTTACTATTCATTGAAAACATTGAAAAGAAAATTACTATATTAATATTTGTTGAGAGAATATTTAGTTGTGTGGAGGGTAGGTGAGAGTACAATTTATACATATGTCTAAAATATTTTTATGATAATATTTTAAATAAATTTATGTTTTCACAATTTTTGTGATATAATTTAGATGTTATAATTTAGTATACTTTGTTTTTTAATTTAATTTTATTTAAATCTTAAATACTATTATAGATATTTAAATTTTAGAATTTTATAATTTAGTATACATTGTTTTTTAGTTTAATTTTATTCAAATCATAGATACTAGAATAATAATAATAATAATAATAATAATAATAATAATAATAATAATAATAATAATAATCTAAGTTTTTTCTTACCGTTAATTAGTTTTAAAAATATATATTTAATATTTATCATTTCATTTTATTCAAATCTTAAATAAGTTACACATATATAAATATTATAATAAAACATTAAATATTATATATTTTTTATTTTCTTGAATATTATATTATATTTATTAATTAGTTACATTAAAATATATTTCATGAGAAATAATAATTAAAAGTAAAGATTTTGTAAATATGTGGATAAATTTTAAAGAATTCATAATATTTTATATTGTGATTTTTTATTCTTATAAATTTAAACAATAAAGTACTAAATATTGATTACATATAATAAATATAAAATAGTTGTAAAGTATGCAATAATAATAATAATAATAATAATAATAATAATAATATTATTATTATTATTATTATTATTATTATTATTATTATGAACGTTGCCTTTTTAAATTTGATAAAAAATAAGTAACAAATGAAAAGTAACATGTAATAATATTAAAAAAATAGTTACACAAATCAACAATAATTCTTATAATCTATCTATATCTATATCAATATCAATCAATCATCAATATCTATATGTAAACTTCACTTGAACTTTAACCTCTCACTCTTCGTAACTTTTTTCTTTTTGCTTCATTTGACTAATCAATTCTTAAGTATTAGTATATACGACAACCTCTTCATAAAATTTTTGAGTATATTAGTGTCTATATATAAATGCAAATAATCAGAAGTCAAGATAATTAAGTTAAAAATAATAATAAAAAAGATATCAAAACTTATGTTGAAGTTATCTTAATATTATTTTAGTTGTTTTGTTAATTGTCCCTATTATTTTTCATATAAGATTTATTTTATTTTGATATTGACTTCTATTTAGTAAAAATCACAAACTTTTCTTTTTGCATACTTCCTTGGCATACATACAGAGAGATTGAATGCTTTACTTCATTGACGAAAGTTCATCATCCAATGAATTTGACAAAGCATGGGAAGTGAGGATTCCAAACATCACATAACAACTAATCTATGTGTTTTTTTTATTATCATTATTTCTTCTGCTCTCTCCATATATTATAAATAAATAATGTATACATTTTTATCCTTTCTCATTTTTAGTAACAAAAAAAAAAAAATCAATAATTAATTTGATTTTACTTAATATCTTCAACTTATAATATTTTTTTAACATGACATGAAAAAACCTTGTTATAGATAATATATAGAGTAGTAGTACAATAGTAGTAGGTTCACTTAAGTGTGTTTCATAATTATTTTTTCCGTATATATATATATATATATATATATATATATATATATATATATATATATATATATATATATATATATATATATAACACTTTGAAAAATAACAATTGAATTGATGCAAAAGTCTCACAGATATTTTATGGGCAAAATTATGTTAAATAGTACATAATTTATAACACTAATTAAATTTAATATATAAATAATAATAATAATAATAATAATAATAATAATAATAATAATAAATATTACTACCTCCGGTCTTATATATAAGAAACAAATACATAATTCATTAAAACCAATAAAAGTGGTTAGATTAGTTAATTTGTCATCAATTTTAATTTTATTCCAAGATTACCCATGAATTAAATGATTTAAAAGGTGGTTATTTTTCAAAAGATAGTTTTTTCAACCAATGAGTGTATCGTGTTTTGTTGATAGTTCAATAAATGCACCAACTTTCATGGAAAAATGAGTCTATATCATTATTAGACCTCAATAAATTAGGGATAAAAAGGAAATTTAGCAATAAATACACATAAAAGTAGTCTTATGTTTCTTATAATTAGGACCAAGAAAATGTTGTTTTTTGTTTCTTATATATAAGATTGGAGGAAGTATTCTTTATATTTATGAGACATAATGGATGTTTATTTATTTTTAAGATCTAAATTTATAAGAATAAAAAATCATAGTGTCTCATAATTGATCGTTATGAAAAATATTTATTATTATTATTATTAAAAATTATTATTGTAATAGTTGTAAAATATTCAATAATAGTATAGTTATTATTATTAATAACATTATCTTTCCGAAATCACTGAAAGTGAGAAAATAATTAATAACATATAAAAAGTAAAATTGTAATAATATTAAAAAAAGTGGATCACATATAAATAATAATTCTTATATAGATAAATAATCCTAATAATAATTAAATTAAAACATAAAGACTCAATTATATAATAATTCTTATAAATAAATAACTTTTTTTTACTAACTTATAAATAAATAACTCTGAAAAGTACTACTATTATACTACTACTATTACTATAATCATCTTCCTCAATCTTAATATAATTATATTTAATATGCTATTAAATATTTTAAAAAATGATAATTTTATTTATATACATATATTTTAAAAATATTAAATACAAATATAAAAAATAAATAATTTAAATAAACTCATGCAATACATGGATTTAAAATTTAAATTTTAAATAAATTTCAATAACCTTAATATTTTTAAAGATAAGATCTGTTAAATTAAAAATATAATAATTAATTATCTTCTTCAATTTCAATATAATTATATTTAATATCCTACTAAATATTTTAAAAACAATTTTTTTAATGCATATATTTTTTATATATAAATATTAAATACAAATATAAAAAATATATAGTTTAATCAAACCCGTGCTATGCACGGGTTGAAAATCTAGTTAATAACAATGGAGGGACGAGAAGGAACAAGGAACAGATGTTGGGATAGCTTGGAAGCATTTAAAGTTTTAAGGAACTGAACTTTATAAAGGTGAAAAAAAAAAGAAATATACTCTAACAGGAATCGAAGAGAGGCGTTGAAAAATTAAGCTCCGCTTAAGCTTTGCATAAGCTCCTCTCGTTAGCTTTTTTTAAAAGCCACTTATTTCAATAATTTCTTAAAAAAAAAAAAAAACTACTTATTTTTTTAAGTTATTTTGTATATAGAGTGTTTGGCCCAGCTTTTCATTTTAAGGAGAAGAAAAGCTAAAAATAAACTGGGCCAAACACTACCAAATTACCCAAGGGAGCTTATTTTAAGCTTTTTTTTTTAATTTTTATCTTTTCTTAGTAAAAATAAGCTCTTTATATTTTTAAAAAAAGTGTTTGACCTAAATTCTCCTTAAAAGAAGAAAAACTAAAAGAAAAAAACTGAGCCAAACACTATCATAAAATCATGTTGGACAGGACTACACTGGAATTGGCTACAATAATTAACTCGGTCATTCTATTGCAGGGCAATACATGATAATGAGTTTATTTTCATTCTATTGTAGACAAGTACTTTAGCAAAAGTCTATTTGACGAAGTCTAAAACTATCATATCTTTTTTTTTATTTATTTTGGCGAGAACCAAGATTATCATATCCATAAAAACAAAACATCATATCAAGACTATCATATCTAACAATATAATTAATTGGAAGAAAAATGAAATAAAGATACCAACCTTTACCTCACCAACAAATATCAACCACAAAAATCTTATCTTTAAGATAATATCAAACTTTTTAATTAAATAAAATTATTTATGTTAAAAAATTAAAATCAACCACACTAATTTTTAAGACTTATCCCTTAAGTTTAATGGAGTTAAAATAAAACACACACCTCTTTTCTCTCTTTCTCTCTTGCATGAGACACTTTTGCATAGACACTCTCATCTTGTTTATTTTCACCACTTAAATCAGTTAGAAAAAGTAAGGGCTCGTTTAGGATGGTTGTAATTTTTTGCTTTTGATTTTTAAATGCAACTTTAAAAAAAAATGTGTTTGACATAAATAGAACTGAAATGGTTTTTAACTTAATGTCAAAACATTTTGACATTTATTTTTTAAACTAAGAAAAAAATAATTGTAAATTTGGATTTTTGTTTTGAAATAACAAATTCTCCCTACATTTAACAATGATCCTTCCTATTGTCATTACCACCATTGGCACTACAACCATCATCATTGGCACTACCATCACCGCCACCACTGTCGCCGTTGCCAACCACCTCTACCGACACCACCACCACTAATATCACCATTATTGTTGTCAACATCGACATTACCACCACACAAATATATCCTTAAACTAATTTTAATATCACCAAAAAAAAAAGATGAGAAACTTTCAAAACGTGGATTAGAACCTTTATGTTTTTTCAAGTTGAAAACGTAAAGTTGTTTATTTGAATAAAAAGAATTTATAAAAGAGTTTTGGATTCTAAATTCCGTGAATAAAATTTTTATTTATGATTAGAATCATAGTGAGAAATTATCTTTTCAAGAATTAAATTCTTTCAATTCTCAGAACAAATTTCCACAGTCAACGGTGTGCATTTAGAAAATACTTACAAAAGTTAAAGAAAGGCAAGAAATATGATCCCAAAATTAATTCACTTTAAGAAAAAACGGCTTTAACGGAGGTTAATTTTTGGCCTTGCCTGGGGTTTAAACCCCCGTTAAATGCATTTCCTGCGGTTCATGTTTCCGTTGGCAAAGCGTCCGTGGCTAGCATGATACCGACGGTTTTAACCAACCCTCGGAAACGCAGGAGTTACCCGCGGTTAAGAAACCCCCGGAAAATGCATGTTACTTACCAGGGGTTATTATCCCCCATTAATGCCATAGTCACGACATTCGTTCATTTGACCCTGTCTCTTATCAGGGGTTCATAAACCCCTGTTAATACCATTTTTTTTTTAAAAATTAAAATTTATTTATCAACAAATGATCAAAATTATTATTACAAGCTGTAATAAAAAAAATATAGTCTTGAATTGATTGTCAAATTAATCATATAAAAGTAATAGGTTTACATTTATAAAAGAACCTTCAAATTTGCAATTGCCTGCATGAATGATAAATACAAATATCATTTTTTTGCCAACTTTTCTTTTGACATTCTAGTATTCTAGATTGTTAATACATTCCTTTAATAGGGCATGTTTAGATTCTCCTAACCAAAGCAGCAATGCTCTTCAACTGGAAGCTTTTATCCGAAGCGGATGCACCTGGAAAAAAGTTCAGACGGATGGCTTTTTTTTCCGAATGGAAGCTCTTATAAATTAACATGCCTGTCATAAGAAAAATTATTATATGAATAATTGCATGATACTTCTCAACCATAAATTCACGATACTTTTATAATATTATCCTATTAATAAATAAAACAATAACTTTTAAATTTAAAACAAATAGCCATATCAAATTAGTGATTAGTTATTGATGTACAGTTGACAATGATGAAAAAATTATATCAAATGATAAAGCATTCTCTTTCCACGTTAAAATATTAAATCTAATATAAATAAGTTAAAAAATAACTTTTATATTTTAGTGAAATCTTAATTATCTAAGAAAGAAAGTTTTAAATATATTACTCCTCAATTGCAAGCAAGGCCCGTTGCCACATCAAAATATTAATTCTAATATAAAAAAATTAAAAAAATAACTTTTTATATTTTAGTGAAATCTTAATTATATCTAAGAATGAAAGTTTTAAATATATTAATTCCTCAATTGCAAGCAAAGCTTATATAAACTTATAAAGCTACACATGCAAATGTAAGTAAGAAAAGGCATTATGTCAGACTAACAGATAAGCAAAAATAAAAGAAAAATCACTCACCTAATAATTTAGTAAGAGGTACATTATTCTGGGTGACAAATATACTAATTCCCAAAGCAGCTTTCATGCTTCTATACGAGAGAAGCAAGGCGAACCTCTACCAAAATTACACATCACGTGTTGAAAAAGCAATAGAGTTCCACTAAAAACATATTAGTGGCTTTATATTTCTAATAAATTCTTTTTGATAATTTGACTAAGCAATTTTGACAGTGGTAATAGAGATGGTAATAGTAAAACTACCTTATTGTCATTGGATATAAACTATACTTTGAAAAATCAACATCATTCTGGGCAAACTCCTTTGCTCCATCATGCAGTAACTGTTTATACACATCAAGTACCTATTAAGGATTACATTTCACTCAGTTTGCTGCAATAAAACTCAATTCACAAAAATCTTTTTGAAACTATAAACAGTGGACACTGCAAACTCTGTATTTTAAAGAGAAAAATGATTAACACACCCTTTCATGTATTGTCTGATGAATGAATGCTGGTAAGTGGTTTTTTTAGTTCTGCCTCATCAAAGCCAGTTTGAAACAATTTTTATCTAAATACTATAGACAAATAAATAAATATAATCAATCTAGCAAGTATACTATATAAAATGCTAAAATATGGACAATTTATTGTCTTACCTGCTTAAATATTGTGGATTTCCCTGACTCAAGCTTAAAAGCAACCTAAAAAATGACACATTTAAATAAGTCCAAAAGTAAAATAACAGAAGCAACTAAGCACGAAATTAAGCAATCCAAACTCTGCTGTTTCCAGTTGATTCATGAACAAGCCAAAATCAACATCCATGGCCAAAAAATATAACACTGAAAATGCAAATGCATTCACCTACCCCGGATTCACCAAACCCTTGTAACCTGTCAAAAATCTGCCCTGTAGACGCTGAGTAAACCTGCAAAATCCAATCCAAAAATGAGGACAAATCAAAATAGAGGTATGGAATCACGCCCACTCTTCCTAGTTCGAGCACACCTTGATCGGAAACCTCTGTCACCGAACCACCAAACCACAAAATCAAAAACGAAAAAAATAAAAGAAAACAGAAACAGTGGAAGATGATGGAGTTTAAAGAAAAAGATAACCTTGGAGCCATATTTCACCTTTTCCATCAGCAGACACAAATCTTGATCTTCTCTACCACCGCCTTCTCTTTGATTCAACCTCAGCGAGACGGAATCGTGGAGCGCTATACGCCGCTATGTCAGCGCCTTCGCGATTTCAGGATTTTGAAGACAACCAATGGCCACTAAATCAAGAAATAGAGGAGCCCAAGACCCAGACCCTAACGACAACAATACCAACGTAGCAGTGACTCTTCCCCGCCAACATCGCAATCTCTCGAAAACATGAGGTTAGTGGCTTCTGCGTTCGATGAAGACGCCATGAGAGGGATTTTGATGAAAGAAGGGTCTAAATAGTGTGATTGTGGATGATGGGGAAGAGAAGCCAACTCAGAGGAAGAGCCCTTTGGGGAGAAAAGGCTTGGCAACAAATTAAACTAGGGTTATTGCAAGTGAGAAGTGGAAAGGTCTGAGAACAAAAGAGGGAAGTGAAAAAAATAGAGTAAATTACATCAACACCCCCTGAGGTTTCGTGTAATTACACATGCACCCCCTGCTTTTTTAACCATTACTTTGACACTCCTGTAGGGGGTGTTAGTGTAAGGTTTGAGGGGGTGCCACTGTAATGTTTACAAACATATCAGGGGGTGTTAGTGTAATGTTTTCAAACTTAAAGGGGTGTTAGTGTAGGAAAATAAAAAAGAGTGAGGTTATGTGTAATTACATGAAACCTCAGGGGGTGCTGCTGTAATTTACTCAAAAAAATAACGGGGGAGGGGAATTTTAAAAAAAATAACATAATATTAAGCAAATAAAAGTTAGCGTTAACTGGGGATGATGACAAACCGCTGGAAATTCCCTGCGGTTTCGATAATAACCACATGTAATTAACCACGTTTACATAAACCTCCGTAAATTTTATGTGTTATCAATGGTCTAGTTAACCCCCGTTAATAAACTGTTGTTAAAATCATGTTTTTTTGTAGTGATTATTGTACAAAAAAGCATTAATCTTTTTGTTTGAATGGAGAGAAATGGAGAGAGGGAGATAAATTTAAAATTTACATTGAAAGAAAAATAAAGCAAATAAAATAAAATTGTTTCTAAAAGTCATATGTTTTCTCCTTTTTATCTTCGTTTTCTTTTTAATCAAATAAAAAATGCCTCGTTATCCACATTGAGTCTTCTCCTCTGCTCTCTCTTTCTCCTTAACCAATTATAATATTTAAGTTTTCATTTTCTCTCCCCACGTTGAAACTTTACTTTAATTAGAGTCCACATACATATTATATATCATTGTGGTGTTGGTGGCAATTACGATGACGGGCAATCTCTCGTATACGGATCATTACATTTTGGTGGTGGTGACGGTTTCGGTATCAAGCAACTTTTGTACGAGTTACCGGGGTGACATTTAACAGCAGGCTTATTAGGGTCCTTGGTAGGAGTCGTCACCAGGCCTGCAGCATATATCATTAATAATAATGTTCATATTTCACATAAAAAAATTTGTCTGTGTTTGCTAGTCACAAATATATATATACTAAAGCAGGCAAATTTGATACATGATACATCTATGGACTAATATATAATTGGTGTAGCTGCCTTCCATGGGAGCTTGGTAGGTTTCAAGTTGTGATTAATTCATTTTAATTTCCAATTACACAAACAAACGTGATATACATGCTGCAATGTGTAACAAGCCTTATATATAATATATTGATGGAAAATAAGTTTATTATGAACATGCGTATGAGATTTGAAGAAGTTGAGAGTAGTCAGTGAGTGTTACCATTCAGTTGTCGAGCTTGAGTTGAACTGGGAAGGAAAAACACAGAGGCCAAGAGTAAGAAGAAAACAAGAATTGCCTTCATGGTTAATGCTTAGTAGATATAATTCAATTTTCCTTTTGCATGGATATAATGCATGTTACCATGTATTTATAGTCTAATCAATGAAGTGGGGTGGAGAGAGAAAAATGTTTACTAGTCACATTCTATCTTTGTCTAGATGACTAATTACAGGACTCTTTGCAACTTGCTCACTGACTGGTGGACTAAACGTCAAAGAGGTTTTCTTGTCAGGTTCGATACTGCACATTGACTAGTCTTTCGACGATGCATACAAATTTTAGGGTATTTCCTGGAAATGCAAGCATTTATTTAGGGAATAAAATTCATTCAGGAAAAAAATTATTTTTGTTTACTGTTACTGAACTAAATTTCAGCAAAATGATTTTGAAATTTCCATCCTATTAATTATGTTGTTTTCAACTAGTGAAATTTTATATGCATATGAAAAGAAAGTTGACAGATAGGAATTTGGAAAGGAACATATAACCAAAAGACAAAGCCGAAGACTTGCAAAAAGACTTGATAAAGAGCTGCAAAAATATTCATTTCATGTTCTAACATTTTCAGGTATCCTTTTTCTCAATACTAGATGGACAGAAAATCAATATGTTTTTATCCTAACTTATATATTTGTAATAAATCAAGAGAGTGGGTAAAAAATAATTTCTAACTTATTTATTCACTCGGGTTTTAAAGTACATGTATACAAGTACTCTAGAAAAAATCTATTCGACAAAGTCTAAAACTATCGTCCCTTTCTTTCTTTTTTTTTTTTTTTTTTCAGAGCTAACACTATCATATCCTAAAAATACAAAAAATAAATAAATAAATAAATAAAACAGACATCATATCTTTTTGAGGTAGACTATCATATCGAATGAATAATGATATAATGAATTGGAAGAAAAATGGCAGTCAGGATTGGCGGCTTTAGGGTATTTCCTTGGAACGGAAACATTTATTCAGGGAAATAAAATTCATTGCGACAAATTTGTATTTGCTTACTGTTATTGAACTAAATTCTAACTCAACAATTTTAAAATTTCCTTCATATTATATATATTTTTTCAACTAGAGAAATTTTATATGCATATGAAAAGAAATTTGCCAATAGAAATGAAAATGCGAAGGAACATAAATACTTAACCAATCCAAAAAGACAAAGCCGAAAAATTGCACTAAGACTAGATAAAAAAAAATTACACTTCCGTCATTTGAGAAATACGAGTATTACACCGCTCTCCTCTCTCTTAATTATATTGAAATATACAATTTAATCAATTTAACTTAACATCGTTAAAGTAAATTACACTCTTCACTTCCAAGAGATGTGAATATTACATTATCCTCCCTTTTATATATCCCTTCATATGTTAAAATGTATAATAAATTACACTTTCATCCCTTGAGATTATTACATTGTCTCTCTTCTTATGTTAAAATATATAAATTATTTTATTTAAATTTATATAGCTAAAGAACATTCATTATAAGATTTTAAAATATATTTTATTAAAATATATGCTAAAATATTTTCAATTTACTAAGTTATCATTCACGCACTCGATAAATTTTTTTAAAATATATAATTGAATTTAAAATAATTACAAATAGAAATTATGAGATAAATTATAAATACTTTTTGTATATAATAGCTTATTATAAGTTTATAATAAACAAAATTATCATTCAAATCCAGTTAAAAGTCTAAATTATATGTTTTTCTCAAGTTGAGAACGTCAAGTTGCTTGTTCGCTAAAAAACAACTCACAAAAGAGTTTTTTTATTCTAAGTCCAGTGAATAAAAATTTTATTTTTTAGTTAAAATTATTGTGTGAAATTATTTTTAGAGAGTTAATTTATTTCACTTCTCAGAACAATTTTCTACCATCAATGGTATGCATTTAGAAAATACTTACAAAAGTAATAGAAAGGGAATAAATATGATCCCAAAATTAATTATTGTACAAGAAACATTACTCTTTCTATATTGTTTGTTCGAATGGAGAGAAAGAAGAGAGAGAGAGAAATAAAATTTACATTGAAAGAAAACTAAATAAAATTGTTTCTAAAAGTCATTTTTTCCCTCCTTTTTTTCTTCATTTTTGTATCTGTCCAAGGGTGCGATGGTAATTTTCTCCTACTGTGTTGAGCTTTATATGTCTGTCTTTGTCATCTTCCGCCGAGCGGGGTGGGTTGCTACAAAGATACTCTAATGCTCAAGTCAGATATCACTCCAATATAGTAAATGAAAGTAATAAATGAGAATGAACAATTGGTTTACCTTGAAAATCCCACCCTTTTATATACACATACTAATGGGCTCTTAGGGTCCATGGGTCTTACCTTACTGCTAATGTGATGCTAATATCTTTTTTACCTAGTAATTATTTCTCTAATCCAAGGACTACACCTCTAATGTTGGTATTGCCATCCATAGCATGCCAAACAGTACTAGGGTGACCAAATACTATTCAACTATGCAGTTACAGTAGGGGTTGTAGGTCCTTATAGGGTACAATTTTCTTTTTAATCAAATAAAAAATGCCTCATTATATATCTGCATTGAGTCTTCTCTTCTCCTCTCTTTCTCCTTAACCAATTATAATATTTAAGTTTTCATTTTCTAGTCAAGTCTCGACTACCAAAATATAATTTTCTTTCTGGCTTAAATATGTTGAAGGTCCATGATAAATTAGCAAATTATATTTTGGGTTCCTAATAAATTTTTTTGTTGTCTTGAGTCCTCAATATATTAAAACGTTTTGAAATATAGGGAACACACTAGAAGGAGGGTTGAATAGTGTGTTAGATAAAACTTAAAATCTTTTTCGCAAAGATGGAGATTTCTTAATTCAGATTTTACAAGGGACTTGCAAAATACATAATCACAGAAACCGTCCAATAGTTCAAAAAGACAGTTTGATAAAATCGTGTTTTCAGAGTATCGTCAAAGTGATGTATAAAGCTTTTCACAAACTGATTTTTAAACAAAGACTTGTATGTTCAATGCTTAAGAGATAACACAAGAGATAATAAGTATGCAAAAAGCAATAGAGTGAAAACACTTGGTTTATACTGGTTCACTCAAACTGAGCTACGTCCAGTTCTCTTTCAAAAATAACTTTTTGAAGGGTTCCACTAATCAAAACTTTGATTACAAACAAGTATTCTCTACCCTGCCACTTCTGGCTACAAGTATTCTCAATGCCACTTCTGGCACCCTTTAATCTCCCCCTTATATTAAAATAACACCCAAGTATTTTTTGTCACTAAGCCACTCCCGGCTTTCCAAACTAAGGTTTGATTACACAATATCAAAACAACTCTCACAGAGAGGATATTACAATGTAAAACTAATACACAAAGTAACTTAGCAAAGCTAAGGAATAAGTTATTTTTGTGCAAATGTTGATCGTCCAAGTATTTTGACAAAGTTTCAGCTCTTTGAAAATTTTTTTTCAAGCTTCGTTTTATCTTCAAGAGCTTCGTCCTCTATATATAGGCCTCTGAGCAAAAGTATCTGTTGTGGGATTTGAGCCTTGGTGAAGATTTGTTCTCTCACAATCATTTGACCGTTACCACGTGGCAGCTTGGGATGGAGAGAGAAAGGGGACAAAAGGATGAGTAACACTTCCACTACTTCTACAAAAAGTTCCTTTTTGTAGAGGGAACCTTTTTTGTCTCCTTGATATGATCCTAGTTAGGAGTCACATTGTTTTTATGGATCATCCCTGAGTTGGTTATCGTGTTTAGAGGAATTAAAGACAAAAATAGAAGGAAATGGAAATTAGCGCAAAGATAAAGACTAGCAAATGACACAAAGTTTAGAAAACAAGAAAGTAATGAAATAAACACAAAAGATGGAAAGAAAGAAGATGGCAGAAGTAAATAACAAAAGGAAAAGATGGAATAGATAAGAAATGGAAAAGAAGGCGCCACACTCAAGAGAGTGATTAGCCAAGCGAGGAACTGTCACAAAGGCATGGAAGCCTTTGATAAGATTCAAAGGAGGTTCTAATCCAAGAACCAAAAAGAGCAGCTAATGCTCTACTCATACTCACAATGGAGTAAACCTCAAATATTATTCAACTCTGAAAAAGATAGGAATTACATCCTTATTTATAGAATTCCTAAGTAGCTCTCCTCTTCTAGTAAGGTTGGTGGCTAACCCTAATTTTTAAGAAACATAAACAAAAGGCCCAAGCAAACTTATGGCCCAATTGACAATTTAAATTAAACTGAAAAGAAACCTAATCTAAAATTAAAACATGGGCTCCTAATTACCATTAAATCAGCCCATTTATTACAATTAAAATTGGTCCAAGAAAAACACTTAAATAAAACAAAAATTAGGTTGCAAGCCCATGTTGATGCATAATTAGATTGGCCTTTTTCCACTTGAATCAAGTGCACCATCTTGGACTCTCATCTCCAGTTTTAGGCTTCACCATGTATAGTGTTGATCTCCTCTAAATTCTCCTTCAGTCTTTTTACTCTTCCTCTCATTGGTATTTCTAGCCCAACTACGGGGTCATCCCTTTGAGCTCTTCCTTTCTCAAGTTCTTTAACCCTAATTGAGAGCTTCTTCCTCTTAGGTCTTTCTTCTATTCATAGGCCTTCCTGTGGTACACCTTTTTGAAAGTTCAAATGAAACATCAATATGAAAGAAGAAGGAATAATAGAATGTGACAATTCAAATGAAATCATCCTCGAAAAGCATAAGTGTACTTCCTAACATAGTGGACACATTATATAATTCAAATGATAGAAATAATTTGTGCAAGTTATATAAGTGGTTGGACGCTTTTAGAAGGACACAATGCTCACACACTGGTTTTCGTAAAGCATTGGACACTTATAATTTATAACAGTGCATTGGACACTGGTTTTGTACTAATAAAAATAAGTTCAAATTTACCCTTGGACGCTGTTTTCACATAACTATATATTGTTTGAGCTTAAGAGATACAATACCATACTAGCATTAGAAGGTGAAGGATCGGTAATACTTAAACATCAAACATTAGATACTTCAAAATTTAAGCTCATTTATTATCATCTAAACCAAAGTTTGAGGGGTTGGACTTCGTCCAAAATCTTAGACTCTAACAATCTCCCATTTTTTTATGATGACAAACAAAGTTAAATTTTGATCAGAGTAATCACACAATCATACAAAGATATCAGAGTAATATATGTATATGATGATTATGCAAAGCCAGAAAATGTTGACAGGGTATAAAGAGATAAGAAATGAAGTACTCCCCCTTGAAATACAGAGAAACACACTACAATGGGGGTTGAATAGTGTGTTTATATTTTCTTTGAAATCCTTTAACAAATATGAAGATAGTATATCTTAAGTTTTATAGGAACTTAGTGAAACAGAAGATTATGCTATCGTCCAGTGGTTCAAATGCAACAGTCCAATGAAATTGCTTTTTTCTCATTTTTCGTCAGAACACACGTAAAATATTTTCGTAGATAAAATGTGTAAAGAAACACTTTCATGGTATGTTGAAGAGATAACTTAAGAGATATGCAAGTAAGCTAGAAAGTAAGAGAATAGAACACTTAGTTTTATACTGGTTCGCTCAAATTGAGCTATGTCCAGTTCTCCTTCGAAAACCTTTGAAGGGTTCTACTAATCAGAATCTGATTACTCACAAGTATTCTAACCTTGCCACTTCTGGCTACAAGTATTCTCTAGGCCACTCCTGACACACCTTTAATCTCCCCCTGAGATTAAAACAAACCCAAGTATTTTTTAACACTAAGCCACTCCTGGCTTTCCAAACAGAAATTGTTTGTGTATAGAAAGAAAGAATAACTCTCACAGAGAGGATATTACAATAAACACGAATACACAGAATCGCTAAGCAAAGCTGAGTAGAAAGTTCTTTTTTGCTTAAGTGTGGATCGTCCAGTCGTTTTGACAAAGTTTCAGCCTCTTGAATTTTCGTCACTTCTTAATGCATAAGCTGGTTCCTCTATTTATAGGCAGCTTGGTGTAAAGTATCCATTGTGAGATCTGTTCCTTTGCCAAAAGCGGTTCTGTCCAAAACATGTGACCGTTGTCACGTTTTGACTTGGGGTGGAGAGCTAGAGGAGACAACCGTACATGTAGCGCCTCCGCTACTTGTACTTTTTCTGCAGAGAGAAGCTTCTCTGTTCCTGTTCAATACTTTTCAAAAATTCAAATAGAATGTCATGTTAGAATGAGAGAGAATAATCGTTGCATTCCAGAGAATCATCATCGAAAATGTATTGTCACATTATATTAATTTTAAGATACAAAACAGAGTGTAGGTTATATAGTCATTGGACGCTTGCTTTGCAGAAGCATTGGACGCTGACTGTTGTTCTTTACAAAACATATTTAGACGCCTTTCTTATTGAAACATAAAGTCGAGGTTTGAGAGATACAATACCATTGCGGCATTGGACGACGTAGATCCTATAACACTCAAACAAGACCATCAGATACTTCAAAATTTATCCTTTAATTGTTATCATCAAAACCAAAATTCGAGGGGTTGGACATCGTCCAAGGTCTTAGAACTTAACAATCTCCCCCTTTTTGATGATGACAAATAATGTTAAATTTTGATGTTAACAGGCACATAATCATATATGACTATAATAAATCATGTAAGAGATGATTATGTTATGCCAATGTATGGTGATAGAGTTAGTGTATATGAAATGAAGTACTCCCCCTGAGTTCAACATTTCTTATGCATCTGATAACAGTGTATTAATAAACAGCAAGAATATATCAGATATAACAGATATTAGAGTGTAAAATATATCAAGGATATGGATGCAGAATATATATTGAATAAACACTTCATGTATTAAAGATGTTTTGATAAAAATAGCCAGTATATTCACAGAGTGTAGAGTATTAGCTATATACTTCTATGACATCAAAATTCCAATTTCTCCCCATTTGTCATTAACAAAAATGGGTTTGAAAGATGGAAAAATGACTTGACCATCATGGTCACCTATGGCTATGGAGGTGGTTCTTGTGATGGCGGTGGTGGTTGTTCTGGTGGTGCTTGGGCAGGTGGTGCTGGTTGATGAGGTTGTGGTTGGACGGGTGGAACAACATGAGCAACATGTCCAAGCAGGTTGGCTGCAGTATTTTGAATTTGATTCACAAGCGTCTGGGAGAGGCTCATGAATTGTTCAGTGATGGCATTCTGCAGCAGCATATGATGTTGAGCGGCCTCATCCTACTGCCTTTGCTGAAATGCTTGAAGAGCTGCTTCGGTTTCCAGCTGTTGTTATCTCAGAGCTTGTTGCATGATCTCGTGAACATGATCTTCTGAGACCCCTTGTGGTTCAGCAAATCGCAAGGGATGGATGCCCCTTGGACTTGAAGATCCTGTGGGAACTAGTTGACGTGTACCCGAGTGAGCTTCAGTAGACGCATCAACAATGGAGAAGCTGGTTGTATCTTTAACAGGAGGCTTTGCTGCAGTTGATTCCATGGGCTTGGATGCTTCAACAATAGGCTCTTCATCATCCTTGGACTTTCCAAATTGGACGTGAGGTTCTTCAAGTGAAGTGACAAAGTGTTCCACGTCTACTGGTACAGATGGGTCCAAGTTCAGATGAGCTAGCACCTGTGTTACCCTGGCAGATGCTTCATCCAACTCTGCTTGTGTAGCTTTTGGTTTAGCAACCTGATCTTCCTTTTCTATGGTTGCAATCTCAGCTTGCTCAAGAGCCAGATGCTCTAGACGAGCTTGTTCTGCTGCTCTGGCCTTTTCTGCCTTGTACTCATCATGCAGAGTTTGGAGTTCCTCCACAAACTCTGTGCGATCCAGTGTTCGAAGATCAAACACTTTGTTGCTTCTGATGATAGGTAATGTCTTCATTAACTCCAGATAGTCATCTGAGTCTTTCAGAAAGTAGGCAAAGGTGTCTGAGAAGTGGTGAGACTTCACTGGACGCAGCACCTCAAGACCATGAAAGGGGTGAACAAAATCACTCTTGGAGCTACCGGAGGAGGAGGCCTTCTGGGAGTCGTTCCATAAGATCTGGCACCAAAAGATAACGGAATCAAAGGTTCCGAGTAGACGCATAAGCTTACCAGTCTTGTCAAACAGATGACCCCAGGTATGAGAGAATTTTTGCAGGGTTTCAACTTTCTCTTCCCTGCTTGGCATCTCAATGCCATAGAACTTGTAGCCTTTCTTTCGACCAACATCATATAAGGGTAGTCTGGGACACACCCTGTCTGGTACAAATTTGATTTCTGTGGCACAGCTGATGTGAAGGTTTGGTGGGTAGGCTATGGCTTGGTTTGGTATATACATCTGTTGAAGAAGTTTGCCAAGATCATCATAGTAGCTTGGCTGGAAATTAAGCGCTGGAGTTCCAGCAGGTAGAGGTAGGAACTTTATAATAGGAGTCCAGATGCGAACATCCTTGACCCATTCTACATCTGGACGCTGCTTCGACTTGGAAGGGTCCAAGCTTTCTTTAATGGCCAACTGCAATTCTGCGGCCAGTTCAATATCCCTGCTAACAGGGGGCTTCTTGGACGGTGCCTTCTTCTTTCTTGGAGCCTTCCCTTTCTGCTCCGCAACCATCTTTGTGAATCGAGAAGCAACGTCTACATCTGGTTCAGGCAGGTCTGCTGTTGCTGGATGCACTCTTTGTTGAGTTCCAGTTGGACAGGAGTAAGGATGAGGCATGCAGATCAAGTGTGGATATACTTCTCTCGTTCAAGTGGGCAGAGGGTTGCTGATTATTGCTCCTTCTGGCATTGCAGCATAGTCAGCTGAAGGAACATGAGCATAATCACGTTTCGTCCACTCTGGTGCTGAGACAGTAGTCAGATGCCTCTTCAAGGGTTCTTGTAGAGGCCTCCGGATCACATCGCGCCTCTTACAGTAATTCTGTTCATTTCGTGTAAGGAATGCAACCGGGAAACATTCTCTGTCTTCTTCTTCTTTGGTTTTCTGCTTAGGGGGTATGGTCCATGGGGACCAGGCATCCCTCCATGCATTCCTTGGATGCACAAACTTGGACAGGACCAAGTGAAGATGTGGAAGCTAGGTTGTTGATGTGGATGGAACACTGCATGGAGCTGGTAGTGGGGCGCTGGTGGATATGCTGTCGGTGTCTTGGGAGGAGGGTGGTAGAACTGCAACTCTCCTTGGCCTTGCTGCCTGAGTCTTAACTCGTCGAGGCACGTTAGAAGGAAAGGAAGTTGGTTCAGTACATTGTACCTTTTGCTTCTTCTGCTGAGGGGCCTCCTTCTCCTCTACTTTCTTCTTGATTTGACCAATTGGAATCTGGTCATCATCGTCAAAGTCGTCCAGTATTTGAAGCTTCCGAACCTTTGGCTTCTCTGGAACAAGCTTCACTGGAGCTGCCTTTGGATGCTGCTCAGCTTGAGCAGGTCTGGATGCATCAGTCCTTAGGCACTTTTCTGTCGGGGACTGAGTAGTGGAGGTATCAGCGTGTCTTTTCTTGGTTCTTCTCCCTTTTCAGCATCTTCCTCATACTTCTGAGACATTTGACGTGTTATCTTTCTGCTCCCCTGTTCCTCCATCAACCTTTTGATTTTCCTGCCAATGCCAAGAAGAACAATCTCCTCCTCATCATCATTGGAGATAATCTTGCTTTGTTCATGTCGTTTCTTGTTGATGCTATCTTCGTCCAAATCCCTTAGGACCTTGGCTGTCAGCTTGATCTTCATGGGCTTTATGTTGGACTCGCCAAATGGTTGTTGTGTTGCCACCATTTGCCCTTTCTTCATAATATCTTCGTAAGAGGCTTTGTCCAGTTCATCAAAGAAGCATTGATAGATCTTCTGGTCCCAGAAGATCTTGTTCAACAGGGCGGCGTAGAAGATGTCATCATTTCCACCAACAGTCTTCATCATTCTCACGATGTTGATGTAAATGGTGTGAGGAAGGTTGAAGGGGATACCTTCCATAATGTGGAATATCACAAACTTGTGTAAGTCCATGACTGAGTCCTTAGACCCAGCTTTGTGCAGGATACTCTTGTTGCACACCTGCTGCCAGATTTTTGCTTCCTCACACAGGTTCTTGTACTCAATCTTTATTGAGACGGTGGATTTGATCTTGCAAAGCACGTTTGCAACATGATTGCCATACTGCTTGGCCCAGTTTGTTCTGTACTGTTCTGCTCCCTAATGCAACCAGTTACTTTTGCGATGGACTCGGTGGACAGTGTCACCTCTCATCCGAGAACAATGGCCATGAGCTCCCTTGAGCTCTGGAATTTGGCATTTCTCCAGAACATCCTAATCAACTCAGGGAATATCTTCTGGTTTTCTTTGAAGTAGCCTCTGATTCCACATTTCAGAAGGTTCTCGTTCAGGTTCAGGCCCAACTTCTCCAGCTTTTCAATGTCGAAAAAGTGCTCAATGTGCACTGTAGCAGCACCTTGGCACACCACCGTGGTCTCAGGGTAGGTGTGGACGTCGAGTTCAGAGTTGCTTGAGCTTGTAGAGTTTGACATGGTAGAAAAGTTTGGATTTTTAGGTTTTCTGATAGGGTTTTGAGTTCTTGAGAGAGAGAGTGTTAAGGGTGACGATAATCTCAGAGAAAATGGGTACGGTAGGGATTTTCTGAGACGATTTGATAGTTGTATATCTGAGCTTTGTTTGGAGAATGTGAAGCAGTTTTGGGCTTTTTGAATTTTGAAATGGAAATGATGCCATAAAACCTGCCATGATGAGGCGTGCGAAGAATATGGGTAACTGTGTACGGTCACTAACATTTTGGTGACTCAGCATAGAGTATTAACTCATACTTACTCTGAAACTAACCATTTTGGCCATTTGAACAATGTTTAAAAAAAATGCTAAGATAAAGGCATCGTCCAGATATTGGACTTAAGTGTAACATATGAAATGCACGTGCAGGGCTTAGTGATCTTTGGACGATATGTCCATTGGAGGCTAAGGTTTTATTGGACGTACCATGTAGATGATAATCATTCCTTTACAGAGTCCATACCAAGTTTATTCCTTAAAAGGATTAACTTGTCTTCAGTAAGGGGTTTAGTGAATATATCAGCAAGCTGATTATCTGTGGTTACAAATTGTAGTTCCACAGTACCCTTCTGAACATGGTCTCTTATAAAGTGATGTTTGATCTCTATATGTTTAGCCCTTGAATGCAATATGGGATTCTTAGAGAGATCTATGGCAGCTTTACTATCACAGAAAATAGGAATGTTACTCTCATATATGTTGTAGTCCTCAAGTTGATGTTTGATCCATAAGATTTGAGAACAACATTTTGCAGCTGAAATATACTCTGCTTCAGCAGTGGACAGAGCAATGGTTCCTTGCTTCTTGCATATCCAGGAGACTAGATTACCACCAATGAAGTGACACCCTCCACTGGTGCTTTTTCTTTCCATTCTATCTCCAGCATAATCAGCATCACAGTATCCAATTAACGTGAAATCTTTCTGCCTTTTGAAATATAAACCAAGATTAGTGGTTCCAGCAAGATATCGAAAGATTCTTTTAACAGCAGTTAAATGAACTTCCCTTGGGTCAGATTGAAATCTGCCACATAAGCATACACTGAACATGGTGTCAGGTCTGGATGCTGTGAGGTATATGAGTGATCCTATCATTCCTCTGTAAAGAGTGTTATCTACTTTCTTTGAGTTGTCGTCCAGTCCAAGTACTGTTGTTGGATGAATAGGTGTTCTCATTGGTTTTGCATCGTCCATCTTGTACTTCTTTAGTAGCTCTTTGACATACTTAGTTTGATGTATGCATATGTCCTTTTCAGTTTGTTTGATTTGAAGTCCAAGGAAGAATTTCAGCTCACCCATCATGCTCATTTCAAACTCTGTTTGCATTAATTTGGCAAATTCTTCACAGAGAGACTCATTAGTGGCACCAAATATGATATCATCAACATATATTTGTGCAATTATAAAATCAGAAGAGTAGTCTTTGCAAAATAATGTAGTGTCTACTTTTCCTCTAGAAAAATCATTTTCTGACATAAATGAGCTGAGTTTTTCATACCAAGCTCTAGGGGCTTGTTTCAACCCATATAAAGCTTTGTTAAGTTTGAAGACATGATTTGGAAAAGCATCACTTTCAAATCCTGGGGGTTGTTCCACATAGACTTCTTCCTTTATGAGTCCATTGAGGAATGCACTTTTTACGTCCATTTGATATAGCTTCATATTGCTATGAGTTGCAAATGGTAGTAAAATGCGAATTGCCGAGCTGCAAATGATAGTAAAATGCGAATTGCTTCTAGACGTGCAACAGGAGCATAAGTTTCAGTATAATCTATACCTTCATGTTATGAGTAACCTTTTGCTACCAACCTCGCTTTGTTTCTCACAACATTACATGCTTCGTCCAGCTTGTTTCTGAACACCCACTTTGCTCCTACAGCTTCTTTGTCGTTGGGGAGTTCTACTAGCTTACAGACATTGTTCTTTTGAAATTGGTCAAGTACTTCCTGCATTGCTTTGACCCAGCTTTCATCTTCTAAGGCATCATCCACAGTCTTAGGTTCTATTTGAGATATGAGTGCTGTGTGACCTTGCTGTCGTTGAAGTGATGATCTGGTTTTGACTCTATCTTTTGGATCTCCGATGATTTGCTCCTCTGGATGATGTTTCTTCATTTTCCAGTTGCGTCCAGTTGGTTCTCTTTGTTCTGCTACTGGACCGTCCAGTGGTGCAGTGGACTTTTCAACTGAGACATCATGACTGGACGTATCTGATGACTTACTTGCATCGTTCAATCTAAGATCTGCAAATGATTTATGTAGCTCTGATAATTCCTTATCAGGCTTGTTGTCATTGAACTTCACATGGATAACTTCTTCAACAACTATGGTTCTAGAGTTGTAAACTCTGTATGCCTTTGAAGTTTCAGAAAATCCAAGCAATATTCCTTCATCACACTTAGAATCAAATTTTCCCAAGTTATCCTTAGTGTTCAGAATGAAACATTGACATCCAAATGGATGGAAGTAGGATATGTTGGGTCTTCTTCCCTTCCACAATTCATATGGAGTCTTTTTCAATATCGGCCTTATATAGATTCTATTTTGTAAATAATAGGCAGTATTCACTGCTTCAGCCCATAAGTGTTTAGGGGTAGAATTGTCATTCAACATGGTTCTGGCCATCTCCTGGAGTGACCTGCTTTTCCTCTCAACAACACCATTCTGTTGTGGTGTTCTGGATGTTGAGAAGTTGTGAAGGATACCATTATCCTCACAGAACCTTTGAAAACTTTCGTTTTCGAATTCTCCCCCATGATCACTTCGGATAGAGGTAATGCATACTCCTTTTTTATTTTGAATTCTTTTATAGAATTTATAAAAAGCCTTGAAGGACTCATCTTTGTGAGATAGGAACATGACCCATGTCCATCTAGTATAGTCATCCACTATAACCAATCCGTATCTTTTACCACTTACTGAGGCTGTTCTTGTGGGTCCAAACAGATCAATATGTAACAGCTTAAGAGGTCTAGAAGTGGAAACAATGCTTTTACTTTGAAAAGAACTTTTCACTTGTTCCCCTTTCTGACAAGCTTCACAAAGAAGATCATCTTTATATGACATACTTGGTAGTCCTCTTACGAGGTTGTGCCTATTCAGCTTTGAGATTAACCTTAAGCTGGCATGACCAAGTCTTTTATGCCATAACCAATTATTTTCTTGTACTGAAACTAGGCATGATACATTTTGACTTGATAGTTCCCCAAGTTTAATCTTATACAGATTACCTTGCCTCTTTGCAGTAAAGAGAAGGGATCCATCAGAGTTTTTGACTGTACATTCACCTTTGTTAAAGGCAACATCATATCCACTGTCACATAATTGGCTTATGCTAAGTTTGTCTTTAAGACCTTTAACATAAAGAACTTTATCAATACAAGGATAGGGTGGTATACCAATCTTACCTACGCCAGCTATCATCCCTTTCTGATTCCCTCCAAAAGTGACTGTCCCACCAGTTTTGGGTAGGAGGCTTTGGAACATACACCTTTCTCCTGTCATGTGATGTGAGCACCCACTGTCCAGGTACCATGATTGGAGTTTCTTTCCTGCTGTTAAGCATGTCTGCAACAGGAATAATTTTATCCTTAGGTACCCAGATTGACTTGGGTCCTTTTTTGTTAGCTTGAAGGGCATTGGATGCTCCCTTCTTAAGCAGGTGTCTGCATTTTGACGTTATATGTCCAGGTTTCCCACAGAAGTAGCAAATATCTATTTCCTCGTCATGAATAATATATTTCTTTCCCTTATATCCATGTCCTGACCTGTCATTTGGTCTCTTACAACCTTCATATTTTAAAAGCTTTTTGAGGTTGTCAGAGCCCTTAACAAAGTTTGACAGATCCTTCTTTAGGCTGTCAATTTCTTCATGAAGTTTTACAACATCATGTGGTTGACCTCTTAAGGAAGTATCTGCTTCAACTTTCTGAAGCTTCTCAACTAGCCTTTTGTTTTCTGCGTTGAGATTTCGAATCTCTATGGAAAGATTCCTTTCTCTAGTCCTTGAATCCTCACAGGATTTATGGGCTCGAGCAGCATCATTCCAGAAGGTTCGCCTCTCCACATTTGTAATTTCATTTTGCTTTGAGAGCTCTGTAAACTTTTTCTGTAAATCCTCCTTTTCACTTTCAAGTTGTTTGACACTTTTCTCTAAAACTTCTTTTTTCTTTTGAAAGTGATTTGGACGATTTCTTTAAAGTTGTGTAGGCCTTTGACAAAATAGAAGAGTTTGAAAGTAGTTCATGATAAGCTTCTTGAAGTGAATCTATGTCATTAAAGTCTACCTCATCTTCTTCTTCTGGTTCAGAAGAATCTGTTGAAGTGTCTGGCATCAGACATATGTGTGCTTCCTCTTCTTCTCCATCGTCCGATGATGAGTCATCGTCCAGGTCTTCCCATGTGGACATCATAACTTTCTTGCCCTTCCCTTTGACGAAGAATTTCTTCTTCTTGTCCTTGCTCTTGTCGAGATCTGGGCATTCTGATTTGAAGTGTCCTGGCTTTTTGCATTCGTAGCATACGATTGGACTCTTCTCCTTTTTTTCTTTGAGGCCTTTCCTGTTTAGGTTTCTCCATCTGGATCCACCTTTCTTCTTCCACATAACATGTATCCTTTTGGATATGAAGGATAATTCATCATTCTCGTCTGAGTCATCATCTTCATATTGTTCGTCTGATGATGTTTCAGCTTGCATGGCTTTGGACGATGATGCTTTCCTTGGCTTCTGGACGCTGAGCGCCAGAGACTTATTTTTCTTACCATCACCATCTTGATGCAGTTCTAGTTCATTCACTTTGAGAGTTCCCACGAGTTCTTCTAGGGACATATCGTCCAGTTCTTTTGTCGCTCTCAAGGCTGTAACCTGTGGTCTCCATTGCCTAGGCAAACTTCTTAGAATTTTGTCAATATGTTCATAGTTATTATAATCTTTACCATGTGCTCTAAGTTCATTTAGTATGGTTTGAAACCGTCCAAAAATACCTTGTGTGTCCTCATTTTCTTCCATACCAAACAATTCATATTGACGAGTAAGGAGACTGAGTTTGTTACGTTTTACCTGGGTGGAACCCTCATACGTTAACGCAAGAGTGTCCCACATTTGTTTTACGCTTTTGAGACTGTGCACCTTGTTGTATTCTTGTTCGCTTAGTGCACACATGATGATGTTTCTAGCTCTGGAGTTGAGATGAAATCTTTGTTTCTGCTCCTCCATCCATCTAGCCTTTGGGATTTCAATGAGGTTCGCATCAAGTGGAATGTAGTCGCCCATCTCCACAACGTCCCACATGTCAATATGGCTAGATTCAAAGAATGCTATCATTCTTTGTTTCCAGTAATCATATTTGACACCCTTGAAGAGTGGTGGTCTATTCACAGCTTGTCCCTCGTTTTCCATCTTTCTTAGGATCTTTCCTCTGTACTACTAAGTACTCAACCCAAGAGGCCAAGCTCTAATGCCAACTGAAATACAGAGAAACACACTAGAAGGGGGGTTGAATAGTGTGTTTATATTTTCTTCGAAATCCTTTAACAAATATGAAGATAGTATATCTTAATTTTTACAGGAACTTAGTGAAACAGAAGATTATGCTATCGTCCAGTGGTTCAAATGCAACAGTTCAACGAAACTACTTTTTCTCTTTTTTCGTCAGAACACACGTAAAAGATTTTCGTAGATAAAATGTGTAAAGAAACACTTTTGTGGTATGTTGAAGAGATAACTTAAGAGATATGCAAGTAAGCTAGAAAGCGAGAGAATAGAACACTTAGTTTTATACTGGTTCACTCAAACTGAGCTACGTCCAGTTCTCCTTCAAAAACCTTTGAAGGGTTCTACTAATCAGAATCTGATTACTCACAAGTATTCTAACCTTGCCACTTCTGGCTACAAATATTCTCTAGGCCACTCCTGGAACACCTTTAATCTCCCCCTGAGATTAAAACAAACCCAAGTATTTTTTAATACTAAGCCACTCATGGCTTTCCAAACAGAAATTGTTTGTGTATAAAAAGAAAGAATAACTCTCACAGAGAGGATATTACAATAAACACGAATACACAAAATCGCTTAGCAAAGCTGAGTAGAAAGTTCTTTTCGCTTAAGTGTGGATCGTCCAATCGTTTTGACAGAGTTTCAGCCTTTTGAATTTTCGTCACTTCTTAATGCATGAGCTGGTTCCTCTATTTATAGGCAGCTTAGTGTAAAGTATCCGTTGTGGGATCTATTCCTTTGCCAAAAGCGATTCTCTCCAAAACATGTGACTGTTGTCACGATTTGACTTGGGATGGAGAGCTAGAGAAGACAACCGTACATGTAGCACCTCCGCTACTTGTACTTTTTCTGTAGAGAGAAGCTTCTCTATTCCTGTTCAATACTTTTCGAAAATTCAAATAGAATGTCATGTTACAATGAGAGAGAATAATCATTGCATTCCAGAGAATCATCATCGAAAACATATTGTCACATTATATTAATTTTAAGATACAAAACAGAGTGTAGGTTATATAGTCATTGGACGCTTGCTTTGCAGAAGCATTGGACGCTGACTGTTGTTCTTTACAAAACATATTTGGACGCCTTTCTTATTGAAACATAAAGTCGAGGTTTGAGAGATACAATACCATTGCGGCATTGGACGACGTAGATCCTATAACACTCAAACAAGACCATCAGATACTTCAAAATTTATCCTTTAATTGTTATCATCAAAACCAAAATTCGAGGGGTTGGACATCGTCCAAGGTCTTAGAACTTACCTTCCACAAACCCAAACCTACCTTCCGCAACCACAAGAAACCAATGGCTAGCAACAAAGAAGTCATGGATGAAAATCCTCTCACGTTGCACAGCTCAGACAACCCAAGCCTTATCTTGGTCTCCCAACTCCTTAAGCCACACAACTATGGGCAATGGAGTCGAGCCATGCGCATTAGCCTTAGTGCAAAGAACAATATTGGATTAATTGATGGATCCATCAAGAATCCATCATCCACAGACAAAACCTTGCATTCCTGGCAACGGTGCAACGACATGGTGTTGTCTTGGATATTAAATTCAGTAAGTCCAGAGATCACATCTAGTGTCATCTACATGGACACAGCAGCAGCTGCATGGAAAGATCTTTTTGATCGATTTTCACAAGGCAATGAATCAAGGATTTACCAAATCCAACAAGAAATTGTTGAACACCGACAAGGAACAGATTCAATCTCAGCCTACTACAACAAAAAGAAAGCTTTATAGGATGAATTGGTCTCTTATCAGGAACCATTCACCTTCACATGTGGTGGGCTAGAGAAACTCAAAGAAAAGGTGGAAAAGGAGAAACTTATACAATTCCTTATGGGATTAAATGAAACCTACGCTACAATGAGGAGCAACATACTGATGATGAAACCATTGCTAGGTACTCAACAAGCCTTTTCTATGGCTCTATAACATGAACGACAACTCGATGTTGTTACACGACGTGAAGGCAACAACAACAATTTTCATGCTATGGCTGTAAGTTAAGCAGGCATAACAGCCAAGGGCAGCGGCACACAGGAGAATTCTTTCTCTCGCACTGGAGGAGCATCGAGGAAAATGCTCAAGTGCACACATTGTGAGCTAGAGGGACACCCTATGGAGAATTGTTACTATTTGAATGGTTTTCCTATGGGTCACAAATTTCATGGGAAAAACATTCAACCTAGAAATAGGAGAGTTGCTGCCAACAATTCCACTACATCAAAGGTGCTCAAAGCACATCCAACCAAACATGAGGGACCAACTTTCACAACTGAAGAATACAATTGGATAATGGTCATGCTCAATGAAAAGAACAGTAATGCTTTTGCAAATGCTGTGGGTAAAGAAAAATCTCCCACTACTCTATATTGGATAGTTGACAGTGGAGCCACAGACCATATTATCTGCAATACAGAACCCACAAATTTGATTAAGTCTTCTGATTTTGTAATTTTGCCTGATGGGGGAAAGACACAAATCAATTCTGTTGGGTCACTCACATTATTTGCAAATTTAAAACTTGATGGAGTTTTACATGTGCCAAAATTTAGAGTTAATCTACTCTCTGTGAGCAAGCTTACTCAATTTTTGAGATGTACGGTAACTTTTTTTTTTTTAATTTTTGTGTGATACAGGACGTGGATATGAAGAGGACTATTGGCCTGGGCAAGCAGTATAATGGCCTTTACTACCTCTCACCAAACCACAATCCTCAACTTGCACATCGTGTCAACAATGCATCCAGCCTATGGCATCAAAGACTCAGTCATCCTTCAACCACACCTCATCAAGCCTTGTACGTCCAAGTCTACACCAGAAATATATTTTGATAATAAACATGTTTGTGAAGTTTGTCCATTAGCAAAACAAACTCGTTTACCTTTTCCTTCTAGTTCTATTTCATCAAATACACCCTTTGATTTAGTTCATTGTGATATTTGGGGACCTTACAAAATAAATTCCCACACTGGAGCAAAATATTTCCTCACTATTGTTGATGATTTTTCCCAATTTACATGGGTTCATCTTATGATTTTTAAATCTGAAGCTCAGTCTTTATTACAAAATTTTTTCTCATGGGTTAAAACTCAATTTAATTGTGGGTTAAAATTTTTCGTTCAGATAATGGGGCTGAATTCATATCTATGAAATCATATTTCAATGATCATGGCATAATTTTTCATCATAGTTGCCCTTACACTCCTCAACAAAATGGAGTTGTTGAAAGAAAACACCGTCATCTTTTGAATGTTGCACGAGCACTTCGTTTCCAAGCAAACTTGCCTCTAAAATATTGGGGAGAAAGCATACAAACAACTTGTTATCTCATCAACTGATTACCAACACCATTGTTGTCTCTCAAGACTCCTTATGAACTCCTCCATGGTGCACCACCATCATATTCACATATACGCACCTTTGGTTGTCTTTGTTATGCCACTAACCTCAACTCCGGGCACAAATTTGATGCTTGAGCAAGACGGTGTGTTTTTCTTGGCTACCCCCAAGGACAAAAAGGTTACAAAGTACTTGACCTTGAATCTCATCAAATTTTTTCCTCACGTGATGTTATCTTTCATGAAACAACATTTCCTTTTTTCTCATGAACCATCAAAAACCCAAGATGACCAAATTGTGTTACCTAACCCATCTATTCACAACCCAAACATAGAACCCAACCTACCCACTCTTGACCATCACATAGAACCTTCACCTCTCACCCAAGCAATCTCACCACCACCTACAGAAGACTCAAATATTACTACCGATACCTCTGACACACCACCATCCCCAACCATCCCTGTTAATACACCACCACCACCACTTGTGCTACGTCGTTCAACCTGCCCCACCAAGCCTCCATCCAACCTTCGAGACTTTCACACTTACCATGGTGCACTGCTTGCTCCTGGGCCAATCTCCTCCTCACCTATGCTCCACACACGACATCCGTTGCACAGGTATGTTTCCTATTCGTAACTATCAACATCTTATCAGAAGTTTGCTCACAACATTTCCCTTTTGGTTGAGCCTACATCCTATAAGGAAGCTTGTACAGATCCCAAATGGGTTGCTGCTATGCAATATGAAATCCAGGCTCTTGAGGACAATCACACATGGACCATGATGCCTCTTCCTGCTGGTCACTCTCCCATTGGTTGCAAATGGGTATACAAAATTAAATACCACTCAGATGGTTCCATTAAGCGTTATAAAGCCCTACTTGTTGCCAAGGGCTTCACCCAACGAGAGGGCATAGATTACAAGGGGACCTTTGTTCCAGTTGCAAAACTTATCACTGTCCGTTGTCTTTTGGCTGTTGCTGCTAATCGAAATTGGCATCTTCGCCAAATGGATGTCCAAAATGCTTTCCTCCATGGTGACTTACTTGAGGAGGTTTATATGCAACCCCCACTTGGTTTTCGTCGACAAGGGGAGAAGCTTGTGTGTCAACTTAATAAGTCCCTTTATGGACTTAAGCAAGCATCCCGAAGTTGGTTTCATAAATTCTCTTAATATGTTGCTACCATTGGTTTCCAGCACTCAAAAGTTGATTATTCCTTGTTTGTCAAAATTGATGGTGCATCTTACACTGCTATTTTACTTTATGTTGATGACATGATCATTACAGGAAATGACGAGACAACCATCCATAACCTCAAACAATTCCTCGACACTTGTTTCAAAATCAAAGACCTCGGTCCATTAAAATACTTCTTGGGCGTAGAAGTTGTTCGAGCCAAAATAGGCATCACCATATGTCAAAGAAAATACACTTTGGACCTATTAGAAGAGGTTGGTTTACTTGGTGTTAAACCCAAAAAATTCCCAATGGAGCAAACTTTGAAACTCAATCTAGAGGATGGAGAGGTCCTCAATGACCCAACACGTTATTGAAGGCTTGTTGGGAAGTTGATTTATCTCACAATCACGCGACCAAAAATCACATTTGTTGTTAACACTCTTAGCCAATTCATGCAAGTCCCAAGAAAACCTCATCTTGATACTATTTTTCATCTCCTTCGTTATTTAAAGAATGCACCAGGACAAGGACTCATTTTCCCTTCTTATGGGTCATTAAAACTCACAGGTTATTGTGATGCTGATTGGGTCGGATGTCAATCAACATGAAGGTTAGTAACTGGTTATTGTGTGTTCTTGGGCAACTCTCTAGTTTCTTGGAAGAGTAAGAAGCAATCCATTGTATCACGATCATCTGCTGAAGCAGAATATCGAGCAATGGTAGCCATCACTTGCGAACTCACTTGGTTAAGATATCTTTGGCATGACTTAGGAGTTGCACACCCTGAGGCAATAAAGTTGTTTCGTGATAATCAAGCAGCCCTTCACATTGCTGGAAATCCAGTATTTCATGAACGTATAAAGCATATAGAACTAGATTGTCATACTGATCGAGAAAGAATACAAAGAAGAGAAATCAACACTAGACATGTCCACACTGCAGATCAAATTGCAGACATTTTTACAAAACCATTGGGACAAGGAACATTTCACTCTCATGTTAGCAAGCTAGGTGTGATAGACATCCACACTTCAGCTTGAAGGGGAGTATTAACGGAAACAGGGAAACTAATACAGGAATAAAGGGATTGAATATTTGTAATATTTGTGTGTTGTATCATGGAGACTAGATTATTAAAGGCATGATTTTATGCCCATATACCAGAATTAGATACTCAGCAGTTTGTATATAATATATGTATAATCTCTTTCAGCAATATAGAAAATATATTCCATCCAATCTTTTTAAATAGTAAGAAGAAAACAAGAATTGCCTTCATGGTTAATGCTTAGTATATATATTCAGTTTTCCTTTTGCATGGATATAAAGCATGTTATCATGTATTTATAGTCTCAAATCAATGAAGTAGGGTGGAAAGAGAAAATGTTTACTAGTCGCATATCTTTGTGTAGATGACTAATTATAGGACTCTTTGTAACTTGCTCACTGATTAGTGGACTAAACGTCAAAGAGGTTTTCTTGTCAGGTTCGATACCGCACATTGACTAGACTTTCCATGATGCATACTAATTTTAGGGTATTTCCTGGAAATGCAAGCATTTATTTAGGGAAGAATAAAATTCATCGAGACAAAAATTTATTTTTGTTTACTGTTATTGAACTAAATTTCAACAAAATGATTTTGAAATTTCTTTCCTATTAATTATGTTGTTTTCAACTAGTGGAATTTTATATGTAAATGAAAAGAAATTTGACAAACAGGAATACGGAAAGGAACACATAACCAATCCAAAAAGACAACCGAAGACTTGCAAGAAGACTTGATAAAAGAGTTGCAAAAATATCCATTTTCATGTATCCCTTTTCTCAATACTTTTTTTTCTCAGCAAAAGTCAATTTTATTATAACACACCAGAAGTGCAGATTGAGATTACAACTGTAAAAAACTGATACAGCTAATACTCACCCATCCCGACATCCAAAACATCAGCCCACCTTTTGCCAAGATGGTAAATGGCATAAGGCCTAAATCTTGTCATATGCAATTATTCATGGCATAGAAAAAGATACAAGCTTTATGACCAAGACCAACCTTATATTCGAATTGCTCTAAAACACAAATATTCCTAACCAATGCATGCATTCCACCTGCAAGCTACCCCTACGGCCACATGATCATCTATTTCCAACCGACATATGTACTTTGCAGTTTCGAAAAATGCCTCAAATCCATGAGTCAACTGCTTCATTTGGATATGCACAAGCTTGGATTTAAGGACCATTGAGAGAATGAATAATTAAACTTTAGAACTGCTGCTCTCAACCACCTCCAACCAAAGTGCAGTATATCATGTTTAATGGCTTCAGAGTCAAATATCGTAGCTCTAAAAACACATTCATTTCTGTGCTTCCATATACACCAGACTATATCACACCAGACAATCAACCATCTTCTCCTATCCACCGTGTCCATAACATCATGATAATGTTGCCAGAAATGTGATTCAGAATCCGCAGGCAGCACTGTTAGGATATCAGCCCAGCTATACACTTCATTCCATATGCATTGTATCCCCCTGCATGTAAAAAACAAATGGGATACAGACTCTTCATCAGTATGACAAAAAGGACAACCAAGCCCATCTCCCTGCACATTTACATTCCTGAATCTCAGATTCATCTTCATGGGTAGTCTGTCAAGAAACAACCTCCATACCAAAAATGCAACCTTTGGTGGTATTTTAATATTCCAGAGAGCCTTAAACTTTTCCACGTCAGAGCTTCCCACCCTCAGATCATGCACCCAACTATAAGCTGACTTTACCGTGTACTGTAAAGAAGCATCAAGTCTCCACGTCCATGTATCTGCATCGTTCCCATTAATTACAGCATTCTCCACAATTTGTAAGAATTCCACCACCATGATCCTTCCCATTCAAACCACTCCCTCCGCCACTTAAACTCCCACCTCCACACATTACCCTCCCATGTTCCCATGTCATGTATGACCCCCTGTTGTTGTTCAGAATTTAAAAAAATTCTAGGGTATCTATAAGTCAAACATTGGTCACCCACCCATTTATCAAACCAAAATCTAGCTTTTTTCCCATCTCCAATATTCCAACTTACCACCTCATCAAACCACCCTTGTTGCCTACTTCCTCCACAAGCCCTCCTCAAATCCCTCCACCATATGGACGCATTAGGCCTTTCCTCTTCATCCACTAAATTCTTCCACCCACCATATTTAGACTCCACCACTTGGCCCCACAATGTATCACTATGGTGAAAAATGCCCCACTTCCACTTAGCAATAAGGGCTTCATTAAACAAGGTAATGTCTTTGATATCCGCCCCACCATGACTTCTTGGACAACAAACTTTCTCCCAACCCACCCAATTTATCTTCCTTAATTTCCCTTCCGAACCTCTCCACAAAAAATCTCTTTGAATACCTTTAATCTTGAGAGTCATTTTGCTTGGTAGCTTAAAAAAGGATAAAAAGAGAAGTGGTAAAGATGTCAATACCAAGTTAATTGAACAAACCCTCCCGGCAAAAGACATGTGCTTGTGTTTCCATAAACCCAACTTCTTAGAAAATCCATCCACAATACGCCTCCAAGTTTTCACCTTCCTAGGATTAGCATCAATGGGAATCCCAAGATACACAAACGAAAAGGAGAGAATTCTACAATTCAACAAGTCCGTGTACCTCTCAACCAAAGTTCCATCTTCTCCAAAACCTCCAAATCTACTTTTAAAGAAGTTGACTTTTAGACCCGAAACAAGCTCAAAGTACCGCATCATACTTTTAATAACCAACACATTCGACAAAGACATCTCACCCAAAAAGATGGTGTCATCCACATATTGCAACAAATTAACCTCCACTTTTTTCCCTCCCACTTCATATCCCTTATACATCCCTTTTCTTAGAGTCTCCCTCATCAAACCACTCAATCCCTCCCCAACTATTGTGAACAAAATTGGTGCCAATGGATCCCCTTGACGAAGTTCCCTGTGAATTCACTAGTAGGGCACCCATTTACCAAAACCGAACTAGTAGTTAAGCAACCTTTTATCCATTTGATTCACTTCTCACAAAAACCAACCTACGGAGCATGTAGAGAATGAAATTCCAATTCAACCTTTTCTCAATACTAAATGGACAGAAAATGAATATGTTCTTATCCTAACTTATATATTTGGAATAAACCAAGAGAGTGCGTAAAAAATAATTACTAGAAATGAAATTAGCTACCTAACTTGGCTTTTTAAAAAACTCGATGTTGTTTCTTAAAATTAATGTTACAAATACAAAAGTAGAATTGTTTTTTATTAAGAAAAGAATATTTAATAGATAAATAATAAGTCATTTATTTGATTTCTTTTTCAATAAAATGTCTTTACTATATTTATCCTTTGTTAACAAATTGAATAAAATATTTATTATAGAAAATGATCAAAACAGACGACTTTCTAGTGAAACTAAAGAGTATATGACCAATTTAGTTCTTGAATTTGTATTTTATTGTCATTTTTTAGTACCTGAAATTAAGAAAAACTCAAATAAGTCCTTGAAACTTTTTAGGGTTTTATTTAAGTCCTTAAAATTTACTCTTTTTCTCATTTTGGTCCCTAATTCAGAGACTAAAGTAATAATAATAACATAAGTTTAGGACCAAAATGAAAAAAATGTGTTAATTTTAGGGAATTAAATGAAATCCTAAAATTGTTTTAGAGATTTATTTGAGTTTTTCTTAATTTTAGGGATTAAAATAATAATGACGTACAAATTGAGAGACTAAATTGACTAATATTTACTCGAAATTAAAAGGATTTTTTAGTATAAGATAAAATTCTTTAGACATACACTAGAAAGAGCACTATAAAGGGTTTGTAACATAATTAGTTCATTTTCACTCGGGTTTTAAAGTACTTGTCTACAAGTACTTTTTGACGAAGTCTAAAACTATGATATCTTTTTTTATTTATTTTGGTCCGAACTAACACTATCATATCCAGAAAAAAAAAATATATCATATCTTTTTGAGGAAGACTATATCATATCGAATGATAGAGTAAATTGGAAGAAAAATGAAATAAAGAAAACAGGCAATCAGGATTGACGGCTTTAGAGTATTTCCCGGGAATGCAAGGGAATAAAATTAATTGAGACAAATATATATTTGCTTACTGTTATTGAACTAAATTTTCAACTCAACAATTTTAAAATTTCCTTCCTATTATATTGTTTCGAACTTCTGAAGTTTTATATGCATATGAAAAGAAATTTTCCAAACAGAAATGAAAATTTGCAAAGGAATGTAAATATCTTTATATATATAAAAGTAGAAGTCATCGATATCGATGTAATTTTCTTTTTTCCGCCTAAAATAGGGGTCTTTCTGTAATTTTATTTGTTTTCTCCATCTTAATTAGCATTGTGTAACTTTCATAAATAAACTAAATTAGTGGATTACATTAAATTACATTAATGCTACAATTATATAATTAATTTTAATATTTTTAATAGATTATATAATCAATTCATATATCAAATTATATAAAAATACAAAATTAATAAATCTTAAACTTAACAAATAATTAACTTATAATACAACAATTATTGAATAGTTATTGTTCATAAAAATACAAAATTATTTAAAACCTAAACTTAACAATAATTAATTTATAATACAAAGAGTTTTATTAAATATAGTGATATATTGATATATTCTTTTGGATTAAATTATGTTATCAAGTTTTAACGTAATTTGTGAATTTTTATTTGTAATTTATCAAGTTTTTTTTTTTTGCTACCTATTATGTATATTATAACCAATCACCGTGAGCTTATTTTAAATCTAATAATGAAAATTCTCATTCAAATACTAATCTCTTAACTAATCACCTAAATAATAATATAAAACAATTAAACATATATCCTTCCTTATATTTTCAAACTAATAATAGTTGTTAGTGTTTTCTTGAAATATTATTTGTAATTATAAAGCTTTAATATTCTTAGTAAATAAAATTATTTTTTAATTAATTAGATATATTAAAACTGAGGAATCCAACTATAGTAAATAAAACTAGGTTGTACTTTTAGTGAATCAAATTCTTTTTTATTTCAAATCGAGACAAATCAATAAATTTAGAAATTTTCATAACTAAAATAATAAAAAGATCAGTTGCACAATTTTAAAATATCTATCTTAATAAAAAAAAGATCAATGTTAAAACAATCATTTAAAAAAATAAAAATAAAAATTATAATAATCATTTTAAAATATATTTATTGTTAATTATTTGATTTTAAAAATTGAAAATAGTTATCTTTATTACTTTTCTTTATTTGGTTAAATAGGAACCTAAAAATAAAACGATTAGATAGTTTTTTTTTTTTGAACCAAACATAAATGGAGTTTAGAGATATGAAAAAAAAAATTATATTAAACTCATTTTGAGAAGTAAAAAAAATAACTATAAAAAATTTGTTTAAAAAATTGTAAAATATTCAGCAAATGAAAAGAATTATAAAAGTATATATTCTTTTGTTATTGAATAGGCTTCGGTAACAAATATATATATGATCCCAAAATGCAGTTATATTTTTTTATTGCTTTAATTAGTATTTTTTTTTTTGTATATTAACCACGTAACTTTCTTATTTTGTTAAACTTTCATATTTAATAATTCTAACTTTGCTTCTACATCTTAAGCTCTTTATATATCTCATGTTGAATTCCGGTCATGGAAGATTTTTTAAAGTTTCAAACAATCCAGTGTTACTTAATTTTAACTTAAAGAAACTTTTAAATAAAAATTTAAAACAACTTTTATTTTATTTTAAAAGTTTTTAAATTAGTTTTAACTTTTAAGTTTTAAGTCATAATAAATTTGGGCCCAACATAAATAGTTCCCTAAATATAATATAACAAATGAAGATTAATATTTTTTTATAAAAGTATGAAGATAAATATTGATTTAACTTCCATATAAAATATAACACACATGAATTAATAGTTTCTTATGAAAATAAGTAGGAAAATTTACAGTGAAGTCATTGAGATAAACTTTTTTACTAAATATTTTTGTTCAATAAAAGTTAAATTTTCTTTAACATATTTAATATATATTTTAATTACATAACAAAAATTAAATTAAATCAACATAATCACTATTATTTTCTCCAGCCAAAATTAGAGTCTAAAATTAAATTTTAAGCTACTAATTATTTATTTATTATCTTCTTACTTAAATAAATTATATATGATTTTCTTCTACATAGACAAATTTTAATTTTCTTTTAGACATTGATATTGGATGCCAATATATTAAAATATAAATTATATATAAAATATAACATACCGAGATGGATTTTTTTTCTCTGATAAACGTAAGTAAAATTTTTCACTTAATTCACAGGGATGAACAATTTAGCTGAAGTCACATTAATATCTAAATTATTATGGTGAAATTATATTTTTTTATTATTATAATTTTAATTAGAATGTATTCTTTTATATATGTCTATTTCCTGATTTAAATAATTTATTGAATATTTTATTTTACGATCATAAAAAGTATGAAAAAATATAACAAATAGGGATGAATATTTTCCATGAAAGTATGAAGAAAAATTTAGACTTAATTTATATAAAATATATAAAATATAACACATGTGGATGAATTTTTTTTTAATAAAAAACAAGAAGGGAAATTTGCAGTGAATTCACAGGTATTAACATTTTTATAAGAATTTTGTCCAATCAATGTCAAATTTATTTTTACATAATTAAAATATATTTAATTACATAAAAATCAACTTAAATCAACATAATCACTATTATTTTCTCCATGCAAAAATTACTGTCTAAAATTTATTTTTAAGCAAAAAAAATTATTTGTTTTTATTTCTTATCTTCTCACTTAAATAAATTATTTATGATTTTTTTTTATACTTGGACAAATTTTAAATTTCTTTTATGCATTGATATGTATATGCCAATATATTAAAATAAAAATTATATATAAAATATAACCAATAAGAATGAACATTTTTTATCTTATAAAAACAAGTAGATATTTTCACTTAATTGACAGAGAAGAACAAGTTATCTGAAATTAGATTAATATCTAAATTATTACGGTGAAATTAAAATTTCAATTATATTAATTTTAATTTTTTTTATGGCTGTCGCTTTCTTGATTTAAATAATTTACTAAATGTTTTATTTTACAAACATTGAAAGTATAAAAAAATATAACAAATGTAGATAAATATTTTTCATGAAAGTATGAAGAAAAATTTAGACTTCACTTACCATATAAAATATAACACATGGGGATGAACAATTTTTATGAAAAATAGTAGAAAAATTTACAATAAATTCACAGGGATAAATATTTTTACTAAAGATTTTTGTTCAATCAAATTTAAAATTTCTTTGGCATAATTAATACATATTTAATTACATTACAAAAATCAAATTAAATTAACATAATAACTATTTTTTCTTCATGCAAAATTAGTGTCTAAAATTAATTTTAATCAAATAATTATTCATTTATATATTATCTTCTCACTTAAATAAATTATTCATTATTTTCTTTTACATGGATAAATTTTAATTTTTCTTTAGGCAATGATTTGTATAAGCCAATATATTAAAATATAAAAAAAATATATAAAATATAACATATACGGATGAATTTTTTATTTATTTATAAAATCAAGTAAAAAATTTACTTAATTCACGGGAATGAACAATTTAGCTGAAATCACATTAATATCTAAATTACTATGGTGAGATTATATTTTTTATTATTATAATTTTAATTTGAATATTTTTTATGACTGTCTTTTTTCTGTTTTAAATAATTTATTGAATATTTTATTTTACGAACATAAAAAGTATGAAGAGAATATAATAAATGAGGATGAATATTTTTGAAAGTATGAAGAGAAATTTTGACTTAACTTATGGATGAACAATTTGTTATATGAAAATAAGTAGGAAAATTTACACTAAACTCACAAGAATAAACATTTTTACTAAATATTTTTATCCAATCAAAGTTAAAAATTCTTTTGCACAATTAATATATATTTAATTGCATAAAAATGAAATTAAATCAACATCATAACTATTATTTTCTCCATACAAAATTTGTATCTAAAATTAGTTTTTAAACAAATAATTATTTATTTTTTATTTATTATCTTCTAAATTAAAAAAATTATTCATGATTTTCTTCTATCTGGACAAATTTTATTTTTCTTTTATTAATTGATATGTATATGAAAATATATTAAAATACAAATTAAATGTAAATTATAACACATAGGGATGATTTTTTTTTCTTATCAAAGCAAGTAGAAATTTTCATTTAATTTATAGGGAAGAACAATTTTACTGAAGTCACATTAATATCAAAATTATTATGATGAAATTATATTTTTTATTATAATAATTTTGATTTGAATGTATTTTTTTTATTGCCTCATTCCTTATTTAAATAATTTATTGAGTGTTTTATTTTATCATCTTAGAAAGTATGAAAAATATAACAAATACAGATGAATATTTTTCATAAAAGTATGAAGAGAAATTTAAACTTAACTTACCATATAAAATATTTAAAATATAACACATAGAGATGAACATTTTTTTTTTATAAAAACAAGTAGAAAATTTTACACTGAATTTACAGTGATAAACTTTTTAACTAAAGATTTTTGTCCAATCAAAGTTAAAATTTCATTTACATAATTAATATATATTTAATTGCATAAAATATCAAATTAAATCAACATAATCACTGCTATTTTCTTCACACAAAAATAGTGTCAAAATTTAATTTTTAGACAAATAATTATTTTTGTTTTGTTTTTATCTTCTCACTTAAATAAATTATTCATGATTAAATTTCTTCTACTTGGGCAAATTTTAGTTTTCTTTTATACATTGATATGTATATTCCAATAAATTAAAATAAATATTATATATAAAATAGAACATATAGAGATGAATATTTTTTCTTTTAAACACAAGTAGATTTTTTCATAATTTACGGCCATGGACAATTTAGTTGAAGTCACATTAATATCTAAATTATTGTGGTGAAATTATCATTTTTTATCATTGTAATTTTAATTTGAATATATTTTTTTTATGGTTGCCTCTTCCTAATTTATATATTTTATCGATTGTTTTATTTTACAAACATAGAAAGTATGAAAAAAAAAATATAACAAATGAGGATGAATATTTTAAATGAAAGTAACAAGAGAAATATTTTAGACTTAACTTACCACATAAAGTATATAAAATATAACACACAACATAGTTTTTTTTGGGCTTAAACATGTTTTTAGTCCCTCAAATGTGAGTCATTCTTTTTAGTCCTCCAAATTTGAAGTTGTCTTTTTTAGTCTATGGAATTCGCACAAATGCTCTTTTTAGTCCCTCTCTCCACAGTGTGAGTTAAACAGGAAATAAGAGATTCGCAATTTGTGACAACTTTTTATCATAGTAATTAAAATATGAAGATAATTTGTGAGTCAAACAGTTAAATAAAGATAATTTGTCATAACAATTAAAATTTGAATGTATTTTTTATGACTATCTCTTTCCTGATTTAAATAATTTACTGAATGTTTTATTTTATGATAATAGAAAGTATAAGAAAATATAATAAATGAGGGTGAATACTTTTCATGAAAATAAGAAGAGAAATTTAGACTTGACTTACCATATAAAATATATAAAATATAACACACGGGGATGAACATTTTTTATAAAAACAAGTAGAAAAATTACATTCAATTCACAGGATAAACCTTTTTACTAAATATTTTTGTTCAATCAAAGTTAATATTTCTTTTACATAAATAATATAAATTTAATTACATAAAAAAATCAAATATCAAAATAATAACTATTATTTTCTTCACATAAAATTAGTCTAAAATTTATTTTTAAGCAGATAATTTTATTTATTTATTTTGTTCTCACTTAAATAGATTATTTATGATTTTTTTAATTTTTGAAGAAATTTTAATTTTCTTTTATACATTGATATGTATATGCCAATATATTAAAATAAAAAGTTATATATAAAATATAGCACATAGGGATGCAAATTTTTATTTATAAAAATAAGTATAAAATTCTTACTTAATTCACAAAGATAAACATTTTATTTGATGTCACATTAATATCTAAATTATTATGGTAAAATTATATATATTACTAAAGTATGAACACAAAAATAGAACATATTACATTACATATAATACAAAATCTAAATAAAAAATCTTAAACTGTTAATCCCATGCAACGCACGGGTCAAAATCTAGTTTAACTAATCCAGAAAGACAAAGTCAAAAACTTGCACTAAGACTTGATAAAATAAAATTACACTTTCATCCCTTAAAAGATGTGAGTATTACACTGCCTTTTATGCTTAAATATACAATTTAGCCCATTTAACATAACACCATTAAGTAAATTACACTTTTCACCCTAAGAGATGCAAATATTACGCTACTCTCCCTTCTTATGTTAAAATGTAGAGTAAATTATACTTTCCTCTCTTGAGATTACTTATATTGTGCTACTCTCTTATGTTAAAATATATAATTTAGTCTATTTAACTTTATATCGATAAACAACATTCATTATAAGATTTTAAAATATATTTTTAATTAAAGTATATGCTAATATATTTTTAATTTACTAAGTTTTTATTTACTCAATAAAGATTTTTTTGAATATATAATTAAATTTAGAATAATTTAAAACAACTTATTAAAATAATAATTAAAAATAGAAAATATGTGATAAGTTATATATGTTTTTATAATAACTTATTATAATTTTATAATAAACGAGTTATCATTAAAATCCAGTTAAAAGTCTAAGTTATATGTTTTTCTCAAGTTGTGAAAACGTAAAATCGCTTGTTCAATTAAAAAGAACTTACAAAAGAGTTTTTGATTCTAAGTTCCGTGAATAAAAATTATATTTGTTGGTTACAATTATTGTAAGAAATTATCTTATTTAGAGTTAAATTATTTTGTTTCTCAAAATACATTTCTTCTGTCAACAGTATACATTTGGAAAATACTTACAAAAGTTAAAAGAAAGGCAACAAATATGATTCCAAAAAATTGTTACTAATATATTAATTTTATCCTTATTAATAATCATTAACTTGTGATAGGTGATGTAAAAACATTAAAGTCTAAGACTATTATGCACCACTATTAATAAAAAGCACAAATACTTAGAGTATTTAATAAGAATAATAAGTGAAAAAAAATTAAATGCTTCATAAGAATTGTAAAATGCCTTATAAAAAAGATCATCATTTTCTTTTAAATTATGTTTTATATTAAGTACCGGAGGGAGTATTGAAAAAAAAAAACATTACTCTTACCCATTGTTTGCTTGAATGGAGAGAGAGAAATTTGAAATTTACATCGAAGAAAAATAGAAAAAAAAATTCTATCTTCATTTTCTTTTTAATCAAATAAAAAATACCTCATTATCCACATTGAGTCTTCTCTTCTGCTCTCTCTTTCTCCTTAACCAATTATAATATTTGTGTTTTCATTTTCTAATCACGCATCTCAACTGCCAAAATATAAATTTCTTTCTAGTATATAAAAACATCTTTATCCTTTTCTATTAGGATTTTACAACCTTTTTTTAAAAGATGGCATAAATAACATCAAACTTAATTAAAATTGAAAGGCACGTAATCAAGTTCTTATTTATTGGATTGGCCTATAAATTAAGGTCAGCCCTTTGTCTCACAACATTACAAGATTATTGCAACTGCAAACTGGAAAAGCACAGGTCTCTTATTCAGCCAAACCACAGGGAATTCTAAAGCAAAATATAGAGATGATGATACCACCTTGTTTTAACACATGAATAGTGTTAAAAAGACGTGGCACCAACAATTAAAAACTATATATAGCTGCTTGACATTTTTGGGCAATTAAAGAGAGAGCTTGGAGTGAAACTTTACTTTAGAGTCCAGATACATATATATCATTGTGGTTTTGGTGGCGCTTTCCGTGGCAAGCAACTTGTATACGGCTTACCGGGGGAACATTTAATAGCGGGATTATTAGGGTCCTTGGTACCAGGCGTCACCGCTGCACCATAATATGTATATATATCATTAATAATAATGATCTTCATATTTCACATAAACAAGTATACGAAGCAAGCATGCAGATTTGATACATGATACATCTTCGGACTAATAATTGGCGGTGTAGCTGTCTTAATTCCATGGGAGTTTGGTTGGTTTCATGTTGTGATTAATTCATTCTAATTTCAAACATAAACAAACGTGATATACATGCTGCAATGTAACAAGCCTTATATATAATAATATATTGATGGAAAACAAGTTTGTTATGAACATGCGTATGATGTTTGAAGAAATTGGGAGTAGTTAGTTAGTGTTACCCAAGGTTTTAAAAATCGGTACGTAACGGCGATATCGTCCACGACATCTCGGTATCGGACCGAGGTGTTACTGTTACGCACCGATATTGCGGTGAGAACAAAAATCACATATATCCGTAACGCCGTTTCGGCCGCGACGAACGTTATTCGGCCGCGACGGCCGCGACGAATGTTATCCGGATGCAACGTAACACCGATATTAGTAAGTACTAATTTAATTTCATTTTAATACTTTAATTAGTTTTTTTTACTTTGGATATCTCATTGGGATGAAAAAAATAATATATTAATTATAGGTTATTATAAATTATATAATGATAAAAAACATTTTAATATAGTTTTGTGTGAAATTGTGAAGCATTCATGCCGTGATGACCGTAATCCGTATCGCAAAATCCGTAATTATCGTAACCGTGAAAACCTTAACGCGACCGCGACCGCGACCGCGATTTAAAACCTTGGTGTTACCCTTCAGTTGTCGAGCTTGAGTTGAACTGGGAAGGAAGAAAACAGAGGCCAAGAGTAAGAAGAAAACTAGAATCGCCTTCATGGTTTGTAGATACAATTCAATTTTCCTTTTGCATAGATATAAAGCATCCTATCATGTATTTATAGTCTCAAATCAATGAAACTGTTTACTAGTGGCATATCTTTTTCATGGACTCTTTGTAACTTGCTCACTGACTAGACTTTACAAAGGTTTAAATTCTTGTCAAATTCGATACGGCACATTGACTAGACTTTCGATGGTGCATACAAATTTTAGGGTATTTCCTGGAAATGCAAGCATTTATTTAGGGAATAAAATTCATCGAGATTTTTAAAGTTGGGTAGCTAATTTTGTTTCTAGTAATTATTTTTTACGCACTCTCTTGGTTTATTCCAAATATATAAGTTAGGATAAGAACATATTCATTTTTTGTCCATTTAGTATTGAGAAAAGGGATACATGAAAATGGATGTTTTTGCAGCTCTTTTATCAAGTCTTCTTGCAAGTCTTCGGCTTTGTCTTTTATCATATATTTTGGAGGAAGACTATCATATCGAAATGAATTGGAAGAGAAAGGAAATAAAGAAAAAAAGGCAATCAGGATTGGCGGCTTTAGAGTATTTCCTGGAAACGCAAGGAAATAAAATTCATTGAGACAAATATATATTTGCTTACTGTTATTGAACAAAATTTCAACTCAACAATTTTAAATTTTCCTTCCTATTATATTGTTTCGAACTTCTGAAGTTTTATATGCATATGAAAAGAAATTTGTCAAACAGAAATGAAAATGCAAAGGAACAAAAATATTTAACTAATCCAGAAAGACAAAGCCAAAAACTTGCACTAAGACTTGATAAAATAAAATTACACTTCCATCCCTTAAAAGATGTGAGTATTACACTACCTTTTATGCTTAAATATACAATTTAGCTCATTTAACATAACACCGTATTACACTTTTCACCCTAAGAGATGCAAATATTATGCTACTCTCCCTTCTTATATATGTTAAAATGTAGAGTAAATTATACTTTCCTCCCTTGAGTTTATTACATTGCGCTACTCTCTTATGTTAAAATATATAATTTAGTCTACCAATATGGTGGCATGCTGGGTAGATAATATTGTCCCTTAAACATGTGATCAGAGGTTTAATCCTTGGCAGGTGTGTATGGAAAAACATCTGTTGGGAGGGGTCAATCCCTTAATGGATCTCAATACCTCGAGGGATTAGTTCTTGACTGTCAACCAAGGGATACTCAGGTTCACAAAAAAAAAAAAAAAACATAATTTAGTCTATTTAACTTTATATCGATAAAGAAAATTCATTATAAGATTTTAAAATATATTTTTAATTAAAATATATGCTAATATATTTTTAATTTACTAAGTTTTTATTTATTCACTTAATAAATATTTTTTAAATATATAATTAAATTTAGAATAATTAAAAATAACTTATTAAAATAATAATTAAAAAAATAAAATATGATAAATTATATATGTTTTTATAATAACTTATTATAATTTTATAATAAACGAGTTATCATTAAAATCCAGTTAAAAGTCTAAGTTATATGTTTTTCTCAAGTTGTGAAAACTTAAAATTGCTTGTTCAATTAAAAAAAACTTACCAATAAATCGTTGGTCTGAATGGTATTGGACTCGATTCCCTTAAACAAGGTTTTGGATTCGAGTCTTGTGGATAGAAAAAACGTGGTTGGAAGGGAGGACCCCACTAAAGGTGGCCAACCAGATTTTCCGACAAAGATTAATCATTAACAAAAGTTGGTGGTACTCTGTACCAATGTCATTGGTACCCAAAAAAAAAAATTACAAAAGAGTTTTTGATTCTAAGTTCCGTGAATAAAAAATATATTTGTTAGTTAGAATTATTGTAAGAAATTATCTTTTTTAGAGTTAAATTATTTCGTTTCTCAAAATAAATTTCTTCGGTCAACATTATGCATTTGGACAACTAATGTACTAGTTTTACCCTTATTAATAATCATTTACTTATTATGGGTGATGTAAAAACCTTAAAGTCTAAGACTATTATGCAACACTATTAATAAAAAAAAAATACAAATACTTAGAGTATTTAATAATGATAACTAGCTAGTGGAAAAAAATTAAATGTTTCATAAGAATTGTAAAATATCTTATAAAAAGAACCACCAATTTCTTCTAAATTATGCTTTATATTAAGGATCAGAGGAAGTATGGTAAAAAAAAAATTTACTCTTACCCATTATTTGTTTGAATGGGAAGAAATAGAGAGAGAGATTTAAAATTTACTTTGAAGAAAATTAGAGAAAATAAAATAAATTTGTTTCTATCTTCGTTTTCTTTTTAATTAAATAAAAAAATGCCTCGTTATCCACATTGAGTCTTCTCTTCTGCTCTCTCTTTCTCCTTAACCAATTATAATATTTAAGTTTTCATTTTCTAGTCACGCGTCTCAACTACCAAAATATAATTTTCTTTCTAGTAAATAAGAACATCTTTATCCTTTTCAATTAGGATTTTACAACCTTTTTTAAAAGATGGCATAAATAACATCAAACTTAAATAAAATTGAAAGGTACGTAATCCAAGTTCTTATTTATTGGATTGGCCAAAAGGCCAGCGCTTTGTCTCACAACATTACAAGATTATTGCAACAGCAAACTGGAAATTAAAGCACACGTCTTATTCAGCCAAACCACACGGAATTCTAAAGCAAAATATAGAGATATGATACCACCGAGTTTTAACACAGAAATAGTGTTAAAAAGATGTGCCACCAACAATTAAAAACTATATATAGCTGCTTGATTAAGGAGAGCTTCTCCCCACAATTGGAGTGAAACTCTAGAGTCCAGATACACATATATCATATCTTTCGATATCCAAATTTGATTTTCGTCAGCAATTACGTATATATATAGGACAATTTCGTTTTGGTGGCGGATAGCAACTTCTATTCGGATTCTTGGTACATTCCGTCACCCCCTCTGCAGCATAATAATTACATATATCATTAATAATAATGTTCATATTTCACATAAAAAAATTAACAATTAACAATTAACATTTAATTTGCCTATAGAAAAAAAAATATACGAAGCAGGCTGATTTGATACATGATACATCTACGGACTAATAATTGGTGTAGCTGCAGTCTTCCATGGAGGTTTGGTAGGTTTCAAGTTGTGATTAATTCATTTTAATTTCAAACAAAAACAAACGTGATATACATGCTGCAATGTAACAAGCCTTATATATAATATATTGATGGAAAACAAGTTTATCATGAACATGCGTATGAGATTTGAAGAAGTTGAGAGTAGTTAGTTAGTGTTACCCTTCAGTTCTCTTGCTACAGTTGAACTGGGAAGGAAAAAAACAGAGGCCAAGAGTAAGAAGAAAACAAGAATTGCCTTCATGCTTAGTAGATATAGTATAATTCAATTTTCCTTTTGCATGGATATAATTGATGTATGTTATCATGTATTTATAGTCTCAAGTCAATGAAATGGGGTACGGTGGAGAGAGAAAGTGTTTACTAGTCATGTCTTAGACCAGTGGCTGTCCAATAAGGCGGCTGGCTGCCTTATCCCCATTTTAAGTTTTAAATTTTTTATATATATACTTTTAATAAATTATTTTTAATTTAAATTATTTAGTAATAAATTTTATTATATTAATTGCACTTATTTTATTAGTAAAATCGTACAATTAAAAACATGTATGCCGATAAGTATTGTTATAAATTATTTAAGAAGTTTTATTATCCATTTAAAATGTATAAAGAAAATTAGTTTACATTTTCTTTAAATTCAAACAAGAAATGACATCAAAAGGAAATAGGGATTGAATTTCATAAAAATAGTATATAGTATGAGTCATAAAAAACTATTTTGATGAAAATAATGCTGATGAGATCACAAGTTCAGTTAAAGATTAATTCATTTAGTATTAATTATTTTGTATATATATCTAATGAATTTATTTATTTTTATTTATAACTTATTTGAAAAAATTTCAAATATAAAATCACTTATATATATTTTTTAATTCTAATGTTTGAGAATTTTAAAGGAGAATGAACTAAGAAAATATTATATTAATCTTGAAACAAATTTAAATTTTAGTGAGCATTAATTTGATGTGAGTGATCTGGACTTTTCCCCCCTAAATTGAACGTACTAAAAAAGTATTAACAAAAGAAAAAAATATCCTACTAGAAGTATTAATCTATATTGAAAAATTAATTCTTTTTAAATGCATATAATGTTTATAAAATATTATTAATAATATTTGAAATTGCTGTCATTGTTAAAAGAAGTTTTTCCAAATTAAAATCTTTAAATTCAGTTTGATATTAACTATATTTATAAAAAATAAGACTCAAAACATAAAGTTTACCTAAAACCTTATAATCTTCTGACACAGCTTTGACATGTCATTGTGTAAACGACTAATTACAGGACCAGCTGTGTCACTTACCGACACTGGAGGACTAAACGTTGAAATGTTTTCTTGTCAGGTTCGAAGTAGATACCGCACACTCACATTGACTAGACTTTGGATGGAGTTAGCCAAGTCTCAATTATAAAATTTAAAATTTATTCAATAAATATATCAATATCAGATAATATAAAATCTTCATAATTACGTATTTTCCTAAATAACAAAAGAAATTATAATGTAAAACCATCAATCATGTGAATTAAATGGCACGAAATGCATTCACCAAAAAAAAAATGGCACGAAATGCTTCAAATCAGTGAATTCAAGTCTTACATACACAGCTGTGTTAAATATTTTCAATATTGTTTCTCATGGATGATAACTGTGCCTTGTGCCAAAAAAAAAAAATAATAAAATATATATTTAAATAAAAAAACAAACTAAACATATTTTTTTTTAAAAAAACTCATAATTACAAATGTCAATCATTAGTTTCACATGTCACCAAGAATCTTTATAAATATAAATCTATATATTATATAAAACACAGTTGCTGACTGGGACTGATAGTCCACGTGTCGCATTCTGGTGAACTATGTTTTATATAATATATAGATAGATATAGATATAATATATAGATATAGATATAGATAGATAGATATATAATCAATTAATTAATTATTTATTAGCACAATCACAATCTTAATATTTATAAGACATTTAATATTTAATATAAGACATTTAATATTTAATATATTATATATTATTAATTTTTAATTATTAATTAATTAATATTTTTCTTTCCAAATTTAAATAACAAAATTTTAAAATTATATTTTGAATGTTTCATAATATATATTTTTTAATATTTTAATTAAAGTAATTTTAAAATTATATGATATTTGTTTTGATTTTATGTTATATTCTACTACATGTTGTCGATTGAATAATATTTGTAAGATATTTAATATTTAATATTTTATATATTATTATTTTTTAATTATTAATTAATTAATTTTCTTTCCAAAATTAATTAACGAAATTTTAAAATTATATTTTGAATGTTTCATAATATATATTTTAATTATAGTAATTTTAAAATTATATGATATTTTTTTATTTTATATTATATTCTACTATATGTTATCAATTGAATATTGAAAATTGAATAGTCATTTTTTCCTCATTTAATTTTGGATTGTATGATTATAACTAATTGAACAAATATTATGTGAAAATTGAAGAATTATTTCCTCATTTATATTTTTTTTTCCAGATTGAAGAGTCTCATTTTCTTATTTAATTTCAAAGGATGTTTGTGTTCTATTTATATCGTCATTCTCCTAAAGCATGTTTCCAAATGATGTGGGTACTGTGAAAAGACAATTGTGATTTCAGGTGACGTTGATGACCGACACATGGTGTTGGTTTGACAGTGTTGTAGTGAATTTTTTTCTTCTTCTAATGTTTTCTCTTTTTGTTCTTCTTTTGTTTTTCTTACTCCTATCTTGCCTTTTTTTTCTTTTATTTTCTTATGTTTTATCTTTTGATCTTCGATTACAGGTGGTGACGTTGATGACCGACACATGGTGTTGTTTTGACAGTGTTGTAATGGATTTTTTTTTCTTCTTCTTCTAATGTTTTCTCTTTTTGTTCTTCTTTTGTTTTTCTTATTCCTGTCTTGCTTTTGTTTTTCTTTTATTTTCTCATGTTTATCTTTTGATCTTCGATTCCACGTGGTAACATTAACTCTATTACATATTTGGGAAGGGAAAGAGACAATTGTTGCTAATTATTTTTTGTTTGTAATTTTTTTATTTTATTTTTTTGGTTTTACATTTTTTATTAGATAGTTTAAAAGTTTGGTTTATGTCCGTACATGATCTGCATGGTTATTGGTGACTGATTTTTTATTGAGACACTAATTTGGTGTGGTGGTAGAAAAGAAAGATGACAACAACCTTGACAATTTCTCTGTCAAGGAGGGAGGAAGAAAGGAAGACACCAATATAGGATTTAATGAGTTTGTCATAATTTTAAGGGAATATTATTTGTTTTTAGTTATGATGTTAATTCTTATTTGCCCAATTTTTTTTTTTAATTATGAATGAAAGTTTTGTATAAAAAAACATTAAAATTTAAATAAAATATAATTACAAGCCTAAACATTAATTACGCAATAAAGAGATGAAAACTTTATAGCAAAATATAATAATATGCAAGGATTTTTTAAAAGAATAATCGTAGTTCATACTTTCATCATTCGATCTTAAAAAATTAAGGAAAATAATACTTAAATTTAAATTACAATGTGAATATTTGCATCATGAGAATGAAAGCTTTATAATAGCAATGACAATTATTAATAAAGTATCACTATAATAAATATATATACTGTAAAAAAATATTGGAAACAAAATTAAGTGTAAAGAAGTTTCTTATTGCAGAAATTTAAATTAGTTTTAGATCTTTTAATTTTAAGTAATATAACAAATTAACAATATTGTCAACATATTTTATACATACAAAAAATTCATTCCCTCCTTAATAAACTCGTGCATCGCACGGGTATAAATTTATAATAAAAACAAGTATATACTTTAACAATATTTTTTTTTCAAAAAATATCTTATTAATTATGTTCTAAAAAATCTAAGATCTTCTTTAATATAACATAAGATACCCAAAGTGAGTAGAGCATTGGAGATGTTCTAATAAATTAGAATAAATTATGTTTGTCACAAACTATAACAAGAAGAACAAAGGGAGACAAGAAAAACATAAAGAATATAGAAAAATAGTAATAGGAAGAGAATATTTGTTTATGTATTCCAAAATTCAAGTTATTAATCTCTTAAATAATTTTGTAAGTTTGTCCCATTTACAAAGGTTAATAAATAAACATTAATTTTCAAATCAATTATTCTGTAAAAAAAAATCAAATCAATTTTAAATAAATCAAAGGAACAACTAATAAAATCATTTGAATATCAATGCAATCATTTATAGTTTTTAAAATAACAATAATGGATTATAAAAGGAAAAACACCATTAAAAAGAAAATATATAATACTTAAATATTTTACTAAAAATGTAATTATCTCCCAACAAAAACTATATATAAAACGGGGATTGAATATTTTGTAAAAAAATATAAAAGAATAAATAACACTTAAAATTTAACTACCAGAATTTTAAAATTATAAGGACCTTGTTTAGTTGCACAACTCATATATAGGATTTCAAAAATAAAAACTTTCGGTTTAGGTTGCATTGGCTATGTTCGATAAACAGTTTTTTTAGTAGCTTTTAGCATAGTATTTTTTTAAACACTAGCTTCTAACTTTTTGTATTTTATTTCCTTTTTATCCTTAAAATATTTATTAAATTTCCTAATTACTCTTTTTAAATAAATTATGATTTTATTATTTATTTGTTATTTTTCACTTATTCACCTGTATCATTGTGCTCATCACTCTCTTTTTTTTCTCCAATATTCTTGCTCACTCTCCTTTTTTTTCTCTAGGTAAACTATTTTTATTTTTTTATCAATTATTTTTTTATTCTTTATTGTATTCTACTTAAGTATCTACTTAAGTGTATTTTTTTTATCAATTAACTATTACGCTAATTAACATAATAAAAGTATAATGTCTATTTAAGTGTTTGTTTGTTTTTTTTACTTTATTTTATACTTGATTAAAAATATTTTAAGATATACTAGATTAATAGTAGAATACTTAATATGAAAAAATGTAATAATTGAAACTAAAAATGTAATGAAAATAATTTATCTATAAATAAAAAACTATAAAAGTTTAAAATTAATTAAAAAAACTAAAATTATAACACCTCAAAATATATTTTATCCATAAAATAAAAATGAAATTTATATAAAAATATCATATAAATATGTCCATTAATATCATTTTACATTTTTCAGTTACTTCAACAGATAGTTTCACCGAACACTTATGATTTAATAAACTAGTTTAACAATTTTCAGCTACCAGCTAGCTTTTCAGCTTTTCACTAGCTTTTCAGCATCCGGCTAGCTTTTCAGCTAGTTTTCCGAACATAGCCAATATAAATTATGTTCGGCAAGTCATTTCATCTAGCTTCTAGTTTTTTTTTTACTAGTTGAAAAACTTATTTAATGTTAGGTAAACAAGTTTTTTTTTCTAATAGTTTCTGGCATTTTTGGAAATGCTACTTGGAGTAGCGTTTTTTAAAACGCTAGCTTTTAGTTTCGAGCTTTTTATATTTTATTTCCTTTTTATTCTTAAAATATTTATTAAATTTTTTTATTACCCCTTTTAAATAAAACAGGATTGTATTATTTATTTGTTTTATTTCATTTTTGTTACTATATTTTTAAATTTTTTATTTCACTATATATTTAACCATTGAACTATTTATAATATTTAATTTATTATTTCAACATTATACTTCACGAAATTGATAATAATAAATGTTATATTTTTTATTTTTTGAATAATTTTATATTAGACAATTTATTTTAACTATTACGCTAATTAACATAATAAAAGTATAATTTCTTCTTAAGTGCATGTTTCTTTTTTACTTTATTTTAAACTTGATTAAAAATATTTTAAGACATAATATAAGATTAATAGAATACTTAATATGAAAAAAAAAATTGAAACTAAAAATGTAATGAGAATAATTTATCTATAAATAAAAAATTACAAGAGTTTAAAATTAATAAAAATTAAAATTAGGACACCTCAAAATATATTTTTATCCATACATAAAATTGAAATTTATATAATAATATCATATAAATATGTCTATTTTTGTCATTTTACATTTTTCAGCTACTTCAGCAGGTAATTTTACCAAACATTTATGATTTAATAAGTTAGTTTAACAGTTTTCAACTACCAGCTAGCTATTTAGCTTCCAGCTACCAGCTAGCTATTCAACTTCTAGCTAGCTTTTTAACTTTTCAATTAACTTGTCAGTTAATTTTACCGAATATAACCATAAACTTACATAATCGATCTGGGCTACATAGATAAGTTCATGTATATGTGAAAGGATATATATATATATATATATATATATATATATATATAATCAAGGGGGCCAAAGCCCCCACTGCCTTACGTAAATCCGTCCCTGGATGATACACTCAAATTTTAGGATATTTCCTGGAAATATGGAAACATGTATTTAAGGAAAATAAAATTCATCGAGACAAAAATCTTAATTTGTTTACTCTTAGTGAACTAAATTTTAACAAAATAATTTAAAATTTCCATCCTATATATATTTATGTCCCTTTCCATACTCTTATGTGTTTTTTAATAATGGTCTAACAGATATCTAATTAAAAAATAAAAATAAGTTTAGAGATCCAATTGGAACAAAAAAAAAATCAAAGACCTAATTAAAAATTTAATAAAAATTTAAAAACTCACAGAGTAATTAAATATTTTTACTGTCTACATTGATTATATATCACTTATATTTTGGGTCATTCATATTAATTTATTGGCTTATTGTGCTTTTTACTTCAATTTTTTACTTTTTGGTTAGTTTTATCCCCAACAAATTATTCTAGTGCATTTTATCCCCACTTTTAAAAGACTTGCAAAATTTACTTTCCATCATTTGTTTGTTAATTGACTAACGATGCTAATACTTTTCGGCGATTTTTCACTGCCACTAAATGTACACATTTAAAATAAGTGTTTTTAACATAATGGTGGCTAAAAACTAGGGTTGGCAAAACGGGCTGGTTCGGCCCGTTTTGGCCCGGCCCGCCTGTGGCCCGCCGAAAATGGGCCAGGCCGGGCTGGCCCGCCCAGCTGCCACGGGCTGCTTGTCTTGGCCCGCCCCGCCATAGAGCAGGCTGGCGGGCTGGCCCATTAGTTTTTTTTTTAATTTATTGTAAATAAGATATAAATAAAATAATTTTGCATCACTTGTATCATAAAAGGACAATAGAGAGTATTTTTGTTACTGTGAAGTGTGAACACAATTAAAAATTATTGTAATATTGTTTCACTTTCTTCAATAAATCACAAACTAATAGTCTTTTAACACCACAAGTTCAACATCATGAATAACATCTTAAAAAGGCTTACCACAAACTAATAGTCTTTCAAAAATACATCACAAAATATTAATAGTCCATAATAACTTATATTATTTTATATATATTAATAAAAAAAAAGTGCTGGCGGGCCAGGCGGGACGGGCAAAAGCGGGTCGGCGAGCTGAAAACCCCACCCCGCCCAGCCAAATTGTTAGCGGGCTGGCGGGCCGGCGGGCCTGGCCCGGCCCGCTTTGCCATCCCTAATAAAAACGGTTAGTATTTATTAATTATTTTTTCTCCTTTTCCCTTTTGTCTATTCCCTGTCGATTATGTAGTGCGCCTTCATCACCTCCTCCAAATTCGGATGTGGCCACGACCAGACTTGGATCCCGTGCCGCTCGAGCACCACATAACTTTCAGCAACCATGATGATTTGGTTCACTGGAGTTGCAATGTTCGTGTTCGGGGTTGTGGAAAAACGCATGGAGATAGCATGCGGCGATGGTACGAGCTTGACTTGCTTACGTAGAAGCACATGACGATTGCGTTGTTACACCGTGACACCGGACCTGCTCTGTTGGTGGCTCTCGCACCTCAAGTCGCTGAAGCTGAAAGGGAAGCCTCGGGCGACAGTGTTTAACTTGATATTAGAGTATTGGGAAGGTTTTGTTATGCCTTAGGTCAGAGAGATCGATCTCTTAGTTCTTCAATTGCTTGAAGTCGCTTCACTTTCACCACATCATTGTGACGGATTCTGATCTTCAAGCTTTGGCTTGTTTGTGTGGTCACCTACTCTAGGTGCTTAAGCTTGATAAGTGTTATGGATTCTTCACTAATGGCCTCTACTATATTGGTTGTTTTGGATTCTTCATTGAGTAAGGGAAAAAAAAAAGGAGAAAAAACAATAAAACTTAATTATAGTGGCGATTTGTAGCCGTCACTGTGTTAAAAACGCTTATTTTAAATATGTGCATTTAGTGGCGGTTAAAAACTACAAGAAAGTATTAGTGCCATTAGTCAATTAATGAACTGATGACGGAAGGTAAAATTCGCAAAGTCTTTTAGAAGGGGGTAAAATGCACCAGAATAATTCGTTGGGGGAAAATTTTGGCAAAAATAATTAGGGATAAAAAATGCAACTAATCAAAAAAATATTTTGTTTTCTCAATACTAGATAGCAGATTTAGTGTGTTTTGTAATGTTGTGGTTTTCCTAATTGTATGATTAAGTGTTTGATTAATAATATAAGAGCAAATTAAATTTAAAATATGTTGATTGATATAATAATTAACTTAAGTTCTATGTTTTGTTATGTGCCATAGTATTATTGTGAGAATTTTAGGACTTTTATGTAAATTCCTTGAGTTGTAGAATATATATATATATATATAAGAAGGGGGTGTCCTTAGAGAAAATATAGGTGCGAAAAGTAAAAATTTTAAATAAATCTCAAGCTTTTAAACGTGCAAAGCTTCACGTTCTCTCATTTCTTCCATTTTCTTCTCCTTCTCTAAGTTTCTCTTTTCCTCTCAAGAGATTGGATTTTTGAAATTCACTCAAAGAGGACTTTGTTTCCTTAATCTCAAAAGCTTCTTTGATTGATTTCTAGTTGGTAAGTACCCTTCTTCTCCTTTGGTCTCTTAAGTTCTTTTTCCTTCTCCCACCAAATAGACATGGAATGGGTCTCATGTAGAATCTTGGTTGGTGGGTTAAAATTTGATTGAAGCTTGTCTTGATGTTGGTTTATGTTCCTCCTAGTAGATTCTATAGCACAAATTGGGGAAGGATCACTCAAGAACCTCAAATTTCTCTTTCTAGTTTCTCTTTCAAGAAATTTCAAAAGTATAGGATAAGGGAAGCTTCCTTGTGAATTCTATTTTCAATTTAAGTGTGGTTGAGAGTTAGGGGACTCAACCACATATAACATGCATGCTCCTCTAGTTGTTTATGTTGTGTTGTTTGGTGTTTGAACTTGAGATATTGATGGAATGGGTTCGGAATCCTTTGGCAGTGGCTGTGTGGGATTTGCATGTATTGTCTTTGGATTGTTTTAATCTTTGAAATTGATTGGGAAGGCTCCTAAAACAAAGGAAACCCTGCCCAAATTTTCTTGAAATTATTTGGTAAGCTTTGCATGTGAAAATCAAACCACAAAATAAAGTGGCAGTGGCTGTTTGGTTCGTCCAGCTCTGTACAGTCCCCACAGTTTTGTGATTTTCGGAAGATCTAACCATTGGTTTTTCATGAAATTTGCTCTGAATGAAAATAAAAACAAAATGGAGCAACTTTTATTTTGACTCTGTGTCAAGATAACTTCATTTTGAGGCTCATCCGCCACCCACAATGTGACTGTTCTGTTTTTGGTGTTCTGTTGGAACATGTCTCAGTTTTTCCCAATTTTACACTTGTGTACTTATCTTTTATTTTTTGAGTTTGTACCATTAAAAACTAGACAAAGCAATATTTTTAACCATATAAATTAAGAAAATTATCATGCCCAACTTCTAAATTAACTTTTTGAAAAGGAACAGGGCAAGGGTTTTGAGCTCTGTTTGGAGTCCGAAATTTAGGCTGTTAGAGAAAATTTTACTAGGAACAATTGGGAAAGAATTTGAAGACATGAAATAATATTTTTGAAATACCAATATGTTACCTTTATCCTGTAAAAATTTCAGCTCAAAAAAATTTTGGGAAGTGTTAGAAAACTTATTTTCTTTGAACCATGTTCACTGTAAAGTTAAATTCGGTACTGTCAACTTGTAGGAATTTTAGAAAATTCGCTAGATGTCTATTTTACCATTGGGATACCATTTTGAAAAATATGATTCAAGAGATTTAATTCTATATAAAAAAATTTTAATTCCGAGGTCATTTGCTATAATCAGTGAGAGCTCACATTCAGTACTGCCAAAGAGAAATCAACCTTATTTGGTCAATTTGGTTAATATGATAGAATTATTGGAATGGTGATGTTTGTTTATTGAGATGTGAAACTTGAGTATTTAATATTTGAAATATGTTTTGTGTGATAAAGTCTTTTGACTGTAGGATGAATCTTGTAATCATGTTTTGAATGAGGATGTTGGGTAGGTCACAACTTTACTTCTAGAACTATGTTAGGAAATTCACCTTTTGTTAAAGTTAGTGTTGTGTTGTAAGTAAGGATTCAGAGTGTGAGAATATCTTACTTGAGCTTATTGAACTGCTAGATGGATTCATAAGCATAATTTGAGAAAAATGGTGAATTTATAACATAGAGGGAACTTGTGGCAATCAAGATTGTTTGACTTGTTACATGACATTGCATATGGGTAGGCATGAAAGTTGAGGGTGTTAGGTAGGCTCTCAACCTAGTGCCAGAGGTTTTCGTGGTGGCTAACGGTGGGTTTATAAAATAGACAAGTGGGCAAATTCCTATAGATGGAAGGTTTTGCAAACCTTACAGAGGTAAGCCAATACCTACACTTGTCTATATTCGATAAAACCACACTTCCTCCACAAGGTCAGCTCAAGAAACTCCCTGAATGGTCAAAGAGTGAGATCATGGTAGGGGATGGGGCCTATGAGAGATTGCCCAAAAGTTGTAAAAATCTCCATGGAGTCTAGTCAGCACGACATTACATAATGAAATTGTATATAAGATTGATGTATGTATTGTTGTATGATATTAGCTTAATTATTATTGTTGATTGATTCTAATTTTCCTTTGATTAAATCCTATCCTTCTTTTTATAAATAAGCTTACCCTTGCATTTTGTGTTTGTGTTTGTGTTGTATTACTACAAAGATCGTGTGGTTGGCACGGGAGCAGATAGTAGTGATGTTGTAGGTTCTCAGGCCACTCATGACTGAAGATGTAGATCTTGAAGATGGGATGAGATCCCTCTTTTTGGAAAGGTTCTCGTATATATGGACATAGTATGGGGACCAGCTTATGACATATGTATAAATACTTAGGTCGTAGTGAATGTCCTCTACAAGAGGACTATTTTGGTATTGTGTGTGTGTGTGTGTGTGTGTGTGTGTGTATATATAAGTTTTGTAAAGCCAGACCTAATACTTTTATGTTGTGATGATGTACATTATATGTAGAAAAGTAGGTACATATATATGTGTTAAATGTGAAAATTTTCTATGTAGTTTCATATGATAATATTTAACAAAATGTTTTAGTATAATAAATCTGTAACGAAGATGGGTCATTACATGTTTGGATTGCAATTAGAAGCTTGTCAAACAGAAAAACACATGCCATTGCACTAAATTGAGAAGTAAATATTTTATCTCATTGAAATGAAATTCATAGTTAGATTGAACGTAACTTGTATCTAAATACACCCTTAAAATAGAGAGACTAAAAATAATTAATTTTTTCAATATTTATAGGGACTAACAATGTATTCAACCCTTTTTTTTATTCATGGACAAAGAATCAGTAAGTTCTTTTCCTAACTTATATATTTGGAATAAAACAAGAAAGTGGGTCATTCTATGGCAGGGAAGTACTGATAATTAGTTTTGAAGTATCCATCGGTCATCATCATCATCATCATCATCATCATGATTATTATTATTATTATTATTATTATTATTATTATTATTATTATTATTATTATTATTATTATTATTATTATTATTATCCTTTAGTTTTATAAGCAGTTGCTGCCATTGTCATTTGACAAGTTAAATCTAATATACCTTGTTCACTTAATCCATCTAAATTCCATTCTATTATGTCGCTTCTTGTAAATGAGTTTTGAACTAATTCACCTCATTCTTCAAATTGAACATTTGCAGGTGAAGGTCTTGAATAATAATTTCTTAATTTTGGATAAGTTCTTAGTTTATTTATGGATAGATCTTCTTTTTCAAGAGTATTGATGGAAAATTTTTCTAAACTTAATTTTTCTAGATTTTTTTTTAATTTCTTCTATTTTTATATCTGTATGACTTTCAAGTTTTATTGCTTCTAATTCTTTTTGGGGAACATTTATTAATTTATAAATAGGTCTAACAGGAGATTTTATTTTATTTTGAGTACTAGGTATATCAAGTTGTTTTTTATTTTCTATTCTAGTTAATTGTTTTGTCATTGTTTCTAGCATAATATTTGAATAATTTAATTGAGAATGTAATTTTTTAATGTCTTTTTTATCTACTACCTTTTCTTCTTCTCCTTTAGTATCTTTGTACGGACTTGCTTCTATTTCTAAATCTTTTGAGATTTGAATTGTTATACCCTATTGAGATGGATATTCTGATTCTATGATTTGATTATTAATAGTTTTCCAACTTGTTGTTGATTTTCTTAAAGGATTTATTTGTTTTATTTCTCTAAAAAGATAATTTATATTATTTTCTTTACTATATTTAGCGAACCAAACAAAGAAGTATAAATTTATTTCATTTTCTTCCATGTAATTATAATAAATTTTTCTAAATTCTATGGTTTGATTTTCAGTAAATGTTGAAAAATACCATGTTCTCTTATCTTTATTATAAGGTGCTTCGAAATCTTGTTTAATCCAATTCTTATCTATTTGACAAGGTGTATTTCTATCTAAAGTATTTAAAATTTGAGAAGCGGTAGGAGAATATTGTGGAGATTCTGATTTTTTAGATTCTTGATAAATGGGTTTAGAAATTATTGGATTGTTATTATCTAATCCTCTTAAATCTAAATTTATGCTATTGAATGTCTTGAGGTTTGTCCTTTGTGTATGAATTGAGGTTCTTGAATTGTTAAAGAGGATGATCTATTTATTCTTAATCTAATGTTTGTACCTTCTTGAATTATTTCTCTTGCTTGAGTATTATAAACTTTAGATTCTGAAACTATATCCTCTAGTATCCAATCTTATGGGATTTTACTAATAATTTCATTATGACTTAACTTCTTTGGTACTTGTACTAAGGATTTCCTTAGATTTGCTTCTACTATTATGGTTTCATCTTTTGGGGATGATCTTAGTGCTCTATAATTATAATCAATTTTTGTTATTTTATAATAAATTCTGTAAATTATTTGTATTGGTCCTGATACTTCATCTACTATTTCATCTGGAATTTTTACATATAATTTTATTGCATTACTAGTTTTTTCATTTCTATTATTCATTGAGAAATTTGGGTAACAATTTAAAAAATGCTTGTCCATCATGTAAATTACTTTCTAAGATGGCAATTATTGAGTCATTGAATTTTTTAAGTCTTACATCTCTTAATAACATTAATATTGGATTGTTTACTCCTAATCTGTAATTAGGCTTTGCAGCTACCTAAACTAATCCTAAATAAAGAAAATTATATCCTTGTTTTATATGTTCATCTAATATTGATTGTTCTAAAAGATTAATTACTTTATTGTTTTTAGTACCCGGGTAACTGTATTCTAAAACATGTATTTCATCTTGAGAGGTTGTCCATACCCTATGTTGTTTGTTTGTATACTTCTTTCTTGTTAACTGCAGGTATTGACCAGTTATGTAAAGAGTTTTCTATCTCTGCTATTTGTAATTCTTTATCTTTAGTGTTTTCATTATTGGAAGTAGAGGATCCTTCTTGAGGAGTTCTAACAACTATTTGTCTATGTTTATCTCTTAAATTTAAATTACTAAGAGTTCTTAATAACCTAGCCATTTTTATCTTCTAACGTGTTTTATGCGACGGGACCACCTCTAACACCTTATCTAGCTGACCAACGGTCTCACTACCTCTCTCAGGTTTTACTGCTGGGACCACTACACTTAGAAGCTGACCAACGTCTAAACACTTCTCAGTGCTACAGTAAACACTTTAGAAGATCAAAATAACAGGATTATAAAAGCACTTAGTAATAAAATTTAAAGAGATGAATAGTAAAATGCTACAGTGACTTGTTACAATGTTTTCCACAACCTTCTGGCTCTGATACCATCAGAGACAACATCAAAATTCAAAATAAAATTTAAGGAGTAATTGAAGAGTAATGGAAGGTAAAATATCATAGTAATTGAAAGCAAAACTTGAATTGGAAAAATAAAAGGATAGGACTTACAAATGAAAGCTTTAAAGTAGAAGACAAGGCAGAGAGCGTGTAAAGATTTGAGAAATTTTTAAAGTGGATTTCATTCAGAAAAAACCTCTGCCTTCTAAGGCTCAGAATGAGACCTTATATAGCGGAGGAAGCTAAGCATAATTTACATTCAGGGGTACATAGGATCCCTCATTATCAAGGGTAAAAAGGGAAAGTATAAATTTACAACTGCCACACCTATTAAACAGATAAGATCGACATACTAAAAGTAGAAAGAACTAAAGTAATTTACAGCTGGGGTCAAGTGACTTGCCAGTGCAAAAGATTTTTAATTTTATTGTTGTCGTCTTCTGCCGACACTTCTTATTGGACCACTTAATCAAACATATCTCCGTTGCGAAGATATGGATTTGACTGAGAGGTGCTTTCTCCGGATTCTTCTTCTGCATTTTTATCTTGTACAGATCTTACTTTTTTCAGCCGGTCGTCAAATTCTTCTTGTGAAGTGGCTGATGCTAATTCTGCCATAATCTTTTGTTTTTCCACTAAAAGTAAGGCTTCTTGTTTATAATCTTTTTCTAACTGTGATTTTGGTTCTTGATGAGTTTTTAACCATTCATTGATTTTTGCTTTATTAAGTAATTCAATATTGAACTTCTTCCATCACTTTACCTTTATTTGTCTTGTTAACATTCTGATATCAATATTGTCATAAAGTCGAGTATAAATGTATTCCCATGCCATTATCCAAGTAATTCCTTGAGAAGCTACGAATGATATAAATCGATATCCAGGTACAAATGTTGAATGTTCTTTAAAGTACTTATAAATTTCTTCAACTTGGTCAGGAAATATTGCTGGTATTGGACCAAAGTCGAGAAACCATTTAATAAACCATTTAGGAAATTTTAAAGGTATTCCTCTTCTAAACCAAATAAACCAGGAGTGTTGATCTGGACTTAAGTATAACATATGGCTCCATGCATCCATGTAATCATAATAAGTAAAGGTCTGGGGATTAAAGGCTCTTGAGAATGGTTTTGAAGAATATAAGGGTTGGTTCCAATCTTGAGGGGTTAAAACCTTTAAGATTTTGAATTTGGAAAACTGAATGTTTCCCTAGGGGTCTTTGTTATGCCATAATTCTATTGAGTCTGTATCTATGAGTATAAACTCATAAAAAGTTCTGGTTTTTAATAAATTTATTGGAGGGTAATGAAAGTCTTGAGGAAAAAGAGTTGAGGCTAACTGTCGTGGATTGGTTGATTGAGTCCAAGATTTTTCTAGTACCATTATTGGAAGATCTTCATCTTTGTCTATATAATTTTCTTTTTCATGGGAGGGTTGAGTAATAAAATCTCTGGGGCCAACAAGAGTATTTTGATATTGAAGGGGGGCGAATCTATTGGAATAATTGGCTAAAGGGTTTGAAGGGCCTGGTGATTGTACTATTCTTGAAGGTGAAGTTTTAACTATATTGGCTATTGTGGGTCTTACTATTTCTTTTCTTATTTTGGGAGTCATGGTAGGAGTTATAGGGGCTGGAAGCCGTGTTGAACTTGTAACTTTAGGGGTACCCAGTGGGGGACTGTATTGATCTTTATTGTTGGGCTTTGTACTCATTTTGAGTCCTGTAAAAACTCTCTTGTTAAAAAATCTGGTAAAGAATTATTTTTTCCTTTGATATGTTCAATATCAAAATCAAAACAAGAAAGTAAAGCTTGCCATCTAGCAAATATGTGTTTTGAAACCAAATTTTGAACATCTTTTTGTAAAACACTAGGAGTAGCTTTACAATCAGTTTGAACTAAAAATCTTTTATTGAATAAATCATCTTGAAAGTTTTGAAGACATAATACTATTGAAAGAATTTCTTGTTTAACAGTAGAGTATTTTTGTTGAGCTGGATGCCAAATACCCGAATGATATCTGATTACCTGTTCTTTGGTAGAGTGTTGAGATACTTGTTTAAGAATCCCACCATAACCTAATTCTGATGCATCTGTTTCTACTATAAGGAAGGCATCTAGGTATTATTATTATTATTATTATTATTATTATTATTATTATTATTATTATTATTATTATTATTATTGTTGTTGTTATTGTTGTTCTTATTATTGTTATTATTGTTATTATTGCTATTGTTGTTCTTATTATTGTTATTATTGTTATTGTTGTTCTTCTTATTGTTGTTGTTCTTATTATTATTGTTCTTGTTATTAGTGTTGTTCTTGTTATTATTATTATTATTATTATTATTGTTGTTGTTGTTGTTGTTGTTGTTATTGTTCTTATTATTATTATTATTATTATTATTATTATTATTATTATTATTATTGTTGTTGTTGTTGTTGTTGTTATAACTAAGACAACAATGAAATGATCAAGATAAAAGCCAATCAGGATTGGCTGCTTTAAATGCTATTTTGTAAAGAGATATATGAATATGGATGAAATATGTTTTTCTCTCTTAAGTTTGAGTGATTTTTTTCTAAATTTAAATTTATTTTTTTGTTCTTGAATTTTAAAAATTATTCTTTTTAATCCCTCTTTATAAATGTAATGGATTTACTTACATGGCATTTAGATTCATAATTTATTACAATTTTTTACCATCAGAATTTAATTTTATAATTTAAAGTTTAAATACAATTTTTTGAGAATTTTAAACTGCCAGAATAAAAGCAAAAAAAAAAAATGAAGTAAAAGACATGAGCACCTAACATTGATTACTGAAAAGATCAAATCCTTAATGTAACACTCTCAGTTTTAGAACTTAAGATTAAATAGGAAAAAAAAATTCTTAATCAGTGATTAATTGAGTAATTAAGAAAATAAAGGAAAATAATGAAAATAAGTACTTATTAATAATTGTTAAGTAGATATATTACAATATTAATAGAGGAAAATTTAAAATTTGAAAAGTCAAAGATAGATTCATTTTGATCAAAGTCAATAGGAAGAAATTTGATCAACTCATTAATGGCATTATGGTAAATATGAGGGATTTTTGAATTGAATAGAAAATTAGCATTCTAATGGCACAAATAGCTTGCTAATTAGTTTGTAATAACTTTAATTAGTAGAATTAATTGTTTATAATGACACAGTGACTATTAAACCTCGTACTTTCCCTGTCCAGTGCCAATATACCACAAATGCACTTCACTGACACCCAATCGGAACCGCCGCAAGCCAAGGCCACCCCACCACGAGAAACCCTTCCGTTAAACCACCGTCACCACTGCGCTCCGCCGCAGTGGTCTTCATCACAAGTTTCGAACCCTTCCGCTACAATCGCGACCACTGCGGAGCCAAAGCTGTGCCGTTGAGGCACCCCACACGAATGTTCGAACCCTCCCCTTTTTCTTGCGCACGGCTGTTGTTCCTGATGCACACTTTCAATCCGAAGCTTCATAGAAGTTCGTTGGGCTGTTTGTTAAATGAAGGGCACCTTTATTACATTTTGGAAAGTCCAATCCGTAATGTAAATTACATTTTGGATTGGACTTTTCGAAATGTAATGGAGACGTCCCAAATAATTTTTGAAGGTGAAGAAAGTTTTACCCCTTCTATTTACCCGGGTTGATATAATGAGATCCAAATGTGTTTATTTCAGCCTAGGATTAAGCCTAATGAGGTGTAAACAATGATAAATAGAAGGCATCCCTCAAGTACGTGTGTGATCACCTTCGTTTTGATTTATTTGTCTTTTTTTTGTTTGGCCAATTTTCGTTAACGTGATATATTAATTTGGTGCCCAAATAATTTTCATATTCTAGTTTAGATTTTAAGCAATATATAAATACGTAAATGGCTAACTGGAAGTGAAGTTTTCATATGGATTCAATAGAAAATTATTTGTGTTTATATAATAAAATTTATGTTTTCAAAAATCAACAAACAAAAAAAATAATAAATATAATAAAGATAAAAAAAAAACAAATACTTTGTTTTATTTGAAGGGATAAAATAAATAATTTTTAAAGTTATTTTAATTTTGTACATTTAATTAAAAGTAACTATCTTTATAATAGACGTAGTAGGATGCTAACATCTTTCCTACACATAATAGACTCCTGAACTCAAATTTGATTTCAAAGATCATTTTTTCTTTAAAAGACTTTTTTTATGTTTTCCTTAATAAACATTGGTGACAACTTCTCTATTTTCAACTTAGTATTTTTTCGCTGACCTGCCATGATCCCGATTGTGACAGTGCATACAAAATTAAAGTTAAAAACAACAAATATGGTCCCAAAATTATTGTAGATAATACCAATACTCTTTCCCATTGATTGTTTTGAATGGAGAAAAAATGAAGAGAGAGAAATTTGAAATTTAATATGAAAGAAAAGTAAAGAAAAGAAAATCTAAAACTTTGTTTCAAAAAGTCATTCTTTCCTCCTTTTTATCTTCAGTTTCTTTTTAACCAAATAAAATAAAGCCTAAATATCCATATTGAGCCTTCGCTTCTCCTCTCTGTTTCTCCTTAACCAATTATAATATTCAAGTTGTTATTTTCTAGTCAGGTCTCAACTGCGCCTTAATATATTTTTATTTCTAGTATATAAAAATATCTTTATCCTTTTCAATTAGGACCAAATAATACTTTCACAAAAATGACACAAACAACATCAAATTTGAATAAAATTGAAAGGCACGTACTTAATCAAGTTCTTATTTATTGGATTGGCCAAAAGGCCAACCCTTTGTCTCACAACAAAATTACAAGATTATTGAAACTGCAAACTGGAAATTAAAGCACACGTCTTATTCAGCCAAACCACACGGAATTCTAAAGCAAAATATAGAGATATGATACCACCGAGTTTTAACACAGCAATAGTGTTAAATTAAAAAGATGTGGCACCAACAATTAAAAACTATATATATATATAGCTGCTTGACATTTTTGGATAAAAAGCTACATATATTATATCTTTGGATATCCTAATTTGATGTTCGTCAGCAATTACGTATATATATAGGACATGGTCGTTTTGGTGATGGGACTGATGGCGCGCAGTTTCTATAGCCATTTTTATTTCTACAAACAGGATGATTAGGGTCACTGGTCGGATTTGTCACTGCTGCTGCATAAGAACATATATACATCATTAATAATAATGTTCATTTTCCACATAAAAAAATTGTCTAAGTTTGCTAGTCTCGGTTTCAGGCTGTGATTTATTTTGAAACAAACACAAACATGTTTCATAATTAAGAAGCCTTCCTTATATATATCTTGATGGAAAACAAGTTTATTATGAACATGTATTCACCAAAACAAAAAAAAGTTTATTATGAACATGCTGAGTATGAGATTTGCAGAAGTAGAGACTAGAGAGTAGTATTAGTCAGTGTATTAGTATTACCCATCAGTTGTCGAGCTAGAGTTGAACTAGGAAGGAAGAACAAAGAGGCCAACAGTAAGAATGCAATAAGAACGGCCTTCATGGTTTGAAAATATTTAATGCTTAGTATATATAATTCAAATTTTCTTTTGCATCGATAGAATGTATGTTATCATCTATTTATAGTCTCAAATCAATGAAGTGGGGTGAAGAGAGAAAATGTTTTTGTGTAGATGACTAATTACATGACTTGCTCACTGATTGGAGGAGTACTAAACGTTAAAACTAAAAAGCTTTCTTGTTTGGTTCGATACCACACACATTGACTAGACTTTGGATGATACACTCAAATTTTAGGGTATTTCCTCGAAATGCAGATATTTATTTAAGGAAATAAATTAAATACATTGAGACAAAACTCTATATTTGTTTACTCTTCTCTTATTGAACTAAATTTCAACAATTTTTTTTTTTTAAGATCTTCTTCTCATTATGTCGTTTTTTACTAGTGAATTTTTATATGCATGAAGAGGGAAAGAAATTTGACAAAAAGGAATATGGAAAGCTAATATTATTTAACCAAACCAAAAAGACAAAGCCGAAGACTTTCAATAAGACTTGATAATAGAGCTGCATAAACATCCTTTTTCATGTTCTAACATTTTGTGAAGAAGACTTGAGTTTAAAAAAAAAATGTAAAAACGTCCTTGTTTAAATTACTGCCTGCATTTTATCATTTTCTTTCAACATATGACTTCTTTTCTCTTACAGCACCTATTTTGGGTCATTCGTATAATTTTCTCCTTTTCTTCTCAATACTAGACGGACAGAGAATCAATAAACCAAGAGAGTGGGCATAAAATAATTACTAGAACGAAATTAGCTAGCAAACTTCTAAAATATTCGGTTTTGTTTCTTAAAATTAATTTTAAGAAAACAAAAGTAGAAAATTTTTATTAAGAAAAAAATATTTATTAAATAATAAATAAGTCATTTATTTGACTTTTTTCTCAACAAAATGTTTTTACTAATTATCCTTACTTTAAGATTCATGTTAAAAAATTCGATAAAATAATTTTTATAGAAAATGTTCAAAACAGATCACTTTCTAATGAAAAGGATTTTTTTAATGTAAGATAGAAGTGCACTAGAAAAAAGGCATGATTGTAACTTAATCAAATACTCTAATAATTTATTTTTAATCAAATAAGCTAATTGACTAATTTATAAGAGCTATCTAATTATCTTAACAAACACGTACTAATTAAAACTTTTCCTTCTATATATCCGTTTTACAACATTTTAGCTTTTGTATTAAATAAAAACATATTTACCAAAAGCAATCTTTTTTTTTTTGACAGAGGAAATCTTATTTGAATAAAGAAGAGGAAATTTCATTTTACCGTATACTTAAAAAAAGTTTATTTAATTTAGATAAAGGAAGTGGAAATTGCATGATAGCTTTTGGTTATTTAATCACTAAGTTAAAATATTAGCCTAACAACCAACTTCAATAGATTTCTTTTATTATAAATTGTTTGTTAGAAAATAAAATTGAAAGAAAATATAAATAATTTAAGAAAATTTCAAAATTAAAATACTTTTTTTTTCAAAAATTAAATAATTATTTTCGGTGTTTTTTAAGAGTTTAATTAGAATATATTGATTGTGTAATTTTTTTACATTATCATTTAATTATAAATTGTCATGTTTGATACAATTATTGATTTTTGTAATAATAATTTTAAAAATCATATTTAAGTGATTTCTAATTGGTTGATAATGTAAATTTTTTTACACTTACAATATATGAAAAATAAACTTGCAAAAAAAAAAACAGAAGTATTCTTTTAAGTGTTAAAATAAATTTTGAGAGAAGTGTATTTTTCAGATTATTTGTTAAATAATATTGATTAATTTCAAGCATAGAAGTTATATTTTTTTTTTTAAAAAAAAACATAGTAAATTTTCAAACACATCCTAACTAGCTAGTGTCCCAACATTCTCCTTTCATGTAGGATCTTGTTATTGGGTATCCTAAAAGTACTGATTAAAGAATTAATAAATAGAGATTTTTTTATTAAAAAATCATATATAGTACACATTTCTGGTAGAATTCACATGAAATTTGTCCAATAATAAAAAAATATGTTAAACAAAAGAATATATTGCTAGTATTACATTTTATTTGTTTCATCTTTTGGCTATAAATTCTTAATAGGATCCGATTATTGCATCAGGCTATATATATAGTTGTTTTTCAATCTATGGGCATTGTCGTTGATTCCCGTTATGCTCAGGTAACGCCAAATTCAATTTGAGAACTATGTGTTGTTTTTCAAGAACAACGGAGCCACATATTTGCTGCGTGCATATTAGTATGATCAATATTGTTTCTTTTATTGGTCCAAATATATCAATATCGTTTCAACTTTCAAATATGAAACGTGCCAACCATTAGAGCATTACTGGGCCATTGTTATGGTGGCTTTGATTTTATTTTATTTTTTCACTTAAGGAATCTCCCAACGTGACACATTGACCTGGGCGCATCTACGATCATCATGCAGCAAAATTATTCAAGAATTGGTCTGAGGGCTTTTTTTTTATTTTTTTTTTACTAAAATGGTGCAATTTTTTAAAAAATTACCAAAATAGGTATTTTTTAAAAAAAAAATGCTAAAAACACGACTTCTTTTATATAAAGTCGTGTTTTAAAACATGACTTATCCATATCCGTAATATTTTCAAAAAATATCTATTTTGATAATTTTTTTTAAAAATTGTACCATTTTGGTAAAAAAGCCTGGTCTGAGTTTGTTAAGGACAGTTGTTTGGAGAAAGTATGTAATAGGGCAGGAGAAATATGCCTGGCACGGTATATATCTGTAAAGAATTTTACCCTCAGAGATAATAATCGAAGTCGTTGAGAAAGAGTTAACATAGCGGTCATAAACTAGTGGACATTTTTGTAGTGCTGTTAGTAAAGAAATTATTTATTTATTCCATACATCTGAAAGTACTTGCTTCCCGTATCAAGGTGCCGCGATCAAACAAGAAAGAAGGCAGTTTGATGTTATATCCATTTTACCTTGGTCCTTGGAACAACTTATTGTAAACGAGAAAACACAATTCCAGCATGTTTGGAAAGTCTAAAATACAATTTTACATTCAATTGTGTTAACCTAGATCCTTCTAGGAAACTGTACATATATGTTCCTAATATAATGCCAATTTTGTGTCGATTGAAGGTTGAATGTGGGAATTTTCCTTGATGCTTATGCAGGTTACTACTTAGACATAGCATTGGATTTCCAGCATAGGAATCATTTCCAAATGTGTTTAACTGTCCACCAGTAGGTATGATACCCTCAAACTGATTTTGTGAAAGGTTAAAGACAGCGAGAAAATTCAAATTTGTCAAAGCCATAGGAATCTCTCCCGTCAACAGGTTCCACGAGAGGTCTAACCATTCCAAATTTCTTAAATTACCCAAGGATTGTGGAATGGTTCTAGTGATTGCATTGTGCGAAAGGTTAAGGCCTATCAGAGAATGCAATTCTCCAATGACTTTTGGAAGTTCTCCTTCAAATTCAAACATATATATATATATATATATATATATATATATATATATATATATTTTTTTTTTTTTTTTTGCTGATCATGGTATTAGCACGGATTATTCATTGTCGGAAACAATGACTAAACTCTGTCGGGGACCGTGAGCGCACACCAAGGTGGATATTCCCCTCCCTGAAATCAATGGTTGTGAAAGCAACAAATATCCTCACGAGCTCCATGCCTTGACTTCATTACAACCTTTGTAGAATCATAATAGAAACTGTGGGATCTGATATATTTCAAACCAGATTGGCTGTCATTCACATTCATCATCCCTTGAAAGTTGTTGATGTATGATGCTGGCAAGGGGCCTCTAATTAAAATTGTTATTTGACACATAAAAAATTCTTAACCTGGGAAATGGATGCTTGGTCCCGAAAGAAGTGATGACACCATGAAATGTATTTAATCGTAAACTGAGTACTTTTAACTCTTGCAGAGTTTCTAGCCAATGGGGAAATTATCCTCTATGTTATTGTTTCCAAGATCCAAAACGTGAAGTTCTGTGCAGTGAGCCAAAGACTGTGGTAATGGTCCCTCCAACCGGTTTCCATTCAACTTTATAGTCTCAAATGTGTTTCCCTTAGAAAAGTTTCGAGGTATGTTTCCGTAAAGGTTGTTCGTATGCAAATCCAACAAGAAAAGAGAAGGAAACGTTCCCAGGCATTGTGGAATCAGGCCTGTCAAGTTATTGTGAGCCAAGTTGAGCATATTGAGGGAGCTTGCATTGCACAATGCTGAAGGAATGTCCCCAGTCAGCTTATTATTTGAGACTAAAAAGTATTCAATGCCATTGGGTAGAATTGGAAGATTTCCATGCAACTAGTTATAGCTGAGGTCCATGTAAGTGAGGTTAGGATGATACACTCCAAAATCCTGATCTGCATAACCTGTCAGCTGGTTGTATCATAGTTACATAATTCGCTCCATCACCATAGAACTGTGCGAACCAATTCGCGGTTCTTTTTCAAACTGGTTTGCCTGAATTCGTCAAGGAATTCGTGAAGAAGAAGAACCAGAAAAGGAGAAAAAAAGCAGGTTGTACCATTGAAACAAATCGCTTGAGAAGTGAGAAGGAAGAATAGTGGAAATGAAAAGCGGAGGCAAACATCTACAGCAATGGGAAAAGGAAGATGAAAAACAGAACTCAGAAATTGAAAAGGAAAAGGCAAAAGTGAAAGTTCAGAGAAGGAGAAGATGAACAATTTTGTTTTAAAATTTTTTTTAACAGATAAATGGGCTATGCCTTTTCTGAATTCACGTTCCTGAACTCACGGTTATTGTCCACCACTATTCTTCAAAACTGAAATAATAACATAGATAATTGAAATTTTAATTAAAAATATATCACTTATAAAAATAAGTTAATTTATATATTTTTATAGAAACTTAAAAAAAAATCAATATGTTGATAGATTAAAGTGTTATTGAAAAATTGTATTAATGAACATATTTTAATAAAGAATATATAATAAGATTCAAATAAACTATCACAAATAAATAGTATTAAACTCAATTTCAGTAAATATTAAAAATTAATTGTTTTAATATTTTATAAGAATTAAAATTTTATTGACAGCATACTAATGTATATATTAGAACCTATTATAAATTTAAAAAATATACGGAAGCGTATCAACTATGTATACCTATCATGTACCAATACTTTTTAAGGTCATGTACTGCGTACCCATACCCGTATCACGTGTATTCAAGTCGAACTCTGTATAAGGATGGGCAGTTTCTAAGGCTTTTTGGAATTGGACCAGTGAAACTATTGTAGGCTGGCACTGAAATTTACAAGTGTGCCACTTTTGCACACTTGTGGTGGTAATTCACCGACGAAGTTGTTCACAGCAAGATGCAGCACAATCAAGGATGAAAAGTTTCCAAATCCTTGGGGCACTGTACCATTTAAGTTTTTTTTTTTTTTTTTATCGACAAATGTTAGTTGTTAATTTGTTAGAACCCACGATCTCTCCCTCCCTCCTTCTCCCTTCAACCACTAGGCCAACTTTATAATTCCATTGTACCATTTAAGTTGTTCATGAAAAGGCGCACATGGTTAGATTGGTTAATTTACCATCAATACTTGGGGGTATTGGGCCTGTGAGTTGGTTTAGAGGCCAACCTAAGAATGCTTAAATGTGTGCAGTTGCCTAGAGATGAAGGATTAGGCCCATAGAAGTTGTTTCCATCTAGAGCTAGCAGAGTCAAGTTTCTTATGTTCCCTATTTCATTTGGAATTCTGCCACCTAGCAGGGTGTCCTGGAAGAGGAGATTCCTGATACCAATGAGGCCACTTTTGGGCCGATCAGATCCATCAGGAAATAGGCGAGGGTCTAATATCCCTGTTACGTAATTTCTTGAAACATCAAGCTCGTAAACTTGAGTCAGGTTGGCAACACTGTTTTACCACAATAACTCACTTGTGAGACTTTCCAAGGCTTGATACTTAGCTTCAGTTTGGCTACTACAATAACTTCTCTTTTAGATTTCTAGTAGATGAGTGATTGTCCAAAGCATATACAGAAACTTGTAGATTTTCAGGTGTCTTAGCATCCCCCTAATAAGCATTTACAGATGTATGTTGTGACCCCGAGTAAAAGAAGTAGCAGAGAATAAAAGGCCTTAAGGAAGGGGCACTGCATATAAGTGGGATGTTCTCGGTTGTTGCGTGAATTAATTAGCTCAAATTCTTGACTGCATAAGTAATATCGTACAACATCCTTGTGATTAATCTTTTGTATGATGATGGATAAGGTAGCAAATCATCATCTGAGTTATTGAGTGACAGGTTGAGATCCATTGGCAAGTCCAGTGGTTTTGTTTTCAATTGAGGAAACAGGTGTCCTGAAAAAGTTGCAAAGTTTCTTTTTGACATAGGTATTCCCCTTGTTGGATTTAATAATCTCTATACCAAAAAAAATGCTTTAAATCACCAATAATTTTCAATTTGAAACAGGATTCAAACATGAGTTGAGTGTAGAACTTGAGATTGGTTCAGACCTTGTTCTGATAAACTTGAAGTAGAACTAGAAATCACCCAAATTGTAATAAGGGTCCTGTGAAGACCCTACATTGTCTGTTATATACTGGGTAAGTGTGTATTATGTTTGGATATGATTCTAATATAGATACTGAAATCTGAATTGTTTGAATTGAGGAACACTATTCGGTTCCTATGTTTAGTCTTAAGAAAGATATATTGTGTAACAATTAGTTGAATTGAACAGCGATAATCAGTAGCAGGCTACTTCTTTTTATGAATTGTATAGCTTGGATTTATCTGACAACATAATGGCTTTTTCCTGAAAATTATGCATCGGTACATATTTGGCTGAACTGATAATGTATGGTCTGATATAAGGATATTAGATTTTTAACAATTTGACTGATACAGGTTTTCTAAACAAATGTCTATTCTAAAATATTAGATTCCCAAGTAATTAATTGTTGAAGTGGAATTATAAAACTAAAGTTAAGGATAAACACTGATGTAGTGTGATTAGAGAACTAACATGTATAAGGACTAGCCTACAGAGACACAAACTTTATAAACTAAAATAGTGTTGAGGTGCTAATAAGGGATGCTGGGCAGATTGGCTAAGAAAAGAGAAAAAGAGAAAATTCAATGGTGATGAGGATAACATATAGATGTGCGTATAATTGTAACACTAATAATACTTATAATCAATACTAAATATCCTAAGACCCATAAGAGTATTATTAGTGTTAGAAACCTTAAGGAGCTAAGTATGCTAAATTTTGGTCTAATTGAAGTTATAAAAGGTTAGAATAAAACCTTGATTCAATCTCTTAGAAGAAACCATGTCTAAACTAGAAGTTGTGAAAAGTCAAGGGTCTCATACCAAGGGACAATTCATTGAAGCATGTAGGCAGTTTGGTCTTATATCCACTACCTTGGTACGTCTTTTAGTAAACTGATAAAATAAATAAACCAGAATTCCAGCTTGTTTGGAAAATACAATGTTACTATCGTACATTCAAATGTGTAAATGTAAAGTTCTCCAAGAAAACTGTACAAATTTGTTTCTAATAAAATGCTGATTTTATGATAATTGAAGGTTGAATGCGTGAATTTTCCTCAATGCCTTTGCAGGTTACCACTTAGACAATTTTTGGCAAATAAATTGAACATTAAACAAAAAGCGATTGATCACTAAATTTACTTGCACAACAACTTGAAATAGATCGCCCAGTGATATTAGAGATGAGATTTCATTCCACAAACAGAGAAGTTCAAATTACAGAAGAAAAACACACATGCTGATAAACACACATAAAACAGAACCATATTAAACTAATTCCTTCCTCTACTATTTGCATGGATTTGATAAATTAATAGTTGTGAAAGTAGTTAATATCCTCACGAGCTCCATGTATTGACCTTTCATTACAACCACTATAGAATCAGTATATGAACCATGGTTACCCACATATTTCAAACCCCCAGTTTGGCTGTCATTCACATTTACCATTCCTGAAAGTTCTTGATGTATGATGCTGGCAAGGGCCCACTAAATTTGTTTGGTAAATGGATGTTTGGTACCGAAAGAAGTGATGACACCATGAAATTTGTTTGACCGTAAACTGAGTACCTGTAACTTTGGCAGAGTTTCTAACCAATTGGGAAATGTATCCTCTATGTTATTGTTTCCAAGATCTAAAACTTCAAGTTCTGGGCAGTGAACCAAAGACCGTGGTAATGTTCCCTCCAACCGGTTTCCATTCAACTTTATAATCTCAGGTGCATTTTCCTTAGAAAAGTTCCAAGGTATGTTTCCATAAAGGTTGTTCATTTGCAAATCCAACACTGTAATTTTGAAAGTTTATTGATGTCGCCTGGAATCGGGCCAACTAATTTATTATCTGATAAATATAAATCAGAGAGTTGAGTTAGATTAAACAATGATGATGGAACTAGTCCATCAAAATTGCAACCCCAAAGAACTAGATAGTTAAGAGACTTCAAATGACCTATGGAATCGGGAATGTCTCCTGAGAAAGCAGTAGCAGAGAGAAGCAAGTACCTTAGTGGAGTACTCCAGTTGGACTTTGGAAGTTCACCTCTGAGATCTTCATTGTTATACAAACTTAGCACTTAAAGATTGGGTAAACAGAGGATGTTAGTTGGGAAATCCCCTTGCATTTTAGCGCTTGAGAGCGTAAGAGTAATCAAATCAAATAGGATGACTTGTTAGCAATGACAAAGAACTCTCTCTGATAGAAGACATGTCCACACCATCTAAACAAAGCACCCTTAAAGTAGTTGCGTTATGAATGAGTTTGTTCCAAGTGTATGGATCAAGTTCTGAACCATGGGTACTCCTAAAATCATGTCGTACACGTACTAGGTACGTACCCATACCTGGTACTCGTGGGTACGTACCAAAAATATTTCTCAAAAAAAAAAAAAGGGTACTTAATTTAGATACTTATGAGTACTTTTTATTTGCGTATTGGCCGTATCCAAATTTGATAACTAAAAATATTATCTTTTAATAAAAGAATTAAAAAATTAGGTTTATCATTAATCATATTTGGAGATGAGTGAGATCCACTTGGAGGAGTTGGAATTTATGAAGTTGCTACTATTTTTCTTGATGAACCAGATTTGGAGACAATTCTTTTCATTGACGATGAACAAGGAAATGATGAGATTGAAACTGTTAAAGTGTGATATCATAGTCATGTTTATGAGTCATAAGTTGAACATTTACTTATTATAGCTTTTTATTATGAGATTTTTTTTTGTCATGTTGAAGAATTTAATCTCTTTTTATATTATAAATTATGCTTATTTGTGTTTTTTTATCATTTATAAAATGTAGTCATGTTTATATTAAATATTATTGTTTATATGTACATATTTTTTAAATTTGTATTAACGTACCCGTACCCTAGATTTTTAGAAATTCCCGTATCCCGTACCGGTATCCGTACCGGGTATCGGTATCATACATAGGGATCAAGTCTCATTTACAAGTAGCTGGGATCATCAAGTAAATACCAGTAGCTTCTGAGATCAAGTGATACTAATTTTGACAAGTGGGAGATTGTGGAGGGAATGTCACCACTAATTCCAGAGTCTGATAAACTTTTTTTTTTTTCATCGGCAAATGTTAGTTGTTAGATTGTTAGTTTTTGTTAGCGGAGGGATTCGAAACCACGACCTCCTCCTCCTTCCCTTCCCCTTCACCACCAAGTCAACCTTATAACTCTCAGAGTCTGATAAACTTAGATGTACGAGATTCACAAGATCACCGATTCCAAAATATATTGAGGAGCCAGAAAATCATTGTAGGCTAGGTTGAGTTGTTGAAGGTGCCTTAGCCTGAAGATGCTGCTATTGGGATGGAATTGACCTTGAAGATTACTGCAGCTAAGGTCAAGACCAATCACGTGGCCTGACATGGTGTCGCACGTGACCCCATCCCACTCGCAACAATCTGTTCCGTTTTTACAGGATTCTGTTTTGGAAAAAAAAAGATGAACAAGAAAGCCACGAATAATGATGTTAAGTGTTGAGAGCAAATGAGTTTTTAAATTGTAGCAAGGCGGAGCTGTCATGTAGGTTGCACAGAGAGGAAGTGTAGGAAGGAAAATAGAGAAGCAACAAAAATGGCAGTAGAAGCCACCCCACGTGGAACAAATATGGACACCAAACTTAATCTTGATATTCTTCATTTAAATGAAAGTAGAAAAATAAAGGATTTTGGATGCAACCAATTGGTAAACTTCAATTTATAGGACCGTGGCCTTTAAATTTAGGGATGATAATGGGTAAAATCTGGGTAGGATACTATAGTACCCGTGCTCATACCCGCGTTTTAAAAAAATACCCGTACCCGTTCTCATACCCTTGCGGATAACAACTTTAATCCTCATCCCTGTACCCGCACCCCGCTATCTGCACTTTATTTATGTATAAAGTCAATAAAAAATATTAATTAAAAATTACTTCAAATAAATTAAAAATCACTCTTAAATCATCCAAGCAAAACATTAAAAGCAACCAAAACATAACCTTGAGTCATTTAAACATAAGTCATAATTAAACAAGATTAAAAACATAATCATCTAATATAATCATTTTGCACAATGTACACACATACGTCAAGTATTCTATTGTATATTTCTTCATAAATTTCTAACGGTGCATTCGGTTGTGCTGAAAGTGGACACTTTCAGCTACAAGTGCAAGGAAATCTGGTGAAAGTGAAAATGTGCTTCTGTTCAGTTGGATTGAAATTGCACTGAAAGTGTATAAAAAATTGTGGGACCTATAGTGAAAATTTTCACCTCAAAAATGAGGTTAAAGTACACTAAAAGTGCACAGTAAATTGGTGCCACAATTGTAACTTGAAATTGCCCCTCCTCTCTCTACATGATATTGGATTATGCTTATATATGCCTCGGCTAAACCAGAGAATGCATATTCGAATATAGGCACATATTTGAATATATACTAAACATAATCGAATACCAAACAAGCATAATTGAATACCACTGCACCATAATCGAATAATCACGTAAACATAATGGCACCATATTCGATTATTTTGTAAGCATAATCGATTATGCTTATAACATAACTGAATAACTTGCTAATTAAGCATAATGGCACGATATTCGATTATGTTGTAAGCATATTCAATTATGCTTACAACATAATTGAATATGTTGCTAAAAAAACTTTCGTACAGAAAATAATGCAACAACATGAGGGTAAAATGGGAAAAATATAAATAATTAACTTTTGTTTTTTTATCTTATTTTCTACAACATGACTTTAATTCAAATCTTTTGTCTCTTTTCAATTCTCTTTCATCTCTACCAAATAATCTCACTTTTCACTCTCTTTCATCCTTTTTCAATATTCCTCACACTTTCATTCTATTTCATTCCTCACAAACAAACATAGCATAAGTGATCATTTTGCTTCCACAAATGTTATAAAGTCACTTATTAAATTATTAATTCAACCAATAAATAATTAGTTGAATTAGATATATACATATTTACACATTAAAAAAACTAAAAAAATCATAACATCTTTTTTTTTTTCATCATATATATATTTATCATATCTATTACTTTTTTTATGGGTCTTCATTTTTTTTTCTTATCTATTTTCTTTCCACTGTGATACATCCCAACTAGGGTGAATGTTTATCATCACTATTTTAAAGTCCCATGTTGTACGAGTCTTATCCCATACTACCTATACTGTAAACATAGTTTTATATAATCTCATGAAATAATGCCAAGTGGCACAACATTTCACTATTGGCAGTAGCAGATTATTGCCCTGACGCCACATGGCACAAAACTGCTGAATGTTATACTGCTAATAGCGACTTTGGGAGGAGAATAAAATTTTTAAAATGACTTGAATGCTGGCATGATGAACGGTGCCGGACAATGGCATATGGTGGGAGTTTTGAATATCTAATTATCTAATAGAAAAGATAATCCTTATTTATCATATGTCACTCTCTTAAAAAAAAAAAAAAATTTCCTCCAAAAATTCTCTTTCTTTCCAATTTTTTTTCTCTTTCTTACTTTTTTGTTTTACTTTTTTGTAATTTTTTTCATTTTCTTTTTTTGTTTCTTTTTTCTTTTCTATTATCTACATAAGGAAATTTGATCCTTGTTATTGTCATTACTTTTTAACATGCATTGTTTTATACTTTTTATATATTTATATTATTTATATTTTTATTACATTGCTATTTTATATCTTTTATTTATAAAATTTTATATTTTTGAAATATTTAATATAATAATATGCTCAATATTACATAAAAATACGTTATTATTTGTTTTAAATGACTAATAAAATTTATATTAATTAGTTAATATATTTACTATAAAATAATATTTGGATTCTATGTTTTATAATTTTATATGTGAAGATTATATGTTTTATACTTTTTATATATTTATATTATTATATTATTTATATTTTTATTATATTACTGTTTTATATTACATAAAAATATTATCTATTTATCTAATAGAAAAGAAAACCCTCACTTGCCACATGTCACTCTATCATAAAAAAATTTCCCTCCAAAACTATTCTTTCTTTCCAACTTTTTTCTCTTTCTTACTTTTTTGTTTTACTTTTTGTAATTTTTCATTTTCTTTTTTTGTTTCTTTTTTCTTTTCTATTATCTACATAAGGAAATTTGATTATTGCTATTGTCATTATTTTTTAACATGTATTGTTTTATACTTTTTATATATTTATATTATTTATATTTTTATTACATTACTATTTTATATCTTTTATTTACAAAATTTTATATTTTTGAAATATTTAATATAATAATATGCTCAATATTACATAAAAATATGTTATTATTTGTTTTAAATGACTAATAAAATTTATATTAATTAGTTAATACATTTACTACAAAATAATATTTGATTCTATGTTTTATAATTTTATATGTGAAGATTATATGTTTTATACTTTTTATATATTTATATTATTATATTATTTATATTTTTATTATATTACCGTTTTATATTACATAAAAATATTATTATTTATATTAACTGTATGATAAATTTATATAATTACGTATTCAAATTAATTATCCATTTTTCTAAAAGAGTTACTCTCTATCATCATCATTTAATTTTATTTTTTACTATGTTATTTTTAACATACTTACGACATATAATATGATTATAAATCCTTCATGAAAAATTTATTAAAATATTTAGACAAAATTTTTAACTTAGTAGGTTTTCTTCTCAGGGTCAAAGATAATACTAAAATCTATAACAACTCATCTTACACAAGTACTTACTAATGAAATATAAATTATCTATTAGAGAATAACATAATAATTTGTTATTATCCATTGACGTTAGCAGAATCTCTTTCAATCATAAGACTCGATCTTACACAAGCATGTTTTTTATTACTAAGAACAAATAAGCGAACTTAATTAGAGTCAAATATTGTGTACAAATTTTTGTAAATGTATTAGATGTAGTTGAAATTTGATTTGTAATGGTGGTGAAGTCATTGTACAAAATCTAAAGATATTATAGAATGCTTATAATTAGCCAAAAAGTAAAAAGTTTGGAGGAAAAAATGCAATTAAGCCTTTTATATATCAATAATATTTTAATTTTAAATATTTTGAATTAATGCAGAAAAATAAAAATGTGTAAAAATAGTTTACTGAATAAAGCCTTATTGAAATAAATTTACAATATTATTATCCAAATTTAAAACTAAGATAATTTTATATCATATCATTTATATTTAAAATATGTATAATTTTACTTTAAAAAATAATTTTATTTTGTATCACATTAACTTTTTTATATTTTAAATATTAAAACAAAAAAGTTCTTGATATCGCGGGAGAGGGACATTAATTTTGATGTTTGTAAATATAAGTAGATTTTTCCTAAATTGTTCCAATGTTTACTTTTGTTTCACCAAATAAAATATAAATATATATTCTATTATTTATTTTTAAATAAATTAAATATATATAAATCTTTTTATAATATATGTAAAGATGAGTGCAACCCGTGCGAACGCACGGATAACTTGCTAGTTTTTTTAATATTTCCATATAAAATACTATTTCAATAAATAATTTAAAATATAAAAATGATTTTTTAAATGCTAAATTAATTAAATTATTAAATTATTCATTTATCTTATTATATTCCTATTATGTTTCAGGATGATCATCTCTGTTAGGTTTTCAACTTTCCCGATCTCTGAAGGAATGATTTGCAAATAAGACCCTAGATGTTGATTTTATATTGGGACTAAAATGTAAAATTTCTAAAATTATATTTTCCGGTAGTAGGTAAACAATCTCATTCGTCGATTATTTTATTAATATTTCTAACAGTGTATTCTAGTGATTCACTGGTGGAACAATTTTTCACTACTTCACCCTAGACACTTCCTAACATAACACCATTAAAATTAAATACACTTTTCACCCTAAGAGATGCAAATATTACGCTACCCTCCATTCTTATGTTAAAATATATAATATAGTCTATTTAACTTTAGATCAATAAAGAATATTCATTATAAGATTTTAAAATATAACTTTAATTAAAATATATGCTAATATTTTTTAATTTACTAAGTTATTATTTACTCACTCGATAAAGATTTTTTTTGAATATATAATTAAATTTAGAATAATTAAAAATAACTTATTAAAATAATAATTAAAAATAGAAATTATGATATAAATTATATATTTTTTATAATAACTTATTATAATTTTATAATAAACTAGTTATCATTAAAATCTAGTTAATAGTCTAAGTTACATGTTTTTCTCAAGTTGTTAGAACGTAAAATCGCTTGTTCAATTAAAAAGAACTTACAAAAGAGTTTTTGATTCTACGTCCCATGAATAAAAATTATATTCCTTGGTTAGAATTATTGTAAGTAGTTATCTTTTCGAGAGTTAAATTATTTCAATTCTCAAAATAAATTTCTTCCATCAACCGTATGCATTTTCTTGGAAAAGATTTTAATAGTCATATACTAATAGTGTAAAACAGTTTTACATTATCATTCAATCACAAATCACCGTTGATATGATTTTTAAATTAGTTATCATTAAAGTCAATAAACTTACCATACATGGTGTGTTGTGATTGGATGACGTTGTAAAACTGTTGTACACTATCAGTGCATAACCTATTTTCTCTTTGGAAAATAGTGTAATGGTCATACACTAACAGTTTTATACTGTCAATCAATCACAAATCACCATTGATATGACTTTTAAAGTAGCTATCATTAAAGTCGGTAAACTTACCATATATGGTGGGTTGTGATTGGATGACGGTGTAAAATTGTTTTACACTGTCAGTGCATAATCTTTCTTCTCTTTGGAAAAGAGTTTAATGGTCATACATCTAATAATGTAAAACAATTTTACACTATAATCAAACTAAAACCCACCATGTATGGTAAATTTGTTGACTTTAATGATAACTATGTTAAAAGTCATATAAATAATGATTGAAAAATACTTACAAAAGTGAAAGAAAGGCAACAAATATGATCCCAAAATTAACTATTGTACAAAAAAAAAAATTACTTTTAACCATTGTTTGTTTGAATGGAGAGAAATGGAGAGAGAGAGAGAAATTTGAAAATTACATTGAAGAAAGATAGAGAAAATAAAATAAATTTGTTTCTAAAAGTCATTTTTCTCCGTTTTTTTAATCTTCATTTTCTTTTTTTTTAATCAAATAAAAAAATGCCTCATTAATTATCCACATTGCCTCTTCTCTTCTGATCTCTCTTTCTCCTTAACCAATTATAATATTTAAGTTATTATATGGTAGTCACGTCTCAACTGCCTAAATATACTTTTCTTTCTAGTATATAAAAACATCTTTATCCTTTTCAATTAGGATTTTGCAACCTTTTTCATACGATGGCACAAATAACATCAAACTTAAATAAAATTGAAGGGTGCGTAATCAAGTTCTTATTTATTGGATTGGCCTGAAGGCCAGCCCTTTGTCTCACAACATTACAAAGATTATTGCAACTGCAAATTAACTGGAAAAGCACACGTTTTATTCAGCCAAACCACACGGGATTCTAAAGCAAAATATAGAGATATGATACCACCATGTTTTAACACAGGAATAGTGTTAAAAAGATGTGGCACCAACAATTAAAAACTATACATAGCTGCTTGACATTTTTGGGTAATTAAGGAGAGCTTCTCCCCACAATTGGAGTGAAACTTTAGAATCCAGATACATATTATACACATTATGCTCGTTTTGGTGGCGGATAACAACTTTTATTCGGATTCTTGGTACATTCCGTCACCTCTGCAGCATAATAACGTACATATATCATTAATAATAATGTTCATATTTCAAAAAAAAAAAAACTAACAATTAACGATTAACATTTGTCGATAAAATATATATACACACGCGAAGCAGGCAGATTTGATACATGATACATCTACGGACTAATAATTGGTGTAGCTGTCTTCCATGGGAGTTTGATAGGTTTCAAGTTGTGATTAATTCATTTTAATTTCAAACATAAACAAACGTGATGTGCATATGCTGCAATGTAACAAGCCTTATATATAATAATATCTTGATGGAAAACAAGTTTATCATGAACATGCGTATAAGATATGAAGAAGTAGAGAGAAGTTAGTTAGTGTTACCATTCAGTTGTCGAGCTAGAGTTGAAGTAGGAACCAAAAAAACAGAGGCCAAGAGTAAGAAGGAAACAAGAATTGCCTTCATGGTTAGTAGATATAATTCAATTTTCCTTTTGCATGAATATAATGCATGTTGTCATGTATTTATAGCCTCAAATCGATGAGTGGGGTGAAGATAGAAAATGTTTTGTCTAGATGAATAATTACAAGACTTGCTTTGTAACTTGCTCACTGATTGGAGGAGTACTAAAAGTTAGGTTGGATACCACACACATTGACTGGACTTTAGAGGATACACACAATTTTAGGGTATTTCCTGGAAATGTAGACATTTATTTAAGCAAATAAAATTCATTGAGACAAAAATCAATATTTGTATAATTACTCTTATTGAACTAAATTTCAACAAAATAATTTTAAAATCTTCTTCTCAGTATGTCGTTTTTGACTAGTAAATTTTTATATGCATGAAGAGGGAAAGAAATTTGACAAATAGGAATACGGAAAGGTACATAAATATTATTTACCCAAACCAAAAAGACAAAGCTGAAGACTTGCAATAAGACTTGATAAAAGAGCTGCTGAAACATCCTTTTTTATGTTCTAACATTTTGTGAAGAAGACTCGACTTAAAAAAAAATGTAAAAACGTCCTTGTTTAATTTACTGCCAGCATTTTATCTTTTCCTTTCAACACATGACGTCTTTTCTCTTATATAACCTATTTTGGGTGACTTCTATAAAAAAAATGGCTCTGCCTTCTGGTTTCTCCTTCTCTGCAAGCGGTTTGAACGGCTCTGGCTCCGGGAAAGACCCTCCTAATGGTGGAGGTGGTGGTGGAACAACTGAACGCCCTTCCTTTAGAGACATGGCAATGCGACATCGAGAGAATATGCCCCCAAGGCCTCGAACAGATCTCTTCAAGGAAAATCTGGCAAAGATTGAATACGAGGGCGGGAACCCATTGAAACCAATAGTCCACATTGTTGATTCACTGTTTGATGGACTATGTGCACCATGGCAAGATGCTTTGGTGATCAAGCTTTTGGGGAAGAATTTAGGGTTTTAACTCCTACGTGAAAGACTGACAAGGTTATGGAAGCTTTCTGCAGGGTTTGAGATGCTAGATATCAATAATGGATATTTTATGGTCAAGTTTGATAAAGAAGATGACAGAAGTAAAGTGATGGATGAGGGCCCTTGGATGGTTTTCGATCACTATCTTACTGTTCGAACATGGACTCCAGATTTTGTCTCACCGGCTACAAAAATTGATAAAACCCTGGTATGGATTCGCTTTCCAGGTCTAAATCTTGTTTACTATGATGAAAGTATCTTATTGGCTTTGGCATCAGCAGTAGGACGTCCTATTAAAGTTGATAGCAATACAAAAGATGTTCACAGAGGTCGCTTTGCGCATGTTTGCATTGAAGTGGATCTTACCAACCCTGTTATTGGGAGGGTTGGGCTTCGCAATTTCTGGTATCGTGTAGAGTACGAAGGACTCCATAGAATTTGTTCTGTCTGTGGATGCTATGGCCATTTGGGTCGTGACTGCAAGAAGCAACCTACACCTACACAACTTAACATGGAACAACCAGCAGCACCGAAGACCAGTGAGAAAGAGGCACAATCAGCCGCAATTAATAACATGGTAACAGATACAACAAATATTGATCATCCAATTATTGCGGATCCCCCAAAATCCGATAATAACGAGGATGATCCGTTACATGGGGAGTGGCTAATTGTTAGATGGAAACCATGTGCCAATCAGGAAAAGAAAAAATAGAAAATAGTGGATTCTGTGGGGAATAAATATTCAATGACGAAAGAGAAGAACATGGGTCCATTGGCGAAGGATACTCCTGCGACAGCCAATCAGGATACTAGCACAAAAAATAATGACGTTAGCATTGGGGAAAAAGCAGCTAACAAAAATAAGAGATCTCGTCAATCGAGTACATCTTCCCTTGACGTAGCAACCTTGCAGGGTACTCAATCCAATGGGAAAGAAGTAAAATCTGATGGCCCTAAGAAAAACACAGCTACTTCTGTCCCCAAAACTGTGCTAGTCAATGGCATCAAAATATATGACTTAGGGAAGGGTTTCAAATCAACTCAAAACCTAAGTCGTGTTACTGACACCCATTACACGTTGAATCATGATGATGACCAAGTGGGGAAAGGAATGGATGTTGAACTTTCTCAACTGCTCACACAGGAGGTTGCACAAATTGTTAGAGGACATGTTTGGCCTCCAGACCCATCGCAAATGGCCAGTTAGGGGCTCTTACCCCTCTTCACCCCCATTTTAATCTCCATGAATATGTTCCACGATTTTATCATTATTTCATGGAATATAAGGGGTGCTATTGGCCGATGTACCAAACGTCACACTCGTCAGATGATTACATCCCATAAGCCTTCCTTACTTCTATTATATGAGACCCATGTCATGTTTCACAAAGTTGAGAGTTTCTGGACATTACTTGGATATTCTCCTATCTTTATCCAAGAAGCTTCAGGCCACTTCGGAGGGATATGGGTTTACCTTTTCTTTAGTGGACTCTATGCCCCAGGCTATTACCTTTTCTATAAAGAAGTTGGCTTGCATTTGGTTTTACACTGCCTTGTATGCGTCACCAGTACCAACAGTTCGAAGTGCCCTATGGGATCATATTTCCCATTTATCAACATCCATTACTGGCCTTTGGATTCTGCTTGGGGATTTTATTGAAATTGTTTTCTCTACAGATGTTTTAGGAGGACAGTTTAACATGTCTCGTTCTCTTATGCTTGCTAACTTGGCTTTAGATTGTGGTGTTGGTGGGGGGCCACTTTACCTGGAGAAAGAACACGCAGAATGGTGGTCACATTAGAAAGAAGCTTGATAGGGGTATGGTTAATGCTGATTGGCGTCTCCTCTTCCCTCATGCCCTCATGGAGCTTCTTCAGCCATATAATTCAGATCATAATCCTCTCATGGTCACTTGTTTCAAGTCTCCCAGTACATGTAAAAAATCTTTTCATTTCCAAGCTGCCTGGATGTCACACCTTGAATACGACAAAGTGGTCTCCTAAGCTTGGAATGTTACCCTTGGTGACGCCATTTGCAAATTAGAGGGTGTCAAAGAAAAGTCAATTATCTTTAATAAGGACACCTTTGGGAATATTTTTAGAAGAAAAAGAAAATTGGAGGGAAGAATAAAAGGAGTTCTTCATCAACTGAATATGGTTGTTACTTCTGCTCTTGTTCAAATGGAAAAAAAACTCCAGCTACAATACAGAGAGGTCCTTGCTCAAGAAGAAATGTTGTGGTTCCAAAAATCTAGAGAAGAGTGGATTAAATTTGGTAATAAAAACACCAAATTTTTTCATACTCAAACTGTTATCAGACACAGGAGAAATAAGATTTCTGGTCTTTTTATTGATGGAATTTGGTGTATTGACAAGACCATCCTCAAGACAGAAGCTCACAGTTTCTTCAAGAAACTCTTTCTCTCTGATGAAAGGGTTTTTCATGATAGCCTTCAACTTCAGACAATTCCAAAAATTCCTATGGAGTTACAAGATGACTTAATGAAGCAAGTGACCTTCACTAAAGTACGTAATGCAGTATTCTCTAGGAGTCCTTATAAAGCCCCAAGGCCTGATGGCTTTCAGCCTATTTTTTATAGATCCTACTGGAATATTATAGGCCAAGAGGTCTGGCAACTTGTTTCTTATGCTTTATATTCGAGCACCATTCCTCCCAAGCTTGCTGATACACTCATCGTTCCTATTCCCAAGATCGATTCCCCAGTTATGCTCAAGGACTTCAGACCTATAAGCCTTTGTAATGTCTTGTTCAAGATTATTACAAAGGTTTTGGTGAATAGGATCAGGCCTCATCTGAACTCTTTTATTGCCCCCCTTCAGAGTAGTTTCATCCCTAACAGAGGACCAACAGATAATGCCCTTATTGCTCAAGAGATTGTCCATCACATGCATAAAAAGAAAGGTAAAACTGGCTATCTTCTCTTTAAAATTGACTTTGAGAAGGCTTATGATCGTGTTGATTGGGATTTTTTGAAATTTACATTAGAGGAATTTGGCTTCCCCCATTAGATTATTCAACTCATTCTGAATTGTACCTCTTCTACTTCATATGCTCTGAAATGGGATAACTCTATCCTTGATGGCTTTACTCCTCAAAGAGGACTCAGACAGGGTGATCCTATGTCTCTCTATTTGTTTTTTCTTTGTATGGAAAAACTTGCAATTCTGATTCAAGAAAAAGTGGATGCAGGAAGTTGGCAACCAGTAAAGATTTCCAGGGCTGGACCTTCTATCTCTCACCTTTTCTTTGCGGATGATTGCCTTTTATTTGTTAAGGCTTCTTCTAAACAAGTGCGCATGGTCAAGGAAGTGTTACACTTGTTCTATAAAGCCTCTGGTCTATGAGTCAATGTGGCTAAGCCTGTTTATATGGCATCCAGAAATATTCCTAGAAGGAAGTTGAATAAATTCACTTCAATCATTGAATTTAACCATACTACTAATCTAGGGAAGTACTTGGGTTTTCCTCTTCTCACAGGTCGAGTGAAGAAGTTTGACTTTGCCTATATAGTGGATAAGATCACTTCCAAGTTAGCAGGGTGGAAAAGTAATCTTTTGAGTAGAGCAGGAAGAGTCACACTAGCTAAATCAGTGTTGGCAGCAATTCCCACTTATACCATGCAGAATTTATGGTTACTGGAAGGAGTATGTGACAAGATTGACTCTTACATTCGTGGGTTCATTGGGGGTGGGCCCCACTATCACTGGGTCAATTGGGATACCATTACTAAACCTAAGAATAAGGGTGGTCTTGGTATTCGTAAGACTAGAGATGTCAATGTGTCTTTGCTAGGAAAGAAGGTGTGGAGTATTATCAAGGAGCCTGACAAGCTGTGGGTCAGACTGGTGGTTGATAAATACCTCAAGACATCTCTAATTATGGAGGCTTCTCACACTCATGGCAACTCTTACTCATGGACGTCCATCATGAATGCATTGGAAGTTCTTAAGCCTGGCTTTAGAGTGCGTATTGGAAAGGGAGATGTTTCGTTATTTTATGATAATTTCTTGGAAGAGGGGCCCATCTGTGGTATGGTCGATTATGTACATATTTTCGATGCTGATCTAGTTATCAACGACATTCTTGTCAATGGTAACTAGCAATGGAATCACTTATATACTAATATTCCAGCAGATGTTAAAGCTTTGCTCATGAACATCACCTTGCATGATGATACTCCTGACACTTATATTTGGGGGCCAGCTATGGATGGTTGTTTCACTAGTCGTTCGACCTACAGGTGGATTCCTAAGGAGCCTAACATTCAAACTTCAAACAGCAAACACAGGAAGTTGGAACTGGATTTGGAAGAGCCATCTTCCAGAAAATATCAAACAGTTTTTATGGATTGCCTATCATGGCAATCTTCAACTAACTCTTTCAGCGTCAAGTGGCATATTTCCTTTGATCTCTCTTGTTGCAGGTGTGGCGCATTGGAGGAAGATATTCTGCATGTGCTGCGAGATTGCAACCAGGCTAAGATGATTTGGAAAATTCTCAATCTGGATAAAAACCATGATTTTTTATCAATGGATGTGCAACATTGGTTCCATTCTCAGTTTCACCTCCCTTCAGGTCTCCTTTTTGCTTGCACCTCTTGGCAATTGTGGAAGGCTCATAATGATGCAGTTTTTGAAGACAAAATCCGACCCCACTGGTTCATCTTAAACCAGACGTGGCTCCTTCATAATTCGATCATCTCCATGTTGAAGAATGACACTCCTCAACTCCAATCTAGAAGCATCGCTTGGTCTTCTCCCACTACGGCTACCCTAAAACTTAGTGTTGACAGTAACTCATTGGGTAACCCAGGTCCCTCAGGTTTTGGAGATATAGTTCGTGACTCTCAAGGCTCTTGGCTCGTTGGCTTTTCAGGATATTGTGGATATACTATGAATATTAGTGTTGCGCTTCATGCTATTCATAAGGGCTTAGAACTGGCTTGGAACATGGGCTATAGGAAGATAGAGTGTGAATCGGACTCTCTTGTTGCTTTAAATCTCATTGCTCAAGATAATGTTGGCTTTCATCCAATGGCAGCTATCATTAATCTTATTGGATCATTCAATCTCAAACAATGGCAACTCTCCTTTCATCATGTCTACAGAGAGGGCAATATGTGCACTGACTCCTTGGCTCGTCTTCCACAAATGTGTTTGTCACTTGGGAAGTTTGTTCTGTTTTTCTTGGTTCCCTTGTTTTTGCTGACACCATAGGCGTTGCCTTTCCTAGGTCCTGATCTTTCTTACTCATCAAAAAAAAAAAAAAAAATATCACCTATTTTGGGTCATTCGTTTAATTTTCTCCTCTTTTCTCAAAACTAGACGGACAGAGAATCAATATGTATACATTTGGAATAAACCAAGAGAGTGGGTAAAATACAATTACTAGAACAAAATTAGCTAGCAAACTTTTAAAATATTCAATTTTGTTTCTTAAATTAATTTAAAAAAACAAAAGTAGAAAAAATTATTAAGAAAAAATATTTATTAAATAATATATTTATTTGACTTCTTTCTCAACAAAATGTTTTTACTATTTATCCTTAATATCAACTTTAAGATTGATGTTAAAAAATTCGATAAAATATTTTTTATAGAAAATCTTCAAAACAGATAACTTTCTAGTGAAAATGATTTTTTAATGTAAGATAGAATACCTAGAAAAAGCATTATAAAGGGATTGTAACTTTACCCTAAATAGATATTTTGGTTATGCATGACAAAAGAGCACCGAAAAGGGATTACAAGTTTAAATTGTAAATGTCACATTTAACCTTTGAATAATTCATAATCGTAGATGGATGGTGAGCAGAACTACAACAGTATTGAATTTGGCTACAACATCTGACTAGGTCATTCTTTCTTTTTATCCGTAGGAATCGAAGACAGGTATCGAAGAGTTTATAATAATTTACACACCCACCTCAACCAATTGAGCTAGACCCCCTCGATTGACTAGGTCATTCTGTTGCGCATACATATGATAATAAATTTATTTTCACTCGTATTTATAAGTGCTTATCTACGAATACTTTTTTTTTTTTAAAAAAAATTCTATTTGACGAAGTCTAAAACTATCATTTAAAGAAAAATGGTGAGAACTATAAGACTAACATATCTAATGATAGAATGAATAATGAATTAGAAGGAAAATAAAATAAATATAAAAGGAAATCAGAATAGCGGCTTTAGGGTTTTTTTTTTGTTTTCTTTTTTTCTTCTTGGTAGAGAGTTTAGGCTACTTCCTGGAAATGCAAACATTTATTTATGGAAGACTTAAATATATTTTTTGTCCCTGATAAACTAGTGAATTTTATTTTCGGTCCCTAATATTTTTTTTTTGCTTTGAGTCCATAATAAAACAAAAAATTTATTTTTGGTCTTTGTTATTTTGTTTTAGTCCTTTTAATATATCTATTTTTTCATTTTAGTCCTTATAATATTTTGTTCAGTTTGTATTAGTCCTTTTGAAAAATATTTGATAGAGACTAATAACAAATGATTTACATATTTTAAGAACAAAAATGAAAAAATAGATATATTAGAAGGACTAAAATAAAATAAAAAGGACAAAAAACAAAATTTTTATTTTATTAGGGATTCAACGATATATATATATATATATATATATATATATATATATATATATATAAACAAAATTTGCTAATTTATCAAGGACTAAAACATATTTAAGCCTTTATGGAAATAAAATTCATTGAGACAAAAGTTTATATTTGTTTATTGTTATTGAAATAAATTTCAACTAAATAACTTTAAATTTTTCCTCCAATTATAATGTTTTCAACTACTGAAATTTTATATGCATACGAAAAGAAACTGGCCAAATAGGAATATGGAAAGGAACATAAATATTTAACCAATGCAAAATGACAAATGTTTGGTAAAAGTAATTGAAAAACTAGTTGAAAATTGAAAAGTTAGCAGAAAGTTAGTTGAAAGTTGAAAAATTAGCTAGTAGTGAAAGTAAAAAATTGTTAAACTAGCTTATTAAATTACAAATATTTGATAAAATTATGTGGAGAACAAACTCAAATCATCACAACATCATAGTTCATCAACCAAAAGCTCTAACACCATAATTTTTTTAAATGGGTTTTTAAGTGGTTTTAATTAAAATTGCAAGAGAACTTAAATTTACTTATTTAATGTCATTGAAAAATATAAACAATATATTTTGTTTATGTGAGTGTTGGGTTGAATTTGTGTTAGGCCTTAAGGAGAATTGTGGAGAATGGTGTGGTTAATTTGTAAGGCCTTACTGAAAACCCTTAAAACCTTCCGAAGACCCTTCTCCCTAGACCCAAAGCTAAATGCTTCCATTCCCCAAGCCACCATCTCTTTCTCTCAATCTCCCTTATTTCTCTAGACAAGATTTTGGAGTCTCCTTACTACCCCACTACTCTCCCTCACATGGCCTCATTGTTGTGGTAAGTTCCCCCCCCCCCCCCCCCCCTCCCCGTTGTTCTTTTCTTTTTCTCTTCCATGAGCTCACCCAAGGAAAGGACTTTTAGGCTCAAAAATCTAATTGGGGTTTTGTTTTGAAGATGATTTTTTTGCTTCTGTAGTGTGAGTTTGTTGGTGGGTTAAGGGCAAGCTCACTCCTTTGGTTCAAAGTGCCTACCTTTCTCTTCTCTCCTTAAGTACCCAAGTTTAAGACTACAAGAGATAAAGGAATCTTTACCGTTTTCTATGTTTTGTTGCTTTGGATTGGTTTGAAATTGCTTGAGAATTGGTTATAATGTATAAAAATGAATGCTTGAGAAAATTGGGGTTTGAGTTTGGAATGGTGTTTCGTGATTGATTAATGAAAGTTGATGAAAAGTATCAGTTTTTGGAATTGTTCTAGTGTTGTTTATGTGCTGGAATTAAAGGGAAAATGTTTGGGATTGATTGAGGAATGAATTGGTTTTCGAAAATCTAAAAAATGGAAACTTGGGGAAGGGGACGAATCAATTCGCACAATAGTTCTGCAAAATTTATTATGAAAAATATTTTAATTCGTTGGACATATTTGCAATAAATAATAAGGTTGCTCTTTGTCACATAATCATTGGGTAGCTTTTTGTGCTCATTGGGCGGATTTGCAACAAAAGGCAAGGTTGCTCTCTATCACAAATTCGTTGGGCTAAATTTTTGGATTCATTGGACAATTTTTGAAAATTTGAAATTCATTGGGTTAAAATTTGGATTCGCTGGACGAACTTTAATTTCACTGTGCAAATTTACCCCTGGAAGTTAGACTGACTTAATTTCGTTGGGCAAATTTAGGATTCGCTCGGCAAAATTTCCCTTAAAACACCTCCCTATTTTGATATTTTAAATGATTATCAAATCTTTATAACTGAATGGTATGTATATTCTTAATGAGGTAATTATGTTTTTGTTGAGATGACTTCATTATTGGATAACTACTTTATTAATTGAGATTGTTATATATTGTTAGATTGGCTATATTGTTGTGAAAATGATTTAAATGGGTGATGTTGATTTGTTGATATTATTGATGTGGTGTTAGGGGTCCATGTGTGGGATTTTCCTTTTGTTTAAAGATTGTTGGATGAGTCTTTATTAGTCGATCCACATGGATGAAAGTGAATTTGATGTGGTATTATTGAGATAATGGAATATGTTGTTGGTATGTTTTTGAAATGATGATTGAATTTGGATTTGCACTCATACATAATACATAGTTGATGATGTATATGAGTTGGCATGTAAGTTGGAAGGTGTCTAACTTATTTTATATGAGAGTGAGATGAATAAATATTAACCATTAGATCTTACCTTGAATGGTCAAGAATCAGGGATGGATCCAGGAAACAATCAAAGAGGGGGCTGGATTTTTTTTTTTGTACTTTAATTATTTAAATATCTAACTTCTAGCTAACAAATAAATATTTAATAAACAATGACCTTTAGAAAATTATTTAGTAGTTTTACACGCAAAATTAATTTTTTTTTTTTTGGTGAAGGAAAAGGGCCTAGGCCCCAAAAGAGAAGAAAATATTATTAGGATCCACAAGGGAAGCAAGTTGAAGATACATCAGCAAGCACCTTCAAAGAGGCAAACGAAGGCATCGAATAAAAAACAGCCAAATCAAAGACACCCAGCCCATACTTAGCAAAACTATCAGCCACTTGGTTGGCCTCCCTAAAAACATGACTCCAAGATATAACACCGGAAGAGCCAGATTTCTAAATGATAGAATGAACCAGCTGCCCACATTCATGAGAAGGAGGACAACCATTAAGAAGGAGATTAATTGCCACCTTCGAATCAAATTCAACAAGCAAACCAGAGAATCCGCTAGAGGAGGCAATGTGAACAGCAAAAGCAATAGCCCACAACTCTGCAAAAAGAATAGAACAACAATCAATATGGATAGAAAAGGCAAAAATCACTACACCCAAATGATACCTTAAAACCCATTCGCAAGCAGCACCACCATTAGAGTCCACTGTTGCATCACAATTCAATTTAAACTTACCAAGTGGCGGAGGCTTCCAGCAGATTGAAACACTACTAGTATCAATCATGACATGGGGTAGAAGGACAGAGTGTATACGTAAAGACATAGCAATATTAGAGACTTCTTTGCGAATTCTAAAAACCAAGTGATTAACAGAGTTGCACACATTAGAGAAAATGAGATCATTCTTATTCCTCCAAATAAGAGAGCAAGCCACTTCGAAAATCACTAGCCATCTCCCATCAGCATTTATGCAAGATGACCAATATTGTTAACAATCCAATCACGCAAATCCAAAGAGAAGAAATCATCATGAATATGATTAGACATAAAGGAAGACCAGACCTGAGAGGCAAGGGCACAGTCCCTCAGGCAATGAATGGTAGATTCAGCTGCTGAATTACAAACATGGCAACGATTAGAGTTAGCCATTTGCCTTCTGAATCTGCTATGATTGGTTAGTAAGGCCTGACACACAGTTTTCCATAAGTGAATCTTATACCTTTTAGGGCCCTTCCATCTCTAGATGCCTTTAAACATGGGATCAGAGACATGATCAGTGCCCATAATAGCTTTGTAAGCAGAACCCATAGAGAAGGAACCATCCACACTATGCTTCCAGGCCAGCACATCTTCAGGGAGAGTCATTACTGGGGGACCAAAGAGGTAATGATATTACATGTGTCAGGGGTAGCATATTTTGCAATTTTTGGAAATCCCATCCTCCTGAAGGCAGAACAAAGTCAATAACTTTGGCTTGCAAATCTAAATCCTGCAGAGGGATGACAGACAGCTTTGTCCTTGAGATGCCCTTGGGAAGGGATCCAACAATCCATCCAGAAATTTGTAGACATTCCATTACGCACATGCCAAGCCGAATTATCTTTCAAATTTGTCCCTATTCTCCGAAATCCCTTTCCAAAGATTAGATTGTATCTTCTTCTTCTCAACTTTGGGAACTTGGTCACTCCCACACTTGTATTTGGATCTGACCACAACTGCTCACAAAGTATGCCTTTTCGAAATCAATTTCCAGCCAGTTTTCAAAAAGAAAGCCTTGCTGGTAGCTCTCATCGATCTCAATCCTAAACCCCCAGTCGTCTTAGATTTACAAAGCTGATCCCACGCAACAGTATTCACCTTTCTAATGCCATCATTTTCCCCCAGACAAAGGAACGACACTTCTTGTCAATTTCATCACAAACAACTTTAGGAAGAATGGCTGTTTGTATGACATAGGACGGCAAAGCTTGAAGAATAGACTTGGCAAGGGTAACTCTACCAGCCATAGACAACATCATTGGTTTCCAACAGCTTAGACGATTGTAGGTTTGGTTGCTGACCTTTTTATGTAAGATTGGCACCCCTAAGTACTTGCCAAGGTCATCTCTGCATTGATAACCACACTTACTAGATAAATCTTGTCTAACTTGCCAATTAACATTGTTGGAGAAGAATATGCGAGTTTTGTCCACATTCACCATAGCTCCTGCACTATCGTAGAATAACTTCAGAGCAAGCTGGATGGCATCAACTTGATAAGAAGAGGCTTCTACAAAAAGGATAAGGTCATCTGCGAAAGCAAGATGAGAGATGAGAAGACCCCCTCTCTTCAATTGGATAGGATTCTAGATATTATTATTCACAACCAAATGGATCAAATGGATAAACCTTTCCAGGCAAAAAACAAATAAGTAGGGTGAAATTGGATCGCCTTGTTGAATGCCCCGCTTGGGGAGGAACTCCTCCAAGGCCTCACCGTTCCACAACATCCACATTTTTGCAGTCGACATATAACACTAGATGAGGTTAACAAAAGTAGTAGGACATCCGATATCAATCAAAGTTTCCCTCACAAATTCCCACTTGAGATTGTCATACGCCTTTTTAAGGTCGACTTTAATGGCCATCCAACCTTTAGCCCTTTTTTGCTCCTCATAGAGTGAAAAACCTCTTGAGCGATGATAATATTGTCTGAACTTTTCCTATTAGGAATGAAATTGACTTGACAAGGATCCACAAGCTTCTCCATCAACCCTCTTAGTCTATGCGTGAGGATACAAGAAGGAAATACATGTATTAATGACTCATACTATTTTTTATTTTTTTCAAGTTTTGAAAGACTTTTTGGTCTCACTAGCACAATAACAATCAAACAGAACTCACAAAATAATCTCACAATAAAAATAGAAGAACAAACTCATCAAATATAATAATACCTAAAAGTCATTAAATTTTATAACAATTATATATAATAATATAAATATGTTTATAATATAATGTTAATAACAATTAATGTTAATAATTAGATATATAGATAGATAAATGAGACTTATAATAATGCCCAACATAGTTAGTCAAGGTAATAACAATTGGTGGAAAGTCATACAGATGTCATTCTTATCAGATATATTAATTAGTGTATATATCTCTTTGGATTAGATTCTAATTAGTGACAACATATATTATTAAAAAGATTAGTATATAATCAATGATAACATATATTATCAGATTTACTAATTAGTTTATATTATTTTATTGACTGAAAGTAGTATATATATTATTAATTAGTATATACTCCATTCGTTCCTAAACTCTTTATGTTTTAGCTTCTTGTTTTTTTTTTCCTAAACTCTTATGTTTATGTTTTAACTTCTTGTTTTTTTTTTTCCTAAACTCTTGATGTTTTACACATTCCAAGGTTCATTAATTATTTTCTTCCACATATACCCCTATTTAGCATGACCTAGATTTTCATAACTTCTTTCATCATAGATATTAAATGAGGGTATTTTAGACTAAACATATTGTTTGTGAGTAGTATTAAATGTTTCTTAAGCTGTGTGTATTAACCTTAAACATCAAGAATTTAGGAACAGAGTAACTATTATTATATATATACTTGCAAGAAGATTTATGGAAGGGGGGGTTAAAGCTCCTGCTGTGCTCCCCTAAAATCCGTCCCTAGTCAAGAGTTTAATGGTGATGCAAGGATAGTGTAAAATAGTTTTACACTGTGTTATCCAATCACAAATAACCGTTTGCATGACTTTTAAGGTAGTTTTGTAAAAGTCAACAATTTTATCATAAATGGTAGTTTGTGATTGGATGACTGTGTAAAATAGTTTTACATTATCAGTGCATAACCCTTTTTTCTCTATAATAATTACTCCCTCCATTCCAAAATTTGGGTGTTTAAGGTTTTTATACACAAAAAATATTAAATATATGCAGATTTAGACTAAATTACCCTCATTTATTGTTTTACAATTCCCTGTACTATTCGAACCACTCCATTTATTCTCCTATGAAACAATATTCTATACTATTTTCACTAAGAAATACTCCCTCAGGACTGAAATATAAGCAAAAAATAACTAATTTATGCACATTAAGAAAATTAGTTAGCATCATTTAATTTTGATAGTCTCAATAAAACAATTAACTACCCCTTACATTTAATTACGTAGGACAAAAAAAGAGAAGGTTGTTGGAAATAAAACTCTAATTAAATGAAGGATATTTTGAAGATGGTATCATTAAATATGAGAGAATTAGTTAAAATTTATTTATATTTTAGTCCATCATACATGCAACATTTTTTAGTTATATTTTAGTCCGGAGGGAGTAACATTAATGTTCCATTGTAAATACCTTGTAAAACTCAATTATCAATACTCCAAAGTATTACTTGCTCAACTACATGCAAGGGTACAATTGGAAAATTGCACAATTACATATTGGAATTATAAAACAACCAAAGTTTTGAAACAAAAATAAAAAGCTAAAACACCCAAAGTTATGGAATTGAGGGAGTAGAATTGTATAAAATCATAGGTACTATTGGTGTTGTTCTCCAATTAGAATTTGAGTTTTAGCTCAGTAATTTGTGTCATAAAAGATTTTGTTAAATGTCATTACGTACTATCAAGGTAAAACTCCAAATCTAATCGGAAACAACACCATTAATATTTATAGTACTAAATCTATGTTTTTTCTAAAAGAAATGTATAGTTGTTTGTGTTCAGTCTTTTTTTACTCTCTCTCCTTAACCAAAGATATAGTGTTAAGTTTTCATTTTCTATAGTCAGGTCTCAACTAGTCTTAATTAATAATTATACGTCTTTATAATTTTCTTTCCCGATGTATATAAAACATCTTTATCCTTTCCGATAAGGATCAAATACTATAGAATAATAGCCTTTTCCAAACGATGGCACAAATTTGAATTAAATATTGAAAGGCATGTAATCAAATCTAATCTGGATATTTTATTTATTGGATTGACCTAAAGGCCATCCCTTTGTTTCACAACATTACAAGATTATTATTGCAACTGCAAACTGGAAAATCACACGCCTTAATATTAGCTAGCCAAACCACACGAAATTTTAAAGCAAAACATATAGAGACGATACACCAAGTTTTAACACAGCAATAGTGTTAAAAATATGTGACACACCAACAATTGAAAACTAAATAACTTTCTGCCCTCCAAGTGAAACTTCTATATATATAATTTGGATGTTGCTCAGCAATTACGCGTAAATTCAGAACATGGTGGATTTGCCGGCGTTCCCGGTGGCAAGCAACTACTATAAGGTTGATCAGGGGGACATGTAACAGCAGGATTTGTAGGGTCCCCGGTCTGATTGGTCTCTACAGCTGCATTTTTTTTTTGTTCCTGGGTTAGAGACTAATCCCGCTCGCGGTGCGTGGCTACCGCTGGCACAAGGGAATTTTGCACACGGATGGAATCGAACACAGGTTCTCCCGCTAAATAGATCGTTCCTCCTCATGTGAACGCGCAGCGGGACCTTACACCACTCTGCCAACCCTTTGAGTTACGACCCTTACACCACTCTGCCAACCCTTTGAGTTACGGCAGCTGCATACATAAAAGCATATATATATATATAACCCGTGCCATGCACGGGTAAATATTATTTATGAATATTTTTATAAAATATTTTAAATATATAATATTTTCTTAAATTTGTATTAAGAATTAAGAATCATTTACAATTAAAGTTTAATATTTTTAATTATTTATTATTGTTGTCCTTTATAAATATATAGTTGTTTATAGATAGGGTAGACTATGATTTTTAAAATACAATAAATGAGAGAAATAGAAATTAATTATGTGTTAGGTAAGGTAGTAATTTAAATAATTTTTGTGAAATAATATTTAAAGCAATCTAAAGTAAGACTTCTTAGTTACAATAAAAAAATAAAAATAATATATTTTCACAAAATGAAATTTTTAACTATATATTTTTAAAATTAAAATCTAAATTCAAGCAATGCATTTTATGTACGATATAGATGTTTATTTTGCATGAAATTTGTTAATATGACCGTTGTCTCTTGATATTGCATTTTCAAGTTTAAATGACTTTTGAGCCAATAATGTTTTTTTTTACCATTTTTTAAAATTTAGTTTTACCAGTTATTATCATATAACCCCACCCAACAAAAAATATTTTTAGATTATGAACTTACAATAAACAAATTTAAAAATTTTAGTGGATTGACAATGACATAATATTTATGTTATTATAAAATTTGATGGTTTAGTTATTAAAATGGTCCCTTAATTATTTTAGAATGTTCAATTAGGTCCCTCAATTTTTGAAAAGTTTAATCAGGTTTTCTAATTTTTTAAAAAGGTCTCAATCAAGTCATTTTCGTCCAATTAAATTTGACGTCGTTACTAATGCAAATCCAAAGGTTCAATTTGGCCTTCTATTTATTTATTTGGTTCAATTTGGTCCCTTAATAATTAAAAGGATCAATTTGATTTGTCTATTATTAAAAAGTTCAATTTTGATTCCTCATTTTTCAAAATCGTCCCAATCTTGCCCTTTTCTATCCATTTGAAATTAATGTCGTTATTGTTTCAAATATTGGTGATTCAAATTTGTGAATACTGATATATAGTTTTGAACTGTCACTATTTAAATTTTAGATTATTGAACTTTTCAATGATTGAACCTTCGGATTTGCATTAGTAACGACGTCAAATTCAATGATTGAACTTTTCAAAAATTAAGGGACTTAATTGAACATTTTAAAATAATTAAGGGACTATTTTAATAATTAAGCCAAATTTGGTTTATCCTTATTGTCAATTGGACAAATTGTTACAAGTGAATACTTATCCTTTCAAAAATTCCATAGTTTTCCAAATTCACCTCCTAGAAATTAAATATAAATAATTTCATTGAAAAATTGGAAAAAAGTAAATTTTATTTTTTAAAAAAACTAAGAAATAGCTTGCATTCCAGGCCCAATTGTGACATGTATGAGCCTTTAGTATGATGATCTTGTAGTAAATCATGAGCACTGAAATGGACTTGCATATTAGGTATTTGAATAAAATAGGAAAATAAGATATAATAAAAGACAAATAAGTAGTAAAACTATTCAACAATAATATGAAAATATATGTTAATCGATATGTATAAAAATATTTACACACACATGTTTCATATCATTTTAATAAATCATGTTTTAAAAAATATCATTTTAATTTACACACACATATTTTAATAATAGATATTAATAATAAAAATATTTTAAATATCACTTTGTAATAGTTTTCCTTCAAAATAACTGTTCTTGTCAAAAAAAGAAAAGAAGTGAATAACATTATTTAAAAAAAGAAAAAAGATTTATCAACGTTTAAAATAAGAAAATTAATAATAAATAAAAAAGAGAAGATGATTCTACTATAATAATTTTGCTACTCTTATTTTATTTTGACTAATAATAATTGTTTGACTGCTAAACTTTTCTCTGGTTAAATAACCTGTGTAGTGAATTTTTAATAAATAAGTTTCAAATTTTTTATAATATTTTTTTAAATTATAATTTTTTAACCCTGACAATTTTTAGTATGTGTGATGTGAAACCCGAAAAGGAACGAATATTATAGTGACAATGATAAGTAATTTGAAACTTGAAAAATAAGATGTTTATAAAAGATTATTATTATTATTATTATTATTATTATTATTATTATTATTATTATTACCTTTTTCCACCAACATTATAGTTTGATTGTGATATATTATATTATTATTTATTATTGTTTGTGTTATCTTTTAAAAAAAAACTTGACGTGAATAATTTATTTAAAGAATTGACGTAATTTAAACTTGATATATATAGAATTACTGCATTGAGTCCTAAGAATTACCTATTTTTCAAAAAAGACAATAAAAAATTGAGTTGGCAAATCTAATATAATGAAAATATTATTTTAAAAAATTCTATTACCTTTGAGAATAATAATTACATTATATTTAGCAAGTATAACTTTCATTATATTTAACAATTATAATTGTGATAACCAAATATTATCACACTATATTAATAGGTACCTACCAACAAGGGTTGGCTCAGATGGTTGGTGGTCTGAAGTCATGCTCCAAGGTCCCGGGTTCGACCCTGCCTTGGTTCAGTAAAGAATCCTTGTTGGGAGGGGGAAAGCCCAAAGCACCGGCAAAACCCCGAACTCGGAGTAGTCGCATAACCTATCCAATGTGGCGGTGATGCGGATACCGAGTGCCCCACTGGGCCCAAAGGGCTAATTACGGTGGGCCAGCAAAAAAAAATATATTAATAGGTACCTTTATTAAAACTTCACTAAAAAAAATCAAATTCACGACTCAAGTGTACATAGTAAAAAGTATATCCCAGTCCAAAAAAAAAAGTAAAAGTTAAATCTATTTATATTATACAATATTGAAAAATCAAAAAACAATGATAACCCTAATTGTACAAAGAAGACAACAATATTGTGAAATTGGTCCTTACAAAAAGGACACTAAGATAATCAAAAAACCAAAATTGAAGAATAGTGTTGAGGCCAATTTGTTATCCCTTACAAACTCATATCAATCACCAGTTATATATGACTCATTACTTCTTCATTCACTGTCCATAACACTGCATCTATATATTATTTGCCATGATGTTGTAGTAAAATTTCCTTTAACTCTTAGGAATGAAATCCTACAATGAAAAATAATAAAAATATATCAATAAAAATTCACATAAAAATAGAACATATTTAAAATATACAAATTTTTGTATTGTACTAAAACTTATAAATCAATTGTTGAAAATTGTTGTGATAGAATGATAGCCTCCTATTACAGGAGTAAAATTAATAAGCAGAAAATAGAAAGATGTAGAAGCACATACCTATTTGGATGATTGAATTGCTATTGGTTTATTTGAAGTAAAATGTGAAACATTTATAAAATCAGCAGAAAAATGTTTTGGGGAAAAAGGAATCAGCTGCTGCAATACAATTTTCAATTTCTTCATATTTATAGAGAAACAATAAAAAAATATATTTAAAAAAAATCTAAAATCCATTTTTATTGATTACATTAATTATATATTATACATTTTTTAATGATTGAATTTGTATATTCCATTTTTAATTCTATACGTGATTCAATCCAAAATATGAAGGATACTTGATTGAAATTATAAGACATAAATAATTGATTCAGTAATTTTTTTAAAATTGTTTGAAGATTATAATTTCAACCAATGTTGAAATCTTGTATATTTTCAATCTGATATTCACATCATTTGGTTTGACATTTATCTATGGAAATTATTTAATGCGAAACAAATATAATTGCAAAGTAATTTTAATTAATTCGGCTGAAACAAATATAATTTTGTACACAATTATTATAATTAAGGTAGCTATTTGAAAGATAACTATTTAATAGAATTTTCAAATTTAAAATTTAAATTTAGTTATTTAAAACTCATTAATGTAATAATCATAATCATAATCATAATAATTAAAAATGATTTTGAATTAATTTTTGTTCCTAATAAATTAATGAGACTTAAATGTATTTGAATTTGAATTTGGTTTGTAACCAAACCAAACAATTCTGAAGCATGAAATGATGACACGCGTCATCCAATACTTGAGAAGCAACCTTGTTTCGCCACATGTTTTTCGAAACTATTTTTGGATTCGTAAATTTTGTATATATTGATATTGATATCATTAATAATAATGTTCTTAATTATTTAACATAAAAGATTAATTTTTCATAGTTTGCTAGTACAAAGCAGGAAGATTTGATACATGATGCATCTATGGACAAATATAATAGCAAATTAACATGAGAGTTTGGGTGTGGGCTTCAAGCTGTGATTTAATTTCAAACAAACTCAAATGTGATATATATATATACAAATGTGATATATATATATATATATATATATATATATATATATATATATATATATATAGGGGACGTATCATATGAGAATGACCATCTTATGTGAGAATGAGAATGACCAATCTCAACTGTTAGATTAAAATGGAAGGCCTAGATTAAAAGTATTTTAAATTCAAATTAAAACCTCATATAACTATAAAATCTTTTAGAGATTTGATTTTCTGTTTAGTGAATCTTTTAGAGATTTTATAGTTATATGAGGTTTTAATTTGAATTTAAAATACTTTTAATCTAGGCCTTCCATTTTAATCTAACAGTTGAGATTAACCATCTCATTCTCACATAAGATGGCCATTCTCATATGATACGTCTATAGTATGACTCCTGTGAGAACACTTTCTTATATGAGAACATCAGAACAACTAATAATAATCATCAGATCAAGATTAAAAATAATAGACGGTTGAGATTAAAATATTTAATATTCAAATTAAAATCTAATGTAACCATCAAATCTTTAAAAGATCTACCAAACAAAAATCAAATCTATAAAAGATCTCAATTACCATTTTCTAAAATATCTCAATTAACCCATCACCATCACCACCATGACCGCCACTACCATGACCACCACTACAGCCACTACCATGATTACCACTGCCGCCACCACCGTAGCCATGACCGTTGTGCGTCACCACCACCATGACCACCACCACCGTAGTCATGACAGTTGTTGTGCGTCACCATCACCACCTCTGTCGCCATGACCTTCGTCGCCGTCGTCGCTGCCGCCACCACCACCACTGACAGCGATGGTGGTGGCGGTAGCGATGACGGTGACGAAGGTCATAGCGGTAGAGGTGGTGGTGGTCATGGTAGTGATGGTGATGGTGACTGCCACCACCACCGCCATGAGCGGTAGTGGTGGCAGCAGTGACGACGACGACGAAGTTCATTGCGGCAGAGGTGGTGGCAATGATGAAGATGGTGATGGTGATCGTAAAAACTGAGATATTTTAAGACGTAATAAGATTTGATTTTTGTTTAGTGCATCTTTTAGAGATTTGATGGTTATAATATATTTTAATTTGAATTTTAAATATTTTAATCTCAACCGTTTATCATTTTTAATTTTGATCTGATGGTTCTGATTAGTTGTTCTTATGTTCTCATATAAGAAAGTGTTCACACATGAGTCGTACCCTCTCTCTCTTTCTCTCTCTCTCTCTCTCTATATATATATATATATATATTATAGTTTTTACTGTGAATAAATTTTTAAAAATCATTGATTCTTCTATTAATCATGTAAAAAAAGAAATGAACAATGATTTACTTAAAAATTTATTATAGACATTAATTTTATTCATATAAAAATTATAAAAAAATTATTACTATTATTATAGCAATGAGTTACAAAACTTATTTCCCCCCTTATAATTTAGATGTTAATGTGATTTCCAGTAAATTGTTCTTCCCCGTGAGTTCAATGTAAATTTTCCTACTTGATTTTGCCAAAAAATGTTATTACCCATAAACGTTCTTTTGCATATAATTTAAAAAAAATCACAAAGGGTGATTGTGTAATTTACTTCTTTTAGATCATGTAAAAAAGAAATGAACAATGATTTACTTAAAAATTGATTACAGATATTAATTTTACTCATATAAAAATTTATAAAAAAAAAATCATTATTATTATAGCATTGAGTTAAAAATATTATTTTCATCCCAATGATTTAGATGTTAATGTGATTTCAAGTAAATTATTCCTCCCTGTGAGTAGAGTGTAAATTTTTCTACTTGATTTTGCAAAAAAAAAAATGTTATTCCCCATGAATTTTATTTTGAATATAATTTCAGAAAATAACAAAGGGTGCTTGTGTAATTTACTTCTTCTTTTAGATCATGTAAAAAAGAAATGAACAATAATTTACTTAAAAATTGATTTTAGACTTTAATTTTATTCATATAAAAATTTATAAGAAAAATATTACTATTACTATAGCAAGTTACAAAAATTATTTTCACTCAAATAATTTAGATGTCAATGTGATTTCATGTAAATTGTTCTTTTCCATGAGTTGAATGTAAATTTTCCTACTTGATTTTGCCAAAAAATGTTATTCCCCGTGAATTTTCTTTTACATATAATTTAAAAAAATCACAAAGGGTGCTTGTGTAATTTACTTCTTCTTTTAGATCATGTAAAAAAGAAATGAACAATGTTTTCTTAAAAATTGATTATAGATATTAATTTTACTCATATAAAAATTTTTAAAAAAAAAATCATTATTATTATAGCATTGAATTAAAAAAATCATTTTCATCCTAATAATTTATATGTTAATGTGATTTCAAGTAAATTATTCTTCCCCGTGAGTAGAGTGTAAATTTTTCTACTTGATTTTGCAAAAAAAAAAATATTATTTCCCATGAATTTTATTTTGCATATAATTTCAGAAAATAAAAAAGGGTGCTTATGTAATTTACTTCTTCTTTTAGATCATGTAAAAAAGAAATGAGCAATAATTTACTTAAAATAAATTTAGACTTTAATTTTATTCAGATAAAAATTTATATGAAAAATATTACTATTATTATAGCAATGAGTTACAAAAATTATTTTCACTCAAATAATTTAGATGTTAATGTGATTCCAAGTAAATTATTCTTCCTCGTTAGTAGTGTGTAAATTTTCTACTTGAGTTTGCAAAAAAAAAATGTTATTTCCCATGAATTTTATTTTGCATATAATTTCAGAAAATCACAAATGGTGCTTGTGTAATTTACTTCTTCTTTTAGATCATGTAAAAAAGAAATGAACAATAATTCACTTAAAATTTGATTTTAGACATTAATTTTATTCATATAAAAATTTATAAGAAAAATATTACTATTATTATAGCAATGAGTTACAAAAATTATTTTCACTCAAATAATTTAGATGTTAATGTGATTTCATGTAAATTATTCTTCCCCGTAAGTTGAATGTAGATTTTCCTACTTGATTTTGCCAAGAAATGTTATTCCCCAGGAATTTTCTTTAGCATATAATTGAAAAAAAATCACAAAGGGTGCTTGTGTAACTTACTTCTTCTTTTAGATCATGTAAAAAAAAATTAACAATGATTTACTTAAAAATTGATTATAAATATTAATTTTATTCATATAAATCTTATAAAAAATCATTATTATTATAAATCTTATAAAAAAAATTATTTTCATCCTAATAATTTAGATGTTAATGAGATTTCAAGTAAATTATTCTTCCCCGTGTGTTGAGTGTGAATTTTCCTACTTGATTTTGCACAAAAAAAAATGTTATTTCCCATGAATTTTATTTTGCATATAATTTCAGAAAATCACAAAGGGTGCTTGTGTAATTTACTTCTTCTTTTTAGATCATGTAAAAAAGAAATGAACAATGATTTACTTAAAAATTGATTATAGATATTAATTTTATTCATATAAAATTTTATAAAAAATAATTATTATTATAGTAATGAGTTAAAAAAAAATTCATCTTAATAATTTAGATGTTAATGTGATTTCAAGTAAATTATTCTTCCCTGTAAGTAGAGTGTAAACTTTTCTACTTGATTTTGCAAAAATAATTTTATTTCCCATGAATTTTATCTTGCATATAATTTCAAAAAATCACAAAGAGTGCTTGTGTAATTTACTTCTTTTAGATCATGTAAAAAAGAAATGAACAATGACTTACTTAAAAATTGTTAATGTGATTTCAAGTAAATTGTTCTTGCCTGTGAGTTGAGTGTAAATTTTCCTTCTTGATTTTATCAAAAAATGTTATTCCCCATGAATTTTCTTTTGCTTTTTTATTTTAAAAAAATAAAAAAAATATTATTTCCTATGAAATGTCTTTTGCCTATTATTTCAAAATATCATAAAGGGTATCTGCGTAATTTACTTCTTTTAGATCATGTAAAAAAGAAATGATCAATGATTTACTTAAAAATTTAATATAGACATTAATTTTATTCATATAAAAATTTATAAAAAAAATCATTATTATTATAACAATGAGTTAAAAAAATTAGTTTCACCCTAATAATTGTTAACTTGATCCCTCCTCTCTGTGCAATTAGTATCTTTATCAGGCGCAGGGGTGGAAGGATAGCCCATATTTGGTGTCTCATGGTCATATGGTATACAATGTAATATTCCAACATATGAACACGTAATGTTGCCAAGTCCCAAGAGGTTTAGGATATAAGAAATATAGTGCACAAACTGTCAGCATACTGATTCAATAAGAATTACATATCAATAAATATCTCATTCAATTTGAAATAACAACTAAAAGCATAGTAAATGAAAAATCAAGCCTTCTCAACTTGCCCCTTTTAGCCTTTTCTCAGCATTAGTCAAAACAACCTCTACACCAAATGCACTAAAAGGATTCTCCTCTCAATATTGACAGAAGCAAGCATTGTGACTATAAGTTTGTACCCCCTTTGTTGCTGCAACAGTAGAAATTCCAAGTCTTGTATTTCTAGTCGTTGGTTCAACCAAAATGATCTGCACCAATATAGGATCAGAAATTTAAAGAAAATCCAAGAATCAATACATCAAGTTTTCAACAAACTATGGCATCATACTATTTGTACATCAAGTTTAAAGATAGTTGGAATAGCAAAGTTGCATTGATCATGAGAGAAAGAATAAAGACAGTGTGAGAGAAAAATTATTTTTAGAGGAAAAAAGTGAAACACAGAGAAGGCGAGATGTCTTATAGTTTGAGCTACTGTTATATATAAGTCTACAGTATATATATCAGTATATATATACTGTAGCTCATACAATTTAGAAAGCTAAGCTGAGTTGATAATTTTAAATAAAGAAATAATACAAAATTCATCTCTAAGCTATTAATACAATCACACACATGATCACGTAGTTCTGCTGTAGAGATGCCATCTAGCTTTAGTGAGGATGAAACTGTTGAAACCAGTTCCTTAGTGGATTAAAGTGTTGCTGACAGATGATAAAATATTAGCAGGGTTTCTTAAGCCATCGGTTTTGTACAGTCTAGAATGACAGATCCATTTTGTACAGTAACATCTAGAATGAATTGACTGTGTAGTAAGCTACAGTCATTATTTTTTCTCATTACATACCACTTCATATTAAAAGCATACATATAGGTAACAAAAAACAGTATACAAATACTTGGCAATGTTAATCCAGTTAGCAAAAGAAATAAAAATAAGGAAAATTGACATACATAAGCATAAAATTGTTACAATATACGATAATAAAAAGAAACATTAATCAAATAACTGTTGTATTAGATATACATATACGCTGCATCAGTGTACTGAAACACTAAATCAAAAGCTGCAATTTCTAGAAGATATACAAGACATTGAAAAGCACAAAACCTATAGAGTTCATCAAGTGTTATCTATTGAATCCACTAAGACCAGTCAGCAAAGCACCAACACTCTAAGTTAGGAATGCCACAAAGAAAGGGTAAGGTGAAAAAAGAGTGGAGTTGCTCAAGAGAATACCCCATATGGAGAAATCATCCTTAGCCAAAACGTACTCTAAGTTAGAGCCAAACCTTCCACTCCAAAAGAGTGTTTGTAAACACTTTCATCAATGGAGCCACAGTGAATAGGACATCCCAAAAGGTGTAGTTTGTCCAACCCCTAAGGAATAGAGGGAAGAACTCAGAAGAACAATCAGGTGATTGTTGCTTCTAGAGTTTGAGTGAACACAATAGTTGTTATGTGAGTCAAGTAGTAGTTGCTACTTTTGGTGTGTTTTCTTATAGTGAGAATTGCTACTTAAGTGAGTACATAAGAGAAAAATAAGCAATAAAAGAGTAAAAGATTTATTAAAACAAAGATCCATGTAAAATCCTCATTTTTAGCTTGTAAATTTATTGAGATAATTTATTTTGCTAATAATTTGAAAATATTCTTTTTGAACCTCGTAAATATTCTTAGTGCCAGTGGACTATCATTTATAGTGTACCTAAACTTGAACCAACAACAATCTAAGGTTACTCTTCTTTCAAAGTTGTGCACTAGAAAAAATAAAATTAGTGATGAAATAATTTATGTCATTTTTAAAGCATCTGGCACTAAAATTTTGTAACGCCAAAATTAACGAGGAAAAAGAAATTTTTTGTCACTAAATTTGGTCATTAATTTTTAGTAGTGGTGGAGATTGGTTGACCCTAAATAGGCTTGCATACTATAATTTTTCTTCTTCTTCTTTTTTAAATTGAGTTCTATTAAGTGTTTGATGAACATCGAATTTTAATATTGTATACACTAATTAATCTCTACCTCTCACTTACTTTTTGTCTTTAACATATGTACACATTTTCGGAAACACTAACATTTTTTTTTAAAAAAAAAACGCAACAAATATGTTCCCAAAATTATTGCACAAATGAACATTACTCTTTGTATGAATGGAAAGAGAATGGAAAGAAAGATTTGAAATTTAAATTGAAGAAAAAATAAGGAGAAATTTAAATTTTGTTTCTTAAAGTATTTTTTTCCTCCTTTTTATCTTCATTTTCTTTTTAACCAAATTAAAAAAAAATGCCTCATTATCTATATGGAGTCTTCTCTTCTCCTTTCTCCTTTCTCTTTTCTCTTTAACCAATTATAATATTTAAGTTTCCATTTTCTAGTCAGGTCTCAACTGCCTTAATGTCTTTATATTTTTCTTTCCATTATATAAAAACATCTTTATCCTTTTCAATTAGGATAGAGTGTACTATTTTTTAATACCTATTTAGACGATGGCACACAAATAACAGCCCGTAATTAATTAAATTCTTATTAAAATTCTTATTCGTTACCACACCAAAAAAATTCTTATTCATTGATTCTCAAAAAACAAAAGTTCTTATTTTTATTGGATTGGCGAAAACGACTGCCCTTTGTCTCACAACATTACAACTGGAAAAAGCACACATCTTATTCAACCAAACAACACGGAAATCTAATGCAAAATATAGAGATGATACCACCATGTTTTAACACAGCAATAGTGTTAAAAAGATGCGGCACCAACAATTAATTAAAAACTATATAGATCGATGCTTGCCATTATTTTTGGGTAAGGATGTATAGCTTTTCCCCTCAATCTCGATATCTCAATTAGATGTTCGTCAGCAATTACGTATATATTTTTCACATCGATCGTGGTGGTGGCTTGCCGCAATAATTTATATAGCCCCTATTATTATTACATCGTGGTGTTGGTGGCGGTTTCAATGGCAGGCCGCAATTTCTATAGCCATTACTATTAGGCTTACATTTACGGTACCCGGGCCCGATCGGAATTGTCACTGCCTCTGCATAATAGCATATATATAATATCATTAATAATTATGTTCAAATTTCAGTTTGCTACTCACAAATATATATACTAAAGCAGGCAAATTTGATACATATGATACATCTACAGACTAATATAAAAGCATAAAAGAGCCAAATTATCACAAATTAATCGGTGTAGCTGTCTTGCATGAGAGTTTGGTAGGTTTTATGTTGTGATTCATTTTCAAACAAAAACAAACGTTTCTTTTTAATCAAATAAAAAATGCCTCATTATCCACATCGAGTCTTCTCTTCTGCTCTCTCTTTCTCCTTAACCAATTACAATGTTTAAGTTTTCATTTTCTAGTCACCGTCCCAACGGCCAAAATATATTTTTTTCTTTCCAGTATATAAAAACATCTTTATCATTATCAATTTTCCTTTTGCATGGATATAAAGCATGTTATCATGTATTTATAGTCTCAAATCAATGAAGTGGGTGGAGAGAAAATGTTTACTAGTCACATATATTTGTCTAGATGACTCTTTGTAACTTGCTCACTGACTGGTGGACTAAACGTCAAAGAGGTTTTCTTGTTAGGTTCGATACCGCACATTGACTAAACTTTCAATGATGCATACAAATTTTAGGGTATTTTCCGGAAATGCAAGCATTTATTTAGGGAAAAAAATTCATTGAGACAAAAATCTGTTTTTGTTTACTGTAATTGAAGTAAATTTCAACAAAATAGTTTTCAAATTTCTATCCTATTAATTATGTTGTTTTCGACTAGTGGAATTTTATATGCAAATGAAAAGAAATTTGACAAATTGGAATACGGAAAGGAACACAACCAATCCAAAAAGACAAAGCCGAAGACTTGATAAAAGAGCTGCAAAAATATCCATTTTCATGTATCCTTTTTCTCAATACTAAATGGACAGAAAATCAATATGTTCTTATCATAACTTATATATTCAGAATAAACCAAGAGAGTGCGTAAAAAATAATTACTAGAAACGAAATTAGCTACCTAACTTGGCTTTTAAAATACTTGATGTTATTTATTAAAATTAATGTTACAAATACAAAAGTAGAATTTTTTTATTAAGAAAAGAATATTTATTAGATAAATAATATTGTAAGTCATTTATGTGATTTCTCTTTCAATAAAATGTTTTTACTATATTTATCCTTGGTTAACAAATTCGATAAAATATTTATTATAGAAAATGATCAAAACAGACTACTTTCTAATGAAATTAAAAGGATTTTTTTAGTAATAGACTAGAAAGAGCACTACCACCGAGTACATGGATTAATTGGCATAAGGTTATTCTAACTTAACCAAAGGTCTCAAGTTTGAGTCTTGGGTATGTAGTTTCGTTAAATACTTAGAGAGACAACTTTGTTGCCCATAATGATCTTACCTAACTCGAACAGGATTGTCTCTGGTAGAAGATACTTGTAGTCTAGAGAAAAAAATAAAATAAAATAAAATAACACTAAAAAGAGCACTATAAAGGGTTTGTAACTTTAGCTCAATAGCTATTCTGGTTATGCATGACAAAAGAGTTGATACATGATTCATCTATGGACTAATAATTGGTGTAGCTGTCTTCCATGGGAGTTTGTTTGGTAGGTTTCAAGTTTGTGATTAATTCATTTATATTTCAGAGGCGTGTTTGACCAATCCAATACCTGAATACCCCTCAAAATGTCATACGAAGGTATTATACCAGAGGAGTATTTGGCCTACCGAAAACTCCAAATGTCCCAAATACTCTACAAAAGATATGATTGGGTAATCGGTTGGCCGAATACCTGGAACCCCTTGATAATAATCCCATACATATCACACTATGGTCGAGCTTGAACGTGTAACCATAACAAGGTCTCAACTATTCGATAGGCCGAATAGCCGAATAGGATAGTCCCGACTAGTAATGAGGCATCGTGACATAGATGCTGGAATGTAAGAAGCCTTGCATAATTTTTCATGGAAAACAAGTTTATTATGAACATGCGTATTAGAATTGAAGAAGTACTAGAGAGTAGTTCGTCAGTGTTAATTGCCTTTCAGTTGTCGAGCTAGAGTTGAACTGGGAAGGAGAAAAACAGAGGCCAACAGTAAGAATGCAATAAGAATTGCATGCCATGGTTTGGAAATATTTAATGCTTAGTAGATATAATTCAATTTCCCTTTTGCATGGATATAATGTATGTGTGTAATTATCATTTATTTATAGTCTCAAATCAATGAAGTGAGGTGGAGAGATAAAATGTTTACTAGTCACATGTCTTTGTCTAAATTATGAGTCTATGACTAACTACAGGGCTTGTTGTGTAACTTGCTGACAGTGCGTCCAAGGTTTCGATACAGCACATTGACTTTAAGATTGATGTTAACAAATTCGATAAAATATTCTTTAGACATGCACTAGGAAGAGCATTATAAATGGTTTTTTAATGTTCAAACCAGATGACTTTCTAGTGAAAATGATTCTTTAATGTAAGATAAATTTCTTTAGACATGCACTAGGAAGGGCATTATAAAGGGTTGTATCTTTAAATCAGTATAGCTATTCTGGTCATGCATGACAAAAGAGCACCGGAAAGGGATTTAGGTTAATTTATCAAATTGTAAATGCCAAATTTAATCTCTGAATAATTTTTAGAGTGTTTGGCTTAGCCTTTTTTTTTTACTTAAAAGCTACTTATAAACTAAAGCAAGAAATAAGGACTTGAAAAAATAAGTAAAAGTTGTTTGTCAATTTTTATTTTATTTTAAGTCAAAAGTTCCTTTTAAACTAAAAGTTATTTAGTAAATTTTTTTAAAAACTTTAATTTTATTTAAAAATAGTTATCTCATCCCATAAAAGGTATATTTATAAAATAAAAAATAGTGTAAAATTAAATTAATTCACATAAAGTTATTTTAATAATAATAATAAAAATATTAAATACAAGTATTTAAAAAAATAATTTTTAAAATATAAAAATTATGTTAATTAATATAAAGGATTTAATGGCGGTGCTTTAGTGGATAATAATAATAATGGTTTTAAATTGTGTGCATCTAGTGAGTGATGATCCCTCTTTTCTGACTTTTCATCTTGTTATTAAATTAAAAAGTTAAAAAATAAATAAATAAATAACACTTGCACTCGAAACCGGTACTCCTTTAGTGGATAAGTCATCGAAAAGCCACACATTGGCCTAGCTTATTTTTGGCTTAAAAGTTACTTTTAAGTTAAAGCTAAAAATAAGAGCTTAAAAAAATAAGTAAAGGCTGTTTATCAATTTTCATTTTTTTTTAGATTAAAAGCTCCTTTAAAATTAAAACTTGTTTGTTTAAAAATTTAAAACTTTGAGTTTTAATCTAAGTTACTATCTCATAAAAAGAAAAACTATATTTATAAAATAAAAATAATATTTTGGAAAATTAATTTTATTTGTATAAAACTATTTTAATAATAATAAAAATATTAAAATACAGATATTTAAAACTATTAAATTTTAAAAATGTGAAAATTTATTTTTATTGTAAGCGTTAAAAATTACTTTAATTAATAAAATTGTATGGCCTTAGAATGTAACTATTATCGTTATTAATTAATATATAAGGGGGATTATATGGATCATGATTCATGGAAAACATAAGCATCGCAAATTTTGTTCCTCGTATGCTTCACACAAAGAAATATAATGAATAATGAATTAATAACAATGGAGGGAGGAGAAGGAACAAGGAACAGATGTTGGGATAGCTTGGAAGCATTTAAAGTTTTAAGGAACTGAAATTTATAAAGGTAAAAAAATAAAATAAAAGAAATATACTTTAATAGGAATCGAAGAGAGGCGTTGAAAAATTAAGCTCCGCTTAAGCTTTGCATAAGCTCCTCTCATTAGCTTTTTTTAAAGCCACTTATTTCAATAATTTCTTAAAAAAAAAAAAAACTACTTATCTTTTTAAGTTATTTTGTATATAGAGTGTTTGGCCCAGCTTTTCATTTTAAGGAGAAGAAAAGCTAAAAATAACTAGGCCAAACACTACCAAATTACCCAAGGAAGCTTATTTTAAGCTTTTTTTTTTATATCTTTTCTCAGTAAAAATAAGCTCTTTATATTTTAAAAAAAAAGTGTTTGACCTAAATTCTCTTTAAAAGAAGAAAAGCTAAAAGAAAAAAACTGAGCCAAACACTATCAGAAAATCATGTTGGTCATTCCTTTGCAGGACAATACATGATAATTAGTTCATTTTCATTCTATTGTAGACAAGTACTTTAGCAAAAGTCTATTTGACGAAGTCTAAAACTATCATATCTTTTTTATTTTTTTATTTTGGTGAGAACCAAGATTATCATATCCATAAAAATAAAAATAAAAAACATCATATCAAGACTATCATATCTAATAATATAATTAATATAATTAATTGGAAGAAAAAATGAAATAAAGATACCAACCTTTACCTCACCAACAGATATCAACCACAAAAACCTTATCTTTAAGATAATATCAAACTTTTTGATTAAATAAAATTATTTGTTAAAAAATTAAAATTAACCACACTAATTTTTAAGACTTATCCCTTAAATTTAATGGAGTTAAAATAAAACATACACCTCTTTTCTTTCTTTCTCTCTTGCATGAAACACTTTTGCATAGACACACTCATCTTGTTTATTTTCACCAAAAATTAAGGGCTCGTTTAGGATGGTTGTAATTTTTTGCTTTTGATTTTTAAATGCAACTTTAAAAAAAATGTGTTTGACATAAATAGAACTGAAATGGTTTTTAACTTAATATTAAAACATTTTGACATTTATTTTTAAAACTAAGAAAAAATAATTGTAAATTTGGACTTTTGTTTTGAAATAGCACATTCTCCCTACATTTAACAATGATCCTTCCTATTGTCACCATCATTGGCACCGGCACCATCACCACCATTGGCACTGCAACCATCATCATTGGCACTACCACCGCCGCCGCCATTGCCACCGCAGCCAACCACCACTACCGACACCACTACCACTAGTATCACCATTATCGTTGTCAACATCGACATTACCACCACACAAATATATCTTTAAACTAATTTTAATATAAAAAAGATGAGAAACTTTCAAAACGTGGATTCGAGCCTTTATATTTTTTTCAAGTTGAAAACATAAAGTTGTTTATTCGAATAAAAAGAATTTATAAAAGAGTTTTCGATTCTAAATTCCGTGAATAAAATTTTTATTTATGATTAGTATCACAGTGAGAAATTATCTTTTCAAGAATTAAATTCTTTCAATTCTCAGAACAAATTTCCACAGTCAACGATGTGCATTTAGAAAATACTTACAAAAGTTAAAGAAAGGCAAGAAATATGATCCCAAAATTAATTATTGTACAAAAAAGCATTAATCTTTTTGTTTGAATGGAGAGAAATGGAGAGAGGGAGATAAAATTAAATTAATTCACATAAAATTATTTTAATAAAAATAAAAAATATTAAATACAAGTATTTAAAAAAATAATTTTTAAAATATAAAAAATTATGTTAATTAATATAAAGGATTTGATGGCATAAATGAATATCAGTGCATCTAGTGAGTGATGATCCCTCTTTTCTGACTTTTCATCTTGTTATTAAATTAAAAAGTTAAAAAAATAAATAAATAAATAAATAAATAAATAGCACTTGCACTCGAAACCGGTCGTTTAGTGGATAAGTCATCGAAAAGCCACACATTGGCCTAGCTTATTTTTGACTTAAAAGTTACTTTTAAGTTAAAACTAAAAATAAGAGCTTAAAAAAATAAGTAAAAGCAGTTTGTCAATTTTCATTTTTTTTAGATTAAAAGCTCCTTTAAAATTAAAAATTGTTTGTTTAAAAATTTAAAACTTTGAGTTTTAATCTAAGTTACTATCTCATAAAATGAAAAACTATATTTATAAAATAAAAATAATATTGTGGAAAATTAATTTTATTTGTATAAAACTATTTTAATAGTAATGAAAATATTAAACTACAGATATTTAAAACTATTAAATTTTAAAAATGTGAAAATTTATTTTTATTGTAAGCGTTAAAAATTACTTTAATTAATAAAATTATATGGCCTTAGAATGTAACTATTATCGTTATTAATTAATATATAAAGGGGATTATATGGATCATGATTCATGGAAAACATAAGCATCGCAAATTTTGTTCCTCGTATGCTTCACACAAAGAAAAATAATGAATAATGAAAATAAAATTATTATATTACTATTTGTTGAGAGAATATTTAGTTGTTTGGAGGGTAGGTGAGAGTACAATTTATACATATGTCTAAAATATTTTTATGATAATATCTTAAATAAATTTATGTTTTTACAATTTTTGTGATATAATTTAGATGTTATAATTTACTATACTTTATTTTTTAATTTAATTTTATTTAAATCATAAATACTATTGTAGATATTTAAAATTTAGAATTTTATAATTTAGTATACATTGTTTTTTAGTTTAATTTTATTCAAATCATAAATAATAATAATAATAATAATAATAATAATAATAATAATAATCTAAGTTTTTTCTTACCGTTAATTAGTTTTAAAAAAAATATTTAATATTTATCATTTCATTTTATTCAAATCTTAAATACGTTACACATATATAAATATTATAATAAAACATTAAATATTATATATTTTTTACTTTTCTTGAACATTATATTATATTTATTAATTAGTTACATTAAAATATATTTCATGAGAAATAATAATTAAAAGTAAAGAATTTGTAAATATGTGGATAAATTTTAAAGAATTCATAATATTTTATATTGTGATTTTTTATTCTTATAAATTTAAACCATAAAGTACTAAATATTGATTACATATAATAAATATAAAATAGTTGTAAAGTATGCAATAATAATAATAATAATAATAATAATAATAATATTATTATTATTATTATTAACGTTGCCTTTTAAATTTGATAAAAAAAAAAGTAACAAATGAAAAGTAACATGTAATAATATTAAAAAAAATAGTTACACAAATCAACAATAATTCTTATAATCTATCTATATCTATATCAATATCAATCAATCATCAATACCTATATGTAAACTTCACTTGAACTTTAACCTCTCACTCTTCGTAACTTCTTTCTTTTTGCTTCATTTTGCTAATCAATTCTTAAGTATTAGTATATATGACAACCTCTTCGTAATATTTTTGAGTATATTAGTGTCTATATATAAATGCAAACAATCAGAAGTCAAGATAATTAAGTTAAAAATAATAATAAAAAAGATATCAAAACTTATGTTGAAGTTATCTTAATATTATTTTAGTTGTTTTGTTAATTGTCCCTATTGTTTTTCATATAAGATTTATTTTATTTTGATATTGACTTCTATTTAGTAAAAATCACAAACTTTTCTTTTTGCATACTTCCTTGGCATACATACAGAGAGATTGAATGCTTTACTTCATTAATATTATCTTTTTAGGGATCAATTAGTAGGTTTATTCTTCTATTCTTTATCTTTTTATTTGTTCAGTATTTTTTTTGGCTTAATTAACATTTCTCTCTCTCTCATTTTGTTATTGCAGTTTAAGAAAACGAGAATGTCGCTCAATATGTGTTATTTAATTAGCTTGCAATAGTTACATTTTTGTATAAATAAGAGACGAAAGTTTATCATCCAATGAATTTGACAAAGCATGGGAAGTAAGGATACCAAACATCACATAACAACTAATCTATGTGTTTTTTTTTTTTTATTATCATTATTTATTCTGCTCTCTCCATATATTATAAATAAATAATGTATACATTTTTATCCTTTCTCATTTTTAGCAACAAAAAAAATCAATAATTAATTTGATTTTACTTAATATCTTCAACTTATAATATTTTTTTTTAACATGAAGTGAAAAGACCTTATTATAGATAATATATAGAGTAGTAGTACAATAGTAGTAGATTCACTTAAGTTTGTTTCATAATTATTTTTTCCGTATATATATATATATATATATATATATAACACTTTGAAAAATAACAATTGAATTGATGCAAAAGTCTGACAGTTATGTTATGGGCAAAATTATGTTAAATAGTACATAATTTATAACACTAATTAAATTTAATATATAACTAATATACAAATAATAATAATAATAATAATAATAATAATAATAATAATAATAATGATGATGATGATGATGATGATGATAAATATTACTACCTCCGGTCCTACATATAAGAAACAAATACCTAATTCATTAAAACCAATAAAAGTGGTTAGATTAGTTAGTTTGTCATCAATTTTAATTTTATTCCAAGACTACCCAAGAATTAAATGATTTAAAAGGTGGTTAGTTTTCAAAAGATATTTTTTCAACCAATGAGTGTATCTTGTTTTGTTGATAGCTCAATAAATGCACCCACTTTCATGGGGAAATGAATCTATATCATTATTAGACCTCAATAAATTAAGGGTAAAAAGGAAATTTAACAATAAATACACTTAAAAGTAGTCTTATGTTTCTTATAATTAGAACCAAGAAAATGTTATTTTTTGTTTCTTATATATAGGACTGGAAGAAGTATTCTTTATATTTATGAGACATAATGGATGTTTATTTATTTTTAAGATCTAAATTTATAAGAATAAAAAATCATAGTGTCTCATAATTGATCGTTATGAAAAATATTTATTATTATTATTATTAAAAATTATTATTGTAATAGTTGTAAAATATTCAATAATAGTATAGTTATTATTATTAATAACATTATCTTTCTGAAATCACTGAAAGTGAGAAAATAATTAATAACATATAAAAAGTAAAATTGTAATAATATTAAAAAAAGTGGATCACATATAAATAATAATTCTTATATAGATAAATAATTCTAATAATAATTAAATTAAAACATAAAGACTCAATTATATAATAATTCTTATAAATGAATAACTTTTTTTTTTACTAACTTATAAATAAATAACTTTGAAAAGTACTACTATTATACTACTACTATTACTATAATCATCTTCCTCAATCTTAATATAATTATATTTAATATGCTATTAAATATTTTAAAAAATGATAATTTTATTTATATACATATATTTTAAAAATATTAAATACAAATATAAAAAATAAATAATTTAAATAAACTCATGCAATACATGGATTTAAAATTTAAATTTTAAATAAATTTCAATAACCTTAATATTTTTAAAGATAAGATCTGTTAAATTAAAAATATAATAATTAATTATCTTCTTCAATTTTAATATAATTATATTTAATATCCTACTAAATATTTTAAAAACAATTTTTTTAATGCATATATTTTTTATATATAAATATTAAATACAAATATAAAAAATATATAGTTTAATCAAACCCGTGCTATGCACGGGTTGAAAATCTAGTTAATAACAATGGAGGGAGGAGAAGGAACAAGGAACAGATGTTGGGATAGCTTGGAAGCATTTAAAGTTTTAAGGAACTGAACTTTATAAAGGTAAAAAAATAAAATAAAAGAAATATACTCTAACAGGAATCGAAGAGAGGCGTTGAAAAATTAAGCTCCGCTTAAGCTTTGCATAAGCTCCGCTTAAGCTTTGCATAAGCTCCTCTCATTAGCTTTTTTTTTAAAGCCACTTATTTCAATAATTTCTTAAAAAAAAAAAAAAAACTACTTATCTTTTTAAGTTATTTTGTATATAGAGTGTTTGGCCCAGCTTTTCATTTTAAGGAGGGTTAACTATGTTTTTGGTCCCTGAACTTCTTCGAGTTTTCACTTTTAGTCCCTAAACAAAATTTTGATTGGTTTTAGTCCCTGAACTTTTTTTGCTTCAACGTTTTTAGTCCCTGAACTTTTTTCGTCAATGTTTTTAGTCCCTAAACTTTTTATTTGATCGGTTTTAGTCCCTAAAATTTTTTATTTGACCAGTTTTAGTCCCTAAACTTTTTTATTTGACCGGTTTTAGTCCTTAAACTTTTTTATTTGACCGATTTTAGTCCCTAAACTTTTTATTTGACCGGTCAAGTTGAGGGACTAAAAACATTGAAGGAAAAAAAGTTCAGGGACTAAGACCGGTCAAATAAAAAGTTTAGGGACTAAAATCGGTCAAATAAAAAAGTTTAGGGACTAAAAACGGTCAAATAAAAAAGTTTAGGGACTAAAAACATTGACGGAAAAAGTTCAGGGACTAAAAACATTGAAGGAAAAAAAGTTCAGGGACTAAAACCAATCAAAATTTTGTTTAGGGACTAAAAGTGAAAACTCGAAAAAGTTCAGGGACCAAAAACATAATTAACCCTTTTAAGGAGAAGAAAAGCTAAAAATAACTAGGCCAAACACTACCAAATTACCCAAGGAAGCTTATTTTAAGCTTTTTTTTTATATCTTTTCTCAGTAAAAATAAGCTCTTTATATTTTAAAACAAAAAGTGTTTGACCTAAATTCTCTTTAAAAGAAGAAAAGCTAAAAGAAAAAAACTGAGCCAAACACTATCATAAAATCATGTTGGACAGGACTACACTGGAATTGGCTACAATAATTAACTCGGTCATTCTATTGCAGGGCAATACATGATAATTAGTTTATTTTCATTCTATTGTAGACAAGTACTTTAGCAAAAGTCTATTCGACGAAGTCTAAAACTATCATATCTTTTTTTTTTTTTTTTGGTGAGAACCAAGATTATCATATCCATAAAAAATAAAAAATAAAAAACCCATCATATCAAGACTATCATATCTAACAATATAATTAATTGGAAGAAAAATGAAATAAAGATACCAACCTTTACCTCACCAACAAATATGAACCACAAAAATCTTATCTTTAAGATAATATCAAACTTTTTAATTAAATAAAATTATTTGTGTTAAAAAATTAAAATCAACCACACTAATTTTTAAGACTTATCCCTTAAGTTTAATGGAGTTAAAATAAAACACACACCTCTTTTCTCTCTTTCTCTCTTGCATGAGACACTTTTGCATAGACACACTCATCTTGTTTATTTTTAAGATGGCAGGCAACCTCTCATATATATATACATATCATTGTGGTGGTGGTGGCAGTTAAGATGGCAGGCAACCTTTGTTATATATAATACATTTTGGTGGTGGTGGCGGTTTCGATGGTTCGCAACTTCTACTATACGGATCATGACATGGTATTGTTGCTGGCGGTTTCGGTTTCAAGCAACTGCTGTACGACTTACCGGGGGAACAATTAACAAAGGGATGATTAGGGTCTGTGATACGAGGCGTAGCCGCTGCAGCATAATAACATACATATATCATTAATAATGATGTTCATATTTCACAAAAAAAAAATTGTCTGTGTTTACTAGTCACAAATATACGAAGTAGACAGATTTGATACAAGATACATCTACGGACTAATTAATAATTGGTGTATGTAGCTGCCCTTCCATGGGAGTTTGGTAGGTTTTAAGTTATGATTAATACATTTTAATTTAAAACATATAAACAAACGTGATACATAGATGCTGCAATGTAACAAGCCTTATATATAATATCTTGATGGAAAACAAGTTTATTAAGAACATGCGTACGAGATTTGAAGAAGTTGAGAATAGTCGGTTAGTGTTACCCTTCAGTTCTCGAGCTTGAGTTGAACTGGGAAGGGAAAAAACAGAGGCCAAGAGTAAGAAGAAAACAAGAATTGCCTTCATGGTTAATGCTTAGTAGATATAATTCAATTTTCCTTTTGCATGGATATAGTGCATGTTACCATGTATTTATAGTCTCAAATCAATGAAGTGGGGTGGAGAGAGAAAAATGTTTACTAGTCACGTATCTTTGTCTAGATGACTAATTACAGGACTCTTTGCAACTTGCTCACTGACTGGTGGACTAAACGTCAAATAGGTTTTCTTGTCAGGTTCGACTCTGCACATTAACTAGTCTTTCAATGATGCATACAAATTTTAGGGTATTAATTTCCTGGAAATGCAAGCATTTATTTAGGGAATAAAATTCATTGGGGCAAAAAAAAAAATTTGTTTACTATTGCTGAACTAAATTTCAACAAAATAATTTTGAATTTTCCATCCTATTAATTATGTAATTTTCAACTAGTGAAATTTTATATGCATATGAAAAGAAAGTTGACAAATAGGAATTTGGAAAGGAACATATAACCAATCCAAAAAGACAAAGCCGAAGACTTGCAAAAAGACTTGATAAAAGAGCTGCAAAAATATTCATTTCATGTTCTAACATTTTCAGGTATCCTTTTTCTCAATACTAGATGGAGAGAAAATGAATATGTTTTTATCCTAACTTATATATTTGTAATAAATCAAGAGAGTGGTAAAAAATAATTTCTAGGAACGAAATTAGCTAGCTAACTTGGCTTTTAAAAAACTCGATGTAGTTTCTATTCTGGTTATGCATGACAAAAGAGCACCGACAAGGGATTGTAGGTTAATTTATCAAATTGTTAATGTCAAATTTAACCTCTGAATAATTCTTAATAATAGATTCATGATGAGCAGATCTACAAAAGTTATTTGCCTATAATTGCAACCTGAGACGTCAAATTCCTGCTGAATTCTATCAACTTCTGCCATTTGCTTTGTTGACATTTTGCTGGATATCACCAAAGACATTTTTGTTCCAGACTTTAAGAGCCGCCTTAAGTCGTTTCAGCTTTTGAGAAAGGATGTACATTGGGTATCCCGCAACTGGTTTACTCCAAATTTCTTTGACCAATATATGGCAGTCTTCATGATGCGTCCACATATTTCACTACAAGAAATATCGTTATTACCGACGGCAAAAATCCATCGGTAACTGCAAAAGTCCGTCGGTAATGCAACTTTACCGATGGAATACTAACAGACAAAGATTCGTCGGTAAAAGGTTCGTAGCTAAATTACCGATGGAATTTACCGACAAATTTTATCAATGAATATTTCCATGAAAAATTACCGACGGATTTTACCAACTGATTTTTACCAACAGATTTTATTGACGGATATTTTCGTAGAAATTACCGACGGATTTTCCATGGGAAATTACTGACAGAAAAATCTGTCGATAACATTTGCTAATTTTTTTAAGCATATAACGATAATAACCTATTTCCTTGCTTGTTTAGTTAGCCAATCATGCCAATGTTAGAAATCAATAGCGTATTCACTTCTCACTTATAGTTATTCATACATGTATTTATATTTTCAATTAAATAGTTTTTATTTACAAATAATCCAGATTCCTAAAATAATATGATAAAAGAAATTTATAAACACCTGTGTAACAAACAATTATGAAATACCAATCTCGTATGTGTGGAAATATATAACAAAGCAAAATTAAAAAAAATGCAATATATAAATGGAATGAATATGATCTTATTGGTCAAATATACAAAAACTTAAACTAAACCCTTCTAAAAATTCCAACAATCCAAAACTATGAAAAAAAAAAAAAAGAATTTTCCTTGGCTTTGAAGGGTGATTGCCTTTGTACCCTTCTTCCTCCTTTATTTGTAATCGATCCTCTGTCTCCATCTCAACGCATGGGTCCATTTGCATTTGTCTGCCTTCATTTACATAAGATTTAGCCCTACAAGCACACAAGTCAAAATGTCAAGTTGCATAGCTTATTCATAAATTTATTGATGCCCGAGAAGAAATGATACAATAGGGAGAAGAAAATGAAACAAAACAGAGTCTACAAGCATATAATCCTAAAAGAAATTGCCAAATAGATTATCATATTTAAAGGCATTACTTTGCACGTAACATGTCCCTGAAACTTTTTAGGGTTGCATTTAAGTTCCTAAATTAACTCTTTTTCTCATTTTGGTCCCTAATTCGGGGACTTAAGTAATAATAATAACATAAATTTAGGGACCAAAATGAGAAAAAAAATGTGTTAATTTCAGGGAATTAAACGAAATCCTAAATTTTTCAGATATTTAATTGAGTTTTTCTTAATTTTATAGATTAAAATAATAACGAAGTATAAATTCAGGGACTAAATTGATTATTTACTCGAAATTAAAAAGAATTTTTTAGTGTAAGATAAAATTCTTTAGACATACACTATAAAGAGCACTATAATGGGTTTGTAATTTTACCCTCAACACTCAACAGCTGGTCTGGTTATGCATGACAAAAGAGCACCGAAAAGGGATTGCAGGTTACTTTATCAAATTGTCAATGTCTAATTTAACATCTGAATAATTGTTAATAATAGATTCATGATGATGGAGAACTACAATTGACTCGGTCATTCTATTGCAGGGCAATACATGATAATTAGTTCATTTTCACTCGGGTTTTAAAGTACTTGTCTACAAGTACTCTTTGACGAAGTCTAAAACTGTGATATCTTTTTCTATTTATTTTGATCAGAACTAAGACTAACACTATCATATCCAGAAAAAATAAAATAAAAGATATCATATCTTTTTCAGGAAGACTATCATATCGAATGATAGAATGAATTGGAAGAAAAATGAAATAAAGAAAAACGGCAATCAGGATTGGCGGCTGTAGAGTAATTCCTGGGAACGCAAGGTAATAAAATTCATTCAGACAAATATATATTTGCTTACTGTTATTGAACTAAATTTCAACTCAACAATTTTAAAATTGCCTTCCTATTATTATATTGTTTCGAACTTGTGAAGTTTTATATGCATATGAAAAGAAATTTGCCAAACAGAAATGAAAATGCAAAGGAACATAAATATTTAACTAATCCAAAAAGATAAAGTCGAAAACTTGCACTAAGACTTGATAAAATAAAATTACACTTATGTTTCTTGAGAGATGTGAGTATTACACTGCCTTTTATACTTAAATATTGCCTTTTATACTTAAATATACAATTTAGCCTATTTAACATAACACATTAAGTAAATTACACTTTTTACCCTAAGATGCAAATATTACACTACTCCCCCTTCTTATGTTAAAATGTAAAGTAAATTATACTTTCATCCCTTGAGATTATAACATTGCTCTACTCACTTATGTTTAAATATATAATTTAGTCTATTTAACTTTATATCGATAAAAAAAAACAATTATTATATGATTTTAAATTATATTTTTAATTAAAATATATGCTAATATATTTTTAATTTACTAAATCTTTATTTACTCACTGTTGGTAACTAAAATTCAAATTTTCGGTAACTGATTATTGTGGGTATATTATGGCTCATTAAGGAGAGTGTCGATAGCTTTATTAATTATTTAAATAAATGTAGTTAGTTTAAATAAATGTAGTTTGAAGACTGGGTCAAAGCTTTTATAATAAACGAGTTATCATTAAAATCCAGTTAAAAGTCTAAGTGTATGTTTGGTTCTTTGGTGTGTGAGGCTTGAACGTATGTTTATAGAAGATATTTCTTTATTACTTTTGATCTCAACGGTTGTTTAGGAGGTTTGGAACGGATTTCCAAACATGCTATAAGTTATATGTTTTTCTAAAGTTGTGAAAACGTAAAATTGCTTATTCAATTAAAAAGAACCTACTAAAGAGTTTTTTATTTTAAGTTCCGTAAATAAAAATTGTATTTGTTGGTTAGAATTATTGTAAGAAATTATCTTTTAAGAGTTAAATTATTTCGTTTCTCAAAATAAATTTCTTCCATCTACAGTATGCATTTGGAAAATACTTACAAAAGTTAAAGAAAGGCAACAAAATAAATATGATCCTAAAAAATTGTTACTAATTTACTAATTTTATCCTTATTAATAATCATTAACTTGTTACTAATGTAAAACCATTAGATTAGTATTATGCACTACTATTAATAAAAAAACACAAATACTTAGAGTATTTAATAAGGGCAACTAATGGAAAAAAATTAAATACTTCAGAAGAATTTTAAAATGCCTTATAAAAAAGATAACCAATTCCTTCTAAATTGTGTTTTATATTAGGGTTAACAAAGTTTTTAATCCCTAAACTTTTTTAAAATTCAGTTTTTAGTCCATAAACTTTAGTTTGACTGGTCAAGGTCCCTAAACTTTTTAAAAATTTGGTTTTTAGTCCTTCAACTTTAGTTTGATTGATCAAGGTCCCTAAACTTTTTAAAAATTCGGTTTTCAGTCCCTAAACTTTTTAAAAATTTAATTTTTAGTCCCTGAAATCTCATTAATTTAGGGACTAAAAACTGAATTTTTAAAAAGTTTAGAGACTAAAAATTGATTTTTTTTAAAAGTTTAGGGACTTTGACCAATCAAAAATTTGTTTAGGGACTAAAAACCAAATTTTCAAAAAGTTTAGGGACCTTGACCAGTCAAACTAAAGTTTAGGGACTAAAAACCGAATTTTGAAAAAGTTTAGGGACTAAAAACTTAAGTAACCCTTTATATTAAGGACCGGAGGGAGTATTGTAAAAAAAAAAACATTACTCTTACCCATTGTTTGTTTGAATGGAGAAAAATGGAGAGAGAAATTTGAAATTTACATTGAAGAAAAATAGAAAAAATAAAATAAATTTGTTTCTATCTTCGTTTTCTTTTTGGGTTAATTAAGTTTTTAGTCACTAAACTTTAGTTTGACTAGTCAAGGTTCCTAAACTTTTTAAAAATTTGGTTTTTAGTCCCTAAACTTTAGTTTGACCTGTCAAGGTCCTTAAACTTTTTAAAAATTCAGTTTTTAGTCCCTAAACTTTTTAAAAATTTGATTTTTAGTTCCTGAAATCTCATTAATTCAGGGACTAAAAGCTGGATTTTAAAAAAGTTTAGGGACTAAAAACCGAATCTTTAAAAAGTTTAGAAACTATGACTGGTCAAAATTTTGTTCAGAGACTAAAAACCGAATTTTGAAAAGATTTAAGGACTAAAAACTTAATTAATCCTTTCTTTTTAATCAAATAAAAAATGCCTCATTATCCACACTGAGTCTTCTCTTCTGCTCTCACTTTCTCCTTAACCAATTATAATATTTAAGTTTTCATTGCAACTGCAAAGTGGAAAAGCACAGGTCTTATTCAGCCAGACCACACGGAATTTTAAAGCAAAATATAGAGATGATGATACCACCTTTGTTTTAACACAGGAATAGTGTTAAAAAGATGTGGCACCAACAATTAAAAACTATATATAGCTGCTTGAGCTTCTCCCCACGATTGGAGTGAAACTTTAGAGTCCAGATACATATATCATATCATGGTTGCGGTTTCGATGGCAAGCAACCTCTGCTATACGGATTACATGGTGACGGTTTCGGTGTCAAGCAACTTCTGTACGAGTTACCGGGGGGACAATTAACAACGGGATGATTAGGGTCATTAATGATACCAGGCGTAGCTGCTGCAGAATAAGAACATACATATATCGTTAATAATGATGTTCATATTTCACATAAATTATTTTGTCTGTGTTTGTCAGTCACAAATATACGAAGAAGGCAGATTTGATTCATGAAACATCTACGGACTAGTAATTGGTGGAGCTGCCTTCCATGGGAGTTTGGTTGGTTTCAAGTTGTCATTAATTCATTTTAATTTCAAACATAAACAAAGGTGATATGCATGCTGCAATGTGTAACATACCTTATGTATAATATTATATATTGATGGAAAACAAGTTTATTATGAACATGCGTATGAGATTTGAAGAAGTTGAGAGTAGTCAGTTAGCGTTACCCATCAGTTGTCGAGCTTGAGTTGAAGTAGGAAGGAAAAAAACAGAGGCCAAGAGTAAGAAGAAAACCAGAATTGCCTTCATTGTTGGGGGATATTTAATGCTTAGTAGTATAATTCAATTTTCCTTTTGCATATGGATATAAAGCATGTTATCATCTATTTATAGTCCCAAATTCAATGAAGTAGGCTGGAGAGAGAAAATATTTACTAGTCACATATCTTTGTCTAGATGACTAATTAGTAATTACAGGACTTGCTTTCTAACGTGCCCACTGACTAGAGGACTAAACATTGAAAAGGTTTCTTGATTGTCAGGTTCGATACCGTATGCACATTGACTAGACTTTCGATGATGCATACAAATTTTAGGGTATTTCCTGGAAATGCAAGCATTTATTTAGGGAATAAAATTCACTGAGACAATTTTTTTTTTTTTTTTGCTTAAACTAAATTTCGACAAAATAATTTTGAAATTTCCATCCTATTAATTATGTTGTTTTCAACTAGTGAAATTTTATATGCATATGAAAAGAAATTTGACAAACAGGAATACGGAAAGGAACACATAATCAATCCAAAAAGACAAAGCCAAACAAAGATTTGCAAGAAGACTTGATAAAAGAGCTGCAAAAATATCCATTTTCATGTATTTGGCCTCAAAATGTCATACGAAGGTATTATACCAGAGGAGTATTTGGCCTACCGAAAACTCCAAATGCCCCAAATACTCTACAAAAGATATGATTGGGTAATCGGTTGGCCGAATACCCGGAACCCCTTGATAATAATCCCATACATATCGCACTATGGTCAAGCTTGAACGTGTAACAATAACAAGGTCTCGACTATTCGATAGGCCGAATAGCCGAATAGGATAGTCCCGACTAGTAATGAGGCATCGTGACATAGATGCTGGAATGTAACAAGCCTTGCATAATTTTTCATGGAAAACAAGTTTATTATGAACATGCGTATTAGAATTGAAGAAGTACTAGAGAGTAGTTCGTCAGTATTAATTGCCTTTCAGTTGTCGAGCTAGAGTTGAACTGGGAAGGAGAAAAACAGAGGCCAACAGTAAGAATGAAAAAAGAATTGCATGCCTTCATGGTTGGGAAATATTTAATGCTTAGTAGATAAAATTCAATTTCCCTTTTGCATGGATATAATGTATGTGTGTTATCATTTATTTATAGTCTCAAATCAATGAAGTGAGGTGGAGAGATAAAATGCTTACTAGTCACATGTCTTTGACTAAATTATGAGTCTATGACTAATTACAGGGCTTGTTGTGTAACTTGCGGACAGTGGAGGACTAAACGTCCAAGGTTTCGATACAGCACATTGACTTTAAGATTGATGTTAACAAATTCGATAAAGTATTCTTTAGACATGCACTAGGAAGAGCATTATAAATGGTTTTTTAATGTTCAAACCAGATGACTTTCTAGTGAAAATGATTCTTTAATGTAAGATAAATTTCTTTAGACATGCACTAGGAAGGGCATTATAAAGGGTTGTATCTTTAAATCAGTATAGCTATTCTGGTCATGCATGACAAAAGAGCACCGGAAAGGGATTTAGGTTAATTTATCAAATTGTAAATGCCAAATTTAATCTCTGAATAATTTTTAGAGTGTTTGGCTTAGCTTTTTTTTTTTTTTTTACTTAAAAGCTACTTATAAACTAAAGCTAGAAATAAGGACTTGAAAAAAAAAGTAAAAGTTGTTTGTCAATTTTTATTTTATTTTAAGTCAAAAGTTCCTTTTAAACTAAAAGTTATTTAGTAAATTTTTTTTTAAAACTTTAATTTTATTTAAAAATAGTTATCTCATCCCATAAAAGGTATATTTATAAAATAAAAAATAGTGTAAAATTAAATTAATTCACATAAAATTATTTTAATAATAATAAAAATAAAAAATATTAAATACAAGTATTTTAAAAAAATAATTTTTAAAATATAAAAAATTATGTTAATTAATATAAAGGATTTAATGGCGGTGCTTTAGTGGATAATAATAATAATGGTTTTAAATTTTGTGCATCTATAGATAGCATAAATGAATATCAGTGCATCTAGTGAGTAATGATCCCTCTTTTCTGACTTTTCGTCTCGTTATTAAATTAAAAAGTTAAAAAATATATAAATAAATAACACTTGCACTTGAAACCGGTCCTTTAGTGGATAAGTTATCGAAAAACCACACATTGGCCTAGATTATTTTCGGCTTAAAAGTTACTTTTAAGTTAAAACTAAAAATAAGAGCTTAAAAAAATAAGTAAAAGCTGTTTATCAATTTTCATTTTTTTTAGATTAAAAGCTCCTTTAAAATTAAAAGTTGTTTGTTTAAAAATTTAAAACTTTGAGTTTTAATCTAAGTTACTATCTCATAAAATGAAAAACTATATTTATAAAATAAAAATAATATTGTGGAAAATTAATTTTATTTGTATAAAACTATTTTAATAATAATAAAAATATTAAAATACAGATATTTAAAACTATTAAATTTTAAAAATGGGAAAATTTATTTTTATTGTAAGCGTTAAAAATTACTTTAATTAATAAAATTGTATGGCCTTAAAATGTAACTATTATCGTTATTAATTAATATATAAGGGGGATTATATGGATTATGATTCATGGAAAACATAAGCATCGCAAATTTTGTTCCTCGTATGCTTCACACAAAGAAAAATAATGAATAATGAATTAATAACAATGGAGGGAGGAGAAGGAAGAAGGAACAGATGTTGGGATAGCTTGGAAGCATTTAAAGTTTTAAGCAATGTTCTCAAAACCGGACCGGACCGGCCGGTTCGACCGGGAACCGATCTGATGACCGGTCCGGATACTCTATAAAATCGAAGGAACTCGGAATCGGTGGGAACCGGTCAAGAACCGGTCAAACTGGGCCAAAACCGGTTAAGAACCGGTACCCAAAATCGGTTTGAACCAGTATATTTTTTTTAATTTTTTTTCATTTTAAATTTTAAATTTATAAAATATTTTAAAGATAAATAAAAACACATATTTAATAAATATCTTAAATAGATATAAATTATTTTATCAATTATTATTACTATTTTCTTGTAAAGCATATAATTTGCTCATTTATATTAATTTATAATTTTTTTATATCTTGATTTTTGATAACTTTATATTATATTAATTTGTCATTCTCTTTCTTTATTCTAAATGTAAATTTGTTATTGTTAATGGACATTATTTTATTTTATTAAAATTTGAACTTAAGTATTATGATATATTTAATTAAACTTTTTTATATTTTTTGAATGTTAAAATCTTGTAAAGTGATGTTTTAAGTTTTATTATAGTTTTTAATGTTATAAAGTTATGTGATATTATATTTATTTAATATTATTTTATAAATTATTTTATTAATACCGGTTCAATCACGGTTCAACCACGGTTGAACTATTGAATCTTGAACCAGTGTCTTGATCGGTTCAATGACCGGTCCGATTTTAAAAACATTGGTTTTAAGGAACTGAACTTTATAAAGGTAAAAAAATAAAATAAAAGAAACATACTCTAACAGGAATCGAAGAGAGGCGTTGAAAAATTAAGCTCCGCTTAAGCTTTGCATAAGCTCCTCTCATTAGCTTTTTTTAAAGCCACTTATTTCAATAATTTCTTCACAAAAAAAAAAAGCTACTTATTTTTTTAAGATATTTTGTATATAGAGTGTTTGGCCCAGCTTTTCATTTTAAGGAGAAGAAAAGCTAAAAATAAGCTGGGCCAAACACTACCAAATTACCCAAGGGAGCTTATTTTAAGCTTTTTTTTTTTATCTTTTCTTAGTAAAAATAAGCTCTTTATATTTTTAAAAAAAGTGTTTGACCTAAATTTTCCTTAAAAGAAGAAAAGCTAAAAGAAAAAAACTGAGCCAAACACTATCATAAAATCATGTTGGACAGGACTACACTGGAATTGGCTACAATAATTAACTCGGTCATTCTATTGCAGGGCAATACATGATAATTAGTTTATTTTCATTCTATAGTAGACAAGTACTTTAGCAAAAGTCTATTTGACGAAGTCTAAGACTATCATATCTTTTTTATTTATTTTGGTGAGAACCAAGACTATCATATCTAATAATATAATTAATTGGAAGAAAAATGAAATAAAGATACCAACCTTTACCTCACCAACAAATATCAACCACAAAAATCTTATCTTTAAGATAATATCAAACTTTTTAATTAAATAAAATTATTTGTTAAAAAATTAAAATCAACCACACTAATTTTTAAGACTTATCCCTTAAGTTTAATGGAGTTAAAATAAAACACACACCTCTTTTCTCTCTTGCATGAGACACTTTTGCATAGACACACTCATCTTGTTTATTTTCACCACTTAAATCAGTTAGAAAAATTAAGGGTTCGTTTAGGATGGTTGTAATTTTTTGCTTTTGATTTTTAAATGCAACTTTAAAAAAAAATGTGTTTGACATAAATAGAACTGAAATGATTTTTAACTTAATGTCAAAACATTTTGACATTTATTTTTGAAACTAAGAAAAAAATAATTGTAAATTTGGATTTTTGTTTTGAAATAACACATTCTCCCTACATTTAACAATGATCCTTCCTATTGTCATCACCACCATTGGTACTGCAACCATCATCATTGGCACTACCATCATTGTCACCACTGTCGTCGTTGCCAACCACCACTACCGACACCACCACCACCACTAGTATCACAATTATTGTTGTCAACATCGTCATTACCACCACACAAATATATCCTTAAACTAATTTTAACATCACCAAAAAAAAAAAAAAGATGAGAAACTTTCAAAACGTGGATTCGAGCCTTTATGTTTTTTCAAGTTGAAAACGTAAAGTTGTTTATTTGAATAAAAAGAATTTATAAAAGAGTTTTGGATTCTAAATTCTGTGAATAAAATTTTTATTTATGATTAGAATCATAGTGAGAAATTATCTTTTCAAGAATTAAATTCTTTCAATTCTCAGAACAAATTTCCACAGTCAACGGTGTGCATTTAGAAAATACTTACAAAAGTTAAAGAAAGGCAAGAAATATGATCCCAAAATTAATTATTGTACAAAAAAGCATTAATCTTTTTGTTTGAATGGAGAGAAATGGAGAGAGGGAGATAAATTTAAAATTTACATTGAAAGAAAAATAAAGCAAATAAAATAAAATTGTTTCTAAAAGTCATATGTTTTCTCCTTTTTATCTTCGTTTTCTTTTTAATCAAATAAAAAATGCCTCGTTATCCACATTGAGTCTTCTCCTCTGCTCTCTCTTTCTCCTTAACCAATTATAATATTTAAGTTTTCATTTTCTAGTCGCACGTCTCAACTGCCAAAATATATTTTTCTTTTATCCTTTTCAATTAGGATTTAACAACCTTTTTCAAAGGATGGCACACCACAAATAACATCAAACTTAAATAAATTTGAAATTAAGGCACGTAATTAAGTTCTTATTTATTGGATTGGTCTAAAGGCCAAGCCTTTATCTCACAACATTACAAGATTATTGAAACTGCAAACTGGAAAAACACAGGTCTTATTCAGCCAAACCACACGGGATTCTAAAGCAAAATATAGAGATATGATACCACCATGTTTTAACACAGGAATAGTGTTAAAAAGATGTGGCACCAACAATTAAAAACCATATATATATATATAGCTGCTTGACATTTTTGGGTAATTAAGGAGAGCTTCTCCATGCGATTGGAGTGAAACTTTACTTTAGAGTCCACATACATATTATATATCATTGTGGTGTTGGTGGCAGTTAAGATGGCAGGCAACCTTTGTTATATATAATACATTTTGGTGGTGGTGGCGGTTTCGGTATCAAGCAACTTCTGTACGGGTTACCGGGAGGACATTTAACAGCAGGCTTATTAGGGTCCTTGGTAGGAGTCGTCACCAGGCCTGCAGCATATATCATTAATAATAATGTTCATAATTTCACATAAAAAAATTTGTCTGTGTTTGCTAGTCACAAATATATATATATATATATATATATATATATACTAAAGCAGGCAAATTTGATACATGATACATCTATGCACTAATATATAATTGGTGTAGCTGCCTTCCATGGGAGCTTGGTAGGTTTCAAGTTGTGATTAATTCATTTTAATTTCCAATTACACAAACAAACGTGATATACATGCTGCAATGTGTAACAAGCCTTATATATAATATATTGATGGAAAACAAGTTTATTATGAACATGCGTATGAGATTTCAAGAAGTTGAGAGTAGTCAGTGAGTGTTACCATTCAGTTGTCGAGCTTGAGTTGAACTGGGAAGGAAAAACACAGAGGCCAAGAGTAAGAAGAAAACAAGAATTGCCTTCCTGGTTAAGGCTTAGTAGATATAATTCAATTTTCTTTTTGCATGGATATAATGCATGTTACCATGTATTTATAGTCTAATCAATGAAGTGGGGTGGAGAGACAAAAATGTTTACTAGTCACATTCTATCTTTGTGTAGATGACTAATTACAGGACTCTTTGCTGTAACACCCCGTTCTTAAAAAAAAATATAGTTATTAATAAATATTTTATATATTTGTTTTAAAAAAATAATAATAATAATAATAATAAAAAAAAATATATGTTGAGTTAAATGTTTTGGGCCTTTAGTCTTTAGAAGCCCAATTCAAGTCTCTACAGCTTTCAGATTTTGTTTTTAAAAACCTAATCTTTCCTCACATTCACGTTGTCTTTTGCTCTATTTGGGAATTGTGCCGTCAGAACTGCAAACGAAGGAGTGAAGGGGGATTGCAAAGGAGCACTGTTGCTTGCACTCGTGCTGTGGAACTGCCTCTTTCGAGGTAAGGGGGAGTGAGACTATCTTGCTCATGGGTATGACTATGGTCGGGGGTAGCGGGGTTGGCCCTAGACCCTAATTGCTTGTGTATTTTATGTTCTAATTTCAATTGGATGGATTGCGAATACCCCCGAAGCATTTTATTGTTATTGTGATTTTGTGTTTGTTTCTCTTTTTGTGTCATTTAGGGATCTTGATAATTAAATTTGAGATTAATAGATTATTATTGAACTATATTTGAATTTATATGTATACTGAGTATAATTTTATTCCTCTGAATATTTTGTTGTGAATGTGTTTGATTTTCCTTGCGTAATTTGATTATACTGGTTCATTCACGTTGACGGTGCTGCTGGAAAGAGATATGCGTGCCTGTAGTTTTTTTCTGAAACTTGGCCAAATAATTCTATGAATTTATTCAAAAAGCTATATCAATTAGCCAAATGGCTTTTATGCGTGCCTGTAGTTATTTCAATTTGACCTGCACATGTCCCTTGAATTATATTACATGTTTAAGCTTCCTTGGACACATATATTGTTTCAATTATATATATATATATATATATATATATATATATATATATATATATATATATATATATATGTTTAGTTATTATATGTATACACGTAAATATTGTCTACAAATGCTTTGAAATCAAATTGTGGGTCACAATTTCAGGATGTCGGGTGATTCGTGTTTTGTGCCTTGCATTTAAATATGTATACAGTTATTTATTTAATTATATATTTATTTATATATATAATGTTGTTCTAATTGATGTTTATGATTTCAAAGTGTTGCTATACATGATTCTGGAAATTATTGTTGTATTAGAATTTGGATATATTTTGGTTTGAGTTTGTGTATATGTGTATGTTGTGTCCTGTGAACATTGTTATAAATGTATAATATGATACGTTTGATACAAGTGAATTATGCGTGCCTAAGATGTTTATGGTGTATGTGTTGTTATTGAATAAATGAGGACCAAACCTATGTGAGGTAGGATCCTCCATGTGATAAGTTAGTGAAATCATGGGTATCTGTGTGAACCATGCATCATAACATAATAAATGTGTTTTTGAAAGTAGTTTATGAACCTAACTGGGGAGGTCGTGAAGAACTCGTTGAGTTCTGACCTTGGGGGTGTTATCTGGTTTGAAATCTTCTTTAAGCTCATGCTGATCACATGGGTTGGAGTATCCTTGCAAGACTGGGTAACCCTGACGAGCTGCTAGGGGTATCATCCTGGTTGAGACTGTTAGTGTCGGATGCCCATTGTGTGGCTATTCGTCGACTGCACGTACTCCCAGGCTACTTTCACAAAAGAGTTTTGAATGGTACCACATGCATACAAGACTAAGAATATAGGACACATTGCATTACATGAATACCTTGATGCGTATGTGTTTGACTAATTTTAAATATCATATGTGTTTGTGTGGCTACCTGTCTCCATTTTCATACCACGAGCATGTAGTGAGATGTATCTCACTCCCTTTGTTTTTTTGTGTTTTCCTGTGTATGTGTTGGTGACAGGTGATGTCCAGCAGGACCAAGAGGATGACGTTAGAGATGAGGCATAAACCTCTATTTATGTCTTTTATTTTATTTTATATTATGGGACTTGTGAAGCTTTGATAGGTTGTGACATCGGGGCTAGGATATTTTATGTCTTTGATTTTGGGACTTTAAATTATTAGGTTGTCTTTGATTTTTTTTTTTTTTTTTGTGGACTTTACGTGTGGCCTTTTGGAGAGCCAAGTACTAAGTTATTCTTAAGTTTTTTTTTATGATGAATGTTCAATGTGATGTTCTTTACCGCATGAGAAAAAGTTTTTAATTCGATATTTGTTTCCGCAAACAAGAACTTTAATTTATTTTCTTTGCTTTTATTTATTTAATAATGTATTTGGGGTAAAGGGTGTCACATTTGCAACTTGCTCACTGACTGGTGGACTAAACGTCAAAGAGGTTTTCTTGTCAGGTTCGATACTGCACATTGACTAGTCTTTCGATGATGCATACAAATTTTAGGGTATTTCCTGGAAATGCAAGCATTTATTTAGGGAATAAAATTCATTCAGGAAAAAAATTATTTTTGTTTACTGTTACTGAACTAAATTTCAGCAAAATGATTTTGAAATTTCCATCCTATTAATTATGTCGTTTTCAACTAGTGAAATTTTATATGCATATGAAAAGAAAGTTGACAGATAGGAATTTGGAAAGGAACATATAACCAAAAGACAAAGCCGAAGACTTGCAAAAAGACTTGATAAAAGAGCTGCAAAAATATTCATGTCATGTTCTAACATTTTCAGGTATCCTTTTTCTCAATACTAGATGGACAGAAAATCAATATGTTTTTATCCTAACTTATATATTTGTAATAAATCAAGAGAGTAGGTAAATCAATATGGCCTTTACAAAGGAGTGTAGCAAAGGTTTATTTCAATGCAGCATCATTTGATTTGGTGGGGTATATGAAGATCGATTGCAGCAGCATGAATATTAAGGAGACAGTTTATCTGTGTTCCCATTGTTGCAAGCTTTGTTTAGTGTAAAATGTGACCTTTTTTTGTTACTGGATTCCAAAAAAACATGAATATGACGTTCCATTTCATTTTAAAATAAAATATACACGCTTTTAATTCAGTACTACCTTCTAATTTTAAATCCACATATCCAACGGTTGTGAAACCTCTTGCACCGTGCGAGACCTAGAACCATTTCCCACGATAGTCTGCATCTAAGTTATACATGTTTTTCTCAGGTTGTGAAAACGTAAAATCACTTGTTCAATTAAAAAGAACTTACAAAAGAGTTTTTGATTCTAAGTTCCGTGAATAAAAATTATATTTGTTGGTTAGAATTATTGTAAGAAATTATCTTTTTTAGAGTTAAATTATTGGTGCCATCTAGCATGGACCACCTTCTCAAGTGGTTCATGGTGCATAATTTTTCCCATCTCTCTCTTAGGCCTTCACAGCCCCTCCTCTTTCATCCCCTCCGATCTATGCGCTGAAGATTCCGGCAACTGTATTAAAACACTCTTTCCTATCTCATGACAAGAAATTTAAACTAACTCTAACTTTGCAAATACTTACACAAATGACTCTAACTTCGCAAATGATAATCTTATATCAAATCTTGGACTTATAATTGCATACGGTAACTGACATAATATTATAAACTACGTGGTGGATTATGAAACCTAGAAGGGGGAATTAGGGAAATGCATTGAACTCGGGGAAGTGGTGAACGAAGGGACAAAAATTATCGGATCCTCAAGTGGGGAGGGGTCAGGCCGTCGTGAATCTCAAGATTGACCTGAGGGGAGAGGAAGCCAATGAAGATGCACGCTCAAAATAGTCTGTAGCAGCAAAGATCTGGTGCGACTCCGGTGAACTTGACGGCGTCATGGATATGGTGCGACGCGTCATAAATGGTGGATTTTAGAGCGTCGAAGTTCAAATGTGAGGGATTTAGAGTCGGTGACGTTTCTTCATCTTGATGGGTTACATTGGTCGTGGTGGCCACAGATCCTATGGCTATGGCTCTTTATCGGAGGGTCAATCCATTGAGGTACCCTTCCTTGTCACGCTACTACCTTCAAACTGACTTCGATAGCTCGTTCGAGAACTGGGACTTGCAGGAGAACATGTGCTTCAGGTGGGATGAAGAAGACGGAGAAAGGTTACATTGACGGCAGCAACCATGTGATTGCGGTGGAGGGAGTTAGGAAAAATAATCAGGTGTGGCAAATGTATGATATGAATCTTAGAATTAGATGAATCTAATGGTTAAGAAAAGTGGTGCATCATAAACCACTTTACAAGGTGATCCATGCTACATGGCATCTAAATTATTTCGTTTCTCAAAATAAATTTCTTCCATCAATGCATTTGGAAAATACTTATAAAAGTTAAAGAAATGCTACAAATTAAATATGATCCTAAAAAATTGTTACTAATGTACTAATTTTATCCTTACTAATAATCATTAACTTGTTGTGAGTGATGTAAAAACATTAAAGTCTAAGAGTATTATGCATCACTATTAATAAAAATACAAATACTTAGAGTATTTAGTAAGGACAACTACTGGAAAAAAAAATTAAATACTTTATAAGAATTGTAAAACGCCTTATAAAAAGGACTACTAATTCCTTCTAAATTGTGCTTTATATTAAGGACCAAAGGGAGTATTATACAAAAAAAAAAAATTACTCTTACCCATTGTTTGTTTGAATGGAGAGAGAGAATATATGTGTGTGTAATAAAAATTAGGTTAATTTAAATAAGGTATAAAAATTTAAATTTGATGTGTGTATGTGTGACGGCAGGAGAGGGGGGGGGGGGGGGGGGGGCGCTTTAGAAAATTTGATGGAAAAGTTTTAAATTTATTAATGATTATTATTTATTAATAAAGTAGTATTAAATTTAAATTGAATTAGGAAATAATTTTAGTATATAAATATTGATGTTTTTAAAGTAATTAATATTATAAAGATAGATATTAAATTTTAAAGGAAGTAGAATATATATATATATATATATATATATATATATATATATATATATATTAATTTTGGGCTTTTTAAGAAAGAGAAAAATAATTAAGTGAAAAATTATTATTGTTTGATTTTTAAATAAGGATATTTTGGTTTTTATTAAAATAATTAGGAAAATATAAGTTATTTTGGATATTTATAAAAATAAAGGGGTAACTATGTAAATAAGAATAAGTATACAAATTTGAAATTTAAATTGAAGAGAAAATTTTAAAATTTTGTTTCTAAAAGTCTTTTATTCCCTTGTTTTTATCTTCGTTTTTGTTATTAACCAAATAAATGAATGCCTCATTATCTATATGGAGTGTTCTCTTCTCTCTCTTTCTTTCTATTTAACTAATTATAATATTTAAGTATGTTATTTTCTAGTCAGGTCTCAGCTGCCTTAATGTCTTTATATTTTTCTTCAAGTCTATAAAAACATCTTTATCCTTTTCAATTAGGATAGAGTACTATTTTTTCATTACCTATTTTAAACGATGGCTCAAAAATAATAGCACGTAATTGATTCTCAAAAAACAAAAGTTCTTATTTAATGGGTTGGCCAAAAGGCCAGCTCCTTTTGTCTCAGAGCATTACAAGATTATTGCAACTGCAAACTGGAAATGCACACGTCTTATCCTGCCAAACCACACGGAATTCTAAAGCAAAATATAGAGATATGATACCACCTAATTTTAACACAGTAATAGTGTTAAAAAGATGTAGCACCAACAATTAAAAACTATAGATAGCTGCTAGACATTTTTGGAAAATTAAGGAAAGCTTCGATATCCTAATGAGATGTTCATCAGCAATTACGCTTATATATATTATGACATGGTGGTGTTGCTGGCTGCGGTTTCAATGGCAAGCACTTTCTATAGCCATTATTATTAGGCTCACATTTGATATTAGGGTCCCCGGTCTGAAACGTGTCCTCTGCAGCATAATAGCATACATATATCATTAATAATAATGTTCATATTTTACATAAAAAATTTGTCTCAGTTTGCTATTCACAAATATAATAAAGCAGGCAAATTTGATACATGATACATCTACAAACTAATATAAAAGCTTAAAAGAGGCAAATTATGACAAATTAATTGGTGTAGCTGTCTTGCATGAGAGTTCGGTAGGTTTTATGCTGTGATTCATTTTCAAACAATAACTAACGTGATATTGATGCTGGAATGCAATTAACAAGCCTTGCATATTTCTTGATGGAAAAACAAGTTTATATATTAATATGAACATGCGTATGAGATTTGAACAACTTGATGAGAGTAGTTAGACATGAGTGTTACCCTTGAGTTCTCGAGCTAGAGTTGAACTGGGAACGAAGACAACAGAGGCCAACAGTAAGAATGCAACAAGAATTGCCTTCATCGTGGTTGGGAAATATTTAATGCTTAGTAGGAGTATATAATTCAATTTTTCTTTTGCATGGATATAAAGCATGTCATCATCTATTTATAGAGTCTCAAATCAATGAAATGGGGGTAGAGAGAGAAAATGCTTACTAGTCGCATTTCTTTGTCTAGATGACTGATTACAGGACTTGCCCACTGACTAGAACACTAAACTTTCAATGATGCATACAAATTTTAGGGTATTTCCTGGAAATGTAAGCATTTATTTAGGGAATAAAATTCATTGAGACAAAAATCTATATCTGTTTATTGTTATTGAACTAAATTTCAACAAAATAATTTTAAAATTTCCATCCTATTAATTATGTTGTTTTCAACTAGTGGAATTTTATATGCAAATGAAAAGAAATTTGACAAATAGGAATACGGAAAGGAACATATAACCAATCCAAAAAGACAAATCCAAAGATTTGCAAGAAGACTTGATAAAAGAGCTGCAAAAATATCCATTTTCATGTATCCTTTTCCTCAATACTAAATGGACAGAAAATGAATATGTTCTTATCCTAACATATATTTGGAATAAACCAAGAGAGTGCGTAAAAAATAATTACTAGGAATGATAGCTACCTAACTTGGCTTTTAAAAACCTCGATATTGTTTCTTAAAATTAATCTTAAAATACAAAAGTAGAAATTTTTTTGTTAAGAACAAGAATATTATTGGATAAATAATGTCATTTATTTGATTTCTTTCTCAACAAAATGTTTTTACTATATTTATCCTTTGTTAACAAAATCAATAAAATATATATTATACAAATTAGAAAATGTTCAAAACAGATGACTTTTTAGTGAAAAGGATTTTTTAGTGTAAGATAAAATTCTTTAGACATGCACTAGAAAGTATAAAGGGGTTGTAAATTTACCCTCAACCTCAATAGCTATTCAGGTTATGCATGACCAAAGAGCACCGAAATGGGATTGCATGTTAATTTATCAAATTGTTAATGTCAAATTAAACCTATAAACGTATAAGTCTATCTATGTTCTCATTGCTCCACTCTCCTTACTTTCCTTCACATTCACTCTCATTTGAATATTCTTCTCTTATGAAGTGGTGTACTTATGAAATGATATATCTTCTTCTACTTTTAATATCAACAGAACAATTTAAATGTAATTGAACATCAGAAACTAATTTCAAATATATATATATTTTATCTTCAAAATTCAAATATGCTCTTAATATATATATATATATTTTATCTTCAAAATTATTTCTAAAGGTCATATTTTTTTCTCCGTTTTATCTTCGGTTTCTTTTTAATCAAATAAAAAATGCCTCATTATCCACATTGAGTCTTCTCTTCTGGTCTCTCTTTCTCCTTAACCAATTATAATGTTTAAGTTTTTATTTTCTAGTCACCGTCTCAACGGCCAAAATATATTTTTTTCTTTCCAGTATATAAAAACATCTTTATCATTTTCAATTTTCCTTTTGCATGGATATAAAGCATGTTATCATGTATTTATAGTCTCAAATCAATGAAGTGGGTGGAGAGAAAATGTTTACTAGTCACATATCTTTGTCTAGATGACTCTTTGTAACTTGCTCACTGACTGGTGGACTAAACGTCAAAGAGGTTTTCTTGTTAGGTTCGATACCGCACATTGACTAAACTTTCAATGATGCATACAAATTTTAGGGTATTTTCCGGAAATGCAAGCATTTATTTAGGGAATAAAATTCATTGAGACAAAAATCTATTTTTGTTTACTGTAATTGAAGTAAATTTCAACAAAATAGTTTTCAAATTTCTATCCTATTAATTATGTTGTTTTCGACTAGTGGAATTTTATATGCAAATGAAAAGAAATTTGACAAATAGGAATACGGAAAGGAACACAACCAATCCAAAAAGACAAAGCCGAAGACTTGATAAAAGAGCTGCAAAAATATCCATTTTCATGTATCCTTTTTCTCAATACTAAATGGACAGAAAATCAATATGTTCTTATCATAACTTATATATTTAGAATAAACCAAGAGAGTGCGTAAAAAATAATTACTAGAAACGAAATTAGCTACCTAACTTGGCTTTTAAAATACTTGATGTTATTTATTAAAATTAATGTTACAAATACAAAAGTAGAATTTTTTTTATTAAGAAAAGAATATTTATTAGATAAATGATACTGTAAGTCATTTATGTGATTTCTTTTTCAATAAAATGTTTTTACTATATTTATCCTTTGTTAACAAATTAGATAAAATGTTTATTATAGAAAATGATCAAAACAGACTACTTTCTAATGAAATTAAAAGGATTTTTTTAGTTATAGACTAGAAAGAGCACTACCACCGAGCACATGGATTAACTGGCATAAGGTTATTCTAACTTAACCAAAGGTCTCGAGTTTGAGTCTTGGGTATGTAGTTTCGTTAAATACTCAGAGAGAGAACTTTGTTGCCCATAGTGATCTTACCTAACTCGAACAGGATTGTCTCTGGTAGAAGATACTTGTAGTCTAGAGAAAGAAATAAAATAAAATAAAATAACACTAGAAAGAGCACTATAAAGGGTTTGTAACTTTAGCTCAATAGCTATTCTGGTTATGCATGACAAAAGATTTGATACATGATTCATCTACGGACTAATAATTGGTGTAGCTGTCTTCCATGGGAGTTTGTTGTGTAAATTATGAGTCTATGACTAACTACAGGGCTTGTTGTGTAACTTGCGGACAGTGGAGGACTAAACGTCCAAGGTTTCGATACAGCACATTGACTTTAAGATTGATGTTAACAAATTCGATAAAATATTCTTTAGACATGCACTAGGAAGAGCATTATAAATGGTTTTTTAATGTTCAAACCAGATGACTTTCTAGTGAAAATGATTCTTTAATTTAAGATAAATTTCTTTAGACATGCACTATAGGAAGAGCATTATAAAGGGTTGTATCTTTAAATCAGTATAGCTATTCTGGTCATGCATGACAAAAGAGCACCGGAAAGGGATTTAGGTTAATTTATCAAATTGTAAATGCCAAATTGAATCTCTGAATAATTTTTAGAGTGTTTGGCTTAGCTTTTTTTTTTTTTTTTTTTACTTAAAAGCTACTTATAAATTAAAGCTAGAAATAAGGACTTGAAAAAATAAGTAAAAGTTGTTTGTCAATTTTTATTTTATTTTAAGTCAAAAGTTCCTTTTAAACTAAAAGTTATTTAGTAAAAAATTTTAAAAACTTTAATTTTATTTAAAAATAGTTATCTCATCCCATAAAAGGTATATTTATAAAATAAAAAATAGTGTAAAATTAAATTAATTCACATAAAATTATTTTAATAATGATAAAAATAAAAAAATATTAAATACAAGTATTTAAAAAAATAATTTTTAAAATATAAAAAATTATGTTAATTAATATAAAGGATTTAATGGCGGTGCTTTAGTGGATAATAATAATAATGGTTTTAAATTTTGTGCATCTATAGATAGCATAAATGAATATCAGTGCATCTCATTCACCCAAAAAAAAAAAATGAATATCAGTGCATCTAGTGAGTGATGATCCCTCTTTTCTGACTTTTCATCTTGTTATTAAATTAAAAAGTTAAAAAATAACACTTGCACTCGAAACCGGTCCTTTAGTGGACAAGTCATCGAAAAGCCACACATTGGCCTAGCTTATTTTTGGCTTAAAAGTTTCTTTTAAGTTAAAGCTAAAAATAAGAGCTTTAAAAAATAAGTAAAGGCTGTTTATCAATTTTCATTTTTTTTAGATTAAAAGCTCCTTTAAAATTAAAAGTTGTTTGTTTAAAAATTTAAAACTTTGAGTTTTAATCTAAGTTACTATCTCATAAAATGAAAAACTATATTTATAAAATAAAAATAATATTGTGGAAAATTAATTTTATTTGTATAAAACTATTTTAATAATAATAAAAATATTAAAATACAGATATTTAAAACTATTAAATTTTAAAAATGTGAAAATTTATTTTTATTGTAAGCGTTAAAAATTACTTTAATTAATAAAATTGTATGGCCTTAGAATGTAACTATTATCGTTATTAATTAATATATAAGGGGGATTATATGGATCATGATTCATGGAAAACATAAGCATCGCAAATTTTGTTCCTCGTATGCTTCACACAAAGAAATATAATGAATAATGAATTAATAGCAATGGAGGGAGGAGAAGGAACAAGGAACAGATGTTGGGATAGCTTGGAAGCATTTAAAGTTTTAAGGAACTGAAATTTATAAAGGTAAAAAAATAAAATAAAAGAAATATTCTCTAATAGGAATCGAAGAGAGGCGTTGAAAAATTAAGCTCCGCTTAAGCTTTGCATTTTTTTTTTTGGTGAATTCGCTTAAGCTTTGCATAAGCTCCTCTCATTAGTTTTTTTTTAAAGCCACTTATTTCAATAATTTCTTCAAAAAAAAAAAAGCTACTTATTTTTTTAAGTTATTTTGTATATAGAGTGTTGGCCCAGCTTTTCATTTTAAGGAGAAGAAAAGCTAAAAATAAGCTGGGCCAAACACTACCAAATTACCAAAGGGAGCTTATTTTAAGCATTTTTTTTTTTTTATCTTTTCTTAGTAAAAATAAGCTCTTTATATTTTTAAAAAAAGTGTTTGACCTAAATTTTCCTTAAAAGAAGAAAAGCTAAAAGAAAAAAACTGAACCAAACACTATCATAAAATCATGTTGGACAGGACTACACTGGAATTGGCTACAATAATTAACTCGGTCATTCTATTGCAGGGCAATACATGATAATTAGTTTATTTTCATTCTATTGTAGACAAGTACTTTAGCAAAAGTCTATTTGACGAAGTCTAAAACTATCATATCTTTTTTATTTTTTTATTTTGGTGAGAACCAAGATTATCATATCCATAAAAATAAAAATAAAAAACATCATATCAAGACTATCATATCTAATAATATAATTAATATAATTAATTGGAAGAAAAATGAAATAAAGCTACCAACCTTTACCTCACCAACAAATACCAACCACAAAAATCTTATCTTTAAGATAATATCAAACTTTTTGATTAAATAAAATTATTTATGTTAAAAAATTAAAATTAACCACACTAATTTTTAAGGCTTATCCCTTAAGTTTAATGGAGTTAAAACAAAACACACTCCTCTTTTCTCTCTTTCTCTCTTGCATGAAACACTTTTGCATAGACACACTCATCTTGTTTATTTTCACCACTTAAATCAGTTAGAAAAATTAAGGGCTAGTTTAGGATGGTTGTAATTTTTTGCTTTTGATTTTTAAATGCAACTTTAAAAAAAAATGTGTTTGACATAAATAGAACTGAAATGATTTTTAACTTAATATCAAAACATTTTGACATTTATTTTTGAAACCAAGAAAAAATAATTGTAAATTTGGACTTTTGTTTTGAAATAGCACATTCTCCCTACATTTACAATGATCCTTCCTATTGTCACCATCATTGGCACCGGCACCATCACCACCATTGGCACTGTAACCATCATCATTGGCACTACCACCACCACCACCACCACCATTGCCACCGCAGCCAACAACCACTACCGACACCACTACCACTAGTATCACCATTATCATTGTCAACATCAACATTACCACCACACAAATATATCTTTAAACTAATTTTAATATAAAAAATATGAGAAACTTTCAAAACGTGGATTCGAGCCTTTATATTTTTTCTAACTTGAAAACGTAAAGTTGTTTATTCGAATAAAAAAAATTTATAAAAGAGTTTTCGATTCTAAATTCCGTGAATAAAATTTTTATTTATGATTAAAATCACAGTGAGAAATTATCTTTTCAAGAATTAAATTCTTTCAATTCTCAAAACAAATTTCCACAGTCAACGGTGTGCATTTAGAAAATACTTACAAAAGTTAAAGAAAGGCAAGAAATATGATCCCAAAATTAATTATTGTACAAAAAAGCATTAATCTTTTTGTTTGAATGGAGAGAAATGGAGAGAGGGAGATAAAATTAAATTAATTCACATAAAATTATTTTAATAAAATAAAAAAATATTAAATACAAGTATTTAAAAAAATAATTTTTAAAATATAAAAAATTATGTTAATTAATATATAAAGGATTTGATGGCGGTGCTTTAGTGGATAATAATAATAATGGTTTTAAATTTTGTGCCTCTATAGATAGCATAAATGAATATCAGTGCATCTAGTGAGCGATGATCCCTCTTTTCTGACTTTTCATCTTGTTATTAAATTAAAAAGTTAAAAAATAAATAAATAAATAAATAGCACTTACACTCGAAACCGATCGTTTAGTGGATAAGTCATCGAAAAGCCACACATTGGCCTAGCTTATTTTTGGCTTAAAGGTTACTTTTAAGTTAAAACTAAAAATAAGAGCTTAAAAAAATAAGTAAAAGCTGTTTGTCAATTTTCATTTTTTTTTAGATTAAAAGCTCCTTTAAAATTAAAAATTGTTTGTTTAAAAATTTAAAACTTTGAGTTTTAATCTAAGTTACTATCTCATAAAATGAAAAACTATATTTATAAAATAAAAATAATATTATGGAAAATTAATTTTATTTGTATAAAACTATTTTAATAGTAATAAAAATATTAAAATACAGATATTTAAAACTATTAAATTTTAAAAATATGAAAATTTATTTTTATTGTATGTGTTAAAAATTACATTAATTAATAAAATTATATGGCCTTAGAATGTAACTATTATCGTTATTAATTAATATATAAAGGGGATTATATGGATCATGATTCATGGAAAACATAAGCATCGCAAATTTTGTTCCTCGTATGCTTCACACAAAGAAAAATAATGAATAATGAATCTATAAATAATACAATGAAGGATGTGATTTTACTATTCATTGAAAACATTGAAAAGAAAATTACTATATTAATATTTGTTGAGAGAATATTTAGTTGTGTGGAGGGTAGGTGAGAGTACAATTTATACATATGTCTAAAATATTTTATGATAATATTTTAAATAAATTTATGTTTTCACAATTTTTGTGATATAATTTAGATGTTATAATTTAGTATACTTTGTTTTTTAATTTAATTTTATTTAAATCTTAAATACTATTATAGATATTTAAATTTTAGAATTTTATAATTTAGTATACATTGTTTTTTAGTTTAATTTTATTCAAATCATAAATACTATAATAATAATAATAATAATAATAATAATAATAATAATAACAACAACAACAACAACAACAATGATAATAATAATCTAAGTTTTTTCTTACCGTTAATTAGTTTTAAAAAAATATATTTAATATTTATCATTTCATTTTATTCAAATCTTAAATAAGTTACACATATATAAATATTATATATTTTTTATTTTCTTGAATATTATATTATATTTATTAATTAGTTACATTAAAATATATTTCATGAGAAATAATAATTAAAAGTAAAGGTTTTGTAAATATGTGGATAAATTTTAAAGAATTCATAATATTTTATATTGTGATTTTTTATTCTTATAAATTTAAACAATAAAGTACTAAATATTGATTACATATAACATATATAAAATAGTTGTAAAGTATGCAATAATAATAATAATAATAATAATAATAATAATAATAATAATAATAATAATAATATTATTATTATTATTATTATTATTATTATTATTATTATTATTATTATTATTATTATTATTAACGTTGCCTTTTAAATTTGATAAAAAAAAAGTAACAAATGAAAAGTAACATGTAATAATATTAAAAAAATAGTTACACAAATCAACAATAATTCTTATAATCTATCTATATCTATATCTATATCAATATCAATCAATCATCAATATTTATATGTAAACTTCACTTGAACTTTAACCTCTCACTCTTCGTAACTTCTTTCTTTTTGCTTCATTTTGCTAATCAATTCTTAAGTATTAGTATATATGACAACCTCTTCATAATATTTTTTAGTATATTAGTGTCTATATATAAATGCAAACAATCAGAAGTCAAGATAATTAAGTTAAAAATAATAATAAAAAAGATATCAAAACTTATGCTGAAGTTATCTTAATATTATTTTAGTTGTTTTGTTAATTGTCCCTATTATTTTTCATATAAGATTTATTTTATTTTGATATTGACTTCTATTTAGTAAAAATCACAAACTTTTCTTTTTGCATACTTCCTTGGCATACATACAGAGAGATTGAATGCTTTACTTCATTAATATTCTCTTTTTAGGGATCAATTAGTAGGTTTATTCTTCCATTCTTTATCTTTTTTTTTTGTTCAGTATTTTTTTTTTGGCTTAATTAACATTTTTCTCTCTCTCATTTTGTTATTGCAGTTTAAGAAAACGAGAATGTCGCTCAATATGTGTTATTTAATTAGCTTGCAATAGTTATATTTTTGTATAAATAAGAGACGAAAGTTCATCATCCAATGAATTTGACAAAGCATGAGAAGTGAGGATTCCAAACATCACATAACAACTAATCTATGTGGTTTTTTTATTATCATTATTTCTTCTGCTCTCTCCATATATTATAAATAAATAATGTATATATTTTTATCCTTTCTCATTTTTAGCAACAAAAAAATCAATAATTAATTTGATTTTACTTAATATCTTCAACTTATAATATTTTTTTTAACATGACATGAAAAGACATTATTATAGATAATATATAGAGTAGTAGTACAATAGTAGTAGGTTCACTTAAATGTGTTTCATAATTATTTTTTCCGTATATATATATATATATATATATATATATATACATATATGTATATAACACTTTGAAAAATAACAATTGAATTGATGCAAAAGTCTCACAGATATTTTATGGGCAAAATTATGTTAAATAGTACATAATTTATAACACTAATTAAATTTAATATATAAATAATATACAAATAAGATAATAATAATAATAATAATAATAATAATAATAATAATAATGATGATGATGATGAAATATTACTACTTCCGGTCCTATATATAAGAAACAAATACTTAATTCATTAAAACCAATAAAAGTGGTTAGATTATTTAATTTGTCATCAATTTTAATTTTATTCCAAGACTACCCATGAATTAAATGATTTAAAAGGTGGTTATTTTTCAAAAGATAGTTTTTCCAACCAATGAGTGTATCTTGTTTTGTTGATAGCTTAATAAATGCACCCACTTTCATGGGGAAATGAGTCTATATCATTATTAGACCTCAATAAATTAGGGATAAAAAGAAAATTTAGCAATAAATACACTTAAAAGTAGTCTTATGTTTCTTATAATTAGGACCAAGAAAATGTTATTTTTTGTTTCTTATATATAAGACTGGAGGAAGTATTCTTTATATTTATGAGACATAATGGATGTTTATTTATTTTTAAGATCTAAATTTATAAGAATAAAAAATCATAGTGTCTCATAATTGATCGTTATGAAAAATATTTATTATTATTATTATTAAAAATTATTATTGTAATAGTTGTAAAATATTCAATAATAGTATAGTTATTATTATTAATAACATTATCTTTCCGAAATCACTGAAAGTGAGAAAATAATTAATAACATATAAAAAGTAAAATTATAATAATATTAAAAAAAGTGGATCACATATAAATAATAATTCTTATATAGATAAATAATCCTAATAATAATTAAATTAAAATATAAAGTCTCAATTATATAATAATTCTTATAAATAAATAACTTTTTTTTACTAACTTATAAATAAATAACTTTGAAAAGTACTACTATTATACTACTATTATTACTATAATCATCTTCCTCAATCTTAATATAATTATATTTAATATGCTATTAAATATTTTAAAAAATGATAATTTTATTTATATACATATATTTTAAAAATATTAAATACAAATATAAAAAATAAATAATTTAAATAAACTCATGCAATACATGGATTTAAAATTTAAATTTTAAATAAATTTCAATAACCTTAATATTTTTAAAGATAAGATCTGTTAAATTAAAAATATAATAATTAATTATCTTCCTCAATTTTAATATAATTATATTTAATATCCTACTAAATATTTTAAAAATAATTTTTTTAATGTATATATTTTTTATATATAAATATTAAATACAAATATAAAAAATATATAGTTTAATCAAACATCTTGTTTATTTTCACCACTTAAATCAGTTAGAAAAATTAAGAGCTCGTTTAGGATGGTTGTAATTTTTTGCTTTTGATTTTTAAATGCAACTTTAAAAAATGTGTTTGACATAAATTGAACTGAAATGATTTTTAACTTAATGTCAAAACATTTTGACATTTATTTTTGAAACTAAGAAAAAAAAAATTGCAAATTTGGATTTTTGTTTTCAAATAACACATTCTCCCTCCATTTAACAATAATCATTTCTATTGTCATCACCACCATTGGCACTGCAACCATCATCATTGGCACTACCATCATCGCCACCACTGCCGCCGCTGCCAACCACCACTACCGACACCACCACCACTAGTATCACCATTATCGTTGTCAACATCGATATTACCACCACACAAATATATCCTTAAACTAATTTTAATATCACCAAAAAAAAAAATGAGAAACTTTCAAAATGTGGATTCGAGCCTTTATGTTTTTTCAAGTTGAAAACGTAAAGTTGTTTATTTGAATAAAAAGAATTTATAAAAGAGTTTTGGATTCTAAATTCCGTGAATAAAATTTTTATTTATGATTAGAATCATAGTGGGAAATTATCTTTTCAAGAATTAAATTCTTTCAATTCTCAGAACAAATTTCCACAGTCAACGGTGTGCATTTAGAAAATACTTACAAAAGTTAAAGAAAGGCAAGAAATATGATCCCAAAATTAATTATTGTACAAAAAAGCATTAATCTTTTTGTTTGAATGGAGAGAAATGGAGAGAGGGAGATAAATTTAAAATTTACATTGAAAGAAAAATAAAGCAAATAAAATAAAATTGTTTCTAAAAGTCATATGTTTTCTCCTTTTTATCTTCGTTTTCTTTTTAATCAAATAAAAAATGCCTCGTTATCCACATTGAGTCTTTTCCTCTGCTCTCTCTTTCTCCTTAACCTATTATAATATTTAAGTTTTCATTTTCTAGTCGCACGTCTCAACTGCCAAAATATATTTTTCTTTTATCCTTTTCAGTTAGGATTTAACAACCTTTTTCAAAGGATGGCACACCACAAATAACATCAAACTTAAATAAATTTGAAATTAAGGCACGTAATTAAGTTCTTATTTATTGGATTGATCTAAAGGCCAAGCCTTTATCTCACAACATAACAAGATTATTGAAACTGCAAACTGGAAAAACACAGGTCTTATTCAGCCAAACCACACGGGATTCTAAAGCAAAATATAGAGATATGATACCACCATGTTTTAACACAGGAATAGTGTTAAAAAGATGTGGCACCAACAATTAAAAACTATAGATATATAAAGCTGCTTGACATTTTTGGGTAATTAAGGAGAGCTTCTCCATGCGATTGGAGTCAAACTTTACTTTAGAGTCCACATACATATTATATATCATTGTGGTGTTGGTGGCAGTTAAGATGGCAGGCAACCTCTCATATATATATTACATTTTGGTGACGGTTTCGGTATCAAGCAACTTCTGTACGAGTTACCGGGGGGACATTTAACAGCAGGGTTATTAGGGTCCTTGGTAGGAGTCGTCACCAGGCCTGCAGCATATATCATTAATAATAATGTTCATATTTCACATAAAAAAATTTGTCTGTGTTTGCTAGTCACAAATATATATATACTAAAGCAGGCAAATTTGATACATGATACATCTATGGACTAATATATAATTGGTGTAGCTGCCTTCCATGGGAGCTTGGTAGGTTTCAAGTTGTGATTAATTCATTTTAATTTCCAATTACACAAACAAACGTGATATACATGCTGCAATGTGTAACAAGCCTTATATATAATATATTGATGGAAAACAAGTTTATTATGAACATGTGTATGAGATTTCAAGAAGTTGAGAGTAGTCAGTGAGTGTTACCATTCAGTTGTCGAGCTTGAGTTGAACTGGGAAGGAAAAACACAGAGGCCAAGAGTAAGAAGAAAACAAGAATTGCCTTCATGGTTAATGCTTAGTAGATATAATTCAATTTTCTTTTTGCATGGATATAATGCATGTTACCATGTATTTATAGTTACCCAGGTTGCATATGGGTTTGTAATGCTTTCTTTTTTCTGATATTTTGGTGCCTTTCTCCTGGTTAGTGACCATTTATCTCTATATAGGGGTCATAAATGTCACCCAACCAGTAGAATCCGGTGCCTGTTATGTTGTCTTACATTGGTACTGCTGGTACCCTCAATAAAATTGTTTTTGGCTGATCAAAAAAAAAAACCATGTCTTTATAGTCTAATCAATGAAGTGGGGTGGAGAGAGAAAAATGTTTACTAGTCACATATCTTTGTCTAGTAAACGTCAAAGAGGTTTTCTTGTGAGGTTTGATACTGCACATTGACTAGTCTTTCGAGGATGCATACATATTTTAGGGTATTTCCTGGAAATGCAAGCATTTATTTAGGGAATAAAATTCATTGAGGAAAAAAATTATTTTTGTTTACTGTTACTGAACTAAATTTCAACAAAATGATTTTGAAATTTCCATCCTATTAATTATGTTCTTTTCCACTAGTGAAATTTTATATGCATATGAAAAGAAAGTTGACAGATAGGAATTCGGAAAGGAACATATAACCAAAAGACAAGGCCGAAGACTTGCAAAAAGACTTGATAAAAGAGCTGCAAAAATACTCATTTCATGTTCTAACATTTTCAGGTATCCTTTTTCTCAATACTAGATGGACAGAAAATCAATATGTTTATATCCTAACTTATATATTTGTAATAAATCAAGAGAGTGGGTAAAAAATAATTTCTAGGAACGAAATTAACTAGCTAACTTGGCTTTTAAAAAACTCGATGTAGTTTCTATTCTGGTTATGCATGACAAAAGAGCACCGAAAAGGGATTGTAGGTTAATTTATCAAATTGTTAATGTCAAATTTAACCTCTGAATAATTCTTAATAATAGATTCATGACGAAACTCATCGGATCCTCAAGTGGGGAGGGTTAGGCCATCGTGAATCTTAAGATCGACCTGAGGGGAGAGGAAGCCAATGAGGATTCACGCTCATAATAGTCTACAGCAGCGAAGATCTGGTGCAACTCCAATGAACTTGACTGCGTTGTGGATCTGCTGCGACACGTCATAAACGGTGGATTTCAGAGCGTCGAAGTTCGAATGCGAGGGATTTAGAGTCGGTGGCCTTTCTTCATCTTGATGGGTTTACATTGGTCGTGGTGGACACAGATCCAACGGCTATGGCTCCTTATCGGAGGGTCAATCCATTGAGGTACCCTTCCTTGTCACACTACTACCTTCAAACTGACTTCGATAGCTCGTCAAAGAACTGGGACTCACTAGAGAACATGTGTTTCAGGTGGGACGAAGAAGACGGAGAAAGGTTACGTTGACGACAGCAACCATGTGATTGCAGTGGAGGGAGTTAGGAAAAATAATCAGGTGTGACAAATGTATGATATGAATCTTAGAATTAGATGAATCTAATGGTTAAGAAAAGTGGTGCATCATAAACCACTTGAGAAGGTGATCCATGCTAGATGGCGTCTAAATTATTTCGTTTCTCAAAATAAATTTCTTCCATCAATGCATTTGGAAAATACTTATAAAAGTTAAAGAAATGCCACAAATTAAATATGATCCTAAAAAATTGTTACAATGCACTAATTTTGTCCTTACTAATAATCATTAACTTGTTATGGGTGTTGTAAAAACATTATAGTTTAAAAGTATTATGCATTACTATTAATAAAAAAAACACAAATACTTAGAGTATTTAATAAAGGCAACTAGTGGAAGAAAATTAAATACTTTATAAGAATTGTAAAACGCCTTATAAAAAGGACTACTAATTCCTTCTAAATTGTGCTTTATATTAAGGACCAAAGGGAGTATTATACAAAAAAAAAATTACTCTTACCCATTGTTTGTTTGAATGGAGAGAGAGAATATATGTGTGTGTAATAAAAATTAGGTTAATTTAAATAAGGTATAAATTTTAAATTTATTAATGATTATTATTTATTAATAAAGTAGTATTAAATTTAAATTGAATTAGGAAATAATTTTAGTATATAAATATTGATGTTTTTAAAGTAATTAATATTATAAAGATAGATATTAAATTTTAAAGGAAGTAGAATATATATATATATATATATATATATATATATATATATATATATATATATATATATTAATTTTGGGCTTTTTAAGAAAGAGAAAAATAATTAAGTGAAAAATTATTATTGTTTGATTTTTAAATAAGGATATTTTGGTTTTTATTAAAATAATTAGGAAAATATAAGTTATTTTGGATATTTATAAAAATAAAGGGGTAACTATGTAAATAAGAATAAGTATACAAATTTGAAATTTAAATTGAAGAGAAAATTTTAAAATTTTGTTTCTAAAAGTCTTTTATTCCCTTGTTTTTATCTTCGTTTTTGTTATTAACCAAATAAATGAATGCCTCATTATCTATATGGAGTGTTCTCTTCTCTCTCTTTCTTTCTATTTAACTAATTATAATATTTAAGTATGTTATTTTCTAGTCAGGTCTCAGCTGCCTTAATGTCTTTATATTTTTCTTCAAGTCTATAAAAACATCTTTATCCTTTTCAATTAGGATAGAGTACTATTTTTTCATTACCTATTTTAAACGATGGCTCAAAAATAATAGCACGTAATTGATTCTCAAAAAACAAAAGTTCTTATTTAATGGGTTGGCCAAAAGGCCAGCTCCTTTTGTCTCAGAGCATTACAAGATTATTGCAACTGCAAACTGGAAATGCACACGTCTTATCCTGCCAAACCACACGGAATTCTAAAGCAAAATATAGAGATATGATACCACCTAATTTTAACACAGTAATAGTGTTAAAAAGATGTAGCACCAACAATTAAAAACTATAGATAGCTGCTAGACATTTTTGGAAAATTAAGGAAAGCTTCAATGGCAATTACGCGTATATATATTATGACATGGTGGTGTTGCTGGCTGCGGTTTCAATGGCAAGCAGTTTCTATAGCCATTATTATTAGGCTCACATTTGAAAGTACGGTCCCCGGTCTGAAACGTGTCCTCTGCAGCATAATAGCATACATATATCATTAATAATAATGTTCATATTTTACATAAAAAATTTGTCTCAGTTTGCTATTCACAAATATAATAAAGCAGGCAAATTTGATACATGATACATCTACAAACTAATATAAAAGCTTAAAAGAGGCAAATTATGACAAATTAATTGGTGTAGCTGTCTTGCATGAGAGTTCGGTAGGTTTTATGCTGTGATTCATTTTCAAACAATAACTAACGTGATATTGATGCTGGAATGCAATTAACAAGCCTTGCATATTTCTTGATGGAAAAACAAGTTTATATATTAATATGAACATGCGTATGAGATTTGAACAACTTGATGAGAGTAGTTAGACATGAGTGTTACCCTTGAGTTCTCGAGCTAGAGTTGAACTGGGAACGAAGACAACAGAGGCCAACAGTAAGAATGCAACAAGAATTGCCTTCATCGTGGTTGGGAAATATTTAATGCTTAGTAGGAGTATATAATTCAATTTTTCTTTTGCATGGATATAAAGCATGTTATCATCTATTTATAGAGTCTCAAATCAATGAAATGGGGGTAGAGAGAGAAAATGTTTACTAGTCGCATTTCTTTGTCTAGATGACTGATTACAGGACTTGCCCACTGACTAGAACACTAAACTTTCAATGATGCATACAAATTTTAGGGTATTTCCTGGAAATGTAAGCATTTATTTAGGGAATAAAATTCATTGAGACAAAAATCTATATCTGTTTATTGTTATTGAACTAAATTTCAACAAAATAATTTTAAAATTTCCATCCTATTAATTATGTTGTTTTCAACTAGTGGAATTTTATATGCAAATGAAAAGAAATTTGACAAATAGGAATACGGAAAGGAACATATAACCAATCCAAAAAGACAAATCCAAAGATTTGCAAGAAGACTTGATAAAAGAGCTGCAAAAATATCCATTTTCATGTATCCTTTTCCTCAATACTAAATGGACAGAAAATGAATATGTTCTTATCCTAACATATATTTGGAATAAACCAAGAGAGTGCGTAAAAAATAATTACTAGGAATGATAGCTACCTAACTTGGCTTTTAAAAACCTCGATATTGTTTCTTAAAATTAATCTTAAAATACAAAAGTAGAAATTTTTTTGTTAAGAACAAGAATATTATTGGATAAATAATGTCATTTATTTGATTTCTTTCTCAACAAAATGTTTTTACTATATTTATCCTTTGTTAACAAAATCAATAAAATATATATTATACAAATTAGAAAATGTTCAAAACAGATGACTTTTTAGTGAAAAGGATTTTTTAGTGTAAGATAAAATTCTTTAGACATGCACTAGAAAGTATAAAGGGGTTGTAAATTTACCCTCAACCTCAATAGCTATTCAGGTTATGCATGACCAAAGAGCACCGAAATGGGCTTGCATGTTAATTTATCAAATTGTTAATGTCAAATTAAACCTATAAACGTATAAGTCTATCTATGTTCTCATTGTTCCACTCTCCTTACTTTCCTTCACATTCACTCTCATTTGAATATTCTTCTCTTATGAAGTGGTGTACTTATGAAATGATATATCTTCTTCTACTTTTAATATCAACAGAACAATTTAAATGTAATTGAACATCAGAAACTAATTTCAAATATATATATTGTCTACAAATGCTTTGAAATCAAATTGTGGGTCACAATTTCAGGATGTCGGGTGATTCGTGTTTTGTGCCTTGCATTTAAATATGTATACAGTTATTTATTTAATTATATATTTATTTATATATATAATGTTGTTCTAATTGATGTTTATGATTTCAAAGTGTTGCTATACATGATTCTGGAAATTATTGTTGTATTAGAATTTGGATATATTTTGGTTTGAGTTTGTGTATATGTGTATGTTGTGTCCTGTGAACATTGTTATAAATGTATAATATGATACGTTTGATACAAGTGAATTATGCGTGCCTAAGATGTTTATGGTGTATGTGTTGTTATTGAATAAATGAGGACCAAACCTATGTGAGGTAGGATCCTCCATGTGATAAGTTAGTGAAATCATGGGTATCTGTGTGAACCATGCATCATAACATAATAAATGTGTTTTTGAAAGTAGTTTATGAACCTAACTGGGGAGGTCGTGAAGAACTCGTTGAGTTCTGACCTTGGGGGTGTTATCTGGTTTGAAATCTTCTTTAAGCTCATGCTGATCACATGGGTTGGAGTATCCTTGCAAGACTGGGTAACCCTGACGAGCTGCTAGGGGTATCATCCTGGTTGAGACTGTTAGTGTCGGATGCCCATTGTGTGGCTATTCGTCGACTGCACGTACTCCCAGGCTACTTTCACAAAAGAGTTTTGAATGGTACCACATGCATACAAGACTAAGAATATAGGACACATTGCATTACATGAATACCTTGATGCGTATGTGTTTGACTAATTTTAAATATCATATGTGTTTGTGTGGCTACCTGTCTCCATTTTCATACCACGAGCATGTAGTGAGATGTATCTCACTCCCTTTGTTTTTTTGTGTTTTCCTGTGTATGTGTTGGTGACAGGTGATGTCCAGCAGGACCAAGAGGATGACGTTAGAGATGAGGCATAAACCTCTATTTATGTCTTTTATTTTATTTTATATTATGGGACTTGTGAAGCTTTGATAGGTTGTGACATCGGGGCTAGGATATTTTATGTCTTTGATTTTGGGACTTTAAATTATTAGGTTGTCTTTGATTTTTTTTTTTTTTTTTGTGGACTTTACGTGTGGCCTTTTGGAGAGCCAAGTACTAAGTTATTCTTAAGTTTTTTTTTATGATGAATGTTCAATGTGATGTTCTTTACCGCATGAGAAAAAGTTTTTAATTCGATATTTGTTTCCGCAAACAAGAACTTTAATTTATTTTCTTTGCTTTTATTTATTTAATAATGTATTTGGGGTAAAGGGTGTCACATTTGCAACTTGCTCACTGACTGGTGGACTAAACGTCAAAGAGGTTTTCTTGTCAGGTTCGATACTGCACATTGACTAGTCTTTCGATGATGCATACAAATTTTAGGGTATTTCCTGGAAATGCAAGCATTTATTTAGGGAATAAAATTCATTCAGGAAAAAAATTATTTTTGTTTACTGTTACTGAACTAAATTTCAGCAAAATGATTTTGAAATTTCCATCCTATTAATTATGTCGTTTTCAACTAGTGAAATTTTATATGCATATGAAAAGAAAGTTGACAGATAGGAATTTGGAAAGGAACATATAACCAAAAGACAAAGCCGAAGACTTGCAAAAAGACTTGATAAAAGAGCTGCAAAAATATTCATGTCATGTTCTAACATTTTCAGGTATCCTTTTTCTCAATACTAGATGGACAGAAAATCAATATGTTTTTATCCTAACTTATATATTTGTAATAAATCAAGAGAGTAGGTAAATCAATATGGCCTTTACAAAGGAGTGTAGCAAAGGTTTATTTCAATGCAGCATCATTTGATTTGGTGGGGTATATGAAGATCGATTGCAGCAGCATGAATATTAAGGAGACAGTTTATCTGTGTTCCCATTGTTGCAAGCTTTGTTTAGTGTAAAATGTGACCTTTTTTTGTTACTGGATTCCAAAAAAACATGAATATGACGTTCCATTTCATTTTAAAATAAAATATACACGCTTTTAATTCAGTACTACCTTCTAATTTTAAATCCACATATCCAACGGTTGTGAAACCTCTTGCACCGTGCGAGACCTAGAACCATTTCCCACGATAGTCTGCATCTAAGTTATACATGTTTTTCTCAGGTTGTGAAAACGTAAAATCACTTGTTCAATTAAAAAGAACTTACAAAAGAGTTTTTGATTCTAAGTTCCGTGAATAAAAATTATATTTGTTGGTTAGAATTATTGTAAGAAATTATCTTTTTTAGAGTTAAATTATTGGTGCCATCTAGCATGGACCACCTTCTCAAGTGGTTCATGGTGCATAATTTTTCCCATCTCTCTCTTAGGCCTTCACAGCCCCTCCTCTTTCATCCCCTCCGATCTATGCGCTGAAGATTCCGGCAACTGTATTAAAACACTCTTTCCTATCTCATGACAAGAAATTTAAACTAACTCTAACTTTGCAAATACTTACACAAATGACTCTAACTTCGCAAATGATAATCTTATATCAAATCTTGGACTTATAATTGCATACGGTAACTGACATAATATTATAAACTACGTGGTGGATTATGAAACCTAGAAGGGGGAATTAGGGAAATGCATTGAACTCGGGGAAGTGGTGAACGAAGGGACAAAAATTATCGGATCCTCAAGTGGGGAGGGGTCAGGCCGTCGTGAATCTCAAGATTGACCTGAGGGGAGAGGAAGCCAATGAAGATGCACGCTCAAAATAGTCTGTAGCAGCAAAGATCTGGTGCGACTCCGGTGAACTTGACGGCGTCATGGATATGGTGCGACGCGTCATAAATGGTGGATTTTAGAGCGTCGAAGTTCAAATGTGAGGGATTTAGAGTCGGTGACGTTTCTTCATCTTGATGGGTTACATTGGTCGTGGTGGCCACAGATCCTATGGCTATGGCTCTTTATCGGAGGGTCAATCCATTGAGGTACCCTTCCTTGTCACGCTACTACCTTCAAACTGACTTCGATAGCTCGTTCGAGAACTGGGACTTGCAGGAGAACATGTGCTTCAGGTGGGATGAAGAAGACGGAGAAAGGTTACATTGACGGCAGCAACCATGTGATTGCGGTGGAGGGAGTTAGGAAAAATAATCAGGTGTGGCAAATGTATGATATGAATCTTAGAATTAGATGAATCTAATGGTTAAGAAAAGTGGTGCATCATAAACCACTTTACAAGGTGATCCATGCTACATGGCATCTAAATTATTTCGTTTCTCAAAATAAATTTCTTCCATCAATGCATTTGGAAAATACTTATAAAAGTTAAAGAAATGCTACAAATTAAATATGATCCTAAAAAATTGTTACTAATGTACTAATTTTATCCTTACTAATAATCATTAACTTGTTGTGAGTGATGTAAAAACATTAAAGTCTAAGAGTATTATGCATCACTATTAATAAAAATACAAATACTTAGAGTATTTAGTAAGGACAACTACTGGAAAAAAAAATTAAATACTTTATAAGAATTGTAAAACGCCTTATAAAAAGGACTACTAATTCCTTCTAAATTGTGCTTTATATTAAGGACCAAAGGGAGTATTATACAAAAAAAAAAAATTACTCTTACCCATTGTTTGTTTGAATGGAGAGAGAGAATATATGTGTGTGTAATAAAAATTAGGTTAATTTAAATAAGGTATAAAAATTTAAATTTGATGTGTGTATGTGTGACGGCAGGAGAGGGGGGGGGGGGGGGGGGGGCGCTTTAGAAAATTTGATGGAAAAGTTTTAAATTTATTAATGATTATTATTTATTAATAAAGTAGTATTAAATTTAAATTGAATTAGGAAATAATTTTAGTATATAAATATTGATGTTTTTAAAGTAATTAATATTATAAAGATAGATATTAAATTTTAAAGGAAGTAGAATATATATATATATATATATATATATATATATATATATATATATATTAATTTTGGGCTTTTTAAGAAAGAGAAAAATAATTAAGTGAAAAATTATTATTGTTTGATTTTTAAATAAGGATATTTTGGTTTTTATTAAAATAATTAGGAAAATATAAGTTATTTTGGATATTTATAAAAATAAAGGGGTAACTATGTAAATAAGAATAAGTATACAAATTTGAAATTTAAATTGAAGAGAAAATTTTAAAATTTTGTTTCTAAAAGTCTTTTATTCCCTTGTTTTTATCTTCGTTTTTGTTATTAACCAAATAAATGAATGCCTCATTATCTATATGGAGTGTTCTCTTCTCTCTCTTTCTTTCTATTTAACTAATTATAATATTTAAGTATGTTATTTTCTAGTCAGGTCTCAGCTGCCTTAATGTCTTTATATTTTTCTTCAAGTCTATAAAAACATCTTTATCCTTTTCAATTAGGATAGAGTACTATTTTTTCATTACCTATTTTAAACGATGGCTCAAAAATAATAGCACGTAATTGATTCTCAAAAAACAAAAGTTCTTATTTAATGGGTTGGCCAAAAGGCCAGCTCCTTTTGTCTCAGAGCATTACAAGATTATTGCAACTGCAAACTGGAAATGCACACGTCTTATCCTGCCAAACCACACGGAATTCTAAAGCAAAATATAGAGATATGATACCACCTAATTTTAACACAGTAATAGTGTTAAAAAGATGTAGCACCAACAATTAAAAACTATAGATAGCTGCTAGACATTTTTGGAAAATTAAGGAAAGCTTCGATATCCTAATGAGATGTTCATCAGCAATTACGCTTATATATATTATGACATGGTGGTGTTGCTGGCTGCGGTTTCAATGGCAAGCACTTTCTATAGCCATTATTATTAGGCTCACATTTGATATTAGGGTCCCCGGTCTGAAACGTGTCCTCTGCAGCATAATAGCATACATATATCATTAATAATAATGTTCATATTTTACATAAAAAATTTGTCTCAGTTTGCTATTCACAAATATAATAAAGCAGGCAAATTTGATACATGATACATCTACAAACTAATATAAAAGCTTAAAAGAGGCAAATTATGACAAATTAATTGGTGTAGCTGTCTTGCATGAGAGTTCGGTAGGTTTTATGCTGTGATTCATTTTCAAACAATAACTAACGTGATATTGATGCTGGAATGCAATTAACAAGCCTTGCATATTTCTTGATGGAAAAACAAGTTTATATATTAATATGAACATGCGTATGAGATTTGAACAACTTGATGAGAGTAGTTAGACATGAGTGTTACCCTTGAGTTCTCGAGCTAGAGTTGAACTGGGAACGAAGACAACAGAGGCCAACAGTAAGAATGCAACAAGAATTGCCTTCATCGTGGTTGGGAAATATTTAATGCTTAGTAGGAGTATATAATTCAATTTTTCTTTTGCATGGATATAAAGCATGTCATCATCTATTTATAGAGTCTCAAATCAATGAAATGGGGGTAGAGAGAGAAAATGCTTACTAGTCGCATTTCTTTGTCTAGATGACTGATTACAGGACTTGCCCACTGACTAGAACACTAAACTTTCAATGATGCATACAAATTTTAGGGTATTTCCTGGAAATGTAAGCATTTATTTAGGGAATAAAATTCATTGAGACAAAAATCTATATCTGTTTATTGTTATTGAACTAAATTTCAACAAAATAATTTTAAAATTTCCATCCTATTAATTATGTTGTTTTCAACTAGTGGAATTTTATATGCAAATGAAAAGAAATTTGACAAATAGGAATACGGAAAGGAACATATAACCAATCCAAAAAGACAAATCCAAAGATTTGCAAGAAGACTTGATAAAAGAGCTGCAAAAATATCCATTTTCATGTATCCTTTTCCTCAATACTAAATGGACAGAAAATGAATATGTTCTTATCCTAACATATATTTGGAATAAACCAAGAGAGTGCGTAAAAAATAATTACTAGGAATGATAGCTACCTAACTTGGCTTTTAAAAACCTCGATATTGTTTCTTAAAATTAATCTTAAAATACAAAAGTAGAAATTTTTTTGTTAAGAACAAGAATATTATTGGATAAATAATGTCATTTATTTGATTTCTTTCTCAACAAAATGTTTTTACTATATTTATCCTTTGTTAACAAAATCAATAAAATATATATTATACAAATTAGAAAATGTTCAAAACAGATGACTTTTTAGTGAAAAGGATTTTTTAGTGTAAGATAAAATTCTTTAGACATGCACTAGAAAGTATAAAGGGGTTGTAAATTTACCCTCAACCTCAATAGCTATTCAGGTTATGCATGACCAAAGAGCACCGAAATGGGATTGCATGTTAATTTATCAAATTGTTAATGTCAAATTAAACCTATAAACGTATAAGTCTATCTATGTTCTCATTGCTCCACTCTCCTTACTTTCCTTCACATTCACTCTCATTTGAATATTCTTCTCTTATGAAGTGGTGTACTTATGAAATGATATATCTTCTTCTACTTTTAATATCAACAGAACAATTTAAATGTAATTGAACATCAGAAACTAATTTCAAATATATATATATTTTATCTTCAAAATTCAAATATGCTCTTAATATATATATATATATTTTATCTTCAAAATTATTTCTAAAGGTCATATTTTTTTCTCCGTTTTATCTTCGGTTTCTTTTTAATCAAATAAAAAATGCCTCATTATCCACATTGAGTCTTCTCTTCTGGTCTCTCTTTCTCCTTAACCAATTATAATGTTTAAGTTTTTATTTTCTAGTCACCGTCTCAACGGCCAAAATATATTTTTTTCTTTCCAGTATATAAAAACATCTTTATCATTTTCAATTTTCCTTTTGCATGGATATAAAGCATGTTATCATGTATTTATAGTCTCAAATCAATGAAGTGGGTGGAGAGAAAATGTTTACTAGTCACATATCTTTGTCTAGATGACTCTTTGTAACTTGCTCACTGACTGGTGGACTAAACGTCAAAGAGGTTTTCTTGTTAGGTTCGATACCGCACATTGACTAAACTTTCAATGATGCATACAAATTTTAGGGTATTTTCCGGAAATGCAAGCATTTATTTAGGGAATAAAATTCATTGAGACAAAAATCTATTTTTGTTTACTGTAATTGAAGTAAATTTCAACAAAATAGTTTTCAAATTTCTATCCTATTAATTATGTTGTTTTCGACTAGTGGAATTTTATATGCAAATGAAAAGAAATTTGACAAATAGGAATACGGAAAGGAACACAACCAATCCAAAAAGACAAAGCCGAAGACTTGATAAAAGAGCTGCAAAAATATCCATTTTCATGTATCCTTTTTCTCAATACTAAATGGACAGAAAATCAATATGTTCTTATCATAACTTATATATTTAGAATAAACCAAGAGAGTGCGTAAAAAATAATTACTAGAAACGAAATTAGCTACCTAACTTGGCTTTTAAAATACTTGATGTTATTTATTAAAATTAATGTTACAAATACAAAAGTAGAATTTTTTTTATTAAGAAAAGAATATTTATTAGATAAATGATACTGTAAGTCATTTATGTGATTTCTTTTTCAATAAAATGTTTTTACTATATTTATCCTTTGTTAACAAATTAGATAAAATGTTTATTATAGAAAATGATCAAAACAGACTACTTTCTAATGAAATTAAAAGGATTTTTTTAGTTATAGACTAGAAAGAGCACTACCACCGAGCACATGGATTAACTGGCATAAGGTTATTCTAACTTAACCAAAGGTCTCGAGTTTGAGTCTTGGGTATGTAGTTTCGTTAAATACTCAGAGAGAGAACTTTGTTGCCCATAGTGATCTTACCTAACTCGAACAGGATTGTCTCTGGTAGAAGATACTTGTAGTCTAGAGAAAGAAATAAAATAAAATAAAATAACACTAGAAAGAGCACTATAAAGGGTTTGTAACTTTAGCTCAATAGCTATTCTGGTTATGCATGACAAAAGATTTGATACATGATTCATCTACGGACTAATAATTGGTGTAGCTGTCTTCCATGGGAGTTTGTTGTGTAAATTATGAGTCTATGACTAACTACAGGGCTTGTTGTGTAACTTGCGGACAGTGGAGGACTAAACGTCCAAGGTTTCGATACAGCACATTGACTTTAAGATTGATGTTAACAAATTCGATAAAATATTCTTTAGACATGCACTAGGAAGAGCATTATAAATGGTTTTTTAATGTTCAAACCAGATGACTTTCTAGTGAAAATGATTCTTTAATTTAAGATAAATTTCTTTAGACATGCACTATAGGAAGAGCATTATAAAGGGTTGTATCTTTAAATCAGTATAGCTATTCTGGTCATGCATGACAAAAGAGCACCGGAAAGGGATTTAGGTTAATTTATCAAATTGTAAATGCCAAATTGAATCTCTGAATAATTTTTAGAGTGTTTGGCTTAGCTTTTTTTTTTTTTTTTTTTACTTAAAAGCTACTTATAAATTAAAGCTAGAAATAAGGACTTGAAAAAATAAGTAAAAGTTGTTTGTCAATTTTTATTTTATTTTAAGTCAAAAGTTCCTTTTAAACTAAAAGTTATTTAGTAAAAAATTTTAAAAACTTTAATTTTATTTAAAAATAGTTATCTCATCCCATAAAAGGTATATTTATAAAATAAAAAATAGTGTAAAATTAAATTAATTCACATAAAATTATTTTAATAATGATAAAAATAAAAAAATATTAAATACAAGTATTTAAAAAAATAATTTTTAAAATATAAAAAATTATGTTAATTAATATAAAGGATTTAATGGCGGTGCTTTAGTGGATAATAATAATAATGGTTTTAAATTTTGTGCATCTATAGATAGCATAAATGAATATCAGTGCATCTCATTCACCCAAAAAAAAAAAATGAATATCAGTGCATCTAGTGAGTGATGATCCCTCTTTTCTGACTTTTCATCTTGTTATTAAATTAAAAAGTTAAAAAATAACACTTGCACTCGAAACCGGTCCTTTAGTGGACAAGTCATCGAAAAGCCACACATTGGCCTAGCTTATTTTTGGCTTAAAAGTTTCTTTTAAGTTAAAGCTAAAAATAAGAGCTTTAAAAAATAAGTAAAGGCTGTTTATCAATTTTCATTTTTTTTAGATTAAAAGCTCCTTTAAAATTAAAAGTTGTTTGTTTAAAAATTTAAAACTTTGAGTTTTAATCTAAGTTACTATCTCATAAAATGAAAAACTATATTTATAAAATAAAAATAATATTGTGGAAAATTAATTTTATTTGTATAAAACTATTTTAATAATAATAAAAATATTAAAATACAGATATTTAAAACTATTAAATTTTAAAAATGTGAAAATTTATTTTTATTGTAAGCGTTAAAAATTACTTTAATTAATAAAATTGTATGGCCTTAGAATGTAACTATTATCGTTATTAATTAATATATAAGGGGGATTATATGGATCATGATTCATGGAAAACATAAGCATCGCAAATTTTGTTCCTCGTATGCTTCACACAAAGAAATATAATGAATAATGAATTAATAGCAATGGAGGGAGGAGAAGGAACAAGGAACAGATGTTGGGATAGCTTGGAAGCATTTAAAGTTTTAAGGAACTGAAATTTATAAAGGTAAAAAAATAAAATAAAAGAAATATTCTCTAATAGGAATCGAAGAGAGGCGTTGAAAAATTAAGCTCCGCTTAAGCTTTGCATTTTTTTTTTTGGTGAATTCGCTTAAGCTTTGCATAAGCTCCTCTCATTAGTTTTTTTTTAAAGCCACTTATTTCAATAATTTCTTCAAAAAAAAAAAAGCTACTTATTTTTTTAAGTTATTTTGTATATAGAGTGTTGGCCCAGCTTTTCATTTTAAGGAGAAGAAAAGCTAAAAATAAGCTGGGCCAAACACTACCAAATTACCAAAGGGAGCTTATTTTAAGCATTTTTTTTTTTTTATCTTTTCTTAGTAAAAATAAGCTCTTTATATTTTTAAAAAAAGTGTTTGACCTAAATTTTCCTTAAAAGAAGAAAAGCTAAAAGAAAAAAACTGAACCAAACACTATCATAAAATCATGTTGGACAGGACTACACTGGAATTGGCTACAATAATTAACTCGGTCATTCTATTGCAGGGCAATACATGATAATTAGTTTATTTTCATTCTATTGTAGACAAGTACTTTAGCAAAAGTCTATTTGACGAAGTCTAAAACTATCATATCTTTTTTATTTTTTTATTTTGGTGAGAACCAAGATTATCATATCCATAAAAATAAAAATAAAAAACATCATATCAAGACTATCATATCTAATAATATAATTAATATAATTAATTGGAAGAAAAATGAAATAAAGCTACCAACCTTTACCTCACCAACAAATACCAACCACAAAAATCTTATCTTTAAGATAATATCAAACTTTTTGATTAAATAAAATTATTTATGTTAAAAAATTAAAATTAACCACACTAATTTTTAAGGCTTATCCCTTAAGTTTAATGGAGTTAAAACAAAACACACTCCTCTTTTCTCTCTTTCTCTCTTGCATGAAACACTTTTGCATAGACACACTCATCTTGTTTATTTTCACCACTTAAATCAGTTAGAAAAATTAAGGGCTAGTTTAGGATGGTTGTAATTTTTTGCTTTTGATTTTTAAATGCAACTTTAAAAAAAAATGTGTTTGACATAAATAGAACTGAAATGATTTTTAACTTAATATCAAAACATTTTGACATTTATTTTTGAAACCAAGAAAAAATAATTGTAAATTTGGACTTTTGTTTTGAAATAGCACATTCTCCCTACATTTACAATGATCCTTCCTATTGTCACCATCATTGGCACCGGCACCATCACCACCATTGGCACTGTAACCATCATCATTGGCACTACCACCACCACCACCACCACCATTGCCACCGCAGCCAACAACCACTACCGACACCACTACCACTAGTATCACCATTATCATTGTCAACATCAACATTACCACCACACAAATATATCTTTAAACTAATTTTAATATAAAAAATATGAGAAACTTTCAAAACGTGGATTCGAGCCTTTATATTTTTTCTAACTTGAAAACGTAAAGTTGTTTATTCGAATAAAAAAAATTTATAAAAGAGTTTTCGATTCTAAATTCCGTGAATAAAATTTTTATTTATGATTAAAATCACAGTGAGAAATTATCTTTTCAAGAATTAAATTCTTTCAATTCTCAAAACAAATTTCCACAGTCAACGGTGTGCATTTAGAAAATACTTACAAAAGTTAAAGAAAGGCAAGAAATATGATCCCAAAATTAATTATTGTACAAAAAAGCATTAATCTTTTTGTTTGAATGGAGAGAAATGGAGAGAGGGAGATAAAATTAAATTAATTCACATAAAATTATTTTAATAAAATAAAAAAATATTAAATACAAGTATTTAAAAAAATAATTTTTAAAATATAAAAAATTATGTTAATTAATATATAAAGGATTTGATGGCGGTGCTTTAGTGGATAATAATAATAATGGTTTTAAATTTTGTGCCTCTATAGATAGCATAAATGAATATCAGTGCATCTAGTGAGCGATGATCCCTCTTTTCTGACTTTTCATCTTGTTATTAAATTAAAAAGTTAAAAAATAAATAAATAAATAAATAGCACTTACACTCGAAACCGATCGTTTAGTGGATAAGTCATCGAAAAGCCACACATTGGCCTAGCTTATTTTTGGCTTAAAGGTTACTTTTAAGTTAAAACTAAAAATAAGAGCTTAAAAAAATAAGTAAAAGCTGTTTGTCAATTTTCATTTTTTTTTAGATTAAAAGCTCCTTTAAAATTAAAAATTGTTTGTTTAAAAATTTAAAACTTTGAGTTTTAATCTAAGTTACTATCTCATAAAATGAAAAACTATATTTATAAAATAAAAATAATATTATGGAAAATTAATTTTATTTGTATAAAACTATTTTAATAGTAATAAAAATATTAAAATACAGATATTTAAAACTATTAAATTTTAAAAATATGAAAATTTATTTTTATTGTATGTGTTAAAAATTACATTAATTAATAAAATTATATGGCCTTAGAATGTAACTATTATCGTTATTAATTAATATATAAAGGGGATTATATGGATCATGATTCATGGAAAACATAAGCATCGCAAATTTTGTTCCTCGTATGCTTCACACAAAGAAAAATAATGAATAATGAATCTATAAATAATACAATGAAGGATGTGATTTTACTATTCATTGAAAACATTGAAAAGAAAATTACTATATTAATATTTGTTGAGAGAATATTTAGTTGTGTGGAGGGTAGGTGAGAGTACAATTTATACATATGTCTAAAATATTTTATGATAATATTTTAAATAAATTTATGTTTTCACAATTTTTGTGATATAATTTAGATGTTATAATTTAGTATACTTTGTTTTTTAATTTAATTTTATTTAAATCTTAAATACTATTATAGATATTTAAATTTTAGAATTTTATAATTTAGTATACATTGTTTTTTAGTTTAATTTTATTCAAATCATAAATACTATAATAATAATAATAATAATAATAATAATAATAATAATAACAACAACAACAACAACAACAATGATAATAATAATCTAAGTTTTTTCTTACCGTTAATTAGTTTTAAAAAAATATATTTAATATTTATCATTTCATTTTATTCAAATCTTAAATAAGTTACACATATATAAATATTATATATTTTTTATTTTCTTGAATATTATATTATATTTATTAATTAGTTACATTAAAATATATTTCATGAGAAATAATAATTAAAAGTAAAGGTTTTGTAAATATGTGGATAAATTTTAAAGAATTCATAATATTTTATATTGTGATTTTTTATTCTTATAAATTTAAACAATAAAGTACTAAATATTGATTACATATAACATATATAAAATAGTTGTAAAGTATGCAATAATAATAATAATAATAATAATAATAATAATAATAATAATAATAATAATAATATTATTATTATTATTATTATTATTATTATTATTATTATTATTATTATTATTATTATTATTAACGTTGCCTTTTAAATTTGATAAAAAAAAAGTAACAAATGAAAAGTAACATGTAATAATATTAAAAAAATAGTTACACAAATCAACAATAATTCTTATAATCTATCTATATCTATATCTATATCAATATCAATCAATCATCAATATTTATATGTAAACTTCACTTGAACTTTAACCTCTCACTCTTCGTAACTTCTTTCTTTTTGCTTCATTTTGCTAATCAATTCTTAAGTATTAGTATATATGACAACCTCTTCATAATATTTTTTAGTATATTAGTGTCTATATATAAATGCAAACAATCAGAAGTCAAGATAATTAAGTTAAAAATAATAATAAAAAAGATATCAAAACTTATGCTGAAGTTATCTTAATATTATTTTAGTTGTTTTGTTAATTGTCCCTATTATTTTTCATATAAGATTTATTTTATTTTGATATTGACTTCTATTTAGTAAAAATCACAAACTTTTCTTTTTGCATACTTCCTTGGCATACATACAGAGAGATTGAATGCTTTACTTCATTAATATTCTCTTTTTAGGGATCAATTAGTAGGTTTATTCTTCCATTCTTTATCTTTTTTTTTTGTTCAGTATTTTTTTTTTGGCTTAATTAACATTTTTCTCTCTCTCATTTTGTTATTGCAGTTTAAGAAAACGAGAATGTCGCTCAATATGTGTTATTTAATTAGCTTGCAATAGTTATATTTTTGTATAAATAAGAGACGAAAGTTCATCATCCAATGAATTTGACAAAGCATGAGAAGTGAGGATTCCAAACATCACATAACAACTAATCTATGTGGTTTTTTTATTATCATTATTTCTTCTGCTCTCTCCATATATTATAAATAAATAATGTATATATTTTTATCCTTTCTCATTTTTAGCAACAAAAAAATCAATAATTAATTTGATTTTACTTAATATCTTCAACTTATAATATTTTTTTTAACATGACATGAAAAGACATTATTATAGATAATATATAGAGTAGTAGTACAATAGTAGTAGGTTCACTTAAATGTGTTTCATAATTATTTTTTCCGTATATATATATATATATATATATATATATATACATATATGTATATAACACTTTGAAAAATAACAATTGAATTGATGCAAAAGTCTCACAGATATTTTATGGGCAAAATTATGTTAAATAGTACATAATTTATAACACTAATTAAATTTAATATATAAATAATATACAAATAAGATAATAATAATAATAATAATAATAATAATAATAATAATAATGATGATGATGATGAAATATTACTACTTCCGGTCCTATATATAAGAAACAAATACTTAATTCATTAAAACCAATAAAAGTGGTTAGATTATTTAATTTGTCATCAATTTTAATTTTATTCCAAGACTACCCATGAATTAAATGATTTAAAAGGTGGTTATTTTTCAAAAGATAGTTTTTCCAACCAATGAGTGTATCTTGTTTTGTTGATAGCTTAATAAATGCACCCACTTTCATGGGGAAATGAGTCTATATCATTATTAGACCTCAATAAATTAGGGATAAAAAGAAAATTTAGCAATAAATACACTTAAAAGTAGTCTTATGTTTCTTATAATTAGGACCAAGAAAATGTTATTTTTTGTTTCTTATATATAAGACTGGAGGAAGTATTCTTTATATTTATGAGACATAATGGATGTTTATTTATTTTTAAGATCTAAATTTATAAGAATAAAAAATCATAGTGTCTCATAATTGATCGTTATGAAAAATATTTATTATTATTATTATTAAAAATTATTATTGTAATAGTTGTAAAATATTCAATAATAGTATAGTTATTATTATTAATAACATTATCTTTCCGAAATCACTGAAAGTGAGAAAATAATTAATAACATATAAAAAGTAAAATTATAATAATATTAAAAAAAGTGGATCACATATAAATAATAATTCTTATATAGATAAATAATCCTAATAATAATTAAATTAAAATATAAAGTCTCAATTATATAATAATTCTTATAAATAAATAACTTTTTTTTACTAACTTATAAATAAATAACTTTGAAAAGTACTACTATTATACTACTATTATTACTATAATCATCTTCCTCAATCTTAATATAATTATATTTAATATGCTATTAAATATTTTAAAAAATGATAATTTTATTTATATACATATATTTTAAAAATATTAAATACAAATATAAAAAATAAATAATTTAAATAAACTCATGCAATACATGGATTTAAAATTTAAATTTTAAATAAATTTCAATAACCTTAATATTTTTAAAGATAAGATCTGTTAAATTAAAAATATAATAATTAATTATCTTCCTCAATTTTAATATAATTATATTTAATATCCTACTAAATATTTTAAAAATAATTTTTTTAATGTATATATTTTTTATATATAAATATTAAATACAAATATAAAAAATATATAGTTTAATCAAACATCTTGTTTATTTTCACCACTTAAATCAGTTAGAAAAATTAAGAGCTCGTTTAGGATGGTTGTAATTTTTTGCTTTTGATTTTTAAATGCAACTTTAAAAAATGTGTTTGACATAAATTGAACTGAAATGATTTTTAACTTAATGTCAAAACATTTTGACATTTATTTTTGAAACTAAGAAAAAAAAAATTGCAAATTTGGATTTTTGTTTTCAAATAACACATTCTCCCTCCATTTAACAATAATCATTTCTATTGTCATCACCACCATTGGCACTGCAACCATCATCATTGGCACTACCATCATCGCCACCACTGCCGCCGCTGCCAACCACCACTACCGACACCACCACCACTAGTATCACCATTATCGTTGTCAACATCGATATTACCACCACACAAATATATCCTTAAACTAATTTTAATATCACCAAAAAAAAAAATGAGAAACTTTCAAAATGTGGATTCGAGCCTTTATGTTTTTTCAAGTTGAAAACGTAAAGTTGTTTATTTGAATAAAAAGAATTTATAAAAGAGTTTTGGATTCTAAATTCCGTGAATAAAATTTTTATTTATGATTAGAATCATAGTGGGAAATTATCTTTTCAAGAATTAAATTCTTTCAATTCTCAGAACAAATTTCCACAGTCAACGGTGTGCATTTAGAAAATACTTACAAAAGTTAAAGAAAGGCAAGAAATATGATCCCAAAATTAATTATTGTACAAAAAAGCATTAATCTTTTTGTTTGAATGGAGAGAAATGGAGAGAGGGAGATAAATTTAAAATTTACATTGAAAGAAAAATAAAGCAAATAAAATAAAATTGTTTCTAAAAGTCATATGTTTTCTCCTTTTTATCTTCGTTTTCTTTTTAATCAAATAAAAAATGCCTCGTTATCCACATTGAGTCTTTTCCTCTGCTCTCTCTTTCTCCTTAACCTATTATAATATTTAAGTTTTCATTTTCTAGTCGCACGTCTCAACTGCCAAAATATATTTTTCTTTTATCCTTTTCAGTTAGGATTTAACAACCTTTTTCAAAGGATGGCACACCACAAATAACATCAAACTTAAATAAATTTGAAATTAAGGCACGTAATTAAGTTCTTATTTATTGGATTGATCTAAAGGCCAAGCCTTTATCTCACAACATAACAAGATTATTGAAACTGCAAACTGGAAAAACACAGGTCTTATTCAGCCAAACCACACGGGATTCTAAAGCAAAATATAGAGATATGATACCACCATGTTTTAACACAGGAATAGTGTTAAAAAGATGTGGCACCAACAATTAAAAACTATAGATATATAAAGCTGCTTGACATTTTTGGGTAATTAAGGAGAGCTTCTCCATGCGATTGGAGTCAAACTTTACTTTAGAGTCCACATACATATTATATATCATTGTGGTGTTGGTGGCAGTTAAGATGGCAGGCAACCTCTCATATATATATTACATTTTGGTGACGGTTTCGGTATCAAGCAACTTCTGTACGAGTTACCGGGGGGACATTTAACAGCAGGGTTATTAGGGTCCTTGGTAGGAGTCGTCACCAGGCCTGCAGCATATATCATTAATAATAATGTTCATATTTCACATAAAAAAATTTGTCTGTGTTTGCTAGTCACAAATATATATATACTAAAGCAGGCAAATTTGATACATGATACATCTATGGACTAATATATAATTGGTGTAGCTGCCTTCCATGGGAGCTTGGTAGGTTTCAAGTTGTGATTAATTCATTTTAATTTCCAATTACACAAACAAACGTGATATACATGCTGCAATGTGTAACAAGCCTTATATATAATATATTGATGGAAAACAAGTTTATTATGAACATGTGTATGAGATTTCAAGAAGTTGAGAGTAGTCAGTGAGTGTTACCATTCAGTTGTCGAGCTTGAGTTGAACTGGGAAGGAAAAACACAGAGGCCAAGAGTAAGAAGAAAACAAGAATTGCCTTCATGGTTAATGCTTAGTAGATATAATTCAATTTTCTTTTTGCATGGATATAATGCATGTTACCATGTATTTATAGTTACCCAGGTTGCATATGGGTTTGTAATGCTTTCTTTTTTCTGATATTTTGGTGCCTTTCTCCTGGTTAGTGACCATTTATCTCTATATAGGGGTCATAAATGTCACCCAACCAGTAGAATCCGGTGCCTGTTATGTTGTCTTACATTGGTACTGCTGGTACCCTCAATAAAATTGTTTTTGGCTGATCAAAAAAAAAAACCATGTCTTTATAGTCTAATCAATGAAGTGGGGTGGAGAGAGAAAAATGTTTACTAGTCACATATCTTTGTCTAGTAAACGTCAAAGAGGTTTTCTTGTGAGGTTTGATACTGCACATTGACTAGTCTTTCGAGGATGCATACATATTTTAGGGTATTTCCTGGAAATGCAAGCATTTATTTAGGGAATAAAATTCATTGAGGAAAAAAATTATTTTTGTTTACTGTTACTGAACTAAATTTCAACAAAATGATTTTGAAATTTCCATCCTATTAATTATGTTCTTTTCCACTAGTGAAATTTTATATGCATATGAAAAGAAAGTTGACAGATAGGAATTCGGAAAGGAACATATAACCAAAAGACAAGGCCGAAGACTTGCAAAAAGACTTGATAAAAGAGCTGCAAAAATACTCATTTCATGTTCTAACATTTTCAGGTATCCTTTTTCTCAATACTAGATGGACAGAAAATCAATATGTTTATATCCTAACTTATATATTTGTAATAAATCAAGAGAGTGGGTAAAAAATAATTTCTAGGAACGAAATTAACTAGCTAACTTGGCTTTTAAAAAACTCGATGTAGTTTCTATTCTGGTTATGCATGACAAAAGAGCACCGAAAAGGGATTGTAGGTTAATTTATCAAATTGTTAATGTCAAATTTAACCTCTGAATAATTCTTAATAATAGATTCATGACGAAACTCATCGGATCCTCAAGTGGGGAGGGTTAGGCCATCGTGAATCTTAAGATCGACCTGAGGGGAGAGGAAGCCAATGAGGATTCACGCTCATAATAGTCTACAGCAGCGAAGATCTGGTGCAACTCCAATGAACTTGACTGCGTTGTGGATCTGCTGCGACACGTCATAAACGGTGGATTTCAGAGCGTCGAAGTTCGAATGCGAGGGATTTAGAGTCGGTGGCCTTTCTTCATCTTGATGGGTTTACATTGGTCGTGGTGGACACAGATCCAACGGCTATGGCTCCTTATCGGAGGGTCAATCCATTGAGGTACCCTTCCTTGTCACACTACTACCTTCAAACTGACTTCGATAGCTCGTCAAAGAACTGGGACTCACTAGAGAACATGTGTTTCAGGTGGGACGAAGAAGACGGAGAAAGGTTACGTTGACGACAGCAACCATGTGATTGCGGTGGAGGGTGTTAGGAAAAATAATCAGGTGTGGCAAATGTATGATATGAATCTTAGAATTAGATGAATCTAATGGTTAAGAAAAGTGGTGCATCATAAACCACTTGAGAAGGTGATCCATGCTTGATGGCGTCTAAATTATTTCGTTTCTCAAAATAAATTTCTTCCATCAATGCATTTGGAAAATACTTATAAAAGTTAAAGAAATGCAACAAATTAAATATGATCCTAAAAAATTGTTACAATGTACTAATTTTATCCTTACTAATAAGCATTAACTTGTTATGGGTGATGTAAAAACATTAAAGTTTAAGAATATTATGCATCACGATTAATAAAAAAAACACAAATACTTAGAGTATTTAATAAGGGCAACTAGTGGAACAAAATTAAATACTTTATAAGAATTGTAAAATGCCTTTTAAAAAGAACCACTAATTCCTTCTAAATTGTGCTTTGTATTAAGGACAAGAGGGAGTAGTATACAAAAAAAAAAGAACATTACTCTTACCCATTGTTTGTTTGAATGGAGAGAGAGAATATATGTGTGTGTGTAATAAAAATTAGGTTAATTTAAATAAGGTATAAAAATTTAAATTTGATGTGTGTGTGCGCCATTGGGGGGGGGGGGGGGGGGGGGGGTTTAGAAAATTGGATGGAAAAGTTTTAAATTTATCAATGATTATTATTTAAAATATTTTAGTATATAAATATTGATGTTTTTAAAGTAATTAATATTATACAGATAGATATTAAATTATAAAGGAAGTAGAATATATATATATATACTAATTTTGGGTTTTTTTAGAAAGAGAAAAATAATTAAGTGAAAAAATATTATTGTTTGATTTTTAAATAAGGATATTTTGGTTTTTATTAAAATAATTAGGAAAATATAAGTTATTTTGGATATTTATAAAAATAAATGGTGAATTATGTAAATAAGTATAAGTATACAAATTTGAAATTTAAATTGAAGAAAAAATAAAGAAAAAACTTTAAAATTTTGTTTCTAAAAGTCTTTTATTCCCTTATTTTTATCTTCGTTTTTGTTATTAACCAAATATATGAATACATCATTATCTATATGGACTGTTCTCTTCTCTCTTTCTTTCTATTTAACTAATTATAATATTAATTAAGTATGTTATTTTCTAGTCAGGTCTCAGCTGCCTTAATGTCTTTATATTTTTCTTCAAGTCTATAAAAACATCTTTATCCTTTTCAATTAGGATAGAGTACTATTTTTCATTACCTATTTTAAACGATGGCTAAAAAATAACAGCACGTAATCAAATTCTGACTTATTGATTCTCAAAAAACAAAAGTTCTTATTTAATGGATTGGCCAAAAGGCCAGCCCCTTTTGTCTCACAACATTACAAGATTATTGCAGCTGCAAACTGGAAATGCACACGTCTTATTCTGCCAAACCACACGGAATTCTAAAGCAAAATATAGAGATGATACCATACCACCTAGTTTTAACACAGTAATTAGTGTTAAAAAGATGTAGCACACCAACAATTCAAAACTATATATAGCTGCTAGACATTTTTTTTTTTGGGTAATTAAGGAAAGCTTCTCCCCCACGATCTCAGAGTGAAACTCCAGAGTCCAGATTCATATTATATATATCTTTCGATATCCTAATTTTGATATTCGTCAGCAATTACGCTTATATGTATTACGACATGGTGGTGTTGCTGGCTGCGGTTTCCGTAAGCACTTTCTATAGCCATTATTTTTAGGCTCACATTTGATAGCGGGTTTATTAGGGTCCCCGGTCTGAAACGAGTCCTCTGCAGCATAATAGCACATGTATATATCATTAATAATAGTAATGTTCATATTTCACATAAAATAATTTGTCTCAGTTTGCTATTCACAAATATAATAAAGCAGGCAAATTTGATACATGATACATCTACAGACTAGCATAAAAGAGACAAATTATCACAAATTAATTGGTGTAGTTGTCTTGCATGAGAGTTTGGTAGCTAGGTTTTAAGTTGTGATTCACTTTCAAACAAAAACAAACGTGATATAGATGCTGGAATGCAATTAACAAGCCTTGCATATTTCTTGATGGAAAAATAAGTTTATATATTAATATGAACATGTCTTCTCTTGTTAACAACGAGACCATTACCTCTAAAGAGAGCATTGAGAAACATGTGGTGGACTACTTCAAGACCCTTTTTGCTTCTGAAAATAATTGTGTTGAATCATCCTTGATAGATGAAGTCATTTCTCCTATAGTTTCAGCAGAAGATAACACAATGCTAACTAATATTCCAACCAGATCAGAAGTAAAGAATGCAGTCTTCTCTTTGAATGCAAACAGCGCTCCTGGTCCCGATGGTTTTGGGGGAAGCTTCTACCATGCTTATTGGGATATTATCAAGGAAGATGTTTATAATGTTGTCCTTCAATTTTTTCAGCAGGGCTGGATTATGCCAAATCTAAACTCAAATTTGGTGGTTCTAATTCCTAAATTTGATGGTGCAAATAAGCTGGAGAATTACAGACCAATAGCCTTAGCAAACTATCAGTTCAAAATTATTACAAAAGTCTTGGCCGATAGACTTGCTCTTATAGCTCCAAAATTGTCTCTGATCAGCAAAGAGGATTCTTAAAAGGGCGCCAAATTACAAACTGCATATGCATCAATTCAGAAGCCATCAACTTGTTAGACAAAAAAAACTTTTGGGGGAAACATAGCTCTCAAAGTTGATATAAAAAAGGCATTCGATACTATGGATTGGAACTTTCTTCTCAAGGTGCTTCAGTCTTTTGGATTTCACACCACTTTCTGCCATTGGATCAATGTTATTTTGCATACAGCTAATCTCTCTTTCTCGGTCAATGGCCATGTGACTGGCTACTTCAATTGCAAGCGCGGGGTTAGACAGGGCGATCCCTTGTCTCCTCTCCTTTTCTGCCTTGCTGAGGATGTGTTGAGTCGGGGTGTTTCTAAGTTAGCTGAAACTGGCCTGATTCAGCCTATGGCGGGTCCTAGAGGATTTAACACTCCAACCTATGTTATGTATGCTGATGATATAATGATATTTTGTAAAGCAAATAAAAGAAGCCTTCAATCTCTTATGTCCCTTTTCAGATCTTATAGTGCAGTCTCTGGTCAACATATTAGCTTTGAGAAGAGCAAGTTCTACTCTAGCAAGATGTCTTCCTCTAGACATATGCAGCTGTCCACCACCCTTGGTTTCTCCTCTGGGCAACTCCCGTTCACTTATCTTGGAGTGCCTATTTTTATAGGCAAGCCAAGAAAATTACATCTCCAAGGCATTGCTGATAAAATCAAGATGAAGCTCTCTTCTTGGAAAGGAGCTCTCTTATCTATTATGGGGCGAATCCAACTTGTTAACTCAGTCATTTCAGGTATGATGATCTACTCTTTTCATGTTTACAGGTGGCCTATCTCGCTTTTAAAACTTATTGACAAGTTGATTAGGCACTTTATTTGGTCTGGAGATATTAATAACAGTAAAGTAGTCACTATCGCTTGGAATACTATCTGTGCTCCTTTTTCTGAAGGAGGGCTAAATATCAAATCTCTTAGATATGTCAATGAAGCAGCCTGCTTAAAACTCTCTTGGAAGATGCTAGCCTTTGAAAGTCAATGGGCCTTATTCGCCAAAGCTAGATTTGTTAGACCAAATTGCTCCAAGCAGTTTATAAAGTCCTCTATTTGGCACTCTATCAAGCCTTGTTTGCAAACTATTCTGCAGAACACAAGATGGGTCATTGGAAATGGTAGTCGAATCAACTTTTGGTTAAATGCCTGGTTGGACCGTCCTATCATACATATCGTCAACATCCCCAGCAGCATGCATCCGTTTCTTTTTGCTAAAGTTCAAGACTTCCTTTATGACCAAACTTGGTCTATCCCCACGCAGATGGCTAGAAGGTACCCTCATCTTATAAATCAAATCAAAAACATTGTTGTCCCTCAAGCTCTTGAGGAAGACTTCCTGGCTTGGAAACACACAAACTCGGGGTATCCTCAATTTTCAAGAGGCATATTCTTTTCTAAAACCTCCTTTACAACCTTTCAGCTGGTGCAAAAAAATTTGGAACAAGCATATCCCACCGTCGAAGTCCTTCCTCTTCTGGAGACTTAATCATAAAAGGATGCCTACTGATGAGAACCTTTGGGCTCGTGGCTGCACCATAGTCTCAATGTGTTGCTTATGTGAGCAGGCGGTGAAACCTCCTCACATCTCTTCCTCTCCTGCCCTTTTGCTAAAAGAATTTGGCTTTGGCTCAGTAATATAACTGATAGCCATATTGATTTGTCTAGTTTTGAAGCAGTTCTTGATGTTTGTTTCAAAAATTGGAGTACCCAATTGCAGGATACAGTGTTGGCCGCTGTTCTGAATACCTTATCCACTATATGGTACTGCCAAAATAAGCTCAGATTTGACAACAAAAGAATCCCTTTTAATCAGGCCACTAGTTTGATTATCGCTTCTACTGTTCTTACTAGAAACATATCATCTGGTTGCATGCACTCAAATATGAGGGAGTTCCAAATTCCTAAGTCTTTTTCTATTGGTTGCCACGCTAGGAAAGCCACTCCCATTACTCAGGTTACTTGGTATCCTCCTTTGTGTGATTGGATAAAATGTAACACAGATGGGACAGCCCGTGGAAGTCCTAGTCTATCATCTTGTGGAGGTATTTTTAGAGATTTCAGAGGTGCTGTCTTAGGTTGCTTTGCTTCAAACCTGGGAGGCAACTATTCTCTCCGTGCTGAACTTCATGGTGCCATGCTTGCCATAGAAATAGCTCAAAAGAAAAACTGGAAAAATTTGTGGCTGGAATGTGATTCAAATTTGGTGATCTCAGCTTTTGTTAATACAAATTTGGTTCCTTGGGAAATCCACAATAGGTGGAAGAAGTGCATCTCTCTTACACATAATATGAAGTTCACAGTTTCGCATATTTTCAGAGAAGGCAACACTTGTGCAGATAAAATCGCTTCCCTTGGCCTTTTTGTTCATGATTTTTGCTAGTGGGACAGTAGCCCTCCCATCATTTTTTATGATGTTTTTAGGAACAGAAATAGCCTCCCTAGCTATAGATTCAAGTGATTGTAGTTCTGTCTTTTTTCATGGGTTTCGGTTTATGTCCCCCCAGGTCTCTTTGTTATCTTTTATCTTTTTAATCTATATCTGGGTGTGTTGCGTTATCTTTTTAATCTATATCTGGGTGTGTTGCGTTACCTTTTTAATCTATATCTGGGTGTGTTGCGTTGGGTAAGTTCAAGGGTGCCAACATAGTTGGGATGTCTGCTCTTATTGCATGCACATTCCCCCTTTTGAAAAAAAAAAGATTTGAACAACTTGATGAGAGTAGTTAGTCATGAGTGTTACCCTTCAGTTCTTGAGCCAGAGTTGAACTGGGAATGAAAACAGCAAAGGTCAACAGTAAGAATGCAATAAGAATTGCCTTCATGGTGGTTGGGAAATATTTAATGCTTAGTAGGAATATATAATTCAATTTTTCTTTTGCATGAATATAAAGCATGTTATCATCAATTTATAGAGTCTGAAATCAATGAAGTGGGGTGGAGAGAGAAAATGTTTACTAGTCGCATTTCTTTATCTAGATGACTGATTACAGGACTTGCCCACTGACTATAACACTAAACTTTCAATGATGCATACAAATTTTAGGGTATTTCCTGGAAATGCAAGCATTTATTTAGGGAATAAAATTCATTGAGACAAAAATCTATATCTGTTTATTGTTATTGAACTAAATTTCAACAAAATAATTTTGAAATTTCCATCCTATTAATTATGTTTGTTTTCATCTAGTGAACTTTTATATATATGCAAATGAAAATAAATTTGACAATTAGGAATACGGAAAGGAACATATAACCAATCCAAAAAGACAAAGCCGAAGACTTGATAAAAGAGCTGCAAAAACATCCATTTTCATGTTCTAACATTTTCATGTATCTTTTTTCTCAATACTAAATGGACAGAAAATCAATATGTTCTTATCCTAACTTATATATTTGGAATAAACCTAGAGGGTTCGTAAAACATAATTACTAGGAACAAAATTAGCTAGCTAACTTGGCATTTAAAACCCACGATGTTGTTTCTTAAAATTAATTTTAAAAATACAAAAGTAGAATTTTTTTTGTTAAGAAAAAGAATATTATTCGATAAATAATAAGCCATTTATTTGATTTCTTTCTCAACAAAATGTTTTTACTATATTTATCCTTTGTTAACAAAATCGATAAAATATATATTATACAAATTAGAAAATGTTCAAAACAGATGACTTTTTAGTGAAAAGGATTTTTTAGTGTAAGATAAAACTCTTTAGACATGCACGAGAAAGTATAAAGGGATTGTAAATTTACCCTCAACCTCAATAGCTATTCAGGTTATGCATGACCAAAGAGCACCGAAATGGGATTGCAGGTTAATTTATCAAATTGTTAATGTCAAATTAAACCTATAAACGTGTAAATCTATCTATGTTCTCATTGCTCCACTCTCCCTACTTTCCTTCACAATCACTCTCAAGTCTCATTTGAATACTCTTCTCTTATGAAGTGGTGTACTTATGAAGTGGTATATCTTCTTCTACTGTTAATATCAACAGAACAATTTAAATGTAATTCAATATCAGAAACTAATTTCAAATATATATATATATATTATCTTCAAAATTCAAATATGATCTTAATATATATATAATATATCTCTTTTATGTTTTTAATATCAACTGAATTATTTAAATTAACATTTTATCTTTTTCTCAATCTGTCATTTTTAATATCTTTAGTTCTAACTTGAATTTTAATATTTTTTAAAAGCAATTATCAATAATTAGAAATAATAATATATCACAATATAAATTATTTATCATAAATCTAAAATATAATTTATAAGTACAAATATATTTATTAGTTACATATTTTAATTAAAATATAATTTATTATATTTAAAGATGTTTTATTATAAATTTTAATTATATAAATTAAATATTTATTTTGCTGTGGAATGTACGGGCTAAAATACTAATTCTTAATTAATAGTGATGAGCAGATCTACAATAGTAATTTGGCTACAATAATTGACTCAGTCATTCTATTGCAGGGCAGTACATGATAATTACTTCATTTCACTCTAGGGTTTAAAGTACAATTGTTAGAAAAAACCTATTTGACGAAGTCTAAAACTATCTTATCTTTTTCTAATAATTTTGGTCAGAACTAACACTATCATATCCTAAGAAAAAAAGACATAATATCTTTTTGAGGAAGACAATAATGAATTGGATGATGTGGTAGTCCAGGACCAGACAATAATTCTCTATCGAAAGATATAATGAATTGGAAGAAAAATGAAAGAACGAATGATATAATGAATTGGAAGAAAAAAGAAATAAAGAAAAAAAGCAATCGGGATTGGCGGCTTTAGGGTATTTCCCTGGAACGCAAACTTTATTCAGGGAAATAAAATTCATTGAGACAAATTTATATTTGCTTACTGTATACAAAATTTCAACTCAACAATTTTAAAATTTCTTTCCTATTATATTGTTTTCAACTAGTGAAGTTTTTTATGCATATGAAAAGAAATTTGCCAATAGAAATGAAAATGCAAAGGAACATAAATATTTAACCAATCCAAAAATACAAAGCCAAAAACTTGCACTAAGGCTAGATAAAAAAAATTACACTTTCACCCTTTAGAGATGCAAGTATTACACTACTCTCCTCTCTTATGTTGAAATATACAATTTAGGTCATTTAATTTAACATCGTTAAAATAAATGACACTTTTCACCTTTGAGAAATGCAAATATTATACTACCCTTTCTTTTATCCCTTCATATGTTAAAATATAGAATAAATTACACTTTCCTTCTTTGAGATTATTACACTGCCCTCGTCTCATATAATAAACGAAGTTATCATTAAAATCTAGTTAAAAGACTAATATGTTTTCTCAAGTTGAAGTCAAGTTGTTTGTTCAAATAAGAAGAACACATAAAAGAGTTTTTTATTCTAGGTTTAGTGAATAAAAACTTTATTAATGATTAGAATCACAGTGAGAAATTATCTTTTCGAGAATTAAATTATTTCAATTCTCAGAACAAGTTTCCACCGTCAATGGTGTGGATTTAGAAAATACTTACAAAAGTTAAAGAAAGGCAACAAATATGATCCCAAAATTAATTATTATACAAAAAAGTATTACTCTTTTAGTTTGAATGGAGAGAGAGAAATTTAAAATTTACATTGAAAGAAAAATAAGGAAAATAAAATAAAATAATTTCTAAAAGTCATTTTTTCTCCGTTTTATCTTCGGTTTCTTTTTAATCAAATAAAAAATGCCTCATTATCCACATTGAGTCTTCTCTTCTGCTCTCTCTTTCTCCTTAACTAGTTATAATATTTAAGTTTTCATTTTCTAGTCACCGTCTCAACAGCCAAATTATATTTTTTTCTTTCCAGTATATAAAATCATCTTTATCATTTTCAATTAGGATTTTACAACCTTATTCAAACGATGGCACACCACAAATAACATCAAACTTAAATAAAATTGAAATTAAGGCACGTAATTAAGTTCTTATTTATTGGATTGGCCTAAAGGCCAAGCCTTTGTCTCACAACATTACAATATTATTGCAACTGCAAACTGGAAAAAACACAGGTCTTATTCAGCCAAACCACACGGAATTCTAAAGCAAAATATAGAGATATGATACCACCAAGTTTTAACACAGGAATAGTGTTAAAAAGATGTGGCACCAACAATTAAAAACTATATATAGCTGCTTGTTATTTAGTCTCAAATCAATGAAGTGGGTGGAGAGAAAATGTTTACTAGGCACATATATTTGTCTAGATGACTCTTTGTAACTTGCTCACTGACTGGTGGACTAAACGTCAAAGAGGTTTCCTTGTTAGGTTCGATACCGCACATTGACTAAACTTTCAATGATGCATACACATTTTAGGGTATTTTCCGGAAATGCAAGCAACTTGCAGAGGAATGTGAACAAGAGTCACTGTGTTGCTTTGATAGAAAAATATATTGTTCTATGTATTTCTAATTTTCTATATTTCTATTCTTTATTGTTATTGTATTTGTCTAATTAATTATCATGTGATGTCTGAGATTTAATTTATTAGATTTTGTTATCATACTGATCACTTTGGTAATGATATTTAATTGTGTGAAACATTTTTTTGGCCTTGCTCTGAAAAGATTATCAAGGTAATATTGAGCAAGTGTCGTGCCATTTAAACGAAAGTGTTGGCAGCCAACGAGAAATACTGAGCAACAAGGTACAAATATTTTAGAAGAGTATGCTGACTAATCTTTGAAAAATGAGAAAATATAATTATGTCCAATTGGTAACTGAATATCCTATTGTTAATAGGAAAATGGGCTCTACTTTCTGCTCACTTGACTGAACTCAATACACATTCTGGTGTTGCTAAGGATTACAATTGTTGAGGTCATTGAGAATGACTGGTTCAAGAAGGGATATAACTTATAAGCCTCTCATATTTGAACAGGCTAATGTTAGTTTTGATGATGTAAATTCTATTTTCTGTGAATCTACGGTAAGTCTTTGATTTTGCTGTTAATCTTGATTAAATTTTGTTCATCAAAGCTTTGGATTCTAATGCCTATCTCAATGTTCATTGTGGTTCAGATGATTCACAAAATCTTATTGTAAAGCCGTGAAAAGGGGTCTGTGGCACCTGTGACTCTGAATGGATTTGAGCTTATCACTAAATCTTAATTCTCAGGGCCTTAATCTTAGTAATTCAAGGTGGTCCTCTGCTCTCATTTTTATTTTGCTTATAATGTGGTAATGCTTATAATTTGCTTATCTTTGTTTTTATAAAGGTGAGAAAGTATTTCAATAATTAGTTAAGAAGAAATAATTGTTTTTATTAGAAATTTTCTCATTTGCTGGTGCTGAGATTTCCACTATTTTGTGGGTCCTCTGTGGCTGCCCATATTGCACCCACATACAGATCTCCATACAAGTGCCTAAATTTCAGTGATTTAACAATAAGCAGCTATTTATTTATTTATTGTGTTTTGGGAACTAAATAACAATTTTTATTTTCTTGTGTATACCATTCAAATGATGAGATTTCACCTCTCATTCACATGAGAAGAGATCTCATCTTATGACTTTGTGCCCAATGGATTTCATATTCTGTTTTAGACTAAAAAAGGTGAAACAGAGGGAGTTTTTAATCATCTCTTATCATCTACAGAGTTCTTTCAGTTCATCATTTCTTTCTTATTTCTTCTTGAAATACTTATTTTAGTGTCCAATCTTTATTTTCCAGATCGCAAATAATTGATCTCTTATGTTGTTACTTCTTTTAGGTTTCATACAAGTGGTTGAGTCACAACTATGTGGTATTATCCGATGAACCAAAGAGGTGGGGCTTTCCTTAAAATATTATGTGAAAAGCTTTACTTGTAGCATTGATGGTTATTAGGGCCTAACTCAAAATTGAAACTACAGAATGGTTATTTGGTTCCACATGTCTCAAGTGTTATTCTCAAGGTTCATGAACCAGAGAAATAAAATGAAGTTCATCTTAGCTAGGCCACAGAAGGTCACATAGACACTTCTCAAGTAAGTGTGATTAATCTCAACCTTAGTGTCCCATTCTCTAAATCTTATCTTATTCAACCACAGTTAACATTGTAATTGTGTATAGCCCCAGAACACCTTCCCTCTGAATACGGCGGTCTAAGGAGGAATAATGACGAAAATTTCTCACCTGCTGATAAGGTTTTAGATTGTAATTTTCAATTAGATTGATATCCCATGCTAGCTTCATCTTATGTAACAGACCATAGCAATTGCCTATTTTGCATCAGATAATGTAACGATGTGTTCTCTATATCCTCATTTTGTGTTTCGGTAATTTTCTTTGAAGAACTTTTCTCACAATTTGTTGTTGCTATTTGCGTACCCAAATCAAAGACTTAACTTTAGTTCTTCCCCTTTTTCTGCAGGTTCAGAAGAAATTTCTATTTCTGCTTGTGATTATGATCTAGATCAATTGGAATTAGTTAGTCTTTACAATGAGGTAAAAATACACTTGTATCGTTGGTCTTCATCAGTGGTGCCTTCATCTAATGGGAGTACTTGTTTTAATTCTTTCTTCATTTCCCTTTATTCTTTTTTAAGCTATTTAACTTAATCATAGGTTAGATTTTCTTTTTCCATTTTTTTTCAATTTATGGACAAAATGATGGTAGTCAAAATGAATTTCTCTATTTCATCTAAGGATTGTCTATTTTTAAAATAATAATAATAAATCTATATTTTATCTAAGTAATGTTGAAATGTTGACTATGTTTTTATCATTGGCTATTGTTATAGATTACTTGATATTTGTGATAGCAACCTGTTGATTGTTCTGTAAATTATTTTATATTATATTTCAGGTATGTGATGTAGACATGATTTTTCCCAATATCATTTATTTTCATGGGCAGGTTGCTATAGACCTTTTTGGTAAGGATTTTGCTTGCTTAGTCTTTATTAATGTTGTTTAATCTCATTGGTGATGCTTATGAGTGTGGAATTTCGTATATGAACTGAACTCAATATGATTGTTTATATTTTTGCTTTCTAGTGTGTAAGTGGTAGTGCTTTATATGGTGTGGCTATTTATGGCTTTAGTTATGACTTCAAATGAAGTGTTCCTCTTATCTTGTCTTTCTTAAAAGGAAAGAAGGGAAGAGTATATTTTGTGTACATAGAAGCTGTCAATGAGGAGCTGCCATTTGGATTAAGTTTCTTTAATTATTGTTTGTAATAATAATGGGTTCTGCTTTGTAGGATAACTTTGAGAAGTTCTACTGTTTGTAGAGAGAGGAAGATGATGAGAGACAAGGCAATTGAAGAAGATTTTGGGGGTTGCTTGCACCAATGCAAGCTACAATCAGAAGAGAAAAAAAAAAAATTAAACATTTAAATAGTACAAAAAAAAGGAAGCAGGACAGTTGAAACATGAAAGAGAAAAAACATATACAAGAATTTGTGTAATTTCAATTTGTTAATTCATTTTTTCTTTCAACTGATAGCATGTTACCTAACTCAGTTATATGAATTGGATAATTTTTCCTTCCAAATATTGGTTTATTAACGTGTTTGATGTTTGCACGTTAAAATTTAAACTTAAGTACTTTTTTATGCAGGTTAACAATACAGAATGTATATGGGTTTGTTGTGGAAAACAACTTTTAGTGGCAATTTAAATTACCGCAATAAGCATTTCCTTTTCCCGGCAATAAAATGGGTCTTTACCAGCACTCGTTATAATAGCCGGTAAAACATTTACCGACCCCGGCTACACCAGCCATAACTTCAATGCCGGTAAATCTTTTAGAGGCTATTTTTATTGCCGCTAAAAGATAAAACAATTGCCACCGAAAGTCACTTTTGGTGTAGTGTTACCCGTCTTACCGTAGTTAGGGAACGGTGAACGTGAATGAAAGTTGCTTCAGGAGGTTTGAACGAGAATAGAGAAATAATGGTGAAAATGAATAGTTCTGAGCCAAGTTAATATTCAGATCGTTTGGCTTTGGTAACATTTTATCTCATAAATGTTACAAAAATATTATTTTATCATGATTTGGTAACATTTTACAAAACGCTACACAATAAATGTTACTAAATCCACTAAATATAGTACTGCATGCATGTAAGCAATAATATTAGCAGACATTGATATATATCTAATAACATCAAATAGGATTGAGCCTACTGACCTGTGATACAGTCTAAGACCACTCATCCTCTATCCGTTGCCATCACTGATGGATAACATCTTACTTACTTAACTGTAGTTAATCAAATCCATTCTATTCCAACGTGAATTGCCTGTTAAAATTTTCTACACCGTTTGGATAAAATTAATACATGTTATGCGTATATACAACAAAAAGAAAATTCATCCAGCCGTCACCGTCAAGCTAATTATTTTTAATAATATTTTTAAAATTAAACATGTTATTAAATCGATAAAGACACTAGTTCAAAATTTAATGATTTAACTTAACTGTGGTAATTAAATCGGTAATAACTGAATAATATTTTTAATTATTTATACAAAAATAAACTATTTTTAATTTTATAGAAACAAAAGTTTAATTTATTAAATTTTAATATATATATATATCAACCAGACTACTTATGGAAAATAGTGTTTTCAATTTTTTTATTTTTATTTTATGATGATATACTACGTTTATAAAAGGCTAGCAGCCCTAACTCTACTAATTCACTCAAACACAATACGTACATTGCCTAAGAACTCTTGATCTGTTCTTCCTTACTTTCAGAGAACATGGCGTCATCATCTTCTTCTCTAACGTTTACAGTGCGGAAGTGTCAACCTGAGCTGGTGGCTCCTGCTATACCCACTCCTCACGAATTTAAACCACTATCCGACTTAGATGATCAAGACTTCCTTCGTTTCCAGCCTTCAATGATACAAATTTATCATAACGAATCATCAATGGCAGAGAAAGATCCAGTTGAAGTCATTCGAGAGGCACTCGCTCAAACACTTGTGTTCTATTACCCATTTGCGGGTAGGCTTAGGGAGGGGCCTGGCCGCAAATTGATGGTGGATTGTACTGGGGAGGGTGTCATCTTCATTGAGGCTGATGCAGATGTAACACTTGATCAATTTGGTGGTGGTGACTCTCTTCAACCTCCATTCCCACACTCCCAAGAATTCCTATATGATGTTCCAGGCTCGCAAGAAATTACTAACACTCCTCTTCTACTCATACAGGTCCTACTAATACGTTACACCTATAGCTGACAATTCACTTATCCACTTCTTTGCTAGCTTTAGATCGGATACAAAATCATACAACAAACCACACGAAACTATATTTGAAAACAATGCCAAATTAAATTACAAAATATTATATATATACATACATACTTGATAAAGAATCAAGTTCTGGTTTTACATAATGTTTTTACCCAAAAATATATAGTCTCTTTTTAATAAGCATTAAATTTGTACATACTTAGGAAAGAAGCAAATATAAACTCAATTTTTTTACTGGTGAAGTGAAATTAATTAAATTCAATTAAGGAGCAAGATTATTCCCATATTATATACATATATAGATGCTATATACATTGAAATATATATATTAAAGCATATTTTTCTTCATGTTGGATATTAAATGATAGGTCACACGACTCAACTGCAATGGTTTCATCTTGGGCGTTCGCTGGAACCACACCATGGCGGACGGAGGTGGTTTGTCACAATTCATGAACGCGTGGGCTGAAATGGCTCGAGGTGCAAAGAGCCCTTCCATTGCACCTGTGTGGCGTAGGGAGCTTCTAATGGCCAGAGATCCACCTGGCATCACATGCAAACATGGCGAATATGAGCAAGTCGAAGAGACCATCAGTACTCCTTCGTATGATAACATGGTTCATCGATCATTCTTCTTTGGACCCACCGAAATAGCTGCCATTCGTCGCTTGGTTCCCCCTCACCTTCAGGAGTGCACCACATTTGATGTCATCACGGCATGCTTCTGGCGCTGTCGCACAAAAGCATTGCAAATAGAGGCGAAGGAAGATGTTCGCATGATGTGCATAGTCAACGCACGTGCTCGGTTCAATCCTCGGCTACCTATTGGTTACTACGGTAATGTTTTTGCATTCCCCGCAGCAATCACCACCGCAGGGGAGCTTTGCGAAAATCCTTTTGGGTATGCCTTGGAATTAATAAATAAAGTAAAAGATGAGGTGACAGAGGAGTATATGCGTTCTGTGGCCGATCTTATGGTGATTAAAAGACGGTGCATGCTCACAACTGTAAGGTCTTGTATTGTGTCAGATTTGACACGTGCTAGGTTTGGAGACGTGGATTTTGGATGGGGCAAGGCAATGTCTAGTGGAATCACTAAAGGCGGGACTGGGCACTTTCCTGGAACAACCCCTCTCGTCCCGCATAAGAATGCAAAAGGAGAAGAGGGTTTAGTATTACCAATTTGGTTGCCCTCAGAAGCTATGAACAGGTTTGTCAAAGAGTTGGATAACATGCTTGGCAACCAAACCCAACCTCCAACACATGGTTCTGGTTTTATTATGTCTACCTTCTAGTTTGTAGCTTATGAAGCTCTTAATAAATTCGAAGGCGCTCAAGAAAATTTTAATTACTTTTTTTTTTATCGGCAAAGGAATAATTACTTTATATATATAACTTGGTTCCGGTACAAGAGATACCAGACCTCAGTAGATTACACAGAAAGCTATGAATGGTTACAAAGTATTAATAATACTGCTAGTATCATAAATACCAAGTAACCAAGTCTCGCTACATCACAATAACCAATCGTGTACCAAACCTTAAGAAATTTGTATCTACACATTTCCTTTTTTCAAGCAGTCCATAGGGTTAATGTTCCAATCATAAAAAGACACCTGCTTCATATTATTCTTCATGTGCATGGCAGAAGGTGCATGATTAGTCCTGGTCACTTATGGGCAGAGTTCTTTTCCTTAAATTGTTCTTAGAAGGAATTTTGTCCTGTAACACTCTCCAAGTAAAGAATAACACATTTGATGGTACTTTTTGTTGCCACAATTTTCTGAAAACAGGCACTATTTCCTCCATCCCTAGGTTTCCCATCAACAACTTATATGCATTACTCACAGAAAATTTCCCTGAACTGCATGTTATCCACATCAGTGTGATTCAGACTAACAAATTGCATCTCAGTCGAAAAGCTGTCAAATATTGGTCTCTCCCACTCGAACCAATCTCTTCTCCAAACATGTTCCCAAATCCACCTTCCCTCCACCCACCTTCCCACTTCATGTATCTTTCAGAGTTGAGGAATAACCGGGGGTATTTTGCAGAGAGTGGTATGTTGTCTATCCACTTATGGTGCCAGAAAGAAACATTCTCACCATTCCCTACTAACCATCTAGAGTTACTCTCAAACCACTCTCCATCACTCACCCCTCCACTAGCTTTTACCATATCCTTACACCAAGTTGATACTTTTCTGTTTTGTAGCATTCTGTTCCACTCACTGATGTCCCCGTATTTGGCATAGAGTATCTTTACCCACAAACTTTCTTTACATGTTTCCATCCTCCACCTCCACTTGGTCAACAATGCTTCATTAAATTCTTTTAAGCTTTTAACAGCTAATCCTCCTTCTTTTGCTTTGTTATAATAAATAAATTTAACTTCTGCAAATTTATGTTAAAAGTATCATGCTTTTCTCTTTGTTTTTATTTTTAGTTTCAATTGACATACTTTTATTAACTACTATAGCAAAATCCCATGTTATTTTTTTATTTTAAAAAATTTGTTAAAGAAATACCGAAAACAATAAAATATATAGTTTCTATAATTTCTTTAAAATAGAAATAAATTAACTATAATGTGATTTTTATGTTGTTAATAAGAATGTATTGACTAACTAATACAATCGGAGCAAGTCCTTAGTTACAAAATATTAAATTGTATATATATATCTTGCTGCTAATATTGTTTTGCAAAGATATTTTAAATAGGATTTGTATTCAGCATTCATATAATTTTTGTATATCAGATTTTGAGTTTATTTAGATAAACTTATCTAGAAGTTTCTCTAAGAGAAAAAAATAAGAAGAAAAAATTGAAATGAATTTTTCTATAAGTTAAAATTAACTTATGCATAAGTTAATTCGTAAAAACTCTTTCATATAACTTCTCTAAAATATCATTTTTAACTTATATATAAATTAATTTTAATTTATAAAAAACACTTTTTTTTTCTTCTTCTTAAAAGTATTTTGGATAAGTTTATACAAATATATCCTTCCGTCTTCATCATAAAGAAGAAAATGAATGTGAACATGAGAATATTGAATATCCTTGTGAAAAAAGTCGTGGTAGACATTAATTGCTTGCTAACTACCAACTGCAGGTTTAATTTAGCATACTCCTATGACTCTGAAATTGTGTTTACAATTTTATTTATTATGGCAATTATCTTTTGATGGATCCTTATCAAATAAGACAAATCTATGGTCGATAGAGATTTAAGAGTTTCGGTACTATTATTTTTTTATTAATAGTTGAATGAATTTCCATTTAATAAAATTCACTCTCTTTTCTTTTGATGTGCGTGTGTAAACTTATTCAACTATTGGTCCAAAACATAGTTGTACTAAAATAGTTACAGAGAGAGTGTTAACAAGAGTGTCAAAGAGAGTATGATAACATTTCTCCTATACTAAAATAGTTACATTTCTCTAGTTACCATTGCAGTACTCTCCAAATTATCCAATTATAAAAGCTAGTACCCTTGCTCCACTGACCCACTCAATTATATTACACCTCACTTAATTAACTCTTTCGTTCCTTGTTTCTTTATCAGCAGTAGTCCCAATTTCTGAAAATGGATTCAAATTAATTAATAAAGATTTATTTGGGATAACTGCGAAAGTGCTAGATACTGCATTATTGAGAAGCTAAACTTTATAGTTAAGTTTTACGTGGTGGTGAGAAGGCTTAACAACTTATAAAGTTTTTAATGACTTTCATATCCCTTATGGGTGGTGTATGATTTGCAGCATACACTTGATGGAATCACCTATAGTGTCAAGTGGGACCGCTTGTATGAGATCCTGGCAAAATCTCTAGAGCACTCATGAATACCGGGCACGCGCATGGCCTAGTAGCGCAACACAGCGATAACGGCAACGATTATGGGGGTGTACTGTGATTGGTAGACCGCTAATACAAGTCAAGTGTTTTTGGTTCATATAGCTTGCTACACCAACTACACTGTGTGTTAAGTCTTATCAGTCTACGTCTGGTTCATATAGCTTGCTACACCAGGTCTGACGCATTACATCCCATGTAATAACCCAGGAATTCTTTTCTTTTTTCTTTTAAAAATTGTTTTATTTTGCCTTTTGTAATATGTGGGGGATTGTTGTATTTTTTGAGTTTTGGAGAGTATTACAAAAGGCAAAGTCCCACATTGCCTAGGATAGCTTTGCCTCGCTAGTTTATATATCCTTTGTGTTTATAGCTTTCAAAGAGGCTAGTAAGAGATGGAAGCCTCGCGCGCATGAGTTTGGGCCTCATGGGCCTTTCGTAGTGCAAATCCGTCGATTTGCCCCCCCTGCGCGTGCGAGAATGGGCTCTGTACTATTTTTACACTGTGATTTAATAAAATTATTTTCGGTTTAAGTTTATTTGAATTTAAAGCTTATCCGAAAATCATGTTTTTCATGTTACCGTTTTATTGAGTTATGTGGTTACGAAAAATAAGGAATTTTATTTTGTGACCGTTTTATGTGTACGATCAGATCTGTTTATGACCGTTTTAATATGTACGACCGTATCTATTTTTTACCGTTTTATATGTACGATCGTATCAGTTTATGACCGTTTTAAATTTACGATCGTATCTGTTTTTTACCGTTTAAAGATATTATCGTATATTTTATTTAACGTTCATTTTATTAACGTTTTAATTTCTTTCACTTTTAAATACCCATTCGTGCTATACGTTTGAAAAACACACTGATACACCCTCTTCATCTTTTCCTTCTTCCTCTTCTGTTTCTGGGTTAAATTTATTACTTGCCAGTTTTGTGTCTCAATACATTCTGAGAAGTTCCTGTTGTATCCTGGGGGGCTTGCGCGGATATCCACGGATAAGTCCTTTAGGGCAGTGCTCTTGCACGCCTCAGGTAGTGTGTTTTGTCTAAAAGTGGCTACACATTTTGCTCTCGGGTTTAAAGTACAATTGTTAGAAAAAAAAACCTATTTGACGAAGTCTAAAACTATCGTATCTTTTTTTAATAATTATGGTCAGAACTAACACTATCATATCCTAAGAAAAAAAGACATAATATCTTTTTGAGGAAGACTATCATATCGAAAGATATAATGAATTGGAAGAAAAATGAAAGAACGAATGATATAATGAATTGGAAGAAAAAAGGCAATCGGGATTGGCGGCTTTAGGGTATTTCCCTGGAACGCAAACTTTATTCAGGGAAATAAAATTCATTGAGACAAATTTATATTTGCTTACTGTAGGTATTACTCTTTTTGTTTAAATGGAGAGAGAGAAATTTAAAATTTACATTGAAAGAAAAATAAAGAAAATAAAATAAAATTATTTCTAAAAGTCATATTTTTTTCTCCGTTTTATCTTCGGTTTCTTTTTAATCAAATAAAAAATGCCTCATTATCCACATTGAGTCTTCTCTTCTGCTCTCTCTTTCTCCTTAACCAATTATAATGTTTAAGTTTTCATTTTCTAGTCACCGTCTCAACGGTCAAAATATATTTTTTTCTTTCCAGTATATAAAAACATCTTTATCATTATCAATTTTCCTTTTGCATGGATATAAAGCATGTTATCATGTATTTATAGTCTCAAATCAATGAAGTGGGTGGAGAGAAAATGTTTACTAGTCACATATATTTGTCTAGATGACTCTTTGTAACTTGCTCACTGACTGGTGGACTAAACGTCAAAGAGGTTTCCTTGTTAGGTTCGATACCGCACATTGACTAAACTTTCAATGATGCATACAAATTTTAGGGTATTTTCCGGAAATGCAAGCATTTATTTAGGGAATAAAATTCATTGAGACAAAAATCTATTTTTTGTTTACTGTAATTGAAGTAAATTTCAACAAAATAGTTTTCAAATTTCTATCCTATTAATTATGTTGTTTTCGACTAGTGGAATTTTATATGCAAATGAAAAGAAATTTGACAAATTGGAATACGGAAAGGAACACAACCAATCCAAAAAGACAAAGCCGAAGACTTGATAAAAGAGCTGCAAAAGTATCCATTTTCATGTATCCTTTTTCTCAATACTAAATGGACAGAAAATCAATATGTTCTTATCATAACTTATATATTTAGAATAAACCAAGAGAGTGCGTAAAAAATAATTACTAGAAACGAAATTAGCTACCTAACTTGGCTTTTAAAATACTTGATGTTATTTATTAAAATTAATGTAACAAATACAAAAGTAGAATTTTTTTTTATTAAGAAAAGAATATTTACTAGATAAATGATACTGTAAGTCATTTATGTGATTTCTTTTTCAATAAAATGTTTTTACTATATTTATCCTTTGTTAACAAATTAGATAAAATATTTATTATAGAAAATGATCAAAACAGACTACTTTCTAATGAAATTAAAAGAATTTTTTTAGTAATAGACTAGAAAGAGCACTACCACCGAGCACATGGATTAATTGACATAAGGTTATTCTAACTTAACCAAAGGTCTCAAGTTTGAGTCTTGGATATGTAATTTCGTTAAATACTCAGAGAGACAATTTTGTTGCCCATAGTGATCTTACCTAACTCGAACAGGATTGTCTCTGGTAGAAGATACTTGTAGTCTAGAGAAAGAAATAAAATAAAATAAAATAACACTAGAAAGAGCACTATAAAGGGTTTGTAACTTTAGCTCAATAGCTATTCTGGTTATGCATGACAAAAGATTTGATAGATGATTCATCTACGGACTAATAATTGGTGTAGCTGTCTTCCATGGGAGTTTGTTTGGTAGGTTTCAAGTTTGTGATTAATTCATTTATATTTCAGAGGCGTGTTTGACCAATTCAATACCTGAATACCCCTCAAAATGTCATACGAAGGTATTATACCAGAGGAGTATTTGGCCTACCGAAAACTCCAAATGCCCCAAATACTCTACAAAAGATATGATTGGGTAATCGATTGGCTGAATACCCGGAACCCCTTGATAATAATCCCAAACATATCGCACTATGGTCGAGCTTGCACTAGGAAGAGCATTATAAATGGTTTTTTAATGTTCAAACCAGATGACTTTCTAGTGAAAATGATTCTTTAATGTAAGATAAATTTCTTTAGACATGCACTAGGAAGGACATTATAAAAGGGTTGTATCTTTAAATCAGTATAGCTATTCTGGTCATGCATGACAAAAGAGCACCGGAAAGGGATTTAGGTTAACTTATCAAATTGTAAATGCCAAATTTAATCTCTGAATAATTTTTAGAGTGTTTGGCTTAGCTTTTTTTTTTTTTTTTTTTTACTTAAAAGCTACTTATAAGCTAAAGCTAGAAATAAGGACTTGAAAAAATAAGTAAAAGTTGTTTGTCAATTTTTATTTTATTTTAAGTCAAAAGTTCCTTTTAAACTAAAAGTTATTTAGTAAATTTTTTAAAAAACTTTAATTTTATTTAAAAATAGTTATCTCATCCCATAAAAGGTATATTTATAAAATAAAAAATAGTGTAAAATTAAATTAATTCACATAAAGTTATTTTAATAATAATAAAAATAAAAAAATATTAAATACAAGTATTTAAAAAAATAATTTTTAAAATATAAAAATTATGTTGATTAATATAAAGGATTTAATGGCGGTGCTTTAGTGGATAATAATAAATTGTGTGCATCTAGTGAGTGATGATCCCTCTTTTCTGACTTTTCATCTTGTTATTAAATTAAAAAGTTAAAAAATAAATAAATAAATAACACTTGCACTCGAAACCGGTCCTTTAGTGGATAAGTCATCGAAAAGCCACACATTGGCCTAGCTTATTTTTGGCTTAAAAGTTACTTTTAAGTTAAAGCTAAAAATAAGAGCTTAAAAAAATAAGTAAAAGCTGTTTGTCAATTTTCATTTTTTTTTAGATTAAAAGCTCCTTTAAAATTAAAAATTGTTTGTTTAAAAATTTAAAACTTTGAGTTTTAATATAAGTTACTATCTCATAAAATGAAAAACTATATTTATAAAATAAAAAAAATATTATGGAAAATTAATTTTATTTGTATAAAACTATTTTAATAGTAATAAAAATATTAAAATACAGATATTTAAAACTATTAAATTTTAAAAATGTGAAAATTTATTTTTATTGTATGCGTTAAAAATTACTTTAATTAATAAAATTATATGGCCTCAGAATGTAACTATTATCGTTATTAATTAATATGTAAAGGGGATTATATGGATCATGATTCATGGAAAACATAAGCATCGCAAATTTTGTTCCTCGTATGCTTCACACAAAGAAAAATAATGAATAATGAATCTATAAATAATACAATGGAGGATGTGATTTTACTATTTATTGAAAACATTGAAAAGAAAATTACTATATTAATATGAGTAAATTACATTGACCCCCCTGAGGTTTGCCTTAATTACACCCGATACCCCTCCATTTTTGAATCATACAGAAACCCTCCTACTTTTTGGACTTTCATTACCTCCCTCTTAAGTTTAAATTGTTACACCGACCCCCCCTCTTAGATTTGAAAAATCTTACACTGACCCCTCCTTAGGGGTACTCAAAGTAATGTTCAAAAATGGAGGGGTACTAGGTGTAATAAGAGTAAACCTTAGGGGTGATCAGTGTAATTAACTCTATTAATATTTGTTGAGAGAATATTTAGTTGTGTGGAGGGTAGGTGAGAGTACAATTTATACATATGTCTAAAATATTTTATGATAATATTTTAAATAAATTTATGTTTTCACAATTTTTGTGATATAATTTAGATGTTATAATTTAATATACTTTGTTTTTTAATTTAATTTTATTTAAATCTTAAATACTATTATAGATATTTAAATTTTAGAATTTTATAATTTAGTATACATTGTTTTTTAGTTTAATTTTATTCAAATCATAAATAATAATAATAATAATAATAATAATAATAATAACAACAACAACAACAATGATAATAATAATCTAAGTTTTTTCTTACCGTTAATTAGTTTTAAAAATATATATTTAATATTTATCATTTCATTTTATTCAAATCTTAAATAAGTTACACATATATAAATATTATAATAAAACATTAAATATTATATATTTTTTATTTTCTTGAATATTATATTATATTTATTAATTAGTTACATTAAAATATATTTCATGAGAAATAATAATTAAAAGTAAAGGTTTTGTAAATATGTGGATAAATTTTAAAGAATTCATAATATTTTATATTGTGATTTTTTATTCTTATAAATTTAAACAATAAAGTACTAAATATTGATTACGTATAACATATATAAAATAGTTGTAAAGTATGCAATAATAATAATAATAATAATAATAATAATAATAATATTATTATTATTATTATTATTATTATTAACGTTGCCTTTTAAATTTGATAAAAAAAAAGTAACAAATGAAAAGTAACATGTAATAATATTAAAAAAATAGTTACACAAATCAACAATAATTCTTATAATCTATCTATATCTATATCAATATCAATCAATCATCAATATCTATATGTAAACTTCACTTGAACTTTAACCTCTCACTCTTCGTAACTTCTTTCTTTTTGCTTCATTTTGCTAATCAATTCTTAAGTATTAGTATATATGACAACCTCTTCATAATATTTTTTAGTATATTAGTGTCTATATATAAATGCAAACAATCAGAAGTCAAGATAATTAAGTTAAAAATAATAATAAAAAAGATATCAAAACTTATGCTGAAGTTATCTTAATATTATTTTAGTTGTTTTGTTAATTGTCCCTATTATTTTTCATATAAGATTTATTTTATTTTGATATTGACTTCTATTTAGTAAAAATCACAAACTTTTCTTTTTGCATACTTCATTGGCATACATATAGAGAGATTGAATGTTTTACTTCATTAATATTCTCTTTTTAGGGATCAATTAGTAGGTTTATTCTTCCATTCTTTATCTTTTTATTTTTGTTCAGTATTTTTTTTTGGCTTAATTAACATTTTTCTCTCTCTCATTTTGTTATTGCAGTTTAAGAAAACGAGAATGTCGCTCAATATGTCTTATTTAATTAGCTTGCAATAGTTATATTTTTGTATAAATAAGAGACGAAAGTTCATCATCCAATGAATTTGACAAAGCATGGGAAGTGAGGATTCCAAACATCACATAACAACTAATCTATGTATTTTTTTTATTATCATTATTTCTTCTGCTCTCTCCATATATTATAAATAAATAATGTATATATTTTTATCCTTTCTCATTTTTAGCAACAAAAAAAATTAATAATTAATTTGATTTTACTTAATATCTTCAACTTATAATATTTTTTTTAACATGACATGAAAAGACCTTATTATAGATAATATATATAGTAGTACAATAGTAGTAGGTTCACTTAAATGTGTTTCATAATTATTTTTTTCGTATATATATATATATATATATATATATATATATATATATATATATATATAACACTTTGAAAAATAACAATTGAATTGATGCAAAAGTCTCACAGATATTTTATGGGCAAAATTATGTTAAATAGTACATAATTTATAACACTAATTAAATTTAATATATAAATAATATACAAATAACATAATAATAATAATAATAATAATAATAATAATAATAATAATAATAATAATAATAATAATGATGATGATGATGATGATGATGATGATGATGATAAATATTACTACTTCCGGTCCTATATATAAGAAACAAATACTTAATTCATTAAAACCAATAAAAGTGGTTAGATTAGTTAATTTGTCATCAATTTTAATTTTATTCCAAGACTACCCATGAATTAAATGATTTAAAAGGTGGTTATTTTTCAAAAGATAGTTTTTCCAACCAATGAGTGTATCTTGTTTTGTTGATAGCTTAATAAATGCACCCACTTTCATGGGAAAATGAGTCTATATCATTATTAGACCTCAATAAATTAGGGATAAAAAGGAAATTTAGCAATAAATACACTTAAAAGTAGTCTTATGTTTCTTATAATTAGGACCAAGAAAATGTTGTTTTTTGTTTCTTATATATAAGACTGGAGGAAGTATTCTTTATATTTATGAGACATAATGGATGTTTATTTATTTTTAAGATCTAAATTTATAAGAATAAAAAATCATAGTGTCTCATAATTGATCGTTATGAAAAATATTTATTATTATTATTATTAAAAATTATTATTGTAATAGTTGTAAAATATTCAATAATAGTATAGTTATTATTATTAATAACATTATCTTTCCGAAATCACTGAAAGTGAGAAAATAATTAATAACATATAAAAAGTAAAATTGTAATAATATTAAAAAAACTGGATCACATATAAATAATAATTCTTATATAGATAAATAATCCTAATAATAATTAAATTAAAATATAAAGTCTCAATTATATAATAATTCTTATAAATAAATAACTTTTTTTTACTAACTTATAAATAAATAACTTTGAAAAGTACTACTATTATACTACCATTATTACTATAATCATCTTCCTCAATCTTAATATAATTATATTTAATATGCTATTAAATATTTTAAAAAATGATAATTTTATCTATATACATATATTTTAAAAATATTAAATACAAATATAAAAAATAAATAATTTAAATAAACTCATGCAATACATGGATTTAAAATTTAAATTTTAAATAAATTTCAAGAACCTTAATATTTTTAAAGATAAGATCTATTAAATTAAAAATATAATAATTAATTATCTTCCTCAATTTTAATATAATTATATTTAATATCCTACTAAATATTTTAAAAATAATTTTTTTAATGTATATATTTTTTATATATAAATATTAAATACAAATATAAAAAATATATAGTTTAATCAAACCCGTGCTATGCACGGGTTGAAAATCTAGTTAATAACAATGGAGGGAGGAGAAGGAACAAGGAACAGATGTTGGGATAGCTTGGAAGCATTTAAAGTTTTAAGGAACTGAACTTTATAAAGGTAAAAAAATAAAATAAAAGAAATATACTCTAACAGGAATCGAAGAGAGGCGTTGAAAAATTAAGCTCCTCTCATTAGCTTTTTTTAAAGCCACTTATTTCAATAATTTCTTCAAAAATAAAAAGCTACTTATTTTTTTAAAGTTATTTTGTATATAGAGTGTTTGGCCCAGCTTTTCATTTTAAGGAGAAGAAAAGCTAAAAATAAGCTGGGCCAAACACTACCAAATTACCCAAGGGAGCTTATTTTAAGCTTTTTTTATTTTTTATCATTCTATTGCAGGGCAATACATGATAATTAGTTTATTTTCATTCTATTGTAGACAAGCACTTTAGCAAAAGTCTATTCGACGAAGTCTAAAACTATCATATCTTTTTTTATTTATTTTGGTGAGAACCAAGATTATCAGATCCATAAAAAAAAAAAAAAAAACATCATATCAAGACTATCATATCTAATAATATATTTAATTGGAAGAAAAATGAAATAAAGATACCAACCTTTACCTCACCAACAAATATCAACCACAAAAATCTTATCCTTAAGATAATATCAAAACTTTTAATTAAATAAAATTATTTATGTTAAAAAATTAAAATCAACCACACTAATTTTTAAGACTTATCCCTTAAGTTTAATGGAGTTAAAATAAAACACACACCTCTTTTCTCTCTTTCTCTCTTGCATGAGACACTTTTGCATAGACACACTCATCTTGTTTATTTTCACCACTTAAATCAGTTAGAAAAATTAAGGGCTCGTTTAGGATGGTTGTAATTTTTTGCTTTTGATTTTTAAATGCAACTTTAAAAAATGTGTTTGACATAAATTGAACTGAAATGGTTTTTAACTTAATGTCAAAACATTTTGACATTTATTTTTGAAACTAAGAAAAAAATAATTGCAAATTTGGATTTTTATTTTGAAATAACACATTCTCCCTCCATTTAACAATAATCCTTTCTATTGTCATCACCACCATTGGCACTGCAACCATCATCATTGGCACTACCATCATCGCCACCACTGCCGCCACTGCCAACCACCACTACCGACACCACCACCACTAGTATCACCATTATCGTTGTCAACATCGACATTACCAACACACAAATATATCCTTAAACTAATTTTAATATCACCAAAAAAAAAAAGATGAGAAACTTTCAAAATGTGGATTCGAGCCTTTATGTTTTTTCAAGTTGAAAACGTAAAGTTGTTTATTTGAATAAAAAGAATTTATAAAAGAGTTTATAAAAGAGTTTTGGATTCTAAATTCCGTGAATAAAATTTTTATTTATGATTAGAATCATAGTGAGAAATTATCTTTTCAAGAATTAAATTCTTTCAATTCTCAGAACAAATTTCCACAGTCAACTGTGTGCATTTAGAAAATACTTACAAAAGTTAAAGAAAGGCAAGAAATATGATCCCAAAATTAATTATTGTACAAAAAAGCATTAATCTTTTTGTTTGAATGGAGAGAAATGGAGAGAGGGAGATAAATTTAAAATGGAAAATGCTAAATATTACGAAACATTTATTGTACGAACTCACACGAAGATACGTGGCTAGAAATTATAATAGGTTACCTCCGTGTTTTCCGTCAAATTAAACTTAAATTGAATACAATACAGCTAAATTGGGGTTTAATAACTGTTTCGTGCAATTCGTGTCTCCATTTTTCGTACAGTATAGCAGTGCTCATTTAAAATTTACATTGAAAGAAAAATAAAGCAAACAAAATAAAATTGTTTCTAAAAGTCATATGTTTTCTCCTTTTTATCTTCGTTTTCATTTTAATCAAATAAAAAAATGCCTCGTTATCTACATTGAGTCTTCTCCTCTGCTCTCTCTTTCTCCTTAACCAATTATAATATTTAAGTTTTCATTTTCTAGTTGCACGTCTCAACTGCCAAAATATATTTTTCTTTTATCCTTTTCAATTAGGATTTAACAACCTTTTTCAAAGGATGGCACACCACAAATAACATCAAACTTAAATAAATTTGAAATTAAGGCACGTAATTAAGTTCTTATTTATTGGATTGGTCTAAAGGCCAAGCCTTTATCTCACAACATTACAAGATTATTGAAACTGCAAACTGGAAAAACACAGGTCTTATTCAGCCAAACCACACGGGATTCTAAAGCAAAATATAGAGATATGATACCACCATGTTTTAACACAGGAATAGTGTTAAAAAGATGTGGCACCAACAATTAAAAACTATATATATGCTTGACAATTACAAATATATATACTTAAGATGGCTGGCAACCTCTCGTATACGGATTATTACATTTTGGTGGTGGTGACGGTTTCGGTATCAAGCAACTTTTGTACGAGTTACCGGGGTGACATTTAACAGCAGGCTTATTAGGGTCCTTGGTAGGAGTCGTCACCAGGCCTGCAGCATATATCATTAATAATAATGTTCATATTTCACATAAAAAAATTTGTCTGTGTTTGCTAGTCACAAATATATATATACTAAAGCAGGCAAATTTGATACATGATACATCTATGGACTAATATATAATTGGTGTAGCTGCCTTCCATGGGAGCTTGGTAGGTTTCAAGTTGTGATTAATTCATTTTAATTTCCAATTACACAAACAAACGTGATATACATGCTGCAATGTGTAACAAACCTTATATATAATATATTGATGGGAAACAAGTTTATTATGAACATGCGTATGCAATACCCTATCTTTGTCTAGATGACTAATTACAGGACTCTTTGCAACTTGCTCACTGACTGGTGGACTAAACGTCAAAGAGGTTTTCTTGTCAGGTTCGCTACTGCACATTGACTAGTCTTTCGATGATGCATACAAATTTTAGGGTATTTCCTGGAAATGCAAGCATTTATTTAGGGAATAAAATTCATTGAGGAAAAAAATTATTTTTGTTTACTGTTACTGAACTAAATTTCAGCAAAATGATTTTGAAATTTCCATCCTATTAATTATGTTGTTTTCAACTAGTGAAATTTTATATGCATATGAAAAGAAAGTTGACAGATAGGAATTTGGAAAGGAACATATAACCAAAAGACAAAGCCGAAGACTTGCAAAAAGACTTGATAAAAGAGCTGCAAAAATATTCATTTCATGTTCTAACATTTTCAGGTATCCTTTTTCTCAATACTAGATGGACAGAAAATCAATATGTTTTTATCCTAACTTATATATTTGTAATAAATCAAGAGAGTGGGTAAAAAATAATTTCTAGGAACGAAATTAGCTAGCTAACTTGGCTTTTAAAAAGCTCGATGTAGTTTCTATTCTGGTTATGCATGACAAAAGAGCACCCAAAAGGGATTGTAGGTTAATTTATCAAATTGTTAATGTGTCAAATTTAACCTCTGAATAATTCTTAATAATAGATTCATGATGAGCAGATCTACAAAAGTTATTTGCCTATAATTGACTCGGTCATTCTATTGCAGGGCAATACATGTTTCACTCGGGTTTTAAAGTACATGTATACAAGTACTCTTAGAAAAAATCTATTCGACGAAGTCTAAAACTATCGTTTCTTTCTTTCTTTTTTTTTTCAGAGCTGGCACTCTCATATCCTAAAAATACAAAAAATAAATAAATAAATAAAACAGACATCATATCTTTTTGAGGTAGACTATCATATCGAATGATTAATGATATAATGAATTGGAAGAAAAATGGCAGTCAGGATTGGCGGCTTTAGGGTATTTCCTTGGAACGCAAACATTTATTCAGGGAAATAAAATTCATTGAGACAAATTTGTATTTGCTTACTGTTATTGAACTAAATTCTAACTCAACAATTTTAAAATTTCCATCCTATTATATATATTTTTTCAACTAGAGAAATTTTATATGCATTGAAAAGAAATTTGCCAATAGAAATGAAAATGCAAAGGAACAACACTTAACCAATCCAAAAAGACAAAGCCGAAAAATTGCACTAAGACTAGATAAAAGAAAATTACACTTCCGTCCTTTGAGAAATACAAGTATTACACTGCTCTCCTCTCTCTTAATTATATTGAATTATACAATTTAGTCAATTTAACTAAACATCGTTAAAGTAAATTACACTCTTCACTTCCAAGAGATGTGAATATTACATTATCCTCCCTTTTATATATCCCTTCGTATGTTAAAATGTAGAATAAATTACACTTTCATCCCTTGAGATTATTACATTGTCTCTCTTCTTATTAAAATATATAAATTATTTTATTTAACTTTATATAGCTAAAGAACATTCATTATAAGATTTTAAAATATATTTTATTAAAATATATGCTAAAACATTTTCAATTTAGTAAGTTATCATTCATGCACTCGATAAAGATTTTTTTAAAATATATAATTGAATTTAAAATAATTACAAATAGAAATTATGAGATGAATTATATATACTTGTCGCAACGTGGGTCACGGCAGGACGACGAAAAATATTATTAAAAACAGAGAAGTCGACACCAATATTTATTAAGGAAAACATTGGAAAAAAAATCTTTAAAGAAAAAGAATGGTCTTTGGAACCAAATCTGAGTTCGGGAGTCGATTACGCGTAGGGAAGGTGTTAGCACCCTACGAGGTCCGTCCTAAAACGGTTACCTCTAATTAATTAAGCAAATTATTTATAACTTTGAAAATATTTATCTCACCAAAAACTAAAAAAACAAAAGTTTATTTTATTTTTTATGAAGATTAATTTTATTATTATTATTTCTATTATGAAAAAAATAAGTGTTAATATTTATTAATTTTTTTAGCTCAACAGGAATGATCCCCTACTCCTACGTATCCCCAGGTGCAATGGAGAATTCAGAGTTACATAGTTCTTTGGGGTAGAAAATATTTGCATGTTGATATACTTTTTTTTTTTCTTATTTTTTAAATTTAGGATTTTTGAGCTGTCACAACTAATAGGTCCTAAAAATATAAGACTGACAGAGGTGTACACCCAAGTCAATCTATTTAGAAATTTTATTCTTGAAGCAAACTAATTTCGTGTTAATATTTTATTTTAGAGAAGAATTTTAAGATATCAAGCTGTCACAACTTGTACTTCAAAATCTCAAGATTAAGAGGATGTCACATCCAATTAACCTTTTTTCTATTAAACTTTACTTTATTAATTATTATTATTATTATTTTTGGAGAGAGAAAAAAAAAAGAAGAAAAAAAACACAACGTGAGTTTTATTATTGAAGCATAATAATCCGAATGGAAGCTTTATTCCCAATAATTTATTCACGTTCCTTTCTAAATAAAACTATAGTAAGATATATTCAAATTATCTAGATAACAAACTACTTTATTATATATTACTGAAACTTATCAAAACAAAAAGGAAAACAATATAAAACAATCTTTCACGTACACAATTGATTCATTTTTATTCAGAATATTCATATTTTTTTTATTATTGCTTCATGTTTTATAGTCTCAAAAAGGCCAAGTTACCAATAAAATTAACAGACCCAAAATTGATTTGAACGTGCCTAGCCCAACAAACAACCCAACAAAGCTTTAACTTTGTTCCACATTGAAAGTGAATCGGGGAGCACAGCCGTGCGAGAGAGAAAAAAGGGGGTGAGGGTTCAAGCTTCTATACGGTAACAATGGTGTGATTTTGGGTTCGTAGTGGTCGCGGAAGGGGTTGAGGCTTATGGTGAAGCCTGCTGCGCACTATTTTGACTTCGTGGTGGCCGCATATGACGGTGCCGTAACCGCGCATGCGACGGATGGCAAGGCTTACGCTGTAGTGTTGGGGCTTTGATGGAGGGGTTCACGCAGGTGCCAGTCGCTGAGTCGCATATGACAGCGCCGTAGCCGCGGCGGAGGGCAAGGCTTACACAGGGTGTTGGCATTTTGGCGAAGGGGTTCACGCAGGTGGGTTTCGGTTTTGGTTCTCATTTTCGCGTTGTTGGGTTGCTTTGTTGCTTTTTATTTTTCTTTTGTTGGATTTTGTCGCAGGTTTGGCGATGGGTTTTTGAATTTGGGGTTTAGGGATGAGGTTACGCCCCTGTGTTGTTGAGTTTAGGATGGTGATTGGGGGCTTGGGTTTGGCTCACAGATGGGTAAGGCAAATTTCTTTTAATTTCAGCTTTTTATTAACACATTGGTTTGAGAGCAAAGACTCACAACACACACACATGAAAAACAAACTTGCTCATTTGTTACTGTCCATCTTATTTCCTTATTTGACTGCAACAGTTACAAGGTTAAACACAAGACAAGCAAAGAAGCAAATTACGCAACAAGCATAGCTTATAACAGAGGGAACAGAAATACCCCAAAAGGAAAAAGTGCAACATAGAGTTTACATCATAAGTTTCACAGATGAACAAAGCTTGAGACTTCTAACAAATGCAGTAGTTACCTATTGTGTGCCAACCTTCAAGCCCGTGATCAACTAGCTCTTCTTCTTCACTCTCAGCTCTTAATGTTTGCTGTTTTCTTATTTTCTCCTCTTCTCCACAGAATTTTTGGTATGGACCTCCCCAGAAAATTCTTCCAACCCCCTTTTCATTCACCAACGTGGTATTTATAAGCAGGTGCTCTGAACCCCTCAACTAAGGTAACTCAACGTACGGATTCACGCTTTTTGGGGACAAATCCATCAGAAGCTGGATTTCAGGAAGCTTGTTGGTGGCTGGGCTTTAGAACTAGCTGGAACAGGAGTCCAAACCGAAGGAGACCGTAGGCAGCCTTGTGGTTTCAATGCAAAGCTAGTAGCTTTGGAACAGAGTTAGCTGGGAGGGGATTCATCCGAAGATTGCTTTCTCCTTTTTATTTTATTTTATTTCTTTCCTTTTCGGTTTTGTGGTTTTTTTTCTTTTCTGTTTTTTGCTATGGCAATGGTTAATTGCAAACAAAATGAGATTTGGGTTGTATATGGACATTGTGGACTTGAGTCGTTGGCCCAAAGTATTTTTATTCTTGTTGTGCATCTGAAGTTATCCAAATTTAGAAGTAAAAAGTAACTTATTTATTTATTTTTATTAAAAAAGAAATAATTAGAGAGATAGGATGAAATTGGATGTTGACAATAATTTTTGTATATAATAACTTATTATAATTTTATAATAAACAAAGTTATCATTAAAATCCAGTTAAAAGTCTAAGTTATATGTTTTTCTCAAGTTGAGAACGCAAAGTTGCTTGTTCGTTAAAAAACAACTCACAAAAGAGTTTTTTATTCTAAGTCCAGTGAATAAAAATTTTATTTTTTTTAGTTAAAATTATTGTGAGAAGTTATTTTTAGAGAGTTAATTTATTTCACTTCTCAGAACAATTTTCTACCATCAAGGGTATGCATTTAGAAAATACTTACAAAAGTAATAGAAAGGCAACAAATATGATCCCAAAATTAATTATTGTACAAAAAATCTTTCTATATTGTTTGTTCAAATGGAGAGAACGGAGAGAGAGAGAAATAAAATTTACATTGAAAGAAAACTAAATAAAATTGTTTCTAAAAGTCATTTTTTCGATTAGCCAAAAATTAGGGATGGTAAAGCGGGTTGGCCCGCCAGCCCGCTGTCACTTTGGCGGGGCGGGGTGGGGTTTACAGTCCGCCGGCCCGCTTTGGCCCGTCCTGCCTGGCCCGCCAACCCGTTGGGCCACAGGCGGGGTGGGGTGGGGCGGGCCGGCCCGCCGGCCCGTCAGCTTTTTGGATGGGAAGGCTTTTTGAAATTGTATGAATTTGGTTCCCTTTGTTCACGCGTCAATGTGCTGTTTGGATGGGAAGGCTTTCGATTATTTGGTTATGTGGTATGATACTCTGAATACCACACTTTGATAGGTTGGGGTAAGTTGATGATGACGGCAAGTGGTGGTCGGAGATGAGGAAGATGGTGGTTTGACTGCGGTTTAATCGGGGTTTACACTGATGGCAGTGACGACTTTGTTTTGTGGTGATAATTCCCTCTTTTCCTTTTTATTTTTTTCTTTTCTTGTGGGTATTTTTTTATAGCGCTGAACTATTAGATTTCCTTTTGCTTGTTTCTTTAATGTTTGGTTTTGGTATTGAATGGTATTCATGTGTAGCTCTATGCGATTTGGTATTGAGATGTTTTTGGTATTGATTGTCAGGTATTCCCTTTTTGCTTGTTTAATTTTATGCTCTGATTAGAGTTTAGTTGATCTGAGGTTTCTCAGGGATGCACTTCAGATACGTGTCATTATGTCTAGTCATTTGAAGCTGACCCAACTAGAGCATGAGCTTCAGCAAGTTAGGCAACAAGTGAGGTTTAGTTGATCCTTGCAATTAAATGGTGACCAATTGTCTGCTTTCTTTTTGTCTTCCCTTTGCTTGTTGTATGACACACATTTCCTTGGCAATTATGTTCAATTTTAAACCAAAATCTTTTGTTTCTCCTTCTGTGTAGGGGATCTTCATTTCAAGCTTAGGTGATCAAGCACATACATTGAGTGGAAATCGTATCTCATTTATAAAATGTTACTTATTTACCCTTCTTTTAAATTGCAAAGAACTCCTCTGTTTATATTATATATATTTACCCTTCTTTTTAAATTGTGAAGAACTCCTCTGTTTACATTATATATAATTTCTAAATTACAGGGTGATGACTGGATATCCTTGTCAAGAATATCTTATATTGTTCACTGCATTTACAGTGTGGTGCAAGAGAACAAATGAACTTGACTCTATGGTATAACAATTATTTTTCAATGGCTTTGATCAAGTTGGCCTACTTTTTGAATGAGTTACTGTCAACCTATGATAGCTAGTTGCTTGATTAATTGCTTGCTGCCCCTCAATCATATTTGTTACCTTTGAAACACTATTTTTACACTTTTGAGATTAAAAAATAACACAGTACCAGTTTCATTTTCTCAAAAGATTCTTTAAGGTTTCCTGTATCATTGTCAATTTTTTGTTTGTTTCTCCTTATGATACAACTTGACATTTGTAGGATGAAGGTAATAGAAAGATTATTTTGTTTGTTAGTGTTGAAAAAGGCTCCATTGACGTTCAAGTGTGCCTTCCTTATGAGATTATGGAGCCAATGGGAAATGATCCTGAGCTTATGGATGCCATTTCAAACTGGTGTGGGTACAAGGTAAAACCTTACTTTGGTTTAATTATTGAAATATTGATTCATTGGTGAGATGTTCTTCATTTGGAAATGTTACTTACTGGTTGGTTTGCCTTGTCTGCATTATACTTATGGTGTGTTCAGCTTCGTGCGTCTTTTTTATCCATTTAGCATTTTGGCTTTTTATCTCAGGTCTACAATCTGATTGGGTCCAAAAGAGACAGTGAGACATTAATATAGAGGGGTTATTTATTTGGTAGTTATTTGTCTTCTTTTTTTTCCTTTCATTTTCTTGTTAAAGCTTAAAGATTAAATAGTAGGTATTTTTTATTATTAACTCATGAATTCACTGCACGTCAATTCAAGACCAACCATTAACACGTGAATTTCCATATGGTTATTAGCTTATCTTATTAGCTATCAAAGCTAAAGCATATGTACAATTTATTACAATTAACTTTTATATATTATATATAAAAGCTAAATACTTAAAATTGTTTATAAAACAAGTGTAATATAATATGTAATTTCCTTATAATTGCATTATCAACATTGCATTTTTTGTCATCATACTTGCTTATGCTTTCTTATTTATCCTTTTCTTTTGTTTTATGAAACTTTTAGTTTTTTTCTTATTTGGGTAGACTAACTGACTAACTGGTGTTTTGTAATTGAGGGTTTGCTAACCTGTTAAAAATTGTTCTGACAGATATGTTTTGAAGCCAAAAATATCCTCCTGAGACATTTATCAGCATGCATGCTAAAAGGTTAGTGTTTTCAATATCAATATCAATATACTACATTATCCCATTCTTCTCTTTTGTGTTTCTGATTTTGTTTTCCATTCAAAACCAATTTTTCATATCAGGTCTAGCAGGGGATGACTTAATACAGAACCGTATTTTGGATAATTATCTTTTATTTCTGAATGTTCTGTGTATTGACAGCTTCCTACTTCCTTGCAATGTATTTATGTTATGTTCCCTTTGATAATCAACCATGTTCCTTAGCCTTTATAATTATTTCTTTATTATTTCAACCATGTTCCTTGCATTGCATTTTATGTTAAATAGTAGATTCTTTATTGTATTCTAACTTCCATAGTTCTAGGTGGTTGGAGGACGCTCCTCATGTAGCTCTGGCAAGGAAAAGACAGAATACAACACAGCGCTGCCTAGAATGCCCTGAACGTACGTGAATTAAGTCAGAAAAATGGACAATAGATAGCGTTTCGCTATATATATTGTATGCCATATAGACACCGCTGTTTTCATAGAAGCGCTATCTATAGTCTGATCATAGATAGCGCTTATAAAAATAAGCGCTATCTTCTAAAACGCTATCTATTCGAAAAATAAGCGCTATCTATGGCAATTTTTGGCGTAGTGTCCCTCCTTTTTATCTTCATTTTTGTATCTATCTAAGGGTACGGTGGTAATTTTCTTCTACTGTGTTGAGCTTTATCTGTTTGTCTTTGTAGTCTTATGTCGAGGAGGGTGAGTACCTGCAAAGGCACTTTGACGTTCAAGTCAGATATCACCCCATTATAGTAAATGAAAGTAATAAATGAGAGTGAACAATTGGTTTACCTCGAAAATCTCACCATTTATATACACATACTAATGTGCTTTTAGGGTCCATGGGCCTTACCTTATTGCTAATGTGATGCTAATATTTCTTTACCTGGTAATTATTGCTCTAATCCAAGGATTACACCTCTAATGATGGTATTGCCATCTATAGTAGGTCGAACACTACTAGGGTGATCGAATACTATTCAATTATCTAGTTACCTAGGGGTTGTAGGCCGTTACAAGGTACCATTTTCTTTTTAATCAAATAAAAAATGCCTCATTATCCGCATTGAGTCTTCTATTCTCCTCTTTTCTCCTTAACCAATTATAATATTTAAGTTTTCATTTTCTAGTCAAATTTTGACTGCCAAAATATATTTTTCTTTCTGGCTTAAATATGTTGAAGGTCTCTGATAAAGGTCTCTGATAAATTAGTGAATTTTATTTTGAATTCCTAATAATTTTTGTTGTCTTGAGTCCTCAATATATTAAAAAGCTTTCCTTTGGGTCCCTGTCGTCACTTAAATGATGACATGTCCGTTAATTCTTAATTATTTAATGGATTTTCATTTTCGGGTGGCTAAAAACTGTCAAAAATTGCTTCTTTAGTGTAAAAATAATCTCAATTTACGCAATCCCTACACCAAACCAAAAAACAAAAAGCCAAATTCAATTCAAGAACACAACAACAACCACAGATGAACAACCTAAATCTGAAACCCAAATTTGAAACCCACATCAACAACAACCTAGATTTGAAACCCACACCAACAAAACTTAGATCTGAAACCTAAATCAACCTAGATCTCTCAAATCCACACCATAGTCTCCACTGCCAGAGTCCACGACAGCACCGTTGGCGGCAGACCAGATGACAAGGTTGCCACCTGTGTAGGTGATGTTGGCATTGAAGTAGGGGGGAGTGGTTGGTGGTTGAACGAAAATGAATCTGAGGGAGAAGGTGTCATTGGGACCATGTTGGGTTGGAATTGGAAGATGTGACAGTACTCAATTCCTTCCTCCACTGGACCCACGCCCTCGACAACGCCTCCTTTATGGTAGCCTTAGCGACAGTGGCGCCATTATGGGTGGTCATGTATTGTGCGATGATGGAGGTTGGGTGGGGTTTGGTCGCACGTTGTTGGTTTTGGTGGTGGCTACGGGTTTGGTTGGAGATGGGTGCGAGTTAAGGTGACGTTGCGGGTTAGGTGGCTCTGGAGTCTAGGTAGGTGGCGGTGCTTTGTTGTGGTCAGGGTAGTGCGTGGCGTTTTGACGATTGAGGTTGGGTTGTCAACGTTTGTTTGGATGGGGAGATGGAGAGATGAAAGAGGTATCTCAGATCTAAAGAAGAGGGGAGAACAGGAGAGACAGAGAGAGAGAGAGAGAGAGAGAAAGAAGGATAAATTTGGAAAGGGAGGTGAACAAAAAAAAGAAAAGAAAGAAAAATATTAACCATTGATATAATACTCAGCAAATCTAACGATTCATAAAAATTAGTCTTTTTTTTGTTTTGCTTTAATTGATTTGCTTTAATTGATTTTGGCGGTTTTTAATCGCTATAAATTGTAATTTAAAATTTGAAATAAATAGTGGCGATTTTTGAGTCGCTAGAAATCGCATTTTAAAATTTTTAACCAACACGTCATGACTTAGCTAATGGTAGAGACTCAAAGGAAGACTTTTAATATATTGGGGACCCAAGAAAATAAAATTATTAGAGATCTAAAACAAAATTCGCTAATTTATCATGGACCTAAAACATTTAAGCCTTTCTTTATAGTATATAGTATCTTTATGCTTTTCAATTAGGATGAGTACTATTTTTAATTACAACCTTTTTCAGTTAAGGTGTTTAGTTCAGTTAGTTAAGCAAGGTAATCTAAGTTTGGTATCTAAGTTCAATTCTTATGAATGAAAAAATATAACACAAATAACATCAAACTCAAATAAAATTGAAAGGCACGTAATCAAGTTCTTATTTGTTGGATGGGCCTAAATGCCCAACCTTTGTCTCACAACATTACAAGATTATTGCAAATAAATAAAATTGAAAAGCACACGTCTTTGTGTGTTTGGTTTTCAATTAGCACATATTCCGAAGCACATTCAACTGAATCCATGAATTAGTGTCATTAGACTCAACATCTGTTTGAAGCTTTGTAACGGAACACCAAACACAGCATTATTCAGCCAAACAACATGGAAATCTAAAGCAAAATATAGAGATGATACCACCATGTTTTAACACAGCAATAGTGTTAAAAAGATGTGGCACCAACAATTAAAAACTATATATATAGTTGCTTCTCCCCTCAATCGGAGTGAAACTCCCTATACATGTTATATCTTTGGATATCGAAATTAGATGTTCATCTGCAATTACGTGAAAATACAGTACATGGTGGCGGTGGTGATGGTGGCGATTTTGATGGCAAGCATTTTCTATACGGATTTCGGGGGTCACATTTAATAGCAGGCTTATTAGGGTCCTGGGTCTGATCAAACGTCTCCGCTGCATCATAATAGCACAAATAAATCATTAATAATAGTGTTCATATTTCACATAAAAAAAAATGTCTCGGTTTGCTAACCACAAATATACCAATGCAAGCAGGCATATTTGATACATGATACATCTGCAGACAAATATACCAAATTATCACAAATTACTCCCTCCGTTCCAAATTATATGACGTTTTAGAGAAAAAAATTTGTTCCAAAATAGATGTCCTTTTACAAAATCAATGCTGCATTAAATGTCTTTTTCCAGGACTACCCTTAATTAATACTTAGTGGGAATAGTGTACTATGAGTAATTAATTAGAGAGATAAAGGGTATATTAGGAAGTTACCTAATATTTTCTAGGAAATTCAACAAATTAATTGCATTTCTTAATACATGTGTCAAAACCTTAAACGTCATATAATTTGGAACGGAGGGAGTACTACTTCTGTTTCTTTTTAATTATTGGATTTTTGAAAAAAAAATTGTTTCTATTTATCTGTTGTTTGCAAAGCTCAAAATCATATTAATTACTCTTTTGTCAATTATATTCTTATTTTTTACTCGATCTTTAATTAATTTACACATATTCATTTATTATGGAGTATAAATAAAAAAGCATAAAAAAGTAAAGTTCACAACTAATTTATTATAATCAAGAAAATTTATTATATTTCTTGGTTTCTACGTATAAATCTTAAAAAACATAAAAAAAAGAATGGAGGGAGTAATTAATTGGTGTAGCTGTCTTCTATGGGAGTTTGGTAGGTTTCAAGTTGTGATTAATTAATTTTCAATAAATAAAAAAGTGATATAGATGCTGGAATCCATGCAACAAGCCTTGCACAATTTTTTTATGGAAAACAAGCTTATTATGAACATGGGTATGAGAATTGAAGAAAGTAGAGAGTAGTTAGTCAGTGTTACCCTTCAGTTGTCGAGCTTGAGTTGAACCGGGAAGGATAAAAACAGAGGCCAACAGTAAGAATGCAACAAGAATTGCCTTCATGGTTGAGAAAATATTTAATGCTTAGTAGATATAATTCAATTTTTCTTTTGCATGGATATAAAGTATGTTATCATCTATTTATAGTACTCTCAAATCAATGAAGTGGGGGTGGAGAGAGAAAATGTTTACTAGTCGCATATCTTTGTGTAGATGACTAATTACAGGATTCTTTGTAACTTGCTCACTGACTGGTGGACTAAACGTCACAGAGGTTTTCTTGTCTGGTTCGATACTGCACATTGACTAGACTTTCGATGATGCATACAAATTTTAGGGTATTTCCTGGAAATGCAAGCATTTATTTAGGGAATAAAATTCATTGAGACAAAAATCTATATCTGTTTATTTATGTTGTTTTCAACTAGTGGAATTTTATATGCAAATGAAAAGAAATTTGATAAATAGGAATACGGAAAGGAACATATAACGAATCCAAAAAGACAAAGCCGAAGACTTCCAAGAAGACTTGCTAAAAGAGCTGCAAAAATATCCATTTTCATGTTCTAACATTTTCATGTATCCTTTTACTCAATATACTAAATGGGCAGAAAATCAATATGTTCTTATCCTAACTTATATATTTGGAATGAATCAAGAGAGTGCGTAAAAAATAATTACTATAAATTAAATTAGCTACCTAACTTGACTTTTAAAAAAACTTGATGTTGTTTCTTAAAATTAATGTTACAAATACAAATTTAAAATAGAAATTTTTTTATTAAGAAAAGAATATTTATTAGATAAATAATAAGTCATTTATTTGATTTCTTTTTCAATAAAATGTTTTTATTATATTTATCCTTTGTTGACAAATTCGATCAAATATTTATTATAGAAAATGATCAAAACAGACGACTTTCTAGTGAAATTAAAAGGATTTTTTAGTGTAACATAAAATTCTTTAGACATACACTAGAAAGAACACTAAGGCTCTGTTAGGTTCCACGGAGAGAATTAATATACCGCATACAGAAATGAAGCATAAGTGTTGGTACCAATGAATTTGAAGAGAGTTAAATATAAATTTTTATCTTTTCAAAAATCATTTCAAACAGTAAAAATTGATTATTTCTCTTAAATAATCGATTTTTTGGACCAATTTAATCGATTATTTGTACATAATAATCGATTTTAAGGGTTACAGCATCAAAAAAATCGATTATTTGTGTATCATAATCGATTATTTGTGCATCATAATTCTCTCATTCCTATTTCATTTATACGAAACAACTTTATAATATTATCTCTATTCTATTTCTCACATGTTTCTCTTAAAACAAATAATACAACATACAACTTTATTTCTACTTTATTTCTTCTTTTTTAAATTATCTCTCTTCTATTTCTATCTATCGTATTTCTCTCCACTGAACCAATCAGAGTGTAAAAGGTTCGTAACTTTATCCTCAATAGCTGTTCTGGTTATGCATGACAAAAGAGCACTGAAAAGGGATTGCAGGTTAATTTATCAAACTGTCGATGTCAAATTTAACTTCTGAATAATTATTGATAATAGATTCATGATGATTTTGGCTACCATAATTGACTCGCGGTCATTCTATTGCAGGGCAATACATGATACTAGTAATTAGTTCATTTTCACTCGGGTTTTAAAGTACTTGTCAGCAAGTACTTTTTGACGAAGTCTAAAACTATGATATTTTTATTTATTTATTTTGGTCAGAACTAACACTACTATCATATCATAAAAAAAAAAAAAAGAAAAAAAAAAAGAAGTAGAACTCTAGAAGAAGAAGCAGCACCATATCCAAAAAAGAAAAAAGAAAGAAGATATCATATCTTTTTGAGGAAGACTATCATATTGTCGATATCGAATGATAGAATGAATAGGAAGAAAAATGAAATAAAGAAAAAAGGCAATCAGGATTGGCTTGGCGGCTTTAGAGTATTTCCTGGGAACGCAAACATTATTCAGGGAATAAAATTCACTGAGACAAATTTATATTTACTTACTGTTATTGAACTAAATTTCAACTCAACAATTTTAAAGTTGCCTTCCTATTATTATATTGTTTCGAACTTGTGAAGTTTTATATGCATATGAAAAGAAATTTGCCAAATAGAAATGAAAATAAGGAACATAAATATTTAACTAATCCTAAAAGACAAAATCGAAAACTTGCACTAAGACTTGATAAAATAAAATTACACTTCCATCCCTTGAGAGTTGTGAGTATTACATTACCTTTTATGCTAAGATATATAATTTAGTTAATTTAACTTAAAATTATTAAATTAATTTACACTTTGCACCCTAAGAGATATGAATATTATACTATGCCCCCTTCTTATGTTAAAATGTAGAGTAAATTATACTTTCCTCACATTAGATTATTACATTGTCCATACTCTCTTATATTAAAATATATAATTTAGTCTATTTAACTTTACATCGATAAAGAACATTCATTATAAGATTTTAAAATATACTTTTAATTAAAATATATGCTAAAATATTTTTAATTTACTAAGTTATTATTCACTCACTCGATAAAGATTTTTTTAAATATATAATTAAATTTAGAATAATTAAAAAACTTATTAAAACAATAATTAAAAATAAAAATTATGAGATAAATTATATAATTTTTTATAATAACTTATTATAATATTATAATAAACGAAGTTATCATTAAAATCCAGTTAAAAGTCTAGGTTATATGTTTTTCTCAAGTTGTGAAAACGTAAAATTGCTTGTTCAATTAGAAAGAACTTACAAAAGAGTGTTTGATTATAAGTCCCGTGAATAAAAACTATATTTGTTGGTTAAAATTATTGTAAGAAGTTATCTTTTTGAGAGTTAAATTATTTCGATTCTCAAAATAAATTTCTTCCTTCAACAGTATGCACTTGGAAAATACTAACAAAAGTTAAAGAAAGGCAATAAATATGATCCCAAAATTAATTATTGTACAAAAAAATATTACTCTTACCCATTGTTTGAATGGAGAGAAATGGAGAAAGAGAGACATTTGAAATTTACATTGAAGAAAAACAGAGAAAATAAAATAAATTTGTTTCTAAAAGTCATTTTCTCCTCTCTTTTTTTTATCTTCGTTTTCTTTTTAAGCAAATAAAAAAATGCCTCATTGTCCACATTGAGTCTTCTCTTCTGCTCTCTCTTTCTCCTTAACCAATTATAATATTTGAGTTGTTATTTTCTAGTCACGTCTCAATAAATATATTTTTCTTTCTAGTATATATATATAAAAACATCTTTATCCTTTTCAATTAGGATCGAGTACTATCTTTACAACCTTTTTTAAAACGATGGCACAAATATCATCAAAATTAAATAAAATTGAAATTTAGGCACGTAATCAAGTTGTTATTTATTGAATTGGCCTGAAGGCCAAGCCCTTTGTTTCACAACATTACAAGGTTATTGCAACTGCATACTGGAAATTAAAGCACAGGTCTTTATTCAGCCAAACCACACGGGATTCTAAAGTAAAATATAGAGATGATGATACCACCGAGTTTTTTAACACAGGAATAGTGTTAAAAAGATGCGGCACCAAGTACCAACAATTAAAAACTATATATAGCTGCTTGACTTTTTTGGATAATTAAGGAGAGCTTCTCCCCACGATTGGAGTCAAACTTCAGAGTCCAGATACATATATATCATTGTGGCAGTTTCTTTTTTTGATGCAAAAAAAATTTAGGTGAGTTGCGTCCTGGAGGCTTACTAGGGTTAGAATATGTCTCAAGGTTCAAAGAGCGCTCATTGTGGCGGTTTCGATAGCAAGCAACCTTTATTATACGGATTACATGGTGTAGGTGGTGTTGCTGGCGGTTTTGGTGTCAAGCAACTGCTATACGGCTGACCGGGGGGACATTTAATGGCTGGATGATTAGGGTCCACGGTAGGAGAACTCACCAGGCCTGCAGCATATATCAATAATAATAATGTTCATATTTCATATAAAACTTTTTGTCTGTGTTTGCTAGTCACAAATATACAAAGCAGGCAGATTTGATACATATATGATACATCTACGGACTAATAAATAATTGGTGAATATAGCTGCCTTCCATGAGAGTTTGGTAGGTTTCAAGTTGTGATTATTCATTTTCAAAAAAAAAAAAAAAACGTGAAATAGATGTTGGAATGTAACAAGCCTTGCATAATTTTTCATGGAAAGCAAGCTTATTATGAACATGCGTATTAGAATTGAAGAAGTACTACAGAGTAGTTAGTCAGTGTTACCCTTCAGTTGTCGAGCTTGAGTTGAACTGGGAAGGAGAAAAACAGAGGCCAACAGTACGAGTGCAATAAGAATTGCCTTCATGGTTGGGAAATATTTAATGCTTAGTAGATACTACTATAATTCAATTTCCCTTTTGCATGGATATAATGTATGTGGTATGTGTGTTATCATTTATTTATAGTCTCAAATCAATAAAGTGGGGTAGAGAGATAAAATGTTTACTAGTCACTTGTCTTTGTCTAAATTGCATTAGGAAGAGCATTAATATTAATTATAAATGGTTTTTTTAATATCAAATTTAACCTTTGAATAATTCTTATAACGTGTTTGGCCTAACTTTTTTTTTTCTATTTAAAAGCTACTTTTAAACTAAAGCTAGAAATAAGGATTTGAAAAAAAAAAGTAAAATTAGTTTGTCAATTTTTATTTTTTTAAGATAAAAGTTCTGCTTAAATTAAAAGTTATTTGGTAAAAATAGTGTAAAACTTATTTAATTCACATAAAATTATTTTAATAATAATAAAAATAAATTAAAAATATTGAATACAAGTATTTAAAACAATAATTTTTAAAAATATAAAAAATTATTTTAATTAATATAAGGGATTTGATGACGGCGCTTTAGTAAATAATAATAACAATGTTTTTAAATTTTGTGCATCTATTCATATCATAAATGAATATCAGTGCATCTATACATATCATAAATGAATTTCAGTGCATCTAGTGAGTGGTGATTCCTTTTCTGACTTTACCGGTCCTTAGTGGATAAGTCGCGGAAAACCCACACATAAATTATCCAAGGGAGCTTATTTTAAGCTCTTTTTTTTTTTTTAGTAAAAATAAACTCCTTATAATTTTCGGAGCTTTTCAAAAAATGTGTCGTCAATTATAACCTTATTTTTCTTTTAATTTTTAATTAATTTACAAGTGTATTTATTGTGGAGTATAAATAAAAAAAGGGATAAAATAAAAAATTTCACAAATATTATTAGAATAAAAAAATTATTATATTTCTTATTTTTATATAAAAACATTAAAAGATGGATTAATAAATGAATTAATAAAAGGTTAAAAATTAAAATATCTTGAATGGATAAGCTTGCCAACAGACCAACGAATATCAACTACAAAAATCTTAGCTTAAGAAAATATCAAACTTTTTTAATTAAATAAAATCAGGATTGGCGGCTTTAGGGTATTTTCTTGGAACGCAAACATTTATTCAGGGAAATAAAATTTATTGAGAGAAATTTATATTTGCTTACTGTTATTGAACAAAATTTCAACTCATTAATTTTAAATTTTCTTTCCTGTTATATTGTTTCCACTTTTCAACTAGTGAAATTTTTTTATGCATATGAAAAGAAATTTGCCAATAGAAATGAAAATCCAAAGGAACATAAATATTTAACCAATCCAAAAAAAGCCAAAAACTTGCACTAAGGCTAGATAAAAGAAAATTACACTTTCGTCCATTTAAAGATGCAAATATTACACTACTCTCCTCTCTTATGTTGAAATATACAATTTAGATCATTTAACTTAATATCATTAAAGTAAATTACACTCTTCACCTTCGTATGTTTAAATGTAAATAAATTACACTTTCCTTCTTTGAGATTATTACATTGCACTCAGCTCTTATACTACATCCATTCCTATATGTAAGACATAGTTTCAAAAAAAATTGTCTCTTTTTATAAAACTTCATTTCAACTATCTTGTGAATTAATTATTATTATTATTACTAAAATACCCTTATTTATTATAATTCATAATTAAATGCTACTCTAAATTGTCTCTTTCTCTCTCCTACGAAAATTGGAGAAGATAAATAGGCTCCCAATAATGTTAAGGATAAATTTGAAAAAATATTACAAGTACAGACAAATTTAATGCAAATACATAAAAATAACCAATTTTTTAATATGCATAAATTAGTCAACAACATCTTATAAATAGGAATGGAGATAGTAATAAACAAAGTTATCATTAAAATCTAGTTAAAAGTCTAATATGTTTTCTCAAGTTGAAAATCTAGTTATCATTAAAGTTGTTTGTTAAAATAACAAAAAAATCTCATAAAACAGTTTTTGATTCTAAGTTCTGTGAATAAAAACTTTATTTATTATTAGAATCATAGTAAAAAATTATTTTTTTGCGAATTAAATTATTTCAATTCTCAGAACAAATTTTCACAGTCAACGACGTGCATTTAGAAAACACTTACAAAAGTTCAAGAAAGGCAACAAATATGAGAGAAATACTTGCATAGAGACACACCTAACACATAAGCCTTAGACACAACCAATCACGTAAGTGTAAGTGTCTAATAAATGTATAATATATGAAATAAAATATTATACATGTTAAACAATGAATGCTTTGCAAATATGGGGGCAAATCTTACCTTCAATTTCTGAAAGTAATTTATTTAATTCGCTTTATTCAAAAGCATATTATTTTTTTTACAGACGAAAGCATATTATTTATTATTTATAATTCCATGAAATACTATATTAAACTATGATTAAGCTTGTTCTAAAAAAAATAAAAAAACTATAATTAAGCTAAGATGTCCATATTGGTTGAAGCAAAACCACCCAACCCTTCATTTTGGGATCAATATGCTACTCCAACTGAAGTCCCATTTACGTTGACTTTCTATTTGGGATTCAAGCAAGTAAACTGTAGAGCAATATTCCTAAAATAAACTCGTTTTGTTCAAAAGCATCTTGCTATTTATAATTCTATGGAAATCGGTAACAGAATGCAACTTTTATTTTCATAAAAAAGAAAAGAAAATAATATATATATATATATATATATATATATATATATATGGAGCAGGATCCATTTATACCAGATGTAAGTCATTATACTTACACCAAATCTCAATCGCTCAATTTAAATAATCTAAAGGTTGAAATTAATTCACTTAAAAAATTAAGAAAACGCTTATTAGTATGGCACGTGACATGATATCTAATTAATTTTTTTTTAAAAGCTTATCTTGTAGCATTAGGATAATATTTCCCAATCTTATTTTGCGAATTGGAAATCAGCGCCGATTCTACCAATTGTTCAGCTAATATTGGAATTCTTTTCAGCCATTTTCCTAATCTATTTTTAATCTGCCAGTGTCAATATTAGAATTCCAACGCATCCTCTGCCATCACTGCTGTCTGGTAGACCTTCTCCGTAGACACCATGCGACAAGAAGAACTAATTTCAGAATTAATTAGAGTAAATGGACTGATACAACACTGATAAAATTCATGCGAATGGAATTGATATAACACTGATAGAAAAGGCATATAAGAGGAGACTGATAAATATAACACTGCCAAATTTTATCAATCCGATCAAACTCATCATCACTACTAGTGAAGGAGAGTGATAATTCTGACATACACAATCATTCACACGGTCTCGGAGGTGCATCTCGGCTTCGTAAGCCAAAGCATTCACCGTATCTTGGCGTTGGGGAGCATAGGGGAAAATCTTAAGTTTCACGTGACTTACTTTTTCCAATTTTTATTTTTTTAAGTGAAATAATCTGTGCCGTTCGATTCAATTATATCAATAGATGAGATTTGATGTAAGTATAATGACTTACACCTGGTATAAACGGATCTTGCATATATATATATATATATATATATATGATCAAATGACACCGGCGTAACTTACATCAACTGTTACACCATTTAATAACTTTCAATTGGATGAAGTTTTCTTAAATATCACCATTGGATTGAAAGTTTTTTTCACTTAGATAATATATACAAAAATTCATATTAATCTAAAATTATTTGTCACTTTATTCATATAGATTAAAATGAACGTAATATAAAATTTTCAAAATATACTAAAATATCGATTATTTGATCACTTTTTTATTGTTGTTCAATTTTGATAAAATTTGACATAGACAATCTTAATAATATGTAGATATAATTTAACAATTTGGTCCGAACTAACACTATCATATCCAGAATATATATATATATATATATATATATATATATATATATATATATCATATCTTTTTGAGGAAGACTATATCATATCGAATGATAGAATAAATTGGAAGAAAAATGAAATAAAGAAAACAGGCAATCAGGATTGACGGCTTTAGAGTATTTCCCGGGAACGCAAGCGAATAAAATTAATTGAGACAAATATATATTTGCTAACTGTTATTGAACTAAATTTTCAACTCAACAATTTTAAAATTTCCTTCCTATTATATTGTTTCGAACTTCTGAAGTTTTATATGCATATGAAAAGAAATTTTCCAAACAGAAATGAAAATTTGCAAAGGAACGTAAATATTTAACTAATCCAGAAAGACAAAGTCGAAAACTTGCACCAAGACTTGATAAAATAAAATTACACTTCCATCCTTAAAAGATGTGAGTATTACACTGCCTTTTATGCTTAGATATACAATTTAGTCCATTTAACATAACACCATTAAGTAAATTACACTTTTCACCCTAAGAGATGCAAATATTACGCTACTCTCCCTTCTTATGTTAAAATGTAGAGTAAATTATACTTTTCTCTCTTGAGATTACTTATATTGTGCTACTCTTTTATGTTAAAATATATAATTTAGTCTATTTAACTTTATATCGATAAACAACATTCATTATAAGATTTTAAAATATATTTTTAATTAAAGTATATGCTAATATATTTTTAATTTACTAAGTTTTTATTTACTCACTTAATAAAGATTTTTTTGAATATATAATTAAATGTAGAATAATTTAAAACAACTTATTAAAATAATAATTAAAAATAGAAAATATGTGATAAATTATATATGTTTTTATAATAACTTATTATAATTTTATAATAAACGAGTCATCATTAAAATCCAGTTAAAAGTCTAAGTTATATGTTTTTCTCAAGTTGTGAAAACGTAAAATCGCTTGTTCAATTAAAAAGAACTTACAAAAGAGTTTTTTATTCTAAGTTCCGATAATAAAAATTATATTTGTTGGTTACAATTATTGTAAGAAATTATCTTATTTAGAGTTAAATTATTTCGTTTCTCAAAATAAATTTCTTCTGTCAACAGTATACATTTGGAAAATACTTACAAAAGTTAAAGAAAGGCAACAAATATGATTCCAAAAAATTGTTACTAATATATTAATTTAATCCTTATTAATAATCATTAACTTGTGATAGGTGATGTAAAAACATTAAAGTCTAAGACTATTATGCACCACCATTAATAAAAAGCACAAATATTTAGAGTATTTAATAAGAACAATAAGTGGAAAAAATAAAAAGAATCATCATTTTCTTTTAAATTTTGTTTTATATTAAGGACCTGAGGAAGTATTGAAAAAAAAAAACATTACTCTTACCCATTGTTTGCTTGAATGGACAGAGAGAAATTTGAAATTTACATCGAAGAAAAATAGAAAAAAAAAATTAAATTTGTTTCTATCTTCGTTTTCATTTTAATCAAATAAAAAATACCTCATTATCCACATTGAGTCTTCTCTTCTGCTCTCTCTTTCTCCTTAACCAATTATAATATTTGTGTTTTCATTTTCTAATCACGCGTCTCAACTGCCAAAATATAAATTTCTTTCTAGTATATAAAAACATCTTTATCCTTTTCTATTAGGATTTTACAACCTTTTTTTAAAGGATGGCATAAATAACATCAAACTTAATTAAAATTGAAAGGCACGTAATCAAGTTCTTATTTATTGGATTGGCCTATAAATTAAGGTCAGCCCTTTGTCTCACAACATTACAAGATTATTGCAACTGCAAACTGGAAAAGCACAGGTCACTTATTCAGCCAAACCACAGGGAATTCTAAAGCAAAATATAGAGATGATGATACCACCTTGTTTTAACACATGAATAGTGTTAAAAAGACGTGGCACCAACAATTAAAAACTATATATAGCTGCTTGACATTTTTGGGCAATTAAAGAGAGAGCTTGGAGTGAAACTTTACTTTAGAGTCCAGATACATATATATCATTGTGGTTTTGGTGGCGCTTTCCGTGGCAAGCAACTTGTATACGGCTTACCGGGGGAACATTTAATAGCGGGATTATTAGGGTCCTTGGTACCAGGCGTCACCGCTGCACCATAATATGTATATATATCATTAATAATGATCTTCATATTTCACATAAACAAGTATACGAAGCAAGCATGCAGATTTGATACATGATACATCTTCGGACTAATAATTGGCGGTGTAGCTGTCTTAATTCCATGGGAGTTTGGTTGGTTTCATGTTGTGATTAATTCATTCTAATTTCAAACATAAACAAACGTGATATACATGCTGCAATGTAACAAGCCTTATATATAATAATATATTGATGGAAAACAAGTTTGTTATGAACATGCGTATGATGTTTGAAGAAATTGGGAGTAGTTAGTTAGTGCTACCCAAGGTTTTAAAAATCAGTGCGTAACGGCGATATCGTCCGCGACATCTCGGTATCGGACCGCGGCGTTACTGTTACGCACCGATATTGCGGTGAGAACAAAAATCATATATATCGGACGTAACGTAACGCCGTTTCGGCCGCGACGAACGTTATCCGGCCGTGACGGCCGCAACGAACGTTATCCGGATGCAACGTAACACCGATATTAGTATGTACTAATTTAATTTCATTTTAATACTTTAATTAGTTTTTTTTTACTTTGGATATCTCATTGGGATGAAAAAAATAATATATTAATTATAGGTTATTATAAATTATATAATGATAAAAAACATTTTAATATAGTTTTGTGTGAAATTGTGAAGCATTCACGCCGTGATGACCGTAATCCGTATCGCAAAATTCGCAATTATCGTAACCGTGAAAATCTTAACGCGACCGCGACCGCGATTTAAAACCTTGGTGTTACCCTTCAGTTGTCGAGCTTGAGTTGAACTGGGAAGGAAGAAAACAGAGGCCAAGAGTAAGAAGAAAACTAGAATCGACTTCATGGTTTGTAGATACAATTCAATTTTCCTTTTGCATAGATATAAAGCATCCTATCATGTATTTATAGTCTCAAATCAATGAAACTGTTTACTAGTGGCATATCTTTTTCATGGACTCTTTGTAACTTGCTCACTGACTAGACTTTACAAAGGTTTAAATTCTTGTCAAATTCGATACGGCACATTCACTAGACTTTCGATGGTGCATACAAATTTTAGGGTATTTCCTGGAAATGCAAGCATTTATTTAGGGAATAAAATTCATCGAGATTTTTAAAGTTGGGTAGCTAATTTAATTTGTTTCTAGTAATTATTTTTTACGCACTCTCTTGGTTTATTCCAAATATATAAGTTAGGATAAGAACATATTCATTTTCTGTCCATTTAGTATTGAGAAAAGGGAGGATACATGAAAATGGATGTTTTTGCAGCTCTTTTATCAAGTCTTCTTGCAAGTCTTCGGCTTTGTCTTTTATCATATATTTTGGAGGAAGACTGTCATATCGAAATGAATTGGAAGAGAAAGGAAATAAAGAAAAAAAGGCAATCAGGATTGGCGGCTTTAGAGTATTTCCTGGGAACGCAAGGAAATAAAATTCATTGAGACAAATATATATTTAATTACTGTTATTGAACAAAATTTCAACTCAACAATTTTAAAATTTCCTTCCTATTATATTGTTTCGAACTTCTGAAGTTTTATATGCATGTGAAAAGAAATTTGCCAAACAGAAATGAAAATGCAAAGGAACAAAAATATTTAACTAATCCAGAAAGACAAAGCCAAAAACTTGCACTAAGACTTGATAAAATAAGATTACACTTCCATCCCTTAAAAGATGTGAGTATTACACTACCTTTTATGCTTAAATATACAATTTAGCTCATTTAACATAACACCGTATTACACTTTTCACCCTAAGAGATGCAAATATTATGCTACTCTCCCTTCTTATATATGTTAAAATGTAGAGTAAATTATACTTTCCTCCCTTGAGTTTATTACATTGCGCTACTCTCTTATGTTAAAATATATAATTTAGTCTACCAATATGGTGGCATGCTGGGTAGATAATATTGTCCCTTAAACATGTGATCAGAGGTTTAATCCTTGGCAGGTGTGTATGGAAAAACATCTGTTGGGAGGGGTTAATCCCTTAATGGATCTCAATACCTCGAGGGATTAGTTCTTGACTGTCAACCAAGGGATACTCAGGTTCACAAAAAAAAAAAAAACATAATTTAGTCTATTTAACTTTATATCGATAAAGAAAATTCATTATAAGATTTTAAAATATATTTTTAATTAAAATATATGCTAATATATTTTTAATTTACTAAGTTTTTATTTATTCACTTAATAAATATTTTTTTAAATATATAATTAAATTTTGAATAATTAAAAATAACTTATTAAAATAATAATTAAAAAAATAAAATATGATAAATTATATATGTTTTTATAATAACTTATTATAATTTTATAATAAACGAGTTATCATTAAAATCCAGTTAAAAGTCTAAGTTATATGTTTTTCTCAAGTTGTGAAAACTTAAAATTGCTTGTTCAATTAAAAAAAACTTACCAATAAATCGTTGGTCTGAATGGTATTGGACTCGATTCCCTTAAACAAGGTTTTGGATTCGAGTCTTGTGGATAGAAAAAACGTGGTTGGAAGGGAGGACCCCACTAAAGGTGGCCAACCAGATTTTCCGACAAAGATTAATCATTAACAAAAGTTGGTGGTACTCTGTACCAATGTCATTGGTACCCAAAAAAAAAAATTACAAAAGAGTTTTTGATTCTAAGTTCCGTGAATAAAAAATATATTTGTTAGTTAGAATTATTGTAAGAAATTATCTTTTTTAGAGTTAAATTATTTCGTTTCTCAAAATAAATTTCTTCGGTCAACATTATGCATTTGGACAACTAATGTACTAGTTTTACCCTTATTAATAATCATTTACTTATTATGGGTGATGTAAAAACCTTAAAGTCTAAGACTATTATGCAACACTATTAATAAAAAAAAAATACAAATACTTAGAGTATTTAATAATGATAACTAGCTAGTGGAAAAAAATTAAATGTTTCATAAGAATTGTAAAATATCTTATAAAAAGAACCACCAATTTCTTCTAATAAATTATGCTTTATATTAAGGATCAGAGGAAGTATGGTAAAAAAAAAATTTACTCTTACCCATTATTTGTTTGAATGGGAAGAAATAGAGAGAGAGATTTAAAATTTACTTTGAAGAAAATTAGAGAAAATAAAATAAATTTGTTTCTATCTTCGTTTTCTTTTTAATTAAATAAAAAAATGCCTCGTTATCCACATTGAGTCTTCTCTTCTGCTCTCTCTTTCTCCTTAACCAATTATAATATTTAAGTTTTCATTTTCTAGTCACGCGTCTCAACTACCAAAATATAATTTTCTTTCTAGTAAATAAGAACATCTTTATCCTTTTCAATTAGGATTTTACAACCTTTTTTAAAAGATGGCATAAATAACATCAAACTTAAATAAAATTGAAAGGTACGTAATCCAAGTTCTTATTTATTGGATTGGCCAAAAGGCCAGCGCTTTGTCTCACAACATTACAAGATTATTGCAACAGCAAACTGGAAATTAAAGCACACGTCTTATTCAGCCAAACCACACGGAATTCTAAAGCAAAATATAGAGATATGATACCACCGAGTTTTAACACAGAAATAGTGTTAAAAAGATGTGCCACCAACAATTAAAAACTATATATAGCTGCTTGATTAAGGAGAGCTTCTCCCCACAATTGGAGTGAAACTCTAGAGTCCAGATACACATATATCATATCTTTCGATATCCAAATTTGATTTTCGTCAGCAATTACGTATATATATAGGACAATTTCGTTTTGGTGGCGGATAGCAACTTCTATTCGGATTCTTGGTACATTCCGTCACCCCCTCTGCAGCATAATAATTACATATATCATTAATAATAATGTTCATATTTCACATAAAAAAATTAACAATTAACAATTAACATTTAATTTGCCTATAGAAAAAAAAATATACGAAGCAGGCTGATTTGATACATGATACATCTACGGACTAATAATTGGTGTAGCTGCAGTCTTCCATGGAGGTTTGGTAGGTTTCAAGTTGTGATTAATTCATTTTAATTTCAAACAAAAACAAACGTGATATACATGCTGCAATGTAACAAGCCTTATATATAATATATTGATGGAAAACAAGTTTATCATGAACATGCGTATGAGATTTGAAGAAGTTGAGAGTAGTTAGTTAGTGTTACCCTTCAGTTCTCTTGCTACAGTTGAACTGGGAAGGAAAAAAACAGAGGCCAAGAGTAAGAAGAAAACAAGAATTGCCTTCATGCTTAGTAGATATAGTATAATTCAATTTTCCTTTTGCATGGATATAATTGATGTATGTTATCATGTATTTATAGTCTCAAGTCAATGAAATGGGGTACGGTGGAGAGAGAAAGTGTTTACTAGTCATGTCTTAGACCAGTGGCTGTCCAATAAGGCGGCTGGCTGCCTTATCCCCATTTTAAGTTTTAAATTTTTTATATATATACTTTTAATAAATTATTTTTAATTTAAATTATTTAGTAATAAATTTTATTATATTAATTGCACTTATTTTATTAGTAAAATCGTACAATTAAAAACATGTATGCCGATAAGTATTGTTATAAATTATTTAAGAAGTTTTATTATCCATTTAAAATGTATAAAGAAAATTAGTTTACATTTTCTTTAAATTCAAACAAGAAATGACATCAAAAGGAAATAGGGATTGAATTTCATAAAAATAGTATATAGTATGAGTCATAAAAAACTATTTTGATGAAAATAATGCTGGTGAGATCACAAGTTCAGTTAAAGATTAATTCATTTAGTATTAATTATTTTGTATATATATCTAATGAATTTATTTATTTTTATTTATAACTTATTTGAAAAAATTTCAAATATAAAATCACTTATATATATTTTTTAATTCTAATGTTTGAGAATTTTAAAGGAGAATGAACTAAGAAAATATTATATTAATCTTGAAACAAATTTAAATTTTAGTGAGCATTAATTTGATGTGAGTGATCTGGACTTTTCCCCCCTAAATTGAACGTACTAAAAAAGTATTAACAAAAGAAAAAAATATCCTACTAGAAGTATTAATCTATATTGAAAAATTAATTCTTTTTAAATGCATATAATGTTTATAAAATATTATTAATAATATTTGAAATTGCTGTCATTGTTAAAAGAAGTTTTTCCAAATTAAAATCTTTAAATTCAGTTTGATATTAACTATATTTATAAAAATAAGACTCAAAACATAAAGTTTACCTAAAACCTTATAATCTTCTGACACAGCTTTGACATGTCTTTGTGTAAACGACTAATTACAGGACCAGCTGTGTCACTTACCGACACTGGAGGACTAAACGTTGAAATGTTTTCTTGTCAGGTTCGAAGTAGATACCGCACACTCACATTGACTAGACTTTGGATGGAGTTAGCCAAGTCTCAATTATAAAATTTAAAATTTATTCAATAAATATATCAATATCAGATAATATAAAATCTTCATAATTACGTATTTTCCTAAATAACAAAAGAAATTATAATGTAAAACCATCAATCATGTGAATTAAATGGCACGAAATGCATTCACCAAAAAAAAAATGGCACGAAATGCTTCAAATCAGTGAATTCAAGTCTTACATACACAGCTGTGTTAAATATTTTCAATATTGTTTCTCATGGATGATAACTGTGCCTTGTGCCAAAAAAAAAATATAATAAAATATATATTTAAATAAAAAAACAAACTAAACATATTTTTTTTTAAAAAAAACTCATAATTACAAATGTCAATAATTAGTTTCACATGTCACCAAGAATCTTTATAAATATAAATCTATATATTATATAAAACACAGTTGCTGACTGGGACTGATAGTCCACGTGTCGCATTCTGGTGAACTATGTTTTATATAATATATAGATAGATATAGATATAATATATAGATATAGATAGATAGATATATAATCAATTAATTAATTATTTATTAGCACAATCACAATCTTAATATTTATAAGACATTTAATATTTAATATAAGACATTTAATATTTAATATATTATATATTATTAATTTTTAATTATTAATTAATTAATATTTTTCTTTCCAAATTTAAATAACAAAATTTTAAAATTATATTTTGAATGTTTCATAATATATATTTTTTAATATTTTAATTAAAGTAATTTTAAAATTATATGATATTTGTTTTGATTTTATGTTATATTCTACTACATGTTGTCGATTGAATAATATTTGTAAGATATTTAATATTTAATATTTTATATATTATTATTATTTAATTATTAATTAATTAATTTTATTTCCAAAATTAATTAACGAAATTTTAAAATTATATTTTGAATGTTTCATAATATATATTTTAATTATAGTAATTTTAAAATTATATGATATTTTTTTATTTTATATTATATTCTACTATATGTTATCAATTGAATATTGAATATTGAAAATTGAATAGTCATTTTTTCCTCATTTAATTTTGGATTGTATGATTATAACTAATTGAACAAATATTATGTGAAAATTGAAGAATTATTTCCTCATTTATATTTTTTTTTCCAGATTGAAGAGTCTCATTTTCTTATTTAATTTCAAAGGATGTTTGTGTTCTATTTATATCGTCATTCTCCTAAAGCATGTTTCCAAATGATGTGGGTACTGTGAAAAGACAATTGTGATTTCAGGTGACGTTGATGACCGACACATGGTGTTGGTTTGACAGTGTTGTAGTGAATTTTTTTCTTCTTCTAATGTTTTCTCTTTTTGTTCTTCTTTTGTTTTTCTTACTCCTATCTTGCCTTTTTTTTCTTTTATTTTCTTATGTTTTATCTTTTGATCTTCGATTACAGGTGGTGACGTTGATGACCGACACATGGTGTTGTTTTGACAGTGTTGTAATGGATTTTTTTTTCTTCTTCTTCTAATGTTTTCTCTTTTTGTTCTTCTTTTGTTTTTCTTATTCCTGTCTTGCTTTTGTTTTTCTTTTATTTTCTCATGTTTATCTTTTGATCTTCGATTCCACGTGGTAACATTAACTCTATTACATATTTGGGAAGGGAAAGAGACAATTGTTGCTAATTATTTTTTGTTTGTAACTTTTTTATTTTATTTTTTTGGTTTTACATTTTTTATTAGATAGTTTAAAAGTTTGGTTTATGTCCGTACATGATCTGCATGGTTATTGGTGACTGATTTTTTATTGAGACACTAATTTGGTGTGGTGGTAGAAAAGAAAGATGACAACAACCTTGACAATTTCTCTGTCAAGGAGGGAGGAAGAAAGGAAGACACCAATATAGGATTTAATGAGTTTGTCATAATTTTAAGGGAATATTATTTGTTTTTAGTTATGATGTTAATTCTTATTTGCCCAATTTTTTTTTTTAATTATGAATGAAAGTTTTGTATAAAAAAACATTAAAATTTAAATAAAATATAATTACAAGCCTAAACATTAATTACGCAATAAAGAGATGAAAACTTTATAGCAAAATATAATAATATGCAAGGATTTTTTAAAAGAATAATCGTAGTTCATACTTTCATCATTCGATCTTAAAAAATTAAGGAAAATAATACTTAAATTTAAATTACAATGTGAATATTTGCATCATGAGAATGAAAGCTTTATAATAGCAATGACAATTATTAATAAAGTATCACTATAATAAATATATATACTGTAAAAAAATATTGGAAACAAAATTAAGTGTAAAGAAGTTTCTTATTGCAGAAATTTAAATTAGTTTTAGATCTTTTAATTTTAAGTAATATAACAAATTAACAATATTGTCAACATATTTTATACATACAAAAAATTCATTCCCTCCTTAATAAACTCGTGCATCGCACGGGTATAAATTTATAATAAAAACAAGTATATACTTTAACAATATTTTTTTTTCAAAAAATATCTTATTAATTATGTTCTAAAAAATCTAAGATCTTCTTTAATATAACATAAGATACCCAAAGTGAGTAGAGCATTGGAGATGTTCTAATAAATTAGAATAAATTATGTTTGTCACAAACTATAACAAGAAGAACAAAGGGAGACAAGAAAAACATAAAGAATATAGAAAAATAGTAATAGGAAGAGAATATTTGTTTATGTATTCCAAAATTCAAGTTATTAATCTCTTAAATAATTTTGTAAGTTTGTCCCATTTACAAAGGTTAATAAATAAACATTAATTTTCAAATCAATTATTCTGTAAAAAAAAATCAAATCAATTTTAAATAAATCAAAGGAACAACTAATAAAATCATTTGAATATCAATGCAATCATTTATAGTTTTTAAAATAAAAATAATGGATTATAAAAGGAAAAACACCATTAAAAAGAAAATATATAATACTTAAATATTTTACTAAAAATGTAATTATCTCCCAACAAAAACTATATATAAAACGGGGATTGAATATTTTGTAAAAAAATATAAAAGAATAAATAACACTTAAAATTTAACTACCAGAATTTTAAAATTATAAGGACCTTGTTTAGTTGCACAACTCATATATAGGATTTCAAAAATAAAAACTTTCGGTTTAGGTTGCATTGGCTATGTTCGATAAACAGTTTTTTTAAGTAGCTTTTAGCATAGTATTTTTTTAAACACTAGCTTCTAACTTTTTGTATTTTATTTCCTTTTTATCCTTAAAATATTTATTAAATTTCCTAATTACTCTTTTTAAATAAATTATGATTTTATTATTTATTTGTTATTTTTCACTTATTCACCTGTATCATTGTGCTCATCACTCTCTTTTTTTTCTCCAATATTCTTGCTCACTCTCCTTTTTTTTCTCTAGGTAAACTATTTTTATTTTTTTATCAATTATTTTTTTATTCTTTATTGTATTCTACTTAAGTATCTACTTAAGTGTATTTTTTTTTATCAATTAACTATTACGCTAATTAACATAATAAAAGTATAATGTCTATTTAAGTGTTTGTTTGTTTTTTTTACTTTATTTTATACTTGATTAAAAATATTTTAAGATATACTAGATTAATAGTAGAATACTTAATATGAAAAAATGTAATAATTGAAACTAAAAATGTAATGAAAATAATTTATCTATAAATAAAAAACTATAAAAGTTTAAAATTAATTAAAAAAACTAAAATTATAACACCTCAAAATATATTTTATCCATAAAATAAAAATGAAATTTATATAAAAATATCATATAAATATGTCCATTAATATCATTTTACATTTTTCAGTTACTTCAACAGATAGTTTCACCGAACACTTATGATTTAATAAACTAGTTTAACAATTTTCAGCTACCAGCTAGCTTTTCAGCTTTCCACTAGCTTTTCAGCATCCGGCTAGCTTTTCAGCTAGTTTTCCGAACATAGCCAATATAAATTATGTTCGGCAAGTCATTTCATCTAGCTTCTAGTTTTTTTTTTACTAGTTGAAAAACTTATTTAATGTTAGGTAAACAAGTTTTTTTTTCTAATAGTTTCTGGCATTTTTGGAAATGCTACTTGGAGTAGCGTTTTTTAAAACGCTAGCTTTTAGTTTCGAGCTTTTTATATTTTATTTCCTTTTTATTCTTAAAATATTTATTAAATTTTTTTATTACCCCTTTTAAATAAAACAGGATTGTATTATTTATTTGTTTTATTTCATTTTTGTTACTATATTTTTAAATTTTTTATTTCACTATATATTTAACCATTGAACTATTTATAATATTTAATTTATTATTTCAACATTATACTTCACGAAATTGACAATAATAAATGTTATATTTTTTATTTTTTGAATAATTTTATATTAGACAATTTATTTTAACTATTACGCTAATTAACATAATAAAAGTATAATTTCTTCTTAAGTGCATGTTTCTTTTTTACTTTATTTTAAACTTGATTAAAAATATTTTAAGACATAATATAAGATTAATAGAATACTTAATATGAAAAAAAAAATTGAAACTAAAAATGTAATGAGAATAATTTATCTATAAATAAAAAATTACAAGAGTTTAAAATTAATAAAAATTAAAATTAGGACACCTCAAAATATATTTTTATCCATACATAAAATTGAAATTTATATAATAATATCATATAAATATGTCTATTTTAGTCATTTTACATTTTTCAGCTACTTCAGCAGGTAATTTTACCGAACATTTATGATTTAATAAGTTAGTTTAACAGTTTTCAACTACCAGCTAGCTATTTAGCTTCCAGCTACCAGCTAGCTATTCAACTTCTAGCTAGCTTTTTAACTTTTCAATTAACTTGTCAGCTCTTAGTGAACTAAATTTTAACAAAATAATTTAAAATTTCCATCCTATATATATTTATGTCCCTTTCCATACTCTTATGTGTTTTTTAATAATGGTCTAACAGATATCTAATTAAAAAATAAAAATAAGTTTAGAGATCCAATTGGAACAAAAAAAAAATCAAAGACCTAATTAAAAATTTAATAAAAATTTAAAAACTCACAGAGTAATTAAATATTTTTACTGTCTACATTGATTATATATCACTTATATTTTGGGTCATTCATATTAATTTATTGGCTTATTGTGCTTTTTACTTCAATTTTTTACTTTTTGGTTAGTTTTATCCCCAACAAATTATTCTAGTGCATTTTATCCCCACTTTTAAAAGACTTGCAAAATTTACTTTCCATCATTTGTTTGTTAATTGACTAACGATGCTAATACTTTTCGGCGATTTTTCACTGCCACTAAATGTACACATTTAAAATAAGTGTTTTTAACATAATGGTGGCTAAAAACTAGGGTTGGCAAAACGGGCTGGTTCGGCCCGTTTTGGCCCGGCCCGCCTATGGCCCGCCGAAAATGGGCCAGGCCGGGCTGGCCCGCCCAGCTGCCACGGGCTGCTTGTCTTGGCCCGCCCTGCCATAGAGCAGGCTGGCGGGCTGGCCCGTTAGTTTTTTTTTAATTTATTGTAAATAAGATATAAATAAAATAATTTTGCATCACTTGTATCATAAAAGGACAATAGAGAGTATTTTTGTTACTGTGAAGTGTGAACACAATTAAAAATTATTGTAATATTGTTTCACTTTCTTCAATAAATCACAAACTAATAGTCTTTTAACACCACAAGTTCAACATCATGAATAACATCTTAAAAAGGCTTACCACAAACTAATAGTCTTTCAAAAATACATCACAAAGTATTAATAGTCCATAATAACTTATATTATTTTATATATATTAATAAAAAAAAGTGCTGGCGGGCTGGCGGGCTTTATATATATTAATAAAAAAAAAGTGCTGGCGGGCCAGGCGGGACGGGCAAAAGCGGGTCGGCGAGCTGAAAACCCCACCCCGCCCAGCCAAATTGTTAGCGGGCTGGCGGGCCGGCGGGCCTGGCCCGGCCCGCTTTGCCATCCCTAATAAAAACGGTTAGTATTTATTAATTATTTTTTCTCCTTTTCCCTTTTGTCTATTCCCTGTCGATTATGTAGTGCGCCTTCATCACCTCCTCCAAATTCGGATGTGGCCACGACCAGACTTGGATCCCGTGCCGCTCGAGCACCACATAACTTTCAGCAACCATGATGATTTGGTTCACTGGAGTTGCAATGTTCGTGTTCGGGGTTGTGGAAAAACGCATGGAGATAGCATGCGGCGATGGTACGAGCTTGACTTGCTTACGTAGAAGCACATGACGATTGCGTTGTTACACCATGACACCGGACCTGCTCTGTTGGTGGCTCTCGCACCTCAAGTCGCTGAAGCTGAAAGGGAAGCCTCGGGCGACAGTGTTTAACTTGATATTAGAGTATTGGGAAGGTTTTGTTATGCCTTAGGTCAGAGAGATCGATCTCTTAGTTCTTCAATTGCTTGAAGTCGCTTCACTTTCACCACATCATTGTGACGGATTCTGATCTTCAAGCTTTGGCTTGTTTGTGTGGTCACCTACTCTAGGTGCTTAAGCTTGATAAGTGTTATGGATTCTTCACTAATGGCCTCTACTATATTGGTTGTTTTGGATTCTTCATTGAGTAAGGGAAAAAAAAAGGAGAAAAAACAATAAAACTTAATTATAGTGGCGATTTGTAGCCGTCACTGTGTTAAAAACGCTTATTTTAAATATGTGCATTTAGTGGCGGTTAAAAACTACAAGAAAGTATTAGTGCCATTAGTCAATTAATGAACTGATGACGGAAGGTAAAATTCGCAAAGTCTTTTAGAAGGGGGTAAAATGCACCAGAATAATTCGTTGGGGGAAAATTTTGGCAAAAATAATTAGGGATAAAAAATGCAACTAATCAAAAAAATATTTTGTTTTCTCAATACTAGATAGAAGATTTAGTGTGTTTTGTAATGTTGTGGTTTTCCTAATTGTATGATTAAGTGTTTGATTAATAATATAAGAGCAAATTAAATTTAAAATATGTTGATTGATATAATAATTAACTTAAGTTCTATGTTTTGTTATGTGCCATAGTATTATTGTGAGATTTTTAGGACTTTTATGTAAATTCCTTGAGTTGTAGAATATATATATATATATATATATATATATATATATATATATATATATATAAGAAGGGGGTGTCCTTAGAGGAAATATAGGTGCGAAAAGTAAAAATTTTAAATAAATCTCAAGCTTTTAAACGTGCAAAGCTTCACGTTCTCTCATTTCTTCCATTTTCTTCTCCTTCTCTAAGTTTCTCTTTTCCTCTCAAGAGATTGGATTTTTGAAATTCACTCAAAGAGGACTTTGTTTCCTTAATCTCAAAAGCTTCTTTGATTGATTTCTAGTTGGTAAGTACCCTTCTTCTCCTTTGGTCTCTTAAGTTCTTTTTCCTTCTCCCACCAAATAGACATGGAATGGGTCTCATGTAGAATCTTGGTTGGTGGGTTAAAATTTGATTGAAGCTTGTCTTGATGTTGGTTTATGTTCCTCCTAGTAGATTTTATAGCACAAATTGGGGAAGGATCACTCAAGAACCTCAAATTTCTCTTCCTAGTTTCTCTTTCAAGAAATTTCAAAAGTATAGGATAAGGGAAGCTTCCTTGTGAATTCTATTTTCAATTTAAGTGTGGTTGAGAGTTAGGGGACTCAACCACATATAACATGCATGCTCCTCTAGTTGTTTATGTTGTGTTGTTTGGTGTTTGAACTTGAGATATTGATGGAATGGGTTCGGAATCCTTTGGCAGTGGCTGTGTGGGATTTGCATGTATTGTCTTTGGATTGTTTTAATCTTTGAAATTGATTGGGAAGGCTCCTAAAACAAAGGAAACCCTGCCCAAATTTTCTTGAAATTATTTGGTAAGCTTTGCATGTGAAAATCAAACCACAAAATAAAGTGGCAGTGGCTGTTTGGTTCGTCCAGCTCTGTACAGTCCCCACAGTTTTGTGATTTTCGGAAGATCTAACCGTTGGTTTTTCATGAAATTTGCTCTGAATGAAAATAAAAACAAAATGGAGAAACTTTTATTTTGACTCTGTGTCAAGATAACTTCATTTTGAGGCTCATCCGCCACCCACAATGTGACTGTTCTGTTTTTGGTGTTCTGTTGGAACATGTCTCAGTTTTTCCCAATTTTACACTTGTGTACTTATCTTTTATTTTTTGAGTTTGTACCATTAAAAACTAGACAAAGCAATATTTTTAACCATATAAATTAAGAAAATTATCATGGCCAACTTCTAAATTAACTTTTTGAAAAGGAACAGGGCAAGGGTTTTGAGCTCTGTTTGGAGTCCGAAATTTAGGCTGTTAGAGAAAATTTTACTAAGAACAATTGGGAATGAATTTGAAGACATGAAATAATATTTTTGAAATACCAATATGTTACCTTTATCCTGTAAAAATTTCAGCTCAAAAAATTTTTGGGAAGTGTTAGAAAACTTAATTTCTTTGAACCATGTTCACTGTAAAGTTAAATTCGGTACTGTCAACTTGTAGGAATTTTAGAAAATTCTCTAGATGTCTATTTTACCATTGGGATACCATTTTGAAAAATATGATTCAAGAGATTTAATTCTATATAAAAAAATTTTAATTCTGAGGTCATTTGCTATAATCAGTGAGAGCTCACATTCAGTACTGCCAAAGAGAAATCAACCTTATTTGGTCAATTTGGTTAATATGATAGAATTATTGGAATGATGATGTTTGTTTATTGAGATGTGAAACTTGAGTATTTAATATTTGAAATATGTTTTGTGTGATAAAGTCTTTTGACTGTAGGATGAATCTTGTAATCATGTTTTGAATGAGGATGTTGGGTAGGTCACAACTTTACTTCTAGAACTATGTTAGGAAATTCACCTTTTGTTAAAGTTAGTGTTGTGTTGTAAGTAAGGATTCAGAGTGTGAGAATATCTTACTTGAGCTTATTGAACTGCTAGATGAATTCATAAGCATAATTTGAGAAAAATGGTGAATTTATAACATAGAGAGAACTTGTGGCAATCAAGATTGTTTGACTTGTTACATGACATTGCATATGGGTAGGCATGAAAGTTGAGGGTGTTAGGTAGGCTCTCAACCTAGTGCCAGAGGTTTTCGTGGTGGCTAACGGTGGGTTTATAAAATAGACAAGTGGGCAAATTCCTATAGATGGAAGGTTTTGCAAACCTTACAGAGGTAAGCCAATACCTACACTTGTCTATATTCGATAAAACCACACTTCCTCCACAAGGTCAGCTCAAGAAACTCCCTGAATGGTCAAAGAGTGAGATCATGGTAGGGGATGGGGCCTATGAGAGATTGCCCAAAAGTTGTAAAAATCTCCATGGAGTCTAGTCAGCACGACATTACATAATGAAATTGTATATAAGATTGATGTATGTATTGTTGTATGATATTAGCTTAATTATTATTGTTGATTGATTCTAATTTTCCTTTGATTAAATCCTATCCTTCTTTTTATAAATAAGCTTACCCTTGCATTTTGTGTTTGTGTTTGTGTTGTATTACTACAAAGATCGTGTGGTTGGCACGGGAGCAGATAGTAGTGATGTTGTAGGTTCTCAGGCCACTCATGACTGAAGATGTAGATCTTGAAGATGGGATGAGATCCCTCTTTTTGGATAGGTTCTCGTATATATGGACATAGTATGGGGACCAGCTTATGACATATGTATAAATACTTAGGTCGTAGTGAATGTCCTCTACAAGAGGACTATTTTGGTATTGTGTGTGTGTGTGTGTGTATATATATATATATAAGTTTTGTAAAGCCAGACCTAATACTTTTATGTTGTGATGATGTACATTATATGTAGAAAAGTAGGTACATATATATGTGTTAAATGTGAAAATTTTCTATGTAGTTTCATATGATAATATTTAACAAAATGTTTTAGTATAATAAATCTGTAACGAAGATGGGTCATTACATGTTTGGATTGCAATTAGAAGCTTGTCAAACAGAAAAACACATGCCATTGCACTAAATTGAGAAGTAAATATTTTATCTCATTGAAATGAAATTCATAGTTAGATTGAACGTAACTTGTATCTAAATACACCCTTAAAATAGAGAGACTAAAAATAATTAATTTTTTCAATATTTATAGGGACTAACAATGTATTCAACCCTTTTTTTTATTCATGGACAAAGAATCAGTAAGTTCTTTTCCTAACTTATATATTTGGAATAAAACAAGAAAGTGGGTCATTCTATGGCAGGGAAGTACTGATAATTAGTTTTGAAGTATCCATCGGTCATCATCATCATCATCATCATCATCATCATGATTATTATTATTATTATTATTATTATTATTATTATTATTATTATTATTATTATTATTATTATTATTATTATTATTATCCTTTAGTTTTATAAGCAGTTGCTGCCATTGTCATTTGACAAGTTAAATCTAATATACCTTGTTCACTTAATCCATCTAAATTCCATTCTATTATGTCGCTTCTTGTAAATGAGTTTTGAACTAATTCACCTCATTCTTCAAATTGAACATTTGCAGGTGAAGGTCTTGAATAATAATTTCTTAATTTTGGATAAGTTCTTAGTTTATTTATGGATAGATCTTCTTTTTCAAGAGTATTGATGGAAAATTTTTCTAAACTTAATTTTTCTAGATTTTTTTTTAATTTCTTCTATTTTTATATCTGTATGACTTTCAAGTTTTATTGCTTCTAATTCTTTTTGGGGAACATTTATTAATTTATAAATAGGTCTAACAGGAGATTTTATTTTATTTTGAGTACTAGGTATATCAAGTTGTTTTTTATTTTCTATTCTAGTTAATTGTTTTGTCATTGTTTCTAGCATAATATTTGAATAATTTAATTGAGAATGTAATTTTTTAATGTCTTTTTTATCTACTACCTTTTCTTCTTCTCCTTTAGTATCTTTGTACGGACTTGCTTCTATTTCTAAATCTTTTGAGATTTGAATTGTTATACCCTATTGAGATGGATATTCTGATTCTATGATTTGATTATTAATAGTTTTCCAACTTGTTGTTGATTTTCTTAAAGGATTTATTTGTTTTATTTCTCTAAAAAGATAATTTATATTATTTTCTTTACTATATTTAGCGAACCAAACAAAGAAGTATAAATTTATTTCATTTTCTTCCATGTAATTATAATAAATTTTTCTAAATTCTATGGTTTGATTTTCAGTAAATGTTGAAAAATACCATGTTCTCTTATCTTTATTATAAGGTGCTTCGAAATCTTGTTTAATCCAATTCTTATCTATTTGACAAGGTGTATTTCTATCTAAAGTATTTAAAATTTGAGAAGCGGTAGGAGAATATTGTGGAGATTCTGATTTTTTAGATTCTTGATAAATGGGTTTAGAAATTATTGGATTGTTATTATCTAATCCTCTTAAATCTAAATTTATGCTATTGAATGTCTTGAGGTTTGTCCTTTGTGTATGAATTGAGGTTCTTGAATTGTTAAAGAGGATGATCTATTTATTCTTAATCTAATGTTTGTACCTTCTTGAATTATTTCTCTTGCTTGAGTATTATAAACTTTAGATTCTGAAACTATATCCTCTAGTATCCAATCTTATGGGATTTTACTAATAATTTCATTATGACTTAACTTCTTTGGTACTTGTACTAAGGATTTCCTTAGATTTGCTTCTACTATTATGGTTTCATCTTTTGGGGATGATCTTAGTGCTCTATAATTATAATCAATTTTTGTTATTTTATAATAAATTCTGTAAATTATTTGTATTGGTCCTGATACTTCATCTACTATTTCATCTGGAATTTTTACATATAATTTTATTGCATTACTAGTTTTTTCATTTCTATTATTCATTGAGAAATTTGGGTAACAATTTAAAAAATGCCGGTCCATCATGTAAATTACTTTCTAAGATGGCAATTATTGAGTCATTGAATTTTTTAAGTCTTACATCTCTTAATAACATTAATATTGGATTGTTTACTCCTAATCTGTAATTAGGCTTTGCAGCTACCTAAACTAATCCTAAATAAAGAAAATTATATCCTTGTTTTATATGTTCATCTAATATTGATTGTTCTAAAAGATTAATTACTTTATTGTTTTTAGTACCCGGGTAACTGTATTCTAAAACATGTATTTCATCTTGAGAGGTTGTCCATACCCTATGTTGTTTGTTTGTATACTTCTTTCTTGTTAACTGCAGGTATTGACCAGTTATGTAAAGAGTTTTCTATCTCTGCTATTTGTAATTCTTTATCTTTAGTAAGTAGAGGATCCTTCTTGAGGAGTTCTAACAACTATTTGTCTATGTTTATCTCTTAAATTTAAATTACTAAGAGTTCTTAATAACCTAGCCATTTTTATCTTCTAACGTGTTTTATGCGACGGGACCACCTCTAACACCTTATCTAGCTGACCAACGGTCTCACTACCTCTCTCAGGTTTTACTGCTGGGACCACTACACTTAGAAGCTGACCAATGTCTAAACACTTCTCAGTGCTACAGTAAACACTTTAGAAGATCAAAATAACAGGATTATAAAAGCACTTAGTAATAAAATTTAAAGAGATGAATAGTAAAATGCTACAGTGACTTGTTACAATGTTTTCCACAACCTTCTGGCTCTGATACCATCAGAGACAACATCAAAATTCAAAATAAAATTTAAGGAGTAATTGAAGAGTAATGGAAGGTAAAATATCATAGTAATTGAAAGCAAAACTTGAATTGGAAAAATAAAAGGATAGGACTTACAAATGAAAGCTTTAAAGTAGAAGACAAGGCAGAGAGCGTGTAAAGATTTGAGAAATTTTTAAAGTGGATTTCATTCAGAAAAAACCTCTGCCTTCTAAGGCTCAGAATGAGACCTTATATAGCGGAGGAAGTAAGCATAATTTACATTCAGGGGTACATAGGATCCCTCATTATCAAGGGTAAAAAGGGAAAGTATAAATTTACAACTGCCACACCTATTAAACAGATAAGATCGACATACTAAAAGTAGAAAGAACTAAAGTAATTTACAGCTGGGGTCAAGTGACTTGCCAGTGCAAAAGATTTTTAATTTTATTGTTGTCGTCTTCTGCCGACACTTCTTATTGGACCACTTAATCAAACATATCTCCGTTGCGAAGATATGGATTTGACTGAGAGGTGCTTTCTCCGGATTCTTCTTCTGCATTTTTATCTTGTACAGATCTTACTTTTTTCAGCCGGTCGTCAAATTCTTCTTGTGAAGTGGCTGATGCTAATTCTGCCATAATCTTTTGTTTTTCCACTAAAAGTAAGGCTTCTTGTTCATAATCTTTTTCTAACTGTGATTTTGGTTCTTGATGAGTTTTTAACCATTCATTGATTTTTGCTTTATTAAGTAATTCAATATTGAACTTCTTCCATCACTTTACCTTTATTTGTCTTGTTAACATTCTGATATCAATATTGTCATAAAGTCGAGTATAAATGTATTCCCATGCCATTATCCAAGTAATTCCTTGAGAAGCTACGAATGATATAAATCGATATCCAGGTACAAATGTTGAATGTTCTTTAAAGTACTTATAAATTTCTTCAACTTGGTCAGGAAATATTGCTGGTATTGGACCAAAGTCGAGAAACCATTTAATAAACCATTTAGGAAATTTTAAAGGTATTCCTCTTCTAAACCAAATAAACCAGGAGTGTTGATCTGGACTTAAGTATAACATATGGCTCCATGCATCCATGTAATCATAATAAGTAAAGGTCTGGGGATTAAAGGCTCTTGAGAATGGTTTTGAAGAATATAAGGGTTGGTTCCAATCTTGAGGGGTTAAAACCTTTAAGATTTTGAATTTGGAAAACTGAATGTTTCCCTAGGGGTCTTTGTTATGCCATAATTCTATTGAGTCTGTATCTATGAGTATAAACTCATAAAAAGTTCTGGTTTTTAATAAATTTATTGGAGGGTAATGAAAGTCTTGAGGAAAAAGAGTTGAGGCTAACTGTCGTGGATTGGTTGATTGAGTCCAAGATTTTTCTAGTACCATTATTGGAAGATCTTCATCTTTGTCTATATAATTTTCTTTTTCATGGGAGGGTTGAGTAATAAAATCTCTGGGGCCAACAAGAGTATTTTGATATTGAAGGGGGGCGAATCTATTGGAATAATTGGCTAAAGGGTTTGAAGGGCCTGGTGATTGTACTATTCTTGAAGGTGAAGTTTTAACTATATTGGCTATTGTGGGTCTTACTATTTCTTTTCTTATTTTGGGAGTCATGGTAGGAGTTATAGGGGCTGGAAGCCGTGTTGAACTTGTAACTTTAGGGGTACCTAGTGGGGGACTGTATTGATCTTTATTGTTGGGCTTTGTACTCATTTTGAGTCCTGTAAAAACTCTCTTGTTAAAAAATCTGGTAAAGAATTATTTTTTCCTTTGATATGTTCAATATCAAAATCAAAACAAGAAAGTAAAGCTTGCCATCTAGCAAATATGTGTTTTGAAACCAAATTTTGAACATCTTTTTGTAAAACACTAGGAGTAGCTTTACAATCAGTTTGAACTAAAAATCTTTTATTGAATAAATCATCTTGAAAGTTTTGAAGACATAATACTATTGAAAGAATTTCTTGTTTAACAGTAGAGTATTTTTGTTGAGCTGGATGCCAAATACCCGAATGATATCTGATTACCTGTTCTTTGGTAGAGTGTTGAGATACTTGTTTAAGAATCCCACCATAACCTAATTCTGATGCATCTGTTTCTACTATAAGGAAGGCATCTAGGTATTATTATTATTATTATTATTATTATTATTATTATTGTTATTGTTGTTCTTATTATTGTTATTATTGTTATTATTGCTATTGTTGTTCTTATTATTGTTATTATTGTTATTGTTGTTCTTCTTATTGTTGTTGTTCTTATTATTATTGTTCTTGTTATTAGTGTTGTTCTTGTTATTATTATTATTATTATTATTATTATTATTATTATTGTTGTTGTTGTTGTTGTTGTTGTTGTTGTTGTTGTTCTTATTATTATTATTATTATTATTATTGTTGTTGTTGTTGTTGTTGTTGTTATAACTAAGACAACAATGAAATGATCAAGATAAAAGCCAATCAGGATTGGCTGCTTTAAATGCTATTTTGTAAAGAGATATATGAATATGGATGAAATATGTTTTTCTCTCTTAAGTTTGAGTGATTTTTTTCTAAATTTAAATTTATTTTTTTGTTCTTGAATTTTAAAAATTATTCTTTTTAATCCCTCTTTATAAATGTAATGGATTTACTTACATGGCATTTAGATTCATAATTTATTACAATTTTTTACCATCAGAATTTAATTTTATAATTTAAAGTTTAAATACAATTTTTTGAGAATTTTAAACTGCCAGAATAAAAGCAAAAAAAAAAAAATGAAGTAAAAGACATGAGCACCTAACATTGATTACTGAAAAGATCAAATCCTTATTGTAACACTCTCAGTTTTAGAACTTAAGATTAAATAGGAAAAAAAAATTCTTAATCAGTGATTAATTGAGTAATTAAGAAAATAAAGGAAAATAATGAAAATAAGTACTTATTAATAATTGTTAAGTAGAGATATTACAAGATTAATAGAGGAAAATTTAAAATTTGAAAAGTCAAAGATAGATTCATTTTGATCAAAGTCAATAGGAAGAAATTTGATCAACTCATTAATGGCATTATGGTAAATATGAGGGATTTTTGAATTGAATAGAAAATTAGCATTCTAATGGCACAAATAGCTTGCTAATTAGTTTGTAATAACTTTAATTAGTAGAATTAATTGTTTATAATGACACAGTGACTATTAAACCTCGTACTTTCCCTGTCCAGTGCCAATATACCCACAAACGCACTTCACTGACACCCAATCGGAACCGCCGCAAGCCAAGGCCACCCCACCACGAGAAACCCTTCCGTTAAACCACCGTCACCACCGCGCTCCGCCGCAGTGGTCTTCATCACAAGTTTCGAACCCTTCCGCTACTATCGCGACCACTGCGGAGCCAGAGCTGTGCCGTTGAGGCACCCCACACGAATGTTCGAACCCTCCCCTTTTTCTTGCGCACGGCTGTTGTTCCTGATGCACACTTTCAATCCGAAGCTTCATAGAAGTTCGTTGGGCTGTTTGTTAAATGAAGGACACCTTCGTTACATCTTGAAAAGTCCAATCCGTAATGTAAATTACATTTTGAATTGGACTTTTCGAAATGTAATGGAGATGTCCCAAATAATTTTTGAAGGTGCAGAAAGTTTTACCCCTTCTATTTACCCGGGTTGATATAATGAGATCCAAATGTGTTTATTTCAGCCTAGGATTAAGCCTAATGAGGTGTAAACAATGATAAATAGAAGGCATCCCTCAAGTACGTGTGATCACCTTCGTTTTGATTTATTTGTCTTTTTTTTTGTTTGGCCAATTTTCGTTAACGTGATATATTAATTTGGTGCCCAAATAATTTTCATATTCTAGTTTAGATTTTAAGCAATATATAAATACGTAAATGGCTAACTGGAAGTGAAGTTTTCATATGGATTCAATAGAAAATTATTTGTGTTTATATAATAAAATTTATGTTTTCAAAAATCAACAAACAAAAAAAATAATAAATATAATAAAGATAAAAAAATAAACAAATACTTTGTTTTATTTGAAGGGATAAAATAAATAATTTTTAAAGTTATTTTAATTTTGTACATTTAATTAAAAGTAACTATCTTTATAATAGACGTAGTAGGGTGCTAACATCTTTCCCACACATAATAGACTCCTGAACTCAAATTTGATTTCAAAGATCATTTTTTCTTTAAAAGACTTTTTTTATGTTTTCCTTAATAAACATTGGTGACAACTTCTTTATTTTCGACTTAGTATTTTTTCGCTGACCTGCCATGATCCCGATTGTGACAGTGCATACAAAATTAAAGTTAAAAACCAACAAATATGGTCCCAAAATTATTGTAGATAATACCAATACTCTTTCCCATTGATTGTTTTGAATGGAGAAAAAATGAAGAGAGAGAAATTTGAAATTTAATATGAAAGAAAAATAAAGAAAAGAAAATCTAAAAATTTGTTTCAAAAAGTCATTCTTTCCTCCTTTTAATCTTCATTTTCTTTTTAACCAAATAAAATAAAGCCTAATTATCCATATTGAGTCTTCGCTTCTCCTCTCTGTTTCTCCTTAACCAATTATAATATTCAAGTTGTTATTTTCTAGTCAGGTCTCAACTGCGCCTTAATATATTTTTATTTCTAGTATATAAAAATATCTTTATCCTTTTCAATTAGGACCAAATAATACTTTCACAAAAATGACACAAACAACATCAAACTTGAATAAAATTGAAAGGCACGTACTTAATCAAGTTCTTATTTATTGGATTGGCCAAAAGGCCAACCCTTTGTCTCACAACAAAATTACAAGATTATTGAAACTGCAAACTGGAAATTAAAGCACACGTCTTATTCAGCCAAACCACACGGAATTCTAAAGCAAAATATAGAGATATGATACCACCGAGTTTTAACACAGCAATAGTGTTAAAAACTATATATATATATATATATATATATATATATATATATATATATATATATATATATATATGGGTAAAATATATTTTTGGTCTATCATTTTATCTAAATTTATGTTTTTAGTCACTCATAAATTTTTTCTGTGTTTTTAGTCCCTCAAAAATTGTTTTCTTTTGTTTTTAGTCCCTGACATTAATTTTAACTGTTAGGTGATGTTGTGATGAGCATAATTTGTGCTTGAAAAATTTCTGTTTAAGTTTCTAGCGATTTAACTACTGTAATTTTTTTGGCAAACTAAAACTGTCAGAAATGTTAACAAAATAAAAAAAATAAAAATCAAAACCTCGAACACCAGATTTTCTGAAATCACAAGAAATGTTACAAAAGTAAACATTTCTGACCGCCAAAAAATTTGTAGCAGTTAAAAGTCACTAGAAACTTAATTAGAAATTTTTTACACACACAGCTTATGTCTGTCATGTCATCACTTAATAGTTGAAATTAACATCAGGGACTAAAAACAGAACAAAACAACTTATGAGGGACTAAAAATAGAACAGAACAATTTATGAGAGACTAAAAATAGTAAAAAAATTTACGAGGGACTAAAAATAAAAATTAAGATAAAATGAGGGAGCAAAATATATTTCACCCTATATATATATATATATATATATATATATATATATATATATATATATATATATAGCTGCTTGACATTTTTGGGTAAAAAGCTACATATATTATATCTTTGGATATCCTAATTTGATGTTCGTCAGCAATTACGTATATATATAGTACATGATCGTTTTGGTGATGGGACTGATGGCGCGCAGTTTCTATAGCCATTTTTATTTCTACAAACAGGATGATTAGGGTCACTGGTCGGATTTGTCACTGCTGCTGCATAAGAACATATATACATCATTAATAATAATGTTCATTTTCCACATAAAAAAATTGTCTAAGTTTGCTAGTCTCGGTTTCAGGTTGTGATTTATTTTTAAACAAACACAAACATGTTTCATAATTAAGAAGCCTTGCTTATACATATCTTGATGGAAAACAAGTTTATTATGAACATGTATTCACCAAAACAAAAAAAAAGAGTTTATTATGGACATGCTGAGTAAGAGATTTGAAGAAGTAGAGACTAGAGAGTAGTATTAGTCAGTGTATTAGTATTACCCATCAGTTGTCGAGCTAGAGTTGAACTAGGAAGGAAGAACAAAGAGGCCAACAGTAAGAATGCAATAAGAATGGCCTTCATGGTTGGAAAATATTTAATGCTTAGTATATATAATTCAAATTTTCTTTTGCATCGATAGAATGTATGTTATCATCTATTTATAGTCTCAAATCAATGAAGTGGGGTGAAGAGAGAAAATGTTTTTGTGTAGCTGACTAATTACAGGACTTGCTCACTGATTGGAGGAGTACTAAACGTTAAAACTAAAAAGCTTTCTTGTTTGGTTCGATACCACACATATTGACTAGACTTTGGATGATACACTCAAATTTTAGGGTATTTCCTCGAAATGCAGATATTTTTATTTAAGGAAATAAATTAAATACATTGAGACAAAACTCTATATTTGTTTACTCTTCTCTTATTGAACTAAATTTCAACAATTTTTTTTTTTTTAAATCTTCTCATTATGTCGTTTTTGACTAGTGGATTTTTATATGCATGAAGAGGGAAAGAAATTTGACAAATAGGAATATGGAAAGGTAATATTATTTAACCAAACCAAAAAGACAAAGCCGAAGACTTGCAATAAGACTTGATAATAGAGCTGCATAAACATCCTTTTTCATGTTCTAACATTTTGTGAAGAAGACTTGACTTAAAAAAAAAATGTAAGAACGTCCTTGTTTAATTTACGGCCTGCATTTTATCATTTTCTTTCAACATATGACTTCTTTTCTCTTACAGCACCTATTTTGGGTCATTCGTATAATTTTCTCCTTTTCTTCTCAATACTAGACGGACAGAGAATCAATAAACCAAGAGAGTGGGCATAAAATAATTACTAGAACGAAATTAGCTAGCAAACTTCTAAAATATTCGGTTTTGTTTCTTAAAATTAATTTTAAGAAAACAAAAGTAGAAAATTTTTATTAAGAAAAAAATATTTATTAAATAATAAATAAGTCATTTATTTGACTTTTTTCTCAACAAAATGTTTTTACTATTTATCCTTACTTTAAGATTCATGTTAAAAAATTCGATAAAATAATTTTTATAGAAAATGTTCAAAACAGATCACTTTCTAATGAAAAGGATTTTTTTAATGTAAGATAGAAGTGCACTAGAAAAAAGGCATGATTGTAACTTAATCAAATACTCTAATAATTTATTTTTAATCAAATAAGCTAATTGACCAATTTATAAGAGCTATCTAATTATCTTAACAAACACGTACTAATTAAAACTTTTCCTTCTATATATCCGTTTTACAACATTTTAGCTTTTGTATTAAATAAAAACATATTTACCAAAAGCAATCTTTTTTTTTTTTTTTGACAGAGGAAATCTTATTTGAATAAAGAAGAGGAAATTTCATTTTACCGTATACTTAAAAAAACGTTTATTTAATTTAGATAAAGGAAGTGGAAATTGCATGATAGCTTTTGGTTATTTAATCACTAAGTTAAAATATTAGCCTAACAACCAACTTCAATAGATTTCTTTTATTATAAATTGTTTGTTAGAAAATAAAATTGAAAGAGAATATAAATAATTTAAGAAAATTTCAAAATTAAAATACTTTTTTTTTCAAAAATTAAATAATTATTTTCTGTGTTTTTTAAAAGTTTAATTAGAATATATTGATTGTGTAATTTTTTTACATTATCATTTAATTATAAATTGTCATGTTTGATACAATTATTGATTTTTGTAATAATAATTTTAAAAATCATATTTAAGTGATTTCTAATTGGTTGATAATGCAAATTTTTTTACACTTACAATATATGAAAAATAAACTTGCAAAAAAATTTTGAGACAAGTGTATTTTTCAGATTATTTGTTAAATAATATTGATTAATTTCAAGCATAGAACTTATATTTTTTTTTTTTAAAAAAAACATAGTAAATTTTCAAACACATCCTAACTAGCTAGTGTCCCAACATTCTCCTTTCATGTAGGATCTTGTTATTGGGTATCCTAAAAGTACTGATTAAAGAATTAATAAATAGAGATTTTTTTATTAAAAAATCATATATAGTACACATTTCTGGTAGAATTCACATGAAATTTATCCAATAATAAAAAAATATGTTAAACAAAAGAATATATTGCTAGTATTACATTTTATTTGTTTCATCTTTTGGCTATAAATTCTTAATAGGATCCGATTATTGCATCAAGCTATATATATAGTTGTTTTTCAATCTATGGGCATTGTCGTTGATTCCCGTTATGCTCAGGTAACGCCAAATTCAATTTGAGAACTATGTGTTGTTTTTCAAGAACAACGGAGCCAACCATTAGAGCATTACTGGGCCATTGTTATGGTGGCTTTGATTTTATTTTATTTTTTCACTTAAGGAATCTCCCAATGTGACACATTGACCTGGGCGCATCTACGATCATCATGCAGCAAAATTAGTCAAGAATCGGTCTGAAGGGCTTTTTTTTTTTTTTTTTTTTTTTTTTTACCAAAATGGTGCATTCTTTTTAAAAAAATTACCAAAATAAATACTTTTGAAAATATTACGAAAATAGATAACTCATGTTTTAAAACACGACTTCATATAAAAGAAGTCGTGTTTAAAAACACGATTTTAGTTTTAGCATTTTTTTTTAAAATAGAAGTGGTGTTCCAAAAGTCGACTTTGTTATTTTTTTTTTTTTTCACTTTGAAGCCGTGTCAGAATAAATTTTTAAAGTTGTATTTCTTATGTTGTATGAGAAAAAAAAAATAAAAAAGGAGCTGTATTGATAAAATACAATGTGTAAATAGCAATTTTCAAAAAAAAATTATGAAAGTCTCCTACCAAGACACGACTTCTCTTGGAATGAAGATAAAAATAAAAAAAAAACTAAAATTAAGAAAGTCTATTTTTAAAACACAACTTCTATGTTTTTTTTTTAAAAAAAAAATACTAAAACTAAAGTCGTGTTTTAAAACACAACTTTTTTTATATGGAGTCGTGTTTTAAAACACAACTTACCCATTTCTGTAATATTTTCAAAAAGTATCCATTTTGATAATTATTTTAAAAAATTGTACCATTTTGGTAAAAAAGCCTGGTCTGAGTTTGTTAAGGATAGTTGTTTGGAGAAAGTATGTAATAGGGCAGGAGAAATATGCTTGACACGGTATATATCTGTAAAGAATTTTACCCTCAGAGATAATAATCGAAGTCGTTGAGAAAGAGTAAACATAGCGGTCATAAACTAATGGACATTTTTGTAGTGCTGTTAGTGAAGAAATTATTTATTTATTCCATACATCTGAAAGTACTTGCTTCCCGTATCAAGGTGCTGAGATCAAACAAGAAACGAGGCAGTTTGATGTTATATCCATTTTACCTTGGTCCTTGGAACAACTTATTGTAAACGAGAAAACACAATTCCAGCATGCATGTTTGGCAAGTCTAAAATACAATGATAAAATTTTACATTCAATTGTGTTAACCTAGATCCTTCCAGGAAACTGTACATATATGTTCCTAATATAATGCCAATTTTGTGTCGATTGAAGGTTGAATGTGGGAATTTTCCTTGATGCTTATGCATGTTACTACTTAGACATAGCATTGGATTTCCAGCATAGGAATCATTTCCAAATGTGTTAAACTGTCCACCTGTAGGTATGATACCCTCTAACTGGTTTTGTGAAAGGTTAAAGACAGCGAGAAAATTCAAATTGTCAAAGCCATAGGAATCTCTCCCGTCAACAGGATCCACGAGAGGTCTAACCATTCCAAATTTCTTAAATTACCCAAGGATTGTGGAATGGTTCCAGTGATTGCATTGTGCGAAAGGTTAAGCCCTATCAGAGAATGCAATTCTCCAATGACTTTCGGAAGTTCTCCTTCAAATTCAAACATATTATTTTTTTTTTGTTGACTATGGTATTAATACGGATTATTCATTGTCGGAACAATGATTAAACTCCGTAGAGGACCATGAGCACATACCAAGGTAGATATTTCCCTCCCTGAAATCAATGGTTGTGAAAGCAACAAATATCCTCACGAGCTCCATGTCTTGACCTTTCATTACAACCTTTATAGAATCATAATAGAAACTGTGGGATCTGATATATTCCAAACCAGATTGGCTGTCATTCACATTCATCATCCCTTGAAAGTTGTTGATGTATGATGCTGGCAAGGGGCCTCTAATTAAAATTGTTATTTGACACATAAAAAATTCTTAACCTGGGAAATGGATGCTTGGTCCCGAAAGAAGTGATGACACCATGAAATGTATTTAATCGTAAACTGAGTACTTTTAACTCTTGCAGAGTTTCTAGCCAATGGGGAAATTATCCTCTATGTTATTGTTTCCAAGATCCAAAACGCGAAGTTCTGTGCAGTGAGCCAAAGACTGTGGTAGTGGTCCCTCCAACCGGTTTCCATTCAACTATATTGTCTCAATTGTGTTTCCCTTAGAAAAGTTTCGAGGTATGTTTCCGTAAAGGTTGTTCATATGCAAATCCAACACAGAAAGAGAAGGAAACGTTCCCAGGCATTGTGGAATCAGGCCTGTCAAGTTATTGTGAGCCAAGTTGAGCATATTGAGGGAGCTTGCATTGCACAATGCTGAAGGAATGTCTCCAGTCAGCTTATTATTTGAGACTAAAAAGTATTCAATGCCATTGGGTAGAATTGGAAGATTTCCATGCAACTTGTTATAGCTGAGGTCCATGTGATACACTCCAAAATCCTGATCTGCATAACCTGTCAGCTGGTTGTATCATAGTTACATAATTCGCTCCATCACCATAGAACCGTGCGAACCAATTCGCGGTTCTTTTTTAAACTGGTTCGCCTGAATTCGTCAAGGAATTCGTGAAGAAGAAGAACCAGAAAAGGAGAAAAAAAGCAGGTTGTACCATTGAAACAAATCGCTTGAGAAGTGAGAAGGAAGAATAGTGGAAATGAAAAGCGGAGGCAAACATCTACAGCAATGGGAAAAGGAAGAAGAAAAACAGAACTCAGAAGTTGAAAAGGAAAAGGCAAAAGCAGAAGTTCAGAGAAGGAGAAGATGAACAATTTTGTTTTAAATTTTTTTTTAACAAATAAATGGGCTATGCCTTTTCCGAATTCACGTTCCTGAACTCACGGATATTGTCCACCACTATTCTTCAAAACTGAAATAGTAACATAGATAATTGAAATTTTAATTAAAAATATATCACTTATAAAAATAAGTTAATTTATATATTTTTATAGAAACTTAAAAAGAAAATCAATATGTTGATAGATTAAAGTGTTATTGAAAAATTGTATTAATGAACATATTTTAATAAAGAATATATAATAAGATTCAAATAAACTATCACAAATAAATAGTATTAAACTCAATTTCAGTAAATATTAAAAATTAATTGTTTTAATATTTTATAAGAATTAAAAATTTATTGACAGCATACTAATGTATATATTAGAACCTATTATAAATTTAAAAAATATACAGAAGCTTACCAACTATGTATACCTATCACGTACCAATACTTTTTAAGGTCATATACTGCGTACCCATACCCGTATCACGTGTATTCAAGTCGAACTCTGTATAAGGATGGGCAGTTTCTAAGGCTTTTTGGAATTGGACCAGTGAAACTATTGTAGGCTGGCACTGAAATTTACAAGTGTGCCACTTTTGCACACTTGTGGTGGTAATTCACCGACGAAGTTGTTCACAGCAAGATGCAGCACAATCAAGGATGAAAAGTTTCCAAATCCTTGGGGCACTGTACCATTTAAGTTTTTTTTTTTTTTATCGATAAATATTAGTTATTAATTTGTTAGCTTTTGTTAGTGAGAGGGATTCGAACCCACGATCTCTCCCTCTCCCCTTCTCCCTTCAATCACTAGGCCAACTTTATAACTCCATTGTACCATTTAAGTTGTTCATGAAAAGGCGCACATGGTTAGATTGGTTAATTTACCACCAATACTGGGGGGTATTGGGCCTGTTAGTTGGTTTAGAGGCCAACCTAAGTATGCTTAAATGTGTGCAGTTGCCTAGAGATGAAGGAATAGGCCCATAGAAGTTGTTTCCATCTAGAGCTAGCAGAGTCAAGTTTCTTATGTTCCCTATTTCATTTGGAATTCTGCCACCTAGCAGGGTGTCCTGGAAGAGGAGATTCCTGATACCAATGAGGTAGGGATGATAATGGGTAGGGTTTGGGTAGGGTCCTATAGTACCCGTCCCCATACCCGCGTTTAAAAAAAATACCCGTACCTGGTCCCATACCCGTGCGGGTAGCAACTTTAATCCCCATCTCCGTACCCGCTGGGTACCTATATACCCATACCCGCACCCGCTACCCGCACTTTACTTATGTATGAAGTTAATAAATCAGTAAAAAATAGGCTTAAATGTAATTTTGATCCTCCTATTTTGCACAATCCGCAATTTTAGTCATCCTATTTTAAAATAGAGATATTTAGTCCTCCTATTTTGCACAATCAGCAATCTTGACAAAGCCCTTTTTTAACGTTTAGACCTCTAGTCGGTGAGCAAGTTACAGAGCAAGTCCTGTGATTACTAATTAGTCATTTAGACAAAGATAAGCGAGTAGCTTAGTAAACATTTTCTCTCTCCACCCCACTTCATTGATTTGAGACTATAAATACATGATAACATGCTTTATATCCATGCAAAAGGAAAATTGAATTATATCTATTAAGTATTAAATATACCCCAATCATGAAGGCAATTCTTGTTTTCTTCTTACTCTTGGCCTCTGTTTATTTCCTTCCCAGTTCAACTCTAGCTCGACAACTGAAGGGTACGTAACACTAACTAACTACTCTCAACTTCTTCAAATCTCATACGCATGATCATAATAAACTTGTTTTCCATCAATATATTATATATAAGGCTTGTTACATTGCAGCATGTATATCACGTTTGTTTTTGTTTGAAATTAGAATGAATTAATCACAACTTGAAACCTACCAAACTCCCATGGAAGACAGCTACACCAATTATTAGTCCGTAGTGTATTAAATAAATCTCCCTGCTTCGCAAATTTGTGACTAGCAAACTGAGACAAGATTTTTTTATGTGAAATATGAATAATAATTATTTATTTATTTTTTAATTATTTTAAATAATGAGTAATAATTATTTGTTTATCTACGTCACTAAAACACATTTCACGTCGATTTTAATGGTTGGAGTAATCGTGAGTCCTAAAATAGAAATCACAAGTCTTAATCATTTATTTTAAATTAGTTCTACATTGTTGAAATACATGGCACATCGTAATCAAATAAATGATATTACCTTTTTATAAAATATATTTTTCATCAATTATTCTACTCAGTATTTAAAATAATTAAAAACTAAATAAATAATCTCGTGTCACGTCATTATATTTGGACCACGTTCGATCTCGCACATTGACTAGACTTTGGATGATATACACAATTTTAGGGTACGTATTTCTTGGAAGAGTAGTTATATATCAACATCTCTTCGTTATAAACATTTCATTAATACATATCTTTCTCTTTATCTCTCTTCCTGTCATATCATAGTACCTAACATACCTATTATAAACAACCAATTTTGTCTAGGCAAACTAACAATTTTTTTTTCCTACAAAAGGACTATGTAATTATGATTCTTCATTGCACTTGGAGATACGTAAGAGTAGGGGATTAGTCTATTGTGCTAAAAAGAAAGAATATATATATATATATATATATATATATATATATATATATATATATATATATATATATATATATATATATATATATATATATATATATATTAACCCTCCCTTTTTTAGTTTTCATCAAAATAAGATAAATGCACAAATAAATTAAATCTTTGTCATAGTTTATTTTAATTATTTTTGGGTGAAATAAATATTTTAAAAGTTTTAATTAATTTGCTTAATTAATTAGAGGTAAGACGTTTTAGGGTGCTAACACCTTACCTGTACGTAATTGACTCCTGAACCTGTTCTTTGGTTTCAAAGATTATTTTTATGAGTTTTCCAATGTTTTTCCTAAAATAACAATTGATAGTGACTCTTCTGATTTCTAATATATATTTTTTCGTCATCTTGCCGTGACCCTAATTGCAACACTTAATTCTCTCTCTTTTATGTCTTTATCTCTTTAGGTATTAAATCTATTGATCACTTTCCTTCCTGAAAATGCATACATTTATTTATAGTCTCATATCAATGAAGTGGGGTGGAGAGAGAAAATGTTTACTAATCACGTCTTAGACTAGAGCCATGGCTTTCCAATAAGGCGCGGCAGCCTTATCCCCATTTTAAGTTTTACATTTTTTTATATATACTTTTAATAATTTATTTTAATTTAAATTATTTAGTAATAAATTTTAAATATATTAATTGTACTTATTTTATTAGTAAAATCAAACAATTAAAAATATTTTTCCGATAAATATTGTTATAAATTATTGAAGAAGTTTTATTACTTATTTAAAATGTTATAAAGAAAATTAGTTTGCATTTTCTTTAATTTCAAACAAAGAATGACATTAAAAGGAAATAGAGATCAAATTTCATAAAATAGTATATAGTATGATTCATAAATAAAAGTATTTTGATGAAAATAATGTTGATGAGATCACACATTAAGTTAAAGATTAATTCTTTTAGTATTAATTATTTTGTATACATATCAAATAAATTTATTTATTTTTATTTACAAATTATTTGAAAAAATTTAAAATATAAAAATAACTGATTTTTTTTAGAATTTTAAAGGATAATGAATTAAGAAAATATTGTATTAGTTTTTAAACAAATTTAAATTTTAGTGAGCATTAATTTGATGTGAGTGATTTTGACTTTTTTCCCCTAAATTGAACGTACTAAAAAAATACTATCAAAAGAAAATAATATCCTATTAAAAGTATTAATCTATATTGAAAAATTGATTCTTTTTAAATGCATGTAATGTTTATAAAATATTAATAATATTTGAAATTGCTGTTATTGTGTCCAAAGTTTTTCAAAATTAAAATCTTTAAATTCAATTTGATATTAACTATATTGCAAGATAATTTTTGAATGAATGACCATAGGGTGAGATATTGAAATTACTTAATTATTAAATTTTAATTAATAATTTTAGAGCTCAAAAAGTTTTAAAAATAAAATATAAATTTATAAATTATATTAAAGTAATACTCAAAACATAAAATTTACCTAAAACCTCATAATCTCGTGACACGGCTTTGACATGTGTTTGTGTGTAAACGACTAATTACAGGACCTGCTGTGTCACTTACTGACACTGGAGGACTAAAGTAAACGTTAGTAAACTGTTTTCTTATCAGTTCGAAGTAGATACCGCACACTCATATTTACTAGACTTTGAATGATACACTCAAATTTTAGGATATTACCTGGAAATATGCAAGCAATTATTTAAGGAAATAAAAATTCATTGAGACAAAAATCTATATTTGTTTACTCTTATTGAACTAAATTTCAACAAAATAATTTAAAATTTCCATCAGTGAAATTTTATACGCATGAGGAGGAAAAGAAATATGACAAACAAGAATATGGAAAGGGACATAAATATTTAATCAATTCAGAAAGACAAAGCGGAAGACTCGCATTAAGACTTTATAAAAGTGCCTGCAGCAAAAAAATTAAAGCTGCAAAAAACGTCCTAGTTTTATTAATTAGTTTTCTGAACTATTTGTCATTTTTAAATAAGTGCTTGAATTTTTTTTTTATTCAATTGGGTTGTTGAACTAGTATTTTTATTTAATAAAGATTCAACGGGATCTAATAATTAAAAAATAAATACAAGTTCACGGAATCAATTGAAACAAAAAAAAAACACAATTCAGACACCTAATTAAAAATTTAGTAAAAATTTAAAGACTCATGGAGTAATTAACATTGTTACTGTCTACATTGATTATATTACTTTCTTTGGACATGTGACGCCTTTTTTGTTATAACACCTATTTTGGGTCTTTCATATAAACTTATTGATTTAATTGCATTTTTTACTCGAGTTTTTTGTTTTTTAACAAATTTTGTCCCCAACAAATTATTCTATTGTATTTTTTATCCCCCACTTTTAAAAACTTATGAATTTTACCTTTCATCATTTGTCCGTTAATTGACTAACGATGCTAATACTTTTTGACAATTTTTAACTGCCACTAAATGTACACATTTAAAATAAGCATGTTTAATATAATGACGACTAAAAACTGTCAGTATTTATTAATTATCTTTTTCTCATTTTCCCATTTCTCTACTCCCTTTGAACTCTCTCGATTATGTGGTGCACCTTCATCAGCTCCTCCGGATTTTGATGCGTCCACGATTGGACTTGGATCCCGTGCCGCTCGACCACCATGTGACTTTTGATGGCCATGATGATCTGGTTTGTCGGAGTCGTGATGTTCGTGATCGAGTTCACGGTGGAACGCATAGAGGTAGCACGAAGTGATGGTACGAGCTCGACTTACTCACAGAGAAGCACGTGACGATTGCGCTCTATTACACCATGACGTCGGACCCATTCTATGTTGAAATATAAAGTTGATTTTGGGTCTTATTTGTCTAAATAAAAGTCCAATTTCTAGAAACATCCTAAGCTAAGATTCTAGAAGCATGTTCTAGAAGAAACTCTTTAGAAGATAATTCTAGAGTAGCATATAGAATTATCTAGAATGTGTGAGTAGGTATGTATCTATCAAGAAAGTTCTAGAGAGTCATTTGTAGCCATTAGATTAACTTTGTGTTGGCAAAATCCTAACTATTGGTTTAGGAGGAGCCATTAGTATAAATAGGTGTGATGTCCTAGAGTTTGTATCAAGCCAAAAATACAAGAAGTGATCAATTATACAAGTAACCTCTTCCTTCAAAATTTCTAGTCTCTTCATTCTCATATTTCCTTCGCTACTAAAATTTCATTCCAACAAATTGGTATCAGAGCTTGAAGATCCTTTCTAAAGAGATGGTGAGTAGCGACATGGTTCCATTCCAAGTCCCAACGCTCAACAAGAGCAACTAAGACAGTTGGAGCATCAAGATGAAGGCTCTCCTTGGCGCGCAAGATGTATGGGAGATAGTAGAGAAAGGCCACACCGAGCCGGAGAATGAGGGTAGTCTTTCTCAAACTCAAAGGGATAGTTTGAGAGACTCAAGAAAGAGAGACAAGAAGGCTCTCTATCTAATCTATCAAGGATTAGATGACGATGATTTTGAGAAGATTTCAGAAGCAAAGTCAGCGAAAGAAGCATGGGAGAAGCTTCAAACCTCATACAAAGGAGCGGGTCCGGTCAAGAAGGTACATTTTCAAACTTTAAGAGTCGAGTTTGAAACTTTGCATATGAAAGAAGGCAAAGTCATCTCCGACTATTTCTCTAGAGTCTTAATAGTCACTAATCAACTTAAGAGAAATGGTGAAAAACTTGACGATGTAAAAATTATGGAGAAAATTCTTAGATCGTTAGATCCAAAGTTCGAACATATTGTCGCCATCATTGAAGAAACAAAAGACTTGGAGGCTATGACCATTGAGCAACTTTGGGTTCGTTACAAGCTTATGAATAAAAGACAAAGAAAAAAGGAAGGGATCATGGAGTAACTACTTAAGATGCAAGTTTATTCAACCAATGAAGAAAGTAGTCACAGTAATAGGAGCCAACGAGGACTAGGTCATGGTGGAGATTGAGGAAGAGGACGAGGTTGGAGGCCATATGACGACAACAACAACTTCCAAAGAGGAGGAAGCTCAACAAGAGGTCGTGAGCAAGGCAACTCAAGATCAAGGTATGACAAGTCAAATGTGAAATGTTACAATTGTGAGAAGTTTGGTCATTACACTTCTGAATGTAGAGCTCCTAGCAAAAATAGAGTTGAAGAGAAGACAAATTATGTTGAAGAAAAAAGTAAAGAAGGTGGCACCTTACTAATGGCTTGCACGGATAATGTAAGAAGTGAAGACAATAGATGGTACCTAAACACCGGCGCAAGGAATCATATGTGCGGAAAAAGAAGCATGTTCATGGAGCTTGATTAATCGGTGAGCAGCAATGTAGCCTTTGGAGATGAATCCAAGGTAGAAGTGAAAGGAAAAGGTAACATTCTCATCCATTTGGAGAATGGTGAGCATCAATTCATCTCAAATGTTTATTATGTGCCGAATATGAAAAGTAATATCTTAAGCCTGGGGCAACTCCTAGAGAAAGGTTATGATATTCACTTAAAAGACAATAACCTTTCTATAAGAGACATTGCAAGTAACTTGATTGCTAAGGTGCCAATGTCAAGAAATATAATGTTCATGCTCAACATTCAACATGATGTCGCAAAATGTCTCAAGATGTGCTACAAGGATGCATCTTGGCTTTGGCATCTTCGATTTGGGCATCTCAATTTTGGAGGATTAGAGTTGCTCTCCAAGAAGGAAATGGTGAGAGGATTACCTTGCATTAGTTACCTTGATCAAGTGTGTGAAAGATGTCTACTTGGAAAGCAATTCAAGAAAAGCTTTCCAAAGGATTCTAACTCAAAAGCCAAAAAGCCGTTGGAACTCATACATACGGATGCGTGCGGCCCGATCAAGCCAAGCTCACTTGGTAAGAGTAATTATTTCCTTCTCATCATTGATTATTTTTCAAGATATGGGTGTATTTTTTGAAGCATAAATCAGAGGTGTTCAAGAATTTTAAGAAGTTAAAAGCCCTTTGTCAAGAAGGAAAGTGGTATTGAGATCAAAGCCTTGAGATTCGATCGTGGAGGAGAGTTCACATCAAATGAATTCCAAAAGTATTGTGAAGATCATGGAATTCGACGACCGTTAACAGTGTCGAGATCCCCTCAATAGAATGGAGTGAAAGAAAGGAAGAATAGAACAATTCTAGACATGGCGAGAAGCATGCTCAAGAGCAAGAAACTCCCTAAGAAGTTTTAGGCAGAAGCAGTGGCTTGTGCAATTTACCTTTCCAACCGGTCTCCAATAAGACGTGTATGGGGAAAAACACCACAAGAAGCATGGAGTGGAAGGAAGCTTGGCATTTCCCATCTAAGAGTCTTTGGAAGCATTGGTCATGTGCACGTACCGGATGAGAAAAGAAGCAAATTGGATGACAAAAGAGAGAAATATATCTTCATCAGTTATGACTCTAATTCCAAAGGCTACAAGCTCTACAATCCAAATACGGGGAAGATAATCATTAGTCGAGATGTAGTTTTCAATGAAGAATGAGAATAGGATTGGGGATCGCATGATGAAGACTACAACTTATTTCCATGTTTCGAAGATGGCATATAGTAATCAAAGATAGACCAAGCAAGAAAGGAACCTACTACCCCACCAACTTCACCAACTACAAACACTCAAGAAGATGAAAGCTCAAGTGAAAGAGTTCCACGCTTCAAGAGCATACAATAACTTTATGAGATAACTAAAAATCAAGATAATCTTAGTCTCTTTTGTCTATTTGCTGATTGTGAGCCCATGAACTTCCAAGAAGCCATAGAAAACAAGAATTGGAAAAACGCTATGGATGAAGAAATCAAAGTTGTCCAGTAGAACGACATATGGGAGATAGTTTCACTTCTAAAAGGGCACAAGGCGATTGGTGTGAAATAGGTGTACAAAGCCAAGAAGAACGCTAAAGGAGAAGTCGAAAGATATAAAGCAAGATTGGTGGCAAAAGGCTATAGTCAAAGAACTGGTATCGACTATGATGAGGTATTTGCTCCTGTTGCTCGACTAGAAACTGTTAGACAGTTATTTCGTTTGCAGCTCAAAATAATTGGAGGATACATCAAATGGACGTGAAATCTGCCTTCCTTAATGGAGTCCTTGAAGAAGAAGTCTATATTGAACAACCTCAAGGCTACAAAGTCAAGTGAAAAGAAGACATGTTTTTAAAGTTAAAAAAGGCACTCTATGGGTTAAAGCAAGCTCTAAGAGCTTGGAATGCTCGAATTGACAAGTACCTACACGAGAGAAACTTCATCAAGTGTCCATATGAGCATGCACTTTACATCAAAGCCCAAAATAATGATTTTTGATTGTGTGCTTATATGTAGATGACTTGATCTTTACAGGTAGCAATCCGAGCATGTTCGATGAGTTTAAGAAAGAGATGACAAAAGAGTTTGAGATGACCGACATTGGTCTCATGTCTTACTACCTTAGCATTGAAGCAAAGCAAGAAGACAAAGGCATTTTCAATACTCAAGAAGGCTATGCTATGGAGGTGATTAAGAAGTTCAAGATGGATGACTCTAATCCGGTCGACACACCAATGGAATGTGGAATCAAGCTATCAAAGCATGAGGAAGGAGAAAGAATGGATCCTACAATCTTTAAAAGCTTGGTTGGAAGTCTGTGCTATTTAACATGCATGAGGGCCTGATATTCTCTATGCGGTTGGAGTTGTTAGTCACTACATGGAGAATCCAACAACCACTCATTTGAAGGCGGCAAAGAGAATTCTTCGATACTAAAAGGTACAACAAATTTTGGCTAGTACTATTCTGTTTCCGATGATTACAAGCTTGTTGGATATAGTGATAGTGATTGGAGTGGAGATGTGGATGACCGCAAGAGCACAACTGGCTTTGTGTTCTACATGGGAGACACTGCCTTCACATGGATGTCAAAGAAGCAATTGATCGTTACTCTTTCTACATGTGAAGTAGAGTATGTAGCTGCTACCTCGTGTGTTTGCCATGCAATTTGGTCACAGAATCTACTAAAGGAGTTGGGTTTATCACAAGAAGAGTTGACCAAGATTTTCGTGGACAACAAGTCAGCAATAGCTTTGGCTAAGAACCCAGTTTTCCATGACCGAAGTAAGCACATTGATACGCGCTACCACTATATTAGAGAGTGCATCTGGAGTACGTGAAGACTCGTGATCAAGTAGTCAATATTTTCACCAAGCCACTTAAGAAAGAAGACTTCACCAGGTTTAGAAGTTTGATTGGAGTAACAAAATCAAGTTTAAGAGGGGGTGTTGAAATATAAAGTTGATTTTGGGCCTTGTTTGTCTAAATAAGAGCTCAATTTCTAGAAACATCCTAAGCTAAAATTCTAGAAGCATGTTCTAGAAGAAACTCTTTAGAAGATAATTCTAGTGTAGCATATAGAATTATCTAGAATGTGTGAGTAGGTATGTTTCTATCAAGAAAGTTCTAGAGAGTCATTTGTAGCCATTAGATTAACTTTGTATTGGCAAAATCCTAACTATTGGTTTAGGAGGAGCCACTAGTATAAATAGGTGTGATGTCCTAGAGTTTGTGTCAAGCCAAAAATACAAGAAGTGATCAACTATACAAGTAGCCTCTTCCTTCAAAAATTTCTTGTCTCTCCATTCTCATATTTTCTTCACTACTAAAATTTCATTCCAACATTCTAGTGGCGGTTCTCGCACCTCGAGTCGCTGAAGCTGAAGGGTAAGCCTTAAGTGGCGTTGTTCAACTTGATACTGTAGGATTGAGAAGGTTTTTGTTACACCTTGGGTTAGAGAGATCTCTTAGTACTTCGATTGCTTGAAGTCGCTTCACTTTTGCCGCATCATTGTGACGGATTCCGATCTTCAGGTTCTGGCTTGTTCGTGAGGTCACATACTCTAGGTGCTTAGGCTTGATAAGTGTTATGGATTCTTCACCAATGACCTCTACTATATCGGTCATTTTGGATTCTTCACCGAGACATGGAAAAGGAGGAAAAAAAATAATAGTCAATTCTAGTGGCTCTTTTTAGCCCCCACTATGTTAAAAAAACTTATTTTAAATATGTGCTTTTAGTGGTGGTTAAAAACTGCTAGAAAGTATTAGCGCATTTATTGGTGGTTAAAAACTGCTAGAAAGTATTAGCACCGTCAGTCAATTAACAGAAAGATAATGGAAAGCAAATTCAAAAGTTTTTAAAAGTAGGGGGTGAAATGTGCCAGAATATTTGTTGGGGGCAAAATCTGTCAAAAAATAAAATTTGGGGATGAAAAATGTAATTTTTTTATACCATGATATTGGTACGAAGTATCCACCGACTTTGCCGATGACTAATCTCCACCAGGGAACCTAACTGGTCACTTAGTGGGGTCTTTCCTTCCAACCACATTTTTTTCATCCACATGACTCGAACCCGAGATTTTGCTTAAGGGAACCAAGCCCAGCACCCCTCGGACCAACGATATGTTAGCGAAAAATGTAATTAAGCCAAAATTATTTTCTTTTCTCGATACTAGACAAATGATTTAAAATAGAGAGGTTAAAAATGAACTTTTCAATATTTATAGGGACTAACAATGTATTTAACCCTTTTTTTTATTCATGGACAAAGAATCAGTAAGTTCTTATCCTAACTTATATATTTGGAATAAACCAAGTGGGTAAATAATTACTTGGAATTAAATTAGCTAGTTAAATAATTCCTTTGGACCAGTAGCAACCACACTTCGCGAGTAATATTAGTCTCTGATCCAATGGATTGAGGGACTCCCGTGATCTCTAACCTAGGACAAAAAAAAATTAGCTAGTTAACTTGGCTTCGGAAAAACTCAAATTTGTTTCCTAAAATTAATGTTAAAATTACAAAAGTAGAAAAAAAATTATTGACAAGAAATATTTTTTAAATAACATATAAATCATTTATTTGATTTCTTTGTCAATAAAATGTTTTTACTACTTGTCGTTAATATCAAATTTAAGATTGATTCTTTAAAAAAAATCAAATTTAAGATTGATGCTAACAAAATCGATAAAATATTTATTATAGAAAATGTTCAAAACAGATAACATTCTAGTGAAAGGGAATTTTTAATGTAAGATAAAATTATTAGACATGCACTATAAAGAGCATTATAAAAGGATTGTAGATTTCCATCAATCAGATATTATGGATTTTGGTTATGCATGACAAAAGAGCACCGAAAATGGATTGCAGGTTTATAAAATTGTAAATACCAAATTTAAGCTCTGAATAATTCTTAATCATGGATTCATGATGATTGATTAGTAGAACTACAGTAGTATATATTGAATTTGGCTTTAACAATTGACTGGGTCATTCTATGGCACCGCATTACTGATAATTAGTTTTGAAGTATCAATCGGTTATTAATTCTATCTGACGAAGTCTAAAATTATCATATCATTTAATAATAATAATAATAATAATAATAATAATAATAATAATAATAATAATAATGATGATGATGATGAAATGAAGATAAAAGCCAATCATATATATATTAGTGCTTTGACCCGTGTGATGCACGGTTAATATTTTGGTGACGGACAGAGTAAATTTTTTAATTTGCATGTCACAAAATATGAACAATTATATGAAATGTTTTAAGAAATTGTTTAACTATTATATGGAAACATGAATACATATTAAAAACTATCAAATAGATAACTTCAGTAGCATATTTACAATTTCTGAAAAAATGTCACATAGAACAAAACAATTTTTACGATACAATAATCTAAAATATATATTAAGTATCAATATATTATGACTATATTAAATTGATTATATTGGATGTAACAAGTTTATTATTTTTATATTTCTATTACAAGATGCAAGAAAGTATAACTTTTATTTCTGTCAATAAAAAAATAATTAAGTATATTTATAATATTCTATAATTAAGAATCTATAAGATAAAAAATAAATATTTATTTCAAATACCTTGCAAGAGTTATGTCTTTTAAAATTTAAAGTGATTTGAAGACTCGGCTTAAAATAAAGATTTTTTTTTTACTGCATAATAAAGAATTACTTAAACTTTTGATAAAATGATAAATGTAATATAGTTTTGTAAATAATAATAATAATAATATAATCTGTTTATATCTGATAAGATATAGATGTAAAAAAAAATTATTTTCATGTTAAATTGCAATATTTTGAAAAATATTTTACTTATTCTTATATTTAATTATTGATTATTGATTAAAATAATTGTCCTATTAAATAATTTGTTTAAACAGTCGTAACTAATTTAAATTAGATGACCATAAAAATAATGATTTAAATTAAATAAATTGAATAAAGATCAACTATAAATATTCTTGGACGATTAAATGAAAAAAAGAATAATTCAATTATGATTGTTCCATTTTAAAATTATATATATTATTTCAATTAAATCTCCTTTTGAATATATTTTCATTTAGAATTAAAAAATGTCCAAAAATGTCGACGAAAATAATTTTTATATCAAAGATTTTAAATTAGATGACCATATAGATTTTAAATTAGATGACCATATAGATTTTTATATCAATGATATTAAGTATATATCAAGTAAATTGATTTTATATTAAGGGACACAAGCCGCTACCACTTGTGTCAACAAATATTAGTTTAAACTTCATAACAATTGAAACTAAAGGGGGTAGGACGAATTTTTTCGTTTAGGAATAGAAAATTTAAAAACATTAAAAACTGCATGCAAAAAATATAGACAATTAAAATAAAGACTATTGAAAATTAACATGAGAATCACATCACTCATTTTGGAATATTTTTCTTCTCTAAAAAAATAACTTTTTTAAAGTGAGAATTTTAAATTAATGCAGACATATTATTGGGATAAAATTTTGAAACCTTAATTACCTACCTTAAAACTTATTTTAAACTAAAATTAATTTTAAAAAACAAATAATTCAAAATCAAGTTTAAAAACTCTAGTCCTAACACACACCAATGTATCCTGCCTTATGCTTGTCTAATTTTTTCTATCCCACAAAGTGTAAAAATTCTACCTTACTTTTTTTTATACTATCTTCACTATTTCTCTCTTTTTATAACCTGATCATAAAAAAATCATACATAAAAAAATGGAAGAACACACAGAGGGCTTTGCATCATATAAAGGGTTAAAATGAAAAGAACACCCTGGCATTTTTTTTATTAATCCCATACATGGCGCAAAGGGCAAAGGTGTGCATGTAAAAAAATTAGGGCAAAATATCAAGATAAAACAACAACACAAAAATAGGTAAAAAAAAAAAAACAAAATAAATTCAATAAGGAGATCAAATGAATTACCTGAGATTTGAATAAGGTTAAATGTTTGTCTTAGCCCATTAAAGAAGACAAAAGAATAAATCCAATAAAAAAAATACAATAAAATAGCGAAACAACAGTGAAAGAAATACCTTACTGGCTAAAGTAAAATGATCATTGGAAGGGAAAAAATGGTATAAGTATGTGAAAAAGTGGAGGAACAATGGTGGCAGAAGTCAAATAGAAAATGAAAGAGAATAAGAAATGGTAGAAGCTAAGTTTTACTATATCAAATAATGTAAGAGAAATAAATAGGATAGAAAGAAAAGATTAAATTGATCAGAGTAATGGATTAACTGAAATTCAAAATTTGAAAGACAATATTAATTGCAAATTTGAAAATGCATGACCCTATTAATTGTGAAATTAAAAAAAAAATCCTTTTACGTAGTGAATTAATTATGATTCAATAAATTGTAGTTAAAATCAAATCATCCATGGATAAAAGAATATTTCTTACGCTAGGATTTTTTAGGCAGAATGTTAGGTGGAAAAATTAAAAGCTCATGCCCATCCAAATTAAAAGAAAAAAAAAATAGAATATTTATCTATAAAGACACATATAAAATATTTAAAAAATTAAATATAATATAAAATATAGAAAATACGAAATATTTAAAAAATCACTTGTTAATAGTCAACCAATCAATAAATATAAATCTAAACAATTGAAATAAAAAATAAATACAAAAATATTTAAAGAAATTTCATTCCATTATAATCAACCAATCAATAAAAGCATAATATAAAAAATGAGTGCGGGGGATAATAATATAATAATGAGCCAATATTTTTGGTGAATGTGATGTATTAGGTATCCTTAATAACGATTCATTTTAACAAACTAGCTTAATAACCCCGTGCCCTGCACGGTTGTTAAATATATAATCTACATTTTTTATATTATTGTATTTTTGTGTATTTCTAAATTATTTTTAAATTTTACATAAATATATGTTAGCAAATATGTATTTAATATATAAAAAATATATAAAATAATTATGAATATTGATATATATTAAAATAATTTTAGATTTATATATGTCTTATATCATTTTAATATATCTAAATGTTTGTTTTTAAAAAATTATTATCTTTATAAATGTTTAGGGATGACAATGGGTAGGATTTGGTTAGGGTACTATAGTATTCGTCTCCATACCATACTTTAAAAAAAATTCCCATATCCAGACCCACACTCGCTGGATAGTAACTTTAATACCCGTGTCTTTTCCAGTTGGGTATGTAAATGCATGTACCTAATCGATACTCATTACTCGTACTTTAATTAATTATGAAAACTTAATAAATAAAATATTGATTAAATATACAATTGAAATTAAATTAAAATCTCATTCAAAGATTTTTATATCTAAGTAAATAAAGATCATCATGATTTATCTCTATAAAAAAACAATATTGTTATTTTTGATGAATTACAAAACGTGATCTATCTGTTAGCAGATAAAGAACGTAATCTTTTTATTTTTTATTTTTTATGGATTAAGGAACAATTTAAAATCATATTTGAATCAAAATATATATTAGTGTTATTAATTAATTTGAATAAGAGTATATAATTATATTGTTAATAATTAGAATATTCTAGTCATGATTGATTACCGTAATTAAGAATTTTATAAATAAACAATCATATTAATTACCATAAATATTTTTTTATAAATTAAAAATAAAATAGAATTATTTAATGGCATTATGGAGGGAAAAGAATGAATATGATGTTGCCACGTGGCATTTGTCTACGTGGCAAAATCTTCTTTTATACAATATAAAATAAAATAAAATTTAATTTAATGAATTGATAATTGATAATTTTATTATTATTATTATAAATAATAAAATTGTGATAATAAAAATAATTTTATAATTAAAAAATTTGAATTTAAAAATATTTTATATTTTAAAATGGAAATTTTAATTTAAATTAGTGTTATCAATTAATATGAATTAAACAATTTAAATTTTCAAATCATAAATATCTTAAAATATTGATAATGTTCAAATTTTATTATCATCCACACATGTATATATAGATATTATTTAAATTATCAATTATATATTTGCATTATAAAATTATGAGATAAAAAAATCTAATTGCATGATTTCTTTATTTTAATTTGATATAATTTTGAATTTAAATTAGTGTTATCAATTAATATGAATTAAACAATTTAAAATTTCAAATCATAAATATCTTAAAATATTGATCAAGATTAAATTTGAATATGAATTTAAATTAGGGTTATCAATTAATATGAATTAAACAATTTAACATTTAAAATTACTATAAAAATAAAATCGTCTTCATTTCAGCGGGAAAAACATCAATATGGTGTTGCCAAGTGGCATCAACCTACGTGGCAAAGCCTTCTTTTATATAATATAATTGAATTGATTTGTTACGATTTAATTCACTTAAAATCAATATTTTCAATCAACATTTAATAATAATAATCCGATTTTAAAATTTTAAAATACTTTTCAATCAGCGTGATATTTTAAAATTTCAATCAACATTTAATAATAATAATATGATTATCAATTACTTTTCGTCATATTTTAAATTTATCATTTTTTGGCTTTTTTTATGCATTTAAAATTACTCAATTGTCCCTCAAAATTTTGGGGGGAAAATTTTCTACTTGGTATATATTCCTTGAAGTAATATATAGAGGAGGGATCAAATTATACCGGTGTAACTTTGATCAACTATTACACCATTTAACTTTCAATTGGATAATATTTTTTAAAACCCTCTATTGGATAGAAAGTTTCTTTCACATAGATCATATATACAAAATTTCATATTAATCCAAAATTATTTGATACTTCATTCATATAGATTAAAATCAACGTAATAAAAACTTTTCAAAATATACTAAAATATGAATCATTTGATTACCATCTAATTGTTGTTCAATTTGACAAAATTTGGCACAGATAATCTTAGTAATATGAAGATATAATTCAATGGTTGGATCGATAAAAAATACATTCTATATCAAGTTATTGAATGGTGCAATAGTTGATCAAGTTACACCGATGTAATTTGATCATATATATATACTAGATAGTACCCGTGCAATACACGGGCAAATTTAAAGGGAGAAATTTTTTGCATTGCACAAAAAATTATATTAACAATTTTATTAATTTCTTATATCATTGAAAAAATATATAATCAATTCAAATGTTCGCAATATAGAACTTATTTATTAGTAATAAGAAATAATAAAAGTTAATTAAATGTGATTAGTTTTTAATACAACTTTAAATTTAATTTTGACAATATTACTCTCCTAAAGACAAAGTTTGTATAAACAAATGAAATTGTGTAACAAAACTCAAAATGAAAATAATAATAAAATTATTTTTATCAAAATAACTCATAGATTATTCCATTATAATCACTTTTATGGTGATCATTATTTTAATATCCTGTAAAACAAAATATTGAAAACACAATTAAGTGAATGAACAAAAAAATGTAAATTTAATAACACATACTTAAACAATTAAAAATCAGTACAATATCATATTCACATTAATTTATGTTAAATTTGATTAGATATCACATTAATTTCTATTTCATTTGATTTGATATAACAGTTTTCAAGAAAAACATTGTTAATTAACAAACAACAAAAGTTAGTAAATATGAATTTAATTATTTAATTTCAAATATTCCCAATTTCATTTCAAAAATTTGTAACATCTTTTAAAAGTTTATTACAATTTTCAAATAATTAAAATTACTTAATTTTAAATTACTAATATAAGTACAACTATTCTCAATTTTAAAAAGGTATTTATAATATTTTTAAAATTTTAAAATTTTAAGAAAGTATTTATAATAATTTTTAGATAATTGAAATTATTAATTTAAATATAATTATTTAATCCTAACTATTATAAATTTCAAGAAAACATTTATAACATTTTTTAAAGGTTTGAATTTCAACAAAGCATTTATGATAATTATAAATAATTAAAATAAATAAATTTAAAATTACTAATTTAACCCGTAATATTTCTGGTTTTAAGAAAGTTTTTATAAAAATTTTAAATAATTGAAATTAGTAAATAAAATTTAATTATTTAATATCAATTATTTTTAGTTTCAAGAGGTATTTATAACATAATTAAAAATTAAAAATTTTAGGAAAGTATGTATAGGAGTTTCAAATAATTAACATTAATAAATTTAAAATTAGTAATTTAACTGCAACTATTTCCAATTTTTTTTATATATAAAAAAAATCAAAACCTTACTTTTGATCGATTGGATCCTAAAATGCATATAAGAGCTTGTGTTTTATTCTGAAATAAATAATGAAAAAATATATTTCTTATTGAAAAATAAAGAATACAAACTATAAATTAAATTAAAAACTTATGAGAAATTAACGAAATATATTTTTGAGTTTTTTCATTTAATTAAAAATAGCACTTTTATAATTTTCCTTTTAATAATTTAATAATATAACTAATAAATAAACACATGAAGACGTAAAATTTATTGTAGTTCTAGAAATAAAATATCTTGTTCCAAAGGAATAAAATCATTCACAATGTGTGCAGGTACAGTCTATCAGTAGCAAGTTTGATAAATATGAATTGGATAAGATAAAAAAAATATAATAAATTAAAAACCAATTTAAATTTGAAACAAATTAAAAAGTATGAACTCACAAAGATTTGTCTTTTGTAGACATTAGATTCGTTAAAGTGTAAATCACTCGAACTATGTAGTTCAAATTGTCCCATTATAAATAACTTGCTTGGTCCAAATGTGTATTATAATTACCTAATATACAAAATATGTAAAGTAATTAGAAAAAGTATAATATATATTACTTTTAAAAATATGAAGTTGGTCACATTATATTATTTTAAAATTTAATCATTAAATTAAAAACAAAAGCCAATATACATCCGATCACAACCCAAAAGTACAACAAATTACATAAATCAAAGCCAGAAATTTTCCACTATTCATTCATATAACTAATAATTTTGCTATTTTTCTGGTTGACATCTGATTCCCACAAGCTTCAACGACGCTTATAGAATCTACATTTTCAAGACTCCTCTTCTACTTTTTAGTGCATTGAGTATTTTCATTGGCATCAACTTGATAAAAAAAAAATACAAATTAGACTAATAGTTATAGATCAAATCAAATAATTCAGGATTCAATAAAGTATCCACTAATAACTAAAACACAACGTCGAGTTTTTAAAGTAGTTATCGACATATCAATAGCTTTGTGAGATTCTTCAAAATTTTAAGCAGCGTGACTAATGATATATTGACAAATCATGACCTTCATATTGTCTCCAACTCCAGACAAATACATTCATGTCCTCATCTTCCTTACCAATCATGTACATTCATGAAGGAATAATTAAAAAAAAAAAAAAACTCTAGTATAATGAGTTCAAATAGGAAAAATAAATCCTACACCACAATGCGTTCAAATAGAAAAAAAAAATGTAGAAAATAAAGATGACAAATGCAAAAAGACACTATCAAAAGAATTTGTAGAAGATGTTGCCGAAACGTTAAAAACTCTGAAGAAATATGGGTATTTAAACTGAAGGATTTTGCAATTAAATTTGGCAAGTAATCTGCTGAATATTTAAATTTGGAGCATGATCCTAATTGATTTTGTCTAATTTGTCCACATATGATACCGCCTACAAATAAATGCTAGTTGATTTAGCATTTATTTTTTTAATGTTTTATTCTTTTATAATAAATTATCATGATCTTATTATTTACAATATAAAATTATCATGTTCTAGATATTCTTTTTAAATTCTAAATTTAAATCTCCTTAAAACAATATTACATATTAATCTCTAATATGACATGTCTATTTAAAATAATATAGCTAACAATTGTATACTAATTGATGCCAACTAATATTATAATATTTGGTTATTTAAAATGATATATCCTGGTTGATTAGCACAACTCACAATCTTAATTAATTAATGATAGTAAAATTAGGAATGCCTCAATTCACAATCAGAACATGACATGTGTACTAACAATCCTAGTAAACAATTGTATTTTATATAATATATTGATTGATGATTGATTGATTGATATAATATATTGCACATATAACTGAATATATAATATAAAATCAAATCAAATATCAAATAATAATAATAATTGTACTACTCGGACTCGGCACTCCACCGAGTAGAAGACCTGGCCGAGTAGGAGAAGCCTATTCGGACCAAGGTGGTTACAACAGAAAGTATATCTTACTAAAACATAAGATATACAAAGATTAAGACATAAGATCATGATAGAAGATAAACCTATCTCTATCACAATTAACGAGATTCGATAAGATTTGATAGGAGAATAACTCTATCAAATCTATCTTTTACATTCTATAAATACAAAACAATTCACCCCTATCAAGGTACGAAATTCTACACCCATTAGTGATACCTGTCTCCTACCTCTACGCCTCTAACTTGAGCGTCGGAGTGTCTTTGCAGGTACACCCCCAATGTACATCAAGGAGATCTCGACGGAGCCACCGCACCGGAGGATTTACCAAATTCTATAAGAACATTTGGCTCCCACCGTGGGGCTCGGTGCAAGTTTTCCCAGCCACACCAATCAACGCGAAACGATGGCGATGGCAGCAACCCAAGACAAAACAGCAAATCCTGAAAAGTGACCACAAGTGTTGAAACCTGTAACATAGGGAACACTGGCACACGGGGAGACCCCTCAGGGTAACCCACACAATGTGGCTCCCATCCCGCGTCAGGCGCTTGAGAATCACACGATATGGATGAGCTTAGAGCAAGAGTAGCAGGGTACATTCAGATGGAAGAGATGACCAAGTTTCGAGAACGCTTCAGAGGGGAATCCTGAAAGAAGCATGAGGAACACGAGAAAATAGGAACAAGCCGAGAGCGAACTTCTAACAGTAGATCCAGGGTCGAGAAGCATCCTCGAGCAAGATTCACTCACTACACTCCCCTAATAGAAAGTAGAAGTCGAGTTTTAGAAGAAGCATGCATCGCCGAACTGATCAATCTGCCTACTTGGAACCGGTCCCTAGAAAAAGTGGATAGATTCAAGTACTGCAGATACCATCGAGTGCATGGACATGCCAATAAAGACTGCACTAAACTGAAGGATAAAATTGAAAAACTTATCCAACAAGACATTAAATATGTTTCTCTCTACCACTAGGTCGAGCCTAATGGTGTGGGTTGGAATAGTATGTATAAGGTTATAAGTTCGAATCTACCATTGCACACCAAAAAATAAATGTTTCTCTCTCTCAAATTTGGGTAAGTCATAATTTATGACAATTTTTTACCGTCAAAATTTAATTTTATAATTTAAACTTTAAATAGAGGGACCAAAATTGCATTTAAGCCTACAATTTTTTACGATTTTAAACCGTTGGAGTAAAAGAAAATAAAAAAAGTAAAAGATATGAGCACCTAAAATCGATTACTGAAAAGATCAACTCCCTAAGCCCATAAAACAATTCCCACCTCAATCTCTTATGCTCAATCCCTTCTACCAAATCACTATTCTCCTCCCTTATAGTCGTCAACCCCTTCCATAGAACGCATGAAAATGGAGCAAATCTCCTGTGTGCCAACTTGATATCTCACATCCATGACCTGTGAGATGTGGTCATTAGTCTACTCACACAATAGTCTCAATGTATTATATCATTGTCCTGGTTAAAAATAGCACTCGACTACGAACACTTTAAGAATCGGGTTCTATCATTCAATGAAACTCACATCATTAAACAACCCGCCTATTCTAAGGACATTACTATATGAAACAACAAATAATATAATAACTGAAATGCCTCGTATATAAAATATATAAACCAAAGTCATGATACAAATGTAGCCTAAAATAGATTGGCCACTTGGATTCACTCCAACACTATAGGCAGGCCTATTGGGCAATGGGGCTCTCGAAATGAAGTCCATTTGGTGCTCAACTCCTCTCAAAGGAGGTGGTCCAGGAGGAACATTCTTTGGAAAGACATATTTAAACTCCTGTAAAAGAGAATTATTTTTACTAGGAAGGGGGATAGAGTTAGAGTTTAAGTACAAGTCTTTTTATAAACAAATATGCATCTCTTTCTTTGCAAAGAAAGCTCTCTCAATCTCACTCTCCCTAGCAAATAAACTTTCTATGTTCCTTTCAATTACAAGTTCTCTATCTTTATTCTTCTCTTGCCCATTTTGATATTTTCGGTAGCTTTGATAATTATTTGGATAAGTTTATTTAATTAAAAAGGCAGCTGAAAAATAGTAAGACTTGGTCAAAGCTGAAGGAGATGTGGTCGAAAATTTAGGATAGTGTGGAGGTAATGGAGTGAAACCGCTATATCATGGATTTGGTAGTTATAGGCATTTGTTATAGATAATTTTCCTATAATTATTCAATGTATAGCAACTGAATAGAGACCTTCAACTCAAAATTCAAATCAAATTTACTTATCCTTTTCGTATTCTTTACTGTTTTACCGCTCTTTAATTTTATTTTTTCTTGTTCAGTTTATATTTTCTCTTTCACTTACACCAAACGCTTCCTTGAGTAGTTTGGGAGTCCAAAGTTGAAGAACAGATTTCCCTCCTCTTCAGCATTAATCGTTTGATTCTGTATTTTGAAATCGTGTTAGAGTTTTGGTCGATCGAATTGGTTAATATTCACGTGACAACACAACCTTTTTCGAACGATGGCACAAATAACATCAAACTTATGTAAAATTGAAAGGCGCGTACGTATTCAAGTTCTTATTTATTGGATTGGCCTAAAGGCCAAGCCTTTGTCTCACAACATTACAAGATTATTGCAATTTGCAACTGCAAACTGGAAAAGCACAGGTCTTTATTCAGCCAAACCACACGGAATTCTAAAGCAAATTATAAAGATATGATACCACCGAGTTTTAACACAGGAATAGTGTTAAAAAATGTGACACCAAGTACCAACAATTAAAAATTACATATAGGTGCTTGACATTATTGGGTAATTAAGGAGAGCTTCTCCTCACAATTGGAGTGAAACTCTAGAGTCCAGATACACATATATCATATTTTTCGATATCCAAATTTGATTTTCGTCAGCAATTACGTATATATATAGGACAATTTCGTTTTGGTGGCGGATAGCAACTTCTATTCGGATTCTTGGTACATTCCGTCACCCGCTCTGCAGCATAATAATTACATATATCATTAATAATAATCATATTTCACACAGAAAATTAATAACTAACAAACTAACATCTCTCAGTGAAATATATATATATATATATATATATATATATATATATATATATATATATATATATATATATATATATATAAAATTGGTGTAGCTGTCTTGCATGGGAGTTTGATAGGTTTCAAGTTATGATTAATTCATTTTAATTTTAAACATAAACAAACGTGATATACACATGCTGCAATGTAACAAGCCCTATATATAATAATATCTTGATGGAAAAACAAGTTTATCATGAACATGCGTATGAGATTTGAAGTTGAGAGTAGTTAGTTAGTGTTACCCTTCAGTTGTCGAGCTAGAGTTGAAGTGGGAACCAAAAAAACAGAGGCCAAGAGTAAGAAGAAAACAAGAATTGCCTTCATGGTTGGGGGATATTTAATGCTTAGTAGATACAGTATAATTCAATTTTCCTTTTGCATGGATATAATGCATGTTGTCATGTATTTATAGTCTCAAATCAATGAGTGGGGTGAAGATAGAAAATGTTTTGTCTAGATTACAGGACTTGCTTTGTAACTTGCTCACTGTTTGAAGGAGTACTAAACGTTAGGTTGGATACCACACACATTGACTGGACTTTAGAGGATACACACAATTTTAGGGTATTTCCTGGGAATGCAATCATTTATTTAAGCAAATAAAATTCATTGAGACAAAAATCAATATTTGTTTAATTACTCTTATTGAACTAAATTTCAACAAAATAATTTTAAAATCTTCTTCTCAGTATGTCGTTTTTGACTAGTGAATTTTTATATGCATGAAGAGGGAAAGAAATTTGACAAATAGGAATATGAAAAGGTACGTAAATATTATTTAACCAAACCAAAAAGACAAAGCCGAAGACTTGCAATAAGACTTGATAAAAGAGCTGCAAAAACATCCTTTTTCATGTTCTAACATTTTGTGAAGAAGACTTGACTTAAAAAAAATGTAAAAACGTGCTTGTTTAATTTACTGCCTGCATTTTATCTTTTTCTTTCAACATATGACGTTTTTTCTCTTACAGCACCTATTTTGGGTCATTCCTATAGTTTTCTCCTCTTTTGTCAATACTAGACGGACAGAGAATCATTATGTTCTTATCCTAACTTATCTATTTGGAATAAACCAAGAGAGTGGGTAAAAAACAATTACTAGAATGAAATTAGCTAGCAAACTTTTAAAATATTTGATTTTGTTTCTTAAATTTAATTTTAAAAAAACAAAAGTAGAAAAGTTTTATTAAGAAAAAAATATTTGTTAAATAATAAATAAGTCATTTATTTGACTTCTTTCTCAACAAAATGTTTTGACTATTTATCCTTAATATCAACTTTAATGTAAGATAGAAGTGCACTAGAAAAAGCATTATAAAGGGATTGAAACTTTACCCTCAATAGATATTCTAGTTATGCATGACAAAAGAGCACCGAAAAGGGGTTGCAGGTTTATGAAATTGTAAATGTCACATTTAACCTTTGAATAATTCATAATCGTAGATTGATGGTGAGCAGAACTACAACAATATCGAATTTGGCTAAACAATTGACTAGGTCATTCTGTTGCACGTACATGATAATTAGTTTATTTTCACTCGTATTTTTAAGTGCTTGTCTACGAATACTTTTTTTTAAAAAAAAAATCTATTTGACGAATTCTAAAACTATCATTTTAAAAAATAAAATAAAATAAAAAAATTGGTGAGAACTATAAGACTAACATATCTAATGATAGAATGAATAATGAATTGGAAGAAAAATAAAATAGAGATAAAAGGAAATCAGGATATCGGCTTTAGGGTTTTTTTTTCTTTTTTTCTTGGTAGAGTTTAGGGTATTTCCTGGAAACGCAAACATTTATTTATGGAAGACTTAAATATATTCTTAGTCCTTGATAAAATAACGAATTTTGTTTTTGGCCCTTAATAATTTTAATTTGCTTTGAGTCTCTAATAAAAAAAATATTTTTGGTTCTTGTTATTTTGTTTTAGTCCTTCTAATATATCTTTTTTTTTCATTTTAGTCCTTATAATATTTTGTTCATTTTGTATTAGTCCCTTTGAAAAATATTTGATAGGGACTAATAACAAATGATTTATATATTTTAAGGACAAAAACAAAAAAATAGATATATTAAAAGAATTAAAACAAAATAACAAGACGACTAAAAACAATTTTTTTTATTAGGGATTCAACGCCAAAAAAAAAATTATTAGAGACCCAAAACAAAATTTGCTAATTTATCAAGGACAAAAACATATTAAAACCTTTATGGAAATAAAATTCATTGAGACAAAAGTTTATATTTGTTTACTGTTATTGAAATAAATTTCTACTAAATAACTTTAAAAATTTTCTCCAGTTATAATGTTTTCAACTAGTGAAATTTTATATTCACCAAAAAAAGAAACTAGTGAAATTTTATATGCATATGAAAAGAAACTTACCAAATAGGAATATGGAAAGGAACATAAATATTTAACCAATGCAAAAAGACAAATGTTTGGTATAAGTAATTGAAAAACTAGTTGAAAATTGAAAAGTTAGCAAAAAGTTAGTTGAAAAGTTAGCTAGAAGTGAAAGTAAAAAATTGTTAAACTAGCTTATTAAATTACAAATATGTGATAAAATTATGTGGACAACAAGCTCAAATCATCACAACATTAGTTCATCATCCAAAAACTCAACACCATAATTTTTTTAAATGCATGATTAAGTGGTTTTAATTAAAATTTCAAGAGAACTTAAATTTACTTATTTAATGTCATTGAAATATACAAACACGCAATTTTGTTTTTGCGAGTGTTGGGTTGAGTTTGTGTTGGGCCTTAAAGAGAAATATGGAGAAGGGTGTGGTTAATTTGTAAAGCCTTAGTGAAAACCCATAAAACCTTCCTAAGACCGCACTCCCTAGACACAAAGCTAAAATCTTCTTTTCCCCAAGCCACCCTCTCTTTCTCTCAATCTCCCTTATTTCTCTATACAAGATTTTGGAGTCTTCTTACAACCCCGCTACTCTCTCTCCCATGGACTCTTAGTAACTTCATTGTTGTGGTAAGTTCCTCCTCCCCCCCCCCCCCCCCCCCCCCTATTTTTTTTTCTTTTTCTCTTCCATGAGCTCACCCAAGGAAAGGACTTTTTGGCTCAAAAATCTAATTGGGGTTTTGGTTTGAAGATGATTTTTGTGCTCTTGTAGTGTGAATTGTTGGTCGGTTAAGGGTAAGCTCACTCCTTTGGTTCAAAGTGCCTACCTTTTTCTTTTCTCCTTTCTCCTTAAGTACCCAAGTTTAAGACTACAATAGATAAGGGAATCTTTACCATTTTCTATGTTTTGTTGCTTTGGATTGGTTTGAAATTGCTTGAGAATGGGTTATAATGTATAAAAATGAATGCTTGAGAGAATTGGGATTTGAGTTTGGAATGGTGTTTTGTGATTGATTGATGAATGTTGATGAAAAGTTTTAGTTTTTGGAATTGTTCTAGTGTTGTTTATGTGCTGAAATTGAAGGAAATTTGTTTGGGATTGATTGAGGAATGAATTGATTTTTAAAAATCTAAAAAATGGAAACTTAGGGAAGGGGACAAATCAATTCGCACACTGGTTTTGCAAAATTAATTAGGCAAAATTTTTTAATTCATTGGACGTATTTGTAATAGAGAGTAAGGTTTCTCTCTGTCACATAATCATTGGGCAATTTTTTGTGCTCATTGGGTGGATTTGCAACGACAGGCAAGGTTGTTCTCTATCACAAATTCGTTGGGCTAAAATTTGGATTCATTGGACAAATTTAGAAAAATTTGAAATTCACTGGGTCAAAATTTGAATTCGCTGGGCGGATTTCTAATTAGCTAAATGAACTTTAATTTCATTACGCAAATTTATCTCTGGAATCTGTTGGGTGAAATTTCCCTTACAGCACCTCCTTATTTTGATATTTTACTTGATTATCAAATCTTTATAACTGAATGGTATGTATATTCCTTGATGGGGTAATTATGTTATTGATGAGATGACTAAATTGGATGACTACTTTATTAATTGAGATTGCTATACCCTGAAAATATCAACTCATTTATATATGTGTGTGTGTGTGTGTGTGTCTATATATATATATATATATATATATATATATATATATATATATATATATATATATATATATATATATATATACACGTAATTATATTTATCTGTATATAAATCTCTACAAGTAACTAATAGAAATTAATTCTCTAGAATTAATTCTTTGTAGTTGCTTTTCTATATAATTGACTGTTGGTTGGATTTTAAGTTTCGGTGAAAATAAAATAACATGTGTTATTTTATTTGGATTGATGATGTGTGATTTAATGAGAATTTAAATTTTCTGTGCTTAAATTCATCGGTGAGAAATAGATAAATTTCTCTGTTTGAAATATCTAATGAAAAAGATGTGAATTTATCTGCCAGTTGAAAATTGTCTGTGTTTATTCGTAGTTTGTGTCTCTGTGTTGTTAAAAATTTATTTGATTGGAAAAACTGTTTTGAATCGTTTTTTAAAAAAAATCTCAGACTTGCTTATTCTTTCGTAAAATTCATTTGTGAGTGATTACTCTACAGAGAAATTTTAGGAAAGTCACTTTAAAAAGTTTTTCAATTGTAAAGAATTTCTAAAAATTTAAATTAGATAGTATCGATTCGTTTTGGTTTTAAAATCACGTTCCAACTTAAATTACACAGTGTATTTCTACACTGTGTAAATTGACACGACCCTAACCCATCAAATCAAGTGACCATTGGCCACTTGAATTACATGCAAGAACACCCCTCACATCAACCAAAACCCACGACCACTCACACCCTTTCCCCCTAAACCATCACTCAAATCAACAATTCAAATTAAACTCACTTACTCACCTCACTCACTCAAATCAGCCTCACTCACTTAAGTCAAAACACTCAGCAAACAAATCAAATTCTCCTCCCTCTCTCTTCTCTCTTCTCTGGCCAAGACATATCCACCCATCACCAACACCATTTTCTTCCATCTTCTTCCTCTTGCATGCTTTAGTTGGAGTGCTCTACAGCCAATACTCTTTTGGAGGAAGACAACCAGCTTCTTCTCGTCTTTCTAGCGAGATCCTCATCACTGTAAGGGGACACTTTGATAGATTCAAGTGGCTGAAGGTGGAGGATCCAGCCACTCTGCCTCCCATGTGAATTGAATGCATGAAATGTGTAATTGCATGTGTGATTGGTTTTGTTTTTTTTTTTTTATTTCTCTCTGGCAGTGGCTGTGACTATGTCAAAAATCTTCTCCTCATCTTCTTATTTGTCTAAAAATCGTGGGATGGCTCCAATACAAAGGAGACCATGCTCAAATTTTGTTAGAACTCATGCACTTTCAAAAAAAAAAATCGAAAAGAAAATTGGGCTGGCAGTGGCTGTCTCATGGTAGAAGCCCTAGACAGTGTTTATGTTTTGACCATAACTTTTGATCTAGCCATTAGATTTTGATGAAACTTCCCTAGTTGAACTAGACTCCAAATGCACCGACTTTACTTTTGAAATCATTGCGATATAACCTCAAATGAAAGTTCATCCATGACATGCAATGGAACCATTCTACTTGGGAAACTGGCTCGGGTAGTGACTGTTTCACGTAGAAACCCTGGATAATGTTTACGATTTTTAACATAACTTTTAATCTAACCGTTGGATTTTGATGAAACATGTTCTCAATTAAAGTAGACTCAAATGCACCAACTTTTCTTTTGAGACCATTGTGAGATAACCTCAAATGAAGGTTCATCCATGACATGAAATGGGACTATTCTGCTTGTCAAAACTGGTTCGGGCAAGGTTAGGTTTTTGACCTTTTAAAACCAAACTAATGACTTTTTTTTGAAATTTAAGTTTTTTATCATAAAAATAGACAAAATGAGATTTAAAATGATATAAGTTTCAAAAAATTTCACCCACAATTACTAATTTAATTAATTCGATTTAGACATAACACATGCATGGATCCCAAATTTCGAACCTGAGACATAGGTCTTAGAAAGAAAATTACTAGGAAAAATGTAGGAGGAATTAGGATTCAAGTTTTACTTTTTTTTGAAAGTTATGAATGTTAGTTTTTTACTATAAAAATTTGAGTGAAAATCTCATTTAGGAATGTACTACTCGGACTCGGCATCCCACCGAGTAGTCGAGCTGGCTGAGTAGAGACTCACTCGAACCCAGAGAATAATAACAGAAAGAACAACTTTTACCACACGATAAGATAGAGAAAGATCAGATCAAAAGATAATGATAGAAGATAGAATTATCTTTATCTTCATCATAAGATTTGAGAAGATTTGATAGGAAAATAACCCTATCAAATCTATCTCTTTACACCTTATAAATACAGAGCTATTCATTCCAATCAAGGTATGAAAATTCTAATCCCAATTGTGATACCTGTCTCCTACCTCTGCGCCTCTAACTTGAGCGTCGGAGTGTCTTTGCAGGTACACCCCCCCACCAGTCACGGAGGAGATCCCTGCGGAGCCACCGTACCGGGAGACTTACCAAAATTTGGTAAGAACAGAAAGGTTGAGAAAGTTGCACATCTTTGAAGTATGCTCATTGTGAGGAGCATCCTAACCTGCGAAATTCTAGGAATTTTCATAATTTTTGTAGATTTAATCTCAGGGTGTGGATTACCTTTTTGAAAAATAGGTTTTAAGATCTTTAATTTGATATAAGAATTTCACCAAACAAAAATCGTTTGCTAAGTTAATTTTGGACAGAGATTGGGTGCTTCCAGAGAGGAATTTTTTTCTTAAAATTGCCTTGATATGTGATATTTGAACTATGATATATTTGAATGTGTGAATTCATTTTAAATATGTGCATGCAAGGCAGTGGATAAAATTAACCCTTGCCTTAAATGATTGTAAGACCCTTGGAATATGAACCTAGGGCATCTCTGTGCGTGTGATTGTGCGTTTTGAAACACTTTGTGATACAGTCATGTGGACTGTAATGTGAATTGAAATTCTCTGTAATGCCTGTGATCTGTGACCATAAGATTCGAACGCGAGTGCTTAAGTGGACTAGGACACTGTCCTAGTAATCTGGGAAAATTGTACCGGTAATAATAATATAAATTCTAACAGTGAGAACAACTAATTTAGACTTAAGAATTTATTTATTTTTCTAGGCTTAATAAATGAACTCTTTGATTTGTGCTTTGGACTTAGATAAATATTCTATGACCCTTGTGTGGAGGAATCATCAGTAAGTATGAACTATTAAAAACTTTAGAATTGAAAGGGTAAGGCACAAATAAAATGTAATAACGAATCTTGATACGTGATGGCAATATGTGCCTTGAGAGTCGTGCAACGAGGAGAAACGTGTGTATGGCGGACTTGCGAAGGAAGTCACGTGGAACGATTCCGGCTGAGTGAAAGTTGCAATGATGTTGGCGAAGATTGAACGACGTGTTCACCAATAGGTGATGGAGAGCATATTCTCATATGGTATAATTTTGTGGAGCCAAGACAAAGTCTTGAGCTTGGCATCGATTTCGATCCGTCTTATACCCCCAACAGCGGAAACGACGGCGACGGGCAAAGATAATCTCTATGTGAGAGTGTGCAAGGAATAAGTCCTCAGAGTATGAATGACCACAGATTGGTACTTGGGAGATGATCGTGAGGCATTACGACCTTGGAGGGTAGGCGTCGAGTTGTGACTTCGTTCACACAAACCGACTTGGCGACCCTGACAATAACCACGAGAAAATCTCAATTGGTGAAAGCCCACCTTATACCAGGGTGATGGTGTACTCCCAGCAGTCATTCCACTCAATATATATGTAAGACCACTGAGTTCTGGGAGTTCCAAGTGGCAGCTGGCCAGTATGTTATAGTTTACAGATTTTAGTCGTGGAAACGAGTAGGTTCCGAGTGTGAACATTAGAGAACCACCCCGTAGTGGTTGACAGGATTGTGTGTGCCTTCTAAAGTCGTTTCTATGTGGTTTGCTTGATGAAGCAAAGAGATTCACCCTTTTTGTGTGTTTATTTTCTTTAGGTCCGGATGGTGGGCAAGGAACCAACCCTCCATTAAGAGGTTGAATGCTACCTTGGACGATGGATAGTCGACGTGGTCGCAGGCGTGGACCACTTTACCGGCTACATCCGGTTTACATGGATGCCTATTGACGAGCTTGTAGGAGCATACCCAATGGTAGCAGAGTATTTCTCATGGTGGACGCAGCCAACACTGCTGTGCAGAGCCTGTAGACGTAGTCATGATCTCCTCATCCCTTCTTTCGTCTGAGCGCATCGAGACTGCTTCTCACTCTTCAGGGGTGCAGTTAGAGGAGTTAGATGACTTTGACACTAAGGAGATTCCTACTGAGGGGAGTTCCTCTGCGGTGCCAGACTATGTGTTGCAGCCTGAGTATGAGGATCCTGTTGAGGGGAGTTCCTCAGGGGTGCCCAACTACGTACCCCAGCCGGAGTGTGAGGCAATAGAGGAGGATGATGTGGCTGCTCTAGCGGCGTTGGAGGTTGATGGGGAGGAGCCAGCAGCTGCTGCTGTAGAGGAGGTGGTAGAGGCTTCTGCCGAGGGAGCTAGCTGGTTGCCAGCGGAGGATGAGGAGGACCCCGAGGAGGATCCGAAGGAGGACCCAGAGGAGGATCTAGAGGAGGATCTTTCAGAGGATTCCTTCGAGGTCTCTTGTCATGAATCACACACTTAGTTCTTCACCGATCGACAGATCCTGTAGGTGTTGGCGGAGTCTCTTGGGTAAATGGTAGATGACTGCTCTGAATGTTAGGGTCTTCTTTTATCTTTATCATGTATTTTGTTGGGTAGATCTAGGCATTCAGATGTTTTGTTGTATATATTTCAGTCATCCTACGTACCGCATTAGGTATTTGCTATACACAGTTACTGGGAACCTTATGATGCTCATCAGACTCCTTTTATATATATATATATATATATATATATATATATATATATATATATTTATGCATGGTTTCTTTCAGTTATTCATTTCATTTATATTTTTTTTAATTATTGCTTATTTATTTATCCCGCATGTTTGAAAATTCAAAGCGATCTTTTACAATGATAAACACGTTATGACCTTTTTAAATTAAAAATGACGCGTTAATGCGTTAATAAATATTAAAATAAAAGAGAACTTTTGGAATTAAAGTAAAATTGAAATGCATAGTTAAATTAAAAAGTTTTAAAAATTCACTCAAATTTCACCTACTACGTTTTAACTTCACTCGTTTTCACAAGTACAAATTAATTAAAGAGCTTTAGAAAATAATTGAATTAAATACGGCATATTTTCTCTTTAGATATTAGGGCGTTACAATTTAGTGATATCAGAGCAATTTGTCCTATTAAGACTAGGGTATGGTCCTTACCATGTACATGTCTTGTGTTTTCACGAGACTGTCATGATCCTAGTTTTATACTAGTTTTGTTTGGGTGACTTTTACTTGAGCCATTATGGATGGCAGAGTGAGATTTACCATTGTGTGATTGATTGATGTTCTTACAGTGACTATTGAATAGTTGTGTGGGATTGACTGTGTGATTGTGTGTATCTTATACTTCATTGTGAGTCGAACAGTAGTATTGGATGAGTTATGTTGTTGGTTCTCACGAGAACTAATAGTTGTGTTTCAGGGACAAGATGGCCGATGGATCTAGTGGTCAGACACAACAAGTGTTGGATCGCATCACCACTGTGCTAGAGAACCTAGCACAGGACCGAGAAGCTAACTGCTTTCAAGAGGAACAATCCCCCGAAGTTCAGCGGAGGATTCAACCCCGAAGGAGCACAACTGTGGCTCTCGAAGATCGAGAAGATCTTTGAAGCCATGGGATGTCTAGAGGAGCATAAGGTGACGTTTGCTACGTTCATGCTTGTGGGCGAAGCGAAAGACTGGTGGAAGATGGCACGCTGATTAGTGCCGGGTGAAGAAGGAGTCATTCTGTGGCAGGAGTTCAAGGCTGCTCTTCTGGCAAACTACTTTCCGACCGATCTGCGGAAGCAAAAGGCAAGAGAATTTTTGGAGCTCAAGCAAGGAGCGATGTCTGTTGGATAGTACACCGCCAAGTTCAATGAACTGCTGAAATATTGGCCTCATTTCCAGAATGGGGGCAGTGAGGATGATATCTATTCTTATTATGAGAATGGACTGAGGGCATATATATAATAAGCTATCTGTTACCTGCAAATCACTAACTTTCCGATGTTGTTGAGCAAGAGTAGGATCTACGAGACCAAAACCAAGGCAAAGCAGGCTTTGTGGAAGCTGGGAGGACCATAAAGGAACGACATGAAGACTTTCGGAGGAAACCAGAAGCCCTACTTTAGGCCAAACCCGTCTGTTGGGGGAGGCTCTGGGCAAGGAAGGCAACAAACTGGAGGATATCAACACCCCAGGCCAAACAACAATAACCACATCAGATGCTTCAAGTGTGGTGGACCACACATTGTGAGGAACTGCAGACAACCTCAGCAACAACAACAACCATGACAACAACAACAGCAACCAAGGCAACAACAACAACCAGTTAGTTGAACTAATTGTGGGAAGGTGGGGCATGTAGCCAGGAACTGTTGGTTTGCTCCAAGGATTATTAGAGGCATTGGGAATCCAGCAGGGAACAATCAAGGACTACCAAGGGTAGCTGCAAAAGTTTTTGCTATGAGTGGCTCCGAAGCTGCTTCATCCGACGACCTAATCCAAGGTAAGTGCGTCATAAAAGATAAACTCTTAGATGTATTATATGATTCAGGTGCAACGCACTCCTTTATATCACATGCTTGTGTAAAGGATTTAGGATTGTATGTGACTTCTTTATCCTATGATGTTTCAGTAGCAACTCCTACCAATAATTTTGTTACTACTTCCCATGCTTGTTTAAATTGTCCTGGGTCCATTAAAGGCAAGACCTTCTCTGTGAACTTGATTTGTCTACCTCTTTCTCATCTTGATGTCGTGTTGGGAATGGATTGGTTATTGTCCAATCAAGTCCTTCTCAACTGTAAGGACAAAACTTTGTTCTTTGGTCCTTTGACCCAAAATTCCTGTGAGTCTTCGAGATTAAGAGCAACCGACAAAGGTGGAATTACAAAAAAGGAGAACATTCAAGTATACATGGTCTTGTTTTCATCAACAACCGAGGAACATCCCGATGTCAGTAACATGTCGATCGTGTGTAAATTCCCTGAAGTTTTCCCTGATGACATGACTGAGTTACCACCAGAAAGAGAAGTATAATTCACCATAGATTTGATTCTGGGATCTAGTCCTGTGTCAATAGCACCCTAAAGGATGTCACCTGTAGAATTGGCAGAGGTGAAAACTCAAGTAGAGGACCTTCTAGGCTAACAATTCGTGAAGCCTAGTGTATCACCTTGGGGAGCGCCTGTATTGTTAGTGAAGAAGAAGGATGGTAGCATGAAAATGTGTGTGGACTATCGTCAGCTCAACAAAGTGATGATCAAGAACAAGTATCCTTTGCCGAGGATTGACGACCTTATGGATCAGTTGAAAGGTGCTGTGGTGTTTTCCAAGATCGATCTGAGATCTGGATATCATCAAATCCACATTAAGAAAGAAGATATTCCAAAGACAGCGTTTCGAACACGCTATGGGCACTATGAGTATTTAGTTATTCCACTTGACGTAACCAATGCTCCTACCGTCTTCATGGATTACAGGAATAGGATTTTTCACCAGTACTTGGATAAGTTCATGGTGGTCTTCATTGATGATATATTGGTGTATTCAAAGAGTCATGAGGAGCATACAGAACATCTGAGGATCGTGCTGCAGATTTTGAAGGAGCGACTGCTCTACGCTAAGCTCGAAAAGTGTGAATTTTTGTTGGAACAAATCAATTCCTAGGTCATGTGGTCACAAAGGATGGCATTGTTGTGGATCTAGCAAAAGTTGAAGCTGTGATGCATTGGGAACAACCTAAGAATGTTACAGAAGTAAGGAGTTTGTTGGGATTAGTGGGATACTACAGAAAATTCATTGAAGGGTTTTCTCGTTTAGCATTGCCACCAACCAAGTTAACTCAAAAAGGACAAGAGTTTGTGTGGAACGAGACATGTGAGAAGAGGTTTCAAGAGTTGAAGAAAAGGTTGACTTCTACACCAGTGTTGACTCTACCCGATGCGGTAAAGAAGTTTGAAGTGTACTATGATGCATCCGGATAAGGACTAGGATGTGTGTTGACGCAAGAAAGGAAGGTGATTGCTTATGCTTCAAGGCAGTTGAGGACACATGAAGTGAACTACCCAACATATGATTTGGAGTTGGCAGCAGTGGTTTTTGCTTTGAAGATTTGGAGACATCATCTGTATGGGGCAAGATTTGAAGTGTTCAGCGACCATAAAAGCTTGAAGTACTTGTTCGATCAGAAGGAGTTGAACATGCGACAAAGACAATGGATGGAATTCCTCAAAGACTATGACTTCACACTGTCAACCATCCTGGGAAGGCAAACGTAGTGGCCGACGCTTTGAGCCGAAAGTCATTGCACATGTCTGCCATGATGGTAAAGGAGTTAGAATTGATTAAAGAGTTCAGAGATATGAACCTAGCAGTGGAAGTAAAGCCTCAGAGTTTATTCCTAGGAACCTTGAAGATTACCAACGAGTTTTTGGAACAAGTTCCAGAAGCTCAACAAGGAGATAAGTTCCTGCAAGACAAGATGAAGTTGAGAGAAGAAGGCAAAGAGCTGGAGTTCAGCAAGGATGCTAATGGACTCATCAAGTTTAAGAATAGGGTGTGTATACCCCATGAAAGCGAGTTGAAGGAAGCAATTTTGGAAGAAGCGCATAAGAGTCGACTTAGCTTTCATCCAGGTTCTTCAAAGATGTACCAAGACTTGAAGAAGAACTTTTGGTGGTACGGTTTGAAGAAGGATGTGGCAGAATATGTGGCAAAATGTCTGACTTGTCAGAAGGCAAAAGTGGAACATAAGAGACCGCCTGATGAACTGCAACCATTAGAGATTCCAGAATGGAAGTGGAATAGTATCTTGATGGATTTCATCTCTGGCTTGCCAAAGACCAAATCGGGTCAAGATGTCGTATGGATAATCGTAGATAGATTGACGAAATCTGCTCACTTTATACCCATCAACATGAAATACAAGTTGGAAAAGCTTGCTGAATTGTATATCAAGGAAGTGGTTAGGTTACATGGTATACCTTCTAGCATAGTTTCATATAGAGACCCTCGTTTTACTTCTAGATTTTGGGTAAGTTTGCAAGAAGCCTTAGGAACCAAATTGAAGCTTAGTTTAGCTTACCACCCTCAAACAGATGGCCAAACTGAGAGAACCATACAATCTTTAGAAGACCTTTTGAGAGCTTGTGTGATGGAACAGAAAGGTAGTTGGAACGAGTGCCTAGCCTTAGTGGAGTTCACCTATAACAATAGCTTTCATGCTAGTATAGGGATGGCACCATTTGAAGCCTTGTATGGTAGGAAGTGTAGAACACCCTTAAGTTGGTATGAGACTGGTGAGTCTCTCTTAATAGGGCCTGAGATATTACAGAAAACCATAGAACAGGTAAGAGCCATTAGGAAAAAGATCAAGATTTCTCAAGATCGACAAAAGAGTTATCATGACAAAAGGAGGAAACCTCTTGAATTCCAAGTTGGAGATCATGTATACTTGAAGGTTACACCTATGACCGGAGTTGGCAGAGCTCTAAAGTCTCGAAAACTTTCTCCCAAATTCATTGGTCCTTACCAAATTCTCAAAAGGATTGGCCCTGTGGCCTATCAAATAGCTTTACCCCCGAATCTTTCAAATCTCCATTCTGTTTTTCATATATCTCAACTCAAGCAGTATCATCCTGACCCTTCACATGTGATTGAACCGGATCAAATACAAATGAGAGAGAATCTTACCTATGATGTAAGTCCCTTGCGAATTAGCAACTGAAGGGTGAAACAACTTAGGGGTAAGGATATCACTCCAGTGAAGGTTTTGTGGAGTGACAACGGCGAAGGCGATACAACGTGGGAATTGGAAGATAAGATGAAGGAGTCTCATCCATATCTTTTCCAAGCTTAGTAAATTTTGGGGACGAAATTTCTAAAAGGGTGGGAGAGTTGTAACACCCTGAAAATATCAACTCATTTATATATATATATATATATATATATATATATATATATATATATATATATATATATATATATATATATATATATATATATATATATATATAAATCTCTGCAAGTAACTGACAGAAATTAATTCGCTAGAATTAATTCTCTGTAGTTGCTATATATATATATATGTAATTATATTTATCTGTATATAAATCTCTGCAAGTAACTGACAGAAATTAATTCGCTAGAATTAATTCTCTGTAGTTGCTTTTCTGTATAATTGATTGTTGGTGGGATTTTAAGTTTCGGTGAAAATAAAATAACCTGTGTTATTTTATTTGGATTGATGACATGTGATGTAATGAGAATTTAAATTTTCAGTGTTTAAATTCATCAGTGAGAAATAGATAAATTTCTCTGTTTGAAATATCTAATGAAAAAGATGTGAATTCATCTGCCAGTAGAAAATTGTCTGTGTTTATTCGTAGTTTGTGTCTCTGTGTCGTTAAAAATTTATTTGACTGAGAAACCCATTTTGAATCATTTTTAAAAAAAAATTAAAACTTGCAAAACAAATAATCTTTCGTAAAATTCATCTGTGAGTGATTACTCTACAGAGAAATTTTAGGAAAGTCACTTTAAAAAGTTTTTCAATTGTAAAGAATTTCTAAAAATTTAAATTAGATATTTTATCGATTCATTTTCGTTTAAAAACCGCGTTCCGAGTTAAATTTCATAGTGTATTTCTACACTGTGTAAATTGACATGACCCTAACCCATCAAATCAAGTGACCATTGGCCACTTGAATTACATGCAAGAACACCCCTCACATCAACCAAAACCCACGGCCACTCACACCCTTTCCCCCTAAACCATCACTCAAATCAACAATTCAAATTAAACTCACTTACTCACCTCACTCACTCAAATCAGCCTCTCTCACTTAAGTCAAAACACTCAGCAAACAAATCAAATTCTCCTACCTCTTTCTTCTCTCTTCTCTAGCCGCGACATACCCACCTAGCACCAACACCATTTTCTTCCATCTTCTTCCTCTTGCATGCTTTAGTTGGAGTGCTCTACAGCCAATACTCTTTTGGAGGAAGACAACCAACTTCTTCTCCTCTTTCCAGCAAGATCCTCATCACTGTAAGGGAACTCTTTGATGGATTCAAGAGGCTGGAGGTGGAGGATCCAGCTACTCTCACCTAAAATGCCTCCCATGTGAACTGAATGCATGAAATGTGTAATTGCATGTGTGTGATTGGTTTTGTTTTTTATTTATTTCTCTCTGGCAGCGGCTGTGACTGTGTCAAAAATCTTCTCCTCATCTTCTTCTTTGTCTAAAAATCGTGGGATGGCTCCAATACAAAGGAGACCAAGCCCAAATTTTGTTAGAACTCATGCACTTTCAAAAAAAATTTGAAAAGAAAATTGGGCTGGCAATGGTTGTCTCATGGTAGAATCCCTGTACGGTGTTTATTTTTTGACCATAACTTTAGATCTAGCAGTTAGATTTTGATGAAACTTATCCCCAGTTGAAGTAGACTCAAAATGAACCAACTTTTATTTTGAGATCATTGCAAGATAACTTCAAATGAGGGTTCATCGATGACATGCAATGGAATCATTCTACTTGGGAAACTGGCTCGGACAGTGACTGTTTCACGTAGAAGGCCTGGACAATGTTTACATTTTTTAACATAACTTTTAATCTAATCGTTGGATTTTGATGAAACTTGTTCTCAGTTAAAGTAGACTTAAAATTCACCAACTTTTCTTTTTAGACCATTGTGAGATAACATCAAATGAAGGTTCATCGGTGACATGCAATGGGACTATTCTGCTTGTCAAAACTGGTTCGGGCAAGGTTAGGTTTTTGACCTTTTTAAACTAAACTAATGATTGTTTTTGAAATATAATTTTTGATCATAAAACTATACAAACAGATCTTTAAAATGATATAAGCTTCGAAAAATTTCACCCACAATTGCTAATTTAATTAATTCGGTTTAGACAGAACTCATGCATGGATCCCAAATTTCAAACCTGAGACATAGGTCTTAGATAGAAAATTACTGGGAAAAATGTAGGAGGAATTAGGATTCAAGTTTTACTTTTTCTGAAAGGTATGAATTTTAGATTTTTACTATAAAAATTTTAGTGAAAATCTCATTTGGGAAGGTTGAGAAAATTGCATATCTTTGAGGTATGCTTACTGTGAGGAGCATGCTGACCTGCGAAATTCTAGGAATTTTCATAATTTTTGTAGATTTAATCTAAAAGTGTGGATTACCTTTTAGAAAAATAGGTTTTAAGATCTTTAATTTGATATAAGAATTTCACCAAAAAAAAATTGTTTGCTAAATTAATTTTTGACAAAAATTGGGTGCTACTAGAGAGGAATTTTGTTCTTAAAATTGCCTTTATATGTGATATTTGAACTCTGATATATTTGAATGTGTGAATTCATTTTAAATATGTGAATGCAAGGCAGTGGGTAAAATTGACCCTTGCCTTAAATGATTGTAAGACCCTTGGAATGTGAACCTAGGGCATCTCTGTGCGTGTGATTGTGCGTTTTGAAACGCTCTGTGATACAGTCATGTGGACTGTAGTGTGAATTGAAATTCTCTGTGATGTCTGTGATCTGTGAGCATAAGACTCGAATACGAGGGTTTATGTGGACTAGGACACTGTCCTGGTAATCCAGGAAAATAATATCGGTAATAATAATATAAATTCCAATAGTGAGAACAACTAATTTAGACTTAAGAATTTATTTATTTTTCTAGGCTTAATAAATGAACTCTTTGATTTATGCTTTGGACTTAGATAAATATTCTATGACCCTTGTGTGGAGGAATCATCGGTAAGTATGAACTATTAAAAACTTTAGAAATTGAGAGGGTAAGGCACAAATAAAATGTAATAACGAATCTTGACACGTGATGACAATATGTGCCTTGAGAGTCATGCAACGAGGAGAAACGCGTGTACGGCGGACTTGCGAAAGAAGTCGCGTGGGACGATTCCGGCTGAGTGAAAGTTGCAACGATGTTGGTGGAGATCAAATGACGTGTTCACCAATTGGTGATGGAGAGCATATTCTCATATGGTGTAATTTTGTGGAGCCAAGACAAAGTCATGAGCTTGGCGTCAATTTCGATCCATCTTATACCCCCAGCAGCGGAAACCACGACGACGGGCAAAGATAATCTCCGTGTGAGAGTGTATGAGGAATAAGTCCTCAGAGTATGAATGACCACAGATTGGTACTTGGGAGATGATCATGAGGCATTACGACCTTGGAGGGTAGGCATCGAGTTGTGACTTCATTCACACAAATCGACTTGGCGACCCTAACAATAACCACGAGAAAATCTCAGTTGGTGAGAGCCTACCTTATACCAGGGTGATGGTGTACTCCCAGCAGTCATTCCACTCAATATATATGTAAGACCACTGAGTTCTGGGAGTTCCAAGTGGCAGCTGGCCAGTATGTTATAGTTTACAGATTTTAGTCATGGAAACGAGTAGGTTACAAGTGTGAACATTAGAGAACCACCCCGCAGTGGTTGACAGGATTGTGTGTGCCTTCTAAAGTCATTCCTGTGTGGTTTGCTTGATGAAGCAAAGAGATTCACCCTTTCTGTGTGTTTATTTTCTTTAGGTCCGGATGGCGGGCGAGCAACCAACCCTCCATTAAGAGGTTGAATGCTACCTTGGACGATGGATAGTCGACATGGTCGCAGGCGTGGACCACTTTACCGGCTACATCCGATTTACACGGACGCCTATTGATGAGCCTGTAGGAGCGTACCCAGTGGTAGTGGAGTATTTTGCATGGTGGACGCAGTCGACACCGCCATACTACCGACATGCGAAGCCTATAGACGTAGTCATGATCTCCTCATCCCTTCTTTTGTCCGAGCGCACCGAGACTGCTTCTCACTCTTCAGGGGTGCAGTTAGAGGAGTTAGATGACTCCGACACCAAGGAGATTCCTACTGAGGGGAGTTCCTTTGTGGTGCCAGACTATGTGTCGCAGCCTGAGTATGAGGATCCTGTTGAGGGGAGTTCCTCAGGGGTGCCCGACTACGTACCCTAGCCGAAGTATGAGGCAGTAGAGGAGGATGACGAGGCCGCTCTAGCTACGTTGGAGGTTGATAGGGAGGAGCCAGCAGCAGCTGCTGTAGAGGAGGTGGCAAAGGCTCCTGCCGAGGGAGCTGGCTGGTTGCCAGCAGAGGACGAGGAGAACCCCAAGGAGGATCCCGAGGAGGACCCAGAGGAGGATCTTTCAGAGGATTCCTTCGAGGTCTCGTCTCGTGAGTCGTACACTTAGTCCTTCGCCGGTCGACAGTTCCCGTATGTGTGGGCGGAGTCTCTTGGGTAGATGGTAGATGACTACTCTGAATGTTAGGATCTTCTTTTATCTTTATCATGTATTTTGTTGGGTAGATCTAGGCTTTCAAATGTTTTGTTGTATATATTTCAATCATCCTGTGTACCACATTAGTTATTTGCTACACACAGTTACTGGGAACCTTGTGATGCTCATCAGACTCATTTTATATATATATATTTATGCATTGTATCTTTCAGTTATTCATTTCATTTATGTTTTTTTTTTAATTATTGTCTTATTTATTTATCCCGCATGTTTGAAAATTCAAAGCGATATTTTACAATGATAAACACGTTAAGATCTTTTTAATTTAAAATGACGCGTTAATAAATATTAAAATAAATGAGAACTTTTGGAATTAAAGTAAAATTGAAATGCATAGTTAAATTAATTTTTTTAAAAAATTCACTCAAATTTCACCTACTACGTTTTAACTTCACTCGTTTTCACAAATACAAATTAATTAAAGAGCTTTAGAAAATAATTAATTGAATTAAATACGACATATTTTCTCTTTAGATATTAGGGCGTTACATTTTCCTTTTGTTTAAAGATTGTTGGATGGGTCTTTTTTAGTCGATCCACATGGATGAAGGTGAATTTTGTGTGGTGTTATTGAGATGATGGAATATGTTGTTGGTATGTTCTTGAAATGATGATTGAACTTGTATGTGCATTCATACATAATACATAGTTGATGATGTATATGAGTTGGCATGTAAGTTGGAGGGTGTTTGGTGGGCCCTCAACCTAGTGTTGGAGGATTGTAGTGCTGGTCATTGTCGATGAGCCTAACGGATAGATGGGTGGGCGAATTCCACATGAGGCTTTAGTTGGTCCAAGCCAATTCATGGTAAGCCATTACCCACAACCACCTATTCCTAACAAATGTGTCAATTCTCATAGGATCGGTCATAAGACTCCTTGAATGGATGAATATTCATTCTATGTTAAGAGATAAGCCTAAGATGTTCGCTCGACAGTGAAAATCTCTATGAAGTAGAATATGCATTTCATTACATGTCCATCATTGTTAATGCATGGTTGTACTAAATTGTTAGATAGTGGTGATGGTACTTGATTGTTGAGTTATAATGGTTGTACATGTGATGTTATCTTATGAGTTGGATGTTTCTTATACTTGATCTCAAACATAAAGATGATAAAGTTTAATTATTTATTATTAGTTGAGTTTTAAATTATATTATGTATATTTATATTGGTAAGCCTACCTTTGCACTATGACACATGTGTTTGTGACTTTGATTATCTCGAATGTCGTGTTCGTTGAGCAGGTGGTTAGGTGGGGCGGATCTTTCTATTGGGAACATCATGGAGGGCATGCTTGGATGTGATGATGTGGCTTTTCTTTTTCCTTTATTTTTGTTTAGTGTTTATCAGCTCAGATGTGTAGGATATTTATCTTTTTGAGAGTTGTCTGTGTGTGTGTTTAGCTACGTGTAAGTGATGAATCTTTGAGTTGTATTTGTTGATAGAAGTTGTAGTGCCATAAGGCATATGATTTTATTTTATTGATTATACAATGCATGGGTGCGTTTTCTGTTGGAGTTAAGAGCTATTAAACTATTCATTTTTTAAATGTGTAAAATTTCACAAATATTTTCATAAATAAAATAAATTGATGAATTTTAAATGAACTAAAATAAAGTTTTCCACTTATAACATGAGGTAGTGTCATGTAGTGGCTCTTGGATCTTTACTAAAATAACCACAAGAACAATCAAGGACTGCCCTAGACATTGTCCGAAGGTGCAATGGCTTAGGGCCATAGTTAGAAGGGGCTAAAAGAATTTAAAAAAGATTCTATATAATTATATAGTAATTTTTTTTATATTTTTTATATTGTTTTTATAAATATATTGAAATTTTTCTTGTTTCATGTTTTGTTTATTCAAATAAAATTGTAATAGGCAATTAGAAAGTATCTTTCTCCTGGTTATTAGTTTCCTTTTTTTTTTCTTTTTTTTTTATTGGTATGTTACATTCATAATTCCATGCTAAATGAATATTCAACTAATTGTGACATATCATCATGTAATGGTATGATATATAATAGACTATAAGTGTTTTTTTTTTCTTAATAAGATAAGAAACACAAATCAAAACTCAATAAAGAAAATGAAACTAAAAGTTAGTATATTAACAAAACAATAATAAACACACACACACACACACACACACACACACACACACACACACACACACACACACACACACACACACACATATATATATATATATATATATATATATATATATATATATATATATATATATGCTTTATTATAAAATGATAAGAAATTGATGGTACGTTGTGCACTTTTTAGGAGGTGTATTCATCTTGAGTGGTAAGAGATAGGAAGAGGAGAGAGAAAATATGAGATGTAATAGGAAATGTGATGATAAAGGAATAGATAAATAGAAAAAAAATTGAGTTATAAAAAAATAGAATTGTATAAAATCATAGGTACTATTAGTGTTGTTCTACAATAAGAATTGGACTTTTAGCTCGGTAACATGTGTCATTAAAGATTTTATTAAATGTCATTACATATTAACGATGTGAAACTACAAATCTAATTAGAGAACAACATTATCAGTATTTATATTACTGCATCTATGTTTTTTCTAAAAGAAATGTATAGCTGTTTGTGTTCAGTCTTTTTTTATTCTCTCTCCTTAACCAAAGATAGTGTTAAGTTTTCATTTTCTATAGTCAGGTCTCAACTAGTCTTAATTAATAATCATATGCCTTTATAATTTTCTTTCCCGATGTATATAAAACATCTTTATCTATTTCAATAAGGATCAAATACTATAGAATAATAGCCTTTTCCAAACGATGGCACAAATTTGAATAAAATATTGAAAGGCATGTAATCAAATCTAATATGGAGAATTATGGAGAAGGGTGCGGTTAATTTGTAAAGCCTTAGTGAAAACCCATAAAACCTTCCTAAGACCGCACTCTCTAGACACAAAGCTAAAATCTTCTCTTCCCCAAGCCACCCTCTCTTTCTCTCAATCTCCCTTATTTCTCTATACAAGATTTTGGAGTCTCCTTATAACCCCGCTACTCTCTCTCCCATGGACTCTTAGTAACTTCATTGTTGTGGTAAGTTCCTCCTCCCCCCCCCCCCCCCCCCCCTATTTTTTTTCTTTTTCTCTTCCATGAGCTCACCCAAGGAAAGGACTTTTTGGCTCAAAAATCTAATTGGGGTTTTGGTTTGAAGATGATTTTTGTGCTCTTGTAGTGTGAGTTGTTGGTCGGTTAAGGGTAAGCTCACTCCTTTGGTTCAAAGTGCCTACCTTTTTCTTTTCTCCTTTCTCCTTAAGTACCCAAGTTTAAGCCTACAAGAGATAAGGGAATCTTTACCATTTTCTATGCTTTGTTGCTTTGGATTGGTTTGAAATTGCTTGAGAATGGGTTATAATGTATGAAAAGGAATGCTTGAGAAAATTGGGATTTGAGTTTGGAATGGTGTTTTGTGATTGATTGATGAATGTTGATGAAGAGTTTTTTTGGAATTGTTCTAGTGTTGTTTATGTGCTGAAATTGAAGGAAAATTGTTTGGGATTGATTAAGGAATTAATTGATTTTTAAAAATCTAAAAAATGGAAACTTAGGGAAGGGATCGCACACTGGTTTTGCAAAATTAATTAGGCAAAAAAATTTAATTCATTGGACGTATTTGTAATAGAGAGTAAGGTTGCTCTGTCACATAATCATTGGGCAGTTTTTTGTGCTCATTGGGTGGATTTGCAACGGAAGGCAAGGTTGTTCTCTATCACAAATTTGTTGGGCTAAAATTTGGATTCATTGGACAAATTTTGAAAATTTTGAAATTCACTGGGTCAAAATTTGGATTCGCTGGGCGGATTTGAAATTAGCTAAACGAACTTTAATTTCACTGTGCAAATTTATCTCTGGAATCTGCTGGGTGAAATTTCCCTTACAGCAGCTCCTTATTTTGATATTTTACATGATTATCAAATCTTTATAACTGAATGGTATGTATATTCCTTGATGAGGTAATTATGTTATTAATGAGATGACTAAATTGGATGACTACTTTATTAATTGAGACTGCTATATATTGTTAGATTGGCTATATTGTTGTGAAAATCATTTAAATTGATGATGTTGATTTGTTGATATTATTGATGTGGTGTTAAGGGTCCATGTGTGGGATTTTCCTTTTGTTTAAAGATTGTTGGATGGGTCTTTATTAGTCGATCGACATGGATGAAGGTGAATTTTGTGTGGTGTTATTGAGATGATGGAATATGTTGTTGGTATGTTCTTGAAATGATGATTGAACTTGTATGTGCATTCATACATAATACATAGTTGATGATGTATATGAGTTGGCATGTAAGTTGGAGGGTGTTTGGTGGGCCCTCAACCTAGTGTTGGAGGATTGTAGTGCTGGTCATTGTCGATGAGCCTAAAGGATACATGGGTGGGCGAATTCCAGATGAGGCTTTAGTTGATGCAAGCCAAGTCATGGTAAGCCATTACCCACAACCACCTATTCCTAACAAATGTGTCAATTCTCATAGGATCAGTCATAAGACTCCTTGAATGGATGAATGTTCATTCTATGTTAAGAGATAAGCCTAAGATGTTCGCTCGACGGTGAAAATCTCTATGAAGTAGAATATGCATTTCATTACATGTCCACCATTGTTAATGCATGGTTGTACTAAATTGTTGGATAGTGATGATGGTACTTGATTGTTGAGTTATAATGGTTGTACATGTGATGTTATCTTATGAGTTGGATGTTTCTTATACTTGATCTCAAACATAATAATTTAAAGATGATAAAGTTTAATTATTTATTATTAGTTGAGTTTTAAATTATATTATGTATATTTATATTGGTAAGCCTACCTTTGCACTATGACACATGTGTTTGTGACTTTGATTATCTCGAATGTCGTGTTCGTTGAGCAGGTGGTTAGGTGGGGCGGATCTTTCTATTGGGAACATCATGGAGGGCATGCTTGGATGTGATGATGTGGCTTTTCCTTTTTCTTTTATTTTTCCTTTATTTTTGTTTAGTGTTTACCAGCTCAGATGTGTAGGATATATTTATCTTTTTGAGAGTTGTCTCTGTGTGTGTTTAGCTGCGTGTAAGTGATGAATCTTTGAGTTGTATTTGTTGATAGAAGTTGTAGTGCCTTAAGGCATATGATTATTTGATTGATTATACAATGCATGGGTGCGTTTTCTGTTGGAGTTAGGAGCTATTAAACTATTAGTTTTTGAAATGTGAAAAATTTCACAAATATTTTCATAAATAAATTAAATTGATGAGTTTTAAATGAATTAAAATAAAGTTTTCCGCTTATAACACAAGGTAGTGTCATGTAGTGGCTCTTGGATCTTTACAAAAATAACCACAAGAACAATCAAGGACTGCCCTAGATATTGTCCGGAGGTGCAATGGCTTAGGGCCATAGTTAGAAGGGGCTAAAAGAATTTTAAAAAGATTCTATATAATTATATAGTAATTTTTTTATATTGTTTTTATAAATATATTGAAATTTTTCTTGTTTCATGTTTTTTTTATCCAAATAAAATTGTAATAGGTAATTAGAAAGTATCTTTCTCCTGGTTATTAGTTTCTTTATTTTTTTTTTATTGGTATGTTACATTCATAAATCCATGCTAAATGAATATTCAACTAACTGTGACATATCATCATGTAATGGTATGATAATAGACTATAAGTGTTTGTTTATATATATATATAATATATATATATATATATATATATTATAAAATTATAAGAAATTGATGGTACATTTGTACACTTTTTAGGTGTATTCATCTTGAGTGGTAAGAGAAAGGAAGAGGAGAGAGAGAAAATATGAGATGTAATAGGAAATGTGATGAGAAAGGAATAGATAAATAGAAAAAAAAATGGAGTTATAAAAAATAGAATTTTATAAAATCATAGATACTATTAGTGTTGTTCTACAATAAGAATTGGAGTTTTAGCTCGGTAACATGTGTTATTAAAGATTTAATTAAATGTTATTACGTATTAACGATGTGAAACTACAAATCTAATTAGAGAACAACATTATCAATATTTATATTACTGCATCTATGTTTTTTCTAAAAGAAATGTATAGCTGTTTGTGTTCAGTCTTTTTTTATTCTCTCTCCTTAACCAAAGATAGTGTTAAGTTTTCATTTTCTATAGTCAGGTCTCAACTAGTCTTAATTAATAATCATACGCCTTTATAATTTTCTTTCCCGATGTATATAAAACATCTTTATCTATTTCAATAAGGATCAAATACTATAGAATAATAGCCTTTTCCAAACGATGGCACAAATTTGAATAAAATATTGAAAGGCATGTCATCAAATCTAATATGGAGATTTTATTTATTGGATTGACCTAAAGGCCATCCCTTTGTTTCACATAACATTACAAGATTATTATTGCAACTGCAAACTGGAAAATCACACGTCTTATTAGCCTAACCACACGAACGAAATTTTAAAGCAAAACATAGAGACGATACCACCAAGTTTTAACACAGCAATAGTGTTAAAAAGATGTGACACACCAACAATTGAAAACTAAATAGTTGCTTGATATTTTTGTAATGAATGAATGAAACTTCTATAATTGGATGTTGCTCAGCAATTACGCGAATAATCAGAACATGGTGGATTTGCCGGCGTTCCCGGTGGCACGCAATCACGATAAGGTTGATTAGGGCCACATGTAACAGCAGGATTTGTAGGGTCCCCGGTCTGATTGGTCTCTGCAGCTGCATATATAAAAAGCATATATATATCATTAATAATAATGTTCTTATTTCACATAAAAGATTTGTCATACTTTGCTGGTCACAAAGCAGGACATTAAAGATTTGATACATGATGCATGATGCATCTATGGACAAATTATATAATAGCAAATTTATTGGTGTAATTAACTATCTTGCATGAGAGTTTGGGTATGTGGGCTTCAAGTTGTGATTTATTTTCAAACGAACACAAATGTGATATATATAGCTGCAGAAATGTAACAAGCCTTGGAATTTTTTTTTTTTTATGGAAAACAAGTTTATTATGAACGTGCGTATGAGAATTGAATAAGTAAAGAGTAGTTAATCGGTGTTACCCATCAGTTGTCGAGCTTGAGTTGAACTGGGAACGGAAACAACAGAGGCCAACAGTAAGAATGCAATAAGAATTGCCTTCATGGTTGCGAAAATATTTAATACTTAATTAGTATATGTAATTCAATTTTCCTTTTGCATGGATATAATGCATATTATCATGTATTTATAGTCTCAAATCAACCAAGTGGGTGGAGAGAGAAAATGTTTACTAGTCACATGTCTTTGTCTAAATAACGAATTCCACGACTTGCTTTGCAGTAACTTGCTATATGACTGAATGATTAATAAATATTAATTAAATAAACGTTAAGTCAGGTTCGTTAAAAGACCTCTGTACATTGACTAGACTTTGGAAGATATACAATTTTGAGGGCATTTCCTCGAAATGCAAACATTTATTTAGATTGCGTTTGATTGTGAAAAAGAAAAAGGAAGAAATTAAATGAAAGAGAATATGTAAGTAAAAGAAAAAAAAAGAGAAATAAAGTAAAAATTGAGTGAAAATAGAATTATTTGATTTGAAGAGAAATAGAGTGAAATAGAAAAAAAAAATATTTGAATTAAACTTGTATAGTAAGTAAGAAAAGAAAAGAAGAGAATTTAATATTGAATAAAAATATATTATTATTATTATTATCATCTTTATTATTATTATTATTATTATATATTATTTTTTTTTTGCTGACCATGGTATTGGTACATATTTAAATCTTGAACCACTTGATTAAAGAACACAAGTTACTACCACTTGCCAACCAATGTTGATTATTATTATATATTATATGAATTAATATAGGGGGACCGATTATGGTAAAAAACCATAATCGGTTATGTATTTGAACATAACCGGATGCGGGTGTAGAAGCACAACTTTTTGGAAACGTGTGTCACTTCTACTTCTTTCTATTCGAGGAAAGTCTTTAATGTGAGTCTCACCGTTTTTTTAAAAATTTGCCTCCTTTTTTAAAAACTTCAAAACATCCCTAACATTGTGCAAAGATTTTACTTTAAGAAAAAAATAATAATGATATATGTCATCAAACACTCTACTAACACATTATTTTTCTTTATATCATATATTACCTATCATACATATATTTATAGTTCTCTTTTATCTCACTTTTCCTTTGTAGATGTTAAATAGTGTTTGTTGTCTATTGATTATTTTTCTTTAAAACAAAAATGCAAAAACATCCTTGCTCACTACCTGTATTTTATCGTTTTCTTTCATCTTCCAACCCCTGTGTCCCTTTGGTCCTATTTATAAGACTCAACTTAAAAGTGGTGCTTGATCCTTTTTATAATACTCATTTCATTATGACCATTGCATTAATTATTTTTAGACTCAAATACCCCTAATTAAATGAGAAGTTATAATGGAAAACAATAAGAGAGAGAAAGAGAAGTATTAATGATAGTGGTAGTTTTGGAAAAAAAAATTAATTTAAGACATATTTATTACTATCAACTAAATTAATCATTTTCTTTAATCCGATGAATTAGGTAATTGGGTCTTATAAATAGGATTGGAGGGAGTAGCACCTATCTCCTCTTGTCTCAATACTAGATGGACAAAGAATCAATATGTTCTTATCCTAACTTGTATATTTGGAATAAATCAAGAGAGTGAGTAAAAAAAAAAATAAGATGAGTGACGTGGAATCTAACATACTTTTTCTAATACACTATTTCTTATTGGTTAAAATTTATTAAAAACTACAAAATCAGAAAAGAGAGCTCATTAAATAAAATGTGATCTATACCTATAAAATTTAATGATATTTCAAATAATTTAAACCAATTAGAGGGTATGTATTAAAAAAAGTTTGTTAGAGAGTGTGTTTAGCTAGCTTACTTTGCTTTTTTAAAAACCCGATTTTGTTCCTCAAAACCAATGTTAACCAGATTGACATAAAATTTATTATAAAAAAAATATGTTTAAATTAAGGGGTGATGATTAAGGGTGTGTTTGGATTGTTGTTTGAAACATCTCAAACAGATATTCCCACTTTTTGAGACACTAAACGCAAAAGTAACTCTCTCTTGTCATTGAGTTGAACTGCATGTTCATGTTAAAGGAAATTGATTTCCAAACATGCACTAAGTTACTTTAAAAGTACCTGTCAAAAAAAAAAGTTACTTTAAAAGTAACTCTTGATTAAATTACTCTCATGAATAACTCTATGTATGTATTAAATTCAAATAATACTACTGTTAAATTAAAAGTTCTTATTAAATAAATCAAATTTATAAATTTTTATAAAATTAAAAAATTGTTTGATATATCATTAAATAAAAATTTAATTTATAATAACTTTTTAAATATAATTAAATGTCAACTATAATATGTATACTATTTAACTATAACCATCTAATTGATTTAGAATTTGATCTACATTATCATTGAAATAATATCGGTTTAATTATCAAAATATCCAACATCTTGATTTTCAAAGAGATAACATTTTACTGAAAAAGTTTTTTGAATGTAAAATAAAATTAATTAGACATGCACTATAGAAAGACCATTATAAAGGGATTGTAAGTTGCAACTTTTTTTATTTATTAATATGTAAGAACTAACTTAACTTGTAAGTTGCAACTTTACAATCAATCAGATCATATATCCTTGTTTACCGAAAAGGGATTGCAGGTTTATCCTATTGTAAATGCCAAATTTAACTCTCGGAATAATTCTTAATCATGATGAGCAGAACTACAGCAGTATTGAATTTTAATTAATAATTGACTCTATATATATTGCAGGGAAATGCATGATAATTAATTTATTCACTCATGTCATGTTTTGAAATATTTGTCTATAAATACTTTAATTTGACGAAGTCTAAAACTATTTTTATTTTCTGTCAAAAAAATACTATTTTTATTTTGGTGAGAATTAAGACTATAATATCTAATTAATGATACAATTAATGAAATGATATAAATATTGATGAAATTAAAATGAGATAAAAGTTAGTCAAGATTGGCGGCTTTAAATATTATTATGCTAAGAATCTAAGATATATGAAATACATTTCCTCTAGAATTTCTTCCATGAAGACTCAGTCTAAGCTACACAACATTTCTTTTCCTCGCCCTCACAAATTTATTACTCTCTGAAATACCAAAATATTTTTAATATTATTTAGTACCACAAAAAGACTATTTACGTTTACTAATTATTAAATTAAATGCATAATTACAATATGGTTAGATCCTTCCACATTTTGCAACAATAAACAAGATTTTAAACCGTGTCATTGTTTTGAATATTGAACGACATATGACCTTTTCCACATGTGCTCTCTTGTCTAGTAGTAATCTATATTCTATTTGGTGACATCTAGGGTGAAGTACCTACTTGGGTGGTATGTAACGTTCCTGAGAGTCGACATTTTAGCGGCTTACACTCTACGACATTTCACACAATGACACTTCACTCAATATCCTTGTTGGTCAAAACCTCCATAGATAACCCTTTCCGACACATTGACAACTAGCCCAACTACTTTTCAGGATTGTTGATTGTCTTCACAAATCAACACAAGACTTTGCAGCGTGCTTTGTCCTCACTCACACACTTCCTGGAAAACTTCTCAGGAGGTCACCCATCTCATATGATTGCTCCAAGCCAAACACACATAAATGTGGAGTTCTTAAGTAATGAGCTACCGAAAAGTAGATGCAAGTAATGAGCTACCGAAAAGTAGAAGCATCTTGTTGATATAGGTAATATTAATTAATTCCTTTAAGTCATCCTCAACTGTATAGTCTCATAACTGTACAATCGTTGGATCCCTCTCATTCCGGTATGATTCATCTGGGATGGTACACCCGTGAAGCAACAAAAAAATACCGTAGGATATACCATAGGATATATTATTAAAAGGGTATTGGTTAAGGGATTAAAAGGAGAAAGTATTTATTGTGAAAATCATAGGAGAGCACAAAAAAAAATGGACAGCGCAATTTTGCGCCTTCCAATAAAAACCTTTCTCTTTTTAGCTTTTGCCTTATTAAAAAAAGAGAAAAATGATCATGCACTGACAGTGTAAAATGTTTTAGTCGTCCAATAACAACTTATCATTTATGATAAGTTTGTTGACTTTTACAAAAATATCTTAAAAGTCATTCAAAACGGTGATTTGTGATTGGATGACAGTGTAAAACTATTTTACACTGTCAGTGCATCACCATTAAACTCATTAAAAAAATAGATGGATCAGATTTATTACATGTTACCGGTTATTAATTATGTTTCCATTTATGAATTTAATTTGTGTATAAAATAGTTACAAGTTTTTTATTGGTGAATATTAATTAATCAATTTAGGGTTGGTTCGAAAATTTCATTCCAGACATTTACGAGAGAAAACCCTAGCAAGGCGGCGATTGGAGGCAGCAACATCCCTACCCAGTGTGGTTTTGTCTTTGTCGGTGAATGGAATGGGATTTTGAAACGCAGATCTTGTGTCACGACCACCATCCCATTTCCCCCTTTTTTCACTAACAATAGAAACACAAACACAAAACACACCCAGAAAACGCCAAAAAGAAAGGGAACATTAATACCCTGATGGGGGGGTGGTGGAGTTGAAGAAAACTTGTCTGGGATGGAGACAATATTGGGTCATGGAAACAATATTGGAGTGACGAACCCTGGCAATGGCCTCCACCTAGGACTCAATTGCGATGGAGAGACCAAAGATTATACGGATAGAGATAGACTCGCCACCGTGTTGTTTCATCTCTCTTTTGGATCTTCAGGGTGAAAGCGCACTAGAATTCTAAGGGTAACCATCTTCAGGGTTTGCCAAAATCCCAGGCTTTTGCTCTTAGGGCACACGATTTGCAACATAATCCTCACGGTCAGGGGTTAAAGGAAGACGCAGTGGGTGAAGTCCTCTGTTCACAGATTCATTGGATTGGGAGTGATGGGAGTGGAGAGAAAGAGATAGAGAGTGTTGCAGAAAAAAAAAAAAAATCAATTTGTTTTTGGTGTTTTTAGTTTTTGTGTTGTTGTGTTTTTTCTCTTTTCAAAAAATAAAAATTTTAAATCTCAAGCATTTTAGTTTTAAACCATGGAATGAATACTGATAAAAAAAAATCGAATGAATTAACTGTAATGAATAAAAAGAAGTTGATGAGCAATTAGAAGCAATTAAATTCCTAAAACTCTTTAGTCTTTTTTTTTTTTGGGTGAATAAAAAAAAAAAAAAAAAAACGATGAATGTGAATAAGAAAAAGTTTTTAACCGCTTTCACTGATCGAAAGCACCGAATCAAATGAAATAAGTATTTTTCAACTTTATTTATTTATTATTAATATATTACTTTGTATTTTTAAAATATTTTTATTTATCATTAATTATTAATATATAATTTTCAATTTAAAAAATGTTTTTTTATTTACAATAAATAATTTTTTCTGGTTAAAAAATTATTATTACTGGTCATTATGCTCCCTCATGGATAGAGCTGTCAAAATGAGTCAAATCTCATAGGTCAACCTGGTCCACCACAAAGGTTTGGGTCAGGGTGGGTTAAAAAAATAGAGATAACTCGACTCATTTTACTTGCTCTTAGTCCCTCACTCACTTTTTGGATTCTTTATTACTTGTGAAATTTTACATTGTTCTAGTTTACTTAAGAATATATTAATATGCATTTTCAAAAAATAAAAAATAAATAAATGTGTTGGAACTTTTTTTTTACATATTTTTTATTTTTATTTTTATTTTAGGTGGGTCAACCCATTTAACTCACCAATTCGTGGTGGGCCGAGTCGGGCTAGCATTTTATAGACTCACCAAAAAATAGCCAGGTTAGATTGACCCACCTAATAAGCGAGTTGTGGTGGACCGAGCCCAATTAATTGGGCTAGCCCATTTTGATAGCTATCATGGACGAGGGAGGAACCTTAAGGGGCTTTGCTATTCTCACCCCCAATTTGCTATTCTCACCATCCAGGTAGGTGATTTTTTGTTGATTTCCCAAAATATCCTTGTACAACAGAATCAGGATTCCGTTGTACACTTGTACAACGGAATCACAATTCTGTTGAAAAATGTACAACGAAATCAGGTGGAAAAAAAGTGTACAACGGAATCGCGAATCCATTGTACAAATTTGTTTCACCCCCTTGCACAACGGAATCAGGATTCCGTTGTACACTTTTCAACGAAATCGTGATTTCGCTGTACAGTGTACAACGGAATCCTGATTCCATTGTACAAATGTACAACGTTGTACAACGGAATCACGATTTCGTTGCACATTTTTTTAATTTATTCTAATTTTGTGTAATTTTTTTTTATATTGAGTAATGTTTTTTGAAATGTATAAATTTAGGTTTTAAAGACTTGGTCAAAATAAATATACCAATTTAATGCACATTGGTTGATGTATGTTATAGGATTCATATAGGGAGTTGGTTTGAAATAGTTGGCAAAATAACACTTGGCAAAAATCCTATATTTTGTTGGTGCTATCATGTTGCACATTGTTGTTGTTGTTGTTTGTTCTATAATTTTAATAGAGAAATCGTCCGTTCTTTCATTATATTAGCAGGCGCGCGCGTGTTGTTTATAGAGTTTACAAAGAAAAGTGTAATAAACTAAAAACATCAACATCATTTATATAATAAAATGTATATACAAAATAAAATTTTATACAAATATAAAAAATACATCAAAAATCAACCATCTCTACGGCCACAGCCCTCGGTCCTCCTCCTCTGTCTGCGTTGGTTGCTGCACCCAGCACCTAAGTCACCCTGTGCAATGCGCAATAGCTGCTGCACCAACTCATGGTCATGCGTGCCCTCAGGAATGGCTCTGGTATGCAACAACCTTTCTGCAATCGCAAACATCATCCGGTACCGATCCTACATAAACGAAAATTAAAATTAATAATTTCAAATTGAAAAAAAATGTAAACAATTATGGAAAAAGTGTTTGTATTACATTACCTCACACGAGTAATCTACACCATCCAGAAACTCTGGCAGAGGGTCACCAGGCTGAGGCTGAGGAATGGGGTTGGGCATACGTACTGGGCTTCGTGCTGCCTCTCCTTCCTCTGGCGGAATCACATATGAATGTGAATGCTCATATGCCAGGTAGTCGGAGGTGCAGGCCCATGGAGCATCCTCTGGCACATGCTCGCCCAGCTGCACTCCATGCTGCTCCCACTCGGCCCACGTCTGAATGGTTGTCTCAAATGGAGGACGAGGAGGTGGTGGTGGAAGGATCTCCTGTACGTAGCCGAACTACCTCAAAACCCTCTCTGGCAGATAGGGTCGCATGTCTGTGCTACACCTTATGTGGCCAGAATAATATGTCTGCTACAAGAAGGGTCTCTTAGCGACAGCCCTGTATCCATCATCATATGGGGACCAGACGACGTCCTCCATCTGCAACATATCCAGCAACCGCCTGGTCCCCCAAGCCTTGCTAGTACCCCTGGTCGCCTTCCATCTGGCAGCAAAGGGAAGCGCGGGATCACAAGCGACAGGCTCCCATCCGCCAACTGATGGTAGATGTGCAAACGCACATGCCTGTAAAATAAAGAAAACAAATTATGTTAACATTTGTATGAAAAATTACACACACAAACAAATATGTACACAACAACTAAATAATTTCTTACCATCAGTAATGTCATACAACCTCCACACTGCTTGCTCTCCCGCAAGCTCGTATAGGAGAGATGGTCGTAAAGATACGCCAATGCAAATACTCGCCAAGCATACTGCGAGCAGGTGGACAGATCGCTGAGGTAGCAGAGGTAGAAAATGTTCACATGTGTGGAGCTCTTGTCGGTGAAAATGGTACAGCCGAGCAAGTGCAACAAATACGCCCGTGCGACCTACACATATGAACCAGACTGCACATACCTCTCATATAGCTCCCTTAGCCATGTGAGACGGACCCTAGCTCCTGCCGTCGTAGCAGCATCAGCCTCCTCGTCAGACAGCAGGCCTAGCATGGTCCTCAGCAACATCCTAATCTCAACCTTCGAAAAGGCGGTCGCCTGGTCGGCAATTTGCAAGCCTGTAATAGGCAACTGCAGCAAACATGACACATCATCCAGAGTGATGGTCATCTCTCCAATGGACAGGTGGAAGGTGCATGTCTGCTGATGCCACCTCGCAATAAAGGCATTGACGAAGCCTTTATTCGCGATATATTGCGCATGATAAAGATCCGTCAAGCAAGACTGATCCACGTATGCCCGAACCTGTGGCTGGGTAGGGTAGGGAATCAACTTCCCAGTGTGGCTGACCACCTTCAGCTCCTCCCAAGGCTGATCAATCCAAATATGTCCAGCCACGTGGTCCTTGTAGGACCCCAACAGTGTATCAACTGCAGGACCACCAGGAAATGGCGGTCCAATGATTCGGTCAGCAAACGGGATCACTGCGCTTGTTGGCTGTGGCACGTCAGCCTCAGGCTGTGGCACGTCTGCCTCTGGCTGTGGCTCGTCATGCTGTACTACTCCAACAGCACGAGTATCCTCTGCCGATGACGACGAGCAGATGTTGTCACACAGCGCTGGTCTGTCCTGGATGGTTGGGCAGGCTGACTAGCATCTGCAACAACATCTTCCTCCAAAGTGGAGGGATCCTCTCGACGATCGTACGAAACATATTTCGTCCGAGCCATAATAAATCTGCAAAAAAAAATATACTAAAATACTTAAAACTCAATAAACAATAAATAAAGTCAAATACTATATAACTAAATAAACAAATAAATAAACAAATTTACAATGTAAATATAACACATTTAAAAATATAAATTTCTTATTTACATATTTTTTTTAATTCAAAAAAAAATTATTCAATTAAATTATTATTTTACTTTAAAAATTAAATATTAAAAAAAATATTGTAAATATATAATACAAATATAATTAAATTTTTTTGTTTTAAAAAAAATTACTTTACAAATTCAAAATTTTAAAAAAATTGAACAACACAACGAAATCGTGATTCCGTTGTGTTGATTTTCAAGCAACACAACGGAATCGCGATTTCGTTGTGTTGCTTATTTTTCAAACAGTACAACGGAATCGCGATTCCGTTGTACTGCATCAAATTGAAAAAAAATAAAGGGTTGTTACCAACCTCAGGGAGGCAATGTGGGGGAAAGCGAGGGTGATGGAGAGACGCGAGGGTGAGGGAGAGGCGCGAGGGTGATGGAGAGACGAGGGTTAGTGAGGGAGAGAGACGTGAGCAGGGAAGGGATGAGAAGAAACATAAGGGGGAGGTAAGGGGGTGAGGGGAAGAGGGAGGGGGTGGGGGTTGCAGAGGGAGGGGTAGGGGGTAATTTCAGACAACTGGATGATGAGAATAGCAATGGGAGGGTGAGAATAGCAAAGCCCAACCTTAAGACTTCACCTTAGAAGCCACCATTCTATATATATTTTTGCATTAGTGAACTTTTGCACTGTAGCGATTGGTCACATCAAGCTCCAGTGCAAAAGTGCACCCCTTGTATATAGAAAATTATATATAAATATTAAACTAATACTATAAAATAATGTTCTATACTCCTAATAAATAAATCTAATATCAATACGGTTAAGATATTATATAACATATAATATTAGATAAAAGTGCAGTACCAACTATTAAAATAAGAGTTTAATGATTATGCATTGACAGTGTAAAATAATTTTATACTATCATCCAATCACAAATCACCATTTGAATGACTTTTAAGATAATTATTATAAAAATCAACAAATTTACCATACATGGTGGGTTGTGATTGGATGACTATGTAAAACTATTTTACACTGTCAGTGTATAATCCTTTTTCTCTTAAAATAATTTTTATATATACAATATAAAAATTATACACACACACACACACACACACACACACACACACACACACACACACACACACACACACACACACACACACATATATATATATATATATATATATATATATATATATATATATATATATATATAATCTTAAGAAATTTAAAGTAAATAAAAATAAAAGTAACAATGAACATAAATAATATTATAAATACAAAAAATAGTCAACTAATATACTACAAGTTTAAGAAAAAAAATTACTACATTAATAATATAATAGTCTAAATTCTAAAATAGTAGACAAATAATATTATAAAAAGAAACTAAAAATGATAAAAAAAAACTTAAAATAATAATAATAATAATAATAATAATAATAATAATAATAATAGTAATAATAATAATAATAATAATAATAATAATAATAATTATTATTATTATTATTATTATTATTATTATAAAAATGAAATTATCCATAATAGAAAATGATTGTCTCTTAATAAAAGTAATATAATAATAGTATTATAATAAATATTATAATAAAAACAATTTTTTTTATTAATATTTGTGATATAAAAAATTATATTTAGATTCTTATTTTATTGGATATAGTTTTAGTATATAAAAATAAATGGATGAATAATGCAAAAAAAATAATTTTTCATAAAAGTATTTTAAATTAAATTTCTTTCTAATCTAAATTATATAAAATAGTAAACATAATAAAAAAATCACACATAATAAAAATAAATTGTTATTAAAATAATAAAATAATAAAAAAATAGTGTAACAAAAAAATGTTTTATCAAAATATCAATAAATAATAAAATAATATTATAAAAATGAAAACATTAAAAATATTAAAGAGATAAGGTTTGTTAAATTTATGAGAAAAGTAAAAAATAAATTATTTAAATAAAGATACATCAATTTTATTGTATAATGTGTGAAAAATAAAATTTAAGAAATTAAATTTAATTAAGATTAAAATAATATTAAAATTCAAATTATCCAAAATAGAAAAATAATTATCTCTGAATAAAAGTAAGATAATGTTATAATAAATTTTTAAAATATAATAGAAATATTTAAAATAATAATAAAATGTTGATTAATATATATATATATATATATATATATATATATATATATTATAATTTTCAAGCAAATGTAAAATAAATAAAGATAACACTAATACTGAAAATAAACAATATTAATAACAAATAAAAAAATAATAGTAAGTTAATACTATAATCTCAATAAAAAAAACGTTATAAAAAAACATAATAATAAAAAATTAAGTGATGCGCGGTACGAAATCTAGTTTTTAATATAACTGGATGGATAGTGACAGCTTTTCCCCCTTAATCATCGTTTGTATCAGTCAATTGTATGAAACCTCTTTGTAACTACTCTAGTCCAAACCTTAAAAATTTGTTTTAAACCGATTGAATTTTTATCCGATCCACATTTGTGATGTGTTTATAAATCTGGTATCTATTTCCCATGTCATAGGGATGTTAAGTGGAATCCGATATCTGTTTCGCTGCTCACATAACGAGTTATGGCTGCAGGATCCAAACTGCAACTCTCGTCATCTCCTTGTTCTCAATCGCTGCCGTGAACTCCCCTTCGGGATGTTACACATTTTCAATTTGGTTACTTCAATTCAATATTTCAATTTTTTAATGTTATTTTTTGGATTTTACTTGCCGACAATTGAGAATAGCCGTTTGATTTTAGCTTATTCACAATATTTCTATAACTACCTTCATTTACTTCTTTATCTGATGCTATATTTTTTAAAATATTTTTTATCAATTTTTTAACTCTATTTTTTAATTTCGAAGATTTCTCTCTTTCTTAAATAATTTCAAATCCTTAATTCAATTTACTTTTCAATTTTCAAAGTTAATTTAAAAAAATTAAAGTTACATCTTCCCTTATCTTTTTTTTATTTAAAAAAATTATAATTTCTAATTTCTTTTATAATTATCTCTTTTTCAAAATTTCGCTATATAATTATTATTTTTCAAATTTTATACTCTCTAATCTTTTGGGCTTTTTTTAAATATTTCTTTTATTTGATTTTCTATCTTTATTTTTTAATTCCGAAGATTTCTCTCTTTCATCAATAATTGCAAATCCTTGATTCAATTTACTTTTCAATTTTCAAATTTAATATTAAAAAAAATTAAAGTTACATCATTACATATTCCCTTAATATTTTTTCTTTAAAAAAATTATAATTTTTAATTTCTTTTATAATTATCTCTTTTTCAAAATTTCTTTCGATGTACTATATATATTTTTTCTTTCAAATTTTATGCTCTCAAATCTATTATTTTTTTAATATTTCTTTTATCTGATTTTCTAACTCTATTATTTAATTCCAAAGATTTATCTCTTTAGTCAATAATTCTAAATCATTATTTCAATTTACTTTTTAATTTTTAAAATTAATATTAAAAAAAATTAAAGTTACATTGTTACATCTTCCCTTATCTTTTTTTTTTTAATTTTATAGTTTCTAATTTCTTTTATAATTATCTCTTTTTTAAAATTTCTTTCAATGTGCTATATAATTCTTTGTTTTTGTTTTTTTTTTCAAATTTATTTCTATCGACTATATAAAAAAGGTAGTGAAAATCTTAATAAGCCTGTTTAGTCATTTTATGCTTTTATATTAATTGAACGATTTAACACAACTTCTTATCTCTTTGATAGGAAAATTCTATCTCTTTACACCTTATAAATACAGAGCTATTCATTCCAATCAAGGTATGAAAATTCTAATCCCAATTGTGATACCTGTCTCCTACCTCTGCGCCTCTAACTTGAGCGTCGGAGTGTCTTTGCAGGTACACCCCCCACCAGTCACGGAGGAGATCCCTGCGGAGCCACCGTACCGGGAGACTTACCAAAATTTGGTAAGAACAGAAAGGTTGAGAAAGTTGCACATCTTTGAAGTATGCTCATTGTGAGGAGCATCCTAACCTGCGAAATTCTAGGAATTTTCATAATTTTTGTAGATTTAATCTCAGGGTGTGGATTACCTTTTTGAAAAATAGGTTTTAAGATCTTTAATTTGATATAAGAATTTCACCAAACAAAAATCGTTTGCTAAGTTAATTTTGGACAGAGATTGGGTGCTTCCAGAGAGGAATTTTTTTCTTAAAATTGCCTTGATATGTGATATTTGAACTATGATATATTTGAATGTGTGAATTCATTTTAAATATGTGCATGCAAGGCAGTGGATAAAATTAACCCTTGCCTTAAATGAATGTAAGACCCTTGGAATATGAACCTAGGGCATCTCTGTGCGTGTGATTGTGCGTTTTGAAACACTTTGTGATACAGTCATGTGGACTGTAATGTGAATTGAAATTCTCTGTAATGCCTGTGATCTGTGACCATAAGATTCGAACGCGAGTGCTTAAGTGGACTAGGACACTGTCCTAGTAATCTGGGAAAATTGTACCGGTAATAATAATATAAATTCTAACAGTGAGAACAACTAATTTAGACTTAAGAATTTATTTATTTTTCTAGGCTTAATAAATGAACTCTTTGATTTGTGCTTTGGACTTAGATAAATATTCTATGACCCTTGTGTGGAGGAATCATCAGTAAGTATGAACTATTAAAAACTTTAGAATTGAAAGGGTAAGGCACAAATAAAATGTAATAACGAATCTTGATACGTGATGGCAATATGTGCCTTGAGAGTCGTGCAACGAGGAGAAACGTGTGTATGGCGGACTTGCGAAGGAAGTCACGTGGAACGATTCCGGCTGAGTGAAAGTTGCAACGATGTTGGCGGAGATTGAACGACGTGTTCACCAATAGGTGATGGAGAGCATATTCTCATATGGTATAATTTTGTGGAGCCAAGACAAAGTCTTGAGCTTGGCATCGATTTCGATCCGTCTTATACCCCCAACAGCGGAAACGACGGCGACGGGCAAAGATAATCTCTATGTGAGAGTGTGCAAGGAATAAGTCCTCAGAGTATGAATGACCACAGATTGGTACTTGGGAGATGATCGTGAGGCATTACGACCTTGGAGGGTAGGCGTCGAGTTGTGACTTCGTTCACACAAACCGACTTGGCGACCCTGACAATAACCACGAGAAAATCTCAATTGGTGAAAGCCCACCTTATACCAGGGTGATGGTGTACTCCCAGCAGTCATTCCACTCAATATATATGTAAGACCACTGAGTTCTGGGAGTTCCAAGTGGCAGCTGGCCAGTATGTTATAGTTTACAGATTTTAGTCGTGGAAACGAGTAGGTTCCGAGTGTGAACATTAGAGAACCACCCCGTAGTGGTTGACAGGATTGTGTGTGCCTTCTAAAGTCGTTTCTATGTGGTTTGCTTGATGAAGCAAAGAGATTCACCCTTTTTGTGTGTTTATTTTCTTTAGGTCCGGATGGTGGGCAAGGAACCAACCCTCCATTAAGAGGTTGAATGCTACCTTGGACGATGGATAGTCGACGTGGTCGCAGGCGTGGACCACTTTACCGGCTACATCCGGTTTACATGGATGCCTATTGACGAGCTTGTAGGAGCATACCCAATGGTAGCAGAGTATTTCTCATGGTGGACGCAGCCAACACTGCTGTGCAGAGCCTGTAGACGTAGTCATGATCTCCTCATCCCTTCTTTCGTCTGAGCGCATCGAGACTGCTTCTCACTCTTCAGGGGTGCAGTTAGAGGAGTTAGATGACTTTGACACTAAGGAGATTCCTACTGAGGGGAGTTCCTCTGCGGTGCCAGACTATGTGTTGCAGCCTGAGTATGAGGATCCTGTTGAGGGGAGTTCCTCAGGGGTGCCCAACTACGTACCCCAGCCGGAGTGTGAGGCAATAGAGGAGGATGATGTGGCTGCTCTAGCGGCGTTGGAGGTTGATGGGGAGGAGCCAGCAGCTGCTGCTGTAGAGGAGGTGGTAGAGGCTTCTGCCGAGGGAGCTAGCTGGTTGCCAGCGGAGGATGAGGAGGACCCCGAGGAGGATCCGAAGGAGGACCCAGAGGAGGATCTAGAGGAGGATCTTTCAGAGGATTCCTTCGAGGTCTCTTGTCATGAATCACACACTTAGTTCTTCACCGATCGACAGATCCTGTAGGTGTTGGCGGAGTCTCTTGGGTAAATGGTAGATGACTGCTCTGAATGTTAGGGTCTTCTTTTATCTTTATCATGTATTTTGTTGGGTAGATCTAGGCATTCAGATGTTTTGTTGTATATATTTCAGTCATCCTACGTACCGCATTAGGTATTTGCTATACACAGTTACTGGGAACCTTATGATGCTCATCAGACTCCTTTTATATATATATATATATATATATATATATATATATATATATATATATATATATATATATATATTTATGCATGGTTTCTTTCAGTTATTCATTTCATTTATATTTTTTTTAATTATTGCTTATTTATTTATCCCGCATGTTTGAAAATTCAAAGCGATCTTTTACAATGATAAACACGTTATGACCTTTTTAAATTAAAAATGACGCGTTAATGCGTTAATAAATATTAAAATAAAAGAGAACTTTTGGAATTAAAGTAAAATTGAAATGCATAGTTAAATTAAAAAGTTTTAAAAATTCACTCAAATTTCACCTACTACGTTTTAACTTCACTCGTTTTCACAAGTACAAATTAATTAAAGAGCTTTAGAAAATAATTGAATTAAATACGGCATATTTTCTCTTTAGATATTAGGGCGTTACAATTTAGTGATATCAGAGCAATTTGTCCTATTAAGACTAGGGTATGGTCCTTACCATGTACATGTCTTGTGTTTTCACGAGACTGTCATGATCCTAGTTTTATACTAGTTTTGTTTGGGTGACTTTTACTTGAGCCATTATGGATGGCAGAGTGAGATTTACCATTGTGTGATTGATTGATGTTCTTACAGTGACTATTGAATAGTTGTGTGGGATTGACTGTGTGATTGTGTGTATCTTATACTTCATTGTGAGTCGAACAGTAGTATTGGATGAGTTATGTTGTTGGTTCTCACGAGAACTAATAGTTGTGTTTCAGGGACAAGATGGCCGATGGATCTAGTGGTCAGACACAACAAGTGTTGGATCGCATCACCACTGTGCTAGAGAACCTAGCACAGGACCGAGAAGCTAACTGCTTTCAAGAGGAACAATCCCCCGAAGTTCAGCGGAGGATTCAACCCCGAAGGAGCACAACTGTGGCTCTCGAAGATCGAGAAGATCTTTGAAGCCATGGGATGTCTAGAGGAGCATAAGGTGACGTTTGCTACGTTCATGCTTGTGGGCGAAGCGAAAGACTGGTGGAAGATGGCACGCTGATTAGTGCCGGGTGAAGAAGGAGTCATTCTGTGGCAGGAGTTCAAGGCTGCTCTTCTGGCAAACTACTTTCCGACCGATCTGCGGAAGCAAAAGGCAAGAGAATTTTTGGAGCTCAAGCAAGGAGCGATGTCTGTTGGATAGTACACTGCCAAGTTCAATGAACTGCTGAAATATTGGCCTCATTTCCAGAATGGGGGCAGTGAGGATGATATCTATTCTTATTATGAGAATGGACTGAGGGCATATATATAATAAGCTATCTGTTACCTGCAAATCACTAACTTTCCGATGTTGTTGAGCAAGAGTAGGATCTACGAGACCAAAACCAAGGCAAAGCAGGCTTTGTGGAAGCTGGGAGGACCATAAAGGAACGACATGAAGACTTTCGGAGGAAACCAGAAGCCCTACTTTAGGCCAAACCCGTCTGTTGGGGGAGGCTCTGGGCAAGGAAGGCAACAAACTGGAGGATATCAACACCCCAGGCCAAACAACAATAACCACATCAGATGCTTCAAGTGTGGTGGACCACACATTGTGAGGAACTGCAGACAACCTCAGCAACAACAATAACCATGACAACAACAACAGCAACCAAGGCAACAACAACAACCAGTTAGTTGAACTAATTGTGGGAAGGTGGGGCATGTAGCCAGGAACTGTTGGTTTGCTCCAAGGATTATTAGAGGCATTGGGAATCCAGCAGGGAACAATCAAGGACTACCAAGGGTAGCTGCAAAAGTTTTTGCTATGAGTGGCTCCGAAGCTGCTTCATCCGACGACCTAATCCAAGGTAAGTGCGTCATAAAAGATAAACTCTTAGATGTATTATATGATTCAGGTGCAACGCACTCCTTTATATCACATGCTTGTGTAAAGGATTTAGGATTGTATGTGACTTCTTTATCCTATGATGTTTCAGTAGCAACTCCTACCAATAATTTTGTTACTACTTCCCATGCTTGTTTAAATTGTCCTGGGTCCATTAAAGGCAAGACCTTCTCTGTGAACTTGATTTGTCTACCTCTTTCTCATCTTGATGTCGTGTTGGGAATGGATTGGTTATTGTCCAATCAAGTCCTTCTCAACTGTAAGGACAAAACTTTGTTCTTTGGTCCTTTGACCCAAAATTCCTGTGAGTCTTCGAGATTAAGAGCAACCGACAAAGGTGGAATTACAAAAAAGGAGAACATTCAAGTATACATGGTCTTGTTTTCATCAACAACCGAGGAACATCCCGATGTCAGTAACATGTCGATCGTGTGTAAATTCCCTGAAGTTTTCCCTGATGACATGACTGAGTTACCACCAGAAAGAGAAGTATAATTCACCATAGATTTGATTCTGGGATCTAGTCCTGTGTCAATAGCACCCTAAAGGATGTCACCTGTAGAATTGGCAGAGGTGAAAACTCAAGTAGAGGACCTTCTAGGCTAACAATTCGTGAAGCCTAGTGTATCACCTTGGGGAGCGCCTGTATTGTTAGTGAAGAAGAAGGATGGTAGCATGAAAATGTGTGTGGACTATCGTCAGCTCAACAAAGTGATGATCAAGAACAAGTATCCTTTGCCGAGGATTGACGACCTTATGGATCAGTTGAAAGGTGCTGTGGTGTTTTCCAAGATCGATCTGAGATCTGGATATCATCAAATCCACATTAAGAAAGAAGATATTCCAAAGACAGCGTTTCGAACACGCTATGGGCACTATGAGTATTTAGTTATTCCACTTGACGTAACCAATGCTCCTACCGTCTTCATGGATTACAGGAATAGGATTTTTCACCAGTACTTGGATAAGTTCATGGTGGTCTTCATTGATGATATATTGGTGTATTCAAAGAGTCATGAGGAGCATACAGAACATCTGAGGATCGTGCTGCAGATTTTGAAGGAGCGACTGCTCTACGCTAAGCTCGAAAAGTGTGAATTTTTGTTGGAACAAATCAATTCCTAGGTCATGTGGTCACAAAGGATGGCATTGTTGTGGATCTAGCAAAAGTTGAAGCTGTGATGCATTGGGAACAACCTAAGAATGTTACAGAAGTAAGGAGTTTGTTGGGATTAGTGGGATACTACAGAAAATTCATTGAAGGGTTTTCTCGTTTAGCATTGCCACCAACCAAGTTAACTCAAAAAGGACAAGAGTTTGTGTGGAACGAGACCTGTGAGAAGAGGTTTCAAGAGTTGAAGAAAAGGTTGACTTCTACACCAGTGTTGACTCTACCCGATGCGGTAAAGAAGTTTGAAGTGTACTATGATGCATCCGGATAAGGACTAGGATGTGTGTTGACGCAAGAAAGGAAGGTGATTGCTTATGCTTCAAGGCAGTTGAGGACACATGAAGTGAACTACCCAACATATGATTTGGAGTTGGCAGCAGTGGTTTTTGCTTTGAAGATTTGGAGACATCATCTGTATGGGGCAAGATTTGAAGTGTTCAGCGACCATAAAAGCTTGAAGTACTTGTTCGATCAGAAGGAGTTGAACATGCGACAAAGACAATGGATGGAATTCCTCAAAGACTATGACTTCACACTGTCAACCATCCTGGGAAGGCAAACGTAGTGGCCGACGCTTTGAGCCGAAAGTCATTGCACATGTCTGCCATGATGGTAAAGGAGTTAGAATTGATTAAAGAGTTCAGAGATATGAACCTAGCAGTGGAAGTAAAGCCTCAGAGTTTATTCCTAGGAACCTTGAAGATTACCAACGAGTTTTTGGAACAAGTTCCAGAAGCTCAACAAGGAGATAAGTTCCTGCAAGACAAGATGAAGTTGAGAGAAGAAGGCAAAGAGCTGGAGTTCAGCAAGGATGCTAATGGACTCATCAAGTTTAAGAATAGGGTGTGTATACCCCATGAAAGCGAGTTGAAGGAAGCAATTTTGGAAGAAGCGCATAAGAGTCGACTTAGCTTTCATCCAGGTTCTTCAAAGATGTACCAAGACTTGAAGAAGAACTTTTGGTGGTACGGTTTGAAAAAGGATGTGGCAGAATATGTGGCAAAATGTCTGACTTGCCAGAAGGCAAAAGTGGAACATAAGTGACCGCCTGATGAACTGCAACCATTAGAGATTCCAGAATGGAAGTGGAATAGTATCTTGATGGATTTCATCTCTGGCTTGCCAAAGACCAAATCGGGTCAAGATGTCGTATGGATAATCGTAGATAGATTGACGAAATCTGCTCACTTTATACCCATCAACATGAAATACAAGTTGGAAAAGCTTGCTGAATTGTATATCAAGGAAGTGGTTAGGTTACATGGTATACCTTCTAGCATAGTTTCATATAGAGACCCTCGTTTTACTTCTAGATTTTGGGTAAGTTTGCAAGAAGCCTTAGGAACCAAATTGAAGCTTAGTTTAGCTTACCACCCTCAAACAGATGGCCAAACTGAGAGAACCATACAATCTTTAGAAGACCTTTTGAGAGCTTGTGTGATGGAACAGAAAGGTAGTTGGAACGAGTGCCTAGCCTTAGTGGAGTTCACCTATAACAATAGCTTTCATGCTAGTATAGGGATGGCACCATTTGAAGCCTTGTATGGTAGGAAATGTAGAACACCCTTAAGTTGGTATGAGACTGGTGAGTCTCTCTTAATAGGGCCTGAGATATTACAGAAAACCATAGAACAGGTAAGAGCCATTAGGAAAAAGATCAAGATTTCTCAAGATCGACAAAAGAGTTATCATGACAAAAGGAGGAAACCTCTTGAATTCCAAGTTGGAGATCATGTATACTTGAAGGTTACACCTATGACCGGAGTTGGCAGAGCTCTAAAGTCTCGAAAACTTTCTCCCAAATTCATTGGTCCTTACCAAATTCTCAAAAGGATTGGCCCTGTGGCCTATCAAATAGCTTTACCCCCGAATCTTTCAAATCTCCATTCTGTTTTTCATATATCTCAACTCAAGCAGTATCATCCTGACCCTTCACATGTGATTGAACCGGATCAAATACAAATGAGAGAGAATCTTACCTATGATGTAAGTCCCTTGCGAATTAGCAACTGAAGGGTGAAACAACTTAGGGGTAAGGATATCACTCTAGTGAAGGTTTTGTGGAGTGACAACGGCGAAGGCGATACAACGTGGGAATTGGAAGATAAGATGAAGGAGTCTCATCCATATCTTTTCCAAGCTTAGTAAATTTTGGGGACGAAATTTCTAAAAGGGTGGGAGAGTTGTAACACCCTGAAAATATCAACTCATTTATATATATATATATATATATATATATATATATATATATATATATATATATATATAAATCTCTGCAAGTAACTAACAGAAATTAATTCGCTAGAATTAATTCTCTGTAGTTGCTATATATATATATGTAATTATATTTATCTGTATATAAATCTCTGCAAGTAACTGACAGAAATTAATTCGCTAGAATTAATTCTCTGTAGTTGCTTTTCTGTATAATTGATTGTTGGTGGGATTTTAAGTTTCGGTGAAAATAAAATAACCTGTGTTATTTTATTTGGATTGATGACATGTGATGTAATGAGAATTTAAATTTTCAGTGTTTAAATTCATCAGTGAGAAATAGATAAATTTCTCTGTTTGAAATATCTAATGAAAAAGATGTGAATTCATTTGCCAGTAGAAAATTGTCTGTGTTTATTCGTAGTTTGTGTCTCTGTGTCGTTAAAAATTTATTTGACTGAGAAACCCATTTTGAATCATTTTTAAAAAAAAATTAAAACTTGCAAAACAAATAATCTTTCGTAAAATTCATCTGTGAGTGATTACTCTACAGAGAAATTTTAGGAAAGTCACTTTAAAAAGTTTTTCAATTGTAAAGAATTTCTAAAAATTTAAATTAGATATTTTATCGATTCATTTTCGTTTAAAAACCGCGTTCCGAGTTAAATTTCATAGTGTATTTCTACACTGTGTAAATTGACATGACCCTAACCCATCAAATCAAGTGACCATTGGCCACTTGAATTACATGCAAGAACACCCCTCACATCAACCAAAACCCACGGCCACTCACACCCTTTCCCCCTAAACCATCACTCAAATCAACAATTCAAATTAAACTCACTTACTCACCTCACTCACTCAAATCAGCCTCTCTCACTTAAGTCAAAACACTCAGCAAACAAATCAAATTCTCCTACCTCTTTCTTCTCTCTTCTCTAGCCGCGACATACCCACCTAGCACCAACACCATTTTCTTCCATCTTCTTCCTCTTGCATGCTTTAGTTGGAGTGCTCTACAGCCAATACTCTTTTGGAGGAAGACAACCAACTTCTTCTCCTCTTTCCAGCAAGATCCTCATCACTGTAAGGGAACTCTTTGATGGATTCAAGAGGCTGGAGGTGGAGGATCCAGCTACTCTCACCTAAAATGCCTCCCATGTGAACTGAATGCATGAAATGTGTAATTGCATGTGTGTGATTGGTTTTGTTTTTTATTTATTTCTCTCTGGCAGCGGCTGTGACTGTGTCAAAAATCTTCTCCTCATCTTCTTCTTTGTCTAAAAATCGTGGGATGGCTCCAATACAAAGGAGACCAAGCCCAAATTTTGTTAGAACTCATGCACTTTCAAAAAAAAATTGAAAAGAAAATTGGGCTGGCAATGGTTGTCTCATGGTAGAATCCATGTACGGTGTTTATTTTTTGACCATAACTTTAGATCTAGCAGTTAGATTTTGATGAAACTTATCCCCAGTTGAAGTAGACTCAAAATGAACCAACTTTTATTTTGAGATCATTGCAAGATAACTTCAAATGAGGGTTCATCGATGACATGCAATGGAATCATTCTACTTGGGAAACTGGCTCGGACAGTGACTGTTTCACGTAGAAGGCCTGGACAATGTTTACGTTTTTTAACATAACTTTTAATCTAATCGTTGGATTTTGATGAAACTTGTTCTCAGTTAAAGTAGACTTAAAATTCACCAACTTTTCTTTTTAGACCATTGTGAGATAACATCAAATGAAGGTTCATCGGTGACATGCAATGGGACTATTCTGCTTGTCAAAACTGGTTCGGGCAAGGTTAGGTTTTTGACCTTTTTAAACTAAACTAATGACTGTTTTTGAAATATAATTTTTGATCATAAAACTATACAAACAGATCTTTAAAATGATATAAGCTTCGAAAAATTTCACCCACAATTGCTAATTTAATTAATTCGGTTTAGACAGAACTCATGCATGGATCCCAAATTTCAAACCTGAGACATAGGTCTTAGATAGAAAATTACTGGGAAAAATGTAGGAGGAATTAGGATTCAAGTTTTACTTTTTCTGAAAGGTATGAATTTTAGATTTTTACTATAAAAATTTTAGTGAAAATCTCATTTGGGAAGGTTGAGAAAATTGCATATCTTTGAGGTATGCTTACTGTGAGGAGCATGCTGACCTGCGAAATTCTAGGAATTTTCATAATTTTTGTAGATTTAATCTAAAAGTGTGGATTACCTTTTAGAAAAATAGGTTTTAAGATCTTTAATTTGATATAAGAATTTCACCAAAAAAAAATTGTTTGCTAAATTAATTTTTGACAAAGATTGGGTGCTACTAGAGAGGAATTTTGTTCTTAAAATTGCCTTTATATGTGATATTTGAACTCTGATATATTTGAATGTGTGAATTCATTTTAAATATGTGAATGCAAGGCAGTGGGTAAAATTGACCCTTGCCTTAAATGATTGTAAGACCCTTGAAATGTGAACCTAGGGCATCTCTGTGCGTGTGATTGTGCGTTTTGAAACGCTCTGTGATACAGTCATGTGGACTGTAGTGTGAATTGAAATTCTCTGTGATGTCTGTGATCTGTGAGCATAAGACTCGAATACGAGGGTTTATGTGGACTAGGACACTGTCCTGGTAATCCAGGAAAATAATATCGGTAATAATAATATAAATTCCAATAGTGAGAACAACTAATTTAGACTTAAGAATTTATTTATTTTTCTAGGCTTAATAAATGAACTCTTTGATTTATGCTTTGGACTTAGATAAATATTCTATGACCCTTGTGTGGAGGAATCATCGGTAAGTATGAACTATTAAAAACTTTAGAAATTGAGAGGGTAAGGCACAAATAAAATGTAATAACGAATCTTGACACGTGATGACAATATGTGCCTTGAGAGTCATGCAACGAGGAGAAACCCGTGTACGGCGGACTTGCGAAAGAAGTCGCGTGGGACGATTCCGGCTGAGTGAAAGTTGCAACGATGTTGGTGGAGATCAAATGACGTGTTCACCAATTGGTGATGGAGAGCATATTCTCATATGGTGTAATTTTGTGGAGCCAAGACAAAGTCATGAGCTTGGCGTCAATTTCGATCCATCTTATACCCCCAGCAGCGGAAACCACGACGACGGGCAAAGATAATCTCCGTGTGAGAGTGTATGAGGAATAAGTCCTCAGAGTATGAATGACCACAGATTGGTACTTGGGAGATGATCATGAGGCATTACGACCTTGGAGGGTAGGCATCGAGTTGTGACTTCATTCACACAAATCGACTTGGCGACCCTAACAATAACCACGAGAAAATCTCAGTTGGTGAGAGCCCACCTTATACCAGGGTGATGGTGTACTCCCAGCAGTCATTCCACTCAATATATATGTAAGACCACTGAGTTCTGGGAGTTCCAAGTGGCAGCTGGCCAGTATGTTATAGTTTACAGATTTTAGTCATGGAAACGAGTAGGTTACAAGTGTGAACATTAGAGAACCACCCCGCAGTGGTTGACAGGATTGTGTGTGCCTTCTAAAGTCATTCCTGTGTGGTTTGCTTGATGAAGCAAAGAGATTCACCCTTTCTGTGTGTTTATTTTCTTTAGGTCCGGATGGCGGGCGAGCAACCAACCCTCCATTAAGAGGTTGAATGCTACCTTGGACGATGGATAGTCGACATGGTCGTAGGCGTGGATCACTTTACCGGCTACATCCGATTTACACGGACGCCTATTGATGAGCCTGTAGGAGCGTACCCAGTGGTAGTGGAGTATTTTGCATGGTGGACGCAGTCGACACCCGCCATACTACCGACATGCGAAGCCTATAGACGTAGTCATGATCTCCTCATCCCTTCTTTTGTCCGAGCGCACCGAGACTGCTTCTCACTCTTCAGGGGTGCAGTTAGAGGAGTTAGATGACTCCGACACCAAGGAGATTCCTACTGAGGGGAGTTCCTTTGTGGTGCCAGACTATGTGTCGCAGCCTGAGTATGAGGATCCTGTTGAGGGGAGTTCCTCAGGGGTGCCCGACTACGTACCCTAGCCGAAGTATGAGGCAGTAGAGGAGGATGACGAGGCCGCTCTAGCTACGTTGGAGGTTGATAGGGAGGAGCCAGCAGCAGCTGCTGTAGAGGAGGTGGCAAAGGCTCCTGCCGAGGGAGCTGGCTGGTTGCCAGCAGAGGACGAGGAGAACCCCAAGGAGGATCCCGAGGAGGACCCAGAGGAGGATCTTTCAGAGGATTCCTTCGAGGTCTCGTCTCGTGAGTCGTACACTTAGTCCTTCGCCGGTCGACAGTTCCCGTATGTGTGGGCGGAGTCTCTTGGGTAGATGGTAGATGACTACTCTGAATGTTAGGATCTTCTTTTATCTTTATCATGTATTTTGTTGGGTAGATCTAGGCTTTCAAATGTTTTGTTGTATATATTTCAATCATCCTGTGTACCACATTAGTTATTTGCTACACACAGTTACTGGGAACCTTGTGATGCTCATCAGACTCATTTTATATATATATTTATGCATTGTATCTTTCAGTTATTCATTTCATTTATGTTTTTTTTTTAATTATTGTCTTATTTATTTATCTCGCATGTTTGAAAATTCAAAGCGATATTTTACAATGATAAACACGTTAAGATCTTTTTAATTTAAAATGACGCGTTAATAAATATTAAAATAAATGAGAACTTTTGGAATTAAAGTAAAATTGAAATGCATAGTTAAATTAATTTTTTTTAAAAATTCACTCAAATTTCACCTACTACGTTTTAACTTCACTCGTTTTCACAAATACAAATTAATTAAAGAGCTTTAGAAAATAATTAATTGAATTAAATACGACATATTTTCTCTTTAGATATTAGGGCGTTACATTTTCCTTTTGTTTAAAGATTGTTGGATGGGTCTTTTTTAGTCGATCCACATGGATGAAGGTGAATTTTGTGTGGTGTTATTGAGATGATGGAATATGTTGTTGGTATGTTCTTGAAATGATGATTGAACTTGTATGTGCATTCATACATAATACATAGTTGATGATGTATATGAGTTGGCATGTAAGTTGGAGGGTGTTTGGTGGGCCCTCAACCTAGTGTTGGAGGATTGTAGTGCTGGTCATTGTCGATGAGCCTAACGGATAGATGGGTGGGCGAATTCCACATGAGGCTTTAGTTGGTCCAAGCCAATTCATGGTAAGCCATTACCCACAACCACCTATTCCTAACAAATGTGTCAATTCTCATAGGATCGGTCATAAGACTCCTTGAATGGATGAATATTCATTCTATGTTAAGAGATAAGCCTAAGATGTTCGCTCGACAGTGAAAATCTCTATGAAGTAGAATATGCATTTCATTACATGTCCATCATTGTTAATGCATGGTTGTACTAAATTGTTAGATAGTGGTGATGGTACTTGATTGTTGAGTTATAATGGTTGTACATGTGATGTTATCTTATGAGTTGGATGTTTCTTATACTTGATCTCAAACATAATAATTTAAAGATGATAAAGTTTAATTATTTATTATTAGTTGAGTTTTAAATTATATTATGTATATTTATATTGGTAAGCCTACCTTTGCACTATGACACATGTGTTTGTGACTTTGATTATCTCGAATGTCGTGTTCGTTGAGCAGGTGGTTAGGTGGGGCGGATCTTTCTATTGGGAACATCATGGAGGGCATGCTTGGATGTGATGATGTGGCTTTTCTTTTTCCTTTATTTTTGTTTAGTGTTTATCAGCTCAGATGTGTAGGATATTTATCTTTTTGAGAGTTGTCTGTGTGTGTGTTTAGCTACGTGTAAGTGATGAATCTTTGAGTTGTATTTGTTGATAGAAGTTGTAGTGCCATAAGGCATATGATTTTATTTTATTGATTATACAATGCATGGGTGCGTTTTCTGTTGGAGTTAAGAGCTATTAAACTATTCATTTTTTAAATGTGTAAAATTTCACAAATATTTTCATAAATAAAATAAATTGATGAATTTTAAATGAACTAAAATAAAGTTTTCCACTTATAACATGAGGTAGTGTCATGTAGTGGCTCTTGGATCTTTACTAAAATAACCACAAGAACAATCAAGGACTGCCCTAGACATTGTCCGAAGGTGCAATGGCTTAGGGCCATAGTTAGAAGGGGCTAAAAGAATTTAAAAAAGATTCTATATAATTATATAGTAATTTTTTTTATATTTTTTATATTGTTTTTATAAATATATTGAAATTTTTCTTGTTTCATGTTTTGTTTATTCAAATAAAATTGTAATAGGCAATTAGAAAGTATCTTTCTCCTGGTTATTAGTTTCCTTTTTTTTTTCTTTTTTTTTATTGGTATGTTACATTCATAATTCCATGCTAAATGAATATTCAACTAATTGTGACATATCATCATGTAATGGTATGATATATAATAGACTATAAGTGTTTTTTTTTCTTAATAAGATAAGAAACACAAATCAAAACTCAATAAAGAAAATGAAACTAAAAGTTAGTATATTAACAAAACAATAATAAACACACACACACACACACACACACACACACACACACACACACACACACACACACACACATATATATATATATATATATATATATATATATGCTTTATTATAAAATGATAAGAAATTGATGGTACGTTGTGCACTTTTTAGGAGGTGTATTCATCTTGAGTGGTAAGAGATAGGAAGAGGAAAGAGAAAATATGAGATGTAATAGGAAATGTGATGATAAAGGAATAGATAAATAGAAAAAAAAATTGAGTTATAAAAAAATAGAATTGTATAAAATCATAGGTACTATTAGTGTTGTTCTACAATAAGAATTGGACTTTTAGCTCGGTAACATGTGTCATTAAAGATTTTATTAAATGTCATTACATATTAACGATGTGAAACTACAAATCTAATTAGAGAACAACATTATCAGTATTTATATTACTGCATCTATGTTTTTTCTAAAAGAAATGTATAGCTGTTTGTGTTCAGTCTTTTTTTATTCTCTCTCCTTAACCAAAGATAGTGTTAAGTTTTCATTTTCTATAGTCAGGTCTCAACTAGTCTTAATTAATAATCATATGCCTTTATAATTTTCTTTCCTGATGTATATAAAACATCTTTATCTATTTCAATAAGGATCAAATACTATAGAATAATAGCCTTTTCCAAACGATGGCACAAATTTGAATAAAATATTGAAAGGCATGTAATCAAATCTAATATGGAGAATTATGGAGAAGGGTGCGGTTAATTTGTAAAGCCTTAGTGAAAACCCATAAAACCTTCCTAAGACCGCACTCTCTAGACACAAAGCTAAAATCTTCTCTTCCCCAAGCCACCCTCTCTTTCTCTCAATCTCCCTTATTTCTCTATACAAGATTTTGGAGTCTCCTTATAACCCCGCTACTCTCTCTCCCATGGACTCTTAGTAACTTCATTGTTGTGGTAAGTTCCTCCTCCCCCCCCCCCCCCCCCCCCTATTTTTTTTCTTTTTCTCTTCCATGAGCTCACCCAAGGAAAGGACTTTTTGGCTCAAAAATCTAATTGGGGTTTTGGTTTGAAGATGATTTTTGTGCTCTTGTAGTGTGAGTTGTTGGTCGGTTAAGGGTAAGCTCACTCCTTTGGTTCAAATTGCCTACCTTTTTCTTTTCTCCTTTCTCCTTAAGTACCCAAGTTTAAGCCTACAAGAGATAAGGGAATCTTTACCATTTTGTATGCTTTGTTGCTTTGGATTGGTTTGAAATTGCTTGAGAATGGGTTATAATGTATGAAAAGGAATGCTTGAGAAAATTGGGATTTGAGTTTGGAATGGTGTTTTGTGATTGATTGATGAATGTTGATGAAGAGTTTTTTTGGAATTGTTCTAGTGTTGTTTATGTGCTGAAATTGAAGGAAAATTGTTTGGGATTGATTAAGGAATTAATTGATTTTTAAAAATCTAAAAAATGGAAACTTAGGGAAGGGATCGCACACTGGTTTTGCAAAATTAATTAGGCAAAAAAATTTAATTCATTGGACGTATTTGTAATAGAGAGTAAGGTTGCTCTGTCACATAATCATTGGGCAGTTTTTTGTGCTCATTGGGTGGATTTGCAACGGAAGGCAAGGTTGTTCTCTATCACAAATTTGTTGGGCTAAAATTTGGATTCATTGGACAAATTTTGAAAATTTTGAAATTCACTGGGTCAAAATTTGGATTCGCTGGGCGGATTTGAAATTAGCTAAACGAACTTTAATTTCACTGTGCAAATTTATCTCTGGAATCTGCTGGGTGAAATTTCCCTTACAGCAGCTCCTTATTTTGATATTTTACATGATTATCAAATCTTTATAACTGAATGGTATGTATATTCCTTGATGAGGTAATTATGTTATTAATGAGATGACTAAATTGGATGACTACTTTATTAATTGAGACTGCTATATATTGTTAGATTGGCTATATTGTTGTGAAAATCATTTAAATTGATGATGTTGATTTGTTGATATTATTGATGTGGTGTTAAGGGTCCATGTGTGGGATTTTCCTTTTGTTTAAAGATTGTTGGATGGGTCTTTATTAGTCGATCGACATGGATGAAGGTGAATTTTGTGTGGTGTTATTGAGATGATGGAATATGTTGTTGGTATGTTCTTGAAATGATGATTGAACTTGTATGTGCATTCATACATAATACATAGTTGATGATGTATATGAGTTGGCATGTAAGTTGGAGGGTGTTTGGTGGGCCCTCAACCTAGTGTTGGAGGATTGTAGTGCTGGTCATTGTCGATGAGCCTAAAGGATACATGGGTGGGCGAATTCCAGATGAGGCTTTAGTTGATGCAAGCCAAGTCATGGTAAGCCATTACCCACAACCACCTATTCCTAACAAATGTGTCAATTCTCATAGGATCAGTCATAAGACTCCTTGAATGGATGAATGTTCATTCTATGTTAAGAGATAAGCCTAAGATGTTCGCTCGACGGTGAAAATCTCTATGAAGTAGAATATGCATTTCATTACATGTCCACCATTGTTAATGCATGGTTGTACTAAATTGTTGGATAGTGATGATGGTACTTGATTGTTGAGTTATAATGGTTGTACATGTGATGTTATCTTATGAGTTGGATGTTTCTTATACTTGATCTCAAACATAATAATTTAAAGATGATAAAGTTTAATTATTTATTATTAGTTGAGTTTTAAATTATATTATGTATATTTATATTGGTAAGCCTACCTTTGCACTATGACACATGTGTTTGTGACTTTGATTATCTCGAATGTCGTGTTCGTTGAGCAGGTGGTTAGGTGGGGCGGATCTTTCTATTGGGAACATCATGGAGGGCATGCTTGGATGTGATGATGTGGCTTTTCCTTTTTCTTTTATTTTTCCTTTATTTTTGTTTAGTGTTTACCAGCTCAGATGTGTAGGATATATTTATCTTTTTGAGAGTTGTCTCTGTGTGTGTTTAGCTGCGTGTAAGTGATGAATCTTTGAGTTGTATTTGTTGATAGAAGTTGCAGTGCCTTAAGGCATATGATTATTTGATTGATTATACAATGCATGGGTGCGTTTTCTGTTGGAGTTAGGAGCTATTAAACTATTAGTTTTTGAAATGTGAAAAATTTCACAAATATTTTCATAAATAAATTAAATTGATGAGTTTTAAATGAATTAAAATAAAGTTTTCCGCTTATAACACAAGGTAGTGTCATGTAGTGGCTCTTGGATCTTTACAAAAATAACCACAAGAACAATCAAGGACTGCCCTAGATATTGTCCGGAGGTGCAATGGCTTAGGGCCATAGTTAGAAGGGGCTAAAAGAATTTTAAAAAGATTCTATATAATTATATAGTAATTTTTTTATATTGTTTTTATAAATATATTGAAATTTTTCTTGTTTCATGTTTTTTTTATCCAAATAAAATTGTAATAGGTAATTAGAAAGTATCTTTCTCCTGGTTATTAGTTTCTTTATTTTTTTTTATTGGTATGTTACATTCATAAATCCATGCTAAATGAATATTCAACTAACTGTGACATATCATCATGTAATGGTATGATAATAGACTATAAGTGTTTGTTTATATATATATATATATATATATATATATATATATATATATATATATATATATATATATATATATATTATAAAATTATAAGAAATTGATGGTACATTTGTACACTTTTTAGGTGTATTCATCTTGAGTGGTAAGAGAAAGGAAGAGGAGAGAGAGAAAATATGAGATGTAATAGGAAATGTGATGAGAAAGGAATAGATAAATAGAAAAAAAAAATGGAGTTATAAAAAATAGAATTTTATAAAATCATAGATACTATTAGTGTTGTTCTACAATAAGAATTGGAGTTTTAGCTCGGTAACATGTGTTATTAAAGATTTAATTAAATGTTATTACGTATTAACGATGTGAAACTACAAATCTAATTAGAGAACAACATTATCAATATTTATATTACTGCATCTATGTTTTTTCTAAAAGAAATGTATAGCTGTTTGTGTTCAGTCTTTTTTTATTCTCTCTCCTTAACCAAAGATAGTGTTAAGTTTTCATTTTCTATAGTCAGGTCTCAACTAGTCTTAATTAATAATCATACGCCTTTATAATTTTCTTTCCCGATGTATATAAAACATCTTTATCTATTTCAATAAGGATCAAATACTATAGAATAATAGCCTTTTCCAAACGATGGCACAAATTTGAATAAAATATTGAAAGGCATGTCATCAAATCTAATATGGAGATTTTATTTATTGGATTGACCTAAAGGCCATCCCTTTGTTTCACATAACATTACAAGATTATTATTGCAACTGCAAACTGGAAAATCACACGTCTTATTAGCCTAACCACACGAACGAAATTTTAAAGCAAAACATAGAGACGATACCACCAAGTTTTAACACAGCAATAGTGTTAAAAAGATGTGACACACCAACAATTGAAAACTAAATAGTTGCTTGATATTTTTGTAATGAATGAATGAAACTTCTATAATTGGATGTTGCTCAGCAATTACGCGAATAATCAGAACATGGTGGATTTGCCGGCGTTCCCGGTGGCACGCAATCACGATAAGGTTGATTAGGGCCACATGTAACAGCAGGATTTGTAGGGTCCCCGGTCTGATTGGTCTCTGCAGCTGCATATATAAAAAGCATATATATATCATTAATAATAATGTTCTTATTTCACATAAAAGATTTGTCATACTTTGCTGGTCACAAAGCAGGACATTAAAGATTTGATACATGATGCATGATGCATCTATGGACAAATTATATAATAGCAAATTTATTGGTGTAATTAACTATCTTGCATGAGAGTTTGGGTATGTGGGCTTCAAGTTGTCATTTATTTTCAAACGAACACAAATGTGATATATATAGCTGCAGAAATGTAACAAGCCTTGGATTTTTATTTTTTTATGGAAAACAAGTTTATTATGAACGTGCGTATGAGAATTGAATAAGTAAAGAGTAGTTAATCGGTGTTACCCATCAGTTGTCGAGCTTGAGTTGAACTGGGAACGGAAACAACAGAGGCCAACAGTAAGAATGCAATAACAATTGCCTTCATGGTTGCGAAAATATTTAATACTTAATTAGTATATGTAATTCAATTTTCCTTTTGCATGGATATAATGCATATTATCATGTATTTATAGTCTCAAATCAACCAAGTGGGTGGAGAGAGAAAATGTTTACTAGTCACATGTCTTTGTCTAAATAACGAATTCCACGACTTGCTTTGCAGTAACTTGCTATATGACTGAATGATTAATAAATATTAATTAAATAAACGTTAAGTCAGGTTCGTTTAAAGACCTCTGTACATTGACTAGACTTTGGAAGATATACAATTTTGAGGGCATTTCCTCGAAATGCAAACATTTATTTAGATTGCGTTTGATTGTGAAAAAGAAAAAGGAAGAAATTAAATGAAAGAGAATATGTAAGTAAAAGAAAAAAAACAGAGAGAAATAAAGTAAAAATTGAGTGAAAATAGAATTATTTGATTTGAAGAGAAATAGAGTGAAATAGAAAAAAAAAATATTTGAATTAAACTTGTATAGTAAGTAAGAAAAGAAAAGAAGAGAATTTAATATTGAATAAAAATATATTATTATTATTATTATCATCTTTATTATTATTTTTTTTTTTTTTTTTTTTTTGCTGACCATGATATTGGTACATATTTAAATCCTGAACCACTTGATTAAAAAACACAAGTTACTACCACTTGCCAACCAATGTTGATTATTATTATATATTATATGAATTAATATAGGGGGGGCCGATTATGGTAAAAACCATAATCGGTTATGTGTTTGAACATAACCGGATGCGGGTGTAGAAGCACAACTTTTTGGAAACGTGTGTCACTTCTACTTCTTTCTATTCGAGGAAAGTCTTTAATGTGAGTCTCACCGTTTTTTTAAAAATTTGCCTCCTTTTTTAAAAACTTCAAAACATCCCTAACATTGTGCAAAGATTTTACTTTAAGAAAAAAAAAATAATGATATATGTCATCAAACACTCTACTAACACATTATTTTTCTTTATATCATATATATTACCTATCATACATATATTTATAGTTCTCTTTTATCTCACTTTTCCTTTGTAGATGTTAAATAGTGTTTGTTGTCTATTGATTATTTTTCTTTAAAACAAAAATGCAAAAACATCCTTGCTCACTACCTGTATTTTATCGTTTTCTTTCATCTTCCAACCCCTGTGTCCCTTTGGTCCTATTTATAAGACTCAACTTAAAAGTGGTGCTTGATCCTTTTTATAATACTCATTTCATTATGTCCATTGCATTAATTATTTTTAGACTCAAATACCCCTAATTAAATGAGAAGTTATAATGGAAAACAATAAGAGAGAGAAAGAGAAGTATTAATGATAGTGGTAGTTTTGGAAAAAAAAAATTAAATTTAAGACATATTTATTACTATCAACTAAATTAATCATTTTCTTTAATCCGATGAATTAGGTAATTGGGTCTTATAAATAGGATTGGAGGGAGTAGCACCTATCTCCTCTTGTCTCAATACTAGATGGACAAAGAATCAATATGTTCTTATCCTAACTTGTATATTTGGAATAAATCAAGAGAGTGAGTAAAAAAAAAAATAAGATGAGTGACGTGGAATCTAACATACTTTTTCTAATACACTATTTCTTATTGGTTAAAATTTATTAAAAACTACAAAATCAGAAAAGAGAGCTCATTAAATAAAATGTGATCTATACCTATAAAATTTAATGATATTTCAAATAATTTAAACCAATTAGAGGGTATGTATTAAAAAAAGTTTGTTAGAGAGTGTGTTTAGCTAGCTTACTTTGCTTTTTTAAAAACCCGATTTTGTTCCTCAAAACCAATGTTAACCAGATTGACATAAAGTTTATTATAAAAAAAAATATGTTTAAATTAAGGGGTGATGATTAAGGGTGTGTTTGGATTGTTGTTTGAAACATCTCAAACAGATATTCCCACTTTTTGAGACACTAAACGCAAAAGTAACTCTCTCTTGTCATTGAGTTGAACTGCATGTTCATATTAAAGGAAACTGATTTCCAAACATGCACTAAGTTACTTTAAAAGTACCTGTCAAAAAAAAAAGTTACTTTAAAAGTAACTCTTGATTAAATTACTCTCATGAATAACTCTATGTATGTATTAAATTCAAATAATACTACTGTTAAATTAAAAGTTCTTATTAAATAAATCAAATTTATAAATTTTTATAAAATTAAAAAATTGTTTGATATATCATTAAATAAAAATTTAATTTATAATAACTTTTTAAATATAATTAAATGTCAACTATAATATGTATACTATTTAACTATAACCATCTAATTGATTTAGAATTTGATCTACATTATCATTGAAATAATATCGGTTTAATTATCAAAATATCCAACATCTTGATTTTCAAATAGATAACATTTTACTGAAAAAGTTTTTTGAATGTAAAATAAAATTAATTAGACATGCACTATAGAAAGACCATTATAAAGGGATTGTAAGTTGCAACTTTTTTTTTTATTAATATGTAAGAACTAACTTAACTTGTAAGTTGCAACTTTACAATCAATCAGATCATATATCCTTGTTTACCGAAAAGGGATTGCAGGTTTATCCTATTGTAAATGCCAAATTTAACTCTCGGAATAATTCTTAATCATGATGAGCAGAACTACAGCAGTATTGAATTTTAATTAATAATTGACTCTATATATATTGCAGGGAAATGCATGATAATTAATTTATTCACTCATGTCATGTTTTGAAATATTTGTCTATAAATACTTTAATTTGACGAAGTCTAAAACTATTTTTATTTTCTGTCAAAAAAATCCTATTTTTATTTTGGTGAGAATTAAGACTATAATATCTAATTAATGATACAATTAATGAAATGATATAAATATTGATGAAATTAAAATGAGATAAAAGTTAGTCAAGATTGGCGGCTTTAAATATTACTATGCTAAGAATCTAAGATATATGTGATACATTTCCTCTAGAATTTCTTCCATGAAGACTCAGTCTAAGCTACACAACATTTCTTTTCCTCGCCCTCACAAATTTATTACTCTCTGAAATACCAAAATATTTTTAATATTATTTAGTACCACAAAAAGACTATTTACGTTTACTAATTATTAAATTAAATGCATAATTACAATATGGTTAGATCCTTCCACATTTTGCAACAATAAACAAGATTTTAAACCGTGTCATTGTTTTGAATATTGAACGACATATGACCTTTTCCACATGTGCTCTCTTGTCTAGTAGTAATCTATATTTTATTTGGTGACATCTAGGGTGAAGTACCTACTTGGGTGGTATGTAACGTTCCTGAGAGTCGACATTTTGGCGGCTTACACTCTACGACATTTCACACAATGACACTTCACTCAATATCCTTGTTGGTCAGAACCTCCATAGGTAACCCTTTCCGACACATTGACAACTAGCCCGACTACTTTTCAGGATTGTTGATTGTCTTCACAAACCAACACAAGATTTTGCAGCGTGCTTTGTCCTCACTCACACACTTCCTGGGAAACTTCCCAGGAGGTCACCCATCTCATATGATTGCTCCAAGCCAAACACACATAAATGTGGAGTTCTTAAGTAATGAGCTACTGAAAAGTAGATGCAAGTAATGAGCTACCGAAAAGTAGATGCATCTTGTTGGTATAGATAGTATTAATTAATTCCTTTAAGTCATCCTCAACTGTATAGTCTTATAACTGTACAATTGTTGGATCCCTCTCATTCCGGTATGATTCATCTGGGATGTTGCATGGTACACCCGTGAAGCAACAAAAAAATACCATAGGATATACCATAGGATATATTATTAAAAGAGTATTGGTTAAGGGATTAAAAGGAGAAAGTATTTATTGTGAAAATCATAGGAGAGCACAAAAAAAATAATGGGCAGCGCAATTTTGCGCCTTCCAATAAAAACCTTTCTCTTTTTAGTTTTTGCCTTATTAAAAAAGGGAAAAATGATCATGCACTGATAGTGTAAAATGTTTTAGTCATCCAATCACAACTTACCATTTATGATAAGTTTGTTGACTTTTACAAAAATATCTTAAAAATCATTCAAAACGGTGATTTGTGATTAGATGACAGTGTAAAACTATTTTACACTGTCAGTGCATCACCATTAAACTCATTAAAAAAATAGATGGATCAGATTTATTACATGTTACCGGTTATTAATTATGTTTCCATTTATGAATTTAATTTGTGTATAAAATAGTTACAAGTTTTTTATTGGTGAATATTAATTAATCAATTTAGGGTTGGCTCGAAAATTTCATTCCAGACATTTACGAGAGAAAACCCTAGCAAGGCGGCGATTGGAGGCAGCAACATCCCTACCCAGTGTGGTTTTGTCTTTGTCGGTGAATGGAATGGGTTTTTGAAACGCAGATCTTGTGTCACGACCACCATCCCATTTCCCCCTTTTTTCACTAACAATAGAAACACAAACACAAAACACACCCAGAAAACGCCAAAAAGAAAGGGAACATTAATAACCTGATGGGGGGGGTGGTGGAGTTGAAGAAAACTTGTCTGGGATGGAGACAATATTGGGTCATGGAAACAATATTGGAGTGACGAACCCTGGCAATGGCCTCCACCTAGGACTCAATTGCGATGGAGAGACCAAAGATTATACGGATAGAGATAGACTCGCCACCGTGTTGTTTCATCTCTCTTTTGGATCTTCAGGGTGAAGCGCACTAGAATTCTAAGGGTAACCATCTTCAGGGTTTGCCAAAATCCCAGGCTTTTGCTCTTAGGGCACACGATTTGCAACATATTCCTCACGGTCAGGGGTTAAAGGAAGACGCAGTGGGTGAAGTCCTCTGTTCACAGATTCATTGGATTGGGAGTGATGGGAGTGGAGAGAAAGAGATAGAGAGTGTTGCAGAAAAAAAAAAAATCAATTTGTTTTTTCTGTTTTTAGTTTTTGTGTTGTTGTGTTTTTTCTCTTTTCAAAAAATAAAAATTTTAAATCTCAAGCATTTTAGTTTTAAACCATGGAATGAATACTGATAAAAAAAAAAAATCGAATGAATTAACTGTAATGAATAAAAAGAAGTTGATGAGCAATTAGAAGCAATTAAATTCCTAAAACTCTTTAGTCTAAAACGATGAATGTGAATAAGAAAAAGGTTTTAACCGCTTTCACTGATCGAAAGCACCGAATCAAATGAAATAAGTATTTTTCAACTTTTTTTTATTTATTATTAATATATTACTTTGTATTTTTAAAATATTTTTATTTATCATTAATTATTAATATATAATTTTCAATTTAAAAAATGTTTTTTATTTATGATAAATAATTTTTTCTGGTTAAAAAATTATTATTACTGGTCATTATGCTCCCTCATGGATAGAGCTGTCAAAATGAGTCAAATCTCATAGGTCAACCTGGCCCACCACAAAGGTTTGGGTCAGGGTGGGTTAAAAAAATAGAGATAACTCGACTCATTTCACTTGCCCTTAGTCCCTCACTCACTTTTTGGATTCTTTATTACCTGTGAAATTTTACATTGTTCTAGTTTACTTAAGAATATATTAATATGCATTTTCAAAAAATAAAAAATAGATAAATGTGCTGGAACTTTTTTTTACATATTTTTTTATTTTTATTTTAGGTGGGTCAACTCATTTAACTCACCAATTCGTGGTGGGCCGAGTCGGACTAGCATTTTATAGACTCACCAAAAAATAGTCAGGTTAGATTGACCCACCTAATAAGCGAGTTGTGGTGGACCGAGCCCAATTAACTGGACTAGCCCATTTTGATAGCTCTAATGGAAGAGGGAGGAACCTTAAGGGGTTTTGCTATTCTCACCTCCAATTTGCTATTCTCACCATCCAGGTGGGTGGTTTTTTGTTGATTTTCCAAAATATCCTTGTACAACAGAATCAGGATTCCGTTGTACACTTGCACAACGGAATCACGATTCCGTTGTACACTGTACAGCGGAATCACAATTTCGTTGAAAAGTGTACAACGGAATCAGGTGGAAAAAAAGTGTACAACGGAATCGCGAATTCATTGTACAAATTTGTTTCACCCCCTTGCACAACGGAATCAGGATTCCGTTGTACACTTTTCAACGAAATCATGATTTCACTGTACAGTGTACAACGGAATCTTGATTCCATTGTACAAGTGTACAACGTTGTACAACGGAATCACGATTCCATTACACATTTTTTTAATTTATTCTAATTTTGTGTAAGTTTTTTTTTATATTGAGTAATGTTTTTTGAAATGTATAAATTTAGGTTTTAAAGACTTGGTCAAAATAAATATACCAATTTAATGCACATTGGTTGATGTATGTTATAGGATTCATATAGAGAGTTGGTTTGAAATAGTTGGCAAAAATAACACTTGGCAAAAATCCTATATTTTTGTTGGTGCTATCATGTTGCACATTGTTGTTGTTGTTGTTGTTGTTGTTGTTGTTGTTTGTTCTATAATTTTAATAGAGAAATTGTTCGTTCTTTCATTATATTAGCAGGCGCGCGCGTGTTGTTTATAGAGTTTACAAAGAAAAGTGTAATAAACTAAAAACATCAACATCATTTATATAATAAAATGTATATACAAAATAAAAGTTTATATAAATATAAAAAATACATCAAAAATCAACCGTCTCTACGGCCACAGTCCTCGGTCCTCCTCCTCTGTTTGCGTTGGTTGCTGCACCCAACACCTAAGCCACCCTGTGCAATGCGCAATAGCTGCTGCACCAACTCATGGTCATGCGTGCCCTCAGGAATGGCTCTGGTATGCAACAACCTTTCTGCAATCGCAGACATCATCCGGTACCAATCCTACATAAACGAAAATTAAAATTAATAATTTCAAATTGAAAAAAAATGTAAACAATTATGGAAAAAGTGTTTCCATTACATTACCTCACACGAGTAATCTACACCATCCAGAAACTCTAGCAGAGGGTCACCAGGCTGAGGCTGAGGAATGGGGTTGGGCATACGTACTGGGCTTCGTGCTGCCTCTCCTTCCTCTGGCGGAATCACATATGAATGTGAATGCTCATAATACCATGCCAGGTAGTCGGAGGTGCAGGCCCATGGAGCATCCTCTGGCACATGCTCGCCCTGCTGCTCCCACTCGGCCCACGTCTGAATGGCTGTCTCAAATGGAGGACGAGGAGGTGGTGGTGGAGGGATCCCCTGTACGTAGCCGAACTACCTCAAAACCCTCTCTAGCAGATAGGGTCGCATGTATGTGCTACACCTTATGTGGCCAGAATAATATGTCTGCTACAAGAAGGGTCTCTTAGCGACAGCCCTGTATCCATCATCATATAGGGACCAGACGACGTCCTCCATCTGCAACATATCCAGCAACCGCCTGGTCCCCCAAGCCTTGCCAGTACCCCTGGTCGTCTTCCATCTGGAAGCAAAGGGAAGCGCGGGGTCACAAGCGACAGGCTCCCATCCGCCAACTGATGGCAGATGTGCAAACGCCCATGCCTGTAAAATAAAGAAAACAAATTATGTTAACATTTGTATGAAAAATTATACAGACAAACAAATATGTACACAACAACTAATAATTTCTTACCATCAGTAATGTCATACAACCTCCACACTGCTTGCTCTCCCGCAAGCTCGCATAGGAGAGATGGTCGTAAAGATACGCCAATGCAAATACTCGCCAAGCGTACTGCGAGCAGGTGGACAGATCGCTGAGGTAGCAGAGGTAGAAAATGTTCACATGTATGGAGCTCTTGTCGATGAAAATGGTACAGCCGAGCAAGTGCAACAAGTACGCCTGTGCGACCTACACATATGAACCAGACTGCACATACCTCTCATATAGCTCCCTTTGCCGTCGTAGCAGCATCAGCCTCCTCGTCAGACAGTAGGCCTAGCATGGTCTTCAGCAACATCCTAATCTCAACCTTCGAAAAGGCGGTCGCCTGGTCGGCAATTTGCAAGCCTGTAATAGGCAACTGCAGCAAACATGACACATCATCCAGAGTGATGGTCATCTCTCAAATGGACAGGTGAAAGGTGCATGTCTACTGATGTCACCTCTCAATAAAGGCATTGATGAAGCCTTTATTCGCGATATATCGCGCATGATAAAGATCCATCAAGCAAGACTGATCCACGTATGCCCGAACCTGTGGCTGGGTAGGGTAGGGAATCAACTTCCCAGTGTGGCTGACCACCTTCAGCTCATCCCAAGGCTGATCAATCCAAATATGTCCAGCCACGTGGTCCTTGTAGGACCCCAGCAGTGTATCAACTGCAGGACCACCAGGAAATGGCGGTCCAATGATTCGGTCAGCAAACGGGATCACTGCGCTTGCTGGCTGTGGCACGTCAGCCTCTGGCTGTGGCAGGTCTGCCTCTGGCTGTGGCTCGTCGTGCTGTACTACTCCAACAGCACGAGTATCCTCTGCCCGATGACGACGAGCAGATGCTGTCACACAGCGCTGGTATGCCCTGGATGGCTGGGCAGGCTGACTAGCATCTGCAACAACATCTTCCTCCAAAGTGGAGGGATCCTCTCGACGATCATACGAAACATATTTCGTCCGAGCCATAATAAATCTGCAAAAAATATACTAAAATACTTAGAACTCAATAAACAATAAATAAAGTCAAATACTATATAACTAAATAAACAAATTTACAATGTAAATATAACACATTTAAAAATATAAATTTCTTATTTACATTTTTTTTTTAATTCAAACAAAATTTATTCAATTAAATTATTATTTTACTTTAAAAATTAAATATTAAAAATAATATTGTAAATATATAATACAAATAAATTCTTTTGTTTTAAAAAAAAATTACTTTACAAATTCAAAATTTATAAAAAAAATCGAACAACACAACGAAATCGTGATTCCGTTGTGTTGATTTTCAAGCAACACAACGGTATCACGATTTCGTTGTGTTGCTTATTTTTCAAACAGTACAACGGAATCGCAATTCCGTTGTATTGCGTCAAATTGAAAAAAAATAAAAGGCTGTTACCAACCTCAGGGAGGTAATGTGGGGAAGGTGAGGGTGATGGAGAGACGCGAGGGTGAGGGAGAGGCACGAGGGTGATGGAGAGACGAGGGTCAGTGAGGGAGAGAGACGTGAGCAAGGAAGGGGTGAGAAGAAACATAAGGGGGAGGTGAGGGGGTGAGGGGAAGAGGGAGGGGGTGGGGGTTGCAGAGGGAGGGGTAGGGGGTAATTTCAGACAACTGGGTGATGAGAATAGCAATGGGAGGGTGAGAATAGCAAAGCCCAACCTTAAGACTTCACCTTAGAAGCCACCATTCTATATATATTTTTGCACTAGTGATCTTTTGCAGTGTAGCGATTGGTCACATCAAGCTCCAGTGCAAAAGTGCACCCCTTGTATATAGAAAATTATATATAAATATTAAACTAATACTATAAAATAATGTTCTATACTCCTAATAAATAAATCTAATATCAATACGGTTAAGATATTATATAACATATAATATTAGACAAAAATGCAGTACCAACTATTAAAATAAGAGTTTAATGGTTATGCATTGACAGTGTAAAACAATTTTATACTATCCTTCAATCACAAATCACCATTTGAATGACTTTTAAGATAATTATTATAAAAATCAACAAATTTACCATACATGGTGGGTTGTGATTGGATGACTATGTAAAACTATTTTACACTGTCAGTGTATAATCATTTTTCTCTTAAAATAATTTTTATATATACAATATAAAAATTATACACACACACACACACACACACACACACACACACACACACACACACACACACACACACATATATATATATATATATATATATATATATATATATATATATATATAATCTTAAGAAATTTAAAGTAAATAAAAATAAAAGTAACAATGAATATAAATAATATTATAAATACAAAAAATAGTCAACTAATATACTACAAGTTTAAGAAAAAAAATTACTACATTAATAATATAATAGTCTAAATTCTAAAATAGTAGACAAATAATATTATAAAAGAAACTAAAAATGATAAAAAAAAACTTAAAATAATAATAAATTGACATAATAATAATAATAATAATAATAATAATAATAATAATAATAATAATAATAATAATAATTATTATTATTATTATTATTATTATTATTATTATTATTATTATTATTATTATAAAAATGAAATTATCCATAATAGAAAATGATTGTCTCTTAATAAAAGTAATATAATAATAGTATTATAATAAATATTATAATAAAAACAATTTTTTAATAATATTTATGATATAAAAAATTATATTTAGATTCTTATTTTATTGGATATAGTTTTAGTATATAAAAATAAATGGATGAATAATGCAAAAAAAATAATTTTTCATAAAAGTATTTTAAATTAAATTTCTTTCTAATCTAAATTATATAAAATAGTAAACATAATAAAAAAATCACACATAATAAAAATAAATTGTTATTAAAATAATAAAATAATAAAAAATAGTGTAACAAAAAAATGTTTTATCAAAATATCAATAAATAATAAAATAATATTATAAAAATGAAAACATTAAAAATATTAAAGAGATAAGGTTTTTTAAATTTATGAGAAAAGTAAAAAATAAATTATTTAAATAAAGATACATCAATTTTATTGTATAATGTGTGAAAAATAAAATTTAAGAAATTAAATTTAATTAAGATTAAAATAATATTAAAATTCAAATTATCCAAAATAGAAAAATAATTATCTCTGAATAAAAGTAAGATAATGTTATAATAAATTTTTAAAATATAATAGAAATATTTAAAATAATAATAAAATGTTGATTAATATTTATATATATATATATATATATTATAATTTTCAAGCAAATGTAAAATAAATAAAGATAACACTAATACTGAAAATAAACAATATTAATAACAAATAAAAAAATAATAGTAAGTTAATACTATAATCTCAATATAAAAAAACGTTATAAAAAAACATAATAATAAAAAATTAAGTGATGCACGGTACGAAATCTAGTTTTTAATATAACTGGATGGATAGTGACAGCTTTTCCCCCTAAATCATCGTTTGTATCAGTCAATTGTATCAAACCTGTCTGTAACTACTCCAGTCCAAATCTTAAAAATCTGTTTTAAACCGATTGAATTTTTATCCGATCCACATTTGTGATGTGTTTATAAATCTGGTATCTGTTTCCCATGTCATAGGTATGTTAAGTGGAATCTGATATCTGTCTCGCTGCTCACATAACGAGTTATGGCTGCAGGATCCAAACTGCAACTCTCATCATCTCCTTGTTCTCAATCGCTGATGTGAACTCCCCTTCGGGATGTTACACATTTTCAATTTGGTTACTTCAATTCAATATTTCAATCTTTTAATGTTATTTTTTGGATTTTACTTGTCGACAATTGAGAATAGCCGTTTGATTTTAGCTTATTCACAATATTTCTATAACTACCTTCATTCACTTCTTTATCTGATGCTATATTTTTTTAAAATATTTTTTATCAGTTTTTTAACTCTTTAATTTCGAAGATTTCTCTCTTTCTTAAATAATTTCAAATCCTTAATTCAATTTACTTTTCAATTTTCAAAGTTAATTTAAAAAATTAAAGTTACATCTTCCCTTATCTTTTTTTTTTATTTAAAAAAATTATAATTTCTAATTTCTTTTATAATTATCTCTTTTTCAAAATTTCGCTATATAATTATTTTTTTTCAAATTTTATACTCTCTAATCTTTTGGACTTTTTTTTAATATTTCTTTTATTTGATTTTCTATCTTTATTTTTTAATTCCGAAGATTTCTCTCTTTCATCAATAATTGCAAATCCTTGATTCAATTTACTTTTCAATTTTCAAATTTAATATTAAAAAAATTAAAGTTACATCATTACATATTCCCTTAATATTTTTTCTTTTAAAAAAATTATAGTTTTTAATTTCTTTTATAATTATCTCTTTTTCAAAATTTCTTTCGATGTACTATATATATTTTTTCTTTCAAATTTTATACTCTCAAATCTATTGTTTTTTTAATATTTCTTTTATCGGATTTTCTAACTCTATTATTTAATTCCAAAGATTTCTCTCTTTAGTCAATAATTCTAAATCATTATTTCAATTTACTTTTTAATTTTTAAAATTAATATTAAAAAAATTAAAGTTACATTGTTACATCTTCCCTTATCTTTTTTTTATTTTATAGTTTCTAATTTCTTTTATAATTATCTCTTTTTTAAAATTTCTTTCAATGTGCTATATAATTCTTTGTTTTTGTTTTTTTTTTCAAATTTATTTCTATATTAATTGAACGATTTAACACAACTTCTTATCTCTTTCAACCTTTCATATTCAATATTTTTAGTTCTAATTTGAATTTATTTTTTATCAATAATTAAAAATAACAATATATCACAATATAAATTATTTATCATAAATATAAAATATAATTTATATTTTGAAAAATATTTATTTATATAATATTTTAATTATAATATAATTTATATCTTTAGAAATATTTATTTATTATAAATTTTAGTTGTATAAAATACATATTAATTTTAAAACAAATTGATTTTAAAACTGGTTTTGAAGTCTACCAAAAAACAACTGGTTTTGAACCAGTTTGAAACTGGTTTTAAAAAATCCTAACTGTTTTTCTAAAAAATGTGGATATGGATTTTAAATCCAATCCATATATTTGGATTTGGATTGGCCATGCCCACCCTTAGTACTATTAGTAACACCATGATCATCATTCCACAATGTCATTTTTCATTCGCCCTGGCCTTTTTCTTAATTGAACATCTTAAAATGGTATGTGAACAGACAAGAAACTAACCTTCAACAATGAAACTATAATGAAAAAACATCACTAATATATATTGCTTAAGGAAAATATTCAAACCAATGAAAATAAATAAAAGATTTAATTATATTTTTAGACTCTAAAAGTCGAGATAAATCTATTTTTGGTTTCCCAATTGAAAAAAAAAATTATTTTAATCCCTAAAATTTCAAAAAATACGTCTTGTCCTTGGAGACAGCCAATGTTAACGGAAGTGTTAAAAAATGGTGATATGGCATTGTCAAAATTTGACACGTATTTATACATTCGAGTGTCGCGTCATCATTTCCGTTAATGTCATCTTACTTTAGAAACTAAAAACGTATTTTTCAAGATTTGAAGGATTAAAAGTTTTGTTTTTTCAATTTGGGTCCAAAAATGAATTTATTTTAAATTTTAAGGACTAAAATCATAATTAAGCTTACATAAAATTATGTCAACCGGAATACAAAATTATTAAAAAAAAAAAAAACCTCTAACTCCATAGATACCTACTACTATAAGCCGATCGAAAACAACTACAAATGATGCTGAAAGTCACTGGTGACCTTAACTAGTTCATGTTTAAAAAGGTTTCAATGTCCAAACCATGAAAAAAACAATGTTTCACAATATATATCATCTTTTTCTTAGGCTCTCAACTATTTTAGGAATAATAGTCAAAAAGTACAGAACAATATCAGAATATAGGCTTAACTATAATACAGGCTAAAGGATATAGTGTAGCTCCTAATATTTTTACAACAGAGCTTTTGTAATTGGTATTTAATGAAGTTTGATAAGTTAGAATGGACAAATATCATTAAATCCATTTCCAATGCCATAAATATCCCAAAGATATGTGTTCCTGCCTGAGAGTAGGAAGGTAACTTCTTCTTGTTCCAAGCCTTCGGATCTTCAACTAAGTAAAGGATGGGATACCTGCAAAAGGACTCCAATGCTAAAGTCAGGTCTCACACAGAGCATTAAATGAGTGTAATAAATGAGGACCAACAGTGTCCTTACCTCGATATTCTAACCTCTATTTATACATACCTTAATGGGTCTGGATCTCTGAGCTTTTATAAATGATTACCTTTTTAGATAATCTTCTTTTAGCTATTATGATACTTAATTATTTATGTAATCTTTAATTAAGGCTTGATTAGGATAATCTCATAATCTCATGTTTTATCTACCAAATCATTTTCTTTTAGGGTATTCGTCTACTCGATCTGCCGAGTACTTGAAGCCCTGTATTCTCATAGAAGCCTTTAAGTGTTGACAATTAGTTCTAAAATAGGTATTTTGGTGTTTGGTAGGCCGAATACCTGTAACCCTTTATTTGCTGCTTTATTCATACTTCTTTAGGGTGTGTTTGTTTTGAAAGATGAAAATAATTTGTGAAGATGGAAATGAGTGAATGTTGTTTGATATGAGTGATATAGGTGAAAAATAAGTTTAAAATTGGTGGGACTCACTTGTACTAATTCTCATCTATTTCTACTCTTCTCTCTATCTCTCTCTTCATATCTTCTCTATTTCACTTCAATCAAACATATATACTTTTAACTTTATTTCTCACCTATTTTCACTCTCCATTTTTATTTTTATCTACTCTATTTCTCTCCTCTCTATCAAACACAGCATTAATCTTTTTTATGAGGGAGTATTCAATCACACAGGTGGCCGAATACTTATCCGTATACGGGCCCCCTAAGCCTTGAATAGGTACTATGAGACCATCTGCATCGCGGTATCGCTGCACGGTATTTTATAAAACAAGCATCGGTTCTCATTCAAAATCACGGCTGCAGCAAAATCGGTTCTGTTTTGAGATTTTCTTTTCAGAACCGGTACTCAAATAAAAAGGTGGGTCATGTTGTATTTTTTTTGTTTAAAAAAAAATAAAAATATGGAGAGAATATTTTTTGTGGGACCCAAATAAGAATCCAAATAGAGGTATTGGGTTGGAGAGAATAGATGTTTTTGAGGTGCTTGTTTTGGAAAGAGTAAAAATGAGTGATGTGTATATGTGAGACCCATTTAAGAACCCAAATAAAAGTATTGGGATGAAGATGCTCTGAGGAGGCTTATAAGGGAAGCTTCTTGGGGAGTGTGTCTTCTGACAAAGCGGCATTTCATTTTTCAATCATAATGATAAAAAGAGTCATTCGGGGAGTGGGTATCGAAGCGCCATATCTCTTTGGGACCGTCGATCTACAATAGATAGTAGTATAATTCAATTTTTCTTTTGCATGGATATAATGTATGCTATCATGCATTTATAGTCTCAAATCAATGAAGTGGGGTGGTGAGAGAAAATGTTTACTAGTCACACGTCTTTGTCTAAATGGCAAATTCTAGGACTCTAGCTCTTTGTTACTTGCTGATTGGTTGAATAAATAAATATTAATTAAATGATTTAAATATGTTTTATTTCCTTATAAATATAGCAGTTTTTATTTTTTATCCGTATAAAACAAATTTATTTTTCATCCTATCTCTATTAATTAAATGATTGAAATATGTTTTAGATCCTGATAAATTAACGAATTTTGTTTTAGATCCCTAATAAAAAAATTTGTCATTGAGTCACTAATAAAATAAAAAATTTGTTTTTGGTTCTTGTTATTTTATTTTAGTTCTTTTAATATATCTATTTTTTCATTTTAGTCCTTATAATATTTTGTTCATTCTGTATTATTTTCTTTGAAAAATATTTGATAGGACTAATAACAAATGATCTATATATTTTAGGGACAAAAACAAAAAATAAATATATTAGAAGAACTAAAACAAAATAACAAGGACAAAAAATAAAATTTTTATTTTATTAGGGACTCAAAGTAAAGAAAAAATTTATTAAGGACAAAAAAAATCATTATTTTATCAGAACCTAAAACATATTTAATATATATATATATATATTCTCATTTTAGTCCCTATAATATGTAGATCATTTGCTTTTAGTTTCTATCAAATATTTTTCAAAGGAATCAATTTAAAATGAACAAAATATTATAGGAACTAACGAAAAAAATATAGGAACTAAAATATTATCGGAACAAAATAACAATAACCAAAGCAAAAAAAAAAAAAATTTACAAGAACCAAAAGTCAAGCAAAAACTTTTTAGGGACCAAAAGCAAAATATGATGACTATATTTCAAAGACAAAAACATATTTAGTCCTTAATTTTTTTTATCCAGTGCTAAAGTTATATAAAGTTACTTTATCTCAAAATCAATTGTAGACTCAACAATAATTCTTCAACATTGAATCGAATATATAAATATTTGTCTAAAATCACATTAATTAATATTTTAAAATAATTTAGAATGATCTATTGTGAATTTAAACATGCACTTAATTTCCACCTATATTTAAAACAAATAACATTTTACTAGAAAAAATAATGTAAAATAAAATTTTCTTGACATGCACTATAAAGAGCATTATAAAGGAATTGTAACTTGTAAGTTGTAACTGTACGTTCAATCAGATTTCTGGTTATGTTGGCCAAAAGAGCACCGAAAGGGGATATATCAAATTGTAAATGTCAAATTTAACTCTGAGCAATTTTTAATCATGATGAGCAGAGCAACCGCAGTATTGAATTTGGCTACAATAACCCACTACACTACAGTGGGCTTAGTGGTGGGGTTGAGATAAATATTCGAGTACTTAAATTTGATCCTTATTTTTATCAATATACACCCAAAAAAGAAAAATTGCTACAAATAATTGACTCTGTCTATAACAGTTAATTTAAAAAAGTTAATTTATTTACTCATGTTTTGAAATATCTGTCTATAAATTCTTTGAAAAAGTCTATTTGACGAAGTCTAAAACTATTTTTTTTACGAGAATTAAGGCTATCATATCTAATTAATGATAGAATGAAGTGAAATAAAAATAGATGAAATAAAAATGAGATAAAAGTTAGTCAAAATTGACCGCTTTAAATATTATTTTTTTATTCATATAGAATCAAATTTAGGTATTAAGAAGTTAATAACAACTCACATAAATTGTTCAACTAACTTAAACCCACTTGATCTTTAAATACTATTATGCTAAGATGTAATATGAAATACATTATAATTAATTTTAGGCTTAAATAACAATTTGATCCCTATAAATATTCTATTTTTGGTTTTAATCCTTTAAAGATTTTTTTTTTGTTTAATCCCTATAAAATTTAATTTTTTTAGTTTTAGTTTCTATTGTTAAGTAACAACGTTAATTGATGATGTAACAATGACGTTGACAGTCCATTGACTTGCCACTCAAGAGTTTGACAAGATAGTCACATGTAATTTTCTTTTTATAAACTGTTTTTAAATCCTCACATGTTCAGAACAGTTGATGATCTCAGACTAGTTGATGAGGAATTAAAAACACAATTTAATTACCAAAACAAAAAATAAATACATGTGACTATCCGTCAAACTCTTTGATCGTGTGATAAGTCAATAAATCGTCAATGTCGTTGTTATATGCATTTTTACTTGATAGCAGAAACTAAAACAAATTTAAAATATTTTATAAGGACCAAATTATTATTTAAGCCTTAATTTTACATCCCAGCCTCTAGAATTTCTGTCAATGCAGACTCAGTCTAAACCTATACAGCTGCAAGAGTCCATCAATTTCTTTACTCGCCCACACAAATTTTGAACAAAACTAAAATTTATCACTCTCCTGAAGACCAAAATATTTAGAATATTATTTAGTACCACAAAAAGTCTATTTACGTTTACTAATTATTAATTTAAATGCATGATTACAATTGTTAATTAGATTCTTCCACATTGCAACAATAAACAAGTTTTTAAACCGTGTCATTTCTCGAAAATTCAACGACATATCTATTTTAGACCTTTTAATAATTTTTACAGGTGCTCTGTTGTGAAGTTGATAATTTTAATATAACAGGATGGATACTGACAGCTTTTTCAATTCCCCTAAATCATCTTTTGTATCAGTAACATCATGATCGTTATTCCTCAATGGCATTTTTCATTAGCCCTTTTTTTTTTTCTAATTGAACATCTTAATATGGTCTATGTAGAGACAAGAAAAAACTAACCTTCACCGATGAAGCTAGAGTGAAAAAGCAATACTCATAAATTGCTTAAGAGAAATCTGCAAACCAATTAAATTAAATAAAACTATATTATGTCAACAAGAATACAGAATTAATCAAAAAAAGTAATCACTAACTCTACAGATCCCTACTATTATAAGCAGAAGACAACTACAAAGAATGCTCAGTTACCAGTGATCCTAATGGTAATGGTAATTTTCTGGGTGGCTTTGCGATGCACTTAGGGATCTCTTCTTGGTTTTCTGCAGAACTCATGGCAGTCTTAAAGTCAATCGATATAGCTCATGAGAGGAATTGGAATGTCATTTGGCTGGAGAGTGATTCATCCTCTTGGTTCTTGCTGCACTTCAAAATCCTGATTTAGTGCCCTGGCGTATTCGTATTCAATGGGACAATTGTCTTGTTAGAATTCGAAATATGCATTTTATAACTACTCATATTTACAGGGAAGGAAATGGTTGCTCTGACAAATTGGCAAATTATGGTATCTCAAATGTTGGTTTTACATGGTGGGATTTGACTCTTAGTTTTATTAGAAAGGAATTTAGTCGTAATAAGGTAGGTTAGCCTTCGTACATAATTTGTTGATTGTATTTGCATGGGTTTGGTTTGGCCACCCATGCTCTTTTCTTATCTTTTTCTTTTGATGAATAAATTTTGGGTTTGCAGCATATGATAGCTAGTTTCTTAGGTGCTAACCTAATTGGGATCTTTGGAGCTATCTTGATGCTTCGCATATCTAGCCTTATTAAAAAAAAAGTTACCAGTGATCCTAGCTAGTTCATGTTTAAAAAGGTTTCAATCTCCAAACAAAAGAAAAAAAGAAAACATTGCTTCACAATATACCATCTAAAATATTAGGTACAATTGCAATAAATGTTAATGGCGGTTACTTTAGTAAATTAGCAATTGATCTAGAGTAAGTCACTTCCCTCTCCAAAAATGGGCATATATATATAGTTACTGGATTTCCTATGGAACATACGTACATGCACATTTACCAGATTTTTCCTTGGAGAAATGTTCACATTATCAAATTTTCCTTTGGGACGATTGTATATAAGAAATGTGTGAGAAAAGAAGGAAAGACATGGAGACACTTTTTCTTTATTAGAAAATGGCACATAATAGGATTTCTTAATCATCAAAGAAACTAAAAAGGGGAAATACAAAGAAAGGAGAAAATAACTTTTAAGAATCAAGAAGGAAGATACAAGGAACACAAAATTAGTGAGAATTATAATATACAACATTCTTATTATTGTGTAGTTTTCTTCATACGTCTTATGATTTTATTTTACATCTAGTCCAAGAAAAGAACAACGTGTTAGAAGCATTAGGACTCTTTTTAGTTGCTATACTTTTGAAAAATCTGTTTTTAGTCATTAACAACTAATAATAGTGTTAATGAAACTGTTGACATGGTTAACAAAGGTCATGTCAACAATTGTCATGTGGATTTTAATATGAAACATTAGTGTTATTAAATATCTTTTTTGTCTCTCAAATTTGGGCCAAGTTTTTTAATCCCCCAAATTTAAAAATAATTTTTTGTCCCCAAATTTAAAAGTTCTTTTTTTAGTCTCCTTAATTTGTAAATAGCTTATTTTGGTTTTGACAATGTTGTTAAAAAATCTATTGGCATGGCTAACATTGTGTTTTCTGGTAGTTTTAAAAAGGCTTAAATGTGTTTTATATCCTTGATAAATGACCGATTTTTGCTTTGGGTCCCTAATAAATTTTTTCATAGCATTGGATCCCTGATAGATCAAAACTTTTGTTTTGAGTCCCTGCCGTAAGTTAAGTGATGATATGGCACCATCTCAACGGTTGATATATATTGGAAAGATCTGTTGAGATGGTGTCATGTCATCACTTAACTAACGGCAAGGACTTAAAACAAAAGTTTTGATATATCAGGAATCCAATGCAATGAAAATTTTTATTAGGGACCCAAAACAAAAATTGATCATTTATCAGGGATTTAAAACATATTTAAGCCTTTTAAAAATATGATTTATGCCTGGTTTTAAACTCCCAAAATTTAAACTAACAAATAATGTTTTAAAATAAATTTTGTAGCAATTTTAAACTCCAAAATCCAATAAAGCAAAATCAAACATCGTGCTCTAACATTCGAGCCAAAAGTCACCATACTTAGTTCGAAAATAAAAGACAAGCAAAAACCTCACCATGGTGGTCTGGCGAGGAGCTAGGGAAGGAAAGATAAAGAGGATGACTGGGAGAGATGAAGATAGAGTGGGTAAGAGATAAAACGAGAAGGAGAAAGACAGACAAGTAGGGAGAAGATGAGATAGGACCACATAGTCGTGGCGGTAACAACTGTCACTAAGACTAAAGGAAAAGGGGAAGAACGAGAAAGAGAAGGGGGAGAAAGGGAGCATGAGAAAAGGTGAGTTTGAAATTTGAGGAAAAGAAAGAGGACAAACAAGGAGGTTGATGGAGTTATTGAGGTAGGAATGATGAAGATGTTAAAAGCAAAGGAGGAAGAAATTTTGAAGGTTGAGAAATTTAATTTGGCATTGGAAGAGAGAGTGAGTTGCTATGATTTTTTTTCCTTTACTAAAATTGGGAGATTTAAAACTGCCACAAAATGTATTTTAAAATATTATTTGTTAATCTAAATTTTGGGAATTTAAAACCACCATAAATCATATTTTTAAAATTGTCAAAAAAACATATTGTTAGTCATGTCAATAGATTTTTAAGAACGTCAACACCGAGGACCAAAATAAGCTATTGCCAAATTAAGAGGGCTAAAAATATAAATTTTAAATTTGGGGACTGAAAATTTCATTTTCAAATTTGGGTGACTAGAAAAATCATTTTTAAATTTGGGGAACTAAAAATTACTTTTAAATTTAGGGGACAAAAAAAACATGATCCAAATTTGAGGGACCAAAAAAAATTTAATGCCCTAACGTGTCATATTCAAATTGACGTGACAATTGTTGACGTGACATTCGTTAGCCATGCCATCGGTTTTGTTAACGCCCTTGGTACTTAGAGACTAGCTAAAAATAGTTTTTTTTTTTTTTGAAATTATAGAGACTAAAAAAATTTTTTAAAAAAATTGAAGGACCAAAAACATATTTATTCTAAATTCTAGGGACTAAAAACATAATTAAGTCTCAATTTTATTTTATGTTTATTTATGTAAGTTCCTAGTTATAAAATATTCTCTCCTTAAAATTAAAAAAAAAAGTTATAAAATATTCTCTCAAATGGCTACTTTTGTATAGTTATTTATTCTTGAAATTTAAGATGTTACAAGTTACAACTAGCGATTGCTAAATATTGGTCACTGTTCACTAAAATTAGTTTTCCTTTGTGGTGGGGGCACATAATCTATTTATCTATAAGAAAAGAGAACCCCTCAAGGGACACATGTCACTCTCTCATTAAATTTTTTTCCTCCAAAATTTCTCTTTCTTTCTTTATTTTTTTTTGTGTTTTTTTATTTTCTTTTTTGTTTATTTTTTCTTTTCTATTACCTATATAAAAAAATTTGTTCATTGCTACTATTACTATTGTAGAGCATGTACTATTTTATACATTTTATAGATTTATATCATTATATTATTTATATTTTAATTATATTATTATTTTGTATCTTTTATTTATAAAAAAATTATATTCTTGAAATATTTAATATAATAATATGTTCAATATTACATAAAAATATGTTATTATTTATATTAAATGAATGACAAAATTAAATAATTACTTATTCAAATTAATTATAAATAAAATTTATATTAATCTATTATATTCTATTCTATTACTATATAGGAAAAATAAGTACTAGCATATTTAACTTATTAGCCCTAACTTTCCATGTGTCAGCATGTGAAAAATTGTTTCTCTCCCTTACGTTTCCAATGTTTAGTTTTGTCTCACCAAATAAAATATAAATATATGTTCTTTTATTTATTTTTAAACAAATAATTGTTTCTCTCCTTTACTTTTCCAATGTTTAGTTTTGTCTCACCAAATAAAATATAAATATATGTTCTTTTATTTATTTTTAAACAAATAATTATATATAAAAAATATTTTTAAATATATATAAAGATGAGTACAACCCGGGCAAACACACGGATAACTGGCTAGTTCCTATTGAAGTAGAAGTAATAAGATGAAGTATATCTCTTAAAAAAAAGATGAAGTATATGAAACATAAATTTAACAAGAGCACAACAATTTCAACTTAGAGGTAAAAATTAGAGGTTATTGCATGATGGATTTGTGAAGGTCATTCAAAAAGTCCAGTGTATATATACTGATTCTCCTTTCTTACAGTTAAAAAATTTATTCATTTCTTATGTTCATATAAAATGCTCCCATGTTAATAAGGAATGTGACAATATTATGTTATGAGAGGAAAAGATATAAAAATAAAATTAATATAAATAATTGTGAATCTTACTATAGTTATTTAACTTAAATATGTTTTTAGTCCCTTAAATTTGGAGCATTTTTTATTTTGATCCCTAAAAATTTTTAATTGAGGAACAAAAACCAAAAGTACCTCAAATTTGAGGGACTAAAAACATATTTAAGCTTAGTTATTTTGTATTTTTTTTCCTTATGATATTATCATATTCCTTTTTAACACAAAAGCATCATAATTTTATCCAATGCTTATTTCATAAAATACATAAAATTCCATGTTAACAACTTTGTTGCAATGCCTATCCTTTGCATTATCAATGTATATGGTGCTTTGAGCAATTTGAGGTGCCAAAGTTCTTGTGATCCAAGAAATTACCATAACGTTGCACTTGCACCTTTCCCATGCTTCGTAATTGCTACCATCTTCAGCAGGAATAAGAATTGCACCATTAACAAACTTAAACTTGTTCTTGGTTAGAAGTTCTTGTTTCATAGCATGACTCCATGAGTGGTAATTGTCACCGTTCATCTGAGGAGTGAGGAGTAACAAGAACCGCATTCAGATTCTCTCTAGGATGTTGGTAGTAAGGCTTTGAAGAATTTTGCAATTGATCCACTGAACTATCTGGATCAGAATGTGCCATAGTAAATCGAAGGAAGAGAAAAAAGATTCAAAACTTGCAGAAAGAAAATCAAGAACGAAGAGTCTGAGGAAGAGGATTCATGAATCATGAAGCTCGCAGAAGAATCGAGAACAGAGCTAGTAGAAGATTCGAGAGCAACAGAAGCAGAGCAGGGTTTAGCCGCTCTGATACCATAATGCAACTATATTCATTGAATTGAATGAATCAAGTAATGCAAGAGTTTATGATCAGATTTATATACAAGTCTGGGAGCACTACCAGCTGTAACTAATGGCTTATTACAACCAGTAATTGAAAATAGAATTAAAGTAACTATTAGAGAACTATTATACGTATCCTAATACCTTGCTCTTCAGATCCCTTTTTCTTAGAACCCCCTGAATTCTAGTGTCATAGTAATAACCACTCACAAGAGATTTTTTTTTCAATGTTCCAATTGGTATTTTTAGACGTGTACTTGAAAGACAATTCCATGAATAAACAACTTCCACACCATATTTCACATTAAAACTACCCTCATACTGTCAAATGATCAAACAAGTAAATAATATAAACATCATCCCACAATACAAAGGATATATATTCAACATACTTTTCAACCATAACAGCAAAACAAAAGTGAAGATTGGAGATAAGTGAGTACTGTTTATAACGTTATCCTACTGTAACCTTACACGTGTGACAGGAAGAAGGGACTCAACAAACATAACCTACTATAACCTACATCAATTTCTGTTAACATTAATACAGAACAATCACAATGTAAGAATTATAATGCATAAAAAATGAAGAACCAATATTTGGTCATCCAGATTGGTTATGACACTAGCAGAATGGAATGAAGAACCAATATTTGGTCATGCAAATTTTTATCAAGCATGACACTAGCAGAAACCAAATGAAGTAAATCAATGGATGAAATTCGAAACACGAAAGTAAATAGAACAACTCATGGAACATGATATGGATCCAACTGAGCTAGACACGCCTGGTACTTTCACTATCAATTGCTTAATTACTTGGTGAACTTGTATTTACTAATTGTATTGCTTACTAGTTTATTTTGTTATGCACTGCTTATTCCTCTTTCTAAAATTATGTCATTAATGTGTTTTGGTTTATGTTGTTAATTTTACTTTCCACTATATTTATAGTTTTTGAAAAACGTTTGCGCAAAAGGAAATTCAGAATTTTATGATCAATCAATTTAATCCAAACTTAATTGAGGTTGTCAACGTGATATCCTTAGAAATGGGGTATTATAGACAATTGAAATCTTTTCATCGTTTTTTATACTAGGCTCAATCCCATAAGCATGCACATACTCATTTAAATGTATGAATAAAATAATTAATATTAAAAAATTTATATTACTAACGAATTAGTTAAATAATTATTTAATTAAAAGAGAGGTGTTACAAGAACTAAATAAACAACACAAATAATGATAAAGTAGTCACAACTTACGAGTTTGGACGGGAAAGATGCCAAACAACAAATGTAGGAACTGCATTGCTTTACGCTTTGTTCGGTTGAGGAGGAAGAAAAGAAATGAAAGTGTGAGGAATGAAAATAGATAAAAGAGGAATGAAAATGTGATGAAAGAGAGTTGAAAGTAAAATTGTTTGGTAGAGATGAAAGAGAGTTAAAAAGAGATAAAAGATTTGAATTAAAATAATATTGTAGGAAAAAAGAGAAAAAACAAAAGTTAATTAATTATGTTTTTTCCATTTTGCCCGTGACATTCAAATCATTCAGCATATATTTTAAAAAAAAAAAAAGTGCCGATGCATATATAAAAAAAAAAAAAGGATGCAACATGAATTTTTTAACAACATATTCGAATATGCCTGAACCATAATCGAATATCTTAACAATATATTCGATTATGTTGTAAGCATAATCGATTAAGCTTATATTATAAGATAATCAAATACAGTGTCTTTTGTTAAACAAGATATTTGATTATGGTGGCTTGTATTTGATTATGTCAAATATATATTCGAATATGGGATGCAGCCGAGCCTCCGTCTCTCTCACGGGTAAAAAATTGAGACACGAGGTCCACGAGACGGAGGGGTGTTTTTGGAAGATAATTTTGTAAGCTTTTCACTGTGCATTTCATACTACTTTCAACTCATTTTTTAGATGAAATCTGCACGCGTGGGATCCACAAAAATTCCTTCACTTTCGTCTCTATTTCGCTTGTACCCAACAGCTAAAAGTTTGACTTTTATTTGCATTTACGGCTAAAAGTCGAGACTTTCACCTGAACCGAACGGACTGCTAATCTCATTCATTCCCTCTCTCTTTTACACATAAACTCAAACACTACCAGTGCTGTGTGTTGAATGCAGGTGGAGACACAGAGGCTACAAGCAGGGTTAACGTGTGTCTCTGCAACTTAACTCAGAGTTTTCCTTCCCAATGAAAGATGTATCTATGTGAAACTCACCCTCTTATGTCTATGCACTACCACTGTTTATGCGTACTATTGTTGGCTATCTCTCAATCACATCATGGAATGGAGGAGAGAGAAAAAGTGCTTCACTCATTCACAAAAATTAAATTAAATCTCAATATTTATAAGAATAATAATGCTATACTTCTTAATTAACTTTTATTTATTTCATTTTTAACATGCTCAAGTATTAAAACATTCTTAAAGAATATTGGCAAGATTTATTTTATATATAGATATAGATGTGTAAGAATTAAGGAATGACTTTTGATAACAAAAAGGATCTTTGGTTTGGTTTGGCTTTAAATTGTAGGGGTAGAGAGCATAGTTTTAAAACCCGGACCGACCCGGCCGGTCGGACCGGTCGGACCGGGAACCGGTGGTCAGACCGGGTCGAGTCGGTCATCGGACCGGTCATGTTATCGACCCGGTCAAACCCGGTCAAACCCGGTGTGACCCGGTCAAACCCGGGGTTGACCCGGTGACCCGGTGACCCGACCCGGTCATCGACCCGGTCCGCCTTTTTTTTTTTTTTTTTTTTTAAATTTTTTAATTTTTTTTTAAAAAAAAATTAAATTTTTTTTTTTTTAAAATTTTAATTTTAATTTTTTTTTAAATTTCTTGAAACGACGTTATTTGGATAAAAAATCAAAAGAAAGACATGATTCTATTTAATCCAACTTGAATGTTATTTTTAGTTAATTCTGTTTTTATTATTTATGAGTAGTGATTCTTAGGTAATTGATACTGTGATTCTATCACTGTGAATTTTGTTTGAAGAAGTGATGGTACAGTTGATAGTGCGATTCTATTATTTTAAATTCTGTTTAAACTTTAAAAAAGTTTAATAAGTAATTTATAATGTGATTTTATTACTATGAATATCAATAGATTTGAACTTGAAAAATGAGCTTGTGGAATTATATTAATTTGTTATGTGATTTTTTTTTTTTACTTTTTTAAGACAGGTATAAAATTTTCAAATTTTTTAATACAGACCGGGTCATGCGGGTCAATTAGTGACCCACCGGTTTGACCACTGACCCAGTGACCCAGTGCCCTGACCGGGTCGGTCACCGGGTCGGTTTTTAAAACTATGGTAGAGAGATGTGTTGGGTGTGATTGAAAGGAATCAAACACGAACGGTCCATCGACACCTATCACACCCATGTGATATTCCTTTGGGGAGATATTGGATCTTTATCTATCTCTCTCAGACACACACCACTTTTGCTTTTGAGTTATTATATTTAAATATTTAATCTTTTTAAATATCTATTCAATATTTATTATTTTTATTTATTTTTCTTTTCTTATCACATCATATTATTTATCATATTTATATTTATTTTTTATTTTTATTTATTTCTCTCTTCTTATCACATTATATTACATATCATATTTATATATTTTTTTTTACTCTCTCTAAATATCAAAAAGTATTTGGATATCAAAAAAAATCTCTTTCCTTTGCTTTTAGTACGATGGAATTGGTATATATTAGGCACAAGGAGGGGTGGGTTAATGAGAGAAAGATGACACCGTTTTGTAAATTGGAATCCATGCAAAGACACACATATGTCAGACGGGTCATGTCAATCTAATCAAATGGAAAAAAAAAATAGAGAAGAAAAGTGGGTTGGAAGAGGTTGACGTAGCAAAAGAAGCCCATGTTATCTAAGATGTTGCTCTCATTGTGGGACACTCCCTGCGTCCCTTCCTTTCAGTTTTTTTATTAGAATAAATTATCCTGAACTTTTCTGAGATTTGTCTTAATTACATTTGATATTTCTTTATTTTTGAATTTTACAAAATTTTTTTCTAATTTTTGAATTTTCGTTACATCGATCCCCCTCTTAAGTTTAAATTGTTATACCGACTATTCCTCTTAAATTTGAAAAATCTTACACTGACCCCCCTTATGAGTACTCAAAGTAATGTCAAAAAATGGAAGAATACTAAGTGTAATAAAAATAAACCTTAGAGAAGATTAATGTAATTAACTCTTTTTATTATTGCGTTTCTTACCTTACCCTACTTGACAATTTGACATATTGTGTTATGCCATTTTCTTTTTCTTATATATACTTTTAATATCAATGTTTCTTTATATAATTTACTAGTATTAGTAAAACAGAGATAGTTTGTATGATATTTTAAATTTAAATCTTATTATTAATATTATACATACAAATACAAAAAAAAGAAGTTTTTTATATTATTATTTAATCATAAAATTATTATAATGTTAAATTTATTAATTTCTATAATAATTACTTAAAAATCATAATAAACAACACAAATAATGATAAAGTAGTAGTCACAACTCACGAGTTTGGACGGGAAAGATGCCAAACAACAAAAGTAGGAATTGCATTGCTTTAGTAACTAAAGAGGTTAGTGATTAAATACGTTTGAAGTATTCTTTTATCTTTTTTGTATTTGTTGGAATACAAGTGTGAAGGTACGGTGTTTCCTCCCCCCCCCTCGATACACAACAATTGGTATCAGAGCCGATGGTTCGACTAGGTGACCGGCTCGGACGAGTATGGTGGATTGGCGATGGATCCGGCATTAGACATGGGGATCCCTTGTATCGAAAGTCTTCCTGGTGATGGGTCCATACATGGAGGCCAGGCAGCGTGTCCCGTGGCCATGAAACGGTGGAGACGGCGGTGCAAGGTACTAGAGTATGGTTAAGCTCTAAAGGCGCCATCATTGGATACTTGTGGTGAAAATGACTTACGCTTGAGGGGGAGCTACCATGTGGAAGAGATTCACACTTGAGGGGGAGATTGTTGGAGTACAAGTGTGAAGCTGAAGTCCCACATTGGGTAGAAATGAGAAAGTTGAGCAACATATAAGTGGATAGACCCGCAAACCTAATGCCTTAAGATTTTGGGTTGAAGGTGGTGTCAAGTTCACTTATGTGGTGTGCTCGTGGCCCATTGATGAAGATCTCCTCAGTGTTTCCTCCCCCTCGATTGCCCAACAGTATTATCAATATTATCCTTAATAATATTTTTAAATTAAAAAAACCTTAGAAACTCTATTAAATTATTTTGCAGACGAAATAGTTGAATTCTGAATTCTTGAATAATAGCATAGAATTAAAGATAAAAAAGCATAAGTCATTTTGGCTAAGATAATAAACGTTGTAACAATAGAACTATTTTTTTTTTCCATATATGGGGAGGTGGAAGATTCGGTATACCTACTCATGAGTTACAACAACCATTTATAAAATTCCATTATTTAGAAGCCTACAAATGAAACCAAAGTTCTTTAATCAAAGACGACATGCCCAAACTTGTACAAGTTATCCACGAAATGGAGAAGAAAAGCAAAGCCAACAGAGTGCATTGTTTGGTCCTAGCATATCCAGCTCAAGGTCACATCAATCCCATGCTTCAATTCTCCAAGCTTCTCCAACATGAAGGTGTGAGAGTAACATTTGTCAGCACCATTTTCCATTGCAAGAACATGCAGAAACTGCCACCTGGCATTTCACTTGAGACCATTTCAGATGGGTTTGACAGTGGTAGGATTGGAGAAGCCAAGAGCTTAAGGGTCTATTTGGATCAATTTTGGCAAGTTGGGCCAAAGACTCTTGTTGAGCTTCTTGAGAAGCTTACTAGATCAGGCCACCCTATTGATTGTCTTGTTTATGATTCATTCATGCCATGGGCTCTGGAAGTTGCAAGGAGTTTTGAGATTGTTGGGGTTCTTTTTCTCACTCAAAATATGGCTGTGAATAGTATATTTTATCATGTCCAGTTGGGAAAGTTGCAAGCTCCCCTCACAGAGGAAGTGATTTCTCTTCCTGCTCTGTCCCAACTTCAACTTGGGGACATGCCTTCTTTCTTCTTTAACTATGTAGAAGATCCTGTTTTTCTTGATTTCTTAGCGGGACAATTTTCTAATATTGACAAAGCTGATTGGATCCTCTGTAATTCCTTCTACGAGCTGGAGAAAGAGGTAAGTAGCTAAAGTCTTGTCACAAACAAATTACTGCTACATTTGCTAAACCTACTAGGGTCAATCTAGTGATAGGAATTTGGCAAGTTTGTACAAGATCTTAGACTCAAATATCTTAGGTTCAAACATTATTGTGGTTGTTGTACACAAAAAACATTGCTACATTTGCTACTTTTTTTATTTTTTATTTATTTTTTATTTTAGTCTATTTTCCATATAAAAATTTAATTCCACTTTAGTTTTAGAGAATAAAGTAATTTCAGTTATTAAGGAGAAAATCAATTGTTGATATTGTGTACACATGCATAACTTTGATATTATGTACACATGCTTAACTAATCATGAATGTGTTAACTTCGATATCTGACATTACTATTTTGCTTGTAGGTGGCTGATTGGACAATGAATATCTGGCCCAAATTTAGGACGATAGGACCATCCATTCCATCCATGTTTCTAGACAAGCAAACCCAAGATGATGAAGACTATGCTGTTGCACAATTCACAAGTGACGAATGCATGAAATGGTTAGATGATAAGTCAAAAGAGTCTGTAGTTTATGTTTCTTTTGGGAGTATGGCAGTACTTAGTGAGGAGAAAATAGAGGAATTAGCTCATGGTTTAAGAGATAGTGGAAGTTACTTCTTGTGGGTGGTTAGAGCCTCTGAGGAGACTAAACTCCCTAAAGGCTTTGAAAAGAAGTCAGAGAAGGGCTTGGTAGTGACATGGTGCTCCCAACTAAAAGTTTTAGCACATGAGGCCATAGGGTGCTTTGTAACACATTGTGGTTGGAACTCTACATTGGAAGCTTTGAGCTTGGGAGTTCCAATGGTTGCAATACCGCACGAGGCAGACCAAAGCACTAATGCTAAGCATATTGAAGATGTTTGGAAGGTGGGAATCAAAGCTCCAGTTGATGAAAAACATGTTGTGAGCCAAGAAGTGTTGAAGCATTGTATAAGGGAAGTAATGGACAGCGAAAGAGGCAAAGAGATGAAAAGAAATGCCCTGCAGTGGAAGACTTTGGCTGCAAATGCTGTTTCTGAGGGTGGAAGTTCTCACAGAAACATTACTGAATTTGTCAATAGGTTGTTCCATTTGGAATGCACTCAACCTCAAATTACTTCTTAATCAACCCAAAACTTCTTATTTACTCACAGTCACACTGTTTTTTACAGTTGTTTTCAGGAAAGTTATAAATATTCTGAATAAAGTTACGGGTTAAAGAGTCATGAAAATGACTAAGTTTGAGATTTATTGGTAATCTTTGATTGTGTATTTTTATGAGTTATTGTTGGTTTTAATTTTGTGAAAAATATATATGTTCATTTGAGATATGTTCTGCCGAAAAAAAAAAATCTGCAGCTTTGAAATTTTAAGTTAGTTATTATATTTATTAAAAATAATTGAAGTTGATGTGTATAGTGGAAAGATAGCTTGTATTGGCTTGATTGGTGGCATATTGAAAGTCACAAAATTTTGAGTGCTTATATATGCAAGAAGAAATGTGGTAAGATGTAAAATATGAAGTCACTAATATCCCAAAATAATGATTGAGAAAATTTGGAGAAATTTTTTTTATAGTTAAATAGCTTAAAAACACTTTAAAACTCATAAAATACCTAATAAACAATTAGAAAGAAAAATTGATGAGAATCTTGGTGAATTGGACTAACGTATGTTCTCTGTTAATGGGCACGGAAGTTTGATACTTGAGTAGAAATAAAATATCATAGGATTAACTTATAGAATATTAGAAACAAATTAGATTAAAAGATAAAAAGGTTCAAACGATGGTCAAATAGTATTATCTTGCCTTAGTACAACAGAAATTAAAAGTCCTTGAGAAAAAAAAATATATAATAATAATTTGACAAATGAGAATGAAATTTTATAAAATGAGTGTGCAAAAAGTAAGTAAATTCGGTGGTACAGTTTTGAGATAAAAATCCAAAATAAATTTTACACCGAGAAATTTCAAAACTCCTCATTTATATAATAATAATTATTATTATACTATTTTAATTATATTCTATAGAAAAATAAATTTCTAAAATTGATTTAATATTATTAATATATTTTTTTGCAAGGGATTTTTTTTATGAGAAAAATAGCAAGAAGGGCAAAATGGTTCCTTTAATTCTAGCGAGTTATTCTCTAAGTTAAAAATAATGTATTTTGTCAGAAAGCATAACAATATTTCGGAATTAAAGTATTTTCATAATTATTATTGTTTAAAAAAAATTGGAAAAAGAACTACCAGTAAGTGAAAATGACTCCAATATTTCATGACAGAAGTTTCAAAATAAAATGAAACTCATTTGAGTGGACTTCATAATTTTAAAGTTACTAAGTTTTATGAAAAGTTAAGGATATTTTAACAATTTGACCTTTCTTTTTAAGTTATTTAAAAAGTAGAAATAATTAATGTTAGAAGTTATATAAAACCATTTAAAAAGATTCAAGTGGAATGAATTTTAAATATCTATAGAAAATTTTATAATGTACGTTATTCCATCATTGACGGAAAAAGTTAAACCATGAGGAGAAAATAGGTGTGATAAAAGATAGGCTTTTGTTGTTATTGCTAGATTGTACATGCGTGAATCTACAGTGGATGGTGACTGTGGATGGTTGTTGTTGTTGTTGGATTTGTACATGCATACATGCATGAATCCACAGTGGATGGTGACTGTGGATACGAGTTGACACATAAGTTGAGGGTGGGAGTGTAGCCCTCAACCTAGTGTCGGAAAGATTGGTGGGGTCGTGTACATGGACCCGAGGAATATGATGGACGGGCGATTCCACATTGAGGTCAAGGTCATTGCAAGCCTTGTGTTGTGGTAAGCCACTACCCCACGTATACCTATCTTGACAAAGCCACTAATTTTTTTCCAAGACCAGTATCGGCGTTTCCCCCAATGGTAGGATTTGACTTGTTAAGGGATTTGACTGTGCTAGTCACTCGACTGGTGAAAATCTCCATTCATATTGTTTGAGGATATACTGGTGATTGTCACAATGAAATGTATTTTACTATATATTATTATTGTTTACTTTTGTGAATATGTTAGTTTAATATTTTATTTGAAATGTATGTTTGTTCTGTAAGCTTACCCTTGCGCTACTTGTTTGTATGTGTTTGACTGTGATGATCGCGATTCTTCGCGGGAGCAGACGGTGGGCTACCAATGGATCAAGTTCTTCACGGCTGAAGTCACAGGAAATCCGTTTCTTCTATTTCCTCCTTCACATCGTCCTAATTTCTAGTTAAGGGTACTATGTAGTTGTGGCCAGCTAGTAGGGAGTGAGTCGTAATATGTATCCCCTCCCCTTTTGTAGTATGTACTTACTGATGGGTACATTGGTATTGGCACACACTTATCCTTTACTCTTTTGGGATATATTGATGTGTTTAGTATATGGGTTGTAGTGCCATAAGACACAGTACTTATATTTTCTACTAGTTATGCTATCTATGCATGTGATTCAGTATATGTTTGTATTACTTTGAATATTTAAGTTGCAACTAATTTTAAAAAAATAAATCATGTATTTTCATAAACAAAGTAATTAAGAGTTTTAAATAATTAAAACAAATTTTACTTTTCGTCGAAAGGTGTCATGTAGCGAAAGTGGGTCATTACATGTTAAATGTATATGTATGAAAATTTAGCTTTACATATAAATGACATTAGAGAAAAAGGATATAGTAACTGCGTGAATAGTAGAATTTAGAAGGTTGCAATAAAATACAAAACGCAAAAGGGAGTTCCAATGGTTGCATTACCGCAAGAGGCAGATCAAAGCACTAATGCTAAGCATATTGAAGATGTTTGGAAGGTGGGAATCAAAACTCCAGTTGATGAAACAGATGTTGTGAGACGAGGAGCATTGAAGCATTGTATAAGGGAAGTAATGGACAGTACTGAAAGAGGCAAAGAGATGAAGAGAAATGCCCTGCAGTGGAAGACTTTGGCTGCAAATACTGTTGGTGAGGGTGGAAGTTCTCGTAGAAACATTACTGAATTTGTGAATAGCTTGTTCCATTTGCAATGCACTCAACCTCAAGTTACTTCTTAATCAACCAAAAACTTCTTATTTAATTACTCAGTCACACACCGTGAGTCTTTTTTACAGTTGTTTTCAGAAAAGTTATAAATATAAAATATTCTGAATAAAGTTACAGATTTTTAACTGAAATAAACTGTAAACTGACTCGGGCACTTCATTTTTGGAATGATGTTCTATTTTGAACCCCTAATTCTTTTATATATTTGCTTGAATCAACAAGGTTGATTCTTAGAGTATCATGAAGTTTTGTTTTTCTTTACTTTTGATAATTTATTTCTTACTTTTTTACTGGCATTGTCGGGTTTGTCAAAACTAAATGCGATTCATTTACAATCAACTTGGGAATCTTATTGGGCATTTTTTTCATGCCCGAGAATCATGAATCCTAGAAATTATGATTCTTAGGAATGACTTAATTTGTTTGGATGATCATAAGTTTCATGGAAATAAAAGAGTAACATACTATTTTTACCATATGTTTTAATTATTTATCACATTAATTGGTTTAATAAGAATAACGTAATATTTTTACCATAGTAAAATTTATTGTTTAACTCGAAAAAGTTAGATTCCCACAAACCCTCATAGGAATCTTTTCGTGGAAAACTTAGTCAAAAATATTCCCGGAAAACATTGTTTTCTGTAAATGTTATTTTTTAAAAAACAAACTAAACATGGAAAACAAACATTCCCAACTTTATTCCCGGGAAATTAAATTTTTTCCTTGTACCAAACGCCCCCGTACACTATCAAACAAGTGGAAAACATGAATGTGAAGGATTTCAAAAGATGAAAACCATAAGAGTCTAAATTAGCTTTCATGACAGCTTTAAAAATTTTCCAATTCATCTTATATCAACTTCAATTCATAACAGGAGCCAATGTTTTAAGGAACTTCTCATAACAGTAAATTCTTCTCATTCCAAGACAACAAAAGAAAGAAAGGGAAGAAAGGAGAAAAGAGAAAAATATAGAAAAATTACCTTCAACAGAGTGTAACCATAGAAGGGGTTGACAAAGAGACAAAAATTGGAGCTAGAGACAATGAAAGGTGCAAATGCACTTATTGTTCATGAACTCAAGAACAAAAATAACTTATATCTTGTCCATAAATACACAGGCATACACCAAAAATCTCCAGCAACATGAAATTAATTATTCTCTGTCACAAATTTTATGCAGCAAAAATAAAGGCTAAATTGATGCAAAACCAAAAATAACTAAATGCAAGCTTCTTTCTGGGCAGATCACCAAGAAGCAAAAATAGCTAGAAATGAAAATAAGAAACATCGAAAGCATAATCAGCAAAGACAAGTTACTGTAACATAATTATTCGTTTTTTGTTTCTCACTTGAAATTCATTTTGGTGCTAGCAAAGACAAGATACTGTAACATAGGGATGAATATTTTTTTTTCTTATAAACGCAATTAGAAATTTTCACTTAATTCATGAGGATGAACAATTTAGCTAAAGTTATATTAATATCTAAATTATTATGGTGAAATTATATTTTTTTTATTATTATAATTTTAATTTGAATATATTTTAGGGCTATGTCTTCCCTTATTTAAATATTTTATTGAATGTTTTATTTTACAAACATAGAAAGTATGAAAAAGAAAATATTACAAATGTAGATGAACATTTTAAATGAAAGTATCAAGAGAAATTTAGATTTAACTTACCATATAAAATATAATTTTTTTTTTTATAAAAACAAGTAGAAAAATTTTCAAAAAATTCACAATGATAAACTTTTTTACTAAAGATTTTTATTCAATCAAAGCTAAAATTTATTTTGCATAATTAATATATATTTAATTACATAACAAAAATCAAATATCAATATAATCACTATTATTTTCTCCACCAAAATTAGTGTCTAGAATTAATTTTTAAACAAATAGTTATTCATTTTTTGTTTATTATCTTCTCACTCTTTTTGGTCCTGGGACATCCAACCTACTGGGTCAGACACTAATCTCACTCGCAGTGCGTGACTGTTCTTGGCCCAAGGAAATTTTGCACACGGAGGATTCAAACACGGGTTCTCCCGCTAAATAGATCATTTCCCCACATGTAAACATGAATTCTCCCGCTAAATAGATCGTTCTCTCTCACTTTAATAAATTGTTATTTTTTCTAGTTAGACATTTTTTAATTTTCTTTTATATGGATATGTATATGCCAATATATTAAAATAAAAATTATATATAAAATATAATACATAGGGATGAATTTTTTTTATCTATCTATCTTCTATCTAACTAATATTTGAGGCTTTCCAATGACAAGTGTCACTTTTTCTTGCTTCTCCATTACTTTTTCTTTTAAGGACATAATAGGTATATTGGTTAAATTTTGATGGCTTTTTATTTGTATTGTCTGTCCTGTGTTTTCAATTTTTGTTGTAGTTTACCTCCAAGGACACGGGCACTCCCAATATCAACGCATCGTGATTCCAATTTATTCTTCTTTTGTAATATTTATTATAATTATAATTAATAATTTATATTATTTCTAAATTTTGATTATTTTATTTTTAAAATAATGTTTTAACATAATTTGTTATTTAATATATGGACCTTTTAATTAAACATAAAAATATTAATATTTAAATTTTTTAAAATTTGAACATATTTTTAGCTTGGGAGAATATGGTATTTTTAAATTGGTCTTTTTATTTAAGTTATTCATTTGAAATAAAAAATAGTGTATTTTTAATATATCATCAAAATTATTTCAGGAAATAAAAGTAAATATTTTTTTTTACTTTTTAATAATCAAAGATGAAAAAAATAAAGATAGATTAATCTTAAATTTTTTTCTGAAATTAAAAAATAATTTTTAATGTATCAAAATTAAATAACAATAAAAAGCAATTTGAATGTTCATAATATGAAACTTGAATAAGGTTGAATGATGAATCAAATAATTAAATTAGATAAATCATGGACAAATTAATTCTTTTGTAGCTCATAATATGACCCATGTAAATGCACGGGCATCACACTAGTTTATAAAAAAGTAGGAAAATTACATTGAATTCACATGGGTAAACTTTTTTACTAAATATTTTTGTCCAATCAAAGTCAATATTTCTTTGACATAATTAATATATATTTAATTACATAAAAAATCAAATATCAACATAATCACTATTATTGATTTTATTTATTATTTCTTACTTAAATAAATTATTCATGATTTTCTTCTATCTGAACAAATTTTAATTTTCTTTTATACATTGATATGTATAAGTCAATATATTAAAATAAAAATTGTATATGAATATAGCACATAGGGATCAATTTTTTATTTATAAAAATAAATAGAAATTTTTTACTTAATTCACATAGATGAACATTTTACTTTATGTCACATTAATATCTAAATTATTATGATGAAATTATATTTTTTTTTATGAAAGTATGAAATAAAAATATAACACAATACATTATATGCAATACAAATTCTAAATAAAAAAAATCTTAAACTATCAATCCCATACAATGTACAAGTTAAAATCTAGTAAGGTTTAATAAAAAAAAGAAAAAAATCATATAAGTGACGATTGGGAGGAAAAACATTTTACAGTTGTCTCCAGTTTTTTTATTAATTAGTGAATCAATTAGTGAATAAAGTTAGGATTCAGTTGTCTCCACTTTTTTTAGTATTTATGCTTATATTTAATCCTATCAATTTTTTAGTGAGTTTAGTTTTTATTATCAAATAAAAAGTTCTTGACAATAAGGTATACGTAAATATATGAAAGTTTAATTGAAGGAAGATTAATTTCAGGATGATATTTCTAGAGTTTAATGGTGATGCACTGATAGTGTAAAATTATTCTATTAAAAAAAATTCTGGGTAATATTTTTTTTCCGTCTTGGGTGAGAAATCACAGGTATACCCAACCTACTGGCTCAGAGACAAAGGCAAATGTTAAATAAACCTCCCTAAATTGTTAATATACTCTCCTTTCATTTTTTTCCCCCCTAAAATTACCCTTACCATTTTCCGAAACGTGTTAGCCACACCCCCTCTCCTTGTGTTCTCCCATGAACACCACACCCACGAGATTGTACAAGCCACTATCTTTCTCCTTGTGTTTTACTGACTTTTGAGTGACACTTGCTAGTTCATTAGTAGGGAGAAAGAGACTGAATTTGTCACTGGCTGAGATTGGGATTGGGAGAGTAGAGGTAGATTATACCGTGGAGGATTTCAATTTGCCAAAGATTAATTTCGCTCGCGGTGTGTGACCGCCCTGGCCTAAAAAATTTTTGTATACGGAGGGGGAATTGAACACGGGTTCTCCCGCTAAATAAAGGCAAATGTTAATTATACCTCCCCTATATAATAAATATACCTCCCTTTTCCTTAAATACCCTTCTAATTTTTTCCTTAAATAACAATTTTTTGCTAACTTCTTTTTCTTTTGCCACTCACCCTTCCTCTAGGACTCTGCCGCTTATTTACCGTGGAGGATTTCAATTTGCCAGAGATTAATTCTGCTCGCGGTGTGTGACTGCCGCTAGCCCAAAAAAATTTTGTACACGGAGGGAGGAATCGAACACGGGTTCTCCCGCTAAATAAAGGCAAATGTTAATTATACCTCCCCTATATAATAAATATACCTCCCTTTTCCTTAAATACCCTTCTAATTTATTCTTTAAATAACAATTTTTTGCTAACTTCTTTTTCTTCTGCCACTCACCCTTCCTCTAGGACTCTACCGCTTATTTTCCTCCTCGACAACTCCACCACTCACTCCCTCCTTGGCAGAGGTGCAGATTAGCCATGGTGTTATTGAAATCCCCTGTGACGAAGACTGCTTTGAGCAAAATTTGATGTCCTGCTCCGAAAGAATATGGACGATATCCCCTAAGAAACTTGATAGCATGCCACTAGTATCTAGTCATTAATTAATTCCAATGTTCTCAAAACCGGATACTCTATAAAACCAGAGAAACTCGAAACTGGTGGGAACCGGTCAAGAACCGGCTAAAAGCGGTACCCAAAACCGGTTTGAATCGGTATTTTTTTTATTTTTTATTTTTTTCATTTAAAATTTTTAATTTAATATAAAATATTTTAAAGATAAATAAAAACACATATTTAATAAATATCTCAAATAGTTATAAATTATTTTATCAATTATTATTATTATTTTCTTGTAAAACATATAATTTGCTCATTTATATTAATTTATAATTTTTTTATATCTTGATTTTTGATAATTTTATATTATATTAATTTTTCATTTTCTTTCTTTATTCTAAATGTAAATTTGTTATTTTTAATGGACATTATTTTATTTTATTAAAATTTGAACTTAAGTATTATGATATATTTAATTAAACTTTTATATATTTTTTGAATGTTAAAACCTTGTAAAGTGATGTTTTAAGTTTTATTATAGTTTTTAATGTTATAAAGTTGTGTGATATTATATTTATTTAATATTATTTTATAAATTATTTTATTATTATTATTTTATTAATACCGGTTCAACCACGGTTCAACCACAGTTGAACAATTGAACCTTGAACCAGTGCCTTGACCGGTCCGGTTTTAAAAATATTGATTAATTCATATTAATATAAAATATATAAATATAACATATGGCATGTATTCATTGATTGGATGTTCTTCATGATCATCCTCCTTTGAACGTGCAATATGTACAAACCTGCAGCTTCCACTTCCATTTTTATTTTTATTTCCTTGAATTAATTGATTTTGATTGATGGGGATCAAATCTTGAATTATTGCAATTAGAATCAAAATCTCAAATTATATTATTATGATCGAACATTCAAGGGGGGCGAGTGTGTACAACTTAGTACTTTATATTAACGCAAATTTAATTAATCAAAATTAATAGAATTTAAAATTGGGTTGTTATTTATCACTGGAAGAGTACCCGGGGGGGTGGGGTGGTAAGAGTCATAGAGGGGGATGAGTCGCGAAGGAGGGGGTGAGTGGTGTAACCACGGAGGAAGATGGTGATAGAGGAAAGGGTGAACAGAAAATAAATTCCAGAAATTGGAAATACATTAGAAGGGTATTTAGGAGAAAATATTGAAGAAAAAAGAAAAACGGGAGGTATATGTATTAAATAGAGGAGGTATAATTATTATTAGTCCTGAATAAATTATTCCCCACATGTGAACGCAATTGGGCTTTACACCACTATGAGTTCAATATTTAAAGTATTTCATGATAATAAGCATTAAGGAATAAATAAAATATATTAAAATAACCAAATTGAATTTCAATTTAAGCAATAAGCAATAAATAAAATATATTTAAAATATCCATATTTGTATTTATTGAATTTCAAAATGACGCATGGATTGAAAACGGTTATCAATATTTTATATTAAAATAAAATATATAAGAATCAATCGTCATCTTTATATTTTATATTAAAATAGAATATTTTAAATTTCATTGTTATGTTAACTAATTGAAAACGTCCTGTAATATTTTTACTGATTTAAATTAAACATTTATTATTTATTATTTTTATTAATGTATATAAATGATAATTAAAAATAAAGGAATTTTTATGGCAGTGTATTATGTGTATACTTTAAGTAATAAATGATATTAAAATAGAATATTTTAAATTTCATTGTTATGTTAACTAATTGAAAACGTCCTGTAATATTTTTACTGATTTAAATTAAACATTTACTATTATTTATTATTTTTATTAATTGTATATAAATGATAATTAAAAATAAAGGAATTTTTATGGCAGTGTATTATGTGTATACTACTTTAAGTAATAAATGATGATGATAATATAATATATAATATATAATATAAATGATTGATAATTGATTTGATTATAGATATTTTTAAAAATTGGAATTAGTAATCTATTTGAGATTCACGTTGCCTCTGTAAGATCAGAGTGATATTATATCCAATAGAGTGGGATATTCCAATTTGCTTACATTAAGGGTCAATTTAATCTACAAACCATTATTACTAATAATTAACTGCACAAGGAGTGGCATGATTTTTGGGTGCAAAATTCCCACGGGTTGTAGTTAGTTAGTGGCCTTTGCACTTCCACAAAGCAAAACCCAAAAAACTACACAAGGCTCAAAGAGTCTGATGGAATTCCAATCCAAAAGGCTCGGAACAATTTCACGAGAAAACTAGATGAATATTCTCCCTAACAACCTCCTAGATAATCAAAAACCAACCTCCTTAATAGATAACAGATTTCTAAATCTGTTGTTTCATATTCCTCCTAGAGTAGAGTAGTAGACTCTCCAAATCTTATTAATGTGCTTTGACAAACTTCAATTAGGTATCACATAGCAAGACTCTTCTTTAGTCTACCCCAGAAAATTAATGTTTCTTAATGCAGTTTCTCAATTAATAAAAATTGAAGCAAATATATATAGCATGAAAGCCTCATTTCTGTTAGCTTTTGGACGCTGAAAATGACTTCAAAACTCAACCATGGATATGGCACCAATGGGGATGGGGCATCAAAGCCAATCCACTTTTTGAAGATCATGCTCCCTGACGATCTTCTGCAAGGAAAGCTAGTAAGCATAGATGGTTCTTTTTTTAATATCATACTCTCTATACTCTCTATTCACCTTTCATGCTACTAGTAACTAAATAGTCAAAGAGGGTTTATTGATGCATATAGCCAAAATTAGAATCTCTTAACGCATACTTTATATTATATTATAGTATATATTTACTAATATGCATCTGCACTACAGATGCTTCCAGCAAAGTTTGTGAGGAAATATGGAAAACACTTATCCAACACAATGTTTCTTAAGCTTCCAAAAGGTGCAAAATGGAGAGTAAATTTGGAGAAACGTGATGGTAGTGTTTGGTTTCAAGAAGGCTGGAAAGAGTTTGTGGAGTATCACTCTCTAGCAGATGGGAACCTATTGGTTTTCAGATATGATGGAACATTCCATTTTCATGTGCTCATCTTTGATACAAGGGCCATTGAAATAGACTACCCTGTCAACAAAGCAAATCACAAAAGGGCCAGAATTAGCAGTGAAGAAATTCAACCTTGTGAGACATGGAAAACAAATGGAAATAAGAAAAGGAGTTATTCCAATTTGCAGCACACTGCCTTTCATAAAAAAGTCACAGACCACAGAGGCATGATTCTAGATTCCTAATGTATTTATTTAGGACAAAACTTAGATACAGTATCATAGGTACTGTTGGTGCTGTTATCCAATTAAAATTAGGTTAAACTCTAACTCTAATTAGAGAAAAGCACCAACAATACCGATGGAACTGTATCTAAGTTTTTTCCTTTATCTAAGTGTGTGCTATAAAGAATTTGGCTTTTCTTATGTTTAATAATTTTCCCTCTTTTAGGTAATTTGAAAAATCCAAATGAAGGGAAGAGAAACATGGAAGCTGCTGGGAATATTTCCTTCACAGTGATGATGAAATCAAGCTTTAGGCAGCACATGGTATGTTCTCAAACTAAGCAATCATATAATATGTGTTCAGTCTCATTATTAAAATCTGAGTGAGGTGAAAAAATGCATATTATGCAGTATCTGCCAAAGGACTCACTGAAGGGCTACATCAAACATGGTGAACAATATGTTAGGCTTCTGGTTGGGGACAGATCATGGAGGGTTAGATTGATACATTATAAAAATAAATCTGCATGTTACTTTACTGCACAGTGGCCAGCTTTTGCAAGGGAAAATGATTTACAAGAAGGAGATGCTTGTTTGTTCCAACTCCTGAACAGTAGTGATGATATGGTGATGAAAGTTACCATTTCTAGAGAGGGACAATCCTCTCTTGAGCCATAAGAGGGCAATAACCTTATGCAGTTCAATGTTTTTTTTTTTTTTTAATTTTCTTTTGTTGCTATGAAAGCTTTAAGCAACATTGTTGGGAAGGGTAATTGTTTTTTTGTTTTAATCTAAATGACAAGGCTGTTTGTTTCTTCAGATTACATAAGAGACTGGAGTATCAACTAATTATTGTGAAATTAATTAAGCACAACTAGAAATAGAAATAATGTTCTGATTTTTCTTTATTCTAAACGTGCTTTATCATTCATCATATGCAAGTGGAAATTCTAAACCTTGAAGACATCAAATCGTTCCTTCTCATTTTTTAAAGTTAAAGTACAGCATTTCACACTTGTCTAACTTACCCCTTTTCTGAAATACTTATGGTGTGTTTGAATTACCATTTCATCAAGTTGAACGCCAACCATTGTGAGAGAAGAGAAGAGTTGATGTTTAATGGCGCATTGGAAAGTAAGATTTGACTAAAAACAAACACGCTCTTAATATGTCAAGGTGAAGCCAAGGATTATGGCCAAGCTTATATTAAAACACCTATTGAAATATAATGGTCATTTTTCCTATCTCAACTATCTTATATTTCATTGAAGTAGATTCAATCTTAATTATGTAACATCCTTAACTTGTATAGGGATCTAGTTAGTGGACCCGTGCGGTCTTTAATTTAAAGAAAATTATTGATACGTAGGTCTTTAATTTAAAGAGAAAACAACATTTTTTCCTATATAATTTTTTTTTAATTAAGAAAATTTAGGGGGAGGGGATGGTCCGGCCCATCCGAGCTCAAAGGATGCTTACAGAGGTACTTATGAGACATTGTCTTGTTCCATCGACCAATTCCTTTAGATGTGAGACCCCTGCCTTGTTCTACTCGACCAATCCTTTGAAGTTTTTTTTTTCTTCAATATAATTATAATTTAACCATGAGATGGATTAAAACTTCTTTCTTAAGTATATTTGATTTAACTTTTAGAACCCAAAAATTGTGACGAGTAAAAAATATCAGAGTTCTGTTAAAAAAAATCAGAGAGTATCTTTGGTCATAAATACATATAGATATAACCAGAGAGTATCTTTTTTAAGTATATTTGATTTAAATTTTAAAACCCAAAAATTGTAATAGGTAAAAATATCAGAGTATCTTTGGTCATAAATATGGAGATATAAAAAAATTATGGGAGGAATAAAAATAAACAGATTTTTAACATATATAATTAATAAACTATGAGATTGCATATTGTTACCAAGTAAGATCGATTATTATTAGTCATTAAAATTTGTTTAGACGCAAGGGTGAGGCAAGGCAAACAAGGGCCTCGCTTTAGGCCATAAAAAATAATTTCTTATTAAATATTACTTCCTTTGATCTTTTTTATAAGATACTTTGGACAAAATCACACAGACCAATAAAAATAATTAATTAAGTAGATTTTCTTGATTTTTTTTTAAAAAAATGTTACTAATGTACCAATTTTACCCTTATTAATAATCATTCATTTATTATAGGTGATGTGAAAATATTAAAGTCTAAGAGTATTATGCACCACTATCAATGAAAAACAAAAATACTTAGAATATTTAATAAGGGCAAGTGGAAAAAAATTAAATACTTCATAGTAATTGTAAAAGGACCAGAGAGTATTAATCTATCTAGAGTGATTAAATACTTTTTGCCTTGAAAAAGTCTCTCGTTATGATTTCCCTAAGAAGCTAAGATAAAGAGTTATGCATTGATTTTAAAAAATTTAATTGATAATATTTTATTTAATAATTATAACTTCTTACTTTATTTTCTAAAGTGAATTCTTTTTTTTTTTTATTGTACAATGGTCGCATTAAGGTTAGAACTTATAAATTTATACATATTACCTAAACTCCACACCACAAAGCCAATTCTAATGGGTTCAAAGTAGTAATTCCTTCATGTTAGGAAATAATGTTAGAATTATAATAGCTATACACTAATAGTATAAAATAGTTTTACAATGTCATTCAATCACAGTCACTGTTTATATGACTTTTAAAGTGATTATCATAAATGTCAACAAACTTACCATACATAATAGATTGTGATTGGATGTTTTACACTGTTAGTGCATAGCCCTTTTTTCATAATATTATGTTTTATCATTTCTTCAATTTTTTTAAAAAAAATAAAAAGTCAACATGGTAGTAGTTTTCATCCTATAATATAATAAAGTCATAATAGAAAGTTATTAGATTAGTGTCATTTTTTTATTTTTTTGCTCAATTTATGTAAATGTGTTCAATTGTTATTTTTTATAGTTGTTTCATTATTACATTTTATGTTTTTCTAAAATGAGTATGCATGCACATGTTAAGAGTGTTATCAATTACACTAATTGATATATTTATTTTATTATTTTATGCTAATAATGGAAACTAACTTTTGGCCTTTTTATATCTCAAAAAATTGAAACTTTATCTCTTTCATTATCATTTTCTCCCTTAGTTATCTCTCTTCTTTGGTTATGTTCGGCAAAACTAGCTGAAAAGCTAGCTGAAAGCTTAAGCTAGCTGGTAGCTGAAAGCTGTTAAGCTAGCTTATTAAATCATAAGTGTTCAGTAAAATCACCTATTGAAGTAGCTGAAAAATATAAAATGACAGCAATGGATATATTTATATGATATTTTTATATAAATTTCAATTTTATTCTATGGATAAAAATATATTTTGAGGTGTTATAATTTTAATTTTTAATTAATTTTAAACTCTTGTAATTTTTTATTTGTAGATAAATTATTTTCATTAAGATAAATTATTTTCATTACACTTTTAGTTTCAATTATTACATTTTTTATATTAAGTATTCTACTATTAATCTTATACTATTTCTTAAAATATTTTTAATCAAGTTTAAAATAAAATAAAAAAAGCATACACTTAAATAGACATTATACTTTTATTATGTTTTTTTTATCAGCAAAAAAGGAATTCATTAATATAGAGAAACGGTACCAGTGGTACCAAACATTACAGAACAAGTTCCAAACAAAGACCTGGGCACCGAAAGCTTTGGTTAGACTATATTTAGGATCAATTTTGTCATAAATATAGGATAACCAACTACTACCTCCGTTCCAGTTTATATGACGTTTAAGGTTTTGGCACAGGTATTAAGGAATGCAATTAATTTGTTGAATTTTTTAGAAAATATTAGGTAACTTCCTAATATACTCTTTATCTCTCTAATTAATTACTCATAATACACTACTCCCATTAAGTATTGATTAAGGGTAATCTTGGAAAAAAATATTTAATGCAGCATTGATTTTGTAAAACGTCATCTATTTTGGAACAAATTTTTTTCTCTAAAACGTCATATAATCTGAAACGGAGGGAGTAAAAGACCAATCCACCAAATAGAAACCAAAAGAACTGTCCCCCCAAAAAACAATTCATACCACATGTAACTACCCCCATTAATGCCAGGCACTTAACATACCACCTGTCCCACGTGGTCAATTGGCCAGTTCCAGAAAAAGAGTCCCCTGCATGCCGACAAATAGAAACTTCAATCACCTTTTACCCTAACAGACATATCCAACTCTTTTACAAATTCCTGCATTCAGCAATAGCATTAAAAATACACGCAGCTGGAGCAGTATGCCACTGAACAAAAGAATAATGGAACGCCTTATTTTTAGACTTCAACCAAGACCAAGCAAAAAACATAATATCCTGCACCACTCCATCCCAATCGAAAGATTTCCCCCTAAATATTACGTCATTTCTCCACCTCCAGATAACTCAGACAGTTGAGGCCCAAATCACCAGCCAATTATCTTTTCACATTTGTTTCCAAAAGGATACGAGTGTTGCCAAAAGTGGTTAGCAGCTGATCCAGGGAGTACCATTACCATGTTCGACCAACTATGCACCATCTTCCATACCGAATCCACTTTGATGCAATTGAATAAGACGTGGTTAGCTGACTCCACAACTTCAAAAAAGAACGGACAAAGAGAGTCAGATGCAGTTAGCTGGATATTCCTTTTCCTCAAGTTTTCTTTTGTAGGCAGCCTATCCTTAAACACTTTTCACAAGAAACAAGTGACCTTCGGTGGGATTTGCAGTTTCCACAAACAAGATGTCTTGTTGGTGTGTACCATTCCTCAAAGTGAATATAGCATAATACGCAGATTTTACTGTGTATGTACCGCTATTATCACCAACCCAAATCCAAGAGTCAGAACCTTCCTCTTGTAAAGAAGTATTACTCAGCAAGTGATCCATGGTCCTCATCAACTCTTCTTCCCACACAAACAAACTTCTGCGCCAACAGAGATTTTCCTTTTATCCAGCCAGGAAGAGGCAGATACCAAGTGATTTGACGAATATTAGGTGCTTTGGGAGCATGGCAAGAAATGGAGAAATTTTTAAGAATCATAAATTCTTGAATAGAAGATTTCATAGAGTCTTTAGTGTAGTTGCCTGTGATGGATGTGGCAGTAGAAATGAGAGAGACTGCGCCAAGGTGGGAGATCTTTTTGTTTTGAAATCTTAGATGATTTCTAGCATACCAGATGGCCAAAATAGTACTAATAATACTAGCAAGAACAACATCTTTTAACTGCATGCTGGAGGTACTATCACAGCAGAGAATGAGAGGAAAAGGAACTCAGATCGAGAGTACAATTCAAATTCTCAACCAGCCATCTCCAAAGAAACTTTGCAAAATTACACTCTAAGAAGAGGTGATGAGGAGTTTCAAAATTAGAGCAACATAAACTGCACTGGGAGACCAGAGAACATCCCCTTGAAGCAAGAACCTCATCAGTTAGCATGCTATTATGAAATAACCTCCAAAGCAGAAAAGATTTGGAGGAGGGGATGGCAGCATTCCAAATTTTGGTGCTCCAGAGAGGGTCAAGAGATCCTCATGAAATCATACGCCAGATTGAAGGTAAAAGTGCCACTATCAGATTCCTGCCAAATCAACTCATCCTTTGCAGGGACTTTTGGGATGTCTAAATTCCGAATTTCAGAAGCAAGATTCAGAAAAGCTAGAAGGGATGTGCTAGCTACCATCTAAGATGAAGTCACTCACAGAAGCTTGTAAAGAAGTTCTAATATTGGTAGGAATATGCAGATGATCACTTATGACTTGAGAAAGCCATCTATCGCACCCAAAGTTTATAAGCCATCTATCTACTATTCTCTTTAAAATCGTACAAACTACCCTATACTACTCTCACTAAATACCACTTACTTTGCATTGAATACATAAATAATATATTTTTACATTGTTAAAAACAAATGCTTAATGTAACATCAAAAATTAACATCATAGTCAAAAAATAAAGGCACGACAATGCCTTCTTTCCACTAGTTATAATAATTTTGGAAAAATATCTTTATTTCTTTGAAAAGATCAATAAACGTTAAAAAAAATCAATAAATGGCGTTTTTGTTTCCTATAACTCCCATCTTGTTTGGCAGTTCTACATAATACTTGAAGCTAATAAAAATAGCATCAAATTGCTCGTTTATGTTATTGCTGGGTGCTATTGGACGCTGGGAATGACTTCACAACTTGACTATGGAGATGGCTCCTATGGTCATAGTGCATCAAAGCCAATCCACTTTTTCAGGATCATACTCTCAATTTATCTTACATGCTACTAGTCTCAAAAATAATAATGCTACATTCTTGACATCCATGAAATTGGTAACTACAGTCATGACCTCTAGAACCAAATCGGTCCTTAAAAATTAATTTCTATGCTACCTCACTTTATTGAAGTGTGATTCATAACTTCCCCCAATCACTACACATCCTTGCTCACCTTTTCACACAATTCCTATTGTAAAATTTAAGGTCAGACACTTCTCTTTCTCATGGTCACCAATAATTCGGTAACAAGAAATAGTAGGTCGGCATTCCTTCTTTTCTTTTTTTGACACAAATAGCCACAAAATTCAAATTCTGTAAATGATTTTTGCATTAAGAAAACAAATAATTTCCATTGTCAGAACAAGCAGGTTCGTTATGTAACCATACAGGTTTGCACCCATTAAAGATATGCTTACAAGACATATCAACGCCTAAGGAAACATCTACTTCATCTTGTTACTGCATAACTAATTCAAATGTAGCAGGATCTTGCATCATTCTCAAATGGTGTGGTACCTTGTGAGGACGGCTATAAGAAACCTCCCTTGACCAATCCTCATATCTTACTATTACAAACTACACAGTAACAAAATCTCAACAGAAATTTTGTACCTGTTAATACCTTAACCGAGAATAAAAGTGCCATTCACTCAGCCAATGGTTATCTTAGTGCATCTTGGCAAATTGAAAAAACATTTGTCTATGAAGATCTTTTCAGGAAAATAAAAAAAGATATCTTCTAACAAGATAGGATGGGAATTATGTTTTAAGACCCGTAGTAGGAATGAGAATTTGCAAGGTTAAGGGTGTTCAAGCATTTTATCAATTATCATATACCTTGAACACAAAAAAAAACTCAATACAATGTCCTCAATGTCACATTTTCATGAGACATTAACACAAATAAAGGATTATCTCTGTCAACTAAGCACTATGAGCAACAAATAGGGCAATTAATTATATTAAAGAGAGGACATTCTTGCCATTCAAAGTCTGTAAAAACTAAAATGATACCAAAAACAAAATCTATAGAGCACATAGCATCATTTACACATGTCTTGTTAAAAAGTTGAAATCAGTCCACCTAGACCTGCAAAATGGGCTACCTTTTCTACTTTATCAGAATTTCTTTCCAATAAAAGTTCAACAACAGCAGAACAGAACTCATCAAAGTGAAAGGAAGGATGACCACAAATTAACACCTCAAGAATTTAACCAAGAAAAAAAGAACACATATAGCATACTAGGGAATGTGAACAAATCAATTACACACAACGCAACAACACAAGATTGTGTTCACATACAACATATTGAACTATCTCCTGCTACTAGTCATTACATATAGATAATTAAGATTAAGAGTGTAATAGTTTGTTTTCAATACAGTATATCATGACTACCAGTTGGACAAAAATCAAATATTAGAGGGCCATAAAAACTGTAGTGATATTTCCTTGTGGGATTGTGAAGTTTAAAATATGTGCAGAGGAAAATTACCAAGGAACTTGAAACAAAATTAACCATAGTATTATACATCTACTTAATTTGCTTTTAAAAATAGCTTTCTTGAATGAGCACTTGTTTAAGTTCCAAGTCAAATACAAACTTCAAAGCAATAGCATAACCCCTTGTGTCAGACATGCATGCTTGCACCCAACTGAATTTTAATAGAAGAGGTGGACGATAAAAGCAGTATGAGGAGCTAGAAGAAAATACTCTATTCTAAGCAGTTTCTATTTGGGGTCAGCCTTGGTGGTTATGAGCTATGAACAATTTAGAGGTTAATGATCTACCTTGTAGACATGCTGAAGTATACCCAAATTTAGGAGCTCTAAATCCAGTCCTATCACAAACTGGTCAAATACAAAACAAAGCAGATGAATAGAAAAAATGGACACTAAATGAGTTAACCAATATTATACACACACTCAAATGTGAGAAACCAAATATTGATTTAACTAATATATATCATAAGTTCATAACAAACCTATCAACACTCCAAAATCATAAGTTGCAATATATGTAGAAGCCAACTGAATGTAATTTTCCAGGAACAATTTGCACCTATCTAGAAGCCTATATAAGTAATCATTTAAATAGAAGTTCACAAGTTGCAGAGCTCCTCGGAAACATGGCCAATTCTTGTAGCTTTTGAAGCTTGCCCGGCAGTCCCAAAGATTCGAGGAATAAGTAATGCTCATGCTGCAAATTGTGGATTGTCATGGTCCGTAAATCTCTTGAATTCTGCAATATATATTTCACAAATAGCAGCTCGCACTCCGTGTCTTTATAATTCAGAATAGTGCACTTTCTAAGCTGTGAAGAAATGCATCCAGGAACAGACTGTGGACAATACCAAACCTCACGAGAACACTGTTCAACAGGCAAAAGCTTAAGCAGAAAAGTTTGAAGCTTGGGGCAATGCTTGAGCATTTCAAACACCGAACGCCAGTCAGTATATCTCCAAAAGATGAGCTCCAAATGAACCAAATTGCGAAACACAGGAAAGCGTTCTTGGTGGTCGATCTGTGAGTGTTTTAAAGACAAAAACATGAAAACACAGGTGACATTTTCTAATAGAAGATTGCTAATAACAATGTTTCAAGACTCTTTTCTTGAAACACACTCTCCTACCGCAATTTAAAACCTTGGCCTAAATAAGAGAGGAAATCATTGTATGTTCGAGGACCACTCAATTCCTTGTTGAAAAATTCGGTTATGTGGAGATTAGTTGGAAGTAAGGACAATTTAACTAAAAACTAAAACAATTTAACAAACAAATTAAAAGTGTTTTCTTTTTTTGCATTCATACCTTTTGAGGGAATCGTAGATACTCCACATTGCACACTGCCTTCAGAGGAATCTCGAACCAATGATTATCATAAATATCTGCCCTCAGCAAGCTGGGCATGCTCTGAAACTCTGCAGCATCGGACTCGCGAGGAACATACACCTGATTTGCTCGCAAATCCTCGAGAACGGGACATCCGCGAAGAAGCTCCGCTAGAAACCGAGTCTCCCACATACAAACCTCATCCAAACGCAGCGTTTTGAGCGCGGGCAAGTGTACGGACCCAATGGCGTACACATACAACCGACACAGCTCGAGAACGACGAGCGTTTTGGAGACGAAGGCGCTGCTAGGGAGCTGGAGCGGCAACTTGAGATTGCGGGGCGCGTCGATTTTGAGGTGCTGGAGGCCGCGCTGAACGACGACGGCGTTTAGCGAGATCTTGAGGTGGAGGAGGTCGTTGTGGGTGGGGCACGCGCTGCAGTTGAGGAGGAGGCGCGTGAGGGGGCGGTGGTGGGGGATGCGGGAGAGGATGGCGGCGTAGGCGAAGGTCAAGAAGGAGGTGTAGGGTGTGCCGTTTTGGAGGAAGGTCTCGTCGTTTAGGTCGAGGGCGGGGACGGAGTGCCACAGCGTCTGCCAGCGTTTGGAGAGGAGCGTTGTGGCGATGGCTTCGTGAGTTGGGAGTAGGGACAGAATGTGGCACAAAACGTCGTCGGATAGCAAGCTGATCCTGTCCTCTCTTCTTTCCATTCCGCGACGAATCCGGTTCCTCTCAAGCGAAGCCAAACCCTAGGGGGCGTTTGCGTTTATTTATTGAGAAGTTACAATAGCTTACTTAGTGGTTTAATTGCAACTCGGGAGGGAGGGTGCAGTGAACAAGGTACGGTTGTAGTAGCGGGTGCACGGGAATCCAAGCGTTGTTCAGACCTGAAATTTGAAATTCAAACACAGCACGCGGGTTTCTTCGTGAAACCGGAAAAATAAAAAATATTGGTTCGCTTGAACCAGTTTGTGAAACCGGTTTATTTCGAATTTTGACCAGTTTGATGATATCAATACCAAGAGTGTCTTTGTTTCATGAGGGAAAGACTTGTAGGTCTCCCATCGTGGGAAATGAACTTGGTGCATAGGATAGGAACTTTTTTTGAGATTTGTATAAGCCTATAGTAGGGATGTTTACATTGGATTAAATTTTAAAAAAAATGTCTCTCTAACAAAAAAACACCCTTTTTTCAAACCGGTTCCATTGTACACCCTTCTTTTCCTTATGCCAAAATCAATGAAAAGTTCGCTTCTCTATAGTAGTGATCCTTCTGGTGTAGCAAAGCTCCTTTGCTTATTTTATGGGTAATAACAACCACTGTTATTATATGGACAATTACTTTTCTGTGGTGACCAGAGGCCTTGTGGTCCTTTCCCCAAGCTCCAAACTTTCCATTTTGCACTGGACCTTACACGATTCACCGTCAACGTTGAAAATTATCCGACCCAAAAGACACCAAGGAAGCCCATTGCGAGCGCACACGACGGCGGTAGTCGCCGGAGGTTAGAGGAGGAAGAGGGAGGGACGTCGAAAGGAGGATGAGCACAGTTGTCGTCGTGGACAAAACCCAAATCTAACAAAATGAAACTCATATCTAACAGAGCAAAGGGTGGCAGCTCGCAGTGGTGCGGTTCAATGAGGGATGGTGGTTGTGTGTTTCAGCGAGGGGCGGCGGCTTGCAGTGGTGTGGTTCATACTGTGATTCCGATGAGAGGTGTTGTGCTTCTGTGATGGGGCAGGGGAGAAAAAGGAAGAAGAATAAGGAGGATAATTAAATCGGAAAAGAGGAGATTAAAAAGGGAAAAAGAAAAAACAAAATGAAAAGAATGTTAGAGGAACCGATTTTGGAAAAATGGTGTTTTTTTGTTAGAGGGACCATTTTTTTTTTTTAATTTAATCCAATGTAAACATCCTTACCATAGGCTCACCCAAATCTCAAAAAAAGTTTCTATCCTACGCACCATGTTTGTTTCCCACGGTGGGAGACCTACAAGTCTTTCCCACTGTAGAAGCAGTCTTGTTTCATGGACTAAAAATTTATTGCTAGGAATATGGAGTTGGGAATGTAGTATGGCGGTTTCTACTGTGAACCCCTATTACATGTGGTTTACGGGTGGAGCAAGAATTTTGAAGAATTTTAAACCATTGGATTTCATTTAAATAAATGAACGGCCCGATTAAACACTGATTACTTTTATATGGATTTAATATAATATTTAATCAAAATAATATTTTTTTAATGAATGGTTGTTTTTATCCTTAAGGGCAAAAAGAAGCATATGTGCCCCTTATGAGTGAAGTTGTTGTCATCGGTGCAGAGCTACTTCATCTCTTCGGCAAACAAAACCAAAGTCTTTTCAAATGGCGGAATCAGAAAGTGTCGAAGCTTTCGGTGGAAGGAAATCTCAACATCCTCATGTGTCGTTCCTTTCTGAAACCCAGCATCGCCAAAGTCCATTTTCGCCGCTTCCATCATCGTCGTCATGTGAAGCGTCGTGAGATTGTTGCTCTGGTCGCGATGGCCTAGATTCACACCGACATCCACCTAATCGTCGTATTTCTTTGTTTCTGACGCCGGATGCAACCTCCAACTCGACCTTGACTCTATGTCATCGGTTTCGCTTGTGCGTGGCCTCAACCCACTCCATCGTACAAATACAACACTGTTTTGCGACTTCCCTCTAAGGACAGCAATGTCGCGAACGATGTCGAAATCGGCGTCCACAACAAAGTTTCAAAAACTGTTTTGCGTGTTTTGTATTTCGTTTGGTTGCTGGGTGATGGAAAAATTGTGACTTTCAATATTGTGCCTTGTTTCGTTTGATTTTTTGTGATGTTAATTTCTTCTAAACTTCTGTTTATGGAGTTGGGTTTCTTTGATAGTGGACATCTTGAATGATGGTTCGATTAAGGAGAAGAATTTTTTATTGGAGGTTTATATCGAATCTTAGCCTCTCTTGGTTGGGTTGATGCAGCTTGTTAAAGATAAGAGGCACAACAAGAGAGTGTGTTTTGGGTTGAGTGGCGTTTGTGTTCTTGCCGTGAAAGTGTCGGTGTCGGAGTGTTGAACCGTGAAGGAGAACAGAAGTTGGGGAAGAAAAGAGCTAATCAATAATCTTAATTAAAAACATTTTAATGTTTATTTATCTTAATCATTTAATTATTTAAAATTATAGAGACATTTTCTATTTTTGAGAAAAATTAATTGATAATTTAATTTAAGGTTGATAATATGTTAGTGTAATCCACCGCAAAATCAAGGTTGCAAGGAGGGTATGGCCACAGAGCCGGCGATGCTCGTCGTCAAAGACTCAAAGGGGATAGCAATGGCACTATGTTTATTAGAGGGGTTTATTAGACATTTCCCATTTCTTATAGGGATTCAATAATCCTTTCACAGTTTTTTAATAAAAGGGTATAGTCTTTTTCTATTAATAAAATTATATTTAATTAAAAAATTATGCTACTGTAGCTACTTTTTTAATGGACCACGGGTGAACCATTTAATCTTAGTGTCCACCGTAGAAGCCGCCATGTAGTACTCCCATATTTGTTTGAAGTTTTAAAAAAGACATTCCTAGGTATGCTCATTCCTGGAAAATTGGTTACAACATGATTTGCTTCATTTTTATTCCCATGGAGAGCAGTGGGTAAGTTGTATTCCCATAGGAATGTGGGAAGTTATTTTTTAAACTCATTTATAACTTCCATTTTAACTCTCATTTTTTATTTCAGTTATTTTTAATTTCAAAAATATTCCTAAGAATGTTAAAATCTAACCAAACAAATTTTTAAATATTCCCTGGTATAACATTCTCACTAGTAATATTCCTGGGAATATGATTCCTTGGAATACAGTGTCATATCTTGAAACAAACGCCCCCGAGTCATTTGTATATCCAATCTAATAACTAACTTGAACCATTCATGCCTCTGAGTCATGGTCAGACTGGTTAGTCTAAGTTGGATTTTAAAACACATGATATATCTAAAAATTAATATTATCTTTGATCCTAAATGTAAGTAATACATCATGAATCATCAATACTAAGGAAAGTAGTTAATACATCTTTTTTTTAATTAATTCTACCATAAATTAAATTTTTATTCCAAAAACAACATTTACTTTAAGTGGTTGTCATAAAGAATAAGTGAATGCACAGGAAATAGAGTTAACAATAAATTAAGGGTATAAAAGAAATTTAACCTTGAGTAACTTTAAAAACTAGTGATTGTTGCTTATAATTATGACCAAAGAAAAATTCAATTTGTTGCTTATAATTAGGACCAGAGATAATATCATTTTGAGCGAGCATTGAGCCCGACAAAGAATAAGGCCAACACGACCTCAATGCTACCATTATGTTTGGTTGTGGAAAAAGAAAAGAAATGGAAGTGGGAGAAATGAAAAGAATTAAATAAACAAATAATTTAAAATATCATGTATAAATTTAAGCCTTAAATATCATGTAAAAATTTAATTTAAAATTAATATAAAGTAAAAAATGAATTAATTAAAAGATTTACGTATTGTAAAGTATCCTTAAAGTCGTGCATATTGTTCATAGTGGCTTCAAACATCTAGGAGATGACCAATGTTCAATTTGATTTTCAGATTGGTTTGTTATGGTCCCCCTTAACAATATGTGTCGTATGTGCATATTAGTTCTCACCTCAAGGTGGTTGACCTTTATCCAAATGGAGCCTGAGATCTTGACAGGTTATATGTTCCCTTACCTACCCTTGTCAAAGACCTCATTCTTTGCTTTGATGTCCCCATGTCTAATACTACCTCTGATCTTAATTATAAGCAACATAGGACAAATCATCAATACCAAGGAAAGTAGTTAATATAACTTTTTTTTAATTAATTCTACCATGAATTCAATTTTTAGTCCAAAAATTCCTTTGGTTTAAGTGGTTGTCGTAGGGAATAAGTGAATGTATAGGGAATAGAGTTAATAATAAATTAAGGATATACAAGAAATTTTACCTTGAGTAACTTTAAAAACTAGTGATTGTTGCTTATAATTAGGACCAAAGAAAAAGTCATTTTGTTACTTATAACTAGGATCAGAGGTAGTATCTCTTATCTCTTCACCTAATCCTTTCCAACCCCTCACCTTGACTTAGTGGGCATGGAGGAGGAGGTGGAGGCACTACAAAAAAAGTTACATATAGCTACACACATCTTATAGTGACATGATACTTGGTGTCACTTAAAAATACTTATACAGACATTTTTTTCTTTATTTGTCGGTGTAACTGTGTCTTTAGTTTCATTCTAATTTAACGTGTCACTATTGCATACTTGCACTTCACAAACACGGTCACGTCCACTCATAATTTCACTCTCCACTAATCACTGATAGATGAACACCGTTACATACACTCACTTCAACACCAACAACGAATCAACGATACTCTCTTCATCTCCGGTGGCGAAGGCGCCAGGTTCTCCTTAATGGCTGCCGCAGCAGCCACTCAGGCGGTGCTCTTTACCGCCTCGCCGATCTTGCTCTCGTCTCGATTGTCTTCTTCTATGAAAGTAGGTAAAAACCTAATTCTCAAATGAATAAATTAGAGAGAGCATCACAATCGCAAAAACCCTAGCTCACTCAAGCCTATAGGATATTGTTTTTGATTCCGATTTGTTACACTAATGAAAGGAAGTTATAGATGAATCGCCTTAAATGAAGTCACAATTCATCCTCGTTGCCTTCAAATTCCTCTTCTTTGTCATCACCGCAGTCTTAGTTGATTTCTCATAAGCCGTTTGATTTAATTTCATCTCTTCAATTAGTTTTCATGAAAAATATTACGAGATATATGGTGGTTGGTTCTGCGAATATTGGTTGCTTGCAATGTGTTTGATGAAATGTCTTATTTCTTCTCTGCTTTAGCTTGAGCACTTAATCTAATTTTAATTTCATCATTGCTTCTACTCTGAATTTTGAATGGCAAGGTGCACTCCAATAACTTGTTGCGTTATTCCAATGGTTATGGATTTTATAATGCCTATGGTTGTATTAAATTTTGATTGCTCTTATCATATAGTTGCACACACATCTTCTTATTTTGTCTTTAATATACAGGTTTTAGGACCAGAGGATGATTGGGAATGCATTGACAACTAATCTTGATGAGCTCATTGACTATAAAGACAGTGAATGTCGTTCTTCCACTTTGCTTGTTCTCTTTCAAAGGTTAGCAAACTTTACAATTTGATTTCCTCTTCATCAGAACCTTCTTCAACACTATGAGTGATTTTAAATGTTAATGGTTAAGCCATTCTTCATAGGATTGATTAACTTATCATGGTCATTGGCAAAGCCTTCCTGAAATTCCGTTATACCACGATGTTTCATGCCAACCATGCATTGAATTCTTTTTCTATTTTTCCTTCAGGTGAATACTCTTATTCTTGCATTCTTTTTTTTTTCCTTTCTGCTTGTGTGTGTTGATTGTATTTAATCTCAGTTTGCTGATGTTTTAGTGTGTATTTGGAGTTAAGGAAGGTTCAACTATTGGCACTTTGAAGCATTGCATACAATATATACAATGCTGGTGGTATGATTTTCTTTTCACAACTCAACTTGATATGATTGTTTACAATGATGTTTATGTATATATCAGGCAAAAGAAGGTGCCTGAACAGTAACACTAACAATAACTTGATATGATTGGTAATAATTTTATTTAATTTTTTTAACCTCTATTTTTTTTATTATGGTTAGGATTTGAATCACCCGAAGAATGGGAGGACCACCACATGATTTTTGGTTCAAATGTCCTGATATGCCAGAGTGCACAAAATGAAAGTTTTCCATATGTATATTATACACCTAGCTACCGATTTGCACAGTCTCCATACAATCCTTATATTCCTGGTGCAATGATAGGAATTGATGGTTCATCTAGAGGAGCACAATAATATTACTCCATCCCCAATTATCAAAACCATATTTCTTCACTTGCTTATATGCCTCTTGTTGCTCAACCAGATAATTTCCCTAGTAGTTTTGTTGGCTTATTTGTGGTCCACTTGTAGTTAAGCAGTCTGGGTGTTTCAAACTCAAGGCATGCATCAATAACAGAGGTGTTGAAATTGAATATCTTATTTCTAGTGTACCTTATGCATGAGAGGATATTTATTCATATGGCTTGATAATATTTAACTTGATAATAGAACTCTAATGGTGCTTAATTCATAGTTGAATCTACCATACAACCTACTTCTTCTCTCTTGTATACAGGACAAATATAAAGATAGCAGCACCTCACCCCAAGATTAGTTTCTAAATAACACAACAAAGGTATGCATCTTTTCCTAACATCCATGTGAAGGACCAGAAAGTTGCAGGGTGTATAATGATTCAAGAAGGCTATGGGATAAAAGCAAATTTTATTCAATTATATAGTTGGAACAAAATCCATAAAGTTAAGAAAGATTGAGCACCTATTAATTGAGCATCATGCTTTAAAGGGTTGTTGCAGTTAGAGGGTAAATTTATATTTTCTATTAATAGTGTGCAAATCTAATTGGCTTTAATTTAGAAGGAATAAGAGATGTTTACTCCTCCTGTAGAGCTGAAGTATAATCATTAAACACTGTTATTGAAATCAGAATGCCTTGTGAATAGAAACAATGTTCGTTCAATAATTGTCAAATGAGTGTCAGAATATATAAGGAAGAAAATAAGATATTGTCCTTGATTCCTTCTAATGCTAATTGCAACTTGGAGTCCAGTACATGGGAAGTGATTTTAATACCCTGTTTGATTGCAGAATTGAATAGAACTTCACAATTTGGCTATGCTAGTTCTGAAAGTTCTTTAGAGAAATTGCATGGAGAGCAGAGTGAAAGCCTCAAGTCCATATTGACAGAAGTTATTTCCGTTTCTTTTGTGAGTTCCCATTATCTTGCTTATATTAGTCTTTTATCATTATGCTAATTTCCCTATGGACAATGGATTTTATGATTAGGATAGGATAGGGCTGATATGAAAGTTAAAGGGATGGTGAATTTGGGTTTTGTGGGAAGGAGGAGGAGTTTGGGTTTTCTAGGGTTGTATTGTTGTGTAGTGGATATTGAAAGTAGTGTGGCTGGCTTATAGAAATCACATGCGAAGGAAAGAAATTTTAATTTACTTTATTTCTATCATTGTTGTTGCTTAGTGTTTTTAATTTTTATTTATTTTGGATAGTGTAAAGGAAAGAAATTTCATGTGCCTCTGGATCTGGCACTTTTATTCATTGGTAGAGAGGTAATATCTTTCAAGCATCTACATAGATAGTTCATGTTGCAGCTTTTGTATTTTGTATTTATTGTTTACTTGACATTAGATTCCTGTCAACTAGTGAAGTGGCATTGGTTGAGTAAACTATGTTACATTTTTCTTTTGTAGTTACAATCTTCAAATTTAAGCATGAACAAACATGCAGACTCAGCTCTTTTAGACCTGCTCAAGGTGAGAGAATTGTGACATGCAGCCTGTCAAGTTTCCATGTCAAGTAAATGTGATTTGAGATTTCTAAAGGAATTACTTCTTTGATTTTTTACTATGACACTGTTCCATTGTCATGAACAGATCTCTTTCGCCAGATCCAATACTTCTGTGTCGTTTCCCTGTGTTTCTGCATCTGAGGATGTGCTTTTGGAAAACTCATTGGTTTCAGGATTTGCTGAAGCCTGTGGAGATGATATGGGAATTGCCAATGTTGCTTTCCATGGATCTTACTCCATGGACGGTACAAATAAAGAAATCATAGCTTTGCACTAAGTTCAAGTAATCAACTCAATTAATGTGACATGGTCCATTATGGAATTTTGGATCCAGTAATGGTGACCTAATGCTTTTTATTTCCCATTGACAGGACTATTTGTTTTTGTTGATGAAGCATTGAGAGAGAGAAAGTGTGTAGGAGTTTATGAAGCCAGGGGTTTAACCTTTTATATGATCACGACAAGAAAAAAATAAATTATATTATCATTTTATAATAATAATAATTAGATGAGTTTTCTTTTTCAATGAATGTTTTTTCTTTTATTTGAGTGTTAATGAAAAAGAGAATGGAGTAAGTTTAGGGGAATTAGGTACCATGCAGTGGGGAAAAATGTGGGTATATATAGGTATAGGCTATAGTGACACATAATACATGTAGGTATAGGCTATAGTGACACACAATGCATGTAAGTATAGGCTATTCTCACAATACATATGGGTACAGGCTATAGTGACACACAATACATGTAGGTACAGGCTACAGTGGCACACAATACATGTGGATATAGGCTATTCCCACAGTTACTATAAACTATAGGTATAGGTTATAGTGACACACAATACATGTTGAATCCCATCCAAAATCCGCACTAAAATTGTGTGTGGGTATATGTCAAATAGATCTATACCCACACATAGTATACCTATAGTGACACTTTTTGTCTGTCACTATAGGTGACATTTCTTGTAGTGAGGTGGAGATGCAATAGTATTTTTGAAACCTAGCCTTAGTTCTTTAGTCATGTATATTGTATGATTCACCTATCTGCGGCAGAATTCTACTTATTCCATGCACAAATATGCATCCGAGATTCTAAAAATAATAGTGCTAGTGAGAAACAATTGGACCTTTTGTCACTTGCATGTATGCCATGTGATTCTAATTATGTGGTGGATACTTTGGTTGGTTAGGGTATGCATTCAAGTGTTTTGGAGTAAAGATGGGTCTCTCCTCTTAACGTCATCATAGAAAAACTTATGAAAGATTTTCTCGTGGTGTCTTAAGCTTTCTTGTCTCTTGCTTTTTGTATTCATATTTCACAAAAAAAAAAAAAAAATTGCTAGATTATTTTGCTATTATCTTTTGCATTAGTTGTTTTTAATATGACAACTGTCATATTATGTTTTTGCAACACATAAATATTTAAAAATGGGAACATGCACGACTTTAAGGATACTTTGTCATACATATATCTTTTAATTAATTCCTTCTTTTTTATTTTATATTAATTTTAAATTAAATTGATACATCATATTTAAGGCTTCAATATTTGTTTATGTCTACAAATATGTCACTTTTTTTTTTCTTTTAGTCCATGTATTTTTTTTTTCATTTTTGGTCTCTGTAAGTTCTTTTTTTTTTTTTTTTTTTCAGTTTTTGTCCCTATAATTTTTTTTTTCAGTTTTTGTCCTGTAAGTTTTTTTTTTCATTTTTAGTTCCTATAGATTTTGTTTTTTTTTCATTTTTAGTTCTTGTAAATTCTTTTATATTCATTTATAGTCTGCTGACGTCATTGTTGATGTGGTACTGTTGCTGGCGTGGCACTATAATTTGTTAAAGCATAGGCTTGTTAAAAATAAATAAAATATTATTGCATGGTGAATTGTATCTTGTCCTAAGATAAGGTATCATTAAATTATTAGCAATTTTAATTTCTCCTAAGATAAGGTATCATTATATTTAATTTCAATTTGAACAAGAACCCCTAACGAATATAATGTACGTTCAAGAAGTCTTTAACTACGAACATGCATTTATCTTTTCGTAGTTTTATTAAAAGATCATTTGCGTGTAAAAGAAAAGATGAAATATACTTAAGGACATGTTACAATACAGTATAGAGACACAAATTGATGCAATAAGAATCATTATGCATTACATAATGATATTTACAAGAACTCACAAATGACATATTGTTTACATTGATTGAGCAAAATCCAAATTACATATCATGTGAAAAACTTTCAGATATTATTTGAGAGGACAATAATTGCGAGAGTAACGATCAACAAACAAACATTTAACGGCCGGACCAAAATCGTAGATTTTTAAAAAATTGCGAGAGTAAAATCATGGAAATAAAAATTGGAGGACCAAAATTGTGGGTTGAGAATTATAGAGGAATCAAAAGTACAATCTAGCCAATTTCTAAAAATACTTATTCAATGTTAAATCTAGTTTAAAAATAATAAATAATAAATTTATATAACCAAAATAAATATCAATTTTTAATAAATAAATTATATAATTTTTAATATAGTTTTTAATATAATAAATATAGACATACAATATTATTATTTTGTCATACAATAAATATAAAAATTAATATTATTAATATTATATTATTTATTTTAATATTATATTACTTTTTATACCCCATTTTCTTATTCAATGTTAAATATAGTTTAAAAATAATAAATAATAAATTTATATAACAAAAATAAATACAATTTTTAATAAATGAATTATATAATTCATTATTTAATATTGTTTTCATATAATAAATATATAATTAAATATTACTAATATTATATTATTTATTTTAACATATTGCTTTTAATATTCCATTTTTTCTCATCCTATTCAACACATCACTAATATTATATTCTTTATTTTAATATTATAATATCAATATTATTTAACATATTAAATAATGTACTATATTATTTATTTTTCATATGGTAAATATAGACATATAGTAATTTTCTATTCCCATATTTGTATTCTTTTTCTACATCATTTGTACTATATTAAGATAATATTACAAAAAGTGGCTGTATATTTATATTTATTGTATAAAAATATATCAAATAATATATTATATAATTTATTTATTAAAAAATTAGATTTATTTTTGTTTTATATATATATATATATATATATATATATATATATATATATATATATAGTGTTTATATTTGACTCAAGTTAAGTGGTTTAGTGTTTTAGGTTGCAAAAGATCAAAAGTACAATTTAGCCTAATTTCAATTATATAGTAATACATGGTTGGATGACAGAGTAATAAAATATTTACAATGTGAGTTTCATCTAATTAAATTCAGTAATAATTAGAACAAATTACAGCATACCTTCTGAGGTTTCGTGTAATTACATAAGCATCCCCTGCTTTTTTAACCATTAATTTTGCCTCTCTTGTAGGGGTGTTAGTGTAAGGTTTGAGGGGATGTCGTATAATATTTTCAAACATATAAGGGGGTATTAGTGTAATGTTTTCAAACTTAAAGGGGGATTAGTGTAGGAAAATAAAAAAGAGTGAAGTTATGTATAATTTGATAAAAGCTCAGGGGTGTTGCTATAATTTGCTGTAATAATTATGTAACTATTAAAAAAATTATAACATTATCACAATATTATTCAATGACTTCGAATTCAATAATTCTTGATATGTGTGTAGGGTATTTTGATAAAAAAAAATGTAGGGAAAATAATTAAATTTGCATTTATTTTGGTTTTTATATTTCTTTCATGTATTTTATTTATTTGAAAGTTTGTTGACTGTGATAAATGTTGGGTTTTTATTATTTTAAATTATGTTGCATTTTATTATTATTTATGTTGATGTACATGGCATATCCTTCAACAAATTATATTATTTAGCAAGGTTTTTTCTTTTGAATTGTTAAAAAAGAAATCACATTTATTTGCAGTTATGAGACATGAGAAATATCATATCAATTATGAAAAAAAGTGTAGAGCATATTATTAATTGAAAATCACTTTAAATATGATTTTCAAAGTAGTTATTATAAAATTTAATAAGTTTTTTTTATTGTATATCAATACATTTTTTTAGATATCTATTATATATATCAATACATGATTGGATGATAATGTAAAAAGAAAATATTTATAATGTCTATATAATCTAATTAAATTCAATGATAATTACATAACTATTCGAAAGAAATTATAATACGATCACAGTATTATTCAATGGCTTCAAATTCAATAACTTGTTATATGGATGCAAGGTATTTAGAAAGAAAATTGGTGAAATTCATTAATTTTTCATAATTAATTTCATATTTATCCCATTTCATATATTATTTTAATTCTTTTTCAACAATCTTAAAAAAAAAAAAGCTTGTCGAATAGTATAATGCACTAAAGAATATGCCTTGTACATCAACATAAATAATAAATAATAGTAAAATTCAAAATCCATTTAAATTAATAACTTAACCAAAATTTATCATAGTATATCAAGATAAAACTATGACATGCAAAATCAATTGAAATTGTTGACTACCCAAAATTTATTTAGTGCAACACAATTTCACTCTCTCTCCCTCTCTCTCTCTCTCTCTCACACACACACACACACACATATATATATATAGGCTTAAATATGTTTTTAGTCCCTCAAATATGGATCTTTATTTTTTTAGTCCTCCAAATTAAAACTCGTTTTTTTAGTCCCTCAAAGTTGAAAAATATTTTTTTTAGTCCCTCTCCATAATAGTGTCAAACAAGGAATAACGAATTTGTAATTTGTGGCAGCTAAAAATTTACTAAATCAAATTTTGGCGGCTAAAAGCCGCCACAAATTGTAAATCCGTTATTCCTTGTTTGGCACTTATTATGGAGAGAGACTAAAAAAAGCATTTTCCTACTTTGAGGGACTAAAAAAACAACTTTTAATTTGATGGACTAAAACAGACATATCCCTATATTTGAAGGACTAAAATCATATATATATATATATATATATATATATATATATATATATGTGTGTGTGTGTGTGTGTGTGTGTGTGTGTGTGTGTGTGTGTGTGTGGGAGAGAATACAAAAAGTACAAACAAAATGTCAACCTCAACCAATGTATTCCTTTTACTTCTTATCGTAGTGTATTTCAAAAGTTCAACTTTTGTTGACTCTCTTTTACCCATCCTTCACTCTAATCCTTTTCAAGATGACTCAAAGTTTCACAGTGACATGAACATACTCTTCCTTTCCATTGTCAATGACATGCCCCCGGGCTCAGAAAAAGTATTCTTCATTAGTCGCTTCCAACAAACTCAGTACGAATTGCTACCAAAAGAGCCTTTCACTAAATTGCTTAATTTTGATGTACAAGATTGTTTAGTGACTTAGGGCTGACGGTGTGCCCGATTCAATTTGTATGATCCTAGCAAGGAAGGTGGTCATCAACGCATCTATTGGTCTGTGAGAGTTGATGGTATATATCACAATTGAGATAATGTGAAATGGGATAAAAGGGAAATTTGGTTAATATGTAGTAGTTGAATGCGTTTGAACCTACCTAATAAGATATATCCAATATGACTAAATGGTGGACGTACTTATTATTTTATTCTGAATAATGCTTTTGTTTCTTTCTTGATTTAGCTTAACTAATCACAGACATGCCTCGTAATTGGTAAATAATTGAATTTCATAACAGAAAATATATATTATTATTATTATTATTATTATTATTATCAACTCGAGCAAGGCCCTTGCTCCTACGTATATCTCTAGTGTACTGGGGAATCAACATTGCATCGTTCTTTTAGTAGAAAAATGGTTTGTGTGTTAGTGTTTTATGTAACGAACCGTCGCCACAACATGATAACTTAATAACAAACAAAGCAGAAGACTTTATTTTAATTTATTTCAAACTCTTCAAATTTATCTATGACAATACTTATGAACCTTTTCTCATTTCCAAAAGTCAAAAGCTAAAACCTATAACTTACAGATCAAACGTCATATATAAAACTATCAACTAAATAAAACAATGTGGCTTATGGCACGTCAACATCTTTCCCAAGATAGAACATCAAACAACTCAATGCACATCTATATATACATACACATCTCCTTAAAGAGAAAAATCTTCAACACCTAAGCTGGTCAACACCATACATAAAACTAAACAAGGAAATAGAAAGAATTAATCACATCTTCACGTATATGCATGCCCATCCATGAAGCCTCCAAAAGAAAGATCCAACTCCTAGCCATCTGCTCCCACGAACACGAAGTTCGAGATCATCACAGTCACAACCACATATGCCACAACATAAGGGTAAGCTTATAAAAAACGAACACACTTACAACAATTTTAATCTCAATAAAAAATAATACATATCCATACTCTATCATCTTTAAAACATGGTATTTGAAATTTAAATAACAACAACAATCAACTCACATAAAGAAATATCACACGCTCAACCATCATGAATCACAACATCATAAATCGACCATTAAGTATTGTCATCATAGTTTCAACAACAGGTTATCACCATTATAATCTAACATTCACACTGAACATCGATACATATACACACATATAGTTATTTCGTTATCCAACCACTACATAGGATCCACCTTCACCTATGTAGTCGCCACGGGATTGAACCATCACCCGCATAATCAACATCACGAGTCTATCAATCATCATCATCATCAAGTACACCGAACACAACCACCAAAGACAGACTCAACTCCATGGAGATGTTCACTTTGAGCGATCATCTTAGACATATCCCTTAACATAGATTACACACCCATCCATTGGGGGGTCCTATGACTGATCCTGTGGGAAATGAGTGGTTTTATAAAAAATAAATAAGTGTGGGTAGTGGCTTACCGCGGCACAAGGTCTGCAGAAAACCTTGGTCTACATGTGGGATTCGCCCACTCATCTATTCTATAAGCCTATTCAGCCACCACGAAGGTTCCCCCGCACTAGGTTGAGACCCTCATCGGGCAATCACAACTTCCATGCCTACTCACAACCAACAACAACTAAACTTGGATTCACTTGAGGTTTGAGATACGACATCTCCATACCCAACATCTCACCTTTGGTCTGTCTCAAGGAACCAAGTTTCACCAATAACAAATATACATCATATGATACTTGGATTCCTTTGAGGTTTGAGATACGACATCTTCATACCCACCATCTCACCTATGATCTGTCTCAAGGATCCAAGTTTCAACGATCAACATTCCACAACAACAATCCATCCCATATACACTAAAAGGGTCACCAAACCTCTTAGGAAGTAGTTTTCATCACTCTGACACGTCATTCGAAGTCAAAACATATGGGTGGGTACTTAGGAAGATATCCAACCAAGTGAGACCCCCAGGTTGCTTTAGTGGATCAGAGTCTTGGCGTGGAACTCACCCTCCCAAAGTAGCCATTTTTCTATAAAATCTTCCCAAAAGAACATAACTAACTCTTTTAAATACATAGGAACGGTTCCAATCACCAAACTTACATTCACATCATCATCTCATCAAGGATATGTGAAGTGAATCAGTCAGTCACTAGAAAGGGGTTGAATAGTAACCCTTTACTGATTTGGCTATTTTTTTCGCACAGGCACACCAACTTCTAAATTGCTTCTCTTGCTTTTCTGCTAAGAGAATTAGAAGACTAGTAGGAGTAACTCATTTCCTTACAAGTACTTGTATAAACTAATAAGTTCTATGACAAATCACCAAGTAAACTTGTTAGTTACTGCTTCATAACCTACTCGCAAAGAATACATAATCTGTTAACTACAGTTTCTAATTTTTCTTTGTTTGCTTAGAGTAGGAGTTGCTTTTGAATAATAAAACAATTTTATAAAAACCCCTTGAACAAGGATCAAGTTTAACTTTATCAAAACAAGCTTTTGTAAAAAACTATCTTTAAGCACATAACAACTATTAAAATGAGAAGCAACAAGAAAGGAAACAACACATCAAGGATTTATACTGATCCACCCAACTCGAGCTACGTTCAGTCCCTACACTGAAATGCAGGAAATCACACTAGAAGGGGGGTTGAATACTGTGTTAGATAACTTTAAAATCTTTTCGCAAAGATGGAGATATTTCAACTTAGGTTTTACAAGGAACTTGCAAAATAGAAGATTGTAGGTATCGTCCAATAGTTCAAAATAACAGTTCAACGGAATTGTGTTTTAGATTGTCGTCCAAGCGAGAAATAAATGTTTTTCACAAAGAACTTTAAAATAAAACTTGCATGTCTAATGCCACGAAATAACTTAAGAGATAATTGGAAAGCTAAAAGCAATAGAGTAAAAACACTTGGTTTATACTGGTTCACTCAACCTGAGCTACATCCCGTTCTCCTTCAAAAATAACCTTTTGAAGGGTTCCACTAATCAAAACTTTGATTACAAACAAGTATTCTCTACCCTGCCCTTCTGCTACAAGTATTCTTTATGCCACTTCTGGCACACTTTTAATCTCCCCCTGAGATTAAAGAACACCAAAGTATTCTTTGTCACTAAGTCACTCCTAGCTTTCCAAACAACAATTTGATTACGAGTTCAATAACAACTATCACAGAGAGGATATTACAATGTAAACAAAATACACAAAGTAACTTAGCAAAGCTAAGAAGATTGCTCTTTTTGCACAAGTGTAGATCGTCCAATTGTTTTAGCAGAGTTTCAGCTCTTTGAAAACTTGAATGCTTCGTTGTTGATTTTATGAGCTTGACCCTTTATTTATAGGCAGTTGGGTGAAGATATCCGTTGTGGGATCTGAGCCTTTGACAATAACCATTCTCTCATAATCATATGACCGTTGCTACGTGTCAGCTTGGGGTAGAGAGAGAGAGGAGACAAAAATACATGCAGTGCCTCCACTTCAGTACGATTTCTGTAGAGAGAAGCTTTTTCTGTCTCCTGTGGAACACTTTCAAATTTTCAAATGAAATGTCACATATGATAAGAGATAAGAGAGGGAATAAGGAACATTTTAGAGAAACATCATCGAAAACTTAAGTGTACTTTCACACATAAAGGACGCATTATATAACTTTTTAGATAGAAAAGATAGTGTAAGTTATATAAGCGATTGGACACTTCCTCAAATGGACGCAATGTTTGCACACTGGTTTTCACAATGCATTGGATGCTTGTTTTATTACAGCGCATTGGACACTGGATTTATGCTTTATAAAAACAAGTTCCAGTTACACATTGGACGCGTTATACACATAGAGATATATTGTTTGAGCTTAAGAAATACAATACCATTGAGGCATTGGACAGTGTGGTACCTATAATATTCAAACATAAAACATTAGATACTTTAAAATTTAATCTCATTTGTTATCATCAAAACCGAAGTTTGAGGAGTTGGACATCGTCCAAAGTTTTAGACTTCAACAATCTCCCCTTTTTGATGATGACAAACAATGTTAAATTTTGATGAGAGCAAGACATAATCATTTAAAGATATCAGAGCATATGAGTAATGGAATGATTATGCTATGCCAGATGATGTTGATAGGGTTAAAAGATATGGAATGAAGTACTCCCCCTGAGTTCAACATTTCTCATGCCTTAAAAAGATAAGATATATCAGAGAATAACGCATGTTAAAAAAAGATATCAGAGTTAAAAAGGTATCAAAGTGAAAAACATATCAAGGATATGAATGCGTAGCTTTTGATCAAAAACACCTCATATATTAAAGGAACAACCACGGATAAGAGAGTTTCACAGAATAATGCAATTTAAAGCTCTATGAATTCAAAATTCCAAATTCTCCCCCTTTTGTCATCAACAAAAAAATTGGGTTTGAAAGATGGAAAAATGATTTGACCATCATGGTCACTTAAGGCTATTGAGGTGGATCTTGTGATGGAGGTGGTTGCTTTGGGGGTGCCTGAGTTGGTGGTGTTGGTTGTTCAACTAGTGGTTGTTGATAGTGCGGTGGAGGTACAGGTTGAAAGGATAAGCTGGATGAGCAATAGTGCCAATGAGGTTAGCAGCTGTTGACTGAATTTGATTCACCAGCATCTGCGATAGGCTTATGAATTGATCAGCTATGGCATTTTGCAGCATTCGCCTATGCTGTTCAGCTTCAGCCTGTTGTCGTTCTTGAAATGCACGAAGAGCAGCTTCTGTTTCTGCTTGCTGTTGCCTGAGAGCTTGATGTACAATCTCTTAGACTCTATCTTCAGAAATGCCTTGAGGTTTAACAAATCGCAAAGGAACAATAGCCCTTGGACTTGAGGAACTTGCAGGCACAACTTGTCTAGTTCCAGAGTGTATTTCATTGGACACATCAGCAACAGAGAAACTTGTAGCAACCTCAGGAGTAGGTCTATCAGTAGTGGACTCCGGTGGTTGTGGCACTTCAGTTTCAGCCACTGGTTGCATGTCAACATCCTAGGAGGCATCTAATTGAACAATTTGCTCCTCATGGGAAGTGACGAAGTGTTAAGCGTCCACTTCGACTTCATTTTCCAAGTCCAACTGGATGAGCACCTCATTTATCTTTGCGGAAGCTTCGTCCAATTCCGCTTGCATTGCTTTAGATTTGCCGGCTTGTTTTGCTTGTTCTTTCATAGCTCTTTCAGCATGTTCCTTTTTGATCTGCTCTAAACGAGCTTTCTTAGCTTGCGCTGCTTGTTCTATTACAGCTTGTTCTTGCTTAGCTTTTTCATCCTCAGCTTTCTGGAGGTCATGAAGCATATGAATATCCCGCACAAAATCAGCACGATCAAGATGGCGGATATCATACACTTTGTTGCTTCTGATGATTGGTAGTGTCTTCAAGACTTCAAGGAAATCATCATCTCTAGTCAGGAAGCATGCAGCAGTATTGCTCCAATGAGAAGTCTTCACTGGACGCATGACTTCAAGACCTTCGGGAGGATGGATAAAATCTTCTTTAGAGCATCCTGAAGTTGAAGCTTTCTGTGTGTCTTCCCACAAAATTAAGAACAATATGTATGTTGAATTTTGTTTTAAAAGTTAATTAAAAATTCTTATCATCATTCATGATATATGGGCGGTTACAAATCTACCATATATTTACCTCTTATTTTTGAAAATTAGTTTTTATTTTTGAAAAACAGTTTTAAAAGATCATCATAACTGAATATGGTAGTTTTTTTAAGTTCAAATTTAAAATATTTTGAGAGCAGTGAAATATTATGCTAGTTTTCATTTTTAAAATTTTTTCGTTTTATTTTTTTATAAATTTGTTTTAAAAAATGCGCAGTTACAAAATCAGATTCATTTTAAAAATATTTAAAATTATATTTTATTTTAAAAAATAAAAATAGTTTTTCTTAAAAAAAATAAAAAATAAAAACAGTTTTAAAAGATCATCATAACTGATCATGGCAGTTTAAAATATTATGCAACACATCAATTTATGTGGACATGGTAGTGATTAATCTACAGAAAAACATATCGTCAAACAATTTCATGGCCATGGAGGAGACAAATGCGGCCACATTTTCGTTTTGTGAATAAGAACCTTTAATTTCTATTTCTCTCTCTCTTTTTTTTCTTCTTTTTTCTATTTGCTTCATTTTCCAACTTTTTTTCTTTTCTTTCTCTCATTTTTGTTTATATTTTTTTTCTGCTTTTAGTTTTCTAATTTTTTTTTTTCATTTCTCTTATTGTTCTTTCTTCTTTTTCATTTCTCTTAAATAAATGTTTTTCTTTTTTACAGGTGTTATGATGATGCTTGATTTCAACCGAGACGACAGACAAGCAGCGAGCGAGTAGGCAATTAACTGATCGTTTAGGAGCTTTAGAAAATAAATAAATTAGAGAGAAAATTATGAAAATATAACAAAATAGGGAGGCAGGCCTAGAGAGAAACTTCTTACATTTTATAGATTCTGTTTTACCTTATGCTCTTCTTCATGTTATTTTATAGACCTTTTTTTTTATGCATTAATCTATTTAATTAATATGTCTTATTTTAATGCATGACTCATTACAAGTTTCATATTCATTTTTAATTGTGGGTAGTTTTGCTTATAACGTGGGAACAGTATTGGCGGTTACACGTTCATGTTGATAGAAATTTTTTACAAACCAATTAAGGATATGTTTGTTTTTTTATATATATAACAATTATTTTTCGTTATAAAAAATTAATATTATTTTCATCTTAAATTCTTTTGGTCATTTTTGAAATAGAAACTTATTCAATAAAACGATTTTTAAAATTGTTTTAAAAATAGAAATCATTAAATCATTTCGTTTTTTTATACGGTTTTAAATTATAAAAATAAGACAGCGCAATAGAAATGTGGACACACAGACGCGGTAGCGCCCGTGTTTCTGCTAGTACATAAATAATGTCTTCGATTCTTATGAATAAAAAAAAATTACATCGCTACAAAAAATTGTTTAATATATTAGAATTATTTTAAATATTTTATATATCCATCCAAAAATAAAGGCACGACAATGCTTTCTTTCCACTAGTTATAATAATTTTAGAAAAATATCTTTATTTCTTTGAAATGATCAATAAACGCTAAAAAAAAAAAATCAACAAAGATGGCGGTTTCTTACTGCAGTTTCCTATAACTCCCATCTTGTTTGGCAGTTCTACATAATACTTGAAGGTTGAAGCTAAACAGCATCAAATTGCTCGTTTATGTTATTTCTGGGTGCTGTTGGACGCTGGGAATGACTTCACAACTTGACGATGGAGATGGCTCCTTTGGTGATAGTGCATCAAAGCCAATCCACTTTTTCAGGATCATGCTCCCTCAAAACCTTCTGCAAGGAACTCTAGTAAGTTTATATATATTTCCTTTTTGAAGATCATGCTCTCTCAATTTATCTTGCATGCATGATACTAGTCTAAAAAATAATAGTGCTACATTCTTAACATCCATGCAATTAGTAACTAAATTGTCAAATGGGTATGGTGAATTTTATTGATGCATATAGCCAAAATTAATAGAATATGTCAACACAAACTTTATATTTTATATTTATTATAATTAATGGATCTGCACAACAGAGGCTTCCAGCAAAGTTTGTGAGGAAATATGGAGAACACTTATCCAACACAATGTTTCTTAAGCTTCCAAACGGTGCAGAATGGAAAGTAAATTTGGAGAAACGTGATGGTAGTGTTTGGTTTCAAGAAGGTTGGAAAGAGTTTGTGGAATGTTACTCTCTGGTCCATGGGCACCTATTGGTTTTTAAATTTGATGGAACATCACATTTTCATGTATTCATCTGTGATATGAGTACCATGGAAATAGAGTATCCTGTCAACAAAGCAAATCACAAAAGGGAGAGAGTTAATTGTGAAGAAATTATTCAACCACGTAAGACACAGAAAACAAATCCAAATGAGAAAAAGAGTAATTCCAATTTTCAGGACACTGCCTTTCATAAAGAAGCCAGAGACCACAAAGGCAAGATTCTAGATTCCTAATGTATTTTATTTGTCATATTTTTAGCCTGAGAATTAGAAGAATTATTATAAAGAATTTAGCTTTTCTTATGGTTAATATATAATTTTCCCTCTTTTAGGTAAGAGAAACATTCAAGGGTCATCCATTAGTAATTGTGGAGCTCATGAAGCAGCTGGGAATACTTCCTTCACCGTGATTATAAAATCAAGCCACTTAAGTAAGCGGATCATGGTATGATCTCAAACTAAGTAATCATATAAGAGAATATAGTGCATGCATTTGAAACTCTCATCCAATCAAAATTTACTATATATGGTAAATTTATTAACTTTTACAATACTAACATTAAAAGTCATACAAAACATGATTTTTGATTCTAACTGTTTGATAATGTAAAATTATTTACACTCAAAGTGCATAGAAATTAGGCTTATCATACAATATTGAGTAAATTATATGGACACTCTTTGACATTTTGTCAAATTACACAAAATACTCTTGTTTATTTTAACCTTACAATGACTTCAGGAGGGTATCAATGTAATTTGCTCTCTAATATTTGTTCAATCTCATGAATTAAAATCTGAGTGAGGTGAAAAATGCATATCATGCAGTATCTGCCAAAGAACCCACTGAAGGGCTACACCAAAACTCGTGAACAATATGTGAAGCTTCTGGTTGGGGACAGATCATGGAGGGTTAAATTGAGCTATTATCAAAATAAAACAATGAGTTACTTTACTGGACATTGGCCAGATTTTGCAAGGGAAAACGATTTAAAAGTAGGAGATGCTTGCTTGTTCCAACTCCTAAACAGTAGTGATGGCATCGTGATGAAGGTTTCTATTTCCAGACACTCATCTGTTAAGCCATAAGAGTTCAGTGTTTTGTTTTGTTTTTCTTTTATTGCTTTGAAAGCTTTAAGAAACATTGTTGGAAATGGTAATTGTTGTTTTGTTTTAAATCACAAGGCTGTTTCTTTCTTCAAATTACAGAGGAGATTGGAGTATCAACCAATTATTGTGAAATCAAGATAAGCACAACTAGAAGTAATGTCCTGATTTCACTTTCTTCAAACCGTGCTTTATCATTTATGGCATTCTAGTGGAAATTCTTAACCTAGAAGATATCAAATCGTTTATTCTCATCGCTCCAAAGTATAGTATTTCATTCGATCTTTCACCATCATTGCCACAAGCTACAAAAAGCAAAAATAAATAAATGATGAAAAAAGGATTCCACTAAAAGATTGATCATGATAAAAATGTCTTGAAAAATTTCTGGCTGATTGTGCCTAAAATCTAAACATCCATAACATTATAATATTTTCATGGAACTCATTCCCCTGTAGACTTTTGTAGGATTCCCCTTAACATTCTTTGAACTTCCAACATCATTGCACTGTTCTCGTGTACCTTTGAGCTGCCAACAGCAAAAAGAACAACCAATCAAATAGTTGTAACCCTTCACACAAAAGCAACCTCCAAGAGTAAAGACATCGTAACTTGGAAACTTGTATAAAGTATAAACATAATAGCACTAACTGATATAAAATTCACTTTGGCAACCAACCAAAGTTCTATTCAACCACTTGTATAAATGAATAAGTTGACTGAACAGTAGGAAACCAGGGCTTCTCAATGTATATACCACTCAAATTAACCATCTACATTTCATCAAGTGCATCTAAACAATGTGGAAATTGTTGTCCTTTGTATGAATGACATGCATGAACAACTAAATTCAAAATTGTTGCTTCTAAAGTTTCATGTTACCGTCCATTCTTCCTAACCATTGTATCATCATCCACGTGATACCCTGTTTGTAAGGATCTAATCTCGCACCTAGAAACTTGCAGCACAAGAATATGTTACACAAAATGATAACTATCAAATCCATTCAAAGTCATCTTCTTCCAAAGGCAAAGCATAATCAAACAAAAATCATTCAAATTGTAATGGATAAATCCTAAACACAAACTATTACTCTCTCCGTTCCTATTTATAAGACCTTTTTAACTAATTCACACCCCTTAAGAAAAATAGTTAATTTAGTTAATCACATTAAATTTGTCAATAATGTGTATTGTTCTTCCAAAAGTGTCCTTAACTTCTTTTGAAATTAATCATCTCTCTCCACTTAAATGTTTCTCATCTTATTAATTAATGTTTGGAGAGAGAATAATTAATTAATGGTACTATAGGAAAAAAATAATTAATGCATTTAGAAATTAGAAAAGGGTCTTATAAAAAGGGACAGACAATTTTCTGAAAAGGGTCTTATAAATAGGGACGGAGGGAGTATTTGTCTAGCTAACTTATCTGAAAACTTCTTAAGAGAAACTCTAGTATAAAACAGAAATCCCTAAACTCATTGAACAAAACTGTTTCAGAAAAATTCCTTAAACTTTCAATTTCAAACCTCACAATCTTCCAAAAAAACAAATGGAAACAATTGGGAAAACCAGATTGCAGCTGAACTCAAACAATCAAATAGGAGATTACAATTCTCACAATCAACCAAATAGCAATGAGAAGCAACCAGATACCTAAATAAATCCCAAAAACAAAACCAATCCAAAGCTACTCAATGGTAGCAGAAATACCTGATAGAGACAGTAGCAGACATGGCAAAGAAACGCAATGACAAAGGTGAGCAGCAATGATGATGCATTCTTCAACCTTACAATGGCAACAACACATTCATTAAGTGCCACTCTCATGTCTTTGGGTTCACCGGATTCCATTTCTGGTGAGAATGGACATGACTTGTAAATTGCAACTCCGAAGTTGATAAAGGTATTTTCCTCCAAATATTTTTTACACAAAAATCTTCCATAAAGCTAGAAGATTGAAGCACATGGAATCAACTTCAAAATAAGCTCTTTTAGAGCCTCTTCAAAAGCTATAAGCTGATATATAATTTAATCCAAGAAGCTCTTATGAGCTGTATCCAAGTGATCTCAAAGACCAGCTCTATGTGAAAAGCAAACAAGATGATCTACCGTAAGATCCGCCATGTTTCAAAAGTGCCAACCATTAGAACGCCAATATTTTCTTGCATTTTCAAGGGAACGGGCATGTTTGATCTTCAAAAACAGCTTGTAAGCCCTCTCTGATTTGTTCGAAGCAAGCAGCCTGTTACTTAGTTTACTATATACTAGCCTGCTTGGGCAGAACCCCTTGCGCAAAGCCTCCTCCATAACAAGAACAGCATTTTCCAGTTGTCCCACATTGCAAAGACCACTGATGATGTACTCATAAACTTCAAGATCTGAACTATACCCACATTCTTGCATCTCCTCCCAGATACTCAACAACGTTCCACATTTTCCAACCATAGAAAGCCGCATAAGCAGTATCTTATAAGCTTCCATCGATATCACACACCCCAATTTTCTTGCCTTCTTGTATATCATTAAAGCTGCATACGGTGGACCATAGCTACACAAACGCTTGATAAAGGAGGTTATGGTCCCAGTAGAAGGCACAACACCTCGCCTCAACATCTCATCAAACATTTGAAGCGCATCTGCCACTTTCCTTGCTCTGAGAAACCCATTAATCATTCTATCGTACGTATCAAGATTAGGTTCACAATTATCACTCAACATCATATTATAATACGTCATACACTCCTCAAAATCCCCAACAGACACAAAATTGAAAATCATCGCATTATAAGTCTCAGTATCCGGCTGGCAATTCTTCTCCTTCATACCACACAAAACCTCAACAGCCTCATCCATCCTACCTTCCCTTCCCAAACTCTCAATAAGGAATCCGAACGTCCTGCGATCGGGACGAATCCCATCAGCCTCCATCTCCCTCATAACCCTCTCAACCTCACCCACTCTACCAAACCTAGACCACCCCCCAGCAACAGCATTGTAAGTACCAACATCAAAACCCACCTTCCCCTTCATCGAATTGAAAACAGAATTCGCAGCACCAACATGAGACCTTCGACAAAGACAAGACAAAAGCACATTCAAAGCCTCGGCGTCGCGCCGAACCCCGAGATCATCCAAGTTCCCAAAGACCTGAATTGCTCTAGACACATGACCGGCCCTAACAAAACTATCAACAACAATGGACAACATCAACAAATCACCACCAATGCCATTTTCCCTCATGCCACGTAACACATCCATCATAAAGGTGAAATATTTCCTTCTTCCGAGTGCCTTAACAATCAAGTGGTAACTAGTAACATCTTTGGGAACCCCTGGCTGTTTAATTGCCCAGTTAAAAAACGTGACCATGGATTCCCCACTGAGGTTCCCATTGTTTAGTACCTTACCGAGAATGTTAGGGTCCACGTCGACAGCGACGTTGGACAACGCGCTTTCGATTGCGGCCTTGCCCCTTAGCTTCTGGAGGAAGACTCCGCGCAGTTTGTCTTCGGGGGGTAAAAACGCGTCGACGGGTTTTGCGTTTGGGTGGGGTTTGTGGGAAACGGGGATTTGGGAATTGGAAGTGGGTGTGGGGAGAAGGTGGGAGAGTTGGTCGAGGACGAGGCGTTCGTCGAGGTGAGGAGAAGGTGGAGGCGCGTGGAGAGATGAGAGTGGGGAACGGCGCGTGGAGGTGAGAGGGTTGTGGTGGGGTTTGGCGAAGCGCGAGAGAAATCGGAAAGATCGAAACGCCATCAATGTGAATGAGGTTCAGTGCGAGCGCCAGGGCCACCGCCTACCGGGGAGGGTGACCAAATTGTGCACGAGAAATGGAATCACACACACGCACAAGAAGGTTTGTACCTCCAGAATAGTGTAGTGATCAAAGTATCAATAATAAAAGGTTTTAAACATTAAAAAAAAAAAAAACACATAAAAATGCATATCTTTTTTATTTATTTATTTATAATCAACTTTTTTTTATCATTATAATCAACTATTTAAATGCTGATATTGAGTCATTTGTTTAATTTTTTTAAAAGTACTTATTAATAAAATAAATAATTTTTTATTTTTTTTAATTTGCTTAAATTTGTTTTTTAAAAGAATAATTTTTTGTTTTTTTAAGAAGCAAATTTTATCTGCTCCTTAAAAAATGTGTTTTTAATTTTTTTAGTTTAAATAAACGAACCTTTAAAGTTATTTCTTTTAACTATCTATTGATATATTTTTTAAAAAAAATACTGAAATATGGAAATAAAAAAGGGATAGATTTAAATGAATAAACAGTTATGTATTTAATTTAAGAATATTTGATTGAAAAAAAAAAAAAAACGAAAACAATATAAAAATACATATTCATATTATGTATTTTTTTTATATAATCATATTATGTATTTTAATTTATAATATACAATAAATATGAATAATATATACACTCATAATATGATATATTTTTTATTAATTAATCTCATATCACCATGTAATATTAATAATTATCTTTTGGCACCTTCTTTTTGAGGAATAGTTAATCTTTCCTTGCTTTATTTTTTTTTCCTCTTCTGATGTATCAAAAAAAAAAAATTATCTTACCTGTTAAAATTTTTCAATTTTAAATAAAAGATGAGTAAATGATCAAAAAAAAAAAAAAAGTGAGTAAAAAAATGAGTAACTAAAAGAGATAGAAGCCCTCGCTCGGTGGTGATTGAGTGAACCCAGAATCTGAAGACAAGATGGAGATGGATGAAGCCGCAGGTGGTGGCAACAGTGACGGTGGGATCCAATGGTGGTGGGGAGTGGCCAGCGCTGCTCAAATGGGATTGGGAATGCGTTCCTACGCCAAAGGGTACGCAGGCGATTCACGCCTCATGCCTCTCAAAGCCTTCGTCGTCGCCTCCCTCTTCGTCGGCAGCGCCGCCTCCGCCTCCGTCCTCCTCCTCCAAGCTAACGGCATCCACAGGGTACTGCTACTCTCATCATCATTCCATTTCCTGTTCTGTAACTAGCTCTCTTTGTGTTTGTGATCTCTTTAGGGATGGTTTGTTTTTTTGGTAGAGCGATAGGGATACACGTGTATCTGAAGTTGCACTGAAAGGGGTTTTGTTGCTTGTGGACTGAAAGTGGGTGGGGATGAAAATGTACTTTTAGTGGGGAAAAGAAATGAATGGGGTTATTATGTGTTACTAAATTACACGGAGGCTCTGAGTTTTACCTATATTATACCGATACCATGCCTTTTTAAACATTACTTTTGATCCCTGCTCTCAAGTGATAGTCGTTCAAAAAAGCAGGAATGTCGGTGTAATATAAGTAAAACTCAGGGAGGTCCATGTAATATAAGTAAAACTCAGGAGGGGTCCGTATAATTTAAAACCAACAAATAAGAGGTCTTTTGTATGGTTCAAAAAAGCAGGGGTGTCGGTAATATAAGTAAAACTCAGGAGGGGGTCCGTGTAATTTACTCTTATGTGTTTTGGTAATTGTGGACTGTGGAGAGTGAATTCTGGTTTGTTTGTGGTCTATTGGGTCTTAGTGATGGCAACAAGTTCTGCTTCTAAGCAATTCAAGTTAACAAGGGAGGTTGAGCAACGTGAATTGTCATGTGAGTTCTTGAAAGTTCTGTATTAGGCAGTGGAATTCATGTTGTGAGTGAGAGGTCAACAGAGGATTTGTTGCTTGTAGACTGAACGTTGGGTGTGGATGGAAAGCCTTTTTAGTGAATAAAAAGATGTGGGTTTGTTTTGTGTGAATGTGATCAAGTAAGGTAATCCTGTGTAGTGAATTGTGAAGTGGGTTCTTGCCTTTGGCTTGTTTATAGCTTATTGGTTTTTTTGGAGAAGACAGCAGTGTAAGTTACCAAGGAAGTTTGAGCTTGAAAGAGGATAATCCCGTATACTGTTAAATTTGGAAGAAACTGTTGTGTTTTAGTTATTTTTGAGCTTGAACTGGAAGACATTACTAGTTCCAGGTCATTGGTCAAAGAGAAAAACTATTTTTTAACTACTGAAAATGCCTTGAACATGTGATTTACCTCTTATTAATGTTTGGTCATATTTTGGCACCAGTGATCATGATATTGAATTGTTCTTCCATGGCAGTCTAGTTATGATAATTCAGCTCTTGATTAATTGTCTGATTCTATATTGAGTGACATCAATTGCAAAATTGTTGACAACTGATATGGTTTTTAATAAAATATGAAAAATGAACAAGATGGTTAAGTTTGCTTGGTTGAATATATTCTAGTATCACATTAAATAATTGAGGCCAAATTGAACAACTGTTGATATTTTTTGTGCTGAGTTCGTGTGGTTGAACAGTGAAGAGAAATATTTTAGGTGAACAGAGTTATCATTAATTCATTATGACTAATTTCACATGACATCAAATTACTTGTTAATTCTAAATGAATATTTACACTATATAGAGTGATAGTTTTAGATATATTTCAGTTCTTTGAACTCCTTAGGTTGTTAAATAAGGGAGAAAGAAGCACCGATATTATGTCTTTGGTATTTTGGATCAAAGTGTTCTTGATAGACATGATAAACTTGAAACCAAAGCTAGTTTATCTATGTTTTATTTTTAATATGAAAGTATTGTGAGGATGTGTTAAGCATGTGTGGTGAGTAAAAGCTAGAGGTAGGGTTAAGGATATCCACTCACAAATAAAGCTACAACTTAGGTCCTGCTGGAAGTATGTCAACTGGGATTATGTTTTTCTGATGTATGTAAAGGTATTGATGAATTTTATTGAAATGCAAAAAAAATGATATGATACAGTTTAAATTGAGAGGGTTGGATTCAGTTGAACTGTTAAACGCTTATACTTTTTCTTGCAAAATGCTTCTTTAAAATGTAGGGTGTAGTTTAGAGAATAAAGTATAAATCACATAATGGTAGTGAGAAAAGACCAACTATTCAGAATAATTAAAGTAGAGGCAAAATCTGTGGGTTTGTGGGAACCCACTGTCTGGATTTTGTCATTAGTGAGACAGTCACCTTACTTCTGTTTTACTCTGTGAAGTGTACTTATACTTTCCTGGATCTGAATCCAATCTTTAGAGACTTCTTGATACATCTGTCTGGTCGGTGTAATGTTTCTAAAACTTGAATCCGAGAGATTCATCATTCACATGACAAAGCTGTGCATTTGGTGCATGACAAAAAGATGTAAACTTGTTTGTTGGTGTTTCATTAGCCATAACATTTAGCTCATTATTTTTAAGTTTAATTCCACAGTTCTCTTTTCCAACTATGCTAACTCGTGTCAATTATTTGTGTTCTTTTTCTTATAATAATATAAACTAAATTTGAGTTCTTAATTAGTTGATTAATTCTGCATCCAACACTGAACATTTCTTCTATTTTTTTTTTTCTCCTTTTTGCAACTTCCATGGTATTATGGAGATGTGATGTTATATCTTCTATTCTTCTTTACTTTCTTGTGTCAATGCAGAGCTTCTATTTTCATTTTGTTGTGCGCAAACCTTATGTAGTACATAAACCTTTATACTAGTAATTGGTAGTTTGGTGTCTTTGCCCTCTATGCACCTAATTCATAACTCAATACCTGTTACTTGGTTGTTTGAATTGAAATGTATGATACTACAGATGATTATGATTGATATGAAAGAAGTTAAATTGGAAGTGTTATCATTAGAGAATTGCATTCTGTACATCACTGTTTATCATTTCTTATTTTGAAGATGGTTTTGTTCTTGGAAACTTGCAATAGAAGATGGGAAAATGACTGGTGGAATGTTTTGTTATTATAGATGTCAAGAGCACTATTGATGTTCTTTTCGCTTCATTGTGGGATCTGCTTCCCTTCATGTTGGTTTTCATGTACTTTATATTATTGCATATAGGTGGAAGATCTCATGGAAGCAGGGGCAAATTTAAGAGCAAAACTTGGATTACGTCCACGAACGCAGAATAAGTAAGTATATGTTTTTAGTTTATTTAAAGAAAATATATCTCCAAATTGAATAGTGTGAAATACAGTTTCTGTGTAAAAATATTGTTTTCCACTGCAAAAGGAAGAAAAATGGAGGTTGGTGTTTCTGTTACAAAGTTAGAATTTTGAATTTGCTAACAAATTTTCTAAGGGTACGAATTACTAGATGAAAGTAGAAGGGACTAAATAAATTGTAAAAACATTTAATATCTTGAAATCTCAGCAGCTTTTTATTTTTTCTTCTTTAAAGAAATTAAAAGGATTTCATGAAAGGTATTAAATGCTTGTAAATCAGTTCTGTATGAACACTTGTTAGCAATACCCTTAAAATTTAACACAAATAAAGAGTGAACTGTTGGGATGGACCAATGGAGACTATCTTTCACCAATGTTATTTTATTTTTAAAGGGTGGAGTGGGGGAGATGAATTGCTTAGAGATTTGAAAATGTGGGGGAGGCTTCTGTCCTTTCTTTGAGATCTCGTAAAATTTGTATGCGCTAATGTGTTAATGCATTTGGCACCTTTTATTGTGCAAATGCAACAATTATTAAGAGATTAGTAAAATATAATTTGGACTAACCTACAACTCAATCAGAACTCATTCCATACGTAGTCATTAATGAGCTACAGATAGAAGAATATATTACCTTTTATCCCCCTCCTATAAAGATCTTTTCTTCATGATTTCTTTTAATAGGACAACATAGTCTTTCTTGGCCATCTGACATTAATTCTCATTTTTTTTATATTGTTGTTCATGGGTTTTTAATACCTTGTAGGTCTTCTATGAAATAAAATAGCATATTTATTTGGATAGGAATATGGATGATTCATGACAAAAGACTCAGCCATGTCTTGTGGTGATATCTCTGGTGGTTTGGTTCCCTGGTGGTTACAACAATCATAATAAACATTCATGGGATGGTAGTTGGAAGGGTTGAAGGTTTCATTCAAAATTAAACAATCATATGGTTGTTAGAAACTTCAACTAATGGATTTTCTCAGTTTTTGCCCTCAGGTTTCGCAATACCTAGCACATTTGGTGCATCAACTATCCATTGGGTCATCTGTTATTTACTTAATTTTTAATTGAATAGTCAGTCAACACTTTTTTTTGGTACTCGCAGTGGTACCATTATTTCATGATGTGGAATCTAACTTGCCCCCTCAATAAAAGAGAAAACGTTGTTTCTCATCCATTTCAACAGTGATACCATTATTTCTTGCAATTGATTTGTCGTTTGGTGCATTCTTATCTTGGAAGAGTTTCAGAGATTAACAATAGAAAGTAGAATTTCGTGTATCCTTTTGGAACTGTCCATGGGACTAATATACCTTAACTACAGGAACACAAGGGCTATATTATATATCGGACTCCCAAGTATTCCTTCCCTCATATTTATATATATTAAATTAAAATCAATAAAATATAACAAATAAATACTCAGGAAGTGCTTGAGACAAATGTTCCAATATTTAAAAGAACAATATTTGGTTGCTGGGAGGAAGCAACTGCTTCCTAACACTTTGATTGAATATTTATATACTATATATAGCATCTGCTGACTTTTATTAAAAGAACATGTGAATGTTAACAAGAAAAAGGAGAATAGGTGTTATGAACTACAAACCCCTATGACTATCTTCATCATCTTCTAGACTCCCCCAATCTTGCCAAATGAAACATAAATTGTAAATTCGATTTATTGCCGTGTACTTCATATAGTTTGGTTAATCTTTAGAGCCTTTTATTTTCAAATTTAATGATCAGTACTTCAATTGTTTTATTAATGTTTTAGCTGCAATTTCTTCCTGCAGTACATAAATCATCTATGTTTCAGGAAAGGTCTGTTTATATGTTTTTCTGTTTTTAAAAAAGATAAATGGTAATTTGGTTTATTTGTATTTTATTTAGACTAGTTTCTTGCATTTGGGTTATCATTGAACTTTCCTAACACTTGGTAACGCCATTTCCTACTTGTTACAAAGCAATTGTCTTTGTACTGCTTGGACGTTGCATATGAAGGGTTTAGCAACTACTTTGAACTTTCTTGAGGTTAGCACTAATTATGCCTACACTCTTATTAAAAATCACACTTTCCGTACTTTATATATTATTTTTGTATGTTGATACGTTATTTTTATGCACAGATTATACACATAATATCCTTAAATATAACAAAGTGTAGAAGTTACGAGGGAGGTAAGTGTAATGTTTTATTCAAGAAAGATGTAATTATAATTATTGCTAACTTTAGGGGTAATCGATGTAATTATCCTTATTCTTCTTGAAAACAGATTTCCACATAAAAATTGATTTTTGTCAATTTGTTTTTTCCATAATAAAACTTGATAAATGAATTTTATATGAAGTAATGTAAAAAATTATCCTAACATAATAAACAAACTTTCTTTCCATGTTACTTAAACTGCGATCAGTACATACCAAAAAAGTAATTTCTCTGTCAAGTTACAAGTTTTGTAAAATTATTATTGAGACTAAACTTCAGAATTTAGACTCATGCTACAAAATTTAAACTTTTTTTTTTTTTTTTAAAAAAAAACATAATACCTGTACCTGTTTGGTTTCGTGTCCCACCAGCTTAAGAGACGTGGAAATTTGAAGCTTATATAGCTTCTCTCTAGACGTGAGAATTAAATGCGAGTCTTTTCTTGTGTAACGTAAAGTATGATATTTCCATGTTAAGGAGAGGATATATTAAATTTCTATGGAAATATTCTAAGTTGTGACATCCCAATCAGAAACTTAAATATTCACTTTCATCTTCTCCTACCATTTGATAAATTCCTAAACTTGTTAAATCCTAAGCAAACATGTATTATTTTAATTTACCTAGTCACAAACCTTGAAAGAGACACCACTCAAAGTATAAGCTCACAAACTTGAAGTGAGAATCACGAGTATATGCTTGATCATGGTGAAGTTTGGTTGGTGTCATTTTCCAAAGAACGTGGGAGGGAATAGCTTACGCCAGTTTGACCACTAGGAGTAAGTAAATCGAACTCTCCAGTGGTAAATGTGTTATCTTTCTTGAAAATAGGACGTCTAAGTTCCACATATCCACAGTAATCCACTTCATTTACCATAGCATCCTTTTTGAATGAAGAAATAGCCACCTTAACTCCTTCCCCTGCAAATGTTTAACTCAGTTACATTTCAACTTGGGAAAAACTCTTTAATACTTCAAATCCAAGGTAGCTTCTCCAAACATAACTGTCCAAGGTACTAAAACAGTTTCATGTTCTTTATTTTAAATTGTTTTTGCTGACTATTAGTGTAACCAAGGGGGAAAAAGGGTAAAAAAATAAGAGTAAATAGTCCATGCAACGACTTTATTAAGAGTTTCTACAATATCATCTAATTACAAATTGTTGTGTATGGTAAGTTTGTTTAGTTTTACAATAACTACTTTGAAAGTTATTATCATGATTTTTTATGCTAACCGTGTATAGAAATTAAATTCAAAATAATTAACTACAACTAAAAGGTACCTTTTCAGATATCTACAGCTAGAAATTCAACATTATAGAACTGATTTCTCTTGTATAGACAAGAATTGAAATTTTTACCATGTGTAACAAGCAGCAAGTTCTCAGTAGGATATTTATCAGCAAGGTCCTTGATTAACTGCTGATATCTTGCCCCAGCTTGCAAAACTGATTCTCCCCACTGGGGCAGCTGAATTTTATCAGGCAGAAAAAGTTTCCATCAGCCCCAAAAATGTTTGCATGGATGCATAATTAAAAATAATTATATTAAGTTGAAGTCCCCTATACCTCTTTATACACCCTTTCTAAACTTTTATCCACTATCCCAGCTGGGAGCATGGCTTCACACACTGCTACATCAAACCCCATATTTCCATCTTTAGGGGCCACATTGGGACGGATAGCCTTGCTGTTCATCATTTCACACAATCCATACTCAACAGAGACCTGCAGTTTTACACAATCAAACAAAATTGCAAACTTGGAACTGTTCTAGACTAAGGAAGACAAGAAATACCAAACTAACTACAACTAGGAATCATGTCACAATCCCCCTACACTGTAATCGTTACGAACAATTCTTTAAATTTTGTTTAATTATCACAATTAAATATTTTTATCAGTTTCCTTTTATCTAAAATTTTCTATTTCTAATATTTTTTCTATTTTTTTATCTAAAATTTTCAATTTCTCATTTTTTTTCTTCTAATTTTTATCTAAAATTTTCAATTTCTCATCTTTATCAAACTAAAGTTTGCCTTTCTTAATTTTTTTTTTCCTAATTTAGTCGTTATACAATTTTTTTAATTTAATTTTAGCCTCTAATATTACTGTTCCAGTTCCTATAAAACTAAAGACTTTTTATATAACAGAGACATGAATTAATCTTTACCATTTAAAAAATATTAAACTTGTTTTTTCTAATTTTTATTAATCAGTGATAAAGAGACATGAATTAGAATAAAATAAAAAAAATTAGAGACTAAATTAATTTCTTTTAAGAGAATAAAAATAAAAACAATATAATATTATAAAGATTAAAGACTAAGAAATTGTTTAAACCACTAAATTTTCCATGGTGTATAAAAAGAAAAAGAAATAAAAATCCAAAACTGAATCAAACCTAGAAATTAAAAAAAAAATACTTTTTTTTTTTTTGGTTATTAGTATATCTATTTTCAATGAGTACGGACTACGGATTGACTCGGTATTAAACATTCTTTTAACACTTTGATTAAGGGGCTAAATGACAAAACAGGGCAAAAAAAAAAAAATTAATTACCAAAAAAGTGTGAAAAAAAAAACAATTTACCTGAAGGATTATTTTTGACACGCCATTTCAATTGTAGTAAACTTTGATATTTCAAAAAAAAAAAAAAAAAGTTAAGATTCAGGAGACGCATCTTGAAATGACGCCTCCCGCTACGAGACAAAAAAAAATGCAGGAGGCACCAACTGAGTTGACGCCTTCCAGTGCAACGTGTCAAAAACAATCTCTGCAGATAAATTGTTTTTTTTCTACATTTTTTTTGGTAATTAGTTTTTTTTTTTACCCTGTTTTGTCTTTTAGCCTGATTAAGGAGTTGAGAATAAAACAATCTGACCTTGACTACGGAAGGGTTAACAGTAACACCACCGCCGGTGACGGTGCCGCCGCGACCCTCATCGGAGAGGGTCGCCACGAGTTCCACGGCGGACTGGAGGCAGCGGAGGAACGGCGAAACGAAGACCCGCCGGATCGGAAACCCGACGAGACTCTCTCGGAGCCTCCGACCCGTTTCGTACGCCCGTATCCGACCGGCCTCGGCCAGCGGCGGATCCCACGGCCGCGCCGCCGTCGCCGCCCACGTCGGCTCGAAGTTGTCGAAGCGCTCGCCGTGCCTCATTACGACGACGTTCTGGTACGAAACGGCACCCTGCTTTCCTCTCGAACACATTTTCACCGAACCTACACAGACAGACAGCGTGTTTTGCGTTTCGGAAATTCCGAGAAACAAAAAAACATGAGAATTGGGCTTTCCGTATAAAATGTGTTTCTCACTTTCTTTCTCTCCTATGCACATTATTAAAGAGGGTGGTGGTCTTGGTCATTAGAGTGTTGTTTGGTTTCGAATTTCCACAGAGAAAAGTGTTACAATTTGGGTTGTCATGTTTCCCAGAAAAACACTTGAAAATGATACCGTCTTGGAGTGTGTTATACTATACTAATACGGGTTCTAATCACTGCTAGCTGGCACGTCAATTTTTACTGTCCAATTTTACTTATACAAAATATTTATATATCAATTAATAGAGTACATAATATAATATCACAAAATAAACTATGATAGTATGATATGAGTTGATTGACTCTAATGCTACAAAACAAACGTTGTATTGTACCAATGAGATGCATGGGTAATTTCCTTAAATTTGACAATATAATTAGTTTAAGAGTTTTAAATTAATGTTACTAGTAATAATAAGCTAAAAGCTATACATGACAATCACGACAATTGTGCTACGTAACGTTACTTGATTGAGTTCATATATAAATTCATTTGAAGGTTATGGTTTTGCAATAATTTAAATTTTAAAGCGATCTTACGTCATTCTCGCTATATTATAATGGTAATTCAAATTGAAAACTAATTAAGAACGACCAAGAAATAAAACAACTAATAAGATGTGAAGCACGACATGACATACCTGTAGATAATGATCGAAAGCCGGTTTCTTTATACACCTGAAACATAACATGAGAAAATTAATAATGTACAAAGAAAAAGTGAGATTGAGGATTTTTAAAAAACACCTTATGGCTTTCCTGCAGAATGGGAAATTGGTTACACGTCGAACGGACAGAGAAAAGGCGAAGTAACCGTAAGGAAAGCATGATGATGATGAACAAAGAGGAGAGAATATAGGAAGAATTTGAATGAGATAACGCAAATGGGAATGAAGAATATGAGAGACCCTTTGAATTGAAGAGAGCTACAACGAATGAGACCGTAATTAAATATTAAACAAATTCAACGCGTGTGAATTTAGGATGAAAAGGGTCCAACAAAGAGTTCTGGGAAACTTCCTCAAGTGCGTTTATAATTGAAATTGTCAAGAAAATAATGCTCCCGTCTTCGTTATCCCTTCCTTTTTGTGATGCCCGCTCCAAGTTAACCCCAAAGCCACTTCATTGACTTTGATTACTTACTGCTACTCGCGCGTATGCATCACTTTCATATTGGATTCATCATTCACAGGGTGGCCCAATGTATTTTTAAGGCTTAAAACGAACTTTGATACGAGGTTTTTTCAAAATGAATACTAATATTTAAAAAAACTCATAAAAATATTTTATTAAAATGATTATATTTTTTTATTAAAAGTTTATTTTTATTTTTTAAATGTAAAATTATTTATTAAATTATTATGATAGATAAATCAGGATAGTTTTATTTTTAAGAGAAAATTATGCTTTTAGTCCTTGAAATTTCACCAACTTTCATTTTTAGTTCCTAAATTTTTATTTGACCGGTTTTGGTCCTTAGTTTATTTTTGGCTTAATTACCAATTTGATCACCAAATTTTAAAACATGACAATTTGGTCTCCAAAATTTTAAAAATACATCAATTTAGTCTTTTCCGTCCAATTGGAATTGACATCGTTAATAATGCAATTCTAAAACGCATCAATTTAGTCCCAAATTATTAACGATGTCAACTCCAATTGGACGGAAATGACCAAATTGATGCATTTTTAAAAATTTGCGGATTAAATTGATGCGTTTTAAAATCTGGGGACCAAATTGAAGTATTTTAAATAATTTGGGGACCATTTTGGTAATTAAGTCTTTATTTTTCAGTTTGGTTTTTCATCCCTGCCATCATGTTTCTGTTAAATGATGATGTGACAGTTACTTTTTTGTGTTGGTTCATTTTCTAGCGATTTTTAACCGTCAGAAATTATTTGGCTGGAGTATTAATTCCTATTAAACAATTTTTGGCAGTTTAAACTAGTGTTGTGAAAATCGACCCGGTCATCAACTCGGTCGAGGCACTGGGTTGATGGGTCAGTGGTTGAACCGGTGGGTCACTTATTGAACCGGTTGATCCGGTAGCTGAACTTCGGTGATTCTTTTTAATTAACATTTGTTTGAATTTTAAATTAAAATGGTTAACATGTGCGTGGTGCAGTGTGCAGGCCATAAAGCAGTGTGCAACTTCAAAGTGGGATAACATGTGTGCGTGGAACAACGTGATGAGTGGGATAACGTGTGTGCATGGAACAACGTGATGAGTGTGACTGCGACTGCGAGAGATTAACCAGCAAATAAAAAGTTCATTAACTCGGAAAACCCGGCCGGTTTAATCCGGTTTAACACTGGGTAATGACGTCAACACTGGGCTAAGTGCAGATCCGATCTAATAGACTAACCGAACCGGCATATGTTCGATTTTCGATCTAACTGGTCGGACCGACCGGACCGGTCCGATTTTAATAACTATGGTTTAAATTGTTGAAAATTGCCTCAATAAGGTGCTTGTCTTTATGCGAAGAGGTCAAGTCTGTCCCCAATGTGTGTTTTTATTTTTTTAAAATCTACCCATTTTATTTTGTTTCTTGACGATGTCTAACGTGGACCATGAAGGTAAGTGGTCTTTGATGGACCACAAGTAACAACTTTTGGATTAATCTGATCCTAACATTACTACGGTGCACCCTTTACATTAAATTTCTTCTCCCTCCATTGTTGTCCATCATCTGATCATGAAACTCCTCGTTGTCGCCTAGCTTTGAGCTGGGAATCCACTGCTCTGGTGACGCTTGGCATCCATCCTCTGATCGTGGAACTTCTCGTTGTCCCCGTGTGTAACACCCTCTATTTTATACACATATATTAATTTTGTAATTTGGAAATTCTGAGAGATTTTATTTAAATCAGAATTACAAATAATATCTAAATTTGTAACGAATTCTGAAGTAAATTCGAAAACACAAAATATTAATTATTCTACACAAAGGAAATAAAATAACGACGAAAAATAAATAATTTAACTATATATAAAAATTATATTTTAAGCATGTAAATATGTTTAGATTATAATTTTATAATTTTAAGAATTTTTGGAGTTTTTTTTTTTCAAATTCTCTAAATATTTTTTCAGATTTTTTTCATTTTTCATTAGAAAGAATTCAATTTAGGCATTTAAAACTTGGATTCTTGATGGTTTAACATCAAACCCGAAATGAGTCCTAAATTCCCTTTAAAAGTTTCAAAACTTAAAAATTAAATTTCCATTGATCTAAAAATCCGTTTTCGATTAACCAAATATGCAACCCTACATTTTAAAACATGAGGAATTTAGTTTTGAGGTCAAAAACCACCAATTCCAGCCCCATAATTCCCAGTTTCACAAACAGTGGTAAAACAGGGCAAAAGTGCCTCAAAACTTAAAATTAAATTCGCATTGATCTAGGAATCCATTGTTAACGAACCACATATGCAATCCAACATTTTAAAACATGTGGAAGATATTTTTGAGGTATAAAACAACCAAATCCAGCCCCATTATTCCCAGTTTCTAAAATAGTGAGAAACAGGACAAAAATGCCTCAAAACTTAAAAATTAAATTCTCATTGATCTAGGAATCCATTTTTAACAAACAACATATGCAATCCAACATTTTAAAACACGAGGAAGCTATTTTTGAGGTAAAAAACAACCAAATCCAGCTCCATTATTCCCAATTTCTAAAACAGTGGTAAACAGGACAAAAATGCATTTAAACTCAAAATTTGAATTCCAAATGATCTAGAAATCCATTTTGGATGAATCTTATATGCAACCCTACATTTTCAAATATGAGGAATCCATTTTTGAGGTTAAAAATAGCCAATAATAGTTCCAACATTCTCAGTTATCAAAACAGTGGCAAAACAGAGTAAAAATGTAACATCCTGAAAATTACAACTCAATTATATATATATATATATATATATATATATATATATATATATATTTATATAATTCTTTGTGAGTAACTCACTGGAATTAATCCTTTGCAATTAATTCTCTTTAGTTACTTTCCAGTGTATTTGCATGTAAGTTTGTTTGTAAAATTTTGTGTAATTAAATTGTCTGCATTATTTTATTTATTTAAGTTATGTGCAGTGTAATACGTACCTAATGTTCAAGTACTCATAATAGTTTGTGAGTGATTGTCTGATATGCCTGCTAATAATTAATTGAGCTGAAATTAATTACTAGTAGTAAATATTTAAAATATCTATTGCTATGTACTAATTAATTTATTGGTTGCAAATTGGTTTTAATTATTTTAATTAAATTAAATTCTAGTAACTTGTTCATCAAGTTATCTCTTATAAAATTTATATGCGAACAATTTCTTTACAGAGACAATTTTATTTGAGCAATTAGAAAGTTTTCATTACAAGGTGTTTTATAAAATTAATTAGATGTTTGAAATTAAGCTTTAAAATTTTTTAAAGCACATTATATTATGATTACACAGTATAAAATTATACTACTAAACTGGATAATCAAAAGTTCCCTAACCTCAATTAGAGACACCTAAACTTCATGCAAGCCACAAGGGCTTGACACCTAGCTAATCCTACACCTGACCCCACCCAAACCCCACGGCCAACACAACACACACTCACCTCACTCATTCCCTCACTCACTAACACACACACACTTAACAACTTAACCTCCAAGTTTCCTAAGAAAAATTCTCTCTTCTCTCTCCTTCCCTCCTTGGCCATGGCACTCCTAAGGCAAGGAGAAGCCATTGTTGTTGGCTTTGGAAGCTTGCATGCAAGCAAGGTCTCAACTTCATCATCCTCACAACCTTGCCTTCTCTTCCTCTTCATCTCTTCTCCCTCTCGGCTAGACTTCATCAAAGGTGAGGGAAACTCTTTGTAGACTCACCTTGTTTTTTTGTTGAAATGTGGTTGAGGGTTGGGGGTCTCAACCACAACATGCATGCATGCCTTCCTTGAGCTTGATTGTGTTGTGTTTGATTTTGTTTGAGATTGAAATTGATAAAATGGGTTGAAACCGTCTTGGCAGTGGTTGTGTAAATTTGCATAGATTGATTGCTTTGTTTTTTATTCTTTAAATTAATTGGGAAGGCTCCTAAAATAAAGGAGACCATGCCCAATTTTTTTCAAAATTGTTTGATAATGTTTCAATTGTGAAATTCAATCAACAAACTAAGTGGCAGTGGCTGTTGGGTTCGTCTAGCCCAGGATAACTCCCACTCTTTTGTGATTTTTGAAAGATCTAACTGTTGGTTTTTCATGAAACTTGTTTTAAATGAAAGTAGACACAAAATACGACAACTTTCATTTTTACACCTTGGAGAGAAAACCTCATTTCGGGGTTCATCCATGACCCACAAGGTGGGTGTTCTGTTTTCGTGTCCTGTTGGAACATGCCTCGATTTTTCTCAATTTCACACCTATGTACTTATCTTTTTCAAAATAAGATGATACATTTAAAAACTAGATAAAACAATATTTTAACCATATATATCACAAAAATTATCATTTACATTTACTAAATTAACTAATTCGATTTAGACAAAGCAGTGAGTATCAACTCTGTTTTTGGGCCTGGCATGGGTTATCATTTTAGAAAGACCAGTGTGTTACCTTTCTACTGTAAATATCTCAGCTTAAAATCATTTTGGAAAGTGTTAGAAAATAAAATTTCTTTAAAGCATGTTTTCTGTGAGAATTAAGCCAACCTGCCAACTTGTAGGATTTTTAATAATTTTTATAGATTTTTTATAATTAAGTGGAATACCATTATGAAAAATAGATTTCAAGGGTTTTCTATCCATATAAAAAATTTCTAATTCCGAGATCATGTAATGCAATCAATTTGTTCTCACATTCAGTATTGTAAAAATGAAAATTCCCTATTTTGTCAATTTAATAAATTGACTGTGGAATTTGTATATCTAGAATTGTGAATTTGAGGGGCAATGGATACCTTATATCCCCTACACCCTCTTTGTTTGTGTTAAGTCCCAGAGAGTGAAATTTTCAGGCAATTACAATATGGAGTGCCTTTGTGATACAATCCTTGACTGTAACGTGAACATTGTGATAATGTTGTTTGTCTTTGTGATGTGCTCACAAGACTCGGGCGCGAGTGCTTGTGAAGACTAGAACTCTATTCTAGTGATTAAGGCAATTTTTCCATTTAATTATAAATGAAACCTTAACAGAGATCACAATTAATTAGGCTACAAGATTTAATTTCATTATGTAGAACTTAATTAATTAACTCTTTATTTTGTGCATTGGACCTAGAAAGGACTTAGGACCTTTGCGTGGAGGAACAACTGGCAAGTGTAATTAATTATAAAATTATAAAGTATGAGAGAGTAAGGAATGCATAAAACATAATAAAATTGATACGTGTTGTGACTTATTTGATAGTCGTGCAATGGAGATTACGAGTGTGAAATGCAGAGAATACACTAGAAGGGTGGGTTGAATAGTGTGTTCGATAAAAGCTTAAAATCTTTTTGCAAAGATGGAGATATCTCAACTTAGATTTTACAAGGAACTTGTAAAATAGAGAGTTGCAGTTATCATCCAATTGTTCAAAATAACAGTTTAATGAAACTGCATTTTTCAAGTTGTCATCCAAGCGAGAAACAAATACTTTTCGCAAATAAGTTTATAAGAAAACTTGTGTGTCTAATGTGAAGAAATAACGCAAGAGATAATTGGTAAGCTAAAAGCAATAGAGTAAAAACACTTGGTTTATACTGGTTCACTCAACCTGAGTTATGTCTAGTTCTCCTTAAAAAATAACCTTTTGAAGGGTTCCACTAATCAAAACTTTGATTACAAACAAGTATTCTCTACCCTGCCACTTCTGGCTACAAGTATTCTCTAGGCCACTTATGGCACACCTTTAATCTCCCCCTGAGATTAAGCAACACCTAAGTATTCTTTGTCACTAAGCCATTCCTGGCTTTCTAAACAAACAGTTTGATTACAAGATTCAAAACAACTCTCACAGAGAGGATATTACAATGTAAAACATGATACACAAAGTAACTTAGCAAAGCTAAGAAGTTGCTCTTTTTGCGCAAGTGTTGATCGTCCAAGTGTTTTGGCAGAGTTTTAGCTCTTTGAAAAACTTGAATGCTTTGTCAGTTCTTTCGTGAGCTTCATCCTCTATTTATAGGTCACTGAGTGAAAATATCTATTATGGGATCTGAGCCTTTGTCGAAAATCATTATCTCACAATCATATGATCGTTACCACGTGTTAGCTTGGGGTGGAGAGAGAGAGGGGACAACATTACATGTAGCGCCTCCACTATTGTATGATTTTGTAGAGAGAAGCTTTTTCTGTCTCTTGTGGTACACTTTTTTGAATATTCAAATGAAATGTCACATATGAAAAGAGAGGGAATAAAAGAACATTCCAAAGAATCAACATCGAAAAGCTTAAGTGTACTATCTGACATAATGGACGCATTATATAACTGTTTAAGAGAAAAGATTGAGTAAGTTATATAAGCGAGTTGATGCTTCTCAAATGGAAGCAGTGTTTACACACTAGTTTTAACAATGCTTTGGATGCTTATTTTATTATAGCACATTGGGCGTTGGATTTACACTTAGAAAAACAAGTTCCAGTTACTCATTGGACGCGATAAGCACATAGAGATATATAGTTAAGAAATACAATACCACTTAGGCATTGGACGGTGTGGTACCTATAATACTTAAACATAAAACATTAGATACTTCAAAATTTAATCTCATTTTTTATCATCAAAACCGAAGTTTGAGGGGTTGGACATCATCTAAGGTCTTAGACTCTAACAATCTCCCTATTTTTGATGATGACAAACAATGTTAAATTTTGATGAGAGCAAATACATAATCATTTATATAGGTATTAGAAATATAAGTGTAATGGAATGATTATGCTATGCCAGAAGGTGTTGACAGGGTGTAAAGATGTGAAATGAAGTACTCCCCCTAAGTTCAACATTTCTCATGCCTTAAAAACATAGGATATATTAGAGAATGTGGATTTTAAGCATGTTAAGAAAAACAATATCAGAGTAAGTAAAAACATATCAAAGACATGGATGTGGAGCATAGATAAAAACACCTCATATACAAATGATCAGTCAAAAGTAAATGAATATACATAGAGTAGTGCAGTCAAAACTCTATGATATCAAAATTCCAATTTCTCCCCTTTTTGTCATCAACAAAAAAACATTGGGTTTGAAAGATGGAAAAATGATTGACCATCATGGTTACTTAAGGCTGTTGAGGTTTTTCTTGAGGTGGAGGTGGTTGCTTTAGTGGTGCTTGAGTTGGTGGTGCTGGTTTCTCAACTGGTGATTGTTAATGTTGTAGTGGAGGCACAAGTTGAATAGGATGAGTAACAGTGCCAATGAGGTTAGCAGCTGTTGATTGTATTTGACTTACCAGCATCTGAGAGAGTTTCATAAACTAATCAGTGATGGAATTTTGCATCATACGTCTATGTTGTTCAGCTTCAGCTTGCTGTCTCTCTTGGAAGGCTCTGAGAGCAGCTTCCATTTCTGCCTGTTGCTACCGAAGAGCTTGATTGACAATCTCTTGCACTCTGTCTTCAGAAACACCTTGGGGTTCAACAAATCGCAAGGAAACAATGGCCCTTGGACTTGAGGAACTTATAGGCACTAAGACTTGCCTTGTTCTAGAGTGGGCTTCATTGGACGCATCAGCAACAGGCATACTCGTAGCAACCTAAGGAGTAGGTTTATCAGTAGTGGACTCTGGTGGTTGTGGCACTTCAGTTTCAGCCACTGGTTGCATGTCTACATCCTTGGACATGTCTGATTGAACAATTTGCTCTTCATGTGAAGTGACGAAGTGTTCAGCGTCTACTTGCACTTCATTTTCCAGGTCCAATTGGATGAGCACTTCATTGATTTTTGCAGAAGCTGCGTCCAATTCTGCTTGTGTTGCTTTTATTTTGGTAGCCTGTTCTGCTTGTTCTTTCACAACTCTTTCAGCTTCTTCTTTCTCAATTAGTGCCAAACGAGCTTTTTCAGCTTGCTCTGCTTATTCTAGTTCAACTAGTTGGAATGCATGAGTAGCTTTCACCTCTTGTACAAAGATAGCCTTTTCCAACTTGCGAATATCCTAGACTTTGTTGCTGTGAATCACTGGCAAGGTCTTCAATACTTCAAGGAAATCATCATTGTTAATTAGAATGCATGCTACAGTGTCATTCCAGTGAAAAGTCTTTACTGGACGCATGACTTCAATGCTTTCTGGAGGATGGACAAAATCTTCTTTGGAACAGCTTGAAGATGAAGCCTTTTCGGTATCAGCCCATAGAATTTATTGCCAGAATGTTTTGGCTTCAAACATATCAAGAGGCCTAGTGAGTTTGTCAGTCTTATCAAACAGATGATTCCATTCCTAAGATGAAGGAAGAAGTTGAATCTTCTCTTCTTTGTTAGGCATCTCAGTACCGTAGTACTTAAATCCTTTCTTCTTTCCAGCATCAAGAATAGGTAGTCTGGGACATACCTTATCAAGCACAAACTTGATATCAGTTGAGCGTCTGATGTGGAGGTTAGGAGGATAAGCAATAACTTGATCTTGCAGATACATCTGTTGCAGCAATTTACCTATATCATCATAGTCACTAGGTTGGAAGTTCAGCACTGGAGTTCCTGGAGGAAGAGGTAGGAATTTAGTGATAGGAGTCCATAAAAGAATGTCCTTCACCCACCAAATCTTCAGACTTTGTTTAGACTTGGAAGGATCCAGGCTTTCCTTGATGGCTATTTGTAGCTCAGCAACCAACTCTTTGTCAATGTTGGAGGATACTGGTTTCTTTGGGGCATGCTTCATCTTCTGTTGTTGTTTGCCAGATTTGTCAAGCAAAGGCTTGGCATACTTAGAAGCAATTTCTACTTCTGGCTCAGGAATTTCTTCAGCTACTGGACGCATCCTTTGCAATGTACTAGTTGGCATGGATAAGGGCGTTCCATCCCAACCAAATTTGGATAAGATTTCCTCATCCAAGTTGGAGGTGGATTGCATATGATTGACCCTTCTGGTAAGGAAGCATAGGCTGCAGATTGAGGATGGACATGATCATACCTCATCCAGTCAGGTGCAGATGTTGAAGTGAAGCTTCTCTTAAAAGGCTCTTGATGAGGCCTCTAGATGATATCACTCTTCTTGCAATAATTCTACTCATTTCTAGTGAAGAATGCAATTAGGAACCTTTCTTTGTCTTTCTCTTCCTTTGTCTTCTCTTGAACCTTTGGTGGAATGGTATAAGGAGTCCTGGCATTTCTCCAAGTGTCTCTTGGACGCACAGTCTTTTTTAGATTTAACTTGAGAGGTGGACGTTGTGTGGGCTCGTGTGTTAAAGTAGCAACAGCAGGTGGAGCAACAATGGATTCACTCTCAGTGTCTTGAGAGGAAGGAGGTGGAACTAGATATCTCCTTGGTCTTGTTGCTTGAGTCTTTACCCTTATAGGAATTGAAATAGGTATGACAGAACTACCTACTTTGGACACTGTAGTGACCTTTTGTTTCTTTTGTGGTCCATACTTCATTTCTTCAACTTTTCTTTTGATTTGACCTATATGAAGGTTATCATCATCATCAAAATCACTCATGATCTTCAGATTTCTGACTCTTGGCTTTTCTTGTACTGGTTTAGATGGAGCTGTCTTTGGACGCTTCTCAGTGGGGGCAGGAGGATTGGATTGTGTAGGAGCAATATGTCTTTTCTTCGTCCTTCTTTCTTTTTCAGCTTCTTCTTCTTGTTGCTATGACATCTTTTCTTGTTTATTGGTCTTTTATGAGCTTCTTGATTTTCTTTTCAAGACCTAAGAAGTCTATCTCTTCTAATTCATCATTTTGAATCAGTCTACTTTGCTCATTTCTTCTCTTGTTGATACTTGTTTTGTCCAACTCCTTCAGAACTTTTGTAGTCAACTTGATCTTCATGGGTTTGATGTTTGACTCACCAAACTTTTGTTGGAATGCAATCAGTTCTCCTTATTTGATGATTGCATCACTCTCTTCATCGTCTAGTTCATCATAGAACTTCTGGTAAACTTTCTGATCCTAGAAGATTTTGTTTAATAAATCTGCATAGAAGATGTCATCATTTCCACCAATTGACTTCATCATGCAGAGAATGTTGATATAGATGGTATGAGGTAGATTGAATGGGATGATCTCCATCAATTGAAACAGTACGAACTTGTGTAAGTTTGTGACTGAATCCTTGGACCCAACCTTATGTAGAATGCCTTTGTTGCATACTTGTTGCCATATCTTAGCTTCCTCACACATGTTTCTGTATTCTATCTTTGCTGAATCACTTGACTTGTCCTTGCAGAGCACTTTCCCTACATGGTTTCCATACTTTTCAGCCTAGTCTGGCTTGTACTGATTATGCTCCCTGATACAGCCAGTAACTTTGGCTATGGACTTAGTAGACAAAACTACTTCATGTCCAATCACAGTGGATACTATCTGACGTTGAGTGTTGAACCTAGCATTCCTCCAGAACATTCTGATGAGCTCTGGGTACATCTTCTGAGTATCATTGAAGTACCTTCGAATGCCACACTTCAACAAATTCTCTTCAAGATTGAGACCGAGGCCTTCCAGGTACTTGATGTCGAAGAAGTGTTCAATGTGAATAGTAGTTGCACCTTGAGTTATAATGGTGGTTTCAGGGTAGGAAGAAACATCAAGAACAACTGTGGTTGACTCACTGGAGTTTGACATTGTGGTAAAGGTAGGATTTTTAGGTTATCAGGTAAGTGTTTGGGTCAGGTGAGAGAGAGAGAAGGTTAAGGTAGGAGAGGAATTTTTGGGTAGTGAAAATAGATAAAGTGTTTTTCAAAGGGGATTTGACAACTTAAGTATGTGTTTGTTTGGGGCAATCAAAACGGTTTGTGTGCTTTTGAAATTTGAAGAGGGAGGATATGCCACTAAACCCACCATGATGAGGCGTGCTAAGGTTTATGGGTAACTGTGTACGGTTATGAACAGTTAAGTGACTCAGCATAGAGCATTAACTTGCACTTACTCAAAAACAAAACCGTTTTAGCCATGCTGTAAAACATGTTAAATGAAAACACATAACAGAAAACATCGTCCAGGCATTGGACTTTAATGCAACACATGCAATGCACATGCATGACTAAGTGACCTTTGGACGCTATAGTCATATTGGATGCTGCATATAGATGCTAATCATTCCTTTACAAAGTCCATGCCAAGTCTATTCCTTAGAAGGACTAGCTTGTCTTCAGTAAGGGGTTTTGTAAATATATTAGCTAGCTGATTCTCTGTGGATACAAACTATAATTCCACAGTCCCTTTCTGAATATGGTCTCTTATAAAGTGATTCTATATGTTTTGCCCTTGAATGCAATATGGGGTTTTTGGAAAGATCAATTGCAACAGTGCTATCACAGAAGATAGGAATGTTACTCTCATATATTGTAGTATTCAAGTTGATGTTTGATCCATAAGATTTAAGAACAACAACTTGCAGCTGAGATATACTCTGCTTTAGCAGTGGACAGTGCAGTGGTTCCTTGCTTCTTACATATCCAGGAGATTAAGTTTCCACCAATGAAGTGACATCCTCCACTAGTGCTTTTTCTTTCAATTTTGTCTCCAGCATAGTTAGCACCATTGTATCCAACTAATATGAAATCTTTCAGCCTTTTGAAATATAGACCAAGATTAGTTGTTCCAATGAGATATCTGAAAATTCTTTTAACAGTAGTTAAGTGAACTTCCCTTGGATCAGATTGAAATTTGCCACATAGACATACACTCAACATGATGTCAGGTCTGGACACTGTGAGGTATAGGAGTGATCCTATCATTCCTCTGTATAAGGTGTTGTCCACCTTTTTTGATCCTTCGTCCAATCCAAGTATTGTCGTTGGATTCATAGGAGTTTTCATTGGTTTAACATCGTTTATCTTGAACTTTTTCAGAAGCTCCTTAACATACTTGGTTTGATGTATGTATATGCCTTTATCAGTTTGCTTGATTTGCAGTCTAAGGAAGAATTTCAGTTCTCCCATCATGCTCATCTCAGATTTTGTCTACATTAACTTAGCAAATTCCTTGCATAGAGATTCATTAGTAGCACCGAATATGATATCATCAATATATATTTGAACAATGATAAAATCAGAATTATAATCATTGCAAAACAAAGTAGTGTCTACTTTTCCTCTTGAAAAACCATTTTCTGTAAGGAATGAACTGAGTTTTTCATACCAAGCTCTTGGTTCTTGCTTCAGTCCATACAAAGCTTTGTTAAGTTTGAAAACATGATTAGGAAAAGCATCACTCTCAAACCTTGGGGGTTGTTCCACGTAGACTTCTTCTTTTATTAGTCCATTGAGGAATGCACTTTTTACATCCATTTGATATAGCTTCATATTGCCATGAGCTGCAAATGATAGTAAAATACGAATTGCCTCAAAACGTGCAACAGTTGCATAAGTTTCAGTATAGTTTATACCTTCCTATTGTGAGTAACCTTTGGCTACCAGCCTGGCTTTGTTTCTCACAATATTACCTGTTTCATCCAGCTTGTTTTTGAATACCTGCTTGGCTCTTACAGCTTCTTTATCATCAGGTAATTCAACAAGCTTCTAGACATCATTCTTTTGAAACTGGTCAAGTTCTTCTTGTATTGCTTTAACCCAGCTTTCATCTTCAAAGACATCATCCTCAGTCTTAGGTTCCATTTGTGATATGAGTGCTGTGTGATCTTATTGTTGATGTGAAGATCTGGTTTTGACTTTATCCTTTGGATCACCAATGATCTGATCTTCTAGATAATGCTTCTTCATCTACCAGTTGAGTCCAGTTGGCTTTCTTTATTCTTCTACTGGACCATCCAGGGGAGTATTGGACTCTTCAACTGAGACATCATTGTTGGATGCAACTGATGACTTCTTTTCATCGTCCAACCTGAGATCTGCAAATGATTCATCCAACTCTGATAATTTCTTATCAGGCTTAGTGTCATTGAACTTCACATGAATAGGTTCTTCCATAACTAAGGTACTAGAGTTGTAAACTCTATATGCCTTTGAATTTTTTGAGTATCCAAGCAGTATTCCTCCATCACACTTAGAGTCAAACTTTCCCAGATTGTCTTTAGTGTTCAAAATGAAACATTGATATCTGAATGGATGGAAGTAGGATATGTTGGGTCTTCTCCCTTTCCAAAATTCATATAGAGTCTTTTTCATAATGGGTCTAATATAAATTATGTTTTGTAAATAACAGCCAGTATTCACTGCTTCAACCTAAAAGTGTTTAGGGGTTAAATTATCATTCAACATGGTTCTGGCAATCTCTTGGAGTGACCTGTTCTTCCTCTCAACAACACCATTTTGCTGAGGCGTCTTGGGTGTTGAGAAGTTGTGATGGATACCATTATCATCACAGAACCTTTGAAAATTCTCATTTTTGAATTCTCCCCAATGATCACTTCGAATCAAAGTAATGCATACTCCTTTTTCATTTTGAACTCTTTTACAGAAGTTATAGAAGACCTTAAAAGACTCATCTTTGTGAGATAGGAACATGACCCATGTCCATCTTGTATAGTCGTCCACTACAACCAATCCGTATCTCTTACCACTTACAGAGGTTGTTCTTGTGGGTCCAAACAAGTCAATATGTAATAGCTCAAGAGGTCTACAAGTGGAAACAATGTTTTTGCTTTTAAAAGAACTTTTTACTTATTTCCCTTTCTGACATGCTTCACAAAGAAGATCATCTTTGTATGACATACTTGGTAAACCTCTCACAAGGTTATGCCTATTAAGCTTTGAGATTAATCTCAAGCTTGCTTGACAAGCTTTTTATGCCATAGCCAACGATTTTCTTTAATTGAGACTAAGCAAGATACATTTTGACTTGATAGTTCCCCAAGTTTAATCTTATACAGATTACCTTGCCTTTTCGCAGTGAAGAGAACCATCAGAGTTCTTGACTATACATTCACCTTTGTTAAAGGCAACATCATATCCACTATCACATAATTGACTTATGCTAAGTAAATTGTGTTTGAGACCTTTAACATAAAGAACATTATCAATAGAGGGATATGGTGGAATACCAATGTTACCCACGCCAGCTATCACCCATTTCTGATTCCTTCCAAAAGTGACTGTCCTACCAGTCCTGGGTTGGAGGCTTTGGAACATACACCTTTCTCTTGTCATGTGATGCGAGCACCCACTGTCCAGGTACCATGACTGGAGTTTCTTTCCTACTGTTAAGCATGTCTGCAATAGGAACAATTTTATCTTTAGGTACCCAGATTGACTTGGGCCCTTTCTTGTTAGTTTGAAGAGTACTGGAGGCTCCCTTCTTAGGCATGTGTCTGCATTTGGACGTTATATGTCTAGGTTTCTCACAGAAGTAACAAACATCTACATCCTCATGATGAATATATTTCTTTCCCTTATATCCATGTCCTGACCTGTCATTGGGTCTCTTACAACCTTCATATTTTAAAAGCTTGTTAAGGTTGTCAGATCCTTTGACAAAGTTGGATAGATCCTTCTTTAGGCTGTCAATCTCTTCATGAAGTTTCACAACATCATGTGGTTGACCTCTTAAGGAAGTATGTACTTCAACTTTCAGAAGCTTCTTAACTAGCCTTTTGTTTTCTCCTTTGAGAGTTTGAATCTCTATGGAAAACTTCATTTCTCTAGTCCTTGATTCCTCACAGGACTGATAAGCATGAGTGCTATCATTCCATAGGGTTCGTCTATCCTCATTTAAGGCTTTATGTTCTTTTTAGAGCTCTGTAAACTTTTTTTGTAAATCCTCCTTCTCACTTTTAAGTTGTTTGAAATTGTTTTCTAAAACTTCTTTTTCTTTTGAAAGTGATTTGGATGATTTCTTCAAAGTTTTGTAGGCCTTTAACATAATAGAAGAGTTTGAAAGTAATTCATGGTAAGCTTCCTGAAGTGCTTTTAAATTATTAAAGTCTACCTCATCTTCTTCTTCTGGTTCGAAAGATTCTGATGTAGTATCTGCCATCAGACATATGTTAACTTCTTTTTCTTCTTCATCGTCCGATGATGAGTCATCGTCCAAGTCTTCCCATGTGGACATCAGAACTTTCTTGCCCTTCTTTTTGTTGAAGACTTTCTTCTTCTTGTCCTTGTTCTTCTCAAGGTCTGGGCATTCTGACTTGAAATGTCCGGGCTTCTTGCATTCGTAGCAGACGATTGGACTCTTCTCCTTCTTCTTCTTGAATCTTTTATTGTTCAGGTTTCTCCACCTGGATCCACCTTTCTTCTTCCACATAGTATGGATTCTCTTGGATATGAAGGATAGCTTATCATCCTCATCAGAGTCTTCATCTTCAGATTACTCTTTTGATGACTCTTTTGCTTGCATGGCTTTTGACGATGAGACTTTCTTTGGCTTCTGGACGCTGAGTGCCAGAGACTTGCTTTTCTTTGCGTTACCATCTTGTTGTAGTTCTAGCTCATGTACTTTTAAGATTCCCACAAGCTCTTATAAGGACATCTCATCTAGTCCTTTAGTTGCTCTCAAAGCTGTAACCTGTGGTCTCCATTGACTAGGCAAACTCCTTAGAATTTTGTCAATATGTTCATAGTTATTGTAATCTTTACCATGTGCTTTAAGCTCTTTTCGTATACTTTGAAACCGTCCAAACATACTTTGTTTGTCCTCATTTCGGTCCATACTAAATAACTCATATTGACGAGTAAGAAGACTGAGTTTATTGTTATGTTTTACCTAGGTGGAACCCTTATACGTTAACGCAAGAGAGTCCCACATCTATTTAGCGTTTTTGAAACTGTGCACCTTGTTGTATTCTTGTTCGGATAGTGCACACATAATGGTGTTTCTGGCTCTAGAGTTGAGATAGAATCTCTGTTTTTGCTCCTTCATCCATCTAGCCTTGGGGATCTTGTTGAGGTTCTCATCATATGGATTGTAGTCGCCCATCTCCATAACATCCCATATATCAATATGACATGACTCAAAGAATGCTATCATTCTTTGCTTCCAATAATCATATTTGACACCCTTGAAGAGTGGTGGTTTGTTTATAGCTTGTCCCTCATTTTTCATCTTTCTCAGGATCTGGTTTCCTTTGTACTGCTAAGTACTCAACCCAAGAGGTCAAGCTTTGATGCCAACTGAAATGCAGAGAATACACTAGAAGGGGGGGGGGGGTTTAAATAGTGTGTTCGATAAAAGCTTAAATCTTTTCGTAAAGATGGAGATATCTTAACTTAGATTTTACAAGGAACTTGAAAAATAGAGAGTTGTAGTTATCGTCCAATTGTTCAAAATAACAGTTTAATGAAATTGTGATTTTTAAGTTGTCGTCCAAGCGAGAAACAAATACTTTTAGAAAATAAGTTTATAAGGAAACTTGTGCGTCTAATGCGAAGAAATAACGCAAGAGATAACTGGTAAGCTAAAAGTAATAGAGTAAAAACACTTGGTTTATGCTGGTTCACTCAACCTGAGCTACGTCCAGTTCTCCTTCAAAAATAACCTTTTGAAGGATTCCTCTAATCAAAACTTTGATTGCAAACAAGTATTCTCTATCCTGCCACTTCTGACTACAAGTATTCTCTAGGCCATTTCTGGCACACCTTTAATCTCCCCTTGAGATTAAGCAACACCCAAGTATTCTTTGTCTATAAGCCACTCCTAGCTTTAAAAACAAATAGTTTGATTACAAGATTCAAAACAACTCTCACAGAGAGGATATTATAATGTAAAATAGAATACACAAAGTAACTTAGCAAAGCTAAGAAGTTGCTCTTTTTGCGCAAGTGTTGATCGTCCAAGTGTTTTGGCAGAGTTTCAACTCTTTGAAAAACTTGAATGCTTCGTCGGTTCTTTTGTGAGCTTCGTCCTCTATTTATAGGCCACTGAGTGAAAATATCCGTTGTGGGTTCTGAGCCTTTGTCATCGTGCGAATGATACTGTCACCAAGGTGTGGTGAGGGAAGCAATGTCCTCATATATTTTTGTTATGTTGTGAGTAGAGGCGATGTCCCAAGGCTCAGCGTCAATTCGTCTGTCTAGTATCCTGTACAGCGGAAACCCAAGGCGACAAGGAAATAAAATCCATGTGAGGAGAGTGGTTGGTGAGTTAGTCCTCAGAGCAGTGGATGACCATAGTTGGTACCTGGGAGATGATCGTAATGTTGTGAGACATCGGGGAGTATTGGCATCGAGTTGTGATGATAGATCACATAGCCGATATGGCAACCCCGACAAAAATACGAGTCATCATCGGTTGGTGAGAGCCCCCCATTGTACCATGGTGAAGGGTGTACTCCCAACAGTCATCTAGCTAAAATTGTGTAAAACCACTGAGTTCTAGGAGTTCCAATGGTAGTTAGCCAATAAGAAAGAATTTACAGAAATAATGACGAAAATGATTAGGTTATGAGTGTGATCATTAGATAAACATATCGAAATTGTTACTAGATTTTGCCTGTGACTTTTTAAGTCGTTCTGTGTGTGCTGCTTAATGAAGCAGAGAGTTTACCCTTCTGTTTGTCTTTCTTTTAGGATTGGATGGCGGACGGAGAGCCAGCCCTACACTGGGAAGTTGACTGCCTTATGGGCAGGTGGGTATCCGACGTGGTTAGGGGGCATTGACCACTTCACTGGATACATACGGTTTATCAGGACGCCCATGGACAAGCCTTTGGGAGCATACCCCGTCATCATCGAGTACTTCGTGTAATCCCCCTTCTAATTAAAAACATTTAATTTAACTATTTAATTCACATTATATATATATATATATATATGTGTGTGTGTGTATGTGTGTGTGTGTGTGTGTGTGCATAAGTTCTAAATACATTCTATTGAAATTCAAAATATATCCAAATCTACAGTATTGAAAATTTCCAGAATAACACTACTACATAATTATCTAAATAATACGAGCCTTATCTACCCAAAATATCCCAATCCTACAGCTCTGGTGATCTTAGCATCTTTTACTTCTCACTATTCTTCATTCACTTGCATTTACACTTCCCTAGAATCTAGGGACAAAAAATACAGGATCAGGCATTTAATTTCTCATACAATTTCAAACAATTTCAAACAGATACATTTTCATGCCTTACATAATAATTCACATAAAATAATGTAGTATGATTTATGCAAATGCAGTTTTGACTCAAAATCATTTTGATCCTGCTCCATGGAGACTTCTCCTTTGAGTGTTTAGTAAGTAACTGGCCTACCATTACGCACTGCAATTCAGCTATGAGCCCCTACTAAACGTGAATAAACTAATCAGAATTAGGAGATCAGGATACCCAGGAAGGCCACCACGACCGCATCTCAATCCAGATTCCAGCCACTTGTGGAATTGCCAATATCCTTCACCCCACAGACTATATAATCACAGACTATACAATCCTGTCTAACAAATTCTGCTCACTCCAGAAATCATTTCTCATATATCAAAATCATTTCTCATGACTACCGCAGTCCCGGTTAGTCAACAATATCATTTCTCATTTGAAATCTTTGAAATTCCCCTAAAAAGACTCATGCTTATGCAATATGATCATGAACATAAATAGATAAGTAATTTTAAACAATCATATAAAAATTTTAAAATTCAACAATTAACACTATAACATTAATATTTTACTAAAATACCAACTAAGTCCTTCCTATGTAAAATTACTAAACTACCCTTAATCTTTTCCTAAATTTCAAATTACGTCCTCAAATGTGAAATTACAAAATTACCCTTATTATTTTTATAAAATTCCAAATTTGTCCCTAATCTTTCTAGAACATATGAAATTACCATTTTACCCTTATACTTTTCTATTATTCCCTAAATTGCCCTTGATCTTTTTATAAAATTCCCAATGTGTCCTTACATGTGAAATGACTATTTTGCCCTTGGTTATTTGAAAATTTCCACATAGTATCCCTTGTAACCTAGCCATGGCTGAATGGCCTTCAAGCCATTTCCAACATCTTTTCCAAAACAACCAAGCCAATTTCCAATGAAAAATCAACCAAATCAAGTTTCAATCAAGATCAACAATTCAAAAGTTAATCCATCACAACACATCAATAAATCAACCAATCATTGTTCCAAACAATTATTTCAAACCTCTAACATCAATTATACAAAACCCCTAAATCAATTTCATCTTTTCATGGTTCTTGATCAAATCTTGAATCTAAACCTAGAGACATGTTTTTCCAATTTCCAAGTTGTATAGATTGAAATTAAATGCCAAGATCCTTTCCTTGAATCGTTAGTTTGATGGAAACCCTTGAATCCCTTTTCTTTCTTCCTCCCTTGGCTTCTTGAAATTTTAGGGTTTTTCTCCAATTTCCTTCCTTTTGGCTGAATATCTATGGATGGTGGTGAGGTTTAGGTTGGTTTCTTTCTAAATTTTGGAAGAAAGGATGAGTGAAATGGAGAGGGCTACTGTGGTGGAAGCTCACGGGTTTGAGATTTTGGTTGCTAGCTTTGTAGGTTTTTATTTTGGCTTGATTTCTTATGCTTTAATAAAAAAAAATTTCTCCACCCCATGGGTAGCCAATTTGACTAAGTTTCTCTAGCCCTTGGACAACCAACAAAGCTTGCTTGGGTGACGTGCTCATTAAGTGGTCAAAAGTAAAAAATTGTAGGAAATTATGAATTTTTCTAGAATATTGTAGAGCTTTTTAACTGTTTTACAAACTAATTAGAGTTTGAAAAAACTAACACCACCATTAGATTCCTCACTATCAAAAACCCTAGCGTAGTGTCTTAATTATCTCTTAATCAAAGTCTAATTAGCTTAATTTAATCACATTAGAAACATTGAGTTGTCACATTTTGATTGGCTAATACTTTAAATTTTATTTTTCTTAGTTAAAAAATATTAATAATTATTCTAAGTGTATTACAATTATTAGATAATTTCATAGATGTCATACAAATTTTATCTTAATTTTCTACCTTAATTTTATCGTAATAATTTCATAGAGTTCTAACTTTCAGAAAATCCTAACAATTCGAAATTAGCATTTTAATTTCCCAACTGTATATATTCTTAATCTAAATTCAATTACCCATTTATTAAATTACAGTTTATTCCAAAATGCTACACTGGAAAATTTATCCTGGATAGCTGTCTGACATAACTGTCCAGTCAACAAGCAATTCACACAAAAACAAAAATATCAGAAGATTCAATTTTTTTTGAATAGAACTGTATTAATTTTATTATGAAAATATGTATAGAAAGTTTCTATAAAATACAGTACATAATTTCTTATATATCTATGGAAAAGTATTTACAAACAGTAAAATAAAATAAGGATGTTACAATTCTCCCCTACTAACAAAAATTTCATCCTCGAAATTTCTAATACAACTATACAATTATACAAACAAATGAGGATATTCTTCTCTCATTTTCTCCTCCAATTCCCAAGTAGCATCACCTCTGATATCATCTCAAATAACCTTAACCAGAGGAATATCTTTACCTCTCAGGTACTTAATCCTCCTGTCCTCAATCTTAACAGGCTTTGTTTCAAATGTCAGGTTTTCCTTTACCTGTATTTGATCAGGCTCAATGACATGTGAAGGATTTGAGATATATTGTCTTAGTTGTGACACATGAAATACATCATGGAGGTTTGACAAAAAGGGTGGTAAGGTTATTTGGTATGCCATAGGTCCAATCTTTCTGAGAATTTGGTAAGGTCCAATAAATTTAGGAGTTAGTTTTCTTAGACTTTATTGCTCTACCAACCCCAGTTATTGGTGTGACTTTCAAAAAGACATGATCACCTTCTTGAAATTCTAAGGGTTTTCTTCTTTTATCTGCATAGCTTTTCTGTCTACTCTGTGCAGTTTTCATTTTCTCCTGAATTAGTTTTACTTTTTCAGTTTTTTGCTGAATGATGTCTGGTCCTACCAACAAATTCTCACCATCCTGATACCATACCAGTGGTGTCCTACATTTTCTGCCATACAAAGCTTCGTAGGGAGCCATACCTATACTAGAATGGTAACTATTATTATATGTAAATTCTACTAAAGGTAATATATCTTCCCAGTTTCCTTTCTCTTCTAATGTACAGGCTCTTAAGAGATCTTCTACTGATTGAATAGTCCTTTCTGTTTAACCATCAGTCTGAGGGTGGTATGCTGAACTAAGATGTAGTTTACTTCCTAGAGCTTTCTAAAATTCTCTCCAAAATTTAGAAACAAATCTAGGGTCCCTATCAGATACTATACTAGTAGGTACTCCATGTAATCTAACTATTTCTTTTATATACAATTGAGCTAATCTTTCTAAAGAATACCTAATATTTATTGGAAGAAAATGTACTGATTTAGTTAATCTATCTACAATTACCCAAATGGTATCACAATTCCTATTAGTTCTAGGTAATCCTACCAAAAAATCCATTGATATACTATCCCATTTCCATACAGGTATCTCTAAAGGTTGTATTGAACAACAATATACAGAGATAATTAGACAGAAACTGTGTGTCTGAATACACCACGGAAGAAGGATTATATAGGCTTTATTGAATTAATTACAGAATATTCAGTTTCCCTTAAATCAGATATATGCCTATAAACTATATTTATTACAATAAATACAGAATATATCATTCTGATTCTCAACACTCCCCCTCAAGCTGGAGCATATAGGTCATATGTGCCCAGCTTGTTACAAATGTAATCAATTCTAGGTCCCCTTAGAGACTTAGTGAAGATATCAGCCAACTGGTTACTAGAGTTGACAAAACTTATGATGATGTCCCCTGATTCAATCTTTTCTCTAATAAAATGCAAATCAACCTCAATATGTTTGGTCCTTTCATGGAAGACAGGATTGGAGGCAATATGTAGAGCAGCTTGATTGTCACATATAAGTGTTATATGAGTGGTTTCTTCAAACTTTAGCTCTTTGAGGAGCTGTTTCAGCCATATAAGCTCATAAGTCACTAAAGCCATCGCCCTGTATTCTGCTTCAACACTTGATCTTGCTACAACCTTTTGCTTATTGCTTTTCCAAGACACTAAGTTACCTCCAATCAACACACAATATCCAGATGTGGATCACCTATCACTGGGTGAGCCTGCCCAGTCAGCATTTGAGTATCCAACAACTCGAGCATGTCCCCTGTCTTCATAAATAAGGCCTTTGCCAGGGGCTTTCTTAATGTATTTCAGGATCCAGATAACTGCATCCCAGTGATCCTGACAAGGGGAGTTCAAGAACTGGCTTACCACACTAACCGCAAAGGCAATATCTGGGCGAGTGATCGTGAGGTAGTTCAACTTTCCAACCAACCTCTTGTATCTCCCAGGATCCGAGAAAGGCTCCCCCTGATCAGGTATTAACTTGATACTAGGATCCATAGGTGTGTCTACTGGCTTGGCATTTAATAGGCCAGTCTCTTCCAGGATGTCAAGTGCATACTTCCTTTGAGAAATTACTAAACCATCCTTGGATTGAGCAACTTCGATACCTAGAAAATATTGAAGCTTACCAAGGTCTTTAGTCTGGAACTGGCGTGAGAGATACTATTTCAAGCTGATAATGCCATGTTGATCACTTCCAGTAATGACAATGTCATCCACATAGACAATGAGATAGATACATCCCTGAGGTGAATGGCGATAAAATACAAAGTGATTAGCTTCACTGCGAATCAAACCAAATTGCTGGACAACAGTACGAAAATGGCCAAACCAGGCTCGAGGGGACTGTTTAAGTCCGTATAAGGACCTGCATAGGCGACAAACCATGTTGGAAGACTCCCCCTAAGCAACAAATCCATGTGGTTGCTCCATATACACTTCCTCCTCAAGGTCGCCATGAAGAAAAGCATTTTTGATATCCAACTGAAATAATTGCCAATGGCGAATAGCTGCCATGGAGAAGAGAAGACGGACAGAGGCCATTTTGGCCACAGGAGAAAATGTATCAGTGTATAGCTATCTAAAGATCTGTGTATACCCTTTAGCAACCAAATGCGCTTTGAAATGATCAATTTTCCCATCAGAACCAACTTTGAGAGTGAAAAGCCACCTACACCCAACAGTAGACTTACCAGATGGAAGAGGAACCAGTTCCCAGGTACCAGTACTTTGGAGAGGACACATCTTGTCAATCATTACTTGACGCCACTCAGGGTGAGCTAATACTTCATCTGGAGAGTTAGGAATAGAGACAGAAGAAACAGAAGATAGACAAGTATAGTGCAAAGGAGAAAGGCGATGATAGCTGAGGTTAATATAGTGAGGAGAAGGATTGCGAGTGGAACAAATACCTTTTTGCAAAGCAATGGGCCAGTTTAGGTGTTGGGGCAGGTCCGGACCTGGTACCGGAGACAACACTAGGGAAGATTTTGGCATGGCATATACTATCTCGGTGCGAACTATATCAGTGGCTGGTGGAAGGCGTAAGCAACGCTGATATATCTGAAAAGGTCGCATGATATGTTGTGCTTCATTGGGAACATCCTAATGTACCTCAGACTCAACTGGAGCAATGGATGGAAGAGGGACAATATTGTCTGTACTAGTGGTAGGAGAAGTTTTGGCTGAAGGCTCATAGTAGAGAATAGACTCAAAGAATGAGACATCAACAGAGACAAAATACCGTTGCAAGGTAGGAGAAAAACAACGATAACCTTTCTGCGACCGATGATACCCAAGGAAAACACATTTGATGGATCTTGCAGAAAGTTTGTCCAGACCTGGAGATAAATTATGAACAAAACAGGTGGCCCCAAAGACATGTGGAGGAATAGGATGAAGGGGTAGGTTAGGAAAGAGAATAGAATGTGGTAACTAATTTGACAAGACACTGGATGGCATTCGAGTGATGAGATAGCAGCCTGTAAGAACTGCAGTATCCCAAAATCGTAAGGGTACATTGCCATGAATAAGAAGAGTCCAAGCTGTCTCAATGAGATGTCAATTTTTGCGCTCAACAACACCATTTTGTTGAGGTGTGTGAGCACAGGAGGTTTGATGAAGGATGCCTTTTGAGGCCATAAAAACCTGAAATTGATGAGACAAGTACTCATGTGCATTATCACTGCACAAAGAACAGATAGGGATACCAAATTGAGTTTTTATTTCATGATAAAAATTTTCAAACAAAGAGAACAATTCAGACCTAGACTTCATAAGACAAAGCCACGTACAACGTGAAAAATCATCAATAAAGGTTACAAAATACCGAAAACCAGAATGTGAAACAATACGAGGGGGACCCCACATATCTGAATAACTAAGGCAAATGGAGAGGTAGCCCTTTTATTGACTCTATCAGGAAAAGAACTACGAATATGCTTCCCTAATTGACATGACTCACACTGTAAACTAGTTAATTTGGATATACTAGGAACCAACTGCTGAAGCTTCGGTAGACCAGGATGCCCCAACTGAGCATGTATCAATAGAGGAGAAGTTGAGGTGGAGCACACTGGGGTCGTCGCATTAAGGTAGTAGAGGCCATGAGACTCACATCCGGTGCCAATCGTGCGTCCCGAAGTCCGTTCATGTAATGTCACAGAGTTTTTAGTAAAAGTGATTATCAAGTCATGTGATTGTGTAAGTCGGTTTATAGAAAGCAAGTTAAAGGGACAGTTAGGGACATATAGAACGGAATCAACAGTTAATGTGGGAAGGGGATGGGTAGTGCCAATGCCATGTGATTGTGTATGGGAACCATTGGCAGAGGTAATAGTGGGTAAATAACCAGAAGTGGAAAAAGAAGAAAATAGAGAGCGATTACCGGAGATATGGTCAGAGGCACCGGAGTCTAATACCCAGGGTCCTAAAGATGGAGATTGAGAGACGCAAGCAATGGATTTACCAGTGTGGACGACCGAAGCCGTGGCACCTGAGTTCTGATGTCCTTCAAACCACTTGACAAAGTCCTCATAGGCAGTAGGTGTAGGACGGGGTTTATCTGCGGACTCTGTAGACTCTAGCTGCGGTGTCTGGGCCACATTAGCTGAACCGGGGGGGGGGGGGGGTTCCGTGTAATTTCTAGCAACGGTCAATGGTGTGTCTCGGTCGGTGACAATGGTCACACTTATGACGACTCTTCCCAGATCGAGGACTACTAGAGTTATGGCTTTGAGATGCAAGAGCAGATGTATCACCCAACACTGAATCAGAATTCTCCGTAGAGAACTTAGATGGAATCCGAAATAATGCGGAAGAAGCAGTAGTCATCGTAGGCACAACAGGAGAGCCAAGAATCTGGTCACGTACAGGGAAATATTCTGGTGGTAAATCGTAGAGAGCAAGGGTCATAAAGAACGCACTCCGATTCTCCAGTTCTTTCTTAGCTTTAGCAGGAATGGATGCAATAGGTGGCAAAAGCTCATTATATTCATGCAAGGCAGCATGTATACGTCCAAGATATGTGGACATAGGACTATCAAGACGTTGCGGCGCAGTAAGGGTCATCAAGTCACGACACACCTCAAAGAGACGCTGAGTAGAGTTGGTGTACAGTGAGTGCGCCTCAGTCCAAACTGATTCACACGTGTCATGAGGTCAAAAAATCGATTTGAGAATGGGGTGTATTATGGACTTAATGACACTACAAAGTTGTGCATCAATCTTCACCCATTGTGGACGCTCAGTGGCAGATACAGAATCACTGGTGCTGGTGAGGTGTTCTTTGTAACCCAGGCCAGTTATCCAGAGGGAGATATCAGAGGACCATGTAGCATAATTGGTGCCATCTAATTTCTCTACACTGAGTGGGAAGGTAGAATAAATGGGTGGGGTTGGTGTTGGTGTTCCAGTGGACGCCATGAGGTGAGGAAAACACGAACAGTACCAACAAACACGAACACAAACAGTTCCTGCAAGAGAAAAACACAAACAGTACCAACGCAAATGCTCAGAATGGGACGAAACTCAGGGGTTATGGTCGCAATAGTGGTGCAACAGTGCCGGTGAAAGATCGGCCTGAAACGGCGAGCCACACGCCGTCAGGAGTCGCTGTTTGGCACGTCAGTGGAGCCGCGCGTGGGGGCGCGTGTAGGCTCGGATGGAGAGGCGGTGGCCTGAGATGAAAAGATCGACGGAAGGCGCTCAGGAAGGTAGTGTCGGCGGCTGGAAAAGTCACCAAAAAATTGGTGGCTGCGGCGGTGGTGGCCGGAAAAAGTCGCTGGAGAAGATGCGATCATCGGAGAAGAGGAGGTCACCGGAGAAGAACCAGTTATACGTGGTTCAAAAAAAATTTTACACTGGGGACAGTGGGTCCACCGGGCAGTGACGACGATTTCCGAGATGTTGTTGCCTAGCTCTAGATACCATATTGAACAGCAGTATACAGAGATAATTAGACAGAAACCGTGTGTTTGAATACACCACAGAAGAAGGATTATATAGGTTTTATTGAATTAATTACAGAATATTCAGTTTCCCCTAAATCAGATATATGCCTATAAACTATATTTATTACAATAAATACAGAATATATCATTTTGATTCTCAACAGGTTGTAACATGCCAGATGGTTTCTGATGTTCAATTTTTGCTTTTTGACATGTTAAACATCTAGCTACATATTCTGCCAGATCTTTCTTCATCCTAGGCCACCAAAACATCTCCTTCAAATCTTTATACATTTTTGTAGTTCCAGGATGAATACTTAATTTACTTTTGTGTCCTTCCTCCAAAATTAATTCCTTTAATTCTTGATTGTTAGGTACACAAATTCTATTTTTAAACCTAATAATTCCATCCATTCCAAAATTAAATTATTTTACTTTATCTGTTCCTATTAATCCTTTCTTTTCTTGAATAAATTCATCTACATTTTGTTTATTCCTAATTTCTTCCAAAAAATCATTAGTGATAGTAATCATTCCTAATTGAATTTTATCCTCTTTCCTAACTATACATAAATTCAAATCTCTAAATTGTTCTATTAATTCTAATTCTTTAATCATCATAGTGGACATATGCACAATTTTCCTTCTTAAAGCATCTGCTACTACATTAGCCTTCCCTGGATGATACATTAACTGAAAATCATAATCTTTAATAAACTCCATCCATCTGCTTTGTCTCATATTCAATTCCTTTTGATCAAACAAATATTTTAAACTTTTATGATCACTATATACATCAAATCTAGACCCTTATAAATAATGTCTCCAAATCTTTAAAGCAAAAACTATAGTAGCTAACTCCAAATCATGTGTAGGATAATTTCTCTCATGTGGTCTCAACTGCCTAGATACATAAGCTACCACTTTCCTGCTCTGCATCAACACACATCCTAACCCTTGATATGAAGCATTATAGTATACATCATAGGGTTCATTTGGGTCAGGTAAAATTAAAACTGGTGAGATAGTCAATTTATGTTTCAATTCTTGAAAACTTTTCTCACGACTCTCACTCCACACAAAAAGTTGATTTTTTCTAGTTAATTATGTTAAGGGTCTAGCTATCTTAGAAAAACCTTCAATAAATCTTCTATAATATCTAGCTAATCCTAAGAAACTCCTAATCTCAGTTACCGTTTTAGGCATTTCCCATTCTAAAACTGCTTCTACCTTAGAAGGATCTACACTTATTCCCTCTTTAGAAATTACACGTCCTAAAAATTTTACTTCTTCCAACCAAAGTTCACATTTAGACATCTTAGCATATAATTTTCTTTCTTTTAGAGTTTGTAATGTTATTCTAAGATGATTTTCATGTTCTTCTTTATTTTTAGAATATATTAATATATCATCTATAAATACTACTACAAATTGATCTAAATATTGTCTAAACACCCTATTCATATAATCCATAAATACTGCTGGTGCATTAGTCACTCCAAATGGCATCACTTGATATTCATAATGTCCATACCTAGTCCTAAAAGCAGTCTTGGGTATATCCTCCTTTTTAACTCTAATTTGATGGTACCCATACCTTAAATCTATTTTAGAAAATATTGTTGCTCCTCTAAGTTGGTCAATTAAATAATCTATTCTAGGTAAAGGATATTTATTCTTTATAGTTACTTTATTTAATTGTCTATAATCTATACATAACCTAGACCCTCCATCTTTCTTTTTAACTAATAATACTGGGGCTCCCCATGGTGACACACTGGGCCTTATAAACTATTTTTCTAATAATTCTTCCAATTGTTTCTTTAACGCAGTTAATTCCAATGGTGACATCCTATATGGTTGCATAGAAATTAGTCTAGTACCAGGCATCAAGTCTATACTAAATTCTATTTCTCTTTCAGGGGGTAAGCCAGGAACATCATCAGGAAAAACTTCAGGATACTCATTTACAACTGGCACAGAGTCTATTTCCATTTTATCTTCCTTAGATTCAAGAGATGATAACATGTATTTTTGAATTTCACTTTTAAATGATATTTCTTTAGGTTGGATAGGCTTAAGTCTAGAAACATCAAGTTCAGGAAAAATCAGAGTTTTAGAGGCACAATCTATTAGAATATGGTTAGCTGCTAACCAATCCATTCCTAATATCACATCAAGGTCAATTAAAGGCAAACAAATCAAGTTCACAAATGGTCTATTTCTGATGGTTATCACACAATTCAAACATATTTTTGAGGTTAGGATTGGTTTAGAAGTAGGTATAGATACAAGTAAAGTATAGGGGAATGGTGACATAACTAAACTCAGATTCTTAACACAGTCATCAGATATAAATGAATGTGTAGCACCTGATCGAACAACACAGTCAAGGACTTACCTTTCATTTGTCCCTGGTCCTGTATTAGATCTTCAGACTGTGAAGCCTCAACACCACTCAAGGTAAAAACTCTTCCACTGGCTATAGGTTTCTAGGTCTGTAAAGCTCTCCCAGCCGATCCCTTCTAGGTACATAAGATTCTCTAGCCACATGACCTAGTTTTCCACAATTAAAGCAAACTGGACCATATATAGTACAATCCTTTGCCAAGTGTCCCTTTCCACATTTCCAACATCTAACTGCTAACTGGGATCCTTGAGAATTCCCAGCTCCACTTACTCCTCCAATAGGTCTAGGACCACCTGTACCTCCTACTCCTCCAGAACGCCATTGTGGGGGCCTATTATAGGGTTTCTGTGGCTGAATACTTTTTCCTTTTTGAAATATAGAGAAATACACTAGAAGGGGGGTTGAATAGTGTATTTATAATTTCTTTGAAAAACTTTAACTAATGTGAAGATAGTATATCTTAAGTTTTACAAGAACTTAGTAAAACAGAAGATTATGCTATCGTCCAGCAGTTTAAAAATAACAGTCCAATGAAATTGCTTTTTCTTGCTTTTCGTTAGAACACACGTAAAAGATAATCGTAGATAAAATGTGTAAAGAATCACTTTCGTAGTATGTTGAAGAGATAGTTTAATAGATATGCAAGTAAGCTAGAAAGCGAGAGAATAGAACACTTAGTTTTATATTGGTTCACTCAACTGAGCTACGTCCAGTTTTCCTTCAAAAAATTTTGAAGGGTTCTACTAATCAAGATCTGATTAATCTCAAGTATTCTAACCTTGCCACTTCTGGCTACAAGTATTCTCTAGGCCACTCCTGGCACACCCTTAATCTCCCCTTGAGATTAAACACAAACCCAAGTATTCTTTAACACTAAGCCACTCATGGCTTTCCAAACAGAATTGTTTGAGTATAGAAAGTAAGACTAACTCTCATAGAGAGGATATTATAGTAAACACGAATATACATAATCACTTAGCAAAGCTAAGAAGAAAGCTCGTTTTGCTTAAGTATTGATCGTCCAGTCGTTTTGACAGAGATTCAGCTCTTTATAAATTTTTCGTCAGTCTGATACATGAGCTCATTCCTCTATATATAGGCAGCTTGTTGAAAGGTATCCATTGAGAGATCTGTTCCTTTGCCAAGAACGGTTCTTTCCATAGCATGTGACCATTGTCACGTTTTGACTTAGGGTGGAGAGATAGAAGTGACAACCGTACATATAGCGCCTCTCCTACTTGTACTTTTTTTGCAGAGAGAAGCTTCTTCTTTTCCTGTTCAATACTATTCAAAAAAATCAAATAGAATGACATATTAAAATGTGAGAGAATAATCGTTGCATTATATAGAATCAACATTGAAAACGTATTTCCTTATAATATTATTTTAAGATAGAAACTACAGAGTGGGTTATATAGTCATTGGACGCTTGCTCTCACAGGAGCATTGGACGCTGCCTGTAGAATTCTTACAAAACACATTTGGACGCTTTTCTTATTAAAACATAAAGTCGAGGTTTGAGAGATACAATACCATTGCGGAATTGGACGACGTAAATCCTATAACACTCAAACTAGATCATTAGATACTTCAAAATTTATCCTTTAGTTGTTATCATCAAAACTGAAATTCGAGGGGTTGGACATCGTCCAAGGTCTTAGAACCTAACAATCTCCCTCTTTTTGATGATGACAAATAATGGTAAATTTTGATGTTAACAGACACATAATCATATAAGAATACAATGAATCAAGTCAGAGATGATTATGTTATGCCAGTGTATAAATGTGAAATGAAGTACTCCCCCTGAGTTCAACATTTCTTATGCATCTGATAACAGAGAAATATAAAAGGCAAGTATATATCAGGTATAACAGATATCAGAGTGAAAAACATATCAAGGATATGGATGCGGAATTTATGAAATAAACACCTCATGTTTTGATAAAAGATGCCAATATTTTTATATACAGAGTGTTTAGCTATTTACTTCTATGACATCAAAATTCCAATTTCTCCCCCTTTGTCATTAACAAAAAGGTTTGAAAGATGGAAAAATGATTGGGCCATCATGGTCACCTTATGGCTGTGGAGGTGGTTCTTGTGGTGGTGGTGGTGGTTGTTCTGGTGGCGCTTGTATTGGTGGTGCTGGTTGTGGAGGTTGTGGTTGGACGGGTGGAATTGCATGAGCAACTTGTCCAAGCAAGGTGGCTGCTGTATTTTGAATCTGGTTCACAAGCGTCTGGGAGAGACTCATGAACTGTTCAGTGATGGCATTCTACAGCATCAGACGATGTTGATCAGCTTCAGCCTGTTGCCTTTGCTGAAAAGCTTGAAGAGCTGCTTCGATTTCCAGCTGTTGTTGCCTCAGAGCCTGTTGCACTATCTCGTGAACACGATCTTCTGAGACTCCTTGAGGTTCAGCAAATCGCAAGGGATGGATGCCCCTTGGACTTGAAGATCCGGTGGGAACCAGTTGTCGTGTGCCCGAATGTGCTTCAGTAGATGCATCAACAATGGGGAAGCTGGTGATATCTTTAGCAGTAGGCTTTGCTGTAGTTGCTTCCATTGGCTTGGATGATTCAACAACGAGCTCTCTATCATCCTTGGACTTTCCAGATTGTACGGTAGGTTCTTCATGTGACGTGACAAAGTGTTCCACGTCCACTGGTACAGATGAGTCCAGGTCAAGATGAGCTAGCACCTTTGTTACTTTGGCAGATGCTTCATCTAGCTCTGCCTGTGTAGCTTTCGACTTAGCAACCTTATCTTCCTTTTCTATGGTTGTGGTCTCAGCTTCCTCAAGAGCCAGCTGCTCTAGACGAGCTTGTTCTGCTGCTGTGGCTTCTTCTGCTTTGTACTCCTCATGCAGAGTTTGGAGTTCCTCCACAAACTCTATGCGATCCAGTGTTCGAAGATCAAACACTTTGTTGCTTCTGATTTTTGGCAATGACTTCATTAACTCTAGATAATCATCTAAATCTTTCAGAAAGCATGCAAAGGTGTCTGAGAAGTGGTGAGTCTTTACTGGAAGCAGCACCTCAATACCATGAGGGGGGTGAACAAAGTCATCCTTGGAGCTGCCTGAGGAGGAGGCTTTCTGGGAATCGTTCCATAAGATCTGGCGCCAAAAGATAATGGAATCAAAGGTTCCGAGTGAACGCGTAAGCTTACCAGTCTTGTCAAACAGATGACCCCAAGTATGAGAGGATTTTTGCAGGGTTTCAACTTTCTCTTCCCTACTGGGCATCTCAATGCCATAGAACTTGTAGCCTTTCTTGCGACCAGCATCATATAAAGGTAGTCTAGGACATACCCTGTCTGGTACAAACTTTATTTCTGTGGCGCGGCTTATGTGAAGATTTGGTGGGTAGGCGATGGCTTGGTTTGGGATATACATTTGTTGCAGTAGTTTTCCAAGTTCATCATAGTCGCCTGGCTGGAAGTTTAGCACTGGAGTTCCAGCTGGTAGAGGCAGGAACTTTGTGATTGGAGTCCAGATTTGAACATCCTTGACCCACCCTGCATCTGGACGCTGCTTCATTATGGAAGGGTCCAGACTTTCTTTAATGGCCAACTGCAACTCTGCAGCCAGTTCAATACCCTTGTTAATAGGGGACTTCTTGGACGGTGCCTTCATTTTTCTTGGAGCCTTCCCTTTCTGCTCCGCAACCGTCTTTGTGAATCGAGAGGCAACCTCCACCTCTGGTTTATGCAGATCTTCTGCTGCTGGATGCACTCTTTGCTGAGTTCCAGTTGGACAGGAGTAAGGATGAGGCATGCGGATCAAGTGTGGGTACACTTCTCTCATCCAATTGGGCAGAGGGTTGCTGATGATCGCTCCTTCTGGCATAGCAGAATAAACAGCTGAAGGAACATGAGCGTAATCATACCTCGTCCACTCTGGTGCTGAGACAGTAGTGAAATGCCGCTTCAAAGGCTTTTGTAGAGGCCTCCGGATCACATCACTTTTCTTACAGTAATTCTGGTCATTTCGTGTAAGGAATGCAACCGGGAAACGTTCTCTGTCTTTTTCTTCTTTGGTTTTCTGCTTGGGGGGTATAGTCCATGGGGATCATGTATCCCTCCATGCATTCCTTGGACGCACAAACTTGGACAGGTCCAAGCGAAGATGTGGACGCTGAGTTGTTGATGTGGATGGAGCACTGGGTGTTGTTGGTAGTAGGGTGCTGGTGGATATGTTGTCGGTGTCTTGAGAGGAAGTTGGTAGAACGACAATTCTCTTTGGCCTTGCTGCCTAAGTTTTTACTCGTCGTGGCACGTTAGAAGGAAAGGAAATTGGTTTAGCAGATTGTACCTTCTGCTTCTTTTGCTGAGGACCCTCCGTCTCCTCTGCCTTCTTCATGATTTGACCAATTGGGATCTGGTCATCATCATCAGAGTCGTCCAGTAGTTGAAGCTTCCGAACCTTTTGCTTTTCTGGAGCAAGCTTTACTGGTGCTGCCTTTGGACGCTGCTCAGCTTGAGTAGGTTTAGACGCATCAGTCCTTGGACGCTTCCCTGCTGGGAACTGAGCAGTGGATGTGTCAGCATGTCTTTTCTTGGTTCTTCTCTCCTTTTCAGCATCTTCCTCATGCTTCTGAGAAATTTGTGGTGTGATCTTTCTGCCCTCCTGTTCCTCTATCAGCCTTTTGATCTTTTTGCCAATACCAAGAAGATCAATCTCTTCTTCATCATTATTGGAGATGATCTTGCTCTGTTCATGTCGTTGCTTGTTGATGGTGTCCTCGTCCAGGTCCCTTAAGACCTTGGCTGTTAGCTTGGTCTTCATAGGTTTTATGTTGGACTCACCAAACAGTTGTTGTGTTGCTACCATTGGCCCTTTCTTCACAATAGCTTCGTAAACATCTTCTTCCAGTTCATCAAAGAAGCGTTGATAGACCTTCTGGTCCCAGAAGATCTTGTTCATCAGGGCGGCGTAGAAAATGTCATCATTGCCACCCACAGACTTCATCATTCTCACGATATTGACGTAAATGATGTGAGGGAGATTGAAGGGAATGCCTTCCATAAGATGGAATATCACAAACTTGTGTAAGTCCGTGACTGAGTCCTTAGACCCAGCTTTGTGCAGAATACTCTTGTTGCACACCTGCTGCCAGATTTTTGCTTCCTCACACAGGTTCCTGTACTCAATCTTTATTGAATCGGTGGATTTGGTCTTGCAAAGCACGGTCGCAATGTGATTGCCGTACTGCTTGGCCCAGTCTGTTCTGTACTGGTTCTGCTCCCTAATGCAACCAGTTACCTTTGCAATGGTCTCGATGGACAGTGTCACCTCTCGTCCAAGAACCGTGGCCATGAGCTCCCTTGAGCTCTGGAACTTGGCATTTCTCCAGAACATTCTGATCAACTCAGGGAATATTTTCTGGTTTTCATTGAAGTAGCCTATGATTCCACACTTCAGAAGGCTCTCGTTCAGGTTCAGTCCCAGCTTCTCAAGCTTTTCGATGTCGAAGAAGTGCTCAATGTGCACTGTAGCAGCTCCTTGGCACACAACTGTGGTTCCAGGGTAAGTGAGGACGTCGGGTTCCGAGTTGCTTGAGTTTGCAGAGTTTGCCATGCTAGAAAAGTTTGGATTTTTAGGTTTTCTGAGAGGGTTTTGGGTTTCTGAGAGAGAGAGTGTGTGTGTGTTTAGGGTGATGATAATCTCAGAGAAGATGGATACGGTGGTGTTTTTCTGTGATGAATTGATAAGTGTATATTTGGGCTTTGTTTGGAGGATATGAAACGGTTTTGGGCTTTTTGAATATTTGAAATGTAAATGACGCCATAAAACCCGCCATGATGAGACGTGCGAAGAATGTGGGTAACTGTGTACGGTTACTAACATTTTGGTGACTCAGCATAGAGTATTAGCTCATACTTACTCTTAAAATGATCCGTTTTGATTATTTGAATCAAAAGAAAAGACTAAGATAAGAAAAAAACATCGTCCACATATTGGACTTAAGTGAAATATATGTAATGCATGTGCATGACTCTAGTGTTCCTTGGACGACATGTCTTTTGGACGCTATGGTTTTATTGGACGCATCATGTAGATGTTAATCATTCCTTTACAGAGTCCATGCCAAGTTTGTCCCTCAGAAGGATTAACTTGTCTTCAGTAAGGGGTTTGGTGAATATATCAGCAAGCTGATTATCTGTGGTTACAAAGTGTAATTCCACAGTACCCTTTTGAACATGGTCTCTTATAAAGTGATGTTTAATCTCTATATGTTTGGCCCTTGAATGCAATATGGGATTTTTAGAAAGATTTATGGCAGCTTTACTATCACAGAAGATAGGAATGTTACTCTCATATGTGTTGTAGTCCTCAAGTTGATGTTTGATCCACAAGATTTGAGAACAGCATTTTGCAGCTGAAATATACTCTGCTTCAGCAGTGGACAGAGCAATGGTTCCTTGCTTCTTGCATGTCCAGGAGACTAGATTACCACCGATGAAGTGACACCCTCCACTGGTGCTTTTTCTTTCAATTCGATCTCCAGCATAATCAGCACCACAGTATCCTATTAGCTTGAAATCTTTCTGCCTTTTGAAATATAACCCAAGGTTAGTGGTTCCAGCAAGATATCGAAAGATTCTTTTAACAGCAGTTAAGTGAACTTCCCACGGGTCAGATTGAAATCTGCCACATAAGCATACGCTGAACATGGTGTCAGGTCTGGACGTTGTGAGGTATAGGAGTGATCCTATCATACCTCTGTATAGAGTATTATCTACTTTCTTTGAGTTGTCGTCCAGTCCAAGTACTGTTGTTGGATGCATAGGAGTTTTCATTGGTTTTGCATCGTCCAACTTGTACTTCTTTAGCAGCTCTTTGACATACTTAGTCTGATGTATATATATTCCCTTTTCAGTTTGTTTGATTTGGAGTCCAAGGAAGAATTTCAGCTCACCCATCATGCTCATCTCGAACTCTGTTTGCATTAATTTGGCAAAATCTTCACAGAAAGACTCATTAGTGGCACCAAATATGATATCATCAACATATATTTGTGCAATAATAAAATCAGAAGAGTAGTCTTTGCGAAATAATGTAGTGTCTACTTTTCCTCTTGAAAAACCATTTTCTGACAGAAATGTGCTGAGTTTTTCATACCAAGCTCTAGGGGCTTGTTTCAACCCATATAAGGCTTTGTTAAGTTTAAAAACATGGTTTGGAAAATCATCACTTTCAAATCCTGGGGGTTGTTCCACATAGACTTCTTCCTTTATGAGTCCATTGAGGAATGCACTTTTTACGTCCATTTGATATAGCTTCATATTGCTATAAGCTGCAAATGACAGTAGAATGCGGATTGCCTCCAGACGTGCAACGGGAGCATAAGTTTCAGTATAATCTATACCTTCTTGTTGTGAGTAACCTTTTGCTACCAACCTTGCTTTGTTTCTCACAACATTACCTGCTTCGTCCAGCTTGTTTCTGAACACCCACTTTGCTCCTACAGCTTCTTTGTCGTTGGGGAGTTCTACTAGCTTCCAGACATTGTTCTTTTGAAATTGGTTAAGTTCTTCTTGCATTGCTTTGACCCAGCCTTCATCTTCTAAGGCATCGTCCACAGTCTTAGGTTCTATTTGAGATATTAATGTTGTGTGACCTTGCTGTCGTTGAAGTGAAGATCTAGTTTTGACTCTGTCTTTTGGATCCCCAATGATTTGCTCCTGTGGATGATGTTTCTTCATTTGCCAGTTACGTCCAGTTGGTTCTCTTTGTTCTGCGACTGGACGGTCCAGTAGTGCATTTGATTCTTCAACTGAGACATCATGGTTGGACGAATCTGATGACTTACTTGCATCATCCAATCTGAGATATGCAAATGATTTATCCAGCTTTGATAATTCCTTATCAGGCTTGTTGTCATTAAACTTCACATGGATAGCTTCTTCAACAACTAAGGTTCTAGAGTTATAAACTCTGTATGCCTTTGAAGTTTCAGAATATCCAAGCAGTATTCCTTCATCACACTTAGAATCAATTTTTCCCAGGTTATCCTTAGTGTTCAGAATGAAACATTGACATCCAAATGGATGGAAGTAGGATATGTTGGGTCTTCTACCCTTCCACAATTCATATGGAGTCTTTTTCAATATCGGCCTTATATAGATTCTATTTTGTAAATAGCAGGCAGTATTCACTGCTTCAGCCCAGAAGTGTTTAGGGGTTGAATTATCATTCAACATGGTTCTGGCCATCTCCTGGAGCGACCTGTTTTTCCTCTCAACTACACCATTATGTTGTGGTGTTCTAGGTGTTGAGAAGTTGTGAAGGATACCATTATCCTCACAGAACCTTTGAAAACTTTCATTTTCGAATTCACCCCCGTGATCACTTCTGATAGAAGTAATGCATACTCCTTTTTCATTTTGAACTCTTTTGCAGAGGTTATAAAAGGCCTTAAAGGAATCATCTTTGTGGGATAGGAATAAGACCCATGTCCATCTAGTATAGTCGTCCACTATAACTAATCCATATCTTTTACCACTTACCGAGGCTGTTCTTGTGGTTCCAAACAGATCAATATGTAACAGCTCAAGAGGTCTAGAAGTGGAAACAATGTTTTTACTTTGAAAAGAACTTTTCACTTGTTTCCCTTTCTGACAAGCTTCACAAAGAAGATCATCTTTATATGACATACTTGGTAGTCCTCTTACGAGGTTGTGCCTGTTCAGCTTTGAGATTAACCTCAAGCTTGCATGACCAAGTCTTTTATGCCATAACCAATGATTTTCTTGTACAGAAACTAGGCATGATACATTTTGACTTGATAGTTCCCCAAGTTTAATCTTATACAGATTGCCTTGCCTCTTTGCGATAAAGAGAAGGGATCCATCAGAATTTTTGACTGTACATTCACCTTTGTTAAAGGCAACATCATATCCACTGTCACATAATTGGCTTATGCTAAGTAGATTATGTTTAAGACCTTTAACATAAAGAACTTTATCAATACAAGGATAGGGTGGTATACCAATCTTACCTACGCCAGCTATCATCCCTTTCCGATTCCCTCCAAAAGTGACTGTCCCACCAGTCTTGGGTAGGAGGCTTTGGAACATACACCTTTCTCCTGTCATGTGATGTGAGCATCCACTGTCCAGGTACCATGATTGGAGTTTCTTTCCTGCTGTTAAGCATGTCTACAACAGGAACAATTTTATCCTTAGGTACCCAGATTGACTTGGGTCCTTTTTTGTTAGCTCGAAGGGCATTGAATGCTCCCTTCTTAGGCAGGTGTCTGCATTTGGACGTTATATGTCCAGGTTTCCCATAGAAGTAGCAAACATCTGTTTCCTCATCATGAATATATTTCTTTCCCTTATATCCATGTCCTGACCTGTCATTTGGTCTCTTACAACCTTCATATTTTAAAAGATTTTTGAGGTTGTTAGAGCCCTTGACAAAGTTTGACAGATCCTTCTTTAGGCTGTCAATTTCTTCATGAAGTTTTACAACATCATGTGGTTGACCTCTTAAGGAAGTATCTGCTTCAACTTTCAGAAGCTTCTCAACTAGCCTTTTGTTTTCTGCGTTGAGATTTTGAATCTCTATGGAAAGATTTCTTTCTTTAGTCCTTGAATCCTCACAGGATTTATGGGCTCGAGCAGCATCATTCCAGAGAGTTCGCCTCTCCATATTTGTAATTTCATTTTGCCTTGAGAGCTCTGTAAACTTTTTCTGTAAATCCTCCTTTTCACTTTCCAGTTGTCTAACACTTTTTTCTAAAGCTTCTTTTTCTTTTGAAAGTGATTTGGATGATTTCTTTAAAGTTCTATAGGCCTTTGACAAAATAGAAGAGTTTGAAAGTAGTTCATGATAAGCTTCTTGAATTGAATCTGTCATTAAAATCTACCTCATCTTCTTCTTCTGGTTCAGAAAAGTCAGTTAAGGTGTCTGCCATCAGACATATGCGTGCTTCCTCTTCTTCTCCATCGTCCGATGATGAGTCATCGTCCAGGTCTTCCCATGTGGACATCAGAACTTTCTTGCCCTTTCCTTTGCTGAAGAATTTCTTCTTCTTGTCCTTGCTTTTGTCGAGATCTGGGCATTCTGATTTGAAGTGTCCTGGCTTTTTGCATTCGTAGCATACAATTGGACTCTTCTCCTTCTTTTCTTTGAAGTCTTTCCTTTTTAGGTTTCTCCATCTGGATCCACCTTTCTTCTTCCACATAGCATGTATCCTTTTGGATATAAAGGATAGTTCATCATTCTCGTCTAAGTCATCATCTTCATATTGTTCGTCTGATGATGTTTCAGCTTGCATGGCTTTGGACGATGATGCTTTCCTTGGCTTCTGGACGCTGAGCGCCAGAGACTTATTTTTTTTACCATCACTATCTTGATGCAGTTCTAGTTCATGCACCTTGAGAGTTCCCACGAGTTCTTCTAGGGACATATCGTCCAGTTCCTTTTTTGTTCTCAAGGTTGTAACCTGTGGTCTCCATTTCCTAGGCAAACTTCTTAGAATTTTGTCAATATGTTCATAGTTATTGTAATCTTTACCATGTGCTCTTAGTTCATTTAGTATGGTTTGAAATTGTCCAAACATACTTTGTATGTCCTCGTTTTCTTTCATACTAAACAACTCATATTGACGAGTAAGGAGACTGAGTTTGTTACGTTTTACCTGAGTGGAACCCTCATACGTTAACGCAAGAGTGTCCCACATTTGTTTTGCGCTTTTGAGACTGTGCACCTTGTTGTATTCTTGTTCGCTCAGTGCACACATGATGATGTTTCTGGCTCTGGAGTTGAGATAAAATCTTTGTTTTTGCTCTTCCGTCCATCTAGCCTTTGGGATTTCATTGAGGCTTGCATCAAGTGGAATATAGTCGCCCATCTCCACAACTTCCCACATGTCAATATGGCTAGATTCAAAGAATGCTATCATTCTTTGTTTCCAGTAATCATATTTGACACCCTTGAAGAATGGTGGTCTGTTCACAGCTTGTCCTTCGTTTTCCATCTTTCTTAGGATCTTTCCTCTGTACTGCTAAGTACTCAACCCAAGAGGTCGAGCTCTGATGCCAACTGAAATATAGAGAAATACACTAGAAGGGGGGTTGAATAGTGTATTTATAATTTCTTTGAAAAACTTTAACTAATGTGAAGATAGTATATCTTAAGTTTTACAAGAACTTAGTAAAACAGAAGATTATGCTATCGTCCAGCAGTTTAAAAACAACAGTCCAATGAAACTGCTTTTTCTTGCTTTTCGTTAGAACACACGTAAAAGATAATCATAGATAAAATGTGTAAAAAATCACTTTCGTAGTATGTTGAAGAGATAGTTTAATAGATATGCAAGTAAGCTAGAAAGCGAGAGAATAGAACACTTAGTTTTATACTGGTTCACTCAACTGAGCTACGTCCAGTTCTCCTTCAAAAACTTTTGAAGGGTTCTACTAATCAAGATCTGATTAATCTCAAGTATTCTAACCTTGCCACTTTTGGCTACAAGTATTCTCTAGGCCACTCCTGGCACACCCTTAATCTCCCCTTGAGATTAAACACAAACCCAAGTATTCTTTAACACTAAGCCACTCCTGGCTTTCCAAACAGAATTGTTTGAGTATAGAAAGTAAGACTAACTCTCACAGAGAGGATATTACAGTAAACACGAATATACAGAATCGCTTAGCAAAGCTAAGAAGAAAGCTCGTTTTGCTTAAGTATTGATCGTCCAGTCGTTTTGACAGAGATTCAGCTCTTTATAAATTTTTCGTCAGTCTGATACATGAGCTCATTCCTCTCTATATATAGGCAGCTTGTTGAAAGGTATCCGTTGAGGGATCTGTTCCTTTGCCAAGAGCGGTTCTTTCCATAGCATGTGACCGTTGTCACGTTTTGACTTAGGGTGGAGAGATAGAAGTGACAGCCGTACATATAGCGCCTCTCCTACTTGTACTTTTTCTGCAGAGAGAAGCTTCTTCTTTTCCTGTTCAATACTATTCAAAAAAATCAAATAGAATGACATATTAAAATGTGAGAGAATAATCGTTGCATTATATAGAATCAACATTGAAAACGTATTTCCTTATAATATTATTTTAAGATAGAAACTACAGAGTGGGTTATATAGTCATTGGACGCTTGCTCTCACAGGAGCATTGGACGCTGCCTGTAGAATTCTTACAAAACACATTTGGACGCTTTTCTTATTAAAACATAAAGTCGAGGTTTGAGAGATACAATACCATTGCGGAATTGGACGACGTAAATCCTATAACACTCAAACTAGATCATTAGATACTTCAAAATTTATCCTTTAGTTGTTATCATCAAAACCGAAATTCGAGGGGTTGGACATCGTCCAAGGTCTTAGAACCTAACACTTTTTGCATAGGACCTCCTTTTCTTAAATTACCCCTAAATGCATATCCAGCCATCTTGGATCTTTCCTCCCTTTTCATATCTTATATTACCTTGCATTGATCCATTAATTCAGGAAATACAGAAATCCTCAATGGAACCACTGCCTCTTGTATTTCATATTTCAATCCTTTCTCATATCTCCTGCACTTCCATGGCTCATCTCCAGTGATATGCAAATATTTAGAATATTTTGCTAAAGATTTAAACCTAGAAGTATATTCAGGAATAGTCATACTTCCCTGAGTTAAGCTGATAAATTCTTCCTCTTTAGCCTGTCTAACTGTCTCTGGAAAATGCTTCTCAAGAAACAGGGTCTTGAAAATATCCCAAGTGATCACTTCTCCTCTATTCTCTAGCATCCTCTGAGTAGCTTTCCACCACAATCTGGCATCACCAAGCAACTGGAAGGCTGCATGTGATACTCTCCTATCACCTGGATATTCCATAGCTACAAAAATATCCTCCAAATTTTGAATCCACTCTTCAGCTTTTTCTGGATCATATTCTCCCTTAAAATAAGGTGGATCATGCTTTTTAAAATCAGTCAAAGTGGTTCTGTCAACAGGTGGTGGTTGATGCTGAGCTATTGCCTGGTTAGCCAATATCTCAGTCTGCTGGGTCACTGTATTAGCCATCTCCCTCATAGCTCTTGCCATCTCAGCTATACTATCATTTTCAGCTATGGGATTTGTAACTGGTCTTCCTCTTCCCCTTCCCCTTCCTGCCATCTTTACCTGTTTTAAATCTCAGATCTAGTTACTACCCTTTTAGCCAGAATATTCTTAACACAAACAACTAAACAAACAATTCGTATAAAACAAACAATTTCAATCAGGGTAACATAGCAGAACACATAATAGACCAATTACTCACAAGTCCTAGAGATGCATAACCAGAGCTCTGATACCACTAATGTAACCCCTTTTTAATTAAAAACATTTAATTTAACTATTTAATTCACATTATATATATATATATATATATATATATATATATATATATATAAGTTCTAAATACATTCTATTAAAATCCAAAATATATCCAAATCTACAGTATTGAAAATTTCCAGAATAACACTACTACATAATTATCTAAATAATACGAGCCTTATCTACCCAAAATATCCCAATCCTACAACTCTGGTGATCTCTGCATCTTTTACTTCTCACTATTCTTCATTCACCTGCATTTATACTTCCCTAGAATCTAGGGACAAAAATTACAGGATTAGGCATTTAATTTCTCATACAATTGAAAACAATTTCAAACAGATACATTTTCATACCTTACATAATAATTCACATAAAATAAATGAAGTATGATTTATGCAAATGCAGTTTTGACTCAAAATCATTTTGACCCTGCTCCATGGAGACTTCTCCTTTGAGTGTTTAGTAAGTAACTGGCCTACCATTACGCACTGCAATTTAGCTATCAGACCCTACTAAATGCAAATAAACTAAACAGAATTAGGAGATCAGAATACCCAAGAAGGCCACCACGACCGCATTTCAGTCCAGATTCCGGCCACTTGTGGTATTGCCAATATCCTTCACCCCACAGACTATATAATCACAGACTATACAGTCCTGTCTAACAAATTATACTCACTCCAGAAATCATTTCTCATATATCAAAATCATTTCTCATGACTACCACAATCCCGGTTAGTCAACAATATCATTTCTCATTTGAAATTTTTGAAATTCCCCCAAAAAGACTCATGCTTATGCAATATGATCATGAACATAAATAGATAAGTAATTTTAATCAATCATATAAAAAATTTAAAATTTAATAATTAACATTATAACATTAATATTTTACGAAAATACCAACTAGGTCCTTCCTATGTAAAATTACTAAACTACCCTTAATCTTTTCCTAAATTTCAAATTACATCCTCAAATGTGAAATTACCAAATTACCCTTATTATTTTTATAAAATTCCAAATTTGTCCCTAATCTTTCTAGAACATATGAAATTACCATTTTACGCTTATACTTTTCTATTATTCCCTAAATTGCCCTTGATCTTTTATAAAATTCCCAATGTGTCCTTACATGTGAAATGACTATTTTGCCCTTGGTTATTTGAAAATTTTCACATAGTATCCCTTGTAACCTAGCCATGGCCGAATGGCCTTCAAGCCATTTCCAACATCCTTTCAAAAACAACCAAGCCAATTTCCAATAAAAAATAAACCAAATCAAGTTTCAATCAAGATCAACAATTCAAAAGTTAATCCATCACAACACATCAATAAATCAACCAATCATTGTTCCAAACAATTATTTCAAACCTCTAACATCAATTATACAAAATCCCTAATCAATTTCATCTTTTCATGGTTCTTGATCAAATCTTGAATCTAAACCTAGAGACATGTTTTTCCAATTTCCAAGTTGTATAGATTGAAATTAAATGATAAGATCCTTACCTTGAATTGTTAGTTTGACGGAAACCCTTGAATCCCTTTTCTTTCTTCCTCCCTTGGCTTCTTGAAATTTTAGGGTTTTTCTCCAATTTCCTTCCTTTTGGCCGAATATCAATGGGTGGTGGTGAGGTTTAGGTTGGTTTCTTTCTTAATTTTGGAAGAAAGGATGAGTGAAATGGAGAGGACTGCTATGGGGGAAGCTCACGGGTTTGAGATTTTGGTTGCTAGCTTTGTAGGTTTTTATTTTGGCTTGATTTCTTATGCTTTAATTAAAAAAAATTTCTCCACCCCATTTAATTTTTCCTACATGTCCAGATCTGGTCCATGGGCAGCCAATTTGACCAAGTTTCTCCAGCCACTTGGACAGGCAACAAAGCTTGCTTGGGTGACTTGCTCATTAAGGGGTCAAAAGTAAAAAATTGTAGGAAATTATGGATTTTTCTATAATATTGTAGAGCTTTTTAATTATTTTACAAACTAATTAGAATTTGGAAAAACTAACACCACCATTAGATTCCTCACTATCAAAAACCTTAGCGTAGTGTCTTAATTATCTCTTAATCAAAGTCTAATTAGCTTAATTTAATCACATTAGAAACATTGAGTTGTCACATTTTGATTGGCTAATACTTTAAATTTTATTTTTCTTAGTTAAAAAATATTAATAATTATTCTAAGTATATTAATTATTAGATAATTTCATAGATGTCATACAAATTTTATCTTAATTTTCTACCTTAGAATTTTATCGTAATAATTTCACAGAGTTCTAACTTTCAGAAAATCCTAACAATTCGAAATTAGCATTTTAATTTCCCAACTGTATATATTTTTAATCTAAATTCAATTACCCATTTATTAAATTACAGTTTATTCCAAAATGCTACACTGGAAAATTTATCCTAGACAGCTGTCTGACACAATTGTCCAGTCAACAAGCAATTCACACAAAAACAAAAATGTCAGAAGATTCAAAAAAAATTTCTGAATAAAACTGTATTAATTTTATTATGAAAATATGTACAGAAAGTTTCTATAAAATACAGTACATAATTTCTCATATATCTATGGAAAAGTATTTACAAACAGTTAAATAAAATAAGGATGTTACACTTCGCATGGTGGACACAGCTTATGCCACCGTACTACTAGAACGTGGAGCCAACAAAAGTCATTGTGATCTCTTTATCTTTGTCATCGTCGGAGTGTACTCCGACTGCCTCATACTCTCCCGCATCAGTGTTCTCTTTGGTAGAACTTGGCAACTCCGATACTGAGGAGATGATCCCTTTGGGAGAGGGAACAACTATAGAGATGGAGGAGGTTCCCACTAAGGGGGACCAATCGGAGGTGCTAGATTATGATCCACAGCCAGCATATGAGGCCGAGGGCCTTCAGGAAGCAACAACGGCGATGGGGGAGGATCATGTGGTACCAGTTACGGCAGCAGCGGTGGGTGTAAAGGTCCCGGCAGGAGGAGAGGGATGGGTGGTAGAGGATGTCGTTGATGACTCCGAGAAGGATCCAGAGGAGGACCCTAAGGAGGACTCATCCGGGGATTCCTTCGAGTTCTCCTCTCGAGAGTCAGGTTGTTAGTTCTCCACTGACCAGTACCTGTACTTGGCTCCCAGGATCCCTACATAGGGTTCATGATGACTTCTCTGAATGCTAGGATCTTCTTTTGTGTTTCATGTATTTTGTTGGGGGTAGATCTAGGCATTCAAATATTTTGATGTATATATTCAGTCATCCTACGTACCTTGTACATGCATATATTTGCACTCAAGCTTCAGGGGTACTTCCGCTACACTTTCAGACTTATATATGTACCTGTTTATAATTTTAGTTATGATTATCGTCTTTATTTAATTATGCTCATTCGAAAATCTAAAATTGTTCCTTTATAATCAACATAACGCTAAGACCCTTTTTTGCCAAATTAACTTGACATGTCATAATTACGAAAATAAATGATGATTTCTAAATTAAAATGGAAATAAAAAGTTTTTAAAAAATTCACTAAAATCCCCATCATGTTTATTCGACCTCACGCGTTTTCTTAATTAAATTAATTAAAGCGCTTTATAAAAATAAACAAATGAGTTTAAAATTGCTTATTTACCATTATAGAGATTAAGGTGTTACAAAAAATACACTTAAACTTAAGAATTAAATTCCAAATGATGTAAAAAACTATTTTCAATGAATCTTATATGTAACTCAATATTTTAGAACATAAGGAATCCATTTTTAAAGTAAAAAACAACATAAAATAGCCCCATCATACCCAGCACACCAAACAAAACTCAAAACAAGTATTATGGCCTTAAAACTCAAATATTTCATTTCAAATGATTTCAAAGTCCAAATGCAACATTCCACATATGCAACCCTTGGTTTTCGCATACCCGAGGAAGCCATTTTTGAGGTCCAAAACATAAAAAAGTACACCAATAATTCCCAACCAACAAAACAATATGTAAATCACATTTTTCATACTTGTCATAAGTTCAATCTCACATATAATAGCATTCAAGCTTGACCCATCAAGTGTAGGTCACAACACAAGCAATTTAGGTTCAAGAAAAGAGAAGAAAACCTCCCATACCTTGTTTCTCCTAGCTCAAAAACTCAAATTGCAAAAAGCCATTACCCAAATGTAGAGCTACTCTAGCTCTAAAACATATCCAAAAATCAAGAGGAAAGGAGAAGAATTAGTCTAGCATAGGTTAGAGAGAAGGGAGAGAGACTTACCCACACACACCAAGAGAAGAATTTTTGAATTCTCTCTCTCTCTCCTCACTCTCCAAATGGCAGCACATTGCTAGGGGGTCCCTCTTGGCTTTTATAGAGGGCCCCCACCCTAAAAAAAAAGGTCCCACGTGTTTTAAAAAAAGATTTTTAAATAATCATGTTTAGCGTCTTAAGCTAGGTTAAATTTTAATTTTTTTACTGTAATAATTCACCAAAATGTAGCATTTAAGTTTCTAAAGCCAATGCCTCTTGAATCATTTAATTTGGACTTAAAATGAATTTTCTAGACCCAAAATACTAAAGAAATTTCCAACATTATTAATTAATTCAAATTAATTAATTTTAATGAATTTAAGTCATCCCTATGCTTAATTATAATTATTAAAATTTTATCTAAGTTCAAAACTGCATAATTACCAAAATGTCATTAATGAGAATATTCCCTTACTTTGACTAGATTGACCAACTTTGACTTTCTTAGAGTTTTGGTGAAATCATGGTCAAAGCTTGGTTTTATTAGTTATTTTTACTTTATTAATGAAGGTTTAATGTTTTATGAACATTCCAAGCACACACACATCATTATACTACATGTTACACACTAAAACAATTTAAAATAAAAATTGTATGTTTTTCAGGGTGTTACATTTATTTTTTCTAATCGTGGTAAAACAATTTAAAATAAAAGTTGTATGTTTTTTGTAACATCCTGGGTGTTGACGAGGGCGGGGAGTGATCGCCGGTGCAAAAGAGAAGAGGCACGAACAAGGAGCGGCTCCTAGCAGGCTTCCAGTGAAAGGGATGCATGGATGATTCAAATACACACCAGAAAGAAAGGGATCTAGAGGCTATGTAGGTATGGGACTGTACAGTTGAGGATAACTTAAAGGAAATAATTGGTACTACCTATACCAACAAGATGCATCTACTTTTCGGTAGCCTATCACTTAAGAACTTCATAGTTAAGCATGCTTGGCTTGGAGCAATTATGAGATGGGTGACCTTTTGGGAAGCTTCCCGGAAAGCGTGTGAGTGAGGATAAAGCACGCTGAAAAGTCTCGTGTTGGTTTGTGGGGACAGTCAACAATCCTGAAAGTAGCCGGGTGTTACAAGTGGTATCAGAGCAAGTCTCCCTCCTAGTATGGTGTAGTTCAAGGACGAACCATGCCGAAGCTGGTGGGCATGTAACATCCCGGGCACTAACGAGGGCGGGGAGTGATCGCCGGTGCAAAAGAGAAGAGGCACAGACAAGGAGCGACTCCTAGCAGGCTTCTAGCGGAAGGGATAACCCGAAAGAAAGGGATCCAGAGGCTGTGCAGGTATGAGACTGTACAGTTGAGGATGACTTAAAGGAAATAATTAGTACTACCTAAACCAACAAGATGTATCTCGGTAGCCTATCACTTAAGAACTCCATAGTGAAGCATGCTTGACTTGGAGCAATTATGGGATGGGTGATCTTCTGGGAAGTTTCTTGGAAAGCGTGTGAGTAAGGACAAAGCACGCTGAAAACTCTCGTGTTGTTTTGTGGGGACAGTCAGCGATCTTGAAAGTAGTCAGACATTACAGAGGACACAACATTGGTAAAGGTGTGCTTCGGTTTTGGCCATCACGATAATAGAACTCCATGGAAAAAGTTGGAAAGTGATCAAAACAAAGGAAACAGTAAACAATGCCTATGAAATTGGTTGAGACAATGTGTGTGAGTGTGTGCAACGTTGAGCATGAAACTGTGATTAAACAGGCTTGAGGGGTAGGTCTTTGCACGTGCATCTAAGGTGTGGTCAACTTTCTATCATATTGAAATTTATCTCACCTATTCAAGAAAGTTCATCAAATATAGTTTTTGACCTAAGAAAAAAAATTTAAATATGAATAAATATTTATATGTTAAAGATTTAAAATATTTATTGTTTTATGTTTTAGCATTAAATATTTAACTTTTTTTACTTTTAACTCTTTGAAATTAATAGCAATTTCTTTATTATTTCTAATCATGGAAAGGTATTTTATTTCAAATGTTGTATATAAATCATAACAAATATATGACAGTAGAAAAGGAATTCAAATTCTTGAGTTTCCCGGCAAATATAGTTTGACCTTGAGAAAAAGAACAATAATAAATTAGCTTGACCTCATAAATATAGTTTGACCGTAGAAAAACAAACATTAAATGTGAATAAATATTTCATAGGTTAAAGGTTTGAAGTATTTATCAATTACACACATTTGATATTATTAATAAAACAATGAAATGGATAACTCATTACTACAAATAATTGTCATGAAATTAATATAAATAGTATTTTAGTTCATTGGTTGCATAGAATAAATATTTAATTTTATACAATGAAAATTTAAGACAACTAAACATTTTGAAAATATAAACTGTATTATAATTACAAAATATAATTAATTTCAAAAAATATTTTGCATACTAATTATATTTTATATTTATAATAAAAGATTTAACCTGAGATAGTATTACTTTAAATTGTTGACTTTTAAAAAAAAACTATTAAAAACTAATTCATATACAATGTTAAAAGGGAAAAAGATGAAAAAATGATAGTTTGAAATGATTATCTATGAAGAATAATACTTGTGGAGAGAATGGGAGTATAATAATAGAGTGGTTTCAAACAATTATTTGCCTCCAATATGTGCATTAGCTGTGGCGATCATGTTACGCGTATGAAAATTCAACATTTTTTCAGTTTTCTACTAACCGCCAAAAATAAACAGCCCCTTTGAAAATAGAATTTGTTTTAGTATTTTGTTAAGAATGAGACTTTTATTACATCGAATAACATGGTTCTAACAAATTTCAAAAAGAAAAAAAATGGATATAAGTAGTTGGTTAAAATTATTATATTAATTTTAAAAAGAGAATTTAATTTTTATATTTGGGCTCCTCAAAGAAAATAACTTCCCTAGTCGACAAAATATAATCATTTCAAATTAAAGATTATAAATATATTTGTTCTTTATTTATATACTAACTTTTAGTTTTAATTCCTTTATATGAAAACATTTTATTATCTTTTGGGCCCTTTTTGGTCATGGGCCTTGGGTCGTCGCACCTTTGGACTTTGCTTAAGGCTGACTCTGGTTGTAATGGGATTGCCTAATATTACTATAAGGTTGTCCGGTATTAACTTGGGGGGATAAATTGCATTGCGACCCATACAATATGATATTGTTATGAACTGTATGACTTGTTGGATTCAAAGACATTGAAAATCATTCTGGAACCCAGATCCCCTCAGGTCTTTGTGGAACCAGCATCCCCTCTGGTCTTTGCATCGGTATTTGTAGCCCTCTCTCCATTGCCATTTCCCTCCTAACTTCCTCCTCCAGCTCTCGTTGCCTTGCCAATGCCATCTCACCTGCAATTATCTCTCTTTTGATTTCCTCTTTCTTCAGCTCCCGTTGTATTTGCTCTTTCCTCAACTCTCGCCAGAACGCTTTGTCGATATTGACTGACACCGGCATTGGCAAGACTGTGGGCGTCGAGGGCATTGCAAGCAAAACCACTTGGCACAATCTCACACCCTAGAGAAATGAACACAAGAGAGAAATTTTTTTTTTTAGCAACATAACAAATGAAAAGAACATGAAGAAAATTAAGCGAGCGTTACCTTATAATGAGCATCCAGAGATATTTGAATTCACGTGGACGACGCTGGACAGAGGATGTGGCATTGGTAAAGGTGTGCTTTGGTTTTGGCCAACACAATAGAACTCCATGGAAAAAGTTGGAAAGTGATTGAAACAAAGGAAACGGTAAACAATGCCTATGAAATTGGTTGAGACAATGTGTGTGAGTGAGTGTGTGTGCAGTGTTGAGTTTGAAGCCGTGATTAAATAGGCCTACGGGATAGGTCTTTGCACGTGCATCTAAGGTTTGGTCAACTTTCTATCATATTGAAATTTATCACACCTATTCAAGAATGTTCATCAAATATAGTTTGACCTAAGAAAAAATATTTATATGTTAAAGATTTAAAACATTTATGGTTTATGTTTTAGCATTAAATATTAAACTTTTTTACTTTTTACTCTATCAACTTAATAGCAATTTCTTTACTATTTCTAATCATGGAAAGGAATTTTATTTCAAATGTTGAATATAAATGATAACAAATATATGACAGTAGAGAAGGAATTCAAATTCTTGAGTTTCCCGGCAAATATAGTTTGACCTCAGATAAAGAACAATAATAAATTAGCTTGACCTCATAAATATAGTTTGACCGTAGAAAAACAAACATTAAATGTGAATAAATATTTCATAGGTTAAAGATTTGAAATATTTATCAATTACACACATTTGGTGTTATTAATAAAAAATGAAATGGATAACTCATTACTACAGATAATTGTCATGAAATTAATATAAATAGTATTTTAGCTCATTGGTTGCATAGAATAAATATTTAATTTTATACAATGAAAATTTACGACAACTAAACATTTTGAATATATGGTCCCTTATATTATAATTACAAAATATAATTAATTTCAAAAAATATTTTTAATACATAATTATATTTTATATTTATAATAAACGATTTAAACAGAGATAATATTACTTTAAATTGTTGATTTTTTTAATAAAAAAAATATTAAAAACTAATTCATATACAATGTTAAAAGGGAAAAAGATGAAAAATGATAGCTTGAAATAATTATCTATGAAGAATAATACTTGTGCAGATTAAGGGAGTATAAGAGTAGAGTGGTCGGGTAGGAGAGAGAGAGTGCGTAGTACGTTATGCATTGAATGATTAGTGTGTTGTAAGTGTCATGATAATACGTGACACTAGGAAGATAAGGATTAAGTCCTTACTTCTTTTGATTTGAATCTATGCTTTTGATTGAATTGAAGAACCTATCTTGTACGACACAAGTAGGAGATGGAAATGATTTGTGGGTACCAAACGAAAAGATAAGTGGTTTCTATGTGAGACGATTTGGCAAAAGCTGCAAGGTGCACATGGAGATAGCACAACTTTCAGTGCAAGGGCATGAATGACAAACAACCATTGAGGTGTGATAGCCAGTGCGGCAAAAGATGTCCATTAGGGGTGTGCCTATTGAGGCGTGATAGCCAGTGGCAAAAGATGTCCAATAGGGGCGTGACTATTGAGGTGTGATAGCCAATGTGACGAAGGATGTCCATTAAGGGCATGCCTATTGAGGAGAGGTGATGATGGTTCTATATGAATTATGATTATTACTAACGGTCTATCCATTTCCCCCTTTAATGACCATGTCATGTGTACCAATTGATTTGAGAAGCCTTGCTAGAATGATTATGAAGAGGAAACATCCCTAAATGCAATCCCAATGAGGAGTGATGGCAATAAAGTGCCTAACTTGTAGGCTAATGGGTGACCACAAATGGTACCTGAGGAATGTATGTGTGGACCACACAAGTCCTAAGGGGATCGAAGGGCGCTAGGTTGTGATACTTCAACGGGACTAAGGGACTCGTATAGCCGAGTTGGCAATCCAATTGAGAACATTGTCAGTTTCTTCATTGTAGGAATTATAGACATTACAAGCATTACAACGAGGCTGAGGGACTCATATAGTCGACTTCAATAATTCAAGCCAATTTCAGATTAGGAAAAGAAAATCAAAGTTAGAATAAATAAGAGAGGAAGAATCCAATTGAGAAAATTTGGAAATGGAATGATTGGATGGTGGAAGAATCCAAGTTAGGGATCTGATCATAAACTACTAAATGAACCTGTCAACTCACAATAAATCATGTTGACCGTCAAACATGAAAAACTAACATATAATGTATAGAAAGAAACCAGATCAGATAGCATCCAAATTTGTCATTTTAATGGCAAGTCTATTTAACATAAATTGTTTCCTCTACTTCATGTCAATACTCCACTATGCAAAAATTTCCAATTGATAAACTTAACCTATAAATCAAAACTTTTAGACAAAGAATGAAACCCTAACTTCCCTCAATTATAATTCCTAACCCTAAAAACCCTTATTATCATCACTCAGAATGGAAAGTAAGCAATTAATGTGAGTGAAAAAGAAACAAAGAGAAGAGGAACATACGGGAAGGAGTATTGGAGAGAGCAGTATCAAACTAGAGTGATTAACTAATGTGCCTTTTGTGAAATCAAAGAAGCGTAGCACCAAGAACTTGTAGGTATCGCATCACGATGACACTGTCGGTTTCCTCCATTAACACCAATCTCAGTTCCAATTAGGGTTTTCGTTGAGGGTGCGAGGCAATGACGAAGAAGGAGATAGTGATGTTGAAGTTTCTATTTGAGGAGAAGAGGGTAAGGATGGGTCAATATTAACTTGATAATAATTTAAGCAACCTTTTATCTATTAAATTAATATAAACTTTAAATTACTAATATAATAAATAATAATATAATAAATATTTCATAAAAATGAATACTCAAATTTTAGTACGATATTTTATTTTATTATTGTCCATTTTCTGAAAATGAAAAGGATAAAATTTATGTACTGAATAAAAGCATAAAATGATAATTTAATTAATATAAAATTTAAATTATTAATAGTGATAATATAACAACAATAAACTAAATAATAAATATAAATTATGTTGATATATTATACTTTTTATTGTATGATTTTAAAAAATTGAGCAAAATATTTCTGTTTTCAATTTTTATTTTAAAAAATCTAAAGACACTTATTAGTTGGCTCTATTTATGATATAATTTTAATATTTTAAATTTATATTAATACATTATTGTATTATTGACTTAAATTATTAATATTTTAAAATTTTTCAGTTATTATTTTATATTAATATTGTTAATTATACTTACAAATATATAAACAAAATAAAAACGGTGATGGAACCTAACAAGTAGGCCTAATAAATTTTCTTTGGAATTTTTAAAAATTAAATTTATCTAATTTGATTTTATATTATTATATTATATAGTAATAATCTTAATAAAAGAAGAAAAAATCCAGTTCTAAAAGAAAAAATAACATTAAATAATAACTAAGAGCTCTCTCTCTCTCTCTCTCTCTCTCTCTCTCTCTATATATATATATATATATATATATATATATATATATATAAGTAAAAGAGACTTGAAGATTTTAGAACCTTTGATCAACATTTTAATTTTATAATAGCCGTTGGATCTAATCAAATTTAACAGACTTAACTGCATTTAACAAAGAATTAAATTGTTCGAGTCAATGATATTTATTGCATAGATATTAATGTAACATTTAATATTTGAAATTTAGTATTTTTTAATAAAGATATAAATAAATGTTTTTATTTAAAAAGTATTAATCATTGAATATTTTTTGGGTAACCATATTAATTAGTATTGTATTTATTAAATATATAACTTTTCATAAGAATCTCTATCTATAAATATTTTGTTAAACAAAAATTAATTATTTTAATTATATAAATATATATTTATATATATGTTAATAATAATATTCTAGCAATTCCTTCATCTTTGGCCTTAACCTGAATTCACGTTCAACATATAACTAACTAGTATGCAGCTATATAGAGATGATAATTTAATTAAATAGAATTTGAATAGGGAAAAATAACCTATGTTCTGACGGACTTTTTTCTGCCAACAAATCTCTTGGTGACTGACTTTGCTTTCGCCATATGTTGTCGCTAGAGATCAACTGGTTGGATCTTGCCAGCCAACTTATATGCACAAATGAATCTAATAGCTTCGGCATGTTGCTGCTTCTTAATAAGATTTTGGACAAAATCTGCAAGACACAAGGTAATTTCACTTCATCAAATCAATTCAGAAAAGTCCTTTGGAATTAAAATCCATTCCAAGAGCATTAACTAGGGTGTCAATTTGTTAACAAAAGAAAGAGGGATGTTATGGTAAGCAATATAAAAAATCTGTAAAGACAACTACAATTTGCAAGAAAATATGGATTCAATTTCCCTTATTAAACAACTAACACTTTAATCTTTCTATATTGTGTAGTATGTTTCCTGTATAATTTGTTGTCTTATCAATGTATTATAAGAAATACAAAAAAAAAAACTATATTATTTCCATCCAAAAAATAAAATAGTTACGGTGATTAAATAAGACATACTAGAGATTTTATCCCCAAAACTAAGAGTCCAAAATAGCTCTACAGCTTGCTTGTGCTGAGCAGCAAATTCCAAAAGCTTTAAAACTTCATCTTCATGAAAATCAGAAGCTAATCCACAATTAGACAAAAGCAGTAGAAAGCCCTATTAATATTTTCTTAAATAAAAATTAATTATTTTAAAATTATATAATTTAAAATAATTAATTTTTATTTAACAAAAGATTAATAAGGCTTTCTACTGCTTTTGTCTAATTATGGATTAGCTTATGATTTTAATGAAGATGAAGTTTTAAACCTTTTGGAATTTGCTGCTCAGCACAAGCAAGTTGCAGAGCTATTTCGGACTCTTGGTTTTATGGATAAAATCTCTAGTATATCTTATTTAATCACCATAGCTATTTTATTTTTATTTTTATTTTTATTTTATTTTATTTTTTGGGTGGAAATAATATAGTTTTCTTTTTTGTATTTCTTATAATACATTGATAAGACAACATATTATATGGGAAAACATACTACACAACACATAGTAAGATTAAAGTGTCAACTGTTTAAGGGAAATTGGTTCCATATTTTCTTGCAAATTGTAGTTTTCTTTATAGATTTTTTTATATTGCTTACCATAACATCCCTCTTTCTTTTGTTAACAAATTGACATCTTGGTTAACACTCTTGGAATGGACTTTAATTCCAAAGGACTTTTCTGAATTGATTTGATGAAGTGAAATTACCTTGTGTCTTGCATATTTTGTTTAGAATCTTATTAAGAAGCAGCAACACATAGAAGCTGTTAAATTCATTTGTGCATATAAGTTGGCTGACAAGATTCAACCAGTTGATCTCTTGCGACAACATACGGCGAAAGCAAAGTCAGTCACCAAGAGATTTGTTGGTAGAAAAAAGTTCGTCGAAACAAAGTTTAGTTTTCCCTATTCAAATTCTATTTCGTTAAATTATTAGTTTTTATATATATAGTTGCATACTAGTTAGTTATATATTGAACGCAAATTCAGGTTAAGACCAGAGATGAAGAAATTGCTAGAATATTATTATTAATATATATATATATTATATTATATAATTTTAAAATAATTAATTTTTATTTAACAAAATATTTATATATAGAGATTCTTATGAAAAGTTATATATTTAATAAATAAAATAATTAATACGGTCACCCAAAAAAATTCAATGATTAATACCATTTAAATAAAAATATTTATTTATATCTTTATTAAAAATATTAAGTGTTACATTAATATCTTGGCAATAAATATAATTTATGCGAACAATTTAATTATTTGTTAAATGTAGTTAAGTCTATTAAATTTGACTAGATCAAATGGCTATTATAAAATTAAAATGTCGATCAACGGTTCTAAAATCTTCATGTCTCTTTATATATATATATATAATATAATATAACATAATTTATAATTTAAATAAAATCTAATTAAAACAACAATCTCGATATAGATCTTTAAGTAAAAGTGTACAACACCATGTCCAAAGCAATGTCAATTACTCTCTTTAAAAGAAAAAAAAAGTACTTAAGGAGTCATTAGAGATAAATACATAAGAAAAAATCAAATTAGATTGTTGAGTTTTGATATATGGTTTTATAAAAACGCAAATGCAAAGGTAAAAAATGTCAGTTTCTTTTTTTAAAACAAAAAACTGGAAAGATTGTTGAGTTTTGATTAAACTTAAAAGGTAAATGGCGCAACGTAAGGAGTCATTAGAGATAAATACTTATAACAATAAATTAGATTTCACATTTTTTAATTACTGATAAATTATTTCCAATATTAATTAATAATTATTTTTCATTTTTTATTATTTTTTTAAAATTTAGTGAACATTTTGATATTGATAATTTTGATTTATTTTTAAAATTAAAAGTATTGAGAGAAGTTTTAATAGAAGAAATCAATATTTCAATAGAAATATTAAGTTATATGAAAAGATTAGACTCGTCTCTACATATATGTATTATTTATAGAAATTTTTTATGATACCTCTAACAATGTGATTATTGAAAATTTTTAAAATTAATATTGTATAAATCCTATATTAAATTTACAATGTTACAAGATCTATTGAATGAATTAACTATGTTATTTTTTGAGAATAAAATGTTAGAATTACTTAATTATAAAATTTTAATATAATTTTACAATTAAAAAATAAAAAATTATATGAATATTAATAATTTTCACTAAAATGTCCAAGGCCTCGGAATTTCTCAACATGGTCCTGCGTGCATGTTTTATTACTATGATAATTTCAACACTCATTTCTATCTAAAGCATTTGAAATTGATATATGGCTAATATTGTAGCATTTATAGATGAACTAAATAAATAAATAAAAAAAGCCAAATGTTAAAATCATTATCAAGCAATGAAGTTTTGGATATATACCACTTTCATTGTCTTTCTTAGAAGTAGCTACCATGGACAAGGCTGTGCAAATGTCAATTGCTTCCACAATCCCACCGGAAGTCGCAAGTCCCACCCATCTCTTCACAACAGCAACATTCTATATGTTGCTTATATATGCATGTGAGACAAAATATCAATTTAACATAAATGAAATAACTAATAATAATATGCGGGATTCAATTATATAGAAGATATTAGATTAAAAGAATTTCCTTTATATATTGTAATTGTGGAGAAGAACCACCTTAGATTTTTAAATCTGAAATTCCAAGAAATATGATAAGAAATGTGATTTTCTTGAGTATGCTTAAAATACCAGATCGATTAACTTAGATTGATTCTTTGTGAGAACAACAGTACTGAATCAAGTGGTATTTTACTAAATGATTTTCAGCAGACTTTGCAATGAATTTCCTAGTTATATATATATAAAAGGAACCAAAATTTAAAGAATAAAATTCAAAGAAAAGTTTTAGATGGAAGAGAATAATTAATTGTTGAGAAATGTACCTTCACACTCTTTCTTCGGATCATGAATTGGGATAAAGTTGCAAGTTCAGATTACTAAAATTTTGGGCATCGCAAAAGTCTATCTATGAAGAAATCAAATGGGAATTGTGAGATTTTGTTTGTGTCGGTGGAGGAAATGATTGGACCGATCGATGTACAATGTAATCTAGTGAGTGAAAGAGGAGAGAGACAAGATATATGATTGATAGTTCAAAAGGACGAAGAGCATTGGGCAATTATGGTCGGAAGCGGCAGAGGAGATAGCTGGCTGAAGTTGCAAGATTCTGCGGCTGTTAGGGTTAGGGCTTCCTACTTGACTCAATCCTTCATCTTTATATAGAGCCGTTTGTCATACTTTTTTTCTTTTTTTAGGAAATAGCCGTTGGTTATAGTATTACTCATAATTAAAATAAAGAGTTAAAATAATTTTTAACATGGATACCAAGCTTTTAAAAAACTGTTGTCAATTTTCAAAAAATGTAAAACGAAAACTGGTAGATAAAATAATTTTTAAAATTCGTTTTTAAAATGAATATTTTTAATTTTTAAAATAAAAAATTAAAGCATCTCTAAGTTACTTTATTTTTAAGATTCTATTACTTATTTTTAAAAACTAACAAGCAAAAACACATTCAAACACACTGTGATTTGGATTAGTTTACATCTATTTTAAAATAATCATTTAATTTTGGCTTTGTTTCTTTTTATCTCTGCACCTAGGGGTTTGTATCGTTGATTCCTTGTAAGTGAATATATCTAGAACACTCATATCTTTTCAATAGTTTGGGTAATAAATTGTTTGCAGTTAACAATCTTATTTGAGTTTGTTTTTGAGTGTTTAATTTAAAGGTTTTAAATATGCATTACTTTTTTTTTAATCATTGTTGGTTGTGTTTGGGTCAAATTGCTAAACGTTTAATCATTTAGGAATACAAGGAAAGTGGTGTTGCCTCCACGAATATAGGTACGATATTTTGTGGAAAAAAAAATATAGATAAGATATAAGCCCTATAGCTTGAAATTGAGTGTAGATACTATTTGCGTGGTAGGTGTGTTCCATATTGTTGGAGTCCATAACCTTGAGTCAGATATTGGTACACTTGAGGTGGATTAAGATGGAAAAAGGAAAAAGGGCAGAAAATAAAAAGAGAGAAAAGGCAGAAAGAAAAAAAGTGATGCATGTCATAAATAATGTGATAAAAAAATGGGATGGAAATAAAATGAAAGAGAAAGTAGGAGGATGTTATAATTTTTCTAAGGGTTGAACATCTTTTTGGTCCCTATAAATATCGAAAAGTTTGTTTTTTGTCTCTCCTTTTTAAAAATGTTGACTTTTCATCCTCAAATTTTTAAAATGTGCGATAAACCTCTGTCAGCAACTCCATTTTTTTTTTGTAGTAAAAAACTACCACAAAATGTGAATTAATAATGCAATATAAAAAAACTATCGACACATAAAAATAATACAATGTAAATGAGTCAACTATTTTATCTCATCTTGTTCCACTATGAAATAATGCAATGTAAAAAAACTTTCGACACATAAAAATGATTAAAAACAAAAAATAATTAAACCTATGGTAGTAACAGTAGTGGCGGTGGCGGGGATGGTCATGCTTGTGGCGGAGGAGGTGGTGGTTGTGGTGGCGACAACAATTTTGGTGGCAGTGGTGGAGGTGGTTGTGGTGGGGGTGGGGGTGGCGACGGCGGTAGCAGTGGCAGTGGTGGAATGGTGGTGGTGGTGGCAGCGGTGGCGATAGCGACAATGGTTGTGGAATGGTGGAGGTGGCAAAGGCAGTGCTGGTGGTGGTGGTGGCGGCGACAACGGTGGTGGTGGTGGTGGCGGCAGTGGTGGTGGTGGTGGTGGTGGAATGGTAGTGGTGGTGGTTGTGGCATCATTTATGGCGGTGTTGACGGTGGCAGTAGTGGAATGATGGTGGTGGTGGTGGCGATGACAGTGGCAGCGATGGTGACGATTATGCTGGTGGGATGGTTGTGATGGTGGAATGGTGGTGGTGGTAGTAAGAGTGTTTTTTAAAACTAAAAACCAAATTCACAAAACCTTTTTTCTTGATTTTTGAAAATGAAAGTAAAAGTGTTTCGAAATTAAGTTAAAACCATCCAAGTTTTTCTTTCGCGAATTTTACCACCCAACTTTCATCATTTTGCGAATTTTACCATCCAAGTTTTTTTTTCTGCAAATTTTACGACTCAACTTTCATCATTTTAGGAGTTTTACCACCCAAGTTTTTAAGTTTTGCGCATTTTACCATCACATTGGTAACAAAACGACGTCGTTTTGTTTTCCTTTAACTTTTTTTTGTGACACATCAGTGGTGGTAAAATGTGTAAAGATTGAAAACTTAGGTGGTAAAATTTGCAAAAATAAAACTTAGGTGGTAAAATTTGCAAAATAATAAAAGTTGAGTGGTAAAATTTGCAATTAAGCCTTCATATTTTGTGATGATTTTGACCACCACGTTTTGTAATCCATAATTCATGTTATTGTGACACATTTTAAAAAATAGAGGATGAAAAGTCAACATTTTTAAAAGAATGGACTAAAAATGAAATTTCCATATTTATAGGGACCAAAAAGATGTTTAACCATTTTTCTAATCTTACGTGTTTGGTTATTTTTTAGGGTAACATGTGCATGAGAATTTCTCATATATACCAAAAAGGTGATTAATTATGAACATGTATTTGCCTTTAAACATTGTAAAGAATCTTTTTTTCATTAATTTTGTTATATCTTTATATTTGAAAAATAGATTTCACTGTGTGGATAAATTTAAATTATAAAAAAAGAAAATTGCTATGGTCATATAAATTAACTGGTTTGAATAGGTCTTCATAAAGTGGTACAATCTACATAGGTATGAATTTGTGTCACTGAGGTTCAAAATAGATGGATGAGTGAGGTAGATTATCCCACCCCAACATAGACCTATAAAGTAACTGGTATTGCTTCTTCTATTAATATCCCTGATAATGATGGAGAAGACAATCAAGTTGATATTTGCAATGATGACTATGCAATGGAGAAAAGGCTGAGTGCAACCCAAATTAGAGCATATTCAGTGGTTAGTATTGAATTAAAACAACATTTATGTTTATATGCATCTCTACGTACATAATAGCTCTTTACTTAACACAATTATTAATACTCAATGTATTTAGTTTTGTAGCTTATGCATGCTATATTTTGTTATGTGATGTTGTCCCATCAACACTTCGCATGTGCTTTGGTGGATGAAAAGGGAAAAATTGGCCTTGCCATGTCAGGTGGGCAAAGTGAATGCCTAATGAATAATATGACGACTTCTACAGTGAACCATGTTTATAAGTGATTTATGGTGAACCATGTGTATCCACCGTTAGATTCATCTGTTGCATACAAGAGCATCCTACATTTTACACACTGGATTATGTCTTTCTAACCCTTTCTCTCTCCACCTCTATGGTTCCATCTAAGCCATTCTCATAATCACCGTCAGGATCCTCCGCCCACCCCGGCCACTCTGATCTGCCACCGCACGCTGCCTCTGGCTTCATCTTTGTCTTTGTCGATGTCAGACCCAAATGAATGTGCTTTGCTATCATCGTACTTCCTTAATCTTCCCGGGTCGCCGCTCCTCCACCCTCCCCTCCGCGCTTTGCTATCTCCCCTTCCACTTCGACGACCCTTCCGCCGTCGAGCAACCCTTCTTCCAGCTTCATCTTCGTCTACGACGGACTCATTTAGTAGCACGTTGTAGACGAGGGACTCCAATGTGAGTGGAGACAATGCATCAGCGGAAACATGCTCAAAGTTCTCTTTTTATTTCTCTCTTTCTTCTTCTATGTATGGGGTTTCTTGATTTTCTTGTTTATTATGAAATCTATGATTGTTTTGAGAATTTTTTATTTGTTTGTTGAGAATATTCTGAATCAAAAGTGGAACTTGGATTCTAAATGTTGGACTGGAAGAATGGGAGGGGTGGGGGATTGGAAATCTAGGCACTGTTCATTTGATGTGGAAACGGCCTATGGCAGCTCACGGAGCAAGTCCGGGAAGGTAGTAGAAATCTGATGTGGAAGATGTATGATAAATATAGTGAGACTAGATGAATCTTATGGTAAATAAAAGTGGTTCACTATAGATCACATGTGAGGGTGGTTCACCCTAGACACAGTCGAATAATGTTAGATAGTTGTCTGGCTAAAATTTGCAAAGAAAATGATATTGAAATAGGGAAATGTTAAAAAATGTGATTTTAAAAATGATCACAAATGTTAAGTTGGTTATTTAGAATATGAGGGAGAAGTTTAATTTGCTTTTTGAAAAAAACAATGACTTGTTATGATGCTGTCACCACGGTGTGGTGAGGGAGGCCATGTCCTCATATATTTTTGTTATGTTGTGAGCAGAGGCGATGTCCCAAGGCTCAGTGTCAATTTGTCCGTCCAGTACTGTGTAAGCAGAAACCCATGGCGACAAGGAAATAAAATCCCTGTGAGGAGAGTGGTTGATGAGTCAGTCCTCAGAGCAGTAAATGACCATAGTCGGTACCTGGGATATTATCGTAATGTTGTGAGACATTGGGGAGTAATGGCACCGAGTTGTGATGATAGATCACATAGGCGACTCGGCAACCTCGACAAAAATAGGAGTCATCATCAGTTGGTAAGAGCCCCCCACTGTACCATGGTGAAGGGTGTACTCCCAAAAGTCATATGGCTAAATTTGTGTAAAACCACTGAGTTTTGGGAGTTCCAATGACAGTTAGCCAATAAGAAAGAATTTACAGAAATAATGACGAAAATAATTAGGTTACGAGTGTGATCATTAGATAACCATATCAAAATTGTTAGTAGATTTTGCCTGTGACTTTTTAAGTCGTTCTGTGTGTGCTGCTTGATGAAGCAGAGAGTTTACCCTTATGTTTGTCTTTCTTTTAGGATCGGATGGCAGATAGAGAGCTAGCCCTATACTGGGAAGTTTACTTCCTTATGGGTAGGTGGGTACCCGATGTGGTCAGGGGTGTTGACCACTTCACCGGATACATACAGTTTACCAGGAGGCCCATGGACGAGCCTTTGGGAGTATACCCCGTCATCACAGAGTACTTCGCATGGTGGACGCAGCCTATGCCACCGTACTACCAGAACACGGAGCCAATGGAAGTCATTGTGATCTCTTTATCTTTGTCATCGTCGGAGCGTACTCCGATTGCCTCAAACTCTCCCGCATCAGTGTTCTCTCTGGCAGAACTCGGCAACTCCAATACTAAAGAGATGATCCCTTTGGGAGAGGGTGTAGTTGTAGAGATGGAGGAGGTTCCAACTAAGGGGGACCAATCGGAGGTGCCAGATTATGAGCCATAGGCAGCATACGAGGTCGAGGGCCTTGAGGTAGCAGCAACGGTGTTGGAGGAGGATCATGTGGTACCAGTTACGGCAGCAGTGATGGGTGTAGAGGTCCTGACAGGAGGAGCGGGATGGGTGGTGGAAGATGCCGTTGATGACTCTGAGGAGGATCCAGAGGAGGACTCATCTGGGGATTCCTTCGAGTTCTCCTCTTGAGAGTCACGTTGTTAGTTCTCCACTGACCAATACCTGTACTTGGCTCCCAGGATCCCTACATAGGATAGATGTTCATGATGACTTCTCTAAATGCTAGGATCTTGTTTTGTGTTTCATGTATTTTATTGGGGGTAGATCTAGGCATTCAAATATTTTGATGTATATATCCAGTCATCCTACGTACCTTGTTCATGCATATATTTGCACTCAAGCTTCGGGGGTACTTCCGCTACACTTTCAGACTTATATATATATGTACCTATTTATAATTTTAGTTATGATTATCGTCTTTATTTAATTATGTTCTTTCGAAAATCTAAAATCGTTCCTTTATAATCAACATAACACTACGACCCTTTCCTGCCAAATTAACTTGATGCGTCATAATTACGAAAATAAATGATGATTTCGAAATTAAAATGGAAATAAAAAGTATTTAAAAAAATTCACTAAAATCCCAATCATGTTTATTCGACCTCACGCGTTTTCTCAATTAAATTAATTAAAGCGCTTTATAAAAATAATCAATGAGTTTAAAATTGCTTATTTACCATTATGGAGATTAAGGTGTTACAAAAAATACACTTAAACTTAAGAATTAAATTCCAAATGTTGTAAACAACTATTTTCAATGAATCTTATATGTAACCCAATATTTTAGAACATGAGGAATCCATTTTTAAAGTAAAAAACAACATAAAACAGCCCCATCATACCCAGCACACCAAACAGAACTCAAAACAAGTATTATGGCCTTAAAACTCAAATATTTCATTCCAAATGATTCCAAAGTCCAAATGCAACGTTCCACATATGAAACCCTAGGTTTTCACATACCCGAGGAAGCCATTTTTGAGGTCCAAAATATAAAAAAGTACACTAATAATTCCCAGACAATAAAACAATATGTAAATCACATTTTTCATACTTGTCATAAGTTCAATCTCACATATAATAGCATTCAAGCTTGACCCATCAAGTGTAGGTCACAACACAAGAAATTTAGGTTCAAGAAAAGAGAAGAAAACCTCCCATACCTTGTTTCTCCTAGCTCAAAAACTCAAATTGCAAAAAGCCACCACCCAAATGTAGAGCTACTATAGCTCTAAAACATATCCAAAAATCAAGAGGAAAGGAGAAGAATTAGTCTAGCATATAGGTTAGAGAGAAGGGAGAGAGAATTACCCACACACACCAAGAGAGGAATTTTTGAATTCTCTCTCTCTCTCCTCACTCTCCAAACCGGCGGCACATTGCTAGGGGGGTCCTTCTTGGCTTTTATAGAGGCCCTCCACCCTAAAAAAAGGTCCCACATGTTTTAAAAAAAGATTTTTAAATAATCATGTTTAGGGTCTTAAGCTAGGTTAAATTTTTTTTTTTTACTATAATAATTCACCAAAATTTAGCATTTAATTTTCTAAAGCCAATGCCTCTTGAATCATTTAATTTGGACTTAAAATGAATTTTTTAGACCAAAAATACTAAAGAATTTTCCAAAATTATTAATTAATTCAAATTAATTAATTTTAATGAATTTAAGTCATCCCTATGCTTAATTATAATTATTAAAATTTTATCTAAGTTCAAAACTGCATAATTACCAAAATGTCATTAATGAGAATATTCCCTTACTTTTACCAGATTGACCAGCTTTGACTTTCTTGGACTTTTGGTCAAATCATGGTCAAAGCTTGGTTTTATTAATTATTTTCTCTTTATTAATGAAGGTTTAATGTTTTATAAACATTCCAAGCACACACACATCATTATACTACATGTTACACACTAAAACAATTTAAAATAAAAATTGTATGTATGTTTTTCAGGGTGTTACATTTATTATTTCTAATCATGGGAAAACAATTTAAAATAAAAGTTGTATGTTTTTTTGTAACATCCCAGGTGTTGACGAGGGCGGGGAGTGATCACCGGTGCAAAAGAGAAGAGGCATGGACAAGGAGCGGCTCCTGGCAGGCTTCCAGCGAAAGGGATGCATGAATGATTCGAATACACACCTGAAAGAGAGGGATCCAGAGGCTGTGCAGATATGAGACTGTATAGTTGAGGATCACTTAAAGGAAATAATTTGGGTTATGGTTTGTGTTGCTTGTCTTGTTCAAAAAAAAAAAAAAACATTTGAAGTTATTTTGTTATTATATGCTCATTGCATGTTAAATGTCACTATTACTTGAAAAATCATTTCACATGAACTTATGAATATAACACGTTATGAAAAGAACCTAATAGTCAAGTGATATTTTCTAATCACATATCATATTTTAATTTGAATAAAAAGACATAAAAGAATTGCAATTTTTATTCATTAACGAAAATAACATCAAACAACATAGAAAAAAATTACTACATAACTACAAACATTTTATTATTTTTTGGACCCCTTTTGATCATGGGCCTTGGGTCATCGCACCTCTGGACTTTGCTTAAGGCCGACCCTGGGTGTAATGGGATTGCCTGATATTACTATAAGGTTGTCCGGTATTAACTTGGGGGATAAATTGCATTGTGACCCACACAATATGATATTATTATGAACCGTATGACTTGTTGGATTGAAAGACATTGAAAATCCTTCTGGAACCCAGATCCCCTCAGGTCTTTGTGGAACCAGCATCCCCTCTGGTCTTTGTATCGGTATTCGTAGCCCTTTCTCCATTGCAATTTCCCTCCTAACTTCCTCCTCCAGCTCTCGTTGCCTTGCCAATGCCATCTCGGCCGCAATTATCTCTCTTTTGATTTCCTCCTTCTTCAGCTCCAGTCGTATTTGCTATTTCCGCAACTCTCGGCAGAACACTTCATCGATATTGACCAGCACCGACATTGGCAAAACTGTGGGCATCGAGGGCATTGCTAGGAAAACCACTTGGCACAATCTCTCACACCCTAGAGAAATGAACACATGTGAGAAAAAATATTTTTTTGAGCAACATAACAAATGAAAAGAACATGAAGAAAATTAAGCGAGCATTACCTTATAATGAGCATCCAGAGATATTTGAATTCACGTGGGCGATGCTGGACAGAGGACGCGACATTGGTAATGGTGTGCTTCGATTTTGGCCAACACAATAATAGAACTCCATGGAAAAAGTTGGAAAGTGATCGAAACAAAGGAAACGGTAAACAATGCCTATGAAATTGGCTGAGACAATGTGTGTGCAGTGTTGAGTTTAAAGCCGTGATCAAATAGGCCTGAGGGGTAGGTCTTTGCACGTGCATCTAAGGTGTGGTCAACTTTCTATCATATTGAAATTTATCACACCTATTCAAGAATGTTCATCAAATATAGTTTGACCTAAGAAAAAAATATCAAACACGAATAAATATTTATATGTTAAATATTTAAAACATTTATGGTTTATGTTTTAGCATTAAAAATTTAATTTTTTTTACTTTTTACTCTATCAACTTAATAGCAATTTCTTTATTATTTCTAATCATGGAAAGGAATTTAATTTCAAAAGTTGAATATAAATGATAACAAATATATGATAGTAGAGATGGAATTCAAATTCTTGAGTTTCCCGGCAAATATAGTTTGACCTCAGAAAAAGAACAATAATAAATTAGCTTGACCTCATAAATATAGTTTGACCATAGAAAAACAAACATTAAATGTGAATAAATATTTCATAGGTTAAAGATTTGAAATATTTATAAATTACACACATTTGGTGTTATTATTAAAAAAATGAAATGGATAACTCATTACTACAGATAATTGTCATGAAATTAATATAAATAGTATTTTAGCTCATTGGTTGCATAGAATAAATATTTAATTTTATACAATGAAATTTAAGAAAACTAAACATTTTGAATATATAAACTATATTATAATTACAAAATATAATTAATTTCAAAAATATTTTTAATACATATTTATATTTTATATTTATAATAAACGATTTAAATTGAGATAGTATTACTTTAAATTGTTGATTTTTTTATATAAAAAAACTATTAAAAACTAATTCATATACAATGTTAAAAGGGAAAAAGATGAAAAAATGATAGCTTGAAATAATTATCTATGAAGAATAATACTTGTACAGATTAAGGGAGTATAAGGGTAGAGTGGCCGAGTAGGAGAGAGAGAGTGCGTAGTACGTTATGCATTGAATGATTAGTGTGTTGTAAGTGTCATGATAATACGTGACACTAGGAAGATAAGGATTAAGTCCTTACTTCTTTTGATTTGAATCTATGCTTTTGATTGAATTGAAGAACCTATCTTGTACGACACGAGTAAGAGATGGAAATGATTCGTGGGCACCAAACAAAAAGGTAAGTGGTCTTCTATGCGAGACGATTTGGCAAAAGCCGCAAGGTGCACATGGAGATAGTACAACTTTATGTGCAAGGGCGTGAATGAGAAACAACCATTGAGGTGTGATAGCCAGTGTGGCAAAAGATGTCCAGTAGGGGCGTACCTATTGAGGCTTGATAGCCAGTGGCAAAAGATGTCTAATAGGGGCGTGACTATTGAGGTGTGATAGCCAGTGTGATGAAAAATGTCCATTGAGGGCATGCCTATTGAGAGGTGACGATGGTTCTATATGAATTATGATTATTACTAATGGTATATCCATTTGCCTCTTTTATGACCATGCCATGTGTACCAATTGATTTGAGAAGCCTTGCCAGAATGATCGTGAAGAGGAGACATCCCTAAATGCAATCCCAGTGAGGAGTGATGGCAATAAAGTGCCTAAGCTTGTAGGCTAATGGGTGACCACAAATGGTACCTGAGGAATGTATGTGTGGACCACACGAGTCCTAAGGGGATCAAAGGGCGCCAGGTTGTGATACTTCAATGGGACTGAGGGACTCGTATAGCCGAGTTGGCAATCCAATTGAGAACATTGTCAGTTTCTGCATTGTAGGAATTATAGACATTATAGGCGTTATAACAAGGTTGAGGTACTCACATAGTCGACTTCAATAATTCAAGCCAAATTCAGATTAGGAAAAGAAAATCAAAGTTAGAATAAATAAGAGAGGAAGAATCCAATTGAGAAATTTTGGAAATGGAATGATTGGATGGTGGAAGAATCCAAGTTAGGGGTTTGATCATAAACTACTAAATGAACCTGTCAACTCACAATAGATCATGTTGACCGTTAGGCATGAAAAACTAACAGATAATATATAGAAAGAAACCAGATCAGATAGCATCCAACTTTGTCATTTTAATGGCAAGTCTATTTAACACAAATTGTTTCCTCCACTTCATGTCAATACTCCACTATGCTAAAATTTCCAATTGATAAACTTGACCTAGAAATCAAAACTTTTAGACAAAGAACGAAACCCTAACTTCCCTCAATTATAATTCCTAACCCTAAAAACCCTTATTATCATCACTCAGAATGGAAAGTAAGCAATTAATGTGAGTGAAAAAGAAACAAAGAGAAGAGGAACATACGGGAAGGAGTATTGGAGAGAGCAGTATCAAACTAGAGTGATTAATTAATGTGCCTTTTGTGAAATCAAAGAAGCATAGCACCAAGAACTTGTAGGTATCGTCGCATCATGATGGCACTGTCGGTTTCCTCCGTCAACACCAATCTCAGTTCCAATTAGGGTTTTCGTCGAGGGTGCGAGGCAATGACGAAGAAGGAGAGAGTGAGGTTGAAGTTTCTATTTGAGGAGAAGAGGGTAAGGATGGGTCAATGTTAACTTGATAATAATTTAAACAATCTTTTATCTATTAAATTAATATAAACTTTAAGTTACTAATATAATAATTAATCATATAATAAATATTTCATAAAAATGAATACTCAAATTTTATTACAATATTTTATTTTATTATTGTCCATTTTCTGAAAATGAAAAGGACAAAATTTATGTATCGAATAAAAGCATAAAATGATAATTTAATTAATATAAAATTTAAATTATTAATAGTGATAATATAACAACAACAAACTAAATAATAAAGATAAATTATGTGGATATATTATACTTTTTATTGTATAATTTTAAAAATTGAGCAAAATATTTCTGTTTTCAATTTTTATTTATAAAAATCTAAAGACACTTATTAGTTGGCTCTATTTATGATATAATTTTAATATTTTATATTTATATTAATACATTATTGTATTATTGACCTAAATTATTAATATTTTAAAATTTTCAGTTATTATTTTATATTAATATTGTTAATTATACTTACAAATATATAAACAAAATAAAAACGGTGATGGAACCTAACAAGTACGCCTAATAAATTTTCTTTGGAAATTTTAAAAATTAAATTTATCCAATTTGATTTTATATTATTATATTATATATAGTAATAATCTTAATAAAAGAAGAAAAATATCCAGTTCTAAAAGATAAAATAACATTAAATAATAAATAAGATCTCTCTCTCTCTCTCTCTCTCTCTCTCTCTCTCTCTCTCTATATATATATATATATATATATATATATATAAGTAAAAGAGACTTGAAGATTTTAGAACCGTTGATCAACATGTTAATTTTATGATAGCCGTTGGATCTAATCAAATTTAACAGACTTAACTACATTTAACAAAGAGTAAATATTTGATAGCAATGTTTTGATAGTATTTTTTAATGTAACACTTAATATTTGATAGTATTTTTTAATAAAGATATAAATAAATGTTTTTATTTAAAAGGTTTTAATCATTGAATATTTTTTGGGTAACCATATTAATTAGTATTGTATTTATTAAATATATAACTTTTCATAAGAATCTCTATCTATAAATATTTTGTTAAATAAAAATTAATTATTTTAATTATATAAATATATATATATATATATATATATATATATATATTTATATATATGTTATTCTAGCAATTCCTTCATCGCTGGCCTTAGCCTGAATTCACGTTCAACATATAACTAACTAGTATGCAGCTATATAGAGACTGATAATTTAACTAAATAGAATCTGAATAGGGAAAAATAACCTATGTTCTGATGGACTTTTTTCTGCCAACAAATCTCTTGGTGACTGACTTTGCTTTCGCCATATGTTGTCGCTAGAGATCAATTGGTTGGATCTTGGCAGCCAACTTATATGCACAAATGAATCTAACAGCATCGACATGCTGCTGCTTCTTAATAAGATTTTGGACAAAATCTGCAAGACACAAGGTAATTTCACTTCATCAAATCAATTCAGAAAAGTCCTTTGGAATTAAAGTCCATTCCAAGAGCATTAACTAGGGTGTCAATTCGTTAACAAAGGAAAGAGGGATGTTATGGTAAGCAATATAAAAAAATCTGTAAAGGCAACTACAATTTGCAAGAAAATATGGATTCAATTTCCCTTAAACAACTAACACTTTAATCTTACTATGTTGTATAGTATGTTTCATGTACAATTTGTTGTCTTATCAATGTATTATAAGAAATACAAAAAAAAAACTATGTTATTTCCATCCAAAAAATAAAATAGTTACGGTGATTAAATAAGACATACTAGAGATTTTATCCCCAAAACTAAGAGTCCAAAATAGCTCTACAGCTTGCTTGTGCTGAGCAGCAAATTCCAAAAGCTTTAAAACTTCATCTTCATTAAAATCAGAAGCTAGTCCACAAGTAGACAAAAGCAATAGAAAGCCCTATTAATATTTTCTTAAATAAAAATTAATTATTTTAAAATAATAAAATTTAAATAATTAATTTTTAAAATAATAAATTTTTATTTAACAAAAGATTAATAAGGCTTTCTACTGCTTTTGTCTAATTATGGATTAGCTTCTGATTTTAATGAAGATGAAGTTTTAAAGCTTTTGGAATTTGCTGCTCAGCATAAGCAAGCTATAGAGCTATTTCGGACTCTTGGTTTTATGGATCAAATCTCTAGTATGTCTTATTTAATCACCATAGCTATTTTATATTTATATTTCTTATATTTATTATATTTTTGGGTGGAAATAATATAGTTTTCTTTTTTGTATTTCTTATAATACATTGATAAGACAACAAATATATGGGAAACATACTACACAACACATAGTAAGATTAAAGTGTCAACTGTTTAAGGGAAATCGGTTCCATATTTTCTTGCAAATTTTAGTTGTCTTTACATATTTTATTATATTGCTTACCAGAACATCCCTCTTTCTTTTGTTAACAAATTGACATCCTGGTTAACACTCTTGGAATGGACTTTAATTCCAAAGGACTTTTCTGAAATGATTTGATGAAGTGAAATTACCTTGTGTCTTGCAGATTTTGTTTAGAATCTTATTAAGAAGCAGTAACACATAGAAGCTGTTAGATTCATTTGTGCATATAAGTTGGCTGACAAGATTCAACCAGTTGATCTCTTGCGACAATATATGGCGAAAGCAAAGTCAGTCACCAAGAGATTTGTTGGTAGAAAAAAGTCCGTCAAAACAAAGTTTAGTTTTCCCTATTCAAATTCTATTTCATTAAATTATTAGTCTTTACATATATAGTTGCATACTAGTTAGTTATATGTTGAACACAAATTCAGGTTAAGACCAGAGATGAAGAAATTGCTAGAATATTATTATTAACATATATATATATATATATATATATATATATAATTTTAAAATAATTAATTTTTATTTAACAAAATATTTATATATAGAGATTCTTATGAAAAGTTATATATTTAATAAATAAATAATTAATACGGTTACCCAAAAAAATTCAATGATTAATATCATTTGAATAAAAATATTTATTTGTATCTTTATTAAAAAATACTAAATTAAAAATATTAAGTGTTACATTAATATCTTTGCAATAAATATAATTAATGCAAACAATTTAATTATTTGTTAAATGTAGTTTATTAAATTTGACTAGATCCAACGGCTATTATAAAATTAAAATGTTGATCAACGGTTCTAAAATCTTCATGTCTCTTTTACTTATATATATATATATATATATATATATATATATATATAATATAACATAATTTATAATTTAATTAAAATCTAATTAAAACAACAATCTCGATATAGATCTTTAAGTAAAAATGTACAACACCCTGTCCAAAGCAATGTCAATTACTCTCTTTAAAAGAAAAAAAAATAATACTTAAGATAAATACATAAGAAAAAATCAAATTAGATTGTTGAGTTTTTATATATGCTTTTATAAAAAAGCAAATGCAAAGATAAAAAATGTCTGTTACTTTTTTAAAACAAAAAACTGGAATGATTGTTGAGTTTTGATTCAACTGAAATGGTAAATGGCGCAATGAATAGGAAGACGTAAGGAGTCATTAGAGATAAATACTTATAACAATAAATTAGATTTTACATTTTTTAATTACTGATAAATTATTTCCAATATTAATTAATAATTATTTTTCATTTTTTATTATTTTTTTAAAATTTAGTGAACATTTTGATATTGATAATTTTGATTTATTTTTAAAATTAAAAGTATTGAGAGAAGTTTTAATAGAAGAAATCAATATTTCAATAGAAATATTAAGTTATATGAAAAGATTAGATTCGTCTCTAAAAATATTGTTATTTATAGAAAATTTTTTATGATACCTCTAACAATGTGATTATTGAAAATTTTTAAAATTAATATTGTATAAATCCTATATTAAATTACAATGTTACAGATCTATTGAATGAATTAACTATATTATTTTTTGAGAATAAAATCTTAGAATTACTTAATTATAAAATTTTAATATAATTTTACAATTAAAAAATAAAAAATTATATGAATATTAATAATTTTCACTAAAATGTCCTAGTTTTACCAAAGGCCTCTGAATTTCTCAACATGGCCCTGCGTGCATGTTTTATTACTATGATAATTTCAACATTCATTTCTATCTAAAGCATTTGAAATTGATATATGGCTAATATTGTAGCATTTATAGATGAACTAAATAAATAAATAAATAAGCCAAATGTTAAAATCATTATTAAGCAATGAAGTTTTGGATACATACCACTTTCATTGTCTTTCTTAGAAGCAGCTGCCATGGACAAGGCTGTGCAAATGTCAATTGCTTCCACAATCCCACTGGAAGTCGCAAGTCCCACCCATCTCTTCACAACAGCAACATTCTACGTTGCTTATATATGCATGTGAGACAAAATATCAATTTAACATAAATGAAATAACTAATAATAATAAGCGGGATTCAATTATATAGAAGATATTAGATTAAAAGAATTTCCTTTATATATTGTAATTGTGGAGAAGAACCACCTTAGATTTTTAAATCTGAAATTCCAAGAAATATGATAAGAAATGTGATTTTCAGATTTTGAGCATGGTTAAAATACCAGATAGATTAACTTAGATTGATTCTTTGCGAGAACAACAGTACTGAATCAAGTGGTATTTTACTAAATGATTTTCAGCAGACTTTGCAATGAATTTCCTAGTTATATATATAAAAGGAACCAAAATTTAAAGAATAAAATTCACAGAAAAGTTTTAGATGGAAGAGAATAATTAATTGTTGAGAAATGTACCTTCACACTCTTTCTTCGGATCATGAATTGGGATAAAGTTGCAAGTTCAGATTACTAAAATTTTGGGCATCGCAAAAGTCTATCTAGTGAGTGAAAGAGGAGAGAGACAAGATATATGATCGATAGTTCAAAAGGACGAAGAGCATTGGGAAATTATGGTCGGAAGCGGCAGAGGAGATAGCTGGCTGAAGTTGCAAGATTCTGCGGCTGTTAGGGTTAGGGCTTCCTACTTGACTCAATCCTTCATCTTTACATAGAGCCGTTTGTCATGCTTTTATTTTTTTTTATTTTTAGGAAATAGCCGTTGGTTATAGTATTACTCATAATTAAAATAAAGAGTGAAAATAATTTTTAACATGGATACCAAGCTTTTAAAAACCTGTTGTCAATTTTCAAAAAATGTAAAGCCGAAACTGGTAGATATATGAAATAATTTTTAAAATTCGTTTTTAAAATTAATATTTTTAATTTTTAAAATAAAAAATTAAAGCATCTCTAAGTTACTTTATTTTTTTTATTTTTAACATTATATTACTTATTTTTAAAAACTAACAAGCAAAAAAACATTCAAACACACTGTGAGTTGGATTAGTTTACATCTATTTTAAAATAATCATTTAATTTTGGCTTTGTTTCTTTTTATCTCTGCACCTAGGGGTTTGTATCGTTGATTCCTTGTAAGTGAATATATCTAGAACACTCGTATCTTTTCAATAGTTTGGGTAATAAATTGTTTGCAGTTAACAATCTTATTTGAGTTTGTTTTTTATTGTTTAATTTAAAGGTTTTATATATGCAGTACTCTGTTTTTTTTTAATCATTGTTGGTTGTGTTTGGGTCAAATTGCTAAACGTTTAATCATTTAGGAATACAAGGAAAGTGGTGTTGCCTACAAAAATATAGGTACGATATTTTGTGGAAAAAAAATATAGATAAGATATAAGCCCTATAGCTTGAAATTGAGTTTAGATACTATTTGCGTGGTAGGTGTGTTCCATATTGTTGGAGTCCATAACCTTGAGTCAGATATTGGTACACTTGAGGTGGATTAAGACGGAAAAAGGAAAAAGGGCAGAAAATAAAAAGAGAGAAAAGGTAGAAAGGAAAAAAGTGATGGATGTCATAAATAATGTGATAAAAAAAATGGGATGGAAATAAAATGAAAGAGAAAGTAGGAGGATGTTATAATTTTTCTAAGGGTTAAACATCTTTTTGGTCCCTATAAATATTGAAAAGTTCATTTTTTGTCTCTCCTTTTTAAAAATGTTGACTTTTCATCCTCCAATTTTTAAAATGTGCCATAATAAACCTCTGCCAGCAACTCCATGTTTTTTGTAATAAAAAACTACCACAAAATGTGAATTATGGAATAATGCAATATAAAAAAAACTATCGACACATAAAAATAATGCAATATAAATGAGTCAACTGTTTTATCTCATCTCGTTCCACTATGAAATAATGCAATATTAAAAAAACTATCGACACATAAAAATAATTAAAAACAAAAAATAACTAAACCTATGGTAGCAACGGTAGTGGCGGTGGTGGGGATGGTCATGGTTGTGGCGGAGGTGGTAGTGGTTGTGGTGGCGGCAGCAATGTTGGTGGCAGTGGTTGTGGTGGGGGCGGCAGCGGTGGCAGCAGTGGCAGTGGTGGAATGGTGGTGGTGGCAGCGGTGGTGATAGCGACAATGGTTGTGGAATGGTGGAGGTGGTGAAGGCAGTGTTGGTGGTGGGGACAGCGTTGACAGTGGCAATAGTGGAATGGTGGCGGAGGTGGTGGTGGTGGTGGAATGGCAGTGGTGGTGGTGGGAGTAGTGGAATGGTTGTGGTGGTGGTGGCGATGACAGTGGTGGCGGCGGCGACGGTTGTGATGGTGGGATGGTTGTGATGGTGGAATGGTGGTGGTGGTAGTGAGAGTGTTTTTTAAAACTAAAAACCAAATTCACAAAACCTTTTTTCTTGATTTTGAAAAAGAAAGTAAAAGTGTTTCGAAATTAAGTTAAAACCATTTCAGTTCCATTTTTGCCGAATTCATTTTGTTTTAAAAATTGCATTAGGAAACCAAAAACTCACAACCACCCCCGAACTAGCCCTAAATACCCAAGCCCATGCCATCATTTCCAATGTTCTCATTGACACACTTTTCATTATCCTCAGAATAACTCATTTCACCATCCCGTATCCCTAATTTCACTTCCCACCACACCAACAACCAACAAGCCACCCCATCAACCTTTCTCTTCCTTGACCTCATCTCCTCTTCTATATTTAACCAGAATTCTCTGCCCTCCCGACGTCGACGACCTTACCCTCATCCATGGCATCGCCCCCCTTTCCCCACTTTTCCACCACCTCGAAAATTGCCTTCCTCTTCCTCACCAACTCCAACCTCACTTTCTTCCCCCTCTAGCAAAAATTCTTCTCCCATATCCCTCAACTATTCAACATCTACATCCATATGGACCCCATTGCCAATGTCATGTCCCCCCAGTGGCGTCTTTCCCACTCCCGCTTAATCCCTTTCAAGCCCACCCCCTCCCTCATCATTACCACATTCCACACTCCTCAATCACTATTTCACCATCTTCTCCCAACACTGCAACCCTCTTTCCTCCCTTCAATTCACTCATAACTACCTCTTCACAGACCCCATAAACCCACACCATAGATTCATTAAAAAACTCTCCAATGAACCAAACCTCCTTGTTTTTTGGGGAACTATCTCCTTGGTTTTGTTGTTTTCAAGGAACCAAGGAATTTATTGGCTTTGGTTGTTTTATTTTTTTGTTTTTGTTTTGGAAGTGCTAAGCATGTACGCTTTTGGGTATGTTTTGGATAAATTTTAAGTCTTTATTTGGAATTAAAGCTCATTTGTGTTTTGCTTTTTCTATTTTTTGTGAAGTTTATTATTGTATATGTTTGCTGGGTTGTTTTTGTTAATCTATAATCCACGTTTTGTAATCCATAATTCATATTTGGCTTAATTGCAAATTTTACCATTCAAGTTTTTTTTTCGCGAATTTTACCACCCAACTTTCATCATTTTGCGAATTTTACCATCCAAGTTTTTTTTTCTGCAAATTTTACGACTCGACTTTCATCATTTTAGGAGTTTTACCACCCAAGTTTTTAATTTTTGCGCATTTTACCATCACATTGGTAACAAAACGACGTCATTTTGTTTTCCTTTAACTTTTTTTTGTGACACATCAGTGGTGGTAAAATGTGTAAAGATTGAAAACTTAGGTGGTAAAATTTGCAAAAATAAAACTTAGGTGGTAAAATTTGCAAAATAATGAAAGTTGAGTGGTAAAATTTGCAATTAAGCCTTCATATTTTGTGATGATTTTGACCACCACGTTTTGTAATCCATAATTCATATTATTGTGACACATTTTAAAAAATAGAGGATGAAAAGTCAACATTTTTAAAAGAATGGACTAAAAATGAAATTTCCATATTTATAGGGACCAAAAAGATGTTTAACCAATTTTCTAATCTTACGTGTTTGGTTATTTTTTAGGGTAAGATGTGCATGAGAATTTCTCATATATACCAAAAAGGTGATTAATTGTGAACATGTATTTGCCTTTAAACATTGTAAAGAATCTTTTTTTCATTAATTTCGTTATATCTTTATATTTGAAATATAGATTTCACTATGTGGATAAATTTAAATTATAAAAAAAGAAAATTGCTATGGTCATATAAATTAACTGGTTTGAATAGGTCTTCATAAAGTGGTACAATCTAAATAGGTATGAATTTGAGTCACTGAGGTTCAAAATAGATGGATGAGTGAGGTAGATTATCCCACCCCAACATAGACCTATAAAGTAACTGGTATTGCTTCTTCTATTAATATCCCTGATAATGATGGAGAAGACAATCAAGTTGATATTTGCAATGATGACTATGCAATGGAGAAAAGGCTGAGTGCAACCCAAATTAGAGCATCTTCAGTGGTTAGTATTGAATTAAAACAACATTTATGTTTATATGCATCTCTATGTACATAATAGCTCTTTACTTAACACAATTATTAATACTCAATGTATTTAGTTTTGTAGCTTATGCATGCTATATTTTGTTATGTGATTTTGTCCCATCGACACTTCGCATGTGCTTTGGTGGATGAAAAGGGGAAAATTGGCCTTGCCATGTCAGGTGGGCAAAGTGAATGCCTAATGAATAATATGACGACTTCTACGGTGAACCATGTTTATAAGTGATTTATGGTGAACCGTGTGTATCCACCGTTAGATTCATCTGTTGCATACAAGGGCATCCTACATTTTACACACTGGATTATGTCTTTCTAACCCTTTCTCTCTCCACCTCTATGGTTCCATCTAAACCATTCTCATAATCACCGTCAGGATCCTCCGCCCACCCCGGCCACTCTGATCTGCCACCGCACGCAGCCTCCAGCTTCATCTTTGTCTTTGTCGATGTCAGACCCAAATGAATGTGCTTTGCTATCATCGTACTTCCTTAATCTTCTCGGGTCGCTGCTCCTCCACCCTTCCCTCCGCGCTTTGCTATCTCCCCTTCCACTCCGACGACCCTTCCACCGTTGAGCCACCCTCCCTCCAGCTTCATCTTTGTCTCCAACGGACTCGTTTAGTAGCACGTTGTAGACAAGGGACTCCAATGCGAGTGGAGACAATGCGTCAGTGGCAACACGCTCAAAGTTCTCTTTTTATTTCTCTCTTTCTTCTTCTATGTATGGGGTTTCTTGATTTTCTTGTTTATTATGAAATCTATGATTGTTTTGAGAATTTTTTATTTGTTTGTTGAGAATATTCTGAATCAAAAGTGGAACTTGGATTCTAAATGTTGGACTGGAAGGATGGGAGGGGTGGGGGATTGGAAATCTAGGCACTGTTCATTTGATGTGGAAACGGCCTATGGCAGCTCACGGAGCAAGTCCGGGAAGGTAGTAGAAATCTGATGTGGAAGATGTATGATAAATATAGTGAGACTAGATGAATCTTATGGTAAATAAAAGTGGTTCACTATAGATCACATGTGAGGGTGGTTCACCCTAGACACAGTCGAATAATGTTAGATAGTTGTCTGGCTAAAATTTGCAAAGAAAATGATATTGAAATAGGGAAATGTTAAAAAATGTGATTTTAAAAATGATCACAAATGTTAAGTTGGTTATTTAGAATATGAGGGAGAAGTTTAATTTGCTTTTTGAAAAAAACAATGACTTGTTATGATGCTGTCACCACGGTGTGATGAGGGAGGCCATGTCCTCATATATTTTTGTTATGTTGTGAGCAGAGGCGATGTCCCAAGGCTCAGTGTCAATTTGTCCGTCCAGTACTGTGTAAGCAGAAACCCATGGCGACAAGGAAATAAAATCCCTGTGAGGAGAGTGGTTGATGAGTCAGTCCTCAGAGCAGTAAATGACCATAGTCGGTACCTGGGATATTATCGTAATGTTGTGAGACATTGGGGAGTAATGGCACCGAGTTGTGATGATAGATCACATAGGCGACTCGGCAACCTCGACAAAAATAGGAGTCATCATCAGTTGGTAAGAGCCCCCCACTGTACCATGGTGAAGGGTGTACTCCCAAAAGTCATATGGCTAAATTTGTGTAAAACCACTGAGTTTTGGGAGTTCCAATGACAGTTAGCCAATAAGAAAGAATTTACAGAAATAATGACGAAAATAATTAGGTTACGAGTGTGATCATTAGATAACCATATCAAAATTGTTAGTAGATTTTGCCTGTGACTTTTTAAGTCGTTCTGTGTGTGCTGCTTGATGAAGCAGAGAGTTTACCCTTATGTTTGTCTTTCTTTTAGGATCGGATGGCAGATAGAGAGCTAGCCCTATACTGGGAAGTTTACTTCCTTATGGGTAGGTGGGTACCCGATGTGGTCAGGGGTGTTGACCACTTCACCGGATACATACAGTTTACCAGGAGGCCCATGGACGAGCCTTTGGGAGTATACCCCGTCATCACAGAGTACTTCGCATGGTGGACGCAGCCTATGCCACCGTACTACCAGAACACGGAGCCAATGGAAGTCATTGTGATCTCTTTATCTTTGTCATCGTCGGAGCGTACTCCGATTGCCTCAAACTCTCCCGCATCAGTGTTCTCTCTGGCAGAACTCGGCAACTCCAATACTAAAGAGATGATCCCTTTGGGAGAGGGTGTAGTTGTAGAGATGGAGGAGGTTCCAACTAAGGGGGACCAATCGGAGGTGCCAGATTATGAGCCATAGGCAGCATACGAGGTCGAGGGCCTTGAGGTAGCAGCAACGGTGTTGGAGGAGGATCATGTGGTACCAGTTACGGCAGCAGTGATGGGTGTAGAGGTCCTGACAGGAGGAGCGGGATGGGTGGTGGAAGATGCCGTTGATGACTCTGAGGAGGATCCAGAGGAGGACTCATCTGGGGATTCCTTCGAGTTCTCCTCTTGAGAGTCACGTTGTTAGTTCTCCACTGACCAATACCTGTACTTGGCTCCCAGGATCCCTACATAGGATAGATGTTCATGATGACTTCTCTAAATGCTAGGATCTTGTTTTGTGTTTCATGTATTTTATTGGGGGTAGATCTAGGCATTCAAATATTTTGATGTATATATCCAGTCATCCTACGTACCTTGTTCATGCATATATTTGCACTCAAGCTTCGGGGGTACTTCCGCTACACTTTCAGACTTATATATATATGTACCTATTTATAATTTTAGTTATGATTATCGTCTTTATTTAATTATGTTCTTTCGAAAATCTAAAATCGTTCCTTTATAATCAACATAACACTACGACCCTTTCCTGCCAAATTAACTTGATGCGTCATAATTACGAAAATAAATGATGATTTCGAAATTAAAATGGAAATAAAAAGTATTTAAAAAAATTCACTAAAATCCCAATCATGTTTATTCGACCTCACGCGTTTTCTCAATTAAATTAATTAAAGCGCTTTATAAAAATAATCAATGAGTTTAAAATTGCTTATTTACCATTATGGAGATTAAGGTGTTACAAAAAATACACTTAAACTTAAGAATTAAATTCCAAATGTTGTAAACAACTATTTTCAATGAATCTTATATGTAACCCAATATTTTAGAACATGAGGAATCCATTTTTAAAGTAAAAAACAACATAAAACAGCCCCCATCATACCCAGCACACCAAACAGAACTCAAAACAAGTATTATGGCCTTAAAACTCAAATATTTCATTCCAAATGATTCCAAAGTCCAAATGCAACATTCCACATATGCAACCCTAGGTTTTCGCATTCCTGAGGAAGCCATTTTTGAGGTCCAAAACATAAAAAAGTACACTAATAATTCCCAGGCAACAAAATAATATGTAAATCACATTTTTCATACTTGTCATAAGTTCAATCTCACACATAATATCTTTCAAGCTTGACCCATCAAGTGTAGGTCACAACACAAGCAATTTAGGTTCAAGAAAAGAGAAGAAAACCTCTCATACCTTGTTTCTCCTAGCTCAAAAACTCAAATTGCAAAAAGCCACCACCCAAATGTAGAGCTACTCTAGCTCTAAAACATATCCAAAAATCAAGAGGAAAGGAGAAGAATTAGTCTAGCATAGGTTAGAGAGAAGGGAGAGAGACTTACCCACACACACTAAGAGAAGAATTTTTGAATTCTCTCTCTCTCTCCTCACTCTCCAAACCAGCGGCACATTGCTAGGGGGGTCCCTCTTGGCTTTTATAGAGGGCCCCTACCCTAAAAAAAGGTCCCACATATTTTAAAAAAAGATTTTTAAATAATTATGTTTAGGGTCTTAAGCTAGGTTAAATTTTAATTTTTTTTAACTATAATAATTCACCAAAATGTAGCATTTAATTTTCTAAAGCCAATGCCTCTTGAATCATTTAATTTGGACTTAAAATGAATTTTCTAGACCCAAAATACTAAAGAAATTTCCAAAATTATTAATTAATTCAAATTAATTAATTTTAATGAATTTAAGTCATCCCTATGCTTAATTATAATTAATTTTAATGACTTTCTTGGACTTTTGGTCAAATCATGGTCAAAGCTTGGTTTTATTAATTATTTTCTGTTTATTAATGAAGGTTTAATGTTTTATAAACATTCCAAGCACACACACATCATTATACTACATGTTACACACTAAAACAATTTAAAATAAAAATTGTATGTTTTTCAGGGTGTTACATTTATTATTTCTAATCATGGGAAAACAATTTAAAATAAAAGTTGTATGTTTTTTTGTAACATCCTGGGTGTTGACGAGGGCGGGGAGTGATCACCGGTGCAAAAGAGAAGAGGCATAGACAAGGAGCGGCTCTTGGCAGGCTTCCAGCGAAAGGGATGCATGAATGATTCGAATACACACCTGAAAGAGAAGGATCCAGAGGCTGTGCAGATGTGAGACTATATAGTTGAGGTTCACTTAAAGGAAATAATTGGTACTACCTATACCAACAAGATCCATCTACTTTTCGGTAGCCTATCACTTAAGAACTTCATAGTTAAGCATGCTTGGCTTGGAGCAATTATGAGATGGGTGACTTTCTGGGAAGTTTCCTAGAAAGCGTGTGAGTGAGGACAGAGCACGCTGAAAAGCCTTGTGTTGGTTTATGGGGACAATCAGCAATCTTGAAAGTAGCCGGGTGTTACAAGTGGTATCAGAGCGAGCCTCTCTCCCAGTACGGTGTAGTTCGAGGATGAACCAGAAGCTGGTGGGCATGTAACATCCCGAGCGTTGACGAGGTTGGGGAGTGATCGCTGGTGCAAAAGAGAAGAGGCACAGACAAGGAACGGCTCCTGGCAGACTTCTAGCGGAAGGGATACATGAATGATTTGAATACACACATGAAAGAGAGGGATCCAGAGGCTGTGTAGGTATAAGACTGTACAGTTGAGGATGGCTTAAAGGAAATAATTGGTCCTACCTAAACCAACAAGATGTATCTACTTTTCGGTAGCCTATCACTTAAGAACTCTGTAGTTAAGCGTGCTTGACTTCACGGTCTGAGGGGTAGGTCTTTGCACGTGCATCTAAGGTGTGGTCAACTTTCTATCATATTGAAATTTATCTCACCTATTCAAGAAAGTTCATCAAATATAGTTTTTGACCTAAGAAAAAAAATTTAAATATGAATAATATTTATATGTTAAAGATTTAAAATATTTATTGTTTTATGTTTTAGCATTAAATATTTAACTTTTTTACTTTTTACTCTTTGAACTTAATAGAAATTTCTTTATTATTTCTAATCATGGAAAAGTATTTTATTTTAGATGTTGAATATAAATCATAACAAATATATGACAGTAGAAAAGGAATTCAAATTCTTGAGTTTCCCAGCAAATATAGATTGACATGAGAAAAAGAACAATAATAAATTAACTTGACCTCATAAATATAGTTTCACCGTAGAAAAACAAACATTAAATGTGATTAAATATTTCATAGGTTAAAGGTTTGTAATATTTATCAATTACACACATTTGATATTATTAATAAAACAATGAAATGGATAACTCATTACTACAAATAATTGTCATGAAATTAATATAAATAGTATTTTAGTTCATTGGTTGCATAGAATAAATATTTAATTTTATACAATGAAAATTTAAGACAACTAAACATTTTGAAAATATAAACTATATTATAATTACAAATACAATTAATTTCAAAAAATATTTTGCATACTAATTATATTTTATATTTATAATAAACGATTTAACCTGAGATAGTATTACTTTAAATTGTTGATTTTTTTTAAAAAAAAACTATTAAAAACAAATTCATATACAATGTTAAAAGGGAAAAAGATGAAAAAATGATAGTTTGAAATGATTATCTATGAAGAATAATACTTGTGGAGAGAAAGGGAGTATAAGAATAGAGTGGCGGGTAGGAGAGAGAGAGTGCTTAGTATGTTTGCCTAGGTTTCGAGGGACACATGTGTTAAAAATAAAAAAATATAAAAAATAAAATCAAAGTATTTAAACATTATAGTGGTTTAAAACAATTATTTGCCTCCAATATGTGCATTAGCTGTGGCGATCATGTTATGCATATGAAAATTCAACATTTTTTTCAGTTTCTACTAACTGTCAAAAATAAACAGCCACTTTGAAAATAGAATTTGTTTTAGTATTTCGTTAAGAATGAGACTTTTATTACATCGAATAACATGGTTTTAACAAATTTCAAAAAGAAAACAAATGGATATAAGTAGTTGGTTAAAATTATTATATTAATTTTAAAAAGAGAATTTAATTTTTATATTTGGGCTCCTCAAAGAAAATAATATAGCTTCTTCCCTAGTCGGCAAAATATAATCATTTCAAATTAAAGCTTATAAATATATATTTTCTTTATTTACATGCTAACTTTTAGTTTTAATTCCTTTATAATTTGGGTTATGGTTTGTGTTGCTTGTCTTGTTCAAAAAAAAAAAAAACATTTGAAGATATTTTGTTATTATATGCTCATTGCATGTTAAATGTCACTATTACTTGAAAAATCATGGGCCTTGGGTCGTCGCACCTCTGCACTTTGCTTAAGGCCAACCCTGGGTGTAATGGGATTGCCTGATATTACTATAAGGTTGTCCGGTATTAACTTGGGGGATAAATTGCATTGCGACCCACACAATATGATATTGTTATGAACCATATGACTTGTTGGATTGAAAGAAATTGAAAATCCTTCTGGAACCCAGATCCCCTCAGGTCTTTGTGGAACCAGCATCCCCTCTGGTCTTTGTATCGGTATTCGTAGCCCTCTCTCCATTGCCATTTCCCTCCTAACTTCCTCCTCCAGCTCTCGTCGCCTTGCCAATGCCATCTCGCCCGCAATTATCTCTCTTTTGATTTCCTCCTTCTTCAGCTCCAGTCGTATTTGCTATTTCCGCAACTCTCGGCAGAACGCTTCATTGATATTGACCGGCACCGGCATTGGTAAAACTATGGGCATCGGGGGCATTGCTAGGAAAACCACTTGGCACAATCTCTCACACCTTAGAGAAATGAACACATGTGAGAAAAAATATTTTTTTGAGCAACATAACAAATGAAAAGAACATGAAGAAAATTAAGCGAGCATTACCTTATAATGAGCATCCAGAGATATTTGAATTCACATGGGCAACGCTGGATAGAGGACGCAACATTGGTAATGGTGTGCTTCGGTTTTGGCCAACACAATAATAGAACTCCATGGAAAAAGTTGGAAAGTGATCGAAACAAAGGAAACGGTAAACAATGCCTATGAAATTGGCTGAGACAATGTGTGTGCAGTGTTGAGTTTAAAGCCGTGATCAAATAGGCCTGAGGGGTAGGTCTTTGCACATGCATCTAAGGTGTGGTCAACTTTCTATCATATTGAAATTTATCACACCTATTCAAGAATGTTCATGAAATATAGTTTGACCTAATAAAAAAATATTAAACATGAATAAATGTTTATATGTTCAATATTTAAAAAATTTATGCTTTATGTTTTAGTATTAAATATTTAATTTTTTTACTTTTTACTCTATCAACTTAATAGCAATTTCTTTATTATTTCTAATCGTGGAAAGGAATTTAATTTCAAAAGTTGAATATAAATGATAACAAATATATGACAGTACAAAAGGAATTCAAATTCTTGAGTTTCCCGGAAAATATAGTTTGACCTCAGAAAAAGAACAATAATAAATTAGCTTGACCTCATAAATATAGTTTGACCATAGAAAAACAAACATTAAATGTGAATAAATATTTCATACGTTAAAGATTTGAAATATTTATAAATTACACACATTTGGTGTTATTATTAAAAAAAATGAAATGGATAACTCATTACTACAGATAATTGTCATGAAATTAATATAAATAGTATTTTAGCTCATTGGTTGCATAAAATAAATATTTAATTTTATACAATGAAATTTAAGACAACTAAACATTTTGAATATATAAACTATATTATAATTACAAAATATAATTAATTTCAAAAATATTTTTAATACATATTTATATTTTATATTTATAATAAACGATTTAAATTGAGATAGTATTACTTTAAACTGTTGATTTTTTTTATATAAAAAAGCTATTAAAAACTAATTCATATACAATGTTAAAAGGGAAAAAGATGAAAAAATGATAGCTTGAAATAATTATCTATGAAGAATAATACTTGTGCAGATTAAGGGAGTATAAGAGTAGAGTGGCCGAGTAGGAGAGAGAGAGTGTGTAGTACGTTATGCATTGAATGATTAGTGTGTTGTAAGTGTCATGATAATACGTGACACTAGGAAGATAAGGATTAAGTCCCTACTTCTTTTGATTTGAATCTATGCTTTTGATTGAATTGAAGAACCTATCTTGTACGACACGAGTAAGAGATGGAAATGATTCGTGGGCACCAAACAAAAAGGTAAGTGGTCTTCTATGTGAGATGATTTGGCAAAAGCCGCAAGGTGCACATGGAGATAGTACAACTTTATGTGCAAGGGCGTGAATGAGAAACAACCATTGAGGTGTGATAGCCAATGTGGCAAAAGATGTCCAGTAGGGGCGTGCCTATTGAGGCTTGATAGCCAGTGGCAAAAGATGTCTAATAGGGGCATGACTATTGAGGTGTGATAGCCAGTGTGATGAAAGATGTCCATTGAGGGCATGTCTATTGAGGAGAGGTGACGATGGTTCTATATGAATTATGATTATTACTAATGGTATATCCATTTGCCCCTTTGGACCACGTCATGTGTACCAATTGATTTGAGAAGCCTTGCCAACATGATCGTGAAGAGGAGACATCCCTAAATGCAATCCTAGTGAGGAGTGATGGCAATAAAGTGCCTAAGCTTGTAGGCTAATGGGTGACCACAAATGGTACTTGAGGAATGTATGTGTGGACCACACGAGTCCTAAGGGGATCGAAGGGCGCCAGGTTGTGATACTTCAATGGGACTGATGGACTCGTATAACTTTGTTGGCAATCCAATTAAGAACATTGTCAGTTTCTTCATTGTAGGAATTATAGACATTATAGGAGTTACAACAAGGCTGAGGGACTCACATTGTCGACTTCAATAATTCAAGCCAAATTCAGATTAGGAAAAGAAAATCAAAGTTAGAATAAATAAGAGAGGAAGAATCCAATTGAGAAAATTTGGAAATGGAATGATTGGATGGTGGAGGAATCCAAGTTAGGGATCTGATCATAAACTACTAAATGAACCTGTCAACTCACAATAGATCATGTTGACCATCAGGCATGAAAAACTAACAGATAATGTATAGAAAGAAACCAGATCAGATAGCATCCAACTTTGTCATTTTAATGGTAAGTCTATTTAACACAAATTGTTTCCTCTACTTCATGTTAATACTCCACTATGCAAAAATTTCCAATTGATAAACTTGACCTAGAAATCAAAACTTTTAGACAAAGAACGAAACCCTAACTTCCCCCAATTATAATTCCTAACCCTAAAAACCCTTATTATCATCATTCAGAATGGAAAGTAAGCAATTAATGTGAGTGAAAAAGAAACAAAGAGAAGAGGAACATACGGGAAGGAGTATTGGAGAGAGCAGTATCAAACTAGAGTGATTAATTAATGTGCCTTTTGTGAAATCAAAGAAGCGTAGCACCAAGAACTTGTAGGTATCGTCGCATCACGATGGCACTGTCGATTTCCTCCATCAACACCAATCTCAGTTCCAATTAGGGTTTTTGTTGAGGGTGCGAGGCAATGATGAAGAAGGAGAGAGTGAGGTTGAAGTTTCTATTTGAGGAGAAGAGGGTGAGGATGGGTCAATATTTACTTGATAATAATTTAAACAATCTTTTATCTATTAAATTAATATAAACGTTAAGTTACTAATATAATAATTAATAATATAATAAATATTTCATAAAAATGAATACTCAAATTTTATTACGATATTTTATTTTATTATTTTCCATTTTCTGAAAATGAAAAGGATAAAATTTATATACCGAATAAAAGCATAAAATGATAATTTAATTAATATAAAATTTAAATTATTAATAGTGATAATATAACAACAACAACTAAATAATAAATATAAATTATGTGGATATATTATACTTTTTATTGTATAATTTTAAAAATTGAGCAAAATATTTCTGTTTTCAATTTTTATTTATAAAAATCTAAAGACACTTATTAGTTGGCTCTATTTATGATATAATTTTAATATTTTATATTTATATTAATACATTATTGTATTATTGACCTAAATTATTAATATTTAAAATTTTTTCAGTTATTATTTTATATTAATATTGTTAATTATACTTACAAATATATAAACAAAATAAAAACAGTGATGGAACCTAACAAGTACGCCTAATAAATTTTCCTTGGAAATTTTAAAAATTAAATTTATCTAATTTGATTTTATATTATTATATTATATATAGTAATAATCTTAATAAAAGAAGAAAAATATCCAGTTCTAAAAGATAAAATAACATTAAATAATAAATAATCTCTCTCTCTCTCTCTCTCTCTCTCTCTCTCTCTCTATATATATATATATATATATATATATATATAAGTAAAAGAGACTTGAAGATTTTAGAACCATTGATCGACATTTTAATTTTATAATAGCCGTTGTATCTAATCAAATTTAACAAACTTAACTACATTTAACAAATAATTAAATTGTTCGAATTAATTATATTTATTGCATAGATATTAATCTAACACTTAATATTTGAAATTTAGTATTTTTTAATAAAGGTATAAATAAATGTTTTTATTTAAAAGGTATTAATCATTGAATATTTTTTGGGTAAACATATTAATTAGTATTGTATTTACTAAATATATAACTTTTCATAAGAATCTCTATCTATAAATATTTTGTTAAATAAAATTAATTATTTTAATTATATAAATATATATTTATATATATGTTAATAATAATATTCTAGCAATTCCTTCATCTCTGGCATTAACCTGAATTCACGTTCAACATATAACTAACTAGTATGCAACTATATAGAGACTGATAATTTAATTAAATAGAATTTGAATAGGGAAAAATAACCTATGTTCTGACGGACTTTTTTCTGCCAACAAATCTCTTGGTGACTGACTTTGCTTTCGCCATATGTTGTCGCTAGAGATCAACTGGTTGGATCTTGCCAGCCAACTTATATGCATGAATGAATCTAACAACTTCGACATGCTGCTGCTTCTTAATAAGATTTTGGACAAAATCTGCAAGACACAAGGTAATTTCACTTCATCAAATTAATTCAGAAAAGTCCTTTGGAATTAAAGTCCATTCCAAGAGCATTACCTAGGGCGTCAATTTGTTAACAAAAGAAAGAGAGATATTATGGTAAACAATATAAAAAATCGGTAAAGACAACTACGATTTGCAAGAAAATATGGATTCAATTTCCCTTAAACAACTAACACTTTAATCTTACTATGTTGTGTAGTATGTTTCTTGTACAATTTGTTGTCTTATCAATGTATTATAAGAAATACAAAAAAAAAAAAAAAAACTATATTATTTCCATCCAAAAAATAAAATAGTTACAGTGATTAAATAAGACATACTAGAGATTTTATCCCCAAAACTAAGAGTCCAAAATAGCTCTACAGCTTGCTTGTGCTGAGCAGCAAATTCCAAAAGCTTTAAAACTTCATCTTCATTAAAATCATAAGCTAATCCACAATTAGACAAAAGCAGTAGAAAGCCCAATTAATATTTTCTTAAATAAAAATTAATTATTTTAAAATTATATAATTTAAAATAATAAAATTTTAAAATAATAAATATTTATTTAACAAAAGATTAATAAGGCTTTCTACTGCTTTTATCTAATTATGGATTAGCTTCTGATTTTAATGAAGATGAAGTGTTAAAGCTTTTTGAATTTGCTGCTCAGTACAAGCAAGTGGTAGAGCTATTTCGGACTCTTGGTTTTATGGATAAAATCTCTAGTATGTCTTATTTAATCACCATAGCTATTTTATATTTATTTATTTTATTTATTTTATTTTTTGGGTGGAAATAATATAGTTTTCTTTTTTGTATTTCTTATAATACATCGATAAGACAACAAATTATATGGGAAACATACTACACTACACATACTAAGATTAAAATGTCAACTGTTTAAGGGAAATTGGTTCCATATTTTCTTGCAAATTGTAGTTGTCTTTATAGATTTTATTATATTGCTTGCCATAACATCCCTCTTTCTTTTGTTAACAAATCGACATCATGGTTAACACTCTTGGAATGGACTTTAATTCCAAAGGACTTTTCTGAATTGATTTGATGAAGTGAAATTACCTTGTGTCTTGCAGATTTTGTTTAGAATCTTATTAAGAAACAACAACACATAGAAGCTGTTAGATTCATTTGTGCATATAAGTTGGCTGACAAGATTCAACCAGTTGATCTCTTGCGACAACATATGGCGAAAGCAAAGTCAGTCACCAAGAGATTTGTTGGTAGAAAAAAGTCCGTCGAAACAAAGTTTAGTTTTCCCTATTCAAATTCTATGTCATTAAATTATTAGTCTTTATATATATAGTTGCATACTAGTTAGTTATATGTTGAACGCGAATTCAGGTTAAGGCCAGAGATGAAGAAATTGCTAGAATATTATTACTAACACACACACACACACACACACACACACACACACACACACACACATATATATATATATATATAATTTTAAAATAATTAATTTTTATTTAACAAAGTATTTATTTATAGAGATTCTTATGAAAAGTTATATATTTAATAAATAAAATAATTAATATGATTACCCAAAAAAATTCAATGATTAATACCATTTAAATAAAAATATTTATTTATATCTTTATTAAAAAAATACTAAATTAAAAATATAAAGTCTTACATTAATATCTTTGCAATAAATATAATTAATGCGAACAATTTAATTATTTGTTAAATGTAGTTAAGTCTATTAAATTTGACTAGATCCAACAGCTATTATAAAATTAAAATGTCGATCAACAGTTCTAAAATCTTCATGTCTCTATTATATATATATATATATATATATATATATATATATAATATAATATAACATAATTTATAATTTAATTAAAATCTAATTAAAACAACAATCTCGATATAGATCTTTAAGTAAAAATGTACAACACCCTGTCCAAAGCAATGTCAATTACTCTCTTTAAAAGAAAAAAAAATACTTAAGGAGTCATTATAGATAAATACATAAGAAAAAATCAAATTAGATTGTTGAGTTTTTATATATGCTTTTATAAAAAAGCAAATGCAAAGATAAAAAATGTCTGTTACTTTTTTTAAAACAAAAAACTGGAATGATTGTTAAGTTTTGATTCAACTGAAATGGTAAATTGCGCAATGAATAGGAATACGTAAGGTGTCATTAGTGATAAATACATATAACAATAAATTAGATTTTACATTTTTTAATTACTGTTAAATTATTTCCACTATTAATTAATAATTATTTTTCATTTTTTATTATTTTTAAAAATTTAGTGAACATTTTGATATTGATAATTTTGATTTATTTTTAAAATTAAAAGTATTGAGAGAAGTTTTAATAGAAGAAATCAATATTTCAATAGAAATATTAAGTTATATGAAAAGATTAGATTCATATCTAAATATACGTATTATTTATAGAAAATTTTTATGATACCTCTAACAATGTTATTATTGAAAATTTTTAAAATTAATATTGTATAAATCCTATATTAAATTTACAATGTTACAAGATCTATTGAATGAATTAACTATATTATTTTTTGAGAATAAAATTTAGAATTGCTTAATTATAAAATTTTAATATAATTTCACAATTAAAAAATAAAAAATTATATGAATATTAATAATTTTCACTAAAATGTCCTAGTTTTACCAAAGGCCTCGGAATTTCTTAACATGGCCCTGCGTGCATGTTTTATTACTATGATAATTTCAACACTCATTTCTATCTAAAGCATTTGAAATTGATATATGGCTAATATTGTAGCATTTATAGATGAACTAAATAAAATAAAAAAAGCCAAATGTTAAAATCATTATCAAGCAATGAAGTTTTGGATACATACCACTTTCATTGTCTTTCTTAGAAGTAGCTACCATGGACAAGGCTGTGCAAATGTCAATTGCTTCCACAATCCCACTGGAAGTCGCAAGTCCCAACCATCTCTTCACAACAGCAACATTCTATGTTGCTTATATATGCATGTGAGACAAAATATCAATTTAACATAAATGAAATAGTTAATAATAATATGCGGGATTCAATTATATAGAAGATATTAGATTAAAAGAATTTCCTTTATATATTGTAATTGTGGAGAAGAACCACCTTAGATTTTTAAATCTGAAATTCCAAGAAATATGATAAGAAATACGATTTTAAGATTCTGTGTATGGTTAAAATACCAGATCGATTAACTTAATTAGATTGATTCTTTGCGAGAACAACAGTACTGAATCAAATGGTATTTTACTAAATGATTTTTAGCAGACTTTGCAATGAATTTCCTAGTTATATATATAAAAGGAACCAAAATTTAAAGAATAAAATTCAAAGAAAAGTTTTAGATGGAAGAGAATAATTAATTGTTGAGAAATGTACCTTCACACTCTTTCTTCGGATCATGAATTGGGATAAAGTTGCAAGTTCAGATTACTAAAATTTTGGGCATCGCAAAAGTCTATCTATGAAGAAATCAAATGGGAATTGTGAGATTTTGTTTGTGTCGGTGGAGGAAATGATTGGACCGATCGATGTACAATGTAATCTAGTGAGTGAAAGAGGAGAGAGACAAGATATATGATTGATAGTTCAAAAGGACGAAGAGCATTGGGAAATTATGGTCGGAAGCGGCAGAGGAGATAGCTGGCTGAAGTTGCAAGATTCTGCGGCTGTTAGGGTTAGGGCTTCCTACTTGACTCAATCCTTCATCTTTATATAGAGCCGTTTGTCATACTTTTTTTTTTTTTTAGGAAATAGCCGTTGGTTATAGTATTACTCATAATTAAAATAAAGAGTTAAAATAATTTTTAACATGGATACCAAGCTTTTAAAAAACTGTTGTCAATTTTCAAAAAATGTAAAACGAAAACTGGTAGATAAAATAATTTTTAAAATTCGTTTTTAAAATTAATATTTTTAATTTTTAAAATAAAAAATTAAAGCATCTCTAAGTTACTTTATTTTTAAGATTCTATTACTTATTTTTAAAAACTAACAAGCAAAAACACATTCAAACACACTGTGATTTGGATTAGTTTACATCTATTTTAAAATAATCATTTAATTTTGGCTTTGTTTCTTTTTATCTCTGCACCTAGGGGTTTGTATCGTTGATTCCTTGTAAGTGAATATATCTAGAACACTCGTATCTTTTCAATAGTTTGGGTAATAAATTGTTTGCAGTTAACAATCTTATTTGAGTTTGTTTTTGAGTGTTTAATTTAAAGGTTTAAAATATGCATTACTCTTTGTTTTTTTTAATCATTGTTGGTTGTGTTTGGGTCAAATTGCTAAACGTTTAATCATTTAGGAATACAAGGAAAGTGGTGTTGCCTACACGAATATAGGTACGATATTTTGTGGAAAAAAAATATAGATAAGATATAAGCCCTATAGCTTGAAATTGAGTTTAGATACTATTTGCGTGGTAGGTGTGTTCCATATTGTTGGAGTCCATAACCTTGAGTCAGATATTGGTACACTTGAGGTGGATTAAGATGGAAAAAGGAAAAAGGGCAGAAAATCAAAAGAAAGAAAAGGTAGAAAGAAAAAAAGTGATGGATGTCATAAATAATGTGATAAAAAAAAATGGGATGGAAATAAAATGGAAGAGAAAGTAGGAGGATGTTATAATTTTTCTGAGGGTTAAACATCTTTTTGGTCCCTATAAATATCGAAAAGTTCGTTTTTTGTCTCTCCTTTTTAAAAATGTTGACCTTTTGTCCTCCAATTTTTAAAATGTGCCATAATAAACCTCTATCAGCAACTCCATTTTTTTTTGTAATAAAAAACTACCACAAAATGTGAATTATGGAATAATGCAATATAAAAAACTGTCGACACATAAAAATAATGCAATATAAATGAGTCAATTGTTTTATCTCATCTTGTTCCACTATGAAATAATGCAATATAAAAAAACTATCGACACATAAAAATAATTAAAAACAAAAAATAATTAAACCTATGGTAGCAGTGGCAGTGGCGGTGGTGGGGATGGTCATGGCTGTAGCGGAGGTGGTGGTGGTTGTGGTGGCGGCAACAATGTTGGTGGCAGTGGTGGAGGTGGTGGGGATGGGGGTGGCGGCGGTGGCAGTGGTGGAATGGTGGTGGTGGTGGCGATGGCGATAGCGACAATGGTGGTGGAATGGTGGAGGTGGCGAAGGCAGTGGTGGTGGTGGTGGTGGCGGCAACAACGATGGTGGTGGTGGTGGTGGCAGCAGTAATGGAATGGTGGTGGTGGTGGCGGTGGCGACAGGATTGACAGTGGTAGTAGTGGAATGGTGGCGGAGGTGGTGGAATGGCAGTGGTGGTGGCAGCATTTATAATGGCATTGACGATGGCAGTAGTGGAATGGTGGTGGTGGTGGTGGCGATGACAGCGGCGGCGGCAGTGACGGTTGTGGTGGTGGGATGGTTGTGATGGTGGAATGGTGGTGGTGGTAATGAGAGTGTTTTTTAAAACTAAAAACCAAATTCACAAAACCTTTTTTCTTGATTTTGAAAATGAAAGTAAAAGTGTTTCAAAATTGAGTTAAAACCATTTCAGTTCCATTTTTTTCGAATTCGTTTTGTTCGTTTTGTTTTGAAAATTAAATTAGGAAACCAAAAACCAAAAACTCACAACCACCCTGAACGAGCCCTAAATACCTAAGCCCATGCCATCATTTCCGATGTTCTCATTGACACACTTTTCATTATCCTCAGAATAACTCATTTCACCATCCCGTATCCCTAATTTCACTTCCCACCACACCAGCAACCAACAAGCCACCCCATCAACCTTTCTCTTCCTTGACCTCATCTCCTCTTCTATATTTAACCTGAATTCTCTCCCCTCCCAACATCGACGACCTTACCCTCATCCATGGCATCGCCCCCCTTTCCCCACCTTTCCACCACCTCAAAAATTGCCTTCCTCTTCCTCACCAACTCCAACCTCACTTTCTTCCCCCTCTAGCAAAAATTCTTCTCCCATATCCCTCAACTCTTCAACATCTACATCCATGTGGACCCCATTGCCAATGTCATGTCCCCCCAATGGCATCTTTCCCACACCCGCTTAATCCCTTTCAAGCCCACCCCCTCCCTCATCATTACCACATGCCACACTCCTCAATCACTATTTCACTCTTCTGCCAACACTAAAACCCCCTTTCCTCCCTTCAATTCACTCATAACTACCTCTTCACAGACCCCACACACCCACACCACAAATTCATTAAAAAAACTCTCCAATGAACCAAACCTCCATGTTTTTTGGGGAACCATCTCCTTGGTTTTGTTGTTTTTAAGTAACCAAGGAATTTATTGGCTTTGGTTGTTGTATTTTTTTTTTGTTTTTGTTTTGGAAGTGCTAAGCATGTAAGCTTTTGGGTATGTTTTGGATGATTTTTTAAGTCTTTATTTGGAATTAAAGGTCATTTGAGCTTTTTCTATTTTTTGTGAAGTTTGTTATGTGATATGTTTGTTGGGTTGTTTTTTATTAATCTATAATCCACGTTTTGTAATCCATAATTCATATTTGGCTTAATTGCAGATTTTACCACCCAAGTTTTTTTTTTCGCGAATTTTACCATCCAACTTTCATCATTTTTTGAATTTTACCATCCAAGTTTTTTTTTTTTGCAAATTTTACCACTCAACTTTTATCATTTTGCGAGTTTTACCACCCAAGTTTTCAATTTTTGTGCATTTTACCATCACATTGGTAACAAAATGATGTCGTTTTCTTTTTCTTTAACTTTTTTGTGACACATCAGCGGTGGTAAAATGTGTAAAGATTGAAAACTTAGGTGGTAAAATTTGCAAAAATAAAACTTAGGTGGTAAAATTAGCAAAAAAATGAAAGTTGAGTGGTAAAATTTGGAATTAAGCCTTCATATTTTGTGATGATTTTGACCACCACATTTTGTAATCCATAATTCATATTATTGTGACACATTTTAAAAAATAGAGGATGAAAAGTCAACGTTTTTAAAAGAATGGACCAAAAATGAATTTTCCATATTTATTGGGACCAAAAAGATGTTTAACCATTTTTCTAATCTTACGTGTTTGGTTATTTTTTAGGGTAACATGTGCATGAGAATTTCTCATATATACCAAAAAGGTGATTAATTATGAACATGTATTTGCCTTTAAACTAACATATAATTTTCTTAACATTGTAAAGAATCTTTTTTCATTAATTTCGTTAGATCTTTATATTTGAAATATAGATTTCACTATGTGGATAAATTTAAATTATAAAAAAAGAAAATTGCTATGGTCATATAAATTAACTGGTTTGAATCGGTCTTCATAAAGTGGTACAATCTAAATAGGTATGAATTTGTGTAATTGAGGTTCAAAATAGATGGATGAGTGAGGTAGATTATCCCACCATAACATAGACCCATAAAGTAACTAGTATTGCTTCTTCTATTAATATCCTTGATAATGATGAAGACAATCAAGTTGATATTTGCAATGATGACTATGCACTGGAGAAAATGTTGAGTGCAACCCAAATTAGAGCCTCTTCAGTGGTTAGTATTAAATTAAAACAACATTTATGTTTATATGCATATCTACATAATAGCTCTTTACTTAACACAATTATTAATACTCAATGTATTTAGTTTTGTAGCTTATGCATGCTATATTTTGTTATGTGATGTTGTCCCATCGACACTTCGCATATGCTTTGGTGGATGAAAAGGGGAAAATTGGCCTTGCCATTTCAGGTGGGCAAAGTGAACATCTAATGAATAATATGACAACTTCTACGGTGAACCATGTTTGTAAGTGATTTATGGTGAACCATGTGTATCCACCGTTAGATTCATTTGTTGCATACAAGGGCATCCTACATTTTACATACTAGATTATTTCTTTCTAACCCTTTTCTCTCTCCACCTCTATGGTTCCATCTAAGCCATTCTCATCATCACCGTCACGGATCCTCTGCCCTCCCCGCCCACTCCGATCTGCCACAGCACGCTGCCTCTGGCTTCATCTTTGTCTTTGTCGATGTCAAACCCAAACGAATGTGCTTCGCTATCTCCGTGCTTCCTTAACCTCCTCGCGTCGCTGCTCCTCCACCCTCCCCTCCACGCTTCGCTATCTCCCCTTCCACTCCGATGACCCTTCCGCCGTTGAGCCACCCTCCCTCCAACTTCATCTTCGTCTACGGTGGACTCGTTTAGTAGCACGTTGTTGGCGAGGGACTCCACTGTGAGTGGAGACAATGCGTCGGTGGCAACACGCTCAAAGTTCTCTTTTTATTTCTCTCTTTCTTCTTCTATGTATGGGGTTTCTTGATTTTCTTATTTATTATGAAATATGAGATTGTTTTGAGAATTTTTTATTTGTTTGTTGAGAATATTCTAAATCAAAAGTAGAACTTGGATTCTAAATGTTGGACTAGAAGATTGGGAGGGGTGGGGGATTGGAAATCTAGGCATTGTTCATCGAATTATTTGGCTAAATCACTAATTGATTTTTAGAGAGAGAAACACCGCCTCCGGCGGCGGCTCATGGCGGTTAGAGGGAACAGATCTAGTGAGGGGGAGAGGGAAAGGAAAGAATAAGAAAAAAAAAGAGCTCCGCTACTAGAAATCACCTCCGGCAACAGCGTATGGCTGCTCACGGAGCAAGTCCGGGAAGGTAGTAGAAATCTGATGTGGAAGATGTATGATAAATATAGTGAGACTAGATGAATGTTATGGTAAATAAAAGTGGTTCACTATATATCACATGTGAGGGTGGTTCACCTTAGACACAGTTAAATAATATTAGATAGTTGTCTGGCTAAAATTTGTAAAGAAAATGATATTGAAATAGGGAAAAGTTAAAAAATTTGATTTTAAAAATGATCACAAATGTTAAGTTGGTTATTTAGAATATGAGGGAGAAGTTTAATTTGCTTTTTTAAAAAAACAATTACTTGTTATGATGTTGTCACCATGGTGTGGTGAAGGAGGCAATGTCCTCATATATTTTTGTTATGTTGTGAGCAGAGGCGATGTCCCAAGGCTCAACATCAATTTGTCCGTCCAATACCATGTACAGCGGAAACCCACGGCGACAAGGAAATAAAATCCCTGTGAGGAGAGTGGTTGATGAGTCAATCCTCAGAGCAGTAGATGACCATAATTGGTACCTGGGAGATGATCGTAATGTTGTGAGACATTGGGGAGTATTGGCGCCGAGTTGTGATGATAGATCACATAGCCGACTTAGCAACCCTGACAAAAATATGAGTCATCATCGGTTGGTGAGAGCCCTCCACTGTACCATGGTGAAGGGTGTACTCCCAACAGTCATCTAGCTAAATTTGTGTAAAACCACTGAGTTCTGGGAGTTCCAGTGGCAGTTAGCCAATAAGAAAGAATTTACAAAAATAATGACGAAAATGATTAGGTTATGAGTGTGATTGTTAGATAACCATACCGAAATTGTTAGTAGATTTTGCATGTGACTTTTTAAGTCGTTCTGTGTGTGCTGCTTGATGAACCTGAGAGTTTACCCTTCTGTTTGTCTTTCTTTCAAGATCGAATGCAGACAGAGAGCCAGCCCTACACTGGGAAGTTGACTGCCTTATTGCCAGGTGGGTATCCAACATGGTCAAGGGTGTTGACCACTTCATCGGATACATACAGTTCACTAGGATGCCCATAGACGAGCCTTTGGGAGTATACCCCGTCATCACAGAGTACTTCGCATGGTGGACACAGCCTACGCCACTGTACTACCAGAACGTAGAGCCAATGGAAGCCATTGTGAACTCTTTATCTTTGTCATCGTCAGAGCGTACTCCAACTACCTCATACTCTCCCACGTCAGTGTTCTCTCTAGCAGAACTTAGCGACTCTGATACTAAAGAGATGATCCCTTTGGGAGAGGGAGCAGCTATAGAGATGGAGGAGGTTCCCACTAAGGGGGACCAATTGGAGGTGCCAGATTATGAACCACAGCTAGCATACGAGGCCGAGGGCCCTGAGGCAGTAGCAATGGCGATGGAGGAGGATCATGTGGTACCAGTTACGGCAGTAGCCGTGGGTGTAGAGGTCCCGACAGGAGGAGCGAGATGGGTGGTGGAGGATGTCGTTGATGACTCCGAGGAGGATCCAGAGGAAGACCCTGAGGAGGACTCATCCGGGGATTTCTTTAGGTTCTCCTCTCGAGAGTCACGTTGTTAGTTCTCCACTGACCAATACCTGTACTTGGCTCCCAGGATCCCTACATAGGGTAGATGTTCATGATGACTTCTTTGAATGCTAGGATCTTCTTTTATGTTTCATGTATTTTGTTGGGGGTTGATCTACGCATTCAAATATTTTGATGTATATATCCAGTCATCCTACGTACCCAGTACATGCATATATTTGCACTCAAGCTTCGGGGGTACTTCCGCTACACTTTCAGACACACACACACACACACACACACACACACACATATAGATATATGTACATGTTTATAATTTCAGTTATGATTATCGTCTTTATTTAATTCTGCTGTTTCGAAAATCTAAAATCATTCCTTTATAATCAACATAACGCTACAACCCTTTTCTGCCAAATTAACTTGACGCGTCATAATTACTAAAATAAGTGATGATTTCGAAATTAAAATGGGAATAAAAAGTTTTGAAAAAAATTCACTAAAATCCCAATCATGTTTATTTGACCTCACGCATTTTCTTAATTAAATTAATTAAAGCGCTTTATAAAAATAATCAAATGAGTTTAAAATTGCTTAGTTACCATTATGGAGATTAAGGTGCTACAAAAAATACACTTAAATTTAAGAATTAAATTCCAAATGATGTAAAAAACTATTTTCAATGAATCTTATATGTAACCCAATATTTTAGAACATGAGGAATCCATTTTTAAAGTCAAAAACAACATAAAACAGCCCCATCATACCCAGCACACCAAACAGAACTCAAAACAAGTATTATGGCCTTAAAACTCAAATATTTCATTCCAAATGATTCCAAAGTCCAAATGCAACATTCCACATATGCAACCCTAGGTTTTTGCATACCCGAGGAAGCCATTTTTTAGGTCCAAAACATCAAAAAGTACACCAATAATTCCGTGCCAACAAAACAATTTGCAAATCACATTTTTCATAATTGTCATAAGTTCAATCTCACATATAATAGCATTCAAGCTTGACCCATCAAGTGTAGGTCACAACACAAGCAATTTAGGTTCAAGAAAAGAGAAGAAAACCTCCCATACCTTGCTTCTCCTAGCTCAAAAACTCAAATTGCAAAAAGCCACCAACCAAATGTAGAGCTACTCTAGCTCTAAAACATATCCAAAAATCAAAAGGAAAGGAGAAGAATTAGTCTAGCATAGGTTAGAGAGAAGGGAGAGAGACTTACCCACACACACCAAGAGAAGAATTTTTGAATTCTCTCTCTCTCTCCTCACTCTCCAAACCGGCGGCACATTGCTAGGGGGGTCCCTCTTGGCTTTTATAAAGGGCCCCTACCCTAAAAAAAAGGTCCCACATGTTTTAAAAAAAGATTTTTAAATAATCATGTTTAGGATCTTAAGCTAGGTTAAATTTTAATTTTTTTTACTGTAATAATTCACTAAATTGTAGCATTTAATTTTCTAAAGCCAACGCCTCTTGAATCATTTAATTTGGACTTAAAATGAATTTTCTAGGCCCAAAATACTAAAGAAATTTCCAAAATTATTAATTAATTCAAATTAATTAATTTTAATGAATTTAAGTCATCCCTATGCTTAATTATAATTATTAAAATTTTATCTAAGTTCAAAACTGCATAATTACCAAAATGTCATTAATGAGAATATTCCATTACTTCGACCAGATTGACCAGCTTTGACTTTCTTAGACTTTTGGTCAAAGCTTGGTTTTATTAATTATTTTCACTTTATTAATGAAGGTTTAATGTTTTATAAACATTCCAAGCACACACACATCATTATACTACATGTTACACACTAAAACAATTTAAAATAAAAATTGTATGTTTTTCAGGGTGTTACATTTATTATTTCTAATCATGGGAAAACAATTTAAAATAAAAGTTGTATGTTTTTTGTAACATCCCGGGTGTTGACGAGGGCGGGGAGTGATCCCCGATGCAAAAGAGAAGAGACACGGACAAGGAGCAGCTCTTGGCAGGCTTCCAGCGAAAGGGATGCATGAATGATTTGAATACACACCTACCTAAGAGAGGGATCCAGAGGCTGTGAAAGTATGAGACTGTATAGTTGAGGATGACTTAAAGAAAATAATTGGTACTACCTATACCAACAAGATGCATCTACTTTTCGGTAGCATATCACTTAAGAACTTCATAGTTAAGCGTGCTTGGCTTGGAGCAATTATGAGATGGGTGACCTTCTGGGAAGTTTCCCGGAAAGCGTGTGAGTGAGGACAAAGCATGCTGAAAAGTCTCGCGTTGGTTTGTGGGGACAGTCAGCGATCCTGAAAGTAGCCGGGTGTTACAAGTGGTATCAGAGCGGGCCTCTCTCTCAGTACGGTGTAGTTCCAGGATGGTTTAAAGGAAATAATTGGTATTACCTAAACCAACAAGATGTATCTACTTTTCGGTAGCCTATCACTTAAGAACTCCATAGTTAAGCGTGCTTGGCTTGGAGCAATTATGGGATGGGTGACCTTCTAGCAAGTTTCTTGGAAAGCGTGTGAGTAAGGACAAAGCACGCTGAAAAGTCTTGTGTTGGTTTGTGGGGATAGTCAACGATCTTGAAAGTAGTTGGGCGTTATAGAGGACGCAACATTGGTAAAGGTGTGCTTCGGTTTTGGCCAACACGATAATAGAACTCCATGGAAAAAGTTGGAAAGTGATTGAAACAAAGGAAACGATAAACAATGCCTATGAAATTGGTTGAGACAATGTGTGTGAGTGTGTGTGTGCAGTGTTGAGCATGGAACCGTGATTAAACAGGCCTGATGGGTAGGTCTTTGCACGTGCATCTAAGGTGTGGTCAACTTTCTATCATATTGAAATTTATCTCACCTATTCAAGAAAGTTCATCAAATATCGTTTTTGACCTAAGAAAAAAAATTTAAATATGAATAAATATTTATATGTTAAAGATTTAAAATATTTATTGTTTTATGATTTAACATTAAATATTTAACTTTTTTACTTTTTACTCTTTGAACTTAATAGCAATTTCTTTATTATTTCTAATCATGGAAAGGTATTTTATTTCAAATGTTGAATATAAATCATAACAAATATATGACAGTAGAAAAGGAATTCAAATTCTTGAGTTTCCCAGCAAATATAGTTTGACTTGAGAAAAAGAACAATAATAAATTTAGCTTGAACTCAAAAATATAGTTTTACCGTAGAAAAATAAACATTAAATGTGAATAAATATTTCATAGGTTAAAGGTTTGAAATATTTATCAATTACATACATTTGATATTATTAATAAAACAATGAAATGGACAACTCATTACTACAAATAATTGTCATGAAATTAATATAAATAGTATTTTAGTTCATTGGTTGCATAGAATAAATATTTAATTTTATACAATGAAAATTTAAGACAACTAAACATTTTGAAAATATAAACTATATTATAATTACAAACATATAATTAATTTCAAAAAATATTTTGCATACTAATTATATTTTATATTTATAATAAACGATTTAACCTAAGATAGTATTACTTTAAATTGTTGATTTTTTATTTAAAAAAACTATTAAAATCTAATTCATATACAATGTTAAAAGGGAAAAAGATGGAAAAATGATAGTTTGAAATGATTATCTATGAAGAATAATACTTGTGGAGAGAAAGGGAGTGTAAGAATAGAGTGGCGGGTAGGAAAGAGAGAGTGCGTAGTACGTTTGCCTAGGTTTCAAGGGACGCATGTGTTAAAAATATAAAAATATAAAAAATAAAATCAAAGTATTTAAACATTATAGTGGTTTGAAACAATTATTTGCCTCCAATATGTGCATTAGCTATGGCGATCATGTTATGCGTATGAAAATTCAACATTTTTTTAGTTTCTACTAACTGCCAAAAATAAATAGCCACTTTGAAAATAGAATTTCTTTTAGTATTTCGTTAAGAATGAGACTTTTATTACATCGAATAACATGGTTTTAACAAATTTCAAAAAGAAAAAAAATGGATATAAGTAGTTGGTTAAAATTATTATATTAATTTTAAAAAGAGAATTTATTTTTTATATTTGGGCTCCTTAAAGAAAATAATATAGCTTCTTCCCTAGTCAACAAAATATAATCATTTTAAATTAAAGCTTATAAATATATTTGTTCTTTATTTATATACTAACTTTTAGTTTTAATTCCTTTATAATTTGGGTTGTGGTTTGTGTTGCTTGTCTTGTTCAAAAAAAAAAAAAAAACACTCGAAGTTATTTTATTATTATATGCTCATTGCATGTTAATATGTCACTATTACTTGAAAAATCATTTCACATGAGCTTATGAATATAACATGTTATGAAAAGAACCTAATAGTCAAATGATATTTTCTAATCACATATCATATTTTAATTCGAATAAAAAGACACAAAAGAATTGCAATTTTTATTCATTAACAAAAATAACATCAAACAACATAGAAAAAAATTACTACATAACTACAAACATTTTATTATTTTTTGGGCCCATTTTGATCATGGGCCTTGGGTCGTCGCACCTCTGGACTTTGCTTAAGGCCGACCCTGGGTGTAATGTGATTGCCTGATATTACTATAAGGTTGTCGGGTATTAACTTGGGGGGATAAATTGCATTGCGACCCACACAATATGATATTGTTATGAACTGTATGACTTGTTGGATTGAAACACATTGAAAATCCTTTTGGAACCCAGATCCCCTCAAGTCTTTGTGGAACCAGCATCCCCTCTGGTCTTTGCATCGGTATTCGTAGCCCTCTTTCCATTGCCATTTCCCTCCTAACTTCCTCCTCCAGCTCTCGTCGCCTTGCCAATGCCATCTCGCTTGCAATTGTCTCTCTTTTGATTTCCTCCTTCTCCAGCTCCCGTCGTATTTGCTCTTTCCGCAACTCTCGCCAGAATGCTTTGTCGATATTGACTAACACCGGCATTGGTAAAACTGTGGGGATCGGGGGCATTGCTAGGAAAACCACTTGGCACAATCTCACACCCTAGAGAAATGAACACATGTGATAAAAATTATTTTTTTGAGCAACATAACAAATGAAAAGAACATGAAGAAAATTAAGCGAGCATTACCTTATAATGAGCATCTAGAGATATTTGAATTCACGTGGGTGACACTAGACAGAGGACGCGACATTGGTAAAGGTGTGCTTCGGTTTTGGCCAACACAATAATAGAACTCCATGGAAAAAGTTGGAAAGTGATCGAAACAAAGGAAACGGTAAACAATGCCTATGAAATTGGCTGAGACAATGTGTGTGTGTGAGTGAGTATGTGCAGTGTTGAGTTTTAAGCCGTGATTAAATAGGCCTGAGGGGTAGGTCTTTGCTCGTGCTTCTAAGGTGTGGTCAACTTTCTATCATATTGAAATTTATCACACCTATTCAAAAATGTTCATCAATTATAGTTTGACCTAAGAAAAAAAATATTAAATACGAATAAATATTTATATGTTAAAGATTTAAAACACTTATGGTTTATGTTTTAGCATTAAATATTTAACTTTTTTACTTTTTATTCTATCAACTTAATAGCAATTTCTTTACTATTTCTAATAATGAAAGGGAATTTTATTTCAAATGTTGAATATAAATGATAACAAATATATGACAGTAGAGAAGGAACTCAAATTCTTGAGTTTCCCGGCAAATATAGTTTGACCTTAGAAAAAGAACAATAATAAATTAGCTTGACCTCATAAATATAGTTTTACCGTAGAAAAACAAACATTAAATGTGAATAAATATTTCATAGGTTAAAGATTTGAAATATTTATCAATTACACACATTTGGTGTTATTAATAAAAAAATGAAATGGATAACTCATTACTACAGATAATTGTCATGAAATTAATATAAACAGTATTTTAGCTCATTGGTTGCATAGAATAAATATTTAATTTTATACAATGAAAATTTACGACAACTAAACATTTTGAATATATAAACTATATTATAATTACAAAATATAATTAATTTCAAAAAATATTTTTAATACATAATTATATTTTATATTTATAATAAACGATTTAAATTGAGATAGTATTACTTTAAATTGTTGATTTTTTTATTATAAAAAAACTATTAAAAACTAATTCATATACAATGTTAAAAGATGAAAAAATGATAGCTTGAAATAATTATCTATGAAGAATAATACTTGTGTAGATTAAGGGAGTATAAGAGTAGAGTGGCCGGGTAGGAGAGAGAGAGTGCGTAGTACGTTATGCATTGAATGATTAGTGTGTTGTAAGTGTCATGATAATACATGACACTAGGAAGATAAGGATTAAGTCCTTACTTCTTTTGATTTGAATCTATGCTTTTGATTGAATTGAAGAACCTATCTTGTACGACACAAGTAGGAGATGGAAATGATTCGTGGGCACAAAACTAAAAGATAAGTGGTCTTCCATTCAAGACGATTTGGCAAAAGCCGCAAGGTGTACATGAAGATAGCACAACTTTCTGTGCAAGGGTGTGAATGAGAAACAACCATTGAGGTGTGATAGCCATTGTGGCAAAAGATGTCCAGTAGGGGCGTGCCTATTGAGGCTTGATAGCCAGTGGCAAAAGATGTCCAATAGGGGTGTGACTATTGAGGTGTGATAGCCAGTGTAACGAAAGATGTCCATTAAGGGCATGCTTATTGAGGAGAGGTGACGATGGTTTTATATGAATTATGATTATTACAAATGGTATATCCATTTACCCATTTGATGACCACGTCATGTGTACCAATTGATTTGAGAAGCCTTGCCAGAATGATTGTGAAGAGGAGACATCCCTAAATGTAATCCCAGTGAGGAGTGATGGCAATAAAGTGCCTAAGCTTGTAGGCTAATGGGTGACCACAAATGGTACTTGAGGAATGTATGTGTGGACCACACGAGTCCTAAGGGGATCAAAGGGCGCCAAGTTGTGATACTTCTACGGGACTGAGGGACTCGTATAGCTGAGTTGGCAATCCAATTGAGAGCATTGTCAGTTTCTTCATTATCGGAATTATAGACATTACAAGCGTTACAATGAGGTTGAGGGACTCACATAGTCGACTTCAATAATTCAAGCCAAATTCATATTAGGAAAAGAAAATCAAAGTTAGAATAAATAAGAGAGGAAGAATCCAATTGAGAAATTTTGGAAATGGAATGATTGGATGGTGGAAGAATCCAAGTTAGGGATCTGATCATAAACTACTAAATGAACCTGTCAACTCACAATAGATCATGTTGACCGTTAGGCATGAAAAACTAACAAATAATGTATAGAAAGAAACCAGATTAGATAGCATCCAACTTTGTCATTTTAATGGCAAGTCTATTTAACACAAATTGTTTCCTCTACTTCATGTCAATACTCCACTATGCAAAAATTTCCAATTGATAAACTTGACCTAGAAATCAAAACTTTTAGACAACAAACGAAACCCTAACTTCCCTCAATTATAATTCCTAACCCTAAAAACCCTTATTATCATCACTCAGAATGGAAAGTAAGCAATTAATGTGAGTGAAAAAGAAACAAAGAGAAGAGGAACATACGGGAAGGAGTATTGGAGAGAGCAGTATCAAACTAGAGTGATTAATTAATGTGCCTTTTGTGAAATCAAATAAGCGTAGCACCAAGAACTTGTAGGTATCGCATCACGATGGCACTGTCGGTTTCCTCCGTCCACACCAATCTCAATTCCAATTAGGGTTTTCGTTGAGGGTGCGAGGCAATGACAAAGAAGGAGAGAGTGAGGTTGAAGTTTCTATTTGAGGAGAAGAGTAAGGATGGGTCAATATTAACTTGATAATAATTTAAACAAAATTTTATCTATTAAATTAATATAAACTTTAAATTACTAATATAATAATTAATAATATAATAAATATTTCATAAAAAAGAATACTCAAATTTTATTACGATATTTTATTTTAATTTTATAATAGTTGTTGGATCTAATCAAATTTAACAGACTTAACTACATTTAACAAAGAATTAAATTGTTCGAATTAATGATATTTATTGCATAGATATTAATGTAACACTGAATATTTGAAATTTAGTATTTTTTAAAAAAGATATAAATAAGTGTTTTTATTTAAAAGGTATTAATCATTGAATATTTTTTGGGTAACCATATTAATTAGTATTGTATTTATTAAATATATAACTTTTCATAAGAATCTCTATCTATAAATATTTTGTTAAATAAAAATTAATTATTTTAATTATATAAATATATATTTTTATATATGTTAATAATAATATTCTAGCAATTCCTTCATCTCTGGCCTTAACCTGAATTCACGTTCAACATATAACTAACTAGGATGCAGCTATATAGAGACTGATAATTTAATTAAATAGAATTTGAATAGGGAAAAATAACCTATGTTCTGACGAACTTTTTTCTGCCAACAAATCTCTTGGTGACTGACTTTGCTTTCGCCATATGTTGTCGCTAGAGATCAACTGGTTGGATCTTGCCAGCCAACTTATATGCACAAATGAATCTAACAACTTCGACATGTTGCTGCTTCTTAATAGGATTTTGGACAAAATATGCAAGACACAAGGTAATTTCACTTCATCAAATCAATTCAGAAAAGTCCATTGGAATTAAAGTCCATTCCAAGAGCATTAACTAGGGTGTCAATTTGTTAACAAAAGAAAGAGGGATGTTATGGTAAGTAATATAAAAAATCTTTAAAGACAACTACAATTTGCAAGAAAATATGGATTCAATTTCCCTTAAACAACTAACACTTTAATCTTACTATGTTGTGTAGCATGTTTCCTGTACAATTTGTTGTCTTATCAATGTATTATAAGAAATACAAAAAAAAAAACTATATTATTTCCATCCAAAAAATAAAATAGTTACGGTGATTTAATAAGACATACTAGAGATTTTATCCCAAAAACTAAGAATCCGAAATAGCTCTACAGCTTGCTTGTGCTGAGTAGCAAATTCCAAAAGCTTTAAAATTTCATCTTCATTAAAATCAGAAGCTAATCCACAATTAGACAAAAGCAGTAGAAAGCCCTATTAATATTTTCTTAAATAAAAATTAATTATTTTAAAATTATATAATTTAAAATAATTAATTTTTAAAATAATTAATTTTTATTTAACAAAAGATTAATAAGGCTTTCTACTGCTTTTGTCTAATTATGGATTAGCTTCTGATTTTAATGAAGATGAAGTTTTAAAGCTTTTGGAATTTGCTGCTCAGCACAAGCAAGCTGTAGAGCTATTTCGGACTCTTGGTTTTATCGATAAAATCTCCGGTATGTCTTATTTATTCACCATCGCTATTTTATTTTTATTTTTATTTTATTTTGTTTTATTTTTTGGGTGGAAATAATATAGTTTTCTTTTTTGTATTTCTTATAATACATTGATAAGACAACATATTATATGGGGAACATTCTACACAACACATAGTAAGATTAAAGTGTCAACTGTTTAAGGGAAATTGGTTCCATATTTTCTTGCAAATTGTAGTTGTCTTTACAGATTTTATTATATTGCTTACCATAACATCCCTCTTTCTTTTGTTAACAAATTGACATCCTGATTAACACTATTGGAATGGACTTTAATTCCAAAGGACTTTTCTGAATTGATTTGATGAAGTGAAATTACATTGTGTCTTGCAGATTTTGTTTAGAATCTTATTAAGAAGCAGCAACACATAGAAGCTGTTAGATTCATTTGTGCATATAAGTTGACTGACAAGATTCAACCAGTTGATCTCTTGCGACAACATATGGCGAAAGCAAAGTCAGTCACCAAGAGATTTGTTGGTAGAAAAAAGTCTATCAAAACAAAGTTTAGTTTTCCCTATTCAAATTCTATTTCATTAAATTGTTAGTCTTTATATATATAGTTGCATACTAGTTAGTTATATGTTGAATGTGAATTGAGGTTAAGACCAGAGATGAAGAAATTGCTAGAATATGATTATTAACATATATATATATATATATATATATATATATAATTTTAAAATAATTAATTTTTATTTAACAAAATATTTATATATAGAGATTTTATGAAAAGTTATATATTTAATAAATAAAATAATTAATACGGTTACACAAAATATATAGAGATTCTTATGAAAAGTTATATATATAATATAATATAATATAACATAATTTATAATTTAATTAAAATCTAATTAAAACAACAATCTCGATATAGATCTTTAAGTAAATATGTACAACACCCTCTCCAAAGCAATGTCAATTACTCTCTTTAAAAGAAAAAAAAATACTTAAGGAGTCATTAGAGATAAATACATAAGAAAAAATCAAATTAGATTGTTGAGTTTTTATATATGCTTTTATAAAAAAAGCAAATGCAAAGATAAAAAATGTCTGTTACTTTTTATAAAACAAAAAACTGGAATGATTATTGAGTTTTGATTCAACTGAAATGGTAAATTGCGCAATGAATAGGAATACGTAAGGAATCATTAGAGATAAATACTTATAACAATAAATTAGATTTCACATTTTTTAATTACTGATAAATTATTTTCAATATTAATTAATAATTATTTTTTATTTTTTTTATTTTTTAAAAATTTAGTAAACATTTTGATATTGATAATTTTGATTTATTTTTAAAATTAAAAGTATTGAGAGAAGTTTTAATAGAAGAAATCAATATTTCAATAGATATATTAAGTTATATGAAAAGATTAGATTCGTCTCTAAATATATGTATTATTTATAGAAAATTTTTATGATACCTCTAACAATGTGATTATTGAAAATTTTTAAAATTAATATTGTATAAATCCTATATTAAATTTACAATGTTACAAGATCTATTGAATGAATTAACTATATTATTTTTTGAAAATAAAATGTTAGAATTGCTTAATTATAAAATTTTAATATAATTTTACAATTAAAAAATAAAAAATTATATGAATATTAATAATTTTCACTAAAATGTCCTAGTTTTACCAAAGGCCTCGGAATTTCTAAACATGGCCCTGCATGCATGTTTTATTACTATGATAATTTCAACACTCATTTCTATCTAAAGCATTTAAACTTGATATATGGCTAATATTGTAGCATTTATAGTTGAACTAAATAAAATAAAAAAAGCCAAATTTTAAAATCATTATCAAGCAATGAAGTTTTGGATACATACCACTTTCATTGTCAATTGCTTCCACAATCCCACTGGAAGTCGCAAGTCCCACCCATCTCTTCACAACAGCAACATTCTATGTTGCTTATATATGAATGCATGTGAGACAAAATATCAATTTAACATAAATGAAATAACTAATAATAATATGCGGGATTCAATTATATAGAAGATATTATATTAAAAGAATTTCCTTTATATATTGTAATTGTGGAGAAGAACCACCTTGGATTTTTAAATCTGAAATTCCAAGAAATATGATAAGATTCTGTGTATGGTTAAAATACCAGATCGATTAACTTAATTAGATTGATTCTTTGCGAGAACAACAGTACTGAATCAAGTGGTATTTTACTAAATGATTTTTAGCAGACCTTGCAATGAATTTCCTAGTTATATATATAAAAGGAACCAAAATTTAAAGAATAAAATTCACAGAAAAGTTTTAGATGGAAGAGAATAATTAATTGTTGAGAAATGTACCTTCACACTCTTTCTTCGGATCATGAATTGGGATAAAGTTGCAAGTCCAGATTACTAAAATTTTGGGCATCGCAAAAGTCTATCTATGAAGAAATCAAATGGGAATTGTGAGATTTTGTTTGTGTCGGTGGAGGAAATGATTGGACCGATCGATGTACAATGTAATCTAGTGTGTGAAAGAGGAGAGAGACAAGATATATGATCGATAGTTCAAAAGGACGAAGAGCATTGGGAAATTATGGTCGGAAGCGGCAGAGGAGATAGCTGGCTGAAGTTGCAAGATTCTGCGGCTGTTAGGGTTAGGGCTTCCTACTTGACTCAATCCTTCATCTTTATATAGAGCCGTTTGTCATACTTTTTTTTTTTTTTTAGGAAATAGCCGTTGGTTATAGTATTACTCATAATTAAAATAAAGAGTGAAAATAATTTTTAACATGGATACCAAGCTTTTAAAAAACTGTTGTCAATTTTCAAAAAATGTAAAACCAAAACTGGTAGATAAAATATTTTTTAAAATTAATATTTTTAATTCTTAAGTAAAAAATTAAAGCATCTCTAAGTTACTTTATTATTATTTTTTTTTAAAGATTGTATTACTTATATTTTCACATCTACTTTTACTCACTTTTATTTTCTTGAACTCAACTTTTGAAAATTATTTTTAAAAACTAACAAGCAAAAACACATTCAAACACACTGTGATTTGGATTAGTTTACATCTATTTTAAAATAATCATTTAATTTTGGCTTTGTTTCTTTTTATCTCTGCACCTAGGGGTTTGTATCGTTGATTCCTTGTAAGTGAATATATCTAGAACACTCGTATCTTTTCAATAGTTTGGGTAATAAATTGTTTGCAGTTAACAATCTTATTTGAGTTTGTTTTTTATTGTTTAATTTAAAGGTTTTAAATATGCATTACTCTTTTTTTTTTTTTAATCATTGTTGGTTGTGTTTGGGTCAAATTGCTAAACGTTTAATCATTTAGGAATACAAGGAAAGTGGTGTTGCCTACACGAATATAGGTACGATATTTTGTGGAAAAAAAAATATAGATAAGATATAAGCCCTATAGCTTGAAATTGAGTTTAGATACTATTTGCGTGGTAGGTGTGTTCCATATTGTTGGAGTCCATAACCTTGAGTCAGATATTGGTACACTTGAGGTGGATTAGATGGAAAAAGGAAAAAGGGCAGAAAATAAAAAGAGAGAAAAGGTAGAAAAAACAAAAGTGATGGATGTCATAAATAATGTGATAAAAAAAATGGGATGGAAATAAAATGGAAGAAAAAGTAGGAGGATGTTATAATTTTTCTAAGGGTTAAACATCTTTTTGGTCCCTACAAATATTGAAAAGTTTGTTTTTTGTCTCTCCTTTTTAAAAATGTTGACTTTTTGTCCTCCAATTTTTAAAATGTGCCATAATAAACCTCTGTTAGGAACTCCATGTTTTTTGTAATAAAAAACTACCACAAATGTGAATTATGGAATAATGCAATATAAAAAAACTATCAACACATAAAAATAATGCAATATAAATGAGTCAATTGTTTTATCTTATCTCGTTCCACTATGAAATAATGCAATATAAAAAAAAACTATTGACACATAAAAATAATTAAAAACAAAAAATAATTAAACCTAGGGCAGCAGCAGCAGTGGCGGTGGCAGGGATGGTCATGGTGGTGGTTGTGGTGGCAGCAGCAATGTTGGTGGTAGTGGTGGAGGTGGTGGCAGTGGGGGTGGCAGCGGTAGCAGTGGTGGAATGGTGGTGGTGGCGGCGGTGGCGACAACGACAGTGGTGGTGGAATGGTGGAGGTGGTGAAGGTTGTGTTGGTGGTGGTGGTGGTGGCGACAACGGTGGTGGTGATGGTGGCAGCATTTATGGCAGTGTTGATGGTGGCAGTAGTGGAATGGTGGTGGTGGTGGTGGCGATGACAGCGGCGGTGACGGCGACGGTTGTGGTGGTGGGATGGTTGTGATGGTGGAATGGTGGTGAGAGTATTTTTTAAAACTAAAAACCAAATACACAAAACCTTTTTTCTTGATTTTGAAAATGAAAGTAAAAGTGTTTCGAAATTGAGTTAAAACCATTTCAGTTCCATTTTTGCCGAATTCGTTTTGTTTTAAAAATTGCATTAGGAAACCAAAAACCAAAAACTCACAACCACCCTGAACGAGCCTTAAATACCCAAGCCCATGCCATCATTTCCAATGTTCTCATTGACACACTTTTCATTATCCTCAGAATAACTCATTTCACCATCCCCTATCCATAATTTCACTTTCCACCACACCAACAACCAACAAGCCACCCCATCAACCTTTCTCTTCCTTGACCTCATCTCCTCTTCTATATTTAACCTGAATTCTCTCCCCTCCCAACATCAATGACCTTGCCCTCATCCACGACATCACCCCCCTTTCCCCACCTATCCACCACCTCGAAAATTGCCTTCCTCTTCCTCACTAACTCTAACCTCACTTTCTTCCCCCTCTAGCAAAAATTCTTCTCCCATATTCCTCAACTCTTCAACATCTACATCCACGTGGACCCCATTGCCAATTTCATGTCCCTCCAGTGGCGTCTTTCCCAGTCCCGCTTAATCCCTTTCAAGCTCACCCCCTCCCTCATCATTACCACATGCCACACTCCTCAATCACTACTTCACCCTCTTCTCCCAACACTGCAACCCTCTTTCCTCCCATCAATTCACTCATAACTACCTCTTTATAGACCCCACACACCCACACCACAGATTCATTAAAAAACTCTCCAATGAACCAAACCTCCATGTTTTTTGGGGAACCATCTCCTTGGTTTTGTTGTTTTCAAGGAACCAAGGAATTTATTGGATTTGGTTGTTGTATTTTTTTTGTTTTTGTTTTGGAAATGCTAAGCATGTACACTTTTGTGTATGTTTTGAATGATTTTTTAAGTCTTTATTTGGAATTAAAGGTCATTTGTGTTTTGCTTTTTCTATTTTTTGTGAAGTTTGTTATGTGATATGTTTGCTGGGTTGTTTTTGTTAATCTATAATCCATCTTTTGTAGTCCATAATTCAAATTTGGCTTAATTGTAGATTTTACCACCCAAGTTTTTTTTTTCGTGAATTTTACCACCCAACTTTCATCATTTTGCAAATTTTACCATCCAAGTTTTTTTTTGTTGCAAATTTTACCACTCAACTTTCATCATTTTGCGAGTTTTACCACCCAAGTTTTCAATTTTTGCACATTTTACCATCACATTGGTAACAAAATGACGTCTTTTTTCTTTAACTTTTTTTTTGTGACACATCAGCGGTGGTAAAATGTGTAAAGACAGAAAATTTAGGTGGTAAAATTTGCAAAAATAAAACTTAGGTGGTAAAATTTGCAAAATAATGAAAGTTAAGTGGTAAAATTTGCAATTAAGCCTTCATATTTTGTGATGATTTTAACCAGCACATTTTGTAATCCATAATTCATATCATTGTGACACATTTTAAAAAATAGAGGATGAAAAGTCAACGTTTTTAAAAGAATGGACCAAAAATGAATTTTCCATATTTATAGGGACCAAAAAGATGTTTAACCATTTTTCTAATCTTACGTGTTTGGTTATTTTTTAGGGTAACATGTGCATGAGAATTTCTCATATATACCAAAAAGGTGATTAATTATGAACATGTATTTGCCTTTAAACTAACATATAATTTCCTTAACATTGTAAAGAATCTTTTTTTCATTAATTTCGTTAGATCTTTATATTTGAAATATAGATTTCACTGTGTGGATAAATTTAAATTATAAAAAAACAAAATTGCTATGGTCATATAAATTAACTGGTTTGAATAGGTCTTCATAAAGTGGTACAATCTAAATAGGTATGAATTTGTGTCATTGAGGTTCAAAATAGATGGATGAGTGAGGTAGATTATCCCACCCCAACATAGACCCATAAAGTAACTGGTATTGCTTCTTCTATTAATATCCTTGATAATGATGAAGAAGATAATCAAGTTGATATTTGCAATGATGACTATGCAATGGAGAAAAGGTTGAGTGCAACCCAAATTAGAGGCTCTTCAGTGGTTAGTATTGAATTAAAACAACATTTATGTTTATATACATCTCTACATAATAGCTCTTTACTTAACACAATTATTAATACTCAATGTATTTAGTTTTGTAGCTTATGCATGCTATATTTTGTTATGTGATGTTGTCCCATTGACACTTCGCATGTGCTTTGGTGGATGAAAAGGGGAAAATTGGCCTTGCCATGTCAGGTGGGCAAAGTGAACGTCTAATAAATAATATGACGACTTCTACGGTGAACCATGTTTGTAAGTGATTTATGGTGAACCCTGTGTATCCACCGTTAGATTCATCTGTTGCATACAAGGGCATCCTACATTTTACACACTGGATTATTTCTTTCTAACCCTTTCTCTCTCCACCTCTACGATTCCATTTAAGCCATTCTCATAATCACCGTCACGGATCCTTCGCCCTCCCCGCCCACTTCGATCTGCCACCGCACGGTGCCTCCGGCTTCATCTTTGTCTTTGTCGATATCAGACCCGAATGAATGTGCTTCGCTATCTCCGTACTTCCTTAACCTTCCCGCGTCGTCGCTCCTCCACCCTCCCCTCTGTGTTTCGCTATCTCCCCTTCCACTCCGACGACCCTTCCGCTGTCGAGCCACCCTCCTTCCAGCTTCATCTTCGTCTACGGCGAACCCGTTTAGTAGCATGTTGTCAACGAGGGACTCCAATGTGAGTGGAGACAATGTGTCGGTGGCAACATGCTCAATGTTCTCTTTTTATTTCTCTCTTTCTTCTTCTATGTATGGGGTTCTTGATTTTCTTGTTTATTATGAAATCTGAGATGGTTTTGAGAATTTTTTATTTGTTTGTTGAGAATATTCTGAATCAAAAGTGGAACTTTGATTCTAAATGTTGGACTAGAAGATTGGGAGGGGTGAGGGATTGGATATCTGGGCACTGTTCATTTGATGATTTGGCTAAATCACTAATTGATTTTTAGAGAGAGAAACACCACCTCTGGCGGCGGCTCATGGCGGTTAGAGGGAACAGATCTGGTGAGGGAGAGAGGGAAAGAAGGAGAGAATAAGAAAAAAATAAAAAAGATCTCCACCGTCGGAAGTCACCTCCGACGGCGACCGACAATAGCCCATGGCAGCTCACGGAGCAAGTCCGGGAAGGTAGTAGAAATCTGATATGGAAGATGTATGATAAATATAGTGAGACTAGATGAATCTCATGGTAAATAAAAGTGGTTCAATATAGATCACATGTGAGGGTGGTTCACCTTAGACACAGTCGAATAACATTAGATAGTTATCTGGCTAAAATTTGCAAAGAAAATGATATTGAAATAGGGAAATGTTAAAAAATGTGATTTTAAAAATGATCACAAATGTTAAGTTGGTTATTTAGAATATGAGGGAGAAGTTTAGTTTGCTTTTTGAAAAAAACAATGACTTGTTATGATGCTGTCACCACGGTGTGGTGAGGGAGGCAATGTCCTCATATATTTTTGTTATGTTGTGATTTGGATTAGTTTACATCTATTTTAAAATAATCATTTAATTTTGGCTTTGTTTTTTTTTATCTCTACACCTAGGGGTTTGTATCGTTGATTCCTTGTAAGTGAATATATCTAGAACACTCGTATCTTTTCAATAGTTTGGGTAATAAATTGCTTGCAGTTAACAATCTTATTTGAGTTTGTTTTCGAGTGTTTAATTTACAGGTTTTAAATATGCATTACTCTTTTTTTTTTTAATCATTGTTGGTTGTGTTTGGGTCAAATTGCTAAACGTTTAATCATTTAGGAATACAAGGAAAGTGGTGTTGCCTACACGAATATAGGTACGATATTTTGTGAAAAAAAATATATGGATAAGATATAAGCCCTATAGCTTGAAATTGAGTTTAGATACTATTTGCGTGGTAGGTGTGTTCCATATTGTTGGAGTCCGTAACCTTGAGTCAGATATTGGCACACTTAAGGTGGATTAAGATGGAAAAAGGAAAAAGGGCAGAAAATAAAAAGAGAGAAGTGGTGGTGGCGGGGATGGTCATGGTGGTGGTGGTTGTGGTGGCAGCAGCAATGTTGGTGGCAGTGGTACGTGGAGGTGGTGGTGGTGGGGGTAGTGGTGGAATGGTGGTGGTGGCGGCAGTGGCGATAGTGACAGTGGTGGTGGAATGGTGGAGGTGGCGAAGGCAGTGTTGGTGGCGGCGACAACGGTGGTGGTGGTGGTGGCAGCAATAGTGGAATGGTGGTGGTGGTGGTGGTGGCAGCAGTAGTGGAATGATGGTGGTGGTGGGGCACTGACAGCAGCGGTAGCGACGGCGGTGACGATTGTGGTGGTGGGATGGTTGTGATGGTGGAATGGTGGTGGTGGTGGTGAGAGTATTTTTTAAAACTAAAAACCAAATTCATAAAACCTTTTTTCTTGATTTTGAAAATGAAAGTAAAAGTGTTTTGAAATTGAGTTAAAACCATTTCAGTTCCATTTTTGCCGAATTCGTTTTGTTTTAAAAATTGCATTAGGAAACCAAAAACCAAAAACTCAGAACCACCCTGAACGAGTCCTAAATACCCAAGCCCATGCCATCATTTTCAATGTTCTCATTGACACACTTTTCATTATCCTCAGAATAACTCCCCCTATCCCTAATTTCACTTTCCACCACACAAACAACCAACAAGCCACCCTATCAACCTTTCTCTTCCTTGACCACATCTCCTCTTCTATATTTAACCTGAATTCTCTACCCTCCCGACATCGACAACCTTGCCCTCATCCATGGCATCGCCCCCCTTTCCCTACCTTTCCACCACCTCGAAAGTTGCCTTCCTCTTCCTCACCAACTCCAACCTCACTTTCTTCCCCCTCTAACGAAAATTCTTCTCCCATATCCCTCAACTCTTCAACATCTACATCAACGTGGACCCCATTGCCAATGTCATGTCCCCCCAGTGGCATCTTTGCCACTCCCGCTTAATCCCTTTCAAGCCCACCCCTCCCTCATCATTACCATATGCCACACTCCTCAATCACTATTTCACCCTCTTCTCCCAACACTGCAACCCTCTTTCCTCCCTTCAATTCACTCATAACTACCTTTCACAGACCCCATACACCCACACCACAAATTCATTAAAAAAACTCTCCAATGAACCAAACCTCCATGCTTTTTGGGGAACCATCTCCTTGGTTTTGTGGTTTCCAAGGAACCAAGGAATTTATTGGCTTTGGTTGTTTTTTTTTTTTGGAAGTGCTAAGCATGTACGCTTTTGGGTATGTTTTGGATGATTTTTTAAGTCTTTATTTGGAATTAAAGCTCATTTGTGTTTTGCTTTTTCTATTTTTTGTGAAGTTTATTATGTGATATGTTTGCTGGGTTGTTTTTGTTAATCTATAATCCACATTTTGTAATCCATAATTCATATTTGGCTTAATTGCAAATTTTACCACGCAAGTTCTTTTTTCGTGAATTTTACCATCCAACTTTCATCATTTTGCGAATTTTACCATCCAAGTTTTTTTTCTGCAAATTTTACCACTCAACTTTCATCATTTTGCGAGTTTTACCACCCAAGTTTTCAATTTTTACGCATTTTACCATCACATTGGTAACAAAACGACGTCGTTTTATTTTTCTTTAACTTTTTTTTGTGACACATCAGTGGTGGTAAAATGTGTTAAGATTGAAAACTTAGGTTGTAAAATTCGTAAAATAATAAAAGTTGAGTGGTAAAATTTGCAATTAAGCCTTCATATTTTGTGATCATTTTGACCACCACGTTTTGTAATCCATAATTCATATTATTGTGACACATTTTAAAAGATAGAGGATGAAAAGTCAACGTTTTTAAAAGAATGGACTAAAAATGAATTTTCCATATTTATAGGGACCAAAAAGATGTTTAACCATTTTTCTAATCTTACGTGTTTGATTATTTTTTAGGGTAACATGTGCATGAGAATTTCTCATATATACCAAAAAGGTGATTAATTATGAACATGTATTTTGCCTTTAAACTAACATATAATTTCCTTAACATTGTAAATAATCTTTTTTTCATTAATTTCGTTAGATCTTTATATTTGAAATATAGATTTCACTGTGTGGATAAATTTAAATTATAAAAAAAGAAAATTGCTATGGTCATATAAATTAATTGGTTTGAATAGGTCTTCATAAAGTGGTACAATCTAAATAGGTATGAGTTTGTGTCATTGAGGTTCAAAATAGATGGATGAGTGAGGTAGATTATCCCACCCCAACATAGACCCATAAAGTAACTGGTATTGCTTCTTCTATTAATATCCCTGATAATGATGAATAAGACAATCAAGTTGATATTTGCAATGATGACTATGCAATGGAGAAAAGGTTGAGTGCAACCCAAATTAGAGCCTCTTTAGTGGTTAGTATTAAATTAAAGCAACGTTTATGTTTATATGCATCTCTACATAATAGCTCTTTACTTAACACAATTATTAATACTCAATGTATTTAGTTTTATAGCTTATGCATGCTATATTTTGTTATGTGATGTTGTCCCATCGATGCTTCGCACGTGTTTTGGTGGATGAAAAGGGGAAAATTGGCCTTGCCATGTCAGGTGGGCAAAGTGAGCGTCTAATGAATAATATGACGACTTCTACGGTGAACCATGTTTGTAAGTGATTTATGGTGAACCATGTGTATCCACCGTTAGATTCATCTGTTGCATACAATGGCATCCTACATTTTACACACTGATTATTTCTTTCTAACCCTTTCTCTCTCCACCTCTATGGTTCCATCTAAGCCATTCTCATCATCACCGTCACGGATCCTCTGCCCTCCCCGCCCACTCCGATCTGCCACCGTACGCTGCCTCCGGCTTCATCTTTGTCTTTGTCGATGTCAAACCCGAACAAATGTGCTTCACTATCTCCGTGCTTCCTTAACCTCCCCGCGTTGCCGCTCCTCCACCCTCCCCTCCGTGCTTCTCTAGCTCCCCTTCCACTCCGATGACCCTTCCGCCATCGAGCCACCCTCCCTCCAGCTTCATCTTCGTCTACGGCGGACTCGTTTAGTAGCACGTTGTCGGCGAGGGACTCCACTGTAAGTGGAGACAATGCGTCGGCGACAACATGCTCAAAGTTCTCTTTTTATTTCTCTCTTTCTTCTTCTATGTATGGGGTTTCTTGATTTTCTTGTTTATTATGAAATCTGATATTGTTTTGAGAATTTGTTATTTGTTTATTGAGAATTTTCTGAATCAAAAGTGGAACTTGGATTCTAAATTTTGGATTGGAAGATTGGGAGGGGTGGCAGATTAGAAATTTGGGCATTGTTCATCTAATGATTTGGCTAAATCACTAATTGATTTTTAGAGAGAGAAACACCACCTCCGGCGGTGGCTCATGGCGGTTAGAGGGAACAGATCTGGTGAGGGAGAGAGGGAAAGAAGGAAAGAATATGAAGAAAAAAAAGAGCTCTGCCGCCGAAAATCACCTCCGGCGCCAGCCAGCAATGGCCCATGGCAGCACACAGAGCAAGTCCGGGAAGGTAGTTGAAATTTGATGTGGAAGATGTATGATAAATATAGTGAGACTAGATGAATCTTATGGTAAATAAAAGTGGTTCACTATAGATCACATGTGAGGGTGATTCACCCTAGACACAGTCAAATAATATTAGATAGTTGTCTGGCTAAAATTTGCAAAGAAAATGATATTGAAATAGGGAAATGTTAAAAAATGTGATTTTAAAAATGATCACAAATGTTAAGTTGGTTATTTAGAATATGAGGGAGAAGTTTAATTTGCTTTTTGAAAAAAAACAATGACTTGTTATGATTTGCTATAGAGCTCATGCATTAGTTGCATAATTTAAACATTATATATATTTTAAAAATTATTTTTAATTTAGAAAAACATATCTTCAAAAATAACAAGATTTTTCAAAATAATAATAGCTCCGACCGAGGTCGGCTGGAAACAACCTTGGCCGATAACGGCCAAAAACTGTCCTGCCCAACATTGGTCGAAAACTTTCTCAGTCATGTCAATTAAAAACTTTCTCAGCCTACGTCAGCCGAAAACTACCTCGGCCAACGTCAGCAAAAGAAAAACTCTTGGCGACGTTAGCCGAAAACTGCTCTGGCCGACATCTGTCGAAAAATAGCCCTAACCAACGTCAGCCAAAAATTGCTCTAGCCAAAAAAAAACTGGTCGAGGTCAGCCAAAAATTGCCCTGGCCGACGTTCGTTGAAAATTGCCTCAATCGATGTCAGGAAAAAAAAAACTGGCTGAGATTGGCCGAAAACTACCTTGGCCAATGTTGGAAGAACACAGTCCCGACCAACGTCGGCTAAAAACTGCCATGACTAACGTCGGCCAAAAAACTACCTTGACCGAGGTCGGTCGAAAGTAGCCCTGGCCGACGTAGGCCGAACATTAGCATTGGCCGAGGTTGGCTAAAAACTGCCCTGACAGAGATTAGTCGAAATATATTTTTTAAAACTTTTTTAACATATATTTTTGAACATTTTAAAAAAAATCTAACTATTTAAATATGAAATAAGTATGTTGGATCATTTTTTATCTATTAAGTTTTGATTGAAGAATCCATTGGATTTTGAAAAATGGTGGATGGATCATTAACCATTCATAAAATTAAATGGATGGATCGGATCCAATCCATTTGATTTTTCTTGTTTGTAATGGATGGATTGAATGGATGACAGATAAATGGATTGATTTGCCAATCCTAATTTTGTTGTACCTGAACACTAACTAACTCATTTTAGTTATTAGGTAATGCCATTCACAAGTTGGATATGTATAGCACAGAGTCCCAACTTGGAGATGCTAGAATTAAATGTAGAGTGTAATGGTTTAGTGAAGATGTCTGCAAATTGTGAAGTAGATGGATAAGTTTAGACTGAATCTTCTCACAAACAACATGACAATTGAGCTTAATATGTTTCCCGCATTCATGAAAGGTTGGATTACGAGAAAGATAAATTGTAGATTTATTATTACAGTGAATTGAAGTTGACTTATCAAATTAAATATGCGAATCATTGAATAAATATTTTAATCATTGAATTTCACACATCAATCTTGCTAATGAAAGATGTTTAGCCTTGAAAAAGAATCTAGAAAATTGTACTTTGTTTCTTAGATTTCTAAGATATTAAAGATGAACCGAGGGGAACACTAAATCCACTGCTACAAGGAAGATATTTAACATCAGTTCTGGAAGATATACTACATCCATTCTGGAACCAATCTAGCATAACACAATGTTAAATGTAGGGTAGATCATCGACCCAGTCGACATACTAGGTCAATGGATCACTGGTTCAACTAGTAGGTTACTAGTTAAACTGCATGAACTGATTTTGCATTTAATATTTAATATATATGCATACATATATATATATAAGATAAAATATATTTATCATAAAAATGTACTATATATATATTTGTATGAAATTATTATTATTATTATAAATGTATACTAGTATCAATTTTTTCTTTAGAGTAATATATAGAACCATAAATACAGATCTGTAACTAATATTAATATATATTATAATTGGTTGTTCCTTCTTTTAATTAATATATAGATCATAAATAAATATAGACTTGTAATTAAATTTATAATATAAATATATTATACTATGGGAAATGAAGAACATAACAGAGATGAGGCAGTGTGCCCTTGCAAGATGCAGCTGTTGCACAGTGAGAGGCGAAAGCGTTCTGTCTTTTGTGTATTCTATTAATTTGTCTATTTCTTACTTTCTTTTTCCTCAGTTTATGTCTCTCTTTTTTGTTCCCACTGTTTTCTTATGCTATCTCCTCTCAGGCCTCCCTTCTCTTTGTTGTTGGATTTCCACTATGAAGCTATCATTGTCATCCACCGCATCAATTTCTCTGCGTGAACGAGCTGTTTCGTTAAGAGCTACACAAGATTCTTGACCACTGGAAGTTTAGAACGTGTTTGACAGAACAAATATTATGACCTGGTGGGTTTATTGTAAATTTTTGGGTCACCGATTTTTTCAGAAAATCGACCAAGTTAACGAGTCATATGCAGATCCGATTTGAAAGGCTACTTGGACCAGTCATATGACCGGTTTTCAGTTCAACTGATTCGACCAACCGGTCTAAGCCGAGATAACACTAATTATAACCGATGTAGAAAGCTTTACTTGAAACTAAAAAAAATGACACTTTATATATATATATATATATATATATATATATATATATATGTGTGTGTGTGTGTGTGTGTGTGTGTGTGTGTGTGTGGCTAAAAGGGTGATCCTCTATCAGTTTATGTAATCTACAAACAAGCAAGTGCCATACCATGATAATATTATGGGTAAAATATGTTTTTAGTCCCTACACTTTCATTAAAAATTAGTTTTATTCCCTGTACTTTCAAATCGACTATTTTAATCCTCGAACTTTAAAAAACATGTGAATTTAGTCCCTTAACAGCACTAACATTTATAAAGAAAAGGGACTAAATTCACATATTTTTGAAAGTCTATGGACTAAAATGGTCGATTTGAAAGTACAGGGACTATAACCATTTTTTAGTAAAAGTATAAGGACCAAAAACATATTTTACCCTAATATTATTAAGGGTTTTCTTCAACAATAAAAGCTAAAAACAGTTTCTATACTGGCAGCATAATCTGGTCCACTGGTGGTGTAAAAACCTTTACACAAACAAATAATAACTTTTATAATAATTTTTATTTTCACATTCTGCTGCAATATTTACAGTATGCACTAATCAAGTATATGACAAGCAACACTATGACACTGAATAGATCATGATATTTCAAATAACTGCTCACATCAACAATAAGAAAAGAAAAGAAAAAGTAAAGGAGACAATATAAGTAGACATAATCAATCAATTTAATTATACATAAATAAGTTGGGAATTGACAGAAGCACCCACATCAATAGCACACCCTTGAAACTCTTGCAACAAAGCTTTCAAGCAACAACCAACAATCCAATTTTTTAATGAAAACTCCAGTGATGAAAGCTTAGCCAACATGGCATTGATAGCACATCAGAAGTTGCACTCCTCCAACTTTCAACCTAGTTAAGGCAAAAGAATTAAAATTGGAATGGTAAGTACTATTCACACTTAAATACCACAAAAGAAAGTTACACTAAGCTGTTACCCAAAGTAGTTTTTGAAGCCAAGTCACACATGTTATAATTGTTTTAAGGCATACACATCCATTTACATTGGTTAGGTTGCAAAAATTGTGCTTTAGTATAGGCAAATAATTAAAAGGTTTAATTATTCTGCGGGTTCCTGCACTTTTACCAACTTTTCAATTAGGTCCCTAGACTTTTTTTTCCTTTTAATTGGGTCCCTAAACTTTTATTTATTTTTAAATTGGGTCCTCCCCACTACTAGAAAAAGTACATTTTACATCGATTTTTTACATTGGTTACAGGAGAACCAATGTAAAAAAAATGTGCGGTGGCATTTTTATAATTAAGTAAAAAAACTTAACATCGATTGACAATATAACTAATGTAAAAACTACTTCTTACATCGGTTATGTAACACCCTGTTACATTGACACAACCCCATACTAATTCATTTATTTATTTTAATTATTATGAAAATGCGAGTAAAATTTTCGCGTTGTTTCGAGACGTATAAAATAAAAAATTTGGAAATAAGGAAACATTTGTAATCAATTACATAAAGAACCATGATATTCTTTTATTAGAAACTAAGTTCATAATACAAAATAAATACAAAATTTGAAGATATAGGGAAATATGTTGTAACTATCCCAACCCATACAAATAACCTAGTCAGAGCAGTACACATTTTCTACCCTAACCCAAACATAAATATAAATCAATACTGATCTTCGAGTCCTATATCTTCTAGTTAGTCCTTGTAATTTTTGAGATATCCGCAACAACAAGGGAACTTGATCATTGGGCATGACTGTCATCTTCGCGTGTATCCATCTAGCAAGTACATACACAGAAAGAAAAGATAGAGGAGTGAGGATTTGATTTCAAACTTATCTATATGTTGATGGTAGAACGACTACCGTCAACCATACAATTGACTAGACTTTACGAGGAACCTAGTATTTATCTAGTTATAACATCTTAACCCTCTAGATGCAGTATGGATCCATACTCCCTGATTAGAAGTGATTGGGAGTACATACGCCTTAACCCATGGCAAAAACCTTCATCTTCCACAAATGAACTCAAATCATATCAATTCAGGACATCCATAGTCCTATATAACTCAGGCGTACTCTCGCACCAATCAATGGAATGCTAAGCAGTTGTTGGGGTTGGCAAGCTTGGTCAGATGAAGTTCCCAACACAGGGTACCCCTTGGTCCTTCGGGTACTTCATCACTCGACACCATACCCCCAAGACTTCTATTAGTGAGCCCATGCCGTTCATTCCTCAACTTGCCAGACAGTGTCTTCCACTATAGGCAATATGCCACTACATGTTCCTCTCTTAACAGTACTCATACCGGAGTACTCACAACGTACTGTCTCATAATTAATATCTCTAGTCTCAAATCACTGAGCACCAGTACCTATCTAAGGTCTCTATCTTAAACTACAAGGATATTACTGGTCTCAACTTCGCTGAGCACCAGTTCAAAGTAACTATCTCTGTCTCACATTACAGAGATATCTTTGGTCTCAGTATCTCTGAGCACCAGTACAGGGTATTTATGTCTGCCTCAATGAGCAGAGTTTTATCATCATAGTATTAAAAGCATACAGTTATAATGGGAATACAGTAAAACAATATAATACTTATTTATGAAAATACAACAATTCATAGATCAAAATAAAAGAACTTCTTTTAAGTATCTAAAATTAATGGTCAAGTATACTTGAAAATGTTTTATACTTATTCTAATAAATTATTTTAGATACTTAATTTTGAATCATGTTAATTCAATTATAATTTTTGTTTTATCATAATTCTTATTTCTTTTAATTCAAGGAACCTACTCAATTTTGTTTAATCAAATTGTATAAATTAAGATCTAATTATATTTTGATTATCAAATTTATTAATATAATTTCTATTCTAAGTTAAACTCCCTTTTTATACTTAGATTAAAAATTTGTGTTTGAGCCTACACTTAAGCTTAATAACACTTTACTATCCTAGAAAATTAGCTATTTAGAATCAAACCTTTTTCTGAGCCTACAAACATAATTTGTTTCTAAATTATAGGTTTTCAAGATCAAAACCAAAATTTTTCAAGAACATCTCAAGAACAATGAAGAACATTCAAGCTGCCCAGAATTTTCCATTTTCGGGCTATTTTAGGTTCCAGATTTTAATTTGATGCATACTTAGCGAAATCGATCCATTCTTTTTTTTAGAAGCCTAAGACATCATCTTACAACATATTTTTTTTTTTCACAAACTGATTCTATACCATTGTTTCCAGTTAAATCAAAAGTTGAAGAGATAAACTTTCTGGAATTTCCAGTAAACATTGAACCATCTAGTAGAGTTCATCGATTTTTTAAAAATAGTAAACAAACTTATTTTATTATAAATTTTTAAGGTAGATCCACAAGACATGTATAAATATCATGATATTTTTATTTTTCCAAAAAACGTTCCAGATTCGTCCCAGTAATTTCAAACAGAATGGAAAAATTTCTAGAAAATCCAGAACTTGCCAGCTTCTGTTTTTACTTCTTGTATTTTTTTAAAATAGTAAATGAAATCATAAATTAACTTGTGATACATGGAATTAAAGCTTAGTCTTTCTAATTTAATAATGTTCAAAAACATTTTGACAAAGATGAACAATAAAATACAGTTTTACAAAAAAGTACTGACTGCCAGGACTGAAATTCCAGAACAGATGGGTCAACTTGAAACATGAATATCTAATTGGTTTTAAAACATTTTTCAGTGATTCTAAAGGCTATGTTGTATATTTTTAAGTATATTTTCATTTAAAACTGGTTTTACACGATTTAATTAAGTTTAACTCGAGATATTCACAAAAGAGTGACTGGTGTTCGGATCAAAATGCTGGAACAGCAAACTGTTGCTTTGTTCTTTATCAGTTTAAATAAAGAAAAGCTGTGTAAAATTTTAGAAATTTTTTGGCAGAGTTTCCCCTATAATATGGACATCCTCAATAGATACAACCAGATTACAAATTTCCAGCCAAAACAAGTCACAAAAACAGAAAAATGAGTTAACAAACACATGAACAAGGAAGAACCATCAACATATCATAAGTTTAGAGAAATCAACTCTCCACTCCCCCCCTATACCTGAATGCCACGAAATTTGGAAGAGAAGGAGAGTAGAAGTATGCTTCAAGGCTCCCTTTGATGGTGCAAGTGTGGTAGCTTTGATGGAGGTGGTTGGTGGTGATGGATGAAGATGGTGTTTGAATGGAAGAGAGAAAATGAAACAATTGAAGCTCATGTGTGTGAGGCTCAGCCAGCAAGAGAGAAATGGGGAGGGGCTGCTGACTTGGGAGCTTATATACGGAGAGCAAACTTGGAGGCAAAGTTAGATGATGTCATAAATAAGGAAAATAAAGAATGAGTCACAATTTTGGTTAGGAGACAAATGTCCTCCTCTGTCATGCAAGGAGACAAGTGTCTCACCACATGCATGCTGCCACATGGCTTGATCAGGAGATGCTTCCTCTTTTGATCAAGTTTTAACTGTCCAGGGTCTCTATGCGGCACTACCTCAAAAATCGTGCCAACCGGAAACGTATACTTAACTTTTTCAGTGTTTATAGCAAACAAATTTTTTTTTTGACAAAACTTTGTGAGAATATTACTTCAACAGTATAAATAATTATCATGAATTAAAATTAATTATTCATAATTAATTTCAAATTTTACAATAATTATTTATGTATTTTCAACCTAAAATTCATATTAAATTCATTTTAGCTCGAAAAATTCTCAAATTTATACAGAAATTATATTTTTGTGTTTAATCAAATAATGAATTGACTTTGTCAATTTCATCATGTTTTATAGTTAAATCTATACTGTTGACCTTTCAACAGACAACATAGGGCACACCATTAAATTTTCTCAAAAGTCTCTATACGTAATCATTGTTTTAATAGTTACCTGGACTTTAGTCCATGATAATTATTAAAAATCATGATTTAGTAATCCTCAAAATTCTAATCATAATGAGATATATCAGAATTTTGAGATTCCCTCTATATTTTCCAAAATAAATTTTGGAAATCAATAGTTCTAAAAGTTGGGGTGTTACAGGTTATATTTAGAACCAATGTAAAATCACTAGTGTGAAATAAAAGAGTTCCTCACTGGATTAGATAGTGTTTATCTGGTTGGACCCGTTATACAAACTGGATTAGATAGTGTAACAACAAAAGGGTGTGAATGTTTAAGGTGGGTTGGACATTCAGTTACCTAATTCTGTTCTTTATGTTAGCTTTGGAAGTGGATAGAAACTCTCACAAAACCAACTGAGTGAGCTATCTTTGGGTTTAGAGTTAAGTGGTCAGAAATTCTTGTGGGTTGTGAGAGCACCGAGTGTGAATCGCCAAATTCCGCTCACCTTAATTTTGAAAGTGATGACCCTTTACAGTTCTTACCAGATGGGTTCATTGACAAGACCAAGGAACAAGGTTGGTGGTTGCTTCATGGGCACCTCATGTTCAAGTCCTTGGTCATGATATGTTAGCTGATAGCCTAAAAGTGGCACTAATTAAGGCCAAAGGATAATGAAAAGGGTTTGGTGGAAAGAGAGGAAGTTGCTAAGGTTATAAGAAGACTAATGGAGGATCAAGAAGGAAGGGAAATTGGTGAAAGAATGCAAAATTAGAAAAATGCTGCTGCTGAAACCCTGCAAGAAGAAGGATCATCTACAAAAACTCTGATTCAGTTGGGAGTTTATTTGTTGGGCAAGTAATTAATTAGGAGCATGGATGAGCTCAAATAAATTGTTGACTTTTTGTCCTTGTTTGTTTTTTTTCCTTTGAGCTTATCTATATATAGCTGCCTAATGATAAACGAGAGCGAGGATATTTGTGCTGATTTAGATAGGTACTGATTTGGAAAATGATTGGTTCAGACTAAGTAGCAAAGTAAACAAGTGGAATTTAAGTCCAGAAACAAGATTCCAAGTTACAATTAATAGAACTTGTCCACAGTAGAACAAGAGAAATGGCTTATCAGTGAAATGGCGTAAGCTAAATGATTATGCAACGAAGTATACTATAGATAAATATGGTTATCATTCCATGAGAAAATGGAAGAAACCATCACAAAAGAAAATTATAAGCATTAATTCCTAAAAATATTGACAGCGTGTAATTTAAAAGAGTAAATTACACGGACCTCCACTGAAGTTTGGACTTATTACACTCGATACTCCTCTATTTTTGGACATTACTTTAAGCTCCTTCTAATTAAACAAAAATTAAATTATTTTACTTTTTTTGATAAACACAAATTACTCTTGTCATTAAACAGATGGAGATTAGGTTATGAGGTGGAATGTTCAACTCTCCCAAGGCCTCTCCTTTATCCTTTGCCATCACCGTCGTCATGACCAAATCAAAATCCGGTCTTCCACGCTCTCACCACTGTCCTCTTCGTCGTTCTCACCACTAGTGCTAGTGCCAGCAATAAACCACCACCACAACAATAACAAGAAGATATGAGACCTCGGTGGGAACCACATAAATCCATATCTGAGAACACGGTGGAAACCACTCGAATCCAGATCTGAGTTGTGCCACGCTGCTGTCAGACTTTTGGCTCCCCACGCACGTCGAGTCTCGAACTGCAACAAATCGAACATCAAGGAGGGCGCCAATGTCGGTGACAAAGATGAGTTGAAGAAATCGTGCTTCCAGAGGATGTTTGGGGAGGGGATGCGTATTCCTGGGCTTAATCTTGTTGAAGATTAATCTTGTTGAATTAAATAAAGGATAACATCACAGGAAATGCGCTATTGAATGCACATCTACAATTTATTTATTTTTGTCCTTTTTGGTTAGCATAAGCATTATTTTGTTGAATTAGAACTATTTTTGGTTGTCATATTGGAATATTCATTATAGTTCAATTTGTGAAGATTTATTTATTTTTTTCCTTTTTGGTTAGCATAAGCATTATCTTGTTGAATTAGAACTATTTTTGGTTGTCATCTTGGAATATTCATTATTTTTCAATTTGTGAAGTGTTTTACTGGATTTTTTGTTTAATTTTTTCAGTTTACTTTTTGTTTCCTTTTCGCTAATTTTTTCTACGATTTTGCTCTGGTAATTTGTTGGAATTAGAAGAATGACAACAAACTCATCAACAGAAACATTGAATATTAAAAATAGGCTACAAAGAGGGATTTAGACTTGCAAGTTGCAACTCATTTAAAGTGGCACATGCTACTAAATTCATGCCTCTCCTGAATTCTTGAGTATTGGAATTTCTCTCACTCTTTCCTGGCAAATATAGTTTGACCTCAGAAAAAGAAACAATGATAAATTAGCTTGACCTCATAAATATAGTTTGACCTAAGAAAAACAAACATTAAATGTGAATAAATATTTCATAGGTTAAAGATTTGAAATATTTATCAATTACCCACATTTGATATTATTAATAAAAAACGAAAAGGATAACTCATTATACAAATAATTGTCATGAAATTAATTTAAATAGTACTTTAGCCCATTGGTTGCATAGAATAAATATTTAATTTTATACAATGAAAATTTACGTCAACTAAACATTTTGAATATATAAACTATATTATAATTACAAAATATAATTAATTTCAAAAAAAATATTTTGAATACATAATTATATTTTATATTTATAATAAACAATTTAAACTAAGATGGTATTACTTTAAATTGTTGATTTTTTTAAAAAAAAACTATTAAAAAGTAATTCATATACAATGTTAAAAGAGAAAAAAGATGAAAAAAATGATAGTTTGAAATGATTATCTTTGAAGAAGAATACTTGTGCAGAGAAAGGGAATATAAGAGTAGAGTGGCCGGGTAGGAGAGAGAGAGTGCGTGTAGTACGTTTTCCTAGGTTTCGAGGGACACACATGTGTCAGCCACTTTAAAATTAGAATTTCTTTTAGTGTTTCATTAAGAATGAGACTATTATTACATCGAATAACATGGTTTTAACAAATTTCAAAAAGAAAAAAAAGGATATAAGTAGTTGATTAAAATTAATATATTAATTTTAAAAACAGAATTTAATTTTTATAGTTGGGCTCCTCAAAGAAAATAATCTAGCTTCTTCCCAAGACGACAAAATATAATCATTTCAAATTAAAGCTTATAATAAATATTTTTGTTCTTTATTTATATACTAACTTTTAGCTTTAATTCCTTTATAATTTGGGTTGTGGTTTGTGTTGCTTGTCTTGTTTAAAAAAAATGCACTCTAAGTTATTATTATATGCTCATTACATGTTAATATGCCACTATTACTTGAAAAATCATTTCACGTGAATTTATGAATATAACACGTTAGGAAAAAAAACTAATAGTCAAGAGATATTTTCTAATCACATATCATATTTTAATTCGAATAAAAAGAGACAAAAAAAATGTAATTTTTATTCATTAACGAAAATCACATCAAACAACATAGAAATTTTTTTACTACATAACTACAAACATTTTTTATTATTTTTGTGGCCCCTTTTAGTCATGGGCCTTGGGTCGTCGCACCTTTGGACTCTGCATAAGGCCGACCTAGGTGTAATGGGATTGTTTGATATTACTATAAGGTTGTCTGATATTAACTTGAAGGGATAAATTGGATAGCGACCCACGCAATGTGATATTGTTATGAACCATATGACTTGTTGGATTGAAAGACATCGAAAATCCTTCTGGAACGCAAATCCCCTCAAGTCTTTATGGAACCAGCATTCCCTCTGGTCTTTGCATATGGTTTTGTAGCCTTCTCTCCATTGCCATTTCCTTCCTAACTTCCCGCCTAAGCAAGCATTACCTTGTAATGAGCATCCAAAGATATCTGAATTTGCGTAGGCAACACTGGAGAGAGGACGCGACATTGGTAAAGGTGTGCTTTGATTTTGGCCAACACGATAATACAACTCCATGGAAAAAGTTGGAAAGTGATCGAAACAAAGGAAACGGTAAACAATGCCTATGAAATTGGGGGAGACAATGTGTGTGAGTGAGTGTGTCTGCTATTGAGTTTGTAACCGTGATTAAATAGGTATGAGGAGTAGGTCTTTTCACGTACATCTAAGGTGTGGTCAACTTTCTATCATATTGAAATTTATTTCATCTATTCAAGAAAGTTCATCAAATATAGTTTGACCTAAGAAAAAAAATATTAAATATATATGAATAAATACTTATATGTTAAAGATTTAAAATATTTATTGTTTTATGTTTCAGCCTTAAATATTTAACATTTTTACTTTTTACTCTTTCAACTTAATAGCAATTTCTTTATTATTTCTAATCATGGAAAGGTATTTTATTTCAAGAATATAAATCATAACGAATATATCACAGTAATAGTTGAGTTATTGATAAAAGACTAGAATGGTACATAAAGAGCTTAAAGTGGAGCCAAATCTTAAAAAGAAGTTTGTGTAATTTGGGCCTAATTTGGGCTTTTGTTGAGCTTTTTATATTTTTAATGATGTTTTCTTTTTTTGGGTCCATTATCACTTGTGTTGGGTCTTTTTAGTTATTTGGATCATTTTTATTAGTGTTAGTATAAATAGGCCTTTAGAACACATTTGTAAAGAGCTTTCATCATTTTTGAAAATTAGCTTTGTATTAAGTTGAGAAAGTTCTCTCTTGGATCTTGAGATGAACCTTTAGATTCTTATCAAAGAAACACTTTCTTTTTAGCGAATCCTCCTAGACTTATCAATCGAGCTTTGATTGTGGCGTCATATCCCATTTCTTATCTTTCCGCTTTATATTTTTCTTCACCTTTTTTATTTCCATTATTTACGTTGATGCTGAATTTGAGATCCGGAAAGGGGTCTCTATCATTTGGTATTCAGAGCAAAGGTTTGCTGGAAACTTGCGTCAATTCCAATTTGCGCTGCTGCCATTGAATCCAAGAACTACTTGCTTCATTTTTCTTGATTCCAGCACTTGTGCGTTAATTATAATTGTGTTGCTGCTTGTGCTATTATGCGTGCCTTAATCTGATTGGTGCTGCAATGGCTTCATCTTAAATTCCTTTGTGCCAATTATATCTGAAGCGGTGCTGTTTGTCCTTTGTGCCAATTTAAGGTGCTTCACGTTATATTTGTAATTGGTGCCTCAATTTCCTGATCTGCTTAGCGTCACAAGCTTAATTCTGATTGGTGCATCAATTGTTTGAATTAAGTGTAGCAGATTTGTGTGTGTGTCACTTACTGGTGCGTCACCTTTTTTTTATATTTCTTTGGCATCATTTTAATTCTGTTCGGTGCCTCTTTTAATTGTGTTTGCGCCATTCCCAATCTGCTCATACTGTTGGCGTCAATTTCTTTGAATTAAGCATGTCCAATTCTGCACTTGTGAGTTGAAATTTGTGTGCCTTTTTCTTGTTCGTCCAGTTTTGTTCTTGTCCTATATTTGTGCACCTGCAATTAAGTCAAATTTTGCATATGTGTTCTTGAAGTTCATACTTATTCTTGAGAGTTTTTGGCAAAACCTCTTGTTTAATCCATAAAATTTTGGTTTAAGTGAGTTTGGGTGTTTTTGCAACAAAAAAAAAAAGAGACTAATTATCACAAAAAAAGAAGAAAAGAAATAGAAAAAAAAATTGGTATTTGGAAGAAAAAAAAATCTGAAAAAAAAAGTTGAAAAAAAATAAAATTGATATTTGAAAAGAAAAAAAAAATTCTGCCCTATAGAAAGTCTTTCTACAGTTGTTAAATTCTCTCATTTTGGGATTCTTGTTTTGTGTTGCTTTTATTCTTGAGTCTTCGTCTTGTGTTTTCTTGGCATTCTATTTTAAGTTGTCCTTTTTATTTCTTTTAACTTTTATTGCTTGTCTTTTAAATTTCTTTGGTTTTGTCTTAGAGTATTTCCCTTTCTTGACCTCTTAAGTTGAGCTGAGATTTGTTACATCTTTCACTTTGAATACAAATTCTTGATTTGTTATTGAGAGTGCTTTTAAGAACTGAAGAGGAGTTTGAGTGGAAAAAGGCAAGTGTGCACATTATAGAAAAAGCCTCAAAAGAGAGAAACATGAGTGGTTTTGAGTGAAACACTTAGTGAGTGGTGAGGTCCATATTTCTATTATTTGTGCTAATCGTTTTTGTGTAGGTATGTATTGTTCTTCTTATCATAGAAGTGATGGAGGTTATGGGGAAGATGAAGGAGAAATGAGGCTTAGGAGATATGGGAGAGGGAGATATGGAGGAGGAGATAATGAGGAGAAACTTAAAATTCCTAGTTTTCAAGGGAAGAATGATCCGGAAGCATACATTGAGTGGGAGATGAAAGTTGACCAAGTCTTTTCATGCCAAGACGTTAGAGAGAAGGGAGAGAGACTTACCCACACACACCAAGAGAAGAATTTTTGAATTCTCTCTCTCTCTCTCCTCACTCTCCAAACCGGCGGCACATTGCTAGGGGGGTCTCTCTTGGCTTTTATAGAGGGCCCCCACCCTAAAAAAAAGGTCCCACATGTTTTAAAAAAAGATTTTTAAATAATCATGTTTAGGGTCTTAAGCTAGGTTAAATTTTAATTTTTTTTTTACTGTAATAATTCACCAAAATGTAGCATTTAATTTTCTAAAGCCAATGCCTCTTGAATCATTTAATTTGGACTTAAAATGAATTTTCTAGGCCTAAAATACTAAAGAAAATTTCAAAATTATTAATTAATTCAAATTAATTAATTTTAATGAATTTAAGTCATCGCTATGCTTAATTATAATTATTAAAATTTTATCTAAGTTCAAAACTGCATAATTACCAAAATGTCATTAATAAGAATATTCCCTTACTTTGACCAAATTGACCAGCTTTGACTTTCATAGACTTTTGGTCAAATCATGGTCAAAGCTTGGTTTTATTAATTATTTTCACTTTATTAATGAAGGTTTAATGTTTTATAAACATTCCAAGCACACACACATCATTATACTACATGTTACACACTAAAACAATTTACAATAAAAATTATATGTCTTTTGTAACATCCCGGGCGTTGACGAGGACGGGGAGTGATCGCCGGTGCAAAAGAGAAGAGGCACGGACAAGGAGCGGCTCCTGGCAGGCTTCCAGTGAAAGGGATGCATGAATGATTTGAATACACACCCGAAACAGAGGGATCCCGAGCTGTGCAGGTATGGGACTGTACAGTTGAGGATGACTTAAAGGATATTTTGCATACTAATTATATTTTATATTTATAATAAACGATTTAACCTGAGATAGTATTACTATAAATTGTTGATTTTTTTTTTAAAAAAACTATTAAAAACTAATTCATATAAAATGTTAAAAGGGGAAAGGATGAAAAAATGATAGTTTGAAATGATTATCTGTGAAGAATAATACTTGTGGAGAGAAAGGGAGTATAAGAATAGAGTGGCGGGTAGGAGAGAGAGAGTGCGTAGTACGTTTGCCTAGGTTTCAAGGGACACATGTGTTAAAAATAAAAAATATAAAAAATCAAATCAAAGTATTTAAACATTATAGTGGTTTAAAACAATTATTTGCCTCCAATATGTGCATTAGCTGTGGCGATCATGTTATGCGTATGGAAATTCAACATTTTTTCAGTTTCTACTAACTGTCAAAAATAAACAGCCACTTTGAAAATAGAATTTGTTTTAGTATTTCGTTAAGAATGAGACTTTTATTACATCAAATAACATGGTTTTCACAAATTTCAAAAAGAAAAAAAATGGATATAAGTAGTTGGTTAAAATTATTATATTAATTTTAAAAAGAGAATTTAATTTTTATATTTGGGCTCCTCAAAGAAAATAATATAGCTTCTTCCCTAGTCGACAAAATATAATCATTTCAAATTAAAGCTTATAAATATATTTGTTCTTTATTTATATACTAACTTTTAGTTTTAATTCCTTTATAATTTGGGTTGTGGTTTGTGTTGCTTGTCTTGTTCAAGAAAAAAAAAAACACTCGAAGTTATTTTATTTTTATATGCTCATTGCATGTTAATATGTCACTATTACTTGAAAAATCATTTCACATGAACTTATGAATATAACACGTTATGAAAAGAACCTAATAGTCAAGTGATATTTTCTAATCACATATCATATTTTAATTCGAATAAAAAGGCACAAAAGAATTGCAATTTTTATTCATTAACGAAAATAACATCAAACAACATAGAAAAAAATTACTACATAACTACAAACATTTTATTATTTTTTGGGCCCCTTTTGATCATGGGCCTTGGGTCGTCGCACCTCTGGACTTTGCTTAAGGCCGACCCTGGGTGTAATGGGATTGCCTGATATTACTATAAGGTTGTCCGGTATTAACTTGGGGGGATAAATTGCATTGCGAACCACACAATATGATATTGTTATGAACCGTATGACTTGTTGGATTCAAAGACATTGAAAATCCTTCTGGAACCTAGATCCCCTTAGGTCTTTGTGGAACCAGCATCCCCTCTGGTCTTTGCATTGGTATTCGTAGCCCTCTCTCTATTGCCATTTCCCCTAACTTCCTCCTCCAGCTCTTGTCGCCTTGCCAATGCCATATCTCCCGCAATTATCTCTCTTTTGATTTCCTCCTTCTTCAGCTCCTGTCATATTTGCTCTTTCCGCAACTCTCGCCAGAACGCTTCGTCAATATTGACCGACACCAGCATTGGCAAAACTGTGGGCATCGGGGGCATTGCTAGGAAAACCACTTGGCACAATCTCACACCCTAGAGAAATGATCACGTGTGAGAAAAAATATTTTTTTGAGCAACATAACAAATGAAAAGAACATGAAAAAAAATTAAGCGAGCATTACCTTATAATGAGCATCCAGAGATATTTGAATTCATGTGGGCGACGCTGGATAGAGGACGCGACATTGGTAAAGGTGTGCTTCGATTTTGGCCAACACAATAATAGAACTCCATGGAAAAAGTTGGAAAGTGTTCGAAACAAAGGAAACGGTAAACAATGCCTATGAAATTGGCTGAGACAATGTGTGTGAGTGAGTGTGTGTGCAGTGTTGAGTTTGAAGCTATGATTAAATAGGCCTAAGGGGTAGGTCTTTACACGTGCATCTGAGGTGTGGTCAACTTTCTATCATATTGAAATTTATCACACCTATTCAAGAATGTTCATCAAATATAGTTTGACCTAAGAAAAAAAATATTAAATACGGATAAATATTTATATGTTAAAGATTTAAAACATTTATGGTTTATGTTTTAGCATTAAATATTTAACTTTTTTACTTTTTACTCTATCAACTTAATAGAAATTTCTTTATTATTTCTAATCATGGAAAGGAATTTTATTTCAAATGTTGAATATAAATGATAACAAATATATGACAGTAGAGAAGGAATTCAAATTCTTGAGTTTCCCGGCAAATATAGTTTGATGTCAGAAAAAGAACAATAACAAATTAGCTTGACCTCATAAATATAGTTTGACCATAGAAAAACAAGCATTAAATGTGAATAAATATTTCATAGGTTAAAGATTTGAAATATTTATCAATTACACACATTTGGTGTTATTAATAAAAAAAAATGAAATGGATAACTCATTACTACATATAATTGTCATGAAATTAATATAAATAGTATTTTAGCTCATTGGTTGCATAGAATAAATATTTAATTTTATACAATGAAAATTTATGACAACTAAACATTTTGAAAATATAAACTATATTATAATTACAAAATATAATTAATTTCAAAAAATATTTTTAATACATAATTATATTTTATATTTATAGTAAATGATTTAAACTGAGATAGTATTACTTTAAATTGTTGATTTTTTTTTATAAAAAAACTATTAAAAACTAATTCATATAAAATGTTAAAAGGGAAAAAGTTGAAAAAATGATAGCTTGAAATAATTATATATGAAGAATAATACTTGTGCAGATTAAGGGAGTATAAGAGTAGAGTGGCCGGGTAGGAGAGAGAGAGTGCGTAGTACGTTATGCATTGAATGATTAGTGTGTTGTAAGTGTCATGATAATACGTGACACTAGGAATATAAGGATTAAGTTCTTACTTCATTTGATTTGAATCTATGCTTTTGATTGAATTGAAGAACCTATCTTGTATGGCACGAGTAGGAGATGGAAATGATTCGTGGGCACCAAACGAAAAGATAAGTGGTCTTCTATGCGAGACGATTTGGCAAAAGCCGCAAGGTGCACATGGAGATAGCACAACTTTCTGTGCAAGGGCGTGAATGAGAAACAACTCTTGAAGTGTGATAGCCAGTGTGGCAAAAGATGTCCAGTACGGGCGTGCTTATTGAGGCATGATAACCAGTGGCAAAAGATGTCCAATAAGGGCATGCCTATTGAGGAGAGGTGACGATGGTTCTATATGAATTATGATTATTACTAATGGTATATCCATTTTCCCCTTTGATGACCACGTCATGTGTACCAATTGATTTGAGAAGCCTTGCCAGAATGATTGTGAAGAGGAGACATCCCTAAATGAAATCCCAGGGAGGAGTGATGGCAATAAAGTGCCTAAGCTTGTAGGCTAATGGGTGACCACAAATGGTACCCGAGGAATGTATGTGTGGACTACATGAGTCCTAAAGGGATCGAAGGGTGCCAGGTTGTGATTCATCAACAGGACTGAGGGACTCGTATAGCCGAGTTGGCAATCCAATTGAGAACATTGTCAGTTTCTTCATTGTAGGAATTATAGACATTACAAGCGTTACAACGAGGCTGAGGGACTCACATAGTCGACTTCAATAATTCAAGCCAAATTTAGATTAGGAAAAGAAAATCAAAGTTAGAATAAATAAGAGAGGAAGAATCCAATTAAGAAATTTTGGAAATGGAATGATTGGATGGTGGAGGAATCCAAGTTAGGGATCTGATCATAAACTACTAAATGAACTTGTCAACTCACAATAGATCATGTTGACCGTTAGGCATGAAAAACTAATAGATAATGTATAGAAAGAAACCAGATCAGATAGCATCCAACTTTGTCATTTTAATGGCAAGTCTATTTAATACAAATTGTTTCCTCTACTTCATGTTAATACTCCACTATGCAAAAATTTCCAATTGATAAACTTGACCTAGAAATCAAAACTTTTAGACAAAGAATGAAACCCTAACTTCCCTAAATTATAATTCCTAACCCTAAAAACCCTTATTATCATCACTCAGAATGGAAAGTAAGCAATTAATGAGAGTGAAAAAGAAACAAAGAGAAGAGGAACATATGGGAAGGAGTATTGGAGAGAGCAGTATCAAACTAGAGTGATTAATTAATGTGCCTTTTGTGAAATCAAAGAAGCGTAGCACCAAGAACTTGTAGGTATCGCATCACGATGGCACTGTCGGTTTCCTCCGTCAACACCAATCTCAGTTCCAATTAGGGTTTTGTTGAGGGTGTGAGACAATGACGAAGAAGGAGATAGTGAGGTTGGAGTTTCTATTTGAGGAGAAGAGGTTAAGATGGGTCAATATTAACTTGATAATAATTTAAACAATCTTTTATCTATTAAGTTAATATAAACTTTAAATTACTAATATAATAATTAATAATATAATAAATATTTCATAAAAATGAATGCTCAAATTTTATTACGATATTTTATTTTTATTATTGTCCATTTTCTGAAAATCAAAAGGATAAAGTTTATGTACCGAATAAAAGCATAAAATGATAATTTAATTAATATAAAATTTAAATTATTAATAGTGATAATATAACAACAATAAACTAAATAATAAAGATAAATTATGTTGATATATTATACTTTTTATTGTATAATTTTAAAAAATTGAGCAAAATATTTCTGTTTTCAATTTTTATTTAAAAAAATCTACAGACACTTATTAGTTGGCTCTATTTATGATATAATTTTAATATTTTAAATTTAAATTAATACATTATTGTATTATTGACTTAAATTATTAATATTTTAAATTTTTTCAGTTATTATTTTATATTAATATTGTTAATTATAGTTACAAATATATAGACAAAATAAAAACGGTGATGGAACCTAACAAGTAGGCCTAATAAATTTTCTTTGGAAATTTTAAAAATTAAATTTATCTAATTTGATTTTAAATTATTATATTATATATAGTAATAATCTTAATAAAAGAAGAAAAATATCCAGTTCTAAAAATAAAATAACATTAAATAATAAATAAGATCTCTCTCTCTCTCTCTCTCTCTATATATATATATATATATATATATATATATATATATATATAAGTAAAAGAGACTTGAAGATTTTAGAACCGTTGATCAACATTTTAATTTTATAATAGCCGTTGGATCTAATCAAATTTAACAGACTTAACTACATTTAACAAAGAATTAAATTGTTTGAATTAATGATATTTATTGCATAGATATTAATGTAACACTTAATATTTGAAATTTAGTATTTTTTTAATAAAGATATAAATAAATGTTTTTATTTAAAAGGTATTAATCATTGAATATTTTTTGGGTAACCATATTAATTAGTATTGTATTTATTAAATATATAACTTTTCATAAGAATCTCTATCCATAAATATTTTCTTAAATAAAAATTAATTATTTTAAATTATATAAATATTTATTTATATATATGTTAATAATAATATTCTAGCAATTCCTTCATCTCTGGCCTTAACCTGAATTCACGTTCAACATATAACTAACTAGTATGCAGCTATATAGAGACTGATAATTTAATTAAATAGAATTTGAATAGGGAAAAATAATCTATGTTCTGACGGACTTTGTTTTGGATGATTTTTTAAGTCTTTATTTGGAATTAAAGCTCACTTGTGTTTTGCTTTTTCTATTTTTTTCTTAAGTTTGTTATGTGATATGTTTGCTGGGTTGTTTTGGTTAATCTATAATCCACATTTTGTAATCCATAATTCATATTTTCTGATGATTTTGACCACCAAGTTTGTAATCCACGTTTTGTAATCCATAATTCATATTACTGTGACACATTTTTAAAATAAAGGATGAAAAGTCAACGTTTTTAAAAGAATGGACTAAAAATGAATTTTCCATACTTATAGGGACCAAAAAGACGTTTAACCCTTTTTTCTAATCTTACGTGGTTGGTTATTTTTCAGAACAACATGTGCATGAGAATTTCTCATATATACCAAAAAGGTGATTAATCATGAACATGTAATTGCCTTTAAACTAACATATAATTTCCTTAACATTGTAAAGAATATTTTTTCATTAATTTCGTTAGATCTTTATATTAGAAATATAGATTTCATTGTGTGGATAAATTTAAATTATAAAAAAAGAAAATTGCTATGGCCATATAAATTAATTGGTTTGAATAGGTCTTTATAAAGTGGTACAATCTAAATAGGTATGAATTTGTGTCATTGAGGTTCAAAATAGATGGATGAGTGAGGTAGATTATCCCACCCCAACATAGACCCATAAAGTAACTGGTATTGCTTCTTCTATTAATATCCCTGATAATGATGAAGAAGACAATCAAGTTGATATTTGCAATGATGACCATGCAATGGAGAAAATATTAGAGCATCTTCAGTGGTTAGTATGGAATTAAAATAGCGTTTATGTTTTTATGCATCTCTGCACAATAGCTCTTTACTTAACACAATTATTAATACCCAATGTATATAGTTTTGTAGCTTATGCATGCTATATTTTGTTATGTGATGTTGTCCCATCAACGTTTCGCATGTGTTTTGGTGGATGAAAAGGGGAAAATTGGCCTTGCCATGTCAGGTGGGCAAAGTGAACATCTAATGAAAAATATTAGACAGTTGTCTAGCTAATATTTGCCAAGAAAATGATATTGAAATAGGGAAATGTTAAAAAATGTGATTTTAAAAATGATCACAAATGTTAAGTAGGTTATTTAGAATATGAGGGGAGGGCATGAAAAATAATTATCATAGACGATGAAGACATTCCTCGATCTTTCGTCTCTTGTACATATTTAAGAGATTTAATTTGATCACATTTAAGTTGAATGGAGCGACGGAACGGAAACGATGGCGGAAAATGGAGAACGGTAACTAGGAAGAATAAAAGACAACGCGGAGATGTTACCACGTACTTCTTCTCTAATTTCCCGAATGATTTTGACAGGATGGATCTATGGAAAGTCTTTGTAAGGTGGGGAAAAGTGTGGGAGGTGTTTGTAGCTGAAAGGAGAAACAGTTGGGGTGAGAGATTTGACTTTGTTAGATTTCTCGGGGTACAGAATGAGAAGACGCTCGAAGAACAACTGGATAAAATTCAGATAGGCAATGTCAAGATGAAGGTTAATATCCCGAAATATCAGAAGGAAAAAGTAAGAACAGGTCAACAAAACGTTACTAGGAAGCAGCATAAAGGGGAAAGATGGAGTATAAAGAAATACAGAATCGATCCTATGCAGCGGTAACACAAAATCGGAATAGAAATATACCACAAGCGTGGAAGTCAAAACATAACTCAGGAAGGTCAGAAGGCGGTAACACTGAAGGACAATGGCTTGGACAAAGCATCAACGTAACAGAGGATATGGGGTGGTTAAGCAATTGTTGGGTGGGGACTCTGAAAGATCTGACCATGTTCGACAGATTACATGAATGCTGTGTGTGGACAGAAAAAGGTGTAGTTACTCTAAACTACTTAGAGGATGATCTCGTTCTCATCTCCGGGGTAGAAGACGATATGGCACAGAGGATACAAAACCACGAGGAGGAAGATGGCGTGTGGTCTATTTTCAACTCGATTCAAAAATGGTCACCATCACTCAAGTCAAATAACAGGCTAGCGTGGGTAAAAATTAGTGGTGTTCCTCTAAACGCTTGGGGGGAGGGGTGTTTCAAACAGATTGCAAACCTGCTGGGGGTGTTTGTTACAATGGACGCTGTAACAAAAGAGGAGTCCAAACTTGATTTTTCCAGAATTCTGGTGAAGGTCTCATCTTTACAACCAGTCTTCCAGGCCAAGAAGATCATGATTAACGGCGCCTTAAGTCTTGTGAGAGTCGTGGAGGAGGTTGTGATGTTAGTCAATCAATGTAACTGTGGCTTTTGGAGGGATAAATATTCAGAAGACGGGATATCATCGATGGGCAGTATCTACGGCTTAGACATACGCTCCTCAGAATCAGAAGGTGGTGAAAGGGAACTTGGGGCAATAGGTGGAGGCATCGACAACGCCGGCAACGGACCATCGTGGTTGGGCAAAAATGACGTACGGACGGTAACGGAAGCGTCTGTGCACAACGTGACATTTTTTCAAAATGGGTTGTCAGAAAAAGTAAAAGGAAAAGAAAAGGAGGTAAATCAGAAGTCAGTACATGGAAACTCTATCACTAGGGAGGCATGGAGAGGCGGGGACGAGACATCCTCGAGACTGTCGCAGCACCATATGGGGGAGCTGAAAGGTGACCACACAGATAGCAAAGCGTGTGGGAGTGGCTATTCTTTATCACCAACACGTGAACTTGGTGTCTTTAGGGAACAACAGGGGGAAGACGAACAACGGAACAAGTGAAGGATACATTTCCCAAGAATTATGAACCTAAAGTCAAATCAGGACTTTGTGGGCCCAGCATAGCTAATGAAGGGAATAAGGGAATTACACCCGCAGAGTATAGAAGTGCTAATGGCAGGCCTTGGGAGTTGTATGAGGCCCAACAACTTAAGAAACAGCAAAACTCTGGACCCATGGCAGAAATTGTAGAGCCCAACCTTGGTCTGACGGAAAGTAATGACATGCCCAATTATAGCTCGCCGAACAGTGACTATCTGGACAGGATCAGGGGTGAAAATAAAATATTGGGCAACATTTCTGATGGAAACTTTCTAACCCAGCAACACCACCAAGAAGAAAATGCTCTGAAGGCTACAGGTAACAATCAGAACGGAGAGTCTATGGGAGGGGACAAAAGGAAGACTGATGACGAGGAACACGAAGCAAGTATGGAGATTGGTAGTAATTCTGACTCTTCTCTCTATCACAGCCCTGTCTCTTTGACTAGGCGGGATATGAGAGCGATACATCCGTCATGCAGCAATATCTTATCAGATGCGGACATTAAAAACTGCAACAAACAATTCTGGTTAAAGAACGACAAGGCAGAGGCCACAAAACTGTGGAGTATTGGAAAGAGCTTGGGAGTATCATTCGGAGGTAATGACGAGGCAATGGTGGATAGGATCATCACGCTGGAACTTCAGGATCAAACAGAAGCTAAAGCGCAAAATGGATGCAACAAAGAGGGATGTGACGAAATTATTAAATGAAGTTGATGTCATTCAATGTCAGGGGGATGGGAGGAAGAATAAAGTGGAAGGTAATGAAGAACCTAGTTGACAAGGAGGGGGTGGAATTCCTGAGCATTCAAGAGACAAAAAAACAAATTGTAAATGCTGAATTTTGTGTAAGTTTGTAGGGGAACCCAGATGTAGATTGGGTCGTCAATCCAGCAAATAATTTGAGCGGAGGGCTATTATGCATACGGAGTACAGAGTCATTCCAAAGGACAAGCGTGGTTATAGGGGATGGGTATATTGCAATAGAAGGGATATGGAAAGAGTCGGGGGTGAATATTATTATTATTAATGTATATGCACCTTGCTGTTCGGAGGGGAAAAAAAGATTATGGGATGAGTTAAGGGAGAAAAAAGAAAGGAGCAACACCCCCTTGTGGTGCATGATGGGGAATTTTAATAGTGTAAGAAGACATAGTGAGAGATGTGGGAGTGGAAGGGGAACATTTGGAAGGGGAGATATGAGGTTGTTCAATACTTTCATTCAAGATATGGAGATAGAGGACATTCCCTTAGTGGGAAGGAGATTCACATGGTACAGGCCGAATGGAGAAGCGAAAAGTAGGTTGGATAGATTCCTTGTCACTAAGGAATGGTTCAACTCGTGGTCGGAGAGCACTCAATATATCCTTGATAGGAATGTATCCGACCATTGTCCACTATTATTGAAGATTGCAAAGTAGGATTGGGGGCCTAAACCATTCCGCGTTCTGGATTGTTGGTTAGAGCAAAAAGAGTTTGGAATTTTTGTGGAAGAAGCTTGGAGGAACCTACATGTTGAAGGTTGGGGGGCTTACGTTTTAAAAGAAAAATTGAAAGGCCTCAAATTGAAGCTAAAAGAGTGGAATAAGTCACACTGCGGAAACTTGCAAAGCCAATATCTGGAGGTCGGGAAGCGGATGAACGAATTAGATAGGAAGGAGGAACTAGATGATCTCACGGAGGAGGAACTTATGATGAGAAGAGAGTTACAAGATGAATTTTGGAGACTTGCATTTTATAATGAGTCTCTATTAAGACAAAAGGCAAGATCAAGGTGGATTATAAAAGGAGATAATAATACTAAATTCTTTCACTCGATGCTAGTGTGGAAGAGAAAAAAGAATGCACTAAGAGGTTTGTGGGTGGACAACCAATGGGTGGAAGAACCAAAAAAGGTGAAGGAGGAGGTGAAGAGCTTTTTCCAATCTAGATTCCGTGAAGAAACTTGTGAGGGACCCCTTTTGGACGGAGTGATGTTTAACCAAATCACTCCACAACATAATGCATTTCTTGTAGCTAAATTTGAGTAGGTTGAAATTAGAGAGGCAATTTGGGAATGTGGAAGCCTAAAGAGTCCGGGACCCGACAGTCTCAATTTCAAATTCTTGAAGCAATTTTGGGATGTCATCAAAGGGGATGTCATCCGCTTTGTGAGTGAATCCCATGCAAATGGTGTGCTCCCAAAAGGCACTAATGCCTCTTTCATCACCTTGGTCCCAAAGGTAGATGACCCACAAGGATTAGGTGACTTTAGGCCTATTTCCCTTGTAGGTTGTATGTATAAAATTGTATCAAAACTTTTAGCAAGAAGACTCCAAAAGGTTCTTGGTGGGTTCATTGATGGACGACAAAGTGCTTTTCTAGGTGAAAGAAATCTCCTACATGGCGTGGTTGTGGCTAATGAGGTGATTGATGAAGCCAAGAGAAAGAGGAAGAAGTTGTTATTGTTCAAGGTAGATTTTGAAAAGGCGTACGACTCGGTTAAATGGAGCTTTCTCTTATACATTTTGCAAAGGTTGGGTTTTTGTACCAAATGGGTAGATTGGATTAGGAGTTGTCTTGATTCCGGATCTATATCTATTTTGGTCAACGGAAGCCCAACAAATGAGTTTAGGCCACAAAAAGGGCTTAGACAAGGAGACCCGTTGGCACTGTTCCTCTTTATTATTGTTGCGGAAGGCATGAGTGGATTGATGAGAGAAGCAACTAAGAAGAACTTGTTTGATGGATACTTGGTGGGAGAGAGGAAAGTGGAAGTTAACCTTTTGCAATACGCAGATGACACGATCTTCATTAGAGATGCATCGTTCAAGAATGTTGTAACTTTAAAAAGCATTTTGAGATGCTTTGAAATGGTATCAGGTCTAAAGGTTAACTTTTCAAAGAGCAATGTGGGAGCTATAAGGGTTGGGAGGTTGGAGGCACAAAGATCCGTGACAATGCTAAATTGTAGATTGATGTCCATCCCCTTCAAATACTTAGGGATCCCTATCGGTGCCAACCAAAGAAGATTGGAAACTTGGAAGCCAATTATTGAAAAGGTAAAGAAAAAATTGGCAAAGTGGAAATATAGACAACTTTCCTTTGCGGGAAGAGTTTGTCTCATTAACTCTGTGCTTTCTGCTTTACCACTTTTCTTCCTATCTTTTTTCAAATTGCCACAAGGAGTTAATAAGGTCTTGGTGTCACTACAAAGGAACTTCCTATGGGGTTGTGAGGAAGGAAGGAAGAAAGTATCATGGGTTAGTTGGAAAACAATGTGTGTCCCGAAAGAGCACGGGGGTGTGGGAATTAAAGATTTAACCATTTTCAATACCTCACTGCTAGCTAAGTGGAAGTGGTCTATGTTTTCTCAAAAAGGAAGTCTTTGGTGTGATGTTCTAGATGCAAAATATGGAGGTTGGAGGGAACTAGATAGTGGACAGTCAGGTAATGGGGACTCCATGTGGTGGAAGGATCTCATTAAGGTGTGTGAAGGGGAGGAAGGGAGTAGGTGGTTTGATAATCTCATTAAATGGGAACTGGGAGACAGGACAAACACGAGGTTCTGGTTAGATCGTTGGCTTGGGGGAGAGACATTGGCAAACAAATTCCAAAGACTTTTTGTGGTGTCAGAACAACAACAAGAAACGGTGGCCAATATATGGGGCACAACGAAAACAATATCTGGAAGTGGAGATTTAATTGGAGGAGGGACTGGATGCAGTGGGAATTAAATATTGTAGAAGAATGGGAACATTTAATCCAAAACGTGGTTCCAACCCCAACACATGCAGACAAATGGATATGGACACCAGAATCATCAGGATTGTTCTCAGTAAGTTCAGCTTATCATAATCTTCTTATGGTACAGGTACAACCCCATGGGTCTACTTTCTTTTCTCTTTTGTGGAAAATGAACATTCCACCAAAGATTAAATTCTTTATTTGGAGGGTTACGCTCAACAGGGTGGCTACAAAGGACAACTTGCATAGTCGAGGCATACAGTTTGCAAATGATGATCAAAGATGCTCATTTTGCTTACGGGAGGTGGAATCAGTCAATCACATCTTCTTCCTATGTCCGGCTATTCTATCTATTTGGTGGCAATGGTATTCCAAACTTAACATAACTATGGTGTTTCCTTGGGCAGTAGAGGATATTTTTGAGCAACATGTCATACTGCATGGATCTAAACAAACAAATGAAAGATGGAAGATAGTGTGGTGTGCCATTATGTGGAGTATTTGGTGTCATCGGAATTCATGCATTTTCAAAGAAGGGACTTTTGATGGGGCAAAACTCATGGACGACACTTTGTTCTGGGCCTGGTCATGGATGAAAGGAAGATTAAAAAACTTCAATTACTCCTTCTCACAGTGGTCATGTTACACAGAGTCATGTATCAATGTTTAAACTTGTCTTACTGTGGTGCTCCGCAGGCATGATTCAAGGTTGGTACATGATGCTATGTTGTGCTTCATAGTGGGAAATGTTACACTGAGATCACGTAGTCAGGGATGTGGGACGTGCAGAAAACATATTTTGCCAGGATATATAGATATATACACAAGGTGGAAAACATATGTCCTGCTTTTGTTTAGGTTCTTAGGGGACGAATCTCCTTGTATGCATCCACTCAAGGTGTATATACTAAGATTTTGTTCAGCTCCTTGGACCATGCTAGCCTTACGATTTCTTGGCTTTTGTATATCTGCACTTCTTGTGCTTTTAATATATAATAAATCTTTGTTTGCCGATCAAAAAAAAAAAAGAATATGAGGGAGAAGTTTAATTCGCTTTTTGAAGAAAACAATCACTTGCTATGATTTGCTATAGAGCTCATGCATTAGTTGCATAAATTATATATATTTTAAAAATTATTTTTAAGTTAAAAAAAAACATATCTTTAAAAAATAATAAGATTTTTTAAAATAATAATAGCTTCGACCGAGGTCGGCTGGAAACAACCTTGGCCGATAACAGCCAAAAACTGCCCTGCCCAACATTGGTTAAAAACTTTCTTGGTCACGTCAATAAAACTTTCTCAACCAACACCAGCCGAAAACTACCCCAGCTGACGCCAGCAAACAAAAACCCTTGCTGATGTTAGCCAAAAACTGCTCTGGTCGACATCTGTCGAAAAATAGTCCGACCAATGTCAGCCAAAAGCTGCTCCAGCAGAAAAAAAAACCTGGTCGAGGTCGGCCAAAAATTGCCCTGGTCGACATTTGTTGAAAATTGCCTCAGCCAATGTTGGCAAAAAAAAACTGGCCGAGATTGGCTGAAAACTCTACCTTAGCCAATGTTGGAAGAAAATAGCCCCGACCAACGTCGGCTAAAAACTGCCACGACCGACATCTGCTAAAAAACTACCTCGGTTGAGGTCAGTCAAAAGTAGCCCTGGCCGACGTAGGCCGAACATTAGCATTGGCCGAGGTTGACCAAAAACTGCCCGAATAGAGATCAGTCGAAATATATTTTTTAAAACTTTTTTAACATAATTTTGAACATTTTTAAAAAATAAATAAATCTAAGAATGATTTAAATATGAAATAAGTATGTTGGATCATTTTTTATCCATTAAGTATTGATTGAAGAATCCATTGGATTTTGAAAAATAGTGGATGGATCATTAACCATCCATAAAATTAAATGGATGGATCAGATCCAATCCTTTTGATTTTTCTTGTTTGTAATGGATGGATTGGATGGATGATAGATATATGGATTGATTTGCCACCCCTAATTTGTTGTACCAGAACACTAACTAACTCATTTTTTTAGGTAATGCCATTCACAAGTTGGACTTTGTATACCACAAAGTCCCAACTTGGAGATGCTAGAATTAAATGTAGAGTGCAATGGTTTAGTTAAGATGTCTGCAAGTTGCGAAGTAGATGGATAAGTTTAGACAGAATCTTCTCACAAACAACATGACAATTGAGCTGAATATGTTTCCCGCATTCAAGAAATGTTGGATTACGAGAAAGATAAATTGTTTTATTATTGCAGTGAATTGAAGCTAACCTATCAAATTAAATATTCAAATCATTGAATAAATATTTGAATCATTGAATTTCACACTTCAATCTTGCTAATGAAAGATGTTTAGCCTTGAAAAAGAATCCAGAAAATTATACTTTGTTTCTTAGATTTCTAAGATATTAAAGATGAACCGAGGAGAACGCTAAATCCACTACTACAAGGAAGATATTTAACATCAGTTCTAGAAGATATACTACGTCCATTCTGGAACCAATCTAGCATAACACGGTGTTAAATGTAGGGTAGATTCTACATTGGTTGTAATTATAACCAGTGTTATTAAAATCGAACTGGCCATTGACCTAGTCAAGGTACTAGGTCAATAGATCACTGGTTCAACCAGTGGGTTACTAGTTAAACTGCATGAACCAATTTTGCATTTAATATTTAATATATATATATATATATATATAATAAAATAAAATATATTTATCCTAAAAATGTACTATATATATATTTGTATGAAATTATTATTGTTATTATTATTATTATTATTATTATTATTATTATTATTATTATTATTATTATTATTAAAAATGTATACTATTATCAATTTTTTCTTTAGAGTAATATATAGAACCATAAATATAGATCTGCAACTAATATTAATATATATTATAATTGGTTGTTCCTTCTTTTAAGTAATATATATATCATAAATAATTAAAGACTTGTAATTAATATTATAATTTAAATATATTATACTATGGGAAATGAAGAACATAGCAAAGATGGGGCTGTGTGCCCGTGCAAGATGCAGCTGTTACACAGTGAGAGGCGAGAGCATTTTGCCTTTTGTGTATTCTATTAATATGTCTATTTCTTACTTTCTTCTTCCTCAGTTTATGTCTCTCTTTTTTTCCCACTATTTTCTTATGCTATCTCCTCTTGGGCCTCCCTTCTCTTTGTTGTTGGATTTCGACTATGAAGCTATCGTTGCCATCCACCACATCAATTTCTTTGCATGAACGAGCTGTTTCGTTAAGAGCTACACAAGATTCTTGACCACCGGAAGTTTAGAACGTGTTTGACAAAACAAAGATTATGACCTGGTCGGTTTATTGTAAATTTTTTGGTCACCGATTTTTTCAGAAAATCGACCGAGTTAATCGAGTATTAATGAGTCATATGCAGATCCTATTTGAAAGACTACTCATGTTGAATCCAGAACCCTTAGTGTTTTAATTATGACAAACCAATAGTGTTTGCAAATTGAAGAATAAAGCTCTGCAAGCTAACAATCTGCTGAGTGTTTCAGATCATATTAAGAGCAGATTGAAAACAAGCATTCTGGTGAGTTCAAAACAAGCTTAGAATGGATGTCTCACTTGTGCATCACATGAAGCCCCCATCTGCATGATGAATTCAATGCTTCCTCTGAGTTATCAAGTTGAAGGAAATATCAAGACTGTCTCACTCAAAGAAAGATAAAAGACTACACCATCATAATGAAGTTGCAGAAGAAGAAGCATCAGAATGATGCTATCCAGAATCAAGATAGATTGATTCTGAAATGACCACATTTGCATGATGTGTTGAAGGCAAGACCCTGAAGACTCCAAGCATCGAAGAACAACATCATGTCTTCCATATGCAGCCACAAACACAAAGGGCTCATCAGAAGATTGAGGTTGATGACAGAATGGAATGAAGAGTAACTTCATGTTTTCCATATGCAATCACACACACAGGACTCATAAAAAAACTGAAGTTGATAACATTACATCTTCCATATGAATCACAATTAATTAGGGTTCATCAGAAGATTGATGTTAATAGAAGATTAAGATGTAAGTAGCTAAGATATGTCCTTGAGAATCTGATATAGAACATCATATTGGTGTAAAGAACTTTTCAGGAACTCTCACCAAGGACAAAAAAGTTTCAACACCAACAACAACCTACATATTCTATATGCTGAAGCAAGCTGCTTCAGAATGATCAGTGCTGTGAATAGTTGATCATTGGGAAGAAGATGTGCTCCTTACAAAGTCTCATCATGAAGTCTTCATCAAAAGGAACCTACATTAGAATAGGTCCTTCCTTAGCAAACATCAAAACACATTTTTTATGTGTCTTAAGAAGATCATCAGAATCTGCTCATCAGAATGGTTTCTTCATAACATATTCAAAATGATGACAGGTCATATACAACTGTCACAATTCAAATCTTTTCTGCCCAAAACAGTTGTACCCAAAGTCCAGTGGATACCCTTGGAGCACTATAAGAAGGACCTCTTGGAAGCCTTTCAAAGCACCTTGAAGCAAGCAAGAAAGAGAATTATTCAAGCCTTTCTTCCTTAGTGAGGATTTGAGAGTTTCTTGCTTCAAGCCTCTTAGTGAGAGTGACCCAATTCTACATTAGTCTAGTGAGCTATATCTTGTAATTAAGAGAGAAGTGTGACTGTATTTCCTACGAGGAAATCCCCTATTATGGAGAATCTATTTTCTGTGCAGTAAATCACAGATACCCTTTGTTGTAGTGAGTGAAATCTCCAAGCCAAGACCAAGGTGTGGTGTTGTGGTGAGGGAGTACTTGTGTAGTAGTGTGGTGACACTGTTGTTGCTATGTAAAGAGCTAGTGTGAGCTCTGTGGTGTGGCGAACTTGTTGAGGTTGCTGTGTAAGCCAGTGGTGACTGGTTGTGGTGTTGATTTAGTGAAAATCTCACTGGAGTGTGAGGACTAGATGTAGCCTTAGGTTTGGGGTGAACCGGTATAAAAATCCCTTGTGTGATTTTCTTCTACTCTTTCCTCTACTGTTTTATTTGGTTTAGCTTAATAACTTCTGCTTCACATATATCAACAAACCTTTTAAACAGAGTTTCCAACGAGAAAATATAATGTGGGAAAGATCTCTTATCACATAAAGAATTTGAAGTTTCATTTTGAGGAAATATCTTTTCTGGAAATTGGTACAGATTTCATTCTGAGCTTAGAACGAATATTCATTCTAAAGGTATCTCTTCTAAACACTTATCATTCTGATTAACTGCAAAATTTAACAAAAAGCATTCAAAGTTTTTGAAAACACAATTCAACCCTCCTTCTTGTGTTATTTTATTCACTTCAACTCAGAGCAGCCATATGACTGATTTTCAGTTCAACCAATTTGACCAACCGGTCCAAGCTGAGTCTGATAACACTGATTATAACCGATGTAGAAAGCTTTACCTGAAACTAAAAAAAATGACACTTTCTACATCGATTCTAAATAGAACTAATGTAGAAAGTCAATTATATATATATATATATATATATATATATATATATATATATATATATGTGTGTGTGTGTGTGTGTGTGTGTGTGTGTGTGTGGCTAAAAGGTGATCCTCTATTAGTTTATGTAATCTACAAACAAGCAAGTGCCACACCATGATAATATTATTAAGGCTTTTCTTCAACAATAAAAGCTAAAAATAGTTTCTATACATGCAACATGGACACGGATCCTCTGCAGCCTCTACAGCATCATTTTCTCTACAGCAAAAATCTCAACCATTGATCACATTCTCTCTCTTTTATAATTACTGTTACAATAACCAATCAAGGGTTTAGATTTTTGCTGTAGAGAGCATGTTGCTGCAGAGGCAGCAGATGATCTGTATTCCATGCAACATAATCTGGTCTACTGGTGGTGTAAAAACCTTTTAGGCTTAAATGCAATTTTGGTCCCCCTATTTTGCACAATCCGCAATTTTAGTCCCCCTATTTTAAAATAAAGACATTTAGTCCCTCTATTTTGTACAATCCGCAATTTTGGTCCCTCTATTTTAAAATAGAGACATTTAGTCCCCCAATTTTGTAAAATCTGTAATTTTGGTCCCTCTATTTTAAAATAGAGACATTTAGTCCCCAATTTTGTAAAATCCGTAATTTTGGTCCTTCCATCAAATTGAAAGCATTGACCGTTAAAAGATTAACATCAACCTTGACGTGGCCCAAATTTATTGATGTGATACAAATTTATTTGTTTAGTTTTTAATTATTCTAAATACTGAGTAGAATAATTGATGAAAAATATATTTAAAAAAAAGGTAAAATCATTTATTTTAATGACCGAGAGTAGTTGTATATCCTAATATGAAAGTCACGAGTCTTAATAATTTATTTTAAACAAGTTCCACATCACTGAAGCACATACCACATCGTAGTCAACAATCTCTTAATGATCAACGCTTTGAATTTGACGAAAGGACAAAAATCATGGACTTTACAAAATTGAGGGATTAAATGTCTTTATTTTAAAATATGGGGACTAAAATTGTGAATTGTGCAAAATGAAAGGACTAAATGTCTATATTTTAAAATAGGGGGACTAAAATTGCGAATTATGCAAAATAAGGGGACTAAATGTCTCTATTTTAAAATAGAGGGACCAAAATTGCGGATTGTACAAAATAGAGGGACTAAATGTCTTCATTTTAAAATAGGGGGACTAAAATTGCAGATTGTGCAAAATAGGGGGACCAAAATTGCATTTAAGCCTAACTTTTATAATAATTTTTATTTTCACATTCAGCTGCAATATTTACAATATGCACTAATCAAGTATATGACAGGCAACACTATGACACTGAATAGATCATGATATTTTAGCTAACTGCTCACATCAACAATAAGAAAAGAAAAGAAAAAGTAAAGGAGACAATACAAGTAATCAATCAATTTAATTATACATAAATAAGTTGGGAATTGATAGAAGCACCCACATCGATAGCACACCCTTGAAACTCTTGCAACAAAGCTTTCAAGCAACAACCAACAATCCAATTTTTTAATGAAAACTCCAGTGATGAAAGCTTAGCCAACATGGCATTAATAGCACATCAGAAGTTGCATTCCTCCAACTTGCAACCTAGTCAAGGCAAAAAGAATTAAATTTTGAATGGTAAGTACATACTATTCACACTTAAATACCACAAAAGAAAGTTATACTAAGCTGTTACCCAAAGTAGTTTTTGAAGCCAAGCCACATATGTTATAATTTTTTTAAGGCATACACATCCATTTACATTGGTTAGGTTGCAAAAATTGTGCTTTAGTATAGACAAATAATTAAAAGGTTTAATTATTCTGCGGGTCCTCGTACTTTTAGCAACTTTTCAATTAGGTCCCTAGACTCTTTTTTCCCTTTATTTTGGGTCCCTAAACTTTTTATTTATTTTTAAATTGGGTCCTCCCACTACTAGAAAAAGTACATTTACATAGATGTTTTTACATCGGTTACATGAGAACCAATGTAAAAAAAATGTGCAGTGGCATTTTTGTAATTAAGTAAAAAAAACTTTACATTGGTGGACAATATAACTGATGTAAAAACTACTTCTTACATTGGTTATGTTTAGAACCGATGTAAAATCACTAGTGTGAAATAAAAGAGTTCATCACTAGATTAGATAGTGTTTATCTTGTTAGACCCGTTATACAAACTGGATTAGATACTGTAACAACAAAAGGGTGTGAATGTTTAAGTGTCAATTAGGTGGTCTGTGGACTTTTGTTGCTCTCCACGGTGCTTTCGGATTAATAGGTTTCTGGTTGGACACACAGGTACCTAATTATGTTCTTTATGTTAGCTTTTGAAGTGGAGGGAAACTCTCACAAGACCAACTGAGTGAGCTAGCTTTAGGGTTAGAGTTAAGTGGTCGGAAATTCTTATAGGTTGTTAGAGCACCGAGTGAATCACCAAATTCTGCTCACCTTAATTTTGAAAGTGATGAACCTTTACAGTTCTTACCAGATAGGTCATTGACAGGACCAAGGAACAAGGTTTGGTGGTTGCTTCATGGGCACCTCAAGTTCAAGTCCTTGGTCATAATATGTTAGCTGATAGCCTAAAAGTCGCACTATTTTAGGCCAAAGGATAATGAAAAGGGTTTGGTAGAAAGAGAGGAAGTTGCTAAGGTTGTAAGAAGACTAATGGAGGATCAAGAAGGAAGGGAAATTGGTGAAAGAATGCAAAATTAGAAAATTGTTGCAGCTGAAACCCTACAAGAAGAAGGATCATCTACAAAAACTCTGATTCAGTTGGGAGTTTATTTGTTGGGCAAGTAATTAATTAGGAGCATGGGTGAGCTCAAATAAATTGTTGACTTTTTGTCCTTTTTTTTTTTTCCTTTGAGCTTATCTAGATATAGCTGCCTAATGATAAACGAGAGCGAGGATATTTGTGCTGATTTAGGTAGGTACTGATTTGGAAAATGATTGGTTCAGACTTAAGTAGCAAAGTAAACAAGTGGAATTTAAGTCCACAAACAAGATTCCAAGTTACAATCTAATTAATAGAACTTGTCCATAGTAGAACAAGAGAAATGGCTAAGCAGTGAAATGGTGTAAGCTAAATGATTATGCAACGAAGTATACTATAGATAAATATGGTTATCATTCCATGAGAAAATGGACGAAACCATCACATAAGAAAATTATAAGCATTAATTCCTAAAAATATTGACAACATGTAATTTAAAAGAGTAAATTACATGGACCTCCCCTGAAGTTTGGACTTATTACACCCGATACTCCTCTGTTTTTGGACATTACTTTAAGCCCCTTCTCTAAACAAGCTTTCGTTAACAAAAAATTACTCTTGTCATTAAACAGATGGAGATTAGGTTCTGAGGTGGAATGTTCAACTCTCCCAAGGCCTCTCCTTTATCCTTTGCCTTCACCGTCGTCATGACCAAATCAAAATCTGGTCTTCCACGCTCTCACCACCGTCCTCTTCGTCATCCTCACCACTAGTGCTAGTGCCAGCAATAAACCACCACCACAACAATAACAACAAGAAATGAGAACTTGGTGGGAACCACATAAATCCATATCTGAGAACATGGTGGAAACCACTCGAATCCATATCTGAGTTCTTCCACGCTACTGTCAGACTTTCGCCTCCCTACGCACAATAATGCACCCAGCATGATCGTCGAGTCTTGAACTACAACAAATCGAACATCAAGGAGGGCATCAATGTCGGTGACAAAGATGAGTTGAAGAAATCGTGGTTCCAGAGGATGTTTGGGGAGGGGATGCGTATTCTTGGGCTTAATCTTGTTGAATTAACTAAAGGATAACATCACAGAAGATGTCCTATTGAATGCACATCTACAATTTATTTATTTTTGTCCTTTTTGGTTAGCATAAGCATTATTTTGTTGAATTAGAACTATTTTTGGTTGTCATATTGGAATATTCATTATAGTTCAATTTGTGAAGATTTATTTATTTTTGTCCTTTTTGGTTAGCATAAGCATTATCTTGTTGAATTAGAACTATTTTTGGTTGTCATCTTGGAATATTCATTATTGTTCAATTTGTGAAGTGTTTTACTGGATTTTTTGTTTAAATTTTTCAGTTTATTTTTTGTTTCCTTTTCGCTAATTTTTTCTACGATTTTGCTCTAGTAATTTTTTGGAATTAGAAGAATGACAACAAACTCATCAACAGAAACATTGAATATTAAAAATAGGCTATAGAAAGGGATTTAGACTTGCAAGTTGCAACTCATTTAAAATGGCACATGCTACTGAATTCATGCCTCTCTTGAATTCTTGAGTATTGGAATTTCTCTCACTCTTTCCCAACAAATATAGCTTGACCTCAGAAAAAGAAACAATGATAAATTAGCTTGACCTCATAAATATAGTTTGACCTAAGAAAAACAAACATTAAATGTGAATAAATATTTCATAGGTTAAAGATTTGAAATATTTATCAATTACACACATTTGATATCATTAATAAAAAAAACGAAAAGGATAACTCATTATACAAATAATTGTCATGAAATTAATTTAAATAGTATTTTAGCTCATTGGTTGCATAGAATAAATATTTAATTTTATACAATGAAAATTTACGACAACTAGACATTTTGAATATATAAACTATATTATAATTACAAAATATAATTAATTTTAAAAAAATATTTTGAATACATAATTATATTTTATATTTATAATAAACAATTTAAACTCATATGTTATTACTTTTAATTGTTGATTTTTTAAAAAAAAAACTATTAAAAAGTAATTCATATACAGTGTTAAAAGAGAAAAGAGATGAAAAAAATGATAGTTTGAAATGATTATCTTTGAAGAAGAATACTTGTGCAGAGAAAGGGAGTATAAGAGTAGAGTGGCCGGGTAGGAGAGAGAGAGTGCGTGTAGTACATTTGCCTAGGTTTCGAGGGACACATGTGTCAGCCACTTTAAAATTAGAATTTCTTTTAGTGTTTCATTAAGAATGAGACTATTATTACATCGAATTACATGGTTTTAACAAATTTAAAAAAGAAAAAAAATAGGATATAAGTAGTTGGTTAAAATTAATATATTAATTTTAAAAACAGAATTTAATTTTTTTAGTTGGGCTCCTCAAAGAAAAATAATCTAGCTTCTTCCCTAGACAACAAAATATAATCATTTCAAATTAAAGCTTATAATAAATATTTTTGTTCTTTATTTATATACTAACTTTTAGTTTTAATTCCTTTATAATTTGGGTTGTGGTTTGTGTTGCTTGTCTTGTTTAAAAAAAATGCACTCTAGGTTATTATTATATGCTCATTACATGTTAATATGCCACTATTACTTGAAAAATCATTTCACATGAATTTATGAATATAACACGTTAGGAAAAAAACCTAATAGTCAAGTGATATTTCTAATCACATATCATATTTTAATTCGAATAAAAAGAGACAAAAAAAAAATTCAATTTTTATTCATTAATGAAAATCACATCAAACAACATAGAAAAAATTTTACTACATAACTATAAACATTTTATTATTTTTGTGGCCCCTTTTAGTCATTGGCCTTGGGTCGTCTCACCTTTGGACTCTGCTTAAGGCCGACCTAGGTGTAATGGGATTGTTTGATATTACTATAAGGTTGTCTGATATTAACTTGGGGGGATAAATTGGATAGCGACCCACACAATATGATATTGTTATGAACCATATGACTTGTTGGATTGAAAGACATCGAAAATCCTTCTGGAACCTATATCCCCTCAGGTCTTTGTGGAACCAGCATTCCTTCTGGTCTTTGCATAAGGATTTGTAGCCTTCTCTCCATTGCCATTTCCTTCCTAACTTCCCTCCTATGCAAGTGTTACCTTGTAATGAGTGTCAAAAGATATCTAAATTTGTGTAGGCGACGCTGGAGAGAGGACGCAGCATTGGTATAGGTGTGCTTCGATTTTGGCCAACACGATAATAGAACTCCATGGAAAAAGTTGGAAAGTGATCGAAACAAAGGAAACGGTAAACAGTGCCTATGAAATTGGGTGAGACAATGTGTGTGAGTGAGTGTGTACAGTATTGAGTTTGTAACCATGATTAAATAGGTATGAGGAGTAGGTCTTTTCACGTGCATCTAAGGTGTGGTCAACTTTCTATCATATTGAAATTTATTTCATCTATTGAAGAAAGTTCATCTAATATAGTTTGACCTAAGAAAAAAATATTAAATACATATGAATAAATACTTATATGTTAAAGATTTAAAATATTTATTGTTTTATGTTTTATCGTTAAATATTTAACTTTTTTACTTTTTACTCTTTCAACTTAATAGCCATTTCTTTATTATTTCTAATCATGGAAAGGTATTTTATTTCAAGAATATAAACCATAACGAATATATCACAGTAATAGTTGAGTTATGAAAGGTGAAATTGCAACAGCGTTGCTTAAGCAAGGTCAATCACTGAATTAACATTTTTAACATGGACATAAAAATATTGAGAGATTAAAAAGGAAATCAGACCAAACCAAAGGAAATTTAATTAGAAATGGGAAGTACAAGGTGGGAGGAAAAGACTTAAAGCAAATGCACTTACCCATCCAAGTATCTAACAGTGCTACAATGTCTAAAACCCCAATAGCTACATTTTTTTAAATATCATATTAGTATATATAATTAAATATTTATATTCTAATATATGTTTTATAAACTAACTATTTTCAACAATTATATAAATAATAATTTTATTATATATATATATATATATTTGTAATAATTACTTTTTATTTAATAACAAATTTTAATATGCAGATATTTATATGAAAAGTCATAAATGTTTAATAATAATATATTGTATTTATTATATTTAAAAAATATATTCTATTTAAAAAATATGATATTTAATATTATTATATAAGTTATATAAACATTAAAATTATATTTGATTAATGTAATATATAATAAAAAAATATGATTAAATATTTAAAGATTATTTCTATTGAAAATAGCATATTTATTATTTTTATTAAATACTAGCATGATACTCGTGCTTCCACATAGATCACTCAGCTGCTTCACACGTTTTATAGACAAGTAAATAATGTAATACATATTCAATTTATTGAGGTCATTGTTGTTAAAGGAATCAATATTCATGTGGTGAGTATATTGTTTACAAAAGTCTAAATTATATTTTTTGTGGTTAGTAAGAACATAACAATAAGATGAAAACCTTTGGGTAGGAGCAAATACGATGCAAATTTGTATATTAAAAAACATAATACTATGCAAAATAGGAGTAGCCATAGATGGAGTTCAAATTAGTATATTACAAGCAACAAAAAGATAGACAGGATAAACTTCTTTTTTTTTTTGCTGAATGATAGACAGGGTAAATTGTTTTATATATAATAATATAATGTTATATGATAAATTGATCTAATACAGACATGTGAATGGATCAAAGTATTCTTTTTTTTTTAAATTTAGAAAAAAAAATTAAAATAAAATAATTAAAAAGACTAAAAGGTATTTTAATCTTATCCAAATCTGTAATTAATTAAAACAAAAAAAAAATGTATAAGTGATGATTGTGAATAGGCATGGCAACAGGGCAAGGCGGGGATTGTAACACCCTAAAGGGTATTACCCTCAGATGTACATTTTAGTCATCAAAATGGATAATATAAACATATATGATATCATTACTCAAGACTATCAATGTTCAAAAGGTCTACATTCTCAAGTAATTGCATCATATACATAAAAAGAGTAATTCCCACATAAGGGACCCTATGCCAAAATAATACAAAAGAAGGTCTTTCACAAAAACTAGCCTATAAGATATTAATACACAAAACATAATGTCTTCTAGGCCTTTTATCTCCATGCTTCAAACTTGTTTAATCTGGAACATAAACACTAAACTAATGAGACAGGGTCTCAGTGAGTGTTAAAAACATGACCCATAAAGGTACTATAAAGTAAGTTCACATACCACTTTTACGTCTCTATTGACATAAGCTTAACATTAACTTTGCATGCTTTAAGTTTAACTTTCTTTATCCTTTTTCCATCCTATGGCATCTATTGAGCTCAATATATTGAAAGGCGTCCCTTTCCTTTTATGCCATGGCCTCGTATTATTCTCCTCCGGCCCGAGGAGCTACACCACATCTTCAGAAGGTAGGAAGTGACGGAAGGATCCCGCCTACCTTCTAAAGCGGGCATATCTTTTCTTTTGCATGCTTAACTTATAAAGATATTATCACTTTCTTTGATCCCCAAAGGAATCCTCTCTTTCATTAATTTAAACATATCGTTATCCTCATAGATCATGTAAGCATACAAGAGTGTACTAAGGAAAATAACTTGGAAAAAGATAGAACTCAACATGCTACTCCAGGGGTTAGATGCTTAAGCGAGGATATCCTACGCTTAAGCAAGCCTGACCTTGGCGCTTCACGCTTAAGCGCCAGAGCACCACACTTAAGCGCCAAATCTTTGCGCTTAAGCATCAGAGTGCCACAATTAAGACCTTATCCCTGGAGCTTCGTTCTTAAGCGCCAAATCCTTGCGCTTAAGCACCAGAGCGCCACTCTTAAGCGAGAATTCTAGAAAGCACCTCCAACAATAAACCCAAGGCTTGGGGGTTGGAGTTCCATACCCATGAACCTAACCCACCTTCAATCTCTACCCAAGCAACAAATGGAGGGATAGAGAAAGGTGAAGAAACACTCACGAAAGACCTTTAGAGTAAGGATGATGAGTGAGGGGTTGTGGGTGTCCTAGCTTTCCTCCTTTTCCTTCCTCTACTTTCTCCTTCTTCTCTTTTCTCCTTTCCTCCTCGAAAATTCTACTTGTGTGTGTGTGTTAAGTGTGGGAGGGAAGGGTTTTGGGGGCCTAGGAGTAGCTAGCATTGGCCCTTTTTGGGCCTTATGGATCCTTACTCTCTAAACCAGTCTAATGCACACAATGCAATAAAAGCACACCATAAAGAGCGAATATAAGGATATTATGAAGCAAACAAACATTATCATATTTCATTATTATCATAATTATCTTATTTATGGGGATGTTACAAGGATAGATATGTCGTTCCCCATCCCCATCCCAATCCCCACTTCCATCCTCGTCCCTGATCTCTGTCGGGGATAAAATATATTTGCCTTGCCCCATCATTGTCCACTAAAAATGACTACTACTTAAAAATAATATATTTGTAGATATTTTTTTGTCTAATTTTAAATTTAAAACTAATTTTAGATGTCATTAAATTGAATAAGCCATAAAAATGCAATGATTCATAACATAAACTCAACCCATTACAATAAAAAATGTCAAGTCTCATAAAAAAGATTAAATATATTTTGAGAAAACATAATTAATTGTTTAAACTTTTCAAAAATGCAAAAAGAGTAAGAGTATTCAAATAGAGAAAATATATTTTATTATAGGTGCACAATTATTTCTTATGTTATTTAAAATGTTTATAAAATGTTATGAGAAATTGATGTTTAAAAATTAAAAAAAGGATATAACTTATGTTAAATTTAAATATTTTTGTAATTTTCAAATGTGAAATAATAAAAGCATTCAATTATTTTATAATTATATTCTAAAAGAAAGATATTAATTTTATAATATTTATAGTTTATAAACTATAATTAAAATTAAAATGAATTTAATTTATGATATTATTCAGTAAGTAATTATTTAAAACTATTTTTTTTATCAAAAATATATTTAATAAATTAATTCTAATATATTTTTATATATTTCTAAAAAAATTAACATTATTTTATAAATATTAATCAATAAAATTTTTGTATATGAAGTTATTAAAATAGAGTCAAAATATTATTTTGTAATAATTATATTAACTAATTAGATTTAAATTATTTTTTAGTATAAAAAATTGAACCTCATAATATGAATACTATTCAAGAAAAATATTTATTTATAAAATTATTTAAAATAATTTTATACAATTTATAAGTAAAAATGATTTTATAGGATTTCAAAGTACATAAAAATATTGTTGAGTCATTGGTATACAATTGTGTTAAATACTAAGAGAAAAAGAGTTTTGTTGTCCACTGTGATCTTGAGTAGGATTATCTCCCATGAATGATATTTGTGATATCTACCATAAAAAAATAAAAAGTATTTTTATTTATAATATTATTGAGTCTTTGGCATGCACTTTTGTGAAATACTCGAAGAGAGAGCTTTGTCGCCCATAATGGTCTCGAGCATAATTGTTTCTCGTGAATGATATTTGTGATTTCTACCATAAAATTAAAACTAATTTAAATTCTGATATTATTGATAAAGTAATTTAAAATTATTTTATAATAGAAATATATTTAATAAATTAATTCTAAACATAGAGTCAAATTTATATAAAACATTAACTAGATTTAAATTAATTTTTAGCATAAAAATATCAACCTCATAATATAAATATTAATCAACAAAATTTTTATTTATGAAATTATTTAAATTTATTTTATTTGAATTTTAAGTAAAAATAATTTTATAGAATTTTGAAGTAAAAATAGATTTATTTAATTAAATTATAATTAATTTTAATAAGTAATATGTAATTATACAACTTTATCATTCAATGAATATAACAATAACATATTTTTATTTAATATCGAGCATATTATTATATTAAATATTTTAAAATAAATTAAATATAATTTCAACAAAACCATAATAATTTTTTATTTTTATGATTATACATGCTAATATAAATTATTGATTATGATTTTTTATAAATCAGGGACATAAAACAGTAATGTAATATAAATAAATTAGTTATTATAAAAAAAATTGTGTAAGTATAAAATAATAATAAAAGAAATGAAAAAAAGAAAATGAGAGAGGGAAAAACTGAAAAGGAGCAGGATGGGAGTTGTGCTTTCTTATATATATATATAATAGATTCGTAAATCATTGATTCATATATTTTAAAAAATAATAATATAATCTTACACAAAAAGAAATATTTAATATAGTAGATAAATAATATATAATATTATAACAATATGATAAATTATAAATATATTATTCCATAATAATAATAATAATAATACTAATAATAATAATAATAATAATAATAGATATTTTTGGCTAATAGAATGGTAGAGTTTTTTGTCTTATAAGTATAAATATGAAAGACGAAAAAAGGTAAAAGAAAAAAAATTAAAAAGGAAGAAAGAGAAAAGCTAGAAAAAAAAGTTTTGAAGGAAAAAAAATGGGAGAGAGTGACATGTGTCCTAGGAAGGACCAAATTTTCTTATATATATAATAGATATAATAGTATAAATTATAAATATATTATTGAGTCATTGGTATACAATTTAAAATAATTTTATACAATTTATAAGTAAAAATGATTTTATAGGATTTCAAAGTACACAAAAAAAACGTTGAGTCATTGGTAGACAATTGTGTTAAATACTCAGAGAAAAAGAGTTTTGTTGTCCACAATGATCATGAGTAGGATTACCTCCTGTGAATGATATTTGTGGTCTCTACCATAAAAAAATAAAAACTATTTTAATTTATAATATTATTGAGTCTTTGGCATGCACTTTTGTAAAATACTCGAAGAGAGAGTTTTGTTGTCCATAATGGCCTCGAGCATAATTGTCTCATGTGAATAATATTTGTATTTCTACCATAAAATTAAAACTAATTTAAATTGTGATATTATTGTTAAGTAATTTAAAATTATTTTTTAATAAAAATATATTTAATAAATTAATTCTAAACATAGAGTCAAATTTATTTAAAACATTAATTAGATTTAAATTAATTTTTAGCATACAAATCTCAACATTATAATATAAATATTAATCAACAAAATTTTTATTTACAAAATTATTTAAATTTATTTTATATGATTTTTAAGTAAAAATAATTTTATAGAGTTCTGAAGTAAAAATAAATTTAGTTAATTAAATTATAATTAATTTTAATAATAATAAGTAATTATACAACTTAATCATTCAATTAATATAGTAATAGCATATTTTTATTTAATATTGAGCATATTATTATATTAAATATTTTAAAATAAATTAAATATAATTTCAACAAAACCATAATAATTTTTTATTTTTATGATTATACATGCTAATATAAATTATTGAATATAATTTTTTATAAATTAGAGACATAAAACAGTAATGTAATATAAATAAATGATTAGTTATAATAAAAAGAAATTGTGTAAGTATAAAATAATAATAGTAAAAGAAATGAAAAAAAGAAAATGAGAGAAAGGGAAAAAGTGAAAAGGAGTTGAATAGGAATTGTGTTTTCTTATATATATATATAATAGATATAATAGATTAGTAAATCATTGATTCATATTATTTAAAATAATAGTAATATAATATTAATCAAAAAGAAATATTTAATATAGAACATAAATAATATATAATATTATAATAATATGATAAATTATAAATACATTATTACATAATAATAATAATAATAATAATAATAATAATAATAATAATAGAGATTTTTTGTCTTATAAGTATAAATATGAAAGACGAAAAAAGGTAAAAGAAAAAAAAATAGGAAGAAAGAGAAAAGCTAGAAAAAAAAAGTTTTCAAGGGAAAAAAAATGGGAGAGGGTGACATGTGTCCTAGAAAGGACCAAATTTTCTTATATATATATAATAGATATAATAGTATAAATTATAAATATATTATTGCATATGTAATAATAATAATAATAATAATAATAATAATAATAATAATAATAATAACAATAACTTGGAGGGAAAATTTTTTAGGAGAAGTTGACATGTGTCCCAAGAGAACATTGTTTTAATAAGAGTAATAGATAGATGGATAATATTTACAAAGACTAAAACAAAAAAAAAACAAAAAAAATTGAAACAACGAAAAATAAAAAAGCGCTAAATTGCAAGGACTAAAAATGTATTTAAACTAATTAAAAAATACATCTTAAATATAAATTTATAATTATTTAAATTGCGCATTTATTTTTATTATTTTTAATAATATGTTTACAAATAATTAATAATTAGTAATTGAATTTTATGTGATTATAATTAATAATTTTAAATTATTTTTTGTAAAAATTAAAATATTTTAAAACTATAATTTTAATCATTTTGGTTTATTAGTTTTAATTTTGTGATATTGATAAAGTTTTAAATTGATTAACTTCATTACATCTTAAATTATTATTATTATTATTATTATTATTATTATTATTATTATTATTATTATTATTATTATTATTATTATTAATTTTTCTTTAATTTTAATTTCATTACTTGCTATATTTTAAAGTTATTAATCTATAATTTCTTTAAAAAAAATTACTTATCTATAAGGATAAGGATCAATATATATTTCAAATTTTATATATTATTATTTAATTATTATAAGTGTTATTTATCTATAAGAATTATTATCTACATGTGTTATTAATTTTTTTAATACTATTATATGCTACTTTTCATATGTTTCTAATATTTTTTTTCTCATTCTAAGTGAATTTAAAAAGACAATGTTATTAATAAGAATAACTCACTATTATTGTGTTTATATGTAATGAATATATAGTCTTTATGGTTTGAATTATAAAAATAAAAAATCACAATGTCTTATAATTGACCGTTATGAAAAAACTCTCTTCTTCTTCTTAATTATTTATTCAAATAAAATATTATGAATTCTTTAAAATTTATCTACATATTTAATAAATCATTAATTTTAGTTATTATTACTCATAAAGTAAATTTTAATCTATCTAATTTAAAAAATAAATAAAGTTGAGAATAAGTATGATATAATATTCAATATAAATAAAATATATATAATATTCAATGTTTTTTATTATAATTTTTATATATTTATATATGTATAACATATTTAAGATGAATAAAATAAAATAATAAACAATAAATACTTTTTTTTAGGAAACTAATTATCTCTAAGAAAAAACTAATATATAATAATAATAATAATAATAATAATAATAATAATAATAATAATAATAATAATAATAATAATAATAATAATATCTATAACACTATTTAAGATTTGAATAAAATTAAATTAAAAAAAATACTAAATTATAACATCTAAACTTTAAGTATACTAAATAAAATTAAATCAAATTATTATAACTTCTAAGTTATATCATAGAATTTGTAAAAACAAAATTTATTTAAAATATTATCATTACAAATATTTTAAAAAAGAGTATTAATGTGAGGCGTATAATCCTCCATTAATGTAAAATTTGATTAAATCAAATCAGCGATTATTGTGAAGTAAAAATTTTGATCGACGACTATAAATTCTTCAAGTAAACTTTATATATATATATATATATATATATATATATATATATATATATATATATATATATATATTCAAGTCTATGTTAATTATATAATAGATTCAATACTCGTGAATTGCACGGGTTTGTTTGAATATAAACAACATAATTTAAATATGTAAAATGTATATTAAGAATATTTTTTTTAATTTTTAACAAATTATAAATAATTTATTATAAATAATATTTTAAAGATAATATATGCAACTTTTATTCAAATTCACAATATTAATTATAACTTTTTTTTTATGAATATGTGATCGAAAAATAAAATATATTAAATATTGTAGTTCACTGAAGTAGTTTATTAAATATTTGAATATAAACTATATTTTAATATAATTTTCTAAGGGTTAAACATCTTTTTGGTCCCTATAAATATCGAAAAGTTCATTTTTTGTCTCTCCTTTTTAAAAATGTTGACTTTTCGTCCTCCAATTTTTAAAATGTGCCATAATAAACCTCTGTCAGCAACTCCATTTTTTTGTAATAAAAAACTACCACAAAATGTGAATTATGGAATAATGCATTATTAAAAAACTATCGACACATAAAATAATGCAATATAAAAAAACTATCGACACATAAAAATAATGCAATATAAATGAGTCAATTGTTTTATCTCATCTCGTTCTACTATGAAATAATGCAATATAAAAAAAACAATCGACACATAAAAATAATTAAAAACAAAAAATAATTAAACATATGGCAGCAACAGCAGTGACGGTGGTGGAGGTGGTGGTGGTGGGGATGGTGGGGATGGTGGCGGTGGCGGTGGCGGAGTGGTGGTGGTGGCGGCGGTGGTGATAGCGACAGTGGTGGTGGAATGGTGGCGGTGGCGAAGGTGGTGTTGGTGGTGGTGGTGGCGGTGACGACAGTGGTGGTGGTGGCGGTGGCGGTGGCGGTGGCAGTGGTGGTGGTGGCGGTGGCAGTGGTGGTGGTTGTGGTGGTGGCGGTGGTGGTGCAATTATGAGATAGGGAACCTTCTGGGAAGTTTTTTGGAAAACGTGTGAGTGAGGACAAAGCACGCTGAAAAGTTTCGTGTTGGTTTATGGGGACAGTCAGCAATCCTGAAAGTAGCCGAGTGTTACAAGTGGTATCAGAGCAGGCTTCTCTCCCAGTACGGTGTAGTTCGAGGATGAACCAGGAGGAAGCTGGTGGGCATGTAACATCCTGGGTGCTGACGAGGGTGGGGAGTGATTGCCGGTGCAAAAGAGAAGAGGCACGGACAAGGAGCGACTCCGGCAGGCTTCTAGCGGAAGGGATACATGAATGATTCAAATACACACCCGAAAGAGAGGGATCGAGAGGCTATGCAGGTATGAGACTGTACAGTTGATGATGGCTTAAAGGAAATAATTGGTACTACCTAAACCAACAAGATGTATCTACTTTTCGGTAGCCTATCACTTAAGAACTCCATAGTTAAGCATGCTTGGCTTGGAGCAATTTTGGGATGGGTGACCTTCTGGGAAGTTTCTTAGAAAGCGTGTGAGTAAGGACAAAGCACGCTGAAAAGTCTTGTGTTGGTTTGTGGGGACAGTCAGCGATCCTGAAAGTAGTCGGGCGTTATAGAGGACGCAACATTGGTAAAGGTGTGCTTCTGTTTTGGCCATCACGATAATAGAATTCCATGGAAAAAGTTGGAAAGTGATCGAAACAAAGGAAATGGTAAACAATGCCTAAGAAATTGGTTGAGATAATGTGTGTGAGTGAGTGTGTGCAGCGTTGAGAATGAAACTGTGATTAAACAGGCCTGAGGGGTAGGTCTTTGCACGTGCATCTAAGGTTTGGTCAACTTTCTATCTCACCTATTCAAGAAAGTTCATCAAATTTAGTTTTTGACCTAAGAAAAAAAATTTAAATATGAATAAATATTTATATGTTAAAGATTTAAAATATTTATTGTTTTATGTTTTAGCATTAAATATTTAACTTTTTTACTTTTTACTTTTGAACTTAATAGCAATTTCTTTATTATTTCTAATCATGGAAAGGTATTTTATTTCAAATGTTGAATACATAACAAATATATGACAGTAGAAAAGGAATTCAAATTCTTGAGTTTCCCGGCAAATATAGTTTGACCTCAGAAAAAGAACAATAATAAATTAGCTTGACCTCATAAATATAGTTTGACCTAAGAAAAACAAACATTAAATGTGAATAAATATTTCATAGGTTAAAGGTTTGAAATATTTATCAATTACACACATTTGATATTATTAATAAAACAACAAAATGGATAACTCATTACTACAAATAATTGTCATGAAATTAATATAAATAGTATTTTAGTTCATTGGTTGCATAGAATAAATATTTAATTTTATACAATGAAACTTTAAGACGACTAAACATTTTGAAAATATAAACTATATTATAATTACAAAATATAATTAATTTCAAAAAATATTTTGCATACTAATTATATTTTATATTTACAATAAACGATTTAACCTGATATAGGTATTACTTTAAATTGTGGATTTTTTTTTAAAAAAAAACTATTAAAAACTAATTCATATATAATGTTAAAAGGGAAAAAGATGGAAAAATGATAGTGTGAAATGATTATCTATGAATAATAATACTTGTGGAGAGAAAGGGAGTATAAGAATATAGTGGCTGGTAGGAGAGAGAGAGCGCGTAGTACATTTGCCTAGGTTTCGACGGACACATGTTAAAAATAAAAAAATATAAAAAGTAAAATCAAAGTATTTAAACATTATAGTGGTTTAAAACAATTATTTGCCTCCAATATGTGCATTAGCTGTGGCAATCATGTTATGCGTATGAAAATTCAACATTTTTTCAGTTTCTACTAACTGTCAAAAATAAATAGCCACTTTGAAAATAGAATTTGTTTTAGTGTTTCGTTAAGAATGAGACTTTTATTACATCGAATAACATGGTTTTAACAAATTTCAAAAAGAAAAAAAATGGATATAAGTAGTTGGTTAAAATTATTGTATTAATTTTAAAAAGAGAATTTAATTTTTATATTTAGGCTCCTCAAAGAAAATAATATAGCTACTTCCCTAGTCGACAAAATATAATCATTTCAAATTAAAACTTATAAGTATATTTGTTCTTGATTTATATACTAACTTTTAGTTTTAATTCCTCTATAATTTGGGTTGTGGTTTGTGTTGCTTGTCTTGTTCAAAAAAGAAAAAAACCACTCAAAGTTATTTTATTATTATATGCTCATTGCATGTTAATATGTCACTATTACTTGAAAAATCATTTCACGTGAACTTATGAATATAACACGTTATGAAAAGAACCTAATAGTCAAGTGATATTTTCTAATCACATATCATATTTTAATTCGAATAAAAAGACACAAAAGAATTGCAAGTTTTATTCATTGACGAAAATAACATCAAACAACATAGAAAAAAATTACTACATAACTACAAACATTTTATTATTTTTTGGGCCCCTTTTGGTCATGGGCCTTGGGTCGTCGAACCTCTGGACTTTGCTTAAGGCCGACCCTGGGTGTAATGGGATTGCCTGATATTACTATAAGGTTATCCGGTATTAACTTGGGGGGATAAATTGCATTGCGACCCACACAATATGATATTGTTATGAACCATATGACTTGTCAGATTGAAAGACATCGAAGATCCTTCTGGAACCCAGATCCCCTCTGGTCTTTGTGGAACCAGCATCCCCTCTGGTCTTTGCATCGGTATTCGTAGCCCTCTCTCCATTGCCATTTCCCTCCTAACTTCCTCCTCCATCTCTCGTCGCCTTGCCATTGCCATCTCGCCCGCAGTTATCTCTCTTTTGATTTCCTCCTTCTTCAGCTCCCGTTGTATTTGGTCTTTCTGCAACTCTTGCCAGAACGCTTTGTCGATATTGACCGACACTGGCATTGGCAAAACTGTGGTCGTCGGGGGCATTGCTAGGAAAAGCACTTGGCACAATCTGATGCCTTAGAGAAATGAACACATGTGAGAAAAAATATTTTTTTGAGCAACATAACAAATGAAAAGAACGTGAAGAAAATTAAGCGAGCATTACCTTGTAATGAGCATCCAAAGATAATTGAATTCACGTGGGCGACGCTAGACAGAGGACGCGACATTGGTGAAGGTGTGCTTCGGTTATGGCCAACACAATAATAGAACTCCATGGAAAAAGTTGGAAAGTGATCGAAACAAAGGAAACAGTAAACAATGCCTATGAAATTGGCCGAGACAATGCGTGTGAGTGAGTGTGTGCAGTGTTGAGTTTGAAGCCGTGATTAAATAGGCCTCAGGGGTAGGTCTTTGCACGTGCATCTAAGGTGTGGTCAACTTTCTATCATATTGAAATTTATCACACCTATTCAAGAATGTTCATCAAATATAGTTTGACCTAAGAAAAAAATATTAAATACGATTAAATACTTATATGTTAAAGATTTAAAACATTTATGGTTTATGTTTTAGCATTAAATATTTAACTTTTTTACTTTTTACTCTATCAACTTAATAGCAATTTCTTTATTATTTCATATCATGGAAAGGAATTTTATTTCAAATGTTGAATATAAATGATAACAAATATATGACAGTAGAGAAGGAATTCAAATTCTTGAGTTTCTCGGCAAATATAGTTTGACATCAGAAAAAGAACAATAATAAATTAGCTTGACCTCATAAATATAGTTTGACCGTAGAAAAACAAACATTAAATGTGAATAAATATTTCATAGGTTAAAGATTTGAAATATTTATCAATTACACACATTTGGTGTTATTAATAAAAAAAATGAAATGGATAACTCATTACTACAGATAATTGTCATGAAATTAATATAAATAGTATTTTAGCTCATTGGTTGCATAGAATAAATATTTAATTTTATACAATGAAAATTTACGACAACTAAACATTATGAATATATAAACTATATTATAATTACAAAATATAATTAATTTCAAAAAATATTTTTAATACATAATTATATTTTATATTTATAATAAACGATTTAAACTGAGATAGTATTACTTTAAATTGTTGATTTTTTTTTATAAAAAAACTATTAAAAACTAATTCATATAAAATGTTAAAAGGGAAAAAGATGAAAAAATGATAGCTTGAAATAATTATCTATGAAGAATAATACTTGTGCAGATTAAGGGAGTATAAGAGTAGAGTGGCCGGGTAGGAGAGAGAGAGTGTGTAGTACATTATGCATTGAATGATTAGTGTGTTGTAAGTGTCATGATAATACGTGACACTAGGAAGATAAGGATTAAGTTCTTACTTCTTTTGATTTGAATCTATGCTTTTGATTGAATTGAAGAACCTATCTTGTACGACACGAGTAGGAGATGGAAATGATTCATGGGCACCAAACGAAAAGATACGTGGTCTTCTATGCGAGACGATTTGGCAAAAGCCGCAAGGTGCGCATGGAGATAGCACAACTTTCTGTGCAAGGGCGTGAATGAGAAACAACCGTTGACGTGTGATAGCCAGTGTGGCAAAAGATGTCCAGTAGAGGCATGCCTATTGAGGCATGATAGCCAGTGGCAAAAGATGTCCAATAAGGGCATGACTATTGAGGTGTGATAGCCAGTGTGACGAAAGATGTCCATTAAGGGCATGCCTATTGAGGAGAGGTGACGATGGTTCTATATGAATTATGATTATTACTAATGGTATATCCATTTGCCCCTTTGATGACCATGTCATGTGTACCAATTGATTTGAGAAGCCTTGCCAGAATGATCGTGAAGAGGAGACATCCCTAAATGCAATCCCAGGAAGGAGTGATGGCAATAAAATGCCTAAGCTTGTAGGGTAATGGGTGACCACAAATGGTACCTGAGGAATGTATGTGTTGACTAACGAGTCCTAAGGGGATCGAAGGGTGCCAGGTTGTGATTCATCAACGGGACTGAGGGACTCGTATAGCCGAGTTGGCAATCCAATTGAGAACATTGTCAATTTCTTCATTGTAGGAATTATAGACATTACAAGCGTTACAACGAGGCTGAGGGACTCACACAGTCAACTTCAATAATTCAAGCCAAATTCAAATTAGGAAAAGAAATTCAAAGTTAGAATAAATAAGAGAGGAAGAGTCCAATTAAGAAATTTTGGAAATGGAATGATTGGATGGTGGAAGAATCCAAGTTAGGGATCTGATCATAAACTACTAAATGAACCTGTCAACTCACAATAGATCATGTTGACTGTCAGGCTTGAAAAACTAATAGATAATGTATAGAAAGAAACCAGATCAGATAGCATCCAACTTTGTCATTATAATGGCAAGTCTATTTAACACAAATTGTTTCCTGTACTTCTTGTTAATACTCCACTATGCAAAAATTTCCAATTGATAAACTTGACCAAGAAATCAAAACTTTTAGACAAAGAACGAAACCCTAACTTCCCTCAATTATAATTCCTAACCCTAAAAACCCTTATTATCATCACTCATAATGGAAAGTAAGCAATTAATGTGAGTGAAAAAGAAACAAAGAGAAGAGGAACATATGGGAAGGAGTATTGGAGAGAGCAGTATCAAACTAGAGTGATTAATTAATGTGCCTTTTGTGAAATCAAAGAAGCGTAGCACCAAGAACTTGTAGGTATCGCATCACGATGGCACTGTCGGTTTCCTCCGTCAACACCAATCTCAGTTCCAATTAGGGTTTTCGTTGAGGGTGCGAGGCAATGACGAAGAAGGAGAGAGTGAGGTTGAAGTTTCTATTTGAGGAGAAGAGGGTAAGATGGGTCAATATTAACTTGATAATAATTTAAACAATCTTTTATCTATTAAGTTAATATAAACTTTAAATTACTAATATAATAATTAATAATATAATAAATATTTCATAAAAATGGATACTCAAATTTTATTACGATATTTTATTTTTATTATTGTCCATTTTCTGAAAATGAAAAGGATAAAATTTATGTACCGAATAAAAGCATAAAATGATAATTTAATTAATATAAAATTTAAATTATTAATAGTTATAATATAACAACAATAAACTAAATAATAAAGATAAATTATGTTGATATATTATACTTTTTTATTGTATAATTTTTAAAAATTGAGCAAAATATTTTCTGTTTTCAATTTTTATTTAAAAAAAATTTAAAGACACTTATTAGTTGGCTCTATTTATGATATAATTTTAATATTTTAAATTTATATTAATACATTATTGTATTATTGACTTAAATTATTAATATTTTAAATTTTTTCAGTTATTATTTTATATTAATATTGTTAATTATACTTACAAATATATAAACAAAATAAAAACGGTGATGGAACCTAACAAGTAGGCCTAATAGATTTTCTTTGGAAATTTTAAAAATTAAATTTATCTAATTTGATTTTAAATTATTATATTATATATAGTAATAATCTTAATAAAAGAAGAAAAATATCCAGTTCTAAAAGATAAAATAACATTAAATAATAAATAAGATATCTCTCTCTGTCTCTCTTTATATATATATATATATATATATATATATATATATATATATATATATATATATATATATAAGTAAAAGAGACTTGAAGATTTTAGAACCGCTGATTGACATTTTAATTTTATAATAGCTGTTGGATCTAATCAAATTTAACAGACTTAACTACATTTAACAAAGATTTAAATTGTTTGAATTAATGATATTTATTGCATAGATATTAATGTAACACTTAATATTTGAAATTGAGTATTTTTTAATAAAGATATAAATAAATGTTTTATTTAAAAGGTATTAATCATTGAATATTTTTTGGGTGACCATATTAATTAGTATTGTATTTATTAAATATATAACTTTTCATAAGAATCTCTATCTATAAATATTTTGTTAAATAAAAATTTATTATTTTAAATTTTATAAATATATATTTATATATATGTTAATAATAATATTCTAGCAATTCCTTCATCTCTAGCCTTAACCTGAATTCACGTTCAACATATAACAAACTAGTATGCAGCTATATAGAGACTGATAATTTAATTAAATAGAATTTGAATAGGGAAAAATAACCTATGTTCTAACGGACTTTTTTCTACCAACAAATCTCTTGGTGACTGACTTTGCTTTCGCCATATGTTGTCGGTAGATATCAACTGGTTGGATCTTGTCAGCCAACTTATATGCACAAATGAATCTAACATCTTCGACATGCTGCTGCTTCTTAATGAGATTTTGAACAAAATCTGCATGACACAAGGTAATTTCACTTCATCAAATCAATTCAGAAAAGCCCTTTTGAATTAAAGACCATTCCAAGAGCATTAACTAGGGTGTCAATTTGTTAACAAAAGAAAGAGGGATGTTATGGTAAGCAATATAAAAAATCTGTAAAGACAACTATAGTTTGCAAGAAAATATGGATTCAATTTCCCTTAAACAACTAACACTTTATTCTTACTATGTTGTGTAGTATGTTTCCTGTACAATTGTTGTCTTATCAATGTATTGTAAGAAATCCAAAACAAAAGAACTATATTATTTCCATCCAAAAAATAAAATAGTTACGGTGATTAAATAAGACATACTAGAGATTTTATCCCCAAAACCAAGAGTCCGAAATAGCTCTACAGCTTGCTTGTGCTGAGCAGTAAATTTCAAAAGCTTTAAAACTTCATCTTCATTAAAATCAGAAGCTAATCCACAATTAGACAAAAGCAGTAGAAAGCCCTATTAATATTTTCTTAAATAAAAATTAATTATTTTAAAATTATATAATTTAAAATAATTAATTTTTATTTAACAAAAGATTAATAAGGCTTTCTACTGCTTTTGTCTAATTATGGATTAGCTTCTGATTTTAATGAAGATGAAGTTTTAAAGCTTTTGGAATTTGCTGCTCAGCACAAGCAAGCTGTAGAGCTATTTCGGACTCTTGGTTTTGTGGATAAAATCTCCGGTATGTCTTATTTAATCACCATAGCTATTTTATTTTATTTTATTTTTTGGGTGAAAATAATATAGTTTTTTTTTTGTATTTCTTATAATACATTGATAAGACAACATATTGTATGGGAAACATACTACACAACACATAGTAAGATTAAAATGTCAACTGTTTAAGGGAAATGGGTTCCATATTTTCTTGCAAATTGTAGTTGTCTTTACAGATTTTATTATATTGCTTACCATAACATCCCTCTTTCTTTTGTTAACAAATTGACATCCTGGTCAATGCTCTTGGAATGGACTTTAATTCCAAAGGACTTTTCTGAATTGATTTGATGAAGTGAAATTACCTTGTGTCTTGCAGATTTTGTTTAGAGTCTTATTAAGAAGCAGCAAAATATAGAAGCTGTTAGATTCATTTGTGCATATAAGTTGGCTGACAAGATCCAACCAGTTGATCTCTTGCGACAACATATGGCGAAAGCAAAGTCAGTCACCAAGAGATTTGTTGGTAGAAAAAAGTCCGTTGAAACAAAGTTTAGTTTTCCCTATTCAAATTCTATTTCATTAAATTATTAGTCTTTATATATATAGTTGCATACTAGTTAGTTATGTGTTGAAGCGAATTAGGTTAAGACTAGAGATGAAGAAATTGCTAGAATATTATTATTAACATATATATATATATATATATATATATATATATATATATATAATTTTAAAATTATTAATTTTTATTTAACAAAATATTTATATATAGAGATTCTTATGAAAAGTTATATATTTAATAAATAAAATAATTAATATGGTTACCCAAAAAAATTCAATGATTAATACCATTTAAATAAAAATATTTATTTATATCTTTATTAAAAAATACTAAATTAAAAATATTAAGTGTTACATTAATATCTTTGCAATAAATATCATTAATGCGAACAATTTAATTATTTGTTAAATGTAGTTAAGTCTATTAAATTTGACTAGATCCAACGGCTATTATAAAATTAAAATGTCGATCAACGGTTCTAAAATCTTCATGTCTCTTTTAATTTTTTTTTTTTACTGCAGTCTCTTTTACACACACACACACACACACACACACACACACACACACACACACATATATATATATATATAACATAATTTATAATTTAATTAAAATGTAATTAAAACAACAATCTCGATATAGATCTTTAAGTAAAAATGTACAACACCCTGTCCAACGCAATGTCAATTACTGTCTTTAAAAGAAAAAAAATACTTAAGGAGTCATTAGAGATAAATACATAAGAAAAAATAAATTACATTGTTGATTTTTAATATATGCTTTTATAAAAAAGCAAATGCAAAGATAAAAAATGTTTGTTACTTTTTTTAAAACAAAAAACTGGAATGATTGTTGAGTTTTGATTCAACTGAAATGGTAAATGGCGCAATGAATAGGAATACGTAAGGAGTCATTAGAGATAAATACTTATAACAATAAATTAGATTTCACATTTTTTTAATTACTGATAAATTATTTCCAATATTAATTAATAATTATTTTTCATTTTTATTATTTTTTTAAAATTAATGAACATTTTTTATATTGATAATTTTGATTTATTTCTAAAATTAAAAGTATTGAGAGAAGTTTTAATAGAAGAAATCAATATTTCAATAGAAATATTAAGTTATATGAAATGATTAGATTCGTTTCTAAATATATTATTATTTATAGAAAATTTTTTACGATACCTCTAACAATGTGATTATTGAAAATTTTTAAAATTAATATTGTATAAATCCTATATTAAATTTACAATGTTACAAGATCTATTGAATGAATTAACTATATTATTTTTTGAGAATAAAATGTTAGAATTACTTAATTATAAAATTTTAATATAATTTTACAATTAAAAAATAAAAAGTTATATGAATGTTAATAATTTTCACTAAAATGTCCTAGTTTTACCAAAGGCCTCGGAATTTCTCAACATGGCTCTGCGTGCATGTTTTATAACTATGATAATTTCAACACTCATTTCTATCTAAAGCATTTGAAATTGACATATGGCTAATATTGTAGCATTTATAGATGAACTAAATAAAAATAAAAAAAGACCCAAATGTTAAAATCATTATCAAGCAATGAAGTTTTGGATACATACCACTTTCATTGTCTTTCTTAGAAGCAGCTACCATGGACAAGGCTGTGTAAATGTCAATTGCTTCCACAATCCCACCGGAAGTCGCAAGTCCCACCCATCTCTTCACAACAGCAACATTCTATGTTGCTTATATATGCATGTGAGACAAAATATCAATTTAACATAAATGAAATAACTAATAATAATACGCGGGATTCAATTATATAGAAGATATTATATGAAAAGAATTTCCTTTATATATTGTAATTGTGGAGAAGAACCACCTTAGATTTTTAAATCTGAAATTCCAAGAATTATGATAAGAAATGTGATTTTCAGATTCTGAGTATGGTTAAAATACCAGATCGATTAACTTAGATAGATTCTTTGCGAGAACAACAGTACTGAATCAAGTGGTATTTTACTAAATGATTTTCAGCAGACTTTGCAACGAATTTCCTAGTTATATATATAAAAGGAACCAAAATTTAAAGAATAAAATTCATAGAAAAGTTTTAGATGGCAGAGAATAATTAATTGTTGAGAAATGTACCTTCACACTCTTTCTTCGGATCATGAATTGGGATAAAGTTGCAAGTTCAGATTACTAAAATTTTGGGCATCGCAAAAGTCTATCTATGAAGAAATCAAATGGGAATTGTGAGATTTTGTTTGTGTCGGTGGAGGAAATGATTGGACCGATCGATGTACAATGTAATCTAGTGAGTGAAAGAGGAGAGAGACAAGATATATGATCGATAGTTCAAAAGGACGAAGAGCATTGGGTAATTATGGTCGGAAGCGGCAGAGGAGATAGCTGGCTGAAGTTGCAAGATTCTGCGGCTGTTAGGGTTAGGGCTTCCTACTTGACTCAATCCTTCAATACTATTTAACATGGATACCAAGCTTTTAAAAAACTGTTCAAAAAATCTAAAACCAAAACTGGAAGATAAAATAATTTTTAAAATTCGCTTTTAAAATTAATATTTTTAATTTTCAAAATAAAAAATTGAAGCATATCTAAGTTACTTTATTTTTTATTTTTATTTTTATTTTTAAGATTGTGTTACTTATATTTTCACATCTATTTTTACTCACTTTTATTTTCTTGAACTCAACTTTTGAAATTATTTTTGAAAACTAACAAGCAAAATCACATTCAAACACATTGTGATTTGGATTAGTTTACATCTATTTTAAAATAATCATTTAATTTTGGCTTTGTTTCTTTTTATCTCTGCACCTAGGGGTTTGTATCGTTGATTCCTTGTAAGTGAATATATCTAGAACACTCGTATCTTTTCAATAGTTTGGGTAATAAATTGTTTGCAGTTAACATCTTATTTGAGTTTTGTTTTTGTAAGTTCCTTTAAAGGTTTTAAATATGCATTACTCATTTTATTTTTTTTAATCATTGTTGGTTGTGTTTGGGTCAAATTGCTAAACGTTTAATCATTTAGGAATACAAGGAAAGTGGTGTTTCCTACACGAATATAGGTACGATATTTTGTGGAAAAAAAATATAGATAAGATATAAGCCCTATAGCTTGAAATTGAGTTTAGATACTATTTGCGTGGTAGGTGTGTTCCATATTGTTGGAGTCCATAACCTTGAGTCAGATATTGGTACACTTGAGGTGGATTAAGATGGAAAAGGAAAAAGGGCAGAAGATCAAAAGAGAGAAAAGGTAGAAAGAAAAAAAAGTGATGGATGTCATAAATAATGTGATAAAAAAAAATGGGATGGAAATACAATGGAAGAGAAAGTAGGAGGATGTTATAATTTTTCTAAGGGTTAAACATCTTTTTGGTCCCTATAAATATCGAAAAGTTCATTTTTTGTCTCTCCTTTTTAAAAATGTTGACCTTTTGTCCTCCAATTTTTAAAATGTGCCATAATAAACCTCTATCAGCAACTCCATTTTTTTTTGTAATAAAAAACTACCACAAAATGTGAATTATGGAATAATGCAATATAAAAAACTATCGACACATAAAAATAATGCAATATAAATGAGTCAATTGTTTTATCTCATCTTTTTCCACTATGAAATAATGCAATATAAAAAAAACTATCGACACATAAAAATAATTAAAAACAAAAAATAATTAAACCTATGGTAGCAGTGGCAGTGGCGATGGTGGGGATGGTCATGGCTGTAGCGGAGGCGGTGGTGGTTGTGGTGGCGGCAACAATGCTGGTGGCAGTGGTGGAGGTGGTGGGGGTGGGGGTGGCGGCGGTGGCAATGGTGGAATGGTGGTGGTGGTGGCGATGGCGATAGCGACAATGGTGGTGGAATGGTGGAGGTGGTGAAGGCAGTGTTGGTGGTGGTGGTGGCAGCAGTAGTGGAATGGTGGTGCTGGTGGCGACAGCATTGACAGTGGCAGTAGTGGAATGGTGGCGGAGGTGGTGGAATGGCAGTGGTGGTGGTGGTGGCAGCATTTATAGCGGCATTGACGATGGCAGTAGTGGAATGGTGGTGGTGGTGGTGGCGATGACAGCGGCGGCGGCAGTGATGGTTGTGGTGGTGGGATGGTTGTGATGGTGGAATGGTGGTGGTGGTAATGAGAGTGTTTTTTAAAACTAAAAACCACATTCACAAAACCTTTTTTCTTGATTTTGAAAATGAAAGTAAAAGTGTTTCGAAATTGAGTTAAAACCATTTCAGTTCCATTTTTTCTGAATTCGTTTTGTTTTGAAAATTAAATTAGGAAACCAAAATCCAAAAACTCACAACCACCCCGAACGAGCCCTAAATACCTAAGCCCATGCCATCATTTCCAATGTTCTCATTGACACACTTTTCATTATCCTCAGAATAACTCATTTCACCATCCCGTATCCCTAATTTCACTTCCTACCACACCAGTAACCAACAAGCCACCCCATCAACCTTTCTCTTCCTTGACCTCATCTCCTCTTCTATATTTAACCTGAATTCTCTCCCCTCCCAACATCGACGACCTTGCCCTCATCCATGGCATCACCCCCCTTTCCCCACCTTTCCACCACCTCAAAAATTGCCTTCCTCTTCCTCACCAACTCCAACCTCACTTTCTTCCCCCTCTAGCAAAAATTCTTCTCCCATATCCCTCAACTCTTCAACATCTACATCCATGTGGACCCCATTGCCAATGTCATGTCCCCCCAATGGCATCTTTCCCACTCCCGCTTAATCCCTTTCAAGCCCACCCCCTCCCTCATCATTACCACATGCCACACTCCTCAATCACTATTTCACTCTTCTGCCAACACTACAACCCCCTTTCCTCCCTTCAATTCACTCATAACTACCTCTTCACAGACCCCACACACCCACACCACAAATTCATTAAAAAAACTCTCCAATGAACCAAACCTCCATGTTTTTTGGGGAACCATCTCCTTGGTTTTGTTGTTTTTAAGGAACCAAGGAATTTATTGGCTTTGGTTGTTGTATTTTTTTTTTTTGGAAGTGCTAAGCATGTAAGCTTTTGGGTATGTTTTGGATGATTTTTTAAGTCTTTATTTGGAATTAAAGGTCATTTGTGTTTTGCTTTTTCTATTTTTTGTGAAGTTTGTTATGTGATATGTTTGTTGGGTTGTTTTTTGTTAATCTATAATCCACGTTTTGTAATCCATAATTCATATTTGGCTTAATTGCAGATTTTACCACCCAAGTTTTTTTTTCGTGAATTTTACCATCCAACTTTCATCATTTTGTGAATTTTACCATCCAAGTTTTTTTTTTGCAAAATTTACCACTCAACTTTTATCATTTTGCGAGTTTTACCACCCAAGTTTTCAATTTTTGTGCATTTTACCATCACATTAGTAACAAAATGATGTCATTTTCTTTTTCTTTAACTTTTTTTGTGACACATCAGCGGTGGTAAAATGTGTAAAGATTGAAAACTTAGGTGGTAAAATTTGCAAAAATAAAACTTAGGTGGTAAAATTAGCAAAAAAATGAAAGTTGAGTGGTAAAATTTGCAATTAAGCCTTCATATTTTGTGATGATTTTGACCACCACATTTTGTAATCCATAATTCATATTATTGTGACACATTTTAAAAAATAGAGGATGAAAAGTCAACGTTTTTAAAAGAATGGACCAAAAATGAATTTTCCATATTTATAGGGACCAAAAAGATGTTTAACCATTTTTCTAATCTTATGTGTTTGGTTATTTTTTAGGGTAACATGTGCATGAGAATTTCTCATATATACCAAAAAGGTGATTAATTATGAACATGTATTTGCCTTTAAACTAACATATAATTTTCTTAACATTGTAAAGAATCTTTTTTTCATTAATTTCGTTAGATCTTTATATTTGAAATATAGATTTCACTATGTGGATAAATTTAAATTATAAAAAAAGAAAATTGCTATGGTCATATAAATTAACTGGTTTGAATAGGTCTTCATAAAGTGGTACAATCTAAATAGGTATGAATTTGTGTAATTGAGGTTCAAAATAGATGGATGAGTGAGGTAGATTATCCCACCATAACATAGACCCATAAAGTAACTGGTATTGCTTCTTCTATTAATATCCTTGATAATGATGAAGAAGACAATCAAGTTGATATTTGCAATGATGACTATGCACTGGAGAAAAGGTTGAGTGCAACCCAAATTAGAGCCTCTTCAGTGGTTAGTATTAAATTAAAACAACGTTTATGTTTATATGCATATCTACATAATAGCTCTTTACTTAACACAATTATTAATACTCAATGTATTTAGTTTTGTAGCTTATGCATGCTATATTTTGTTATGTGATGTTGTCCCAGCGACGCTTCGCATATGCTTTGGTGGATGAAAAGGGGAAAATTGGCCTTGCCATTTCAGGTGGGCAAAGTGACGTCTAATGAATAATATGACGACTTCTACGGTGAACCATGTTTGTAAGTGATTTATGGTGAACCATGTGTATCCATCGTTAGATTCATTTGTTGCATACAAGGGCATCCTACATTTTACATACTAGATTATTTCTTTCTAACCCTTTTCTCTCTCCACCTCTATGGTTCCATCTAAGCCATTCTCATCATCACTGTCACGGATCCTCCGCCCTCCCCGCCCACTCCGATCTGCCACGGCACGCTGCCTCCTGCTTCATCTTTGTCTTTGTCGATGTCAAACCCGAACAAATGTGCTTCGCTATCTCCGTGCTTCCTTAACCTCCTCGCATCGCCGCTCCTCCACCTTCCCCTCCACGCTTCGCTATCTCCCCTTCCACTCTGATGACCCTTCCGCCGTTGAGCCACCCTCCCTCCAACTTCATCTTCGTCTACGGTGGACTCGTTTAGTAGCACGTTGTTGGCGAGGGACTCCACTGTGAGTGGAGACAATGCGTCAGCGGCAACACGCTCAAAGTTCTCTTTTTATTTCTCTCTTTCTTCTTCTATGTATGGGGTTTCTTGATTTTCTTATTTATTATGAAATATGAGATTGTTTTGAGAATTTTTTATTTGTTTGTTGAGAATATTCTGAATCAAAAGTGGAACTTGGATTCTAAATGTTGGACAAGAAGATTGGGAGGGGTGGTGGATTGGAAATCTAGGCATTGTTCATCGGATGATTTGGCTAAATCACTAATTGATTTTTAGAGAGAGAAACACCGCCTTTGACGGTGGCTCATGGCGGTTAGAGGAAACAGATCTAGTGAGGGGGAGAGGGAAAGAAGGAAAGAATAAGAAAAAAAAAGAGCTCCGCTGCCAGAAATCACCTCCGGCAATGGCCTATGGCTGCTCACAGAGCAAGTCTGGGAAGGTAGTAGAAATCTGATGTAGAAGATGTATGATAAATATAGTGAGACTAGATGAATGTTATGGTAAATAAAAGTGGTTCACTATATATCACATGTGAGGGTGGTTCACCTTAGACACAGTCAAATAATATTAGATAGTTGTCTGGCTAAAATTTGCAAAGAAAATGATATTGAAATAGGGAAAAGTTAAAAAATTTGATTTTAAAAATGATCACAAATGTTAAGTTGGTTATTTAGAATATGAGGGAGAAGTTTAATTTGCTTTTTTAAAAAAACAATGACTTGTTATGATGTTGTCACCACGGTGTGGTGAAGGAGGCAATGTCCACATATATTTTTGTTATGTTGTGAGCAGAGGCGATGTCCCAAGGCTCAACATCAATTTGTCCATCCAATACCGTGTACAGCGGAAACCCACGGCGACAAGGAAATAAAATCCCTGTGAGGAGAGTGGTTGATGAGTCAATCCTTAGAGCAGTAGATGACCATAATTGGTACCTGGGAGATGATCGTAATGTTGTGAGACATTGGGGAGTATTGGAGCCGAGTTGTGATGATAGATCACATAGCCGACTTGGCAACCCTGACAAAAATATGAGTCATCATCGGTTGGTGAGAGCCCCCACTGTACCATGGTGAAGGGTGTACTCCCAACAGTCATCTAGCTAAATTTGTGTAAAACCACTGAGTTCTGGGAGTTCCAGTGGCAGTTAGCCAATAAGAAAGAATTTACAAAAATAATGACGAAAATGATTAGGTTACAAGTGTGATTGTTAGATAACCATATCGAAATTGTTAGTAGATTTTGCATGTGACTTTTTAAGTAGTTATGTGTGTGTTGCTTGATGAAGCTGAGAGTTTACCCTTCTATTTGTCTTTCTTTCAAGATCAAATGCAGACAGAGAGCCAGCCCTACACTGGGAAGTTGACTGCCTTATTGCCAGGTGGGTATCCGACGTGGTCAAGGGTGTTGACCACTTCATCGGATACATACAGTTTACCAGGATGCCCATGAACGAGCCTCTGGGAGTATACCCCGTCATCACAGAGTACTTCGCATGGTGGACACAGCCTACGCCACTGTACTACCAGAACGCAGAGCCAATGGAAGCCATTGTGATCTCTTTATCTTTGTCATCGTCAGAGCGTACTCCAACTACCTCATACTCTCCCACATTAGTGTTCTCTCTAGCAGAACTCAGCGACTCCGATACTAAAGAGATGATCCCTTTGGGAGAGGGAGTAGCTGTAGAGATGGAGGAGGTCCCCACTAAGGGGGACCAATTAGAGGTGCCAGATTATGAACCACAGCTAGCATACGAGGCCGAGGGCCCTGAGGCAGTACCAATGGCGATGGAGGAGGATCATGTGGTACCAGTTATGGCAGTAGCCGTGGGTATAGAGGTCCCGACAGGAGGAGCGAGATGGGTGGTGGAGGATGTCGTTGATGACTCCGAGGAGGATCCAGAGGAGGACTCATCCGGGGATTTCTTCAGGTTCTCCTCTCGAGAGTCACGTTGTTAGTTCTCCACTGACCAATACTTGTACTTGGCTCCCAGGATCCCTACATAGGGTAGATGTTCATGATGACTTCTTTGAATGCTAGGATCTTCTTTTATGTTTCATGTATTTTGTTGGGGGTAGATCTACGCATTCAAATATTTTGATGTATATATTCAGTCATCCTACGTACCCAGTACATGCATATATTTGCACTCAAGCTTCGGGGGTACTTCCGCTACACTTTCAGATATATATATATATATATATATATATATATATATATATATATATATATATATATATATATATATGTACATGTTTATAATTTCAGTTATGATTATCGTCTTTATTTAATTCTGCTGTTTCAAAAATCTAAAATCATTCCTTTATAATCAACATAACGTTACAACCCTTTTCTGCCAAATTAACTTGACGCGTCATAATTACTAAAATAAATGATGATTTCGAAATTAAAATGGAAATAAAAAGTTTTTAAAAAAATTCACTAAAATGCCAATCATGTTTATTTGACCTCACGCATTTTCTTAATTAAATTAATTAAAGCACTTTATAAAAATAATCAAATGAGTTTAAAATTGCTTAGTTACCATTATGGAGATTAAGGTGCTATAAAAAATACACTTAAATTTAAGAATTAAATTCCAAATGATGTAAAAAACTATTTTCAATGAATCTTATATGTAACCCAATATTTTAGAACATGAGGAATCCATTTTTAAAGTAAAAAACAACATAAAACAGCCCCATCATACCCAGCACACCAAACAGAACTCAAAACAAGTATTATGGCCTTAAAACTCAAATATTTCATTCCAAATGATTCCAAAGTCCAAATGCAACATTCCACATATGCAACCCTAGGTTTTTGCATACCCGTGGAAGCCATTTTTTAGGTCCAAAACATCAAAAAGTACACCAATAATTCCGTGCCAACAAAACAAGTTGCAAATCACATTTTTCATAATTGTCATAAGTTCAATCTCACATATAATAGCATTCAAGCTTGACCCATCAAGTGTAGGTTACAACACAAGCAATTTAGGTTCAAGAAAAGAGAAGAAAACATCCCATACCTTGCTTCTCCTAGCTCAAAAACTCAAACTGCAAAAAGCCACCACCCAAATGTAGAGCTACTCTAGCTCTAGAACATATCCAAAAATCAAGAGGAAAGGAGAAGAATTAGTCTAGCATAGGTTAGAGAGAAGGGAGAGAGACTTACCCACACACACCAAGAGAAGAATTTTTGAATTCTCTCTCTCTCTCTCCTCACTCTCCAAACCGGCGGCACATTGCTAGGGGGGTCCCTCTTGGCTTTTATAAAGGGCCCCTACCCTAAAAAAAAGTTCCCACATGTTTTAAAAAAAGATTTTTAAATAATCATGTTTAGGATCTTAAGCTAGGTTAAATTTTAATTTTTTTTACTGTAATAATTCACTAAAATGTAGCATTTAATTTTCTAAAGCCAATGCCTCTTGAATCATTTAATTTGGACTTAAAATGAATTTTCTAGGCCCAAAATACTAAAGAAATTTCCAAAATTATTAATTAATTCAAAATTAATTAATTTTAATGAATTTAAGTCATCCCTATGCTTAATTATAATTATTAAAATTTTATCTAAGTTCAAAACTGCATAATTACCAAAATGTCATTAATGAGAATATTCCATTACTTCGACCAGATTGACCAGCTTTGACTTTCTTAGACTTTTGGTCAAATTATGGTCAAAGCTTGGTTTTATTAATTATTTTAACTTTATTAATGAAGGTTTAATGTTTTATAAACATTCCAAGCACACACACATCATTATACTACATGTTACACACTAAAACAATTTAAAATAAAAATTGTATGTTTTTCAGGGTGTTACATTTATTATTTCTAATCATGGGAAAACAATTTAAAATAAAAGTTGTATGTTTTTTGTAACATCCCGGGTGTTGACGAGGGCGGGGAGTGATCCCCGATGCAAAAGAGAAGAGACATGGACAAGGAGCAGCTCCTGGCAGGCTTCTAGTGAAAGGGATGCATGAATGATTTGAATACACACCTGAAAGAGAGGGATCCAGAGGCTGTGAACGTATGAGACTGTACAGTTGAGGATGACTTAAAGAAAATAATTGGTACTACCTATACCAACAAGATGCATCTACTTTTCGGTAGCATATCACTTAAGAACTTCATAGTTAAGCGTGCTTGGCTTGGAGCAATTATGAGATGAGTGACCTTCTGGGAAGTTTCCCAGAAAGCGTGTGAGTGAGGACAAAGCATGCTGAAAAGTCTCGTGTTGGTTTGTGGGGACAGTCAGCGATCCTGAAAGTAGCCGGGTGTTACAAGTGGTATCAGAGCGGGCCTCTCTCTCAGTACGGTGTAGTTCGAGAGTGGCTTAAAGGAAATAATTGGTATTACCTAAACCAACAAGATGTATCTACTTTTCGGTAGCCTATCACTTAAGAACTCCATAGTTAAGCGTGCTTGGCTTGGAGCAATTATGGGATGGGTGACCTTCTAGCAAGTTTCTTGGAAAGCGTGTGAGTAAGGACAAAGCACGCTGAAAAGTCTTGTGTTGGTTTGTGGGGACAGTCAACGATCTTGAAAGTAGTCGGGCGTTATAGAGGACGCAACATTGGTAAAGGTGTGCTTCGGTTTTGGCCATCACGATAATAGAACTCCATGGAAAAAGTTGGAAAGTGATTGAAACAAAGGAAACGATAAACAATGCCTATGAAATTGGTTGAGACAATGTGTGTGAGTGTGTGTGTGCAGTGTTGAGCATGAAACCGTGATTAAACAGGCCTGAGGGGTAGGTCTTTGCACGTGCATCTAAGGTGTGGTCAACTTTCTATCATATTGAAATTTATCTCACCTATTCAAGAAAGTTCATCAAATATCGTTTTTGACCTAAGAAAAAAAAATTAAATATGAATAAATATTTATATGTTAAAGATTTAAAATATTTATTGTTTTATGATTTAGCATTAAATATTTAACTTTTTTACTTTTTACTCTTTGAACTTAATAGCAATTTCTTTATTATTTCTAATCATGGAAAGGTATTTTATTTCAAATGTTGAATATAAATCATAACAAATATATGACAGTAGAAAAGGAATTCAAATTCTTGAGTTTCCCAGCAAATATAGTTTGACTTGAGAAAAAGAACAATAATAAATTTAGCTTGAACTAAAAAATATAGTTTTACCGTAGAAAAACAAACATTAAATGTGAATAAATATTTCATAGGTTAAAGGTTTGAAATATTTATCAATTACATACATTTGATATTATTAATAAAACAACGAAATGGATAACTCATTACTACAAATAATTGTCATGAAATTAATATAAATAGTATTTTAGTTCATTGGTTGCATAGAATAAATATTTAATTTTATACAATGAAAATTTAAGGCAACTAAACATTTTGAAAATATAAACTATATTATAATTACAAACATATAATTAATTTCAAAAAATATTTTGCATACTAATTATATTTTATATTTATAATAAACGATTTAACCTGAGATAGTATTACTTTAAATTGTTGATTTTTTATTTAAAAAAACTATTAAAAACTAATTCATATACAATGTTAAAAGGGAAAAAGATGAAAAAATTATAGTTTGAAATGTTTATCTATGAAGAATAATACTTGTGGAGAGAAAGGGAGTATAAGAATAGAGTGGCGGGTAGGAAAGAGAGAGTGCGTAGTACGTTTGCCTAGGTTTCGAGGGACACATGTGTTAAAAATAAAAAAATATAAAAAATAAAATCAAAGTATTTAAACATTATAGTGGTTTGAAACAATTATTTGCCTCCAATATGTGCATTAGCTGTGGCGATCATGTTATGCGTATGAAAATTCAACATTTTTTCAATTTCTACTAACTGCCAAAAATAAACAGTCACTTTGAAAATAGAATTTCTTTTAGTATTTCGTTAAGAATGAGACTTTTATTACATCGAATAACATGGTTTTAACAAATTTCAAAAAGAAAAAAAAATGGATATAAGTAGTTGGTTAAAATTATTATATTAATTTTAAAAAGAGAATTTATTTTTTATATTTGGGCTCCTTAAAGAAAATAATATAGCTTCTTCCCTAGTCAACAAAATATAATCATTTCAAATTAAAGCTTATAAATATATTTGTTCTTTATTTATATACTAACTTTTAGTTTTAATTCCTTTATAATTTGGGTTGTGGTTTGTGTTGCTTGTCTTGTTCAAAAAAAAAAAAAAACACTCGAAGTTATTTTATTATTATATGCTCATTGCATGTTAATATGTCACTATTACTTGAAAAATCATTTCACATGAACTTATGAATATAATACCTTATGAAAAGAACCTAATAGTCAAGTGATATTTTCTAATCACATATTAATTCGAATAAAAAGACACAAAAGAATTGCAATTTTTATTCACTAACGAAAATAACATCAAACAACATAGAAAAAAATTACTACATAACTACAAACATTTTATTATTTTTTGGGCCCCTTTTGATCATGGGCCTTGGGTCATCGCACCTCTAGACTTTGCTTAAGGCCGACCTTGGGTGTAATGGGATTGCCTGATATTACTATAAGGTTGTCCGGTATTAACTTGGGGGGATAAATTGCATTGGGACCCACACAATATGATATTGTTATGAACTGTATGACTTGTTGGATTGAAAGACATTGAAAATCCTTTTGGAACCCAGATCCCCTCAAGTCTTTGTGGAACCAGCATCCCCTCTGGTCTTTGCATCGGTATTCGTAGCCCTCTTTCCATTGCCATTTCCCTCCTAACTTCCTCCTCCAGCTCTCGTCGCCTTGCCAATGCCATCTCGCCCGCAATTGTCTCTCTTTTGATTTCCTCCTTCTCCAGCTCCCGTCGTATTTGCTCTTTCCGCAACTCTCGCCAGAACGCTTCGTCGATATTGACTAACACCGACATTGGCAAAACTGTGAGCATCGGGGGCATTGCTAGGAAAACCACTTGGCACAATCTCACACCCTAGAGAAATGAACACATGTGATAAAAATTATTTTTTTGAGCAACATAACAAATGAAAAGAACATGAAGAAAATTAAGCGAGCATTACCTTATAATGAGCATCTAGAGATATTTGAATTCATGTGGGTGACACTGGACAGAGGACGCGACATTGGTAAAGGTGTGCTTCGGTTTTGGCCAACACAATAATAGAACTCCATGGAAAAAGTTGGAAAGTGATCGAAACAAAGGAAATGGAAAACAATGCCTATGAAATTGGCTGAGACAATGTGTGTGAGTGAGTATGTGCAGTGTTGAGTTTTAAGCCGTGATTAAATAGGCCTGAGGGGTAGGTCTTTGCTCGTGCTTCTAAGGTGTGGTCAACTTTCTATCATATTGAAATTTATCACACCTATTCAAGAATGTTCATCAATTATAGTTTGACCTAAGAAAAAAAATATTAAATACGAATAAATATTTATATGTTAAAGATTTAAAACACTTATGGTTTATGTTTTAGCATTAAATATTTAACTTTTTTACTTTTTACTCTATCAACTTAATAGCAATTTCTTTACTATTTCTAATATTGGAAGGGAATTTTATTTCAAATGTTGAATATAAATGATAACAAATATATGACAGTAGAGAAGGAACTCAAATTCTTGAATTTCCCGGCAAATATAGTTTGACCTTAGAAAAAGAACAATAATAAATTAGCTTGACCTCATAAATATAGTTTTACCATAGAAAAACAAACATTAAATGTGAATAAATATTTCATAGGTTAAAGATTTGAAATATTTATCAATTACACACATTTGGTGTTATTAATAAATAAATGAAATGGATAACTCATTACTACAGATAATTGTCATGAAATTAATATAAACAGTATTTTAGCTCATTGGTTGCATAGAATAAATATTTAATTTTATACAATGAAAATTTACGACAACTAAACATTTTGAATATATAAACTATATTATAATTACAAAATATAATTAATTTCAAAAAATATTTTTAATACATAATTATATTTTATATTTATAATAAACGATTTAAATTGAGATAGTATCACTTTAAATTGTTGATTTTTTTTTTATAAAAAAACTATTAAAAACTAATTCATATACAATGTTAAAAGATGAAAAAATGATAGCTTGAAATAATTATCTATGAAGAATAATACTTGTGTAGATTAAGGGAGTATAAGAGTAGAGTGGCCGGGTAGGAGAGAGAGAGTGCGTAGTACGTTATGCATTGAATGATTAGTGTGTTGTAAGTGTCATGATAATATGTGACACTAGGAAGATAAGGATTAAGTCCTTACTTCTTTTGATTTGAATCTATGCTTTTGATTGAATTGAAGAACCTATCTTGTACGACACAAGTAGGAGATGGAAACGATTCGTGGGCACAAAACAAAAAGATAAGTGGTCTTCCATTCGAGACGATTTGGCAAAAGCCGCAAGGTGTACATGAAGATAGCACAACTTTCTGTGCAAGGGTGTGAATGAGAAACAACCATTGAGGTGTGATAGCCACTGTGGCAAAAGATGTCCAGTAGGGGCGTGCCTATTGAGGCTTGATAGCCAGTGGCAAAAGATGTCCAATAGGGGTGTGACTATTGAGGTGTGATAGCCAGTGTAACGAAAGATTTCCATTAAGGGCATGCCTATTGAGGAGAGGTGACGATGGTTCTATATGAATTATGATTATTACTAATGGTATATCCATTTACCCATTTGATGACCACGTCATGTGTACCAATTGATTTGAGAAGCCTTGCCATAATGATTGTGAAGAGGAGACATCCCTAAATGTAATCCCAGTGAGGAGTGATGGCAATAAAGTGCCTAAGCTTGTAGGCTAATGGGTGACCACAAATGGTACTTGAGGAATGTATGTGTGGACCACACGAGTCCTAAGGGGATCGAAGGGTGCCAAGTTGTGATACTTCTACGGGACTGAGGGACTCGTATAGCTGAGTTGGCAATCTAATTGAGAGCATTGTCAGTTTCTTCATTATAGGAATTATAGACATTACAAGCGTTACAACGAGGTTGAGGGACTCACATAGTCAACTTCAATAATTCAAGCCAAATTCATATTAGGAAAAGAAAATCAAAGTTAGAATAAATAAGAGAGGAAGAATCCAATTGAGAAATTTTGGAAATGGAATGATTGGATGGTGGAAGAATCCAAGTTAGGGATCTGATCATAAACTACTAAATGAACCTGTCAACTCACAATAGATCATGTTGACCGTTAGGCATGAAAAACTAACAAATAATGTATAGAAAGAAACCAGATTAGATAGCATCCAACTTTGTCATTTTAATGGCAAGTCTATTTAACACAAATTGTTTCCTCTACTTCATGTCAATACTCCACTATGCAAAAATTTCCAATTGATAAACTTGACCTAGAAATCAAAACTTTTAGACAACAAACGAAACCCTAACTTCCCTCAATTATAATTCTTAACCCTAAAAACCCTTATTATCATCACTCAGAATGGAAAGTAAGCAATTAATGTGAGTGAAAAAGAAACAAAGAGAAGAGGAACATACGGGAAGGAGTATTGGAGAGAGCAGTATCAAACTAGAGTGATTAATTAATGTGCCTTTTGTGAAATCAAATAAGCGTAGCACCAAGAACTTGTAGGTATCGCATCACGATGGCACTGTCAGTTTCCTCCGTCCACACCAATCTCAATTCCAATTAGGGTTTTCGTTGAGGGTGCGAGGCAATGACAAAGAAGGAGAGAGTGAGGTTGAAGTTTCTATTTGAGGAGAAGAGTAAGGATGGGTCAATATTAACTTGATAATAATTTAAACAAACTTTTATCTATTAAATTAATAGAAACTTTAAATTACTAATATAATAATTAATAATATAATAAATATTTCATAAAAAAGAATACTCAAATTTTATTACGATATTTTATTTTAATTTTATAATAGTTGTTGGATCTAATCAAATTTAATAGACTTAACTACATTTAACAAAGAATTAAATTGTTCGAATTAATGATATTTATTGCATAGATATTAATGTAACACTTAATATTTGAAATTTAGTATTTTTTAAAAAAGATATAAATAAGTATTTTTATTTAAAAGGTATTAATCATTGAATATTTTTTGGGTAACCATATTAATTAGTATTGTATTTATTAAATATATAACTTTTCATAAGAATCTCTATCTATAAATATTTTGTTAAATAAAAATTAATTATTTTAATTATATAAATATATATTCTTATATATGTTAATAATAATATTCTAGCAATTCCTTCATCTCTGGCCTTAACCTGAATTCACGTTCAACATATAACTAACTAGGATGCAACTATATAGAGACTGATAATTTAATTAAATAGAATTTGAATAGGGAAAAATAACCTATGTTCTGACGAACTTTTTTCTGCCAACAAATCTCTTGGTGACTGACTTTGCTTTCGACATATGTTGTCGCTAGAGATCAACTGGTTGGATCTTGCCAGCCAACTTATATGCACAAATGAATCTAACAGCTTCGACATGTTGCTGCTTCTTAATAGGATTTTGGACAAAATCTGCAAGACACAAGGTAATTTCACTTCATCAAATCTATTCAGAAAAGTCCTTTGGAATTAAAGTCCATTCCAAGAGCATTAACCAGGATGTCAATTTGTTAACAAAAGAAAGAGGGATGTTATGGTAAGCAATATAATAAAATCTGTAAAGACAACTACAATTTGCAAGAAAATATGGAACCCATTTCCCTTAAACAGTTGACATTTTAATCTTACTATGTGTTGTGTAGTATGTTTCCCATACAATCTGTTGTCTTATCAATGTATTATAAGAAATACAAAAAAAAACTATATTATTTCCATCCAAAAAATAAAATAGTTACGGTGATTTAATAAGACATACTAGAGATTTTATCCCAAAAACTAAGAATCCAAAATAGCTCTACAGCTTGCTTGTGCTGAGTAGCAAATTCCAAAAGCTTTAAAACTTCATCTTCATTAAAATCAGAAGCTAATCCACAATTAGACAAAAGCAGTAGAAAGCCCTATTAATACTTTCTTAAATAAAAATTAATTATTTTAAAATTATATAATTTAAAATAATTAATTTTTATTTAACAAAAGAAAAATAAGGCTTTCTACTGCTTTTGTCTAATTATGGATTAGCTTCTGATTTTAATGAAGATAAAGTTTTAAAGCTTTTGGAATTTGCTGCTCAGCACAAGCACGCTGTAGAGCTATTTCAGACTCTTGGTTTTATGGATAAAATCTCCGGTATGTCTTATTTAATCACCATCGCTATTTTATTTTTATTTTTATTTTATTTTGTTTTATTTTTTGGGTGGAAATAATATAGTTTTCTTTTTTGTATTTCTTATAATACATTGATAAGACAACATCTTATATGGGGAACATTCTACACAACACATAGTAAGATTAAAGTGTCAAATGTTTAAGGGAAACTGGTTCCATATTTTCTTGCAAATTGTAGTTGTCTTTACAGAATTTATTATATTGCTTACCATAACATCCCTCTTTCTTTTGTTAACAAATTGACATCCTGATTAACACTATTGGAATGGACTTTAATTCCAAAGGATTTTTCTGAATTGATTTGATGAAGTGAAATTACATTGTGTCTTGCAGATTTTGTTTAAATCTTATTAAGAAGCAGCAACACATAGAAGCTGTTAGATTCATTTGTGCATATAAGTTGGCTGACAAGATTCAACCAGTTGATCTCTTGCGACAACATATGGCAAAAGCAAAGTTAGTCACCAAGAGATTTGTTGGTAGAAAAAAGTCTATCAAAACAAAGTTTAGTTTTCCCTATTCAAATTCTATTTCATTAAATTATTAGTCTTTATATATATAGTTGCATACTAGTTAGTTATATGTTGAATGTGAATTCAGGTTAAGACCAGAGATGAAGAAATTGCCAGAATATTATTATTAACATATATATATATATATATATATATATATATATAATTTTAAAATAATTAATTTTTATTTAACAAAATATTTATATATAGAGATTCTTATGAAAAGTTATATATTTAATAAATAAAATAATTAATAGGGTTACACAAAATATATAGAGATTCTTATGAAAAGTTATATATATAATATAATATAATAAAACATAATTTATAATTTAATTAAAATCTAATTAAAACAACAATCTCGATATAGATCTTTAAGTAAAAATGTACAACACCCTCTCCAAAGCAATGTCAATTACTCTCTTTAAAAGAAAAAAAATACTTAAGGAGTCATTAGAGATAAATAGATAAGAAAAAATCAAATTAGATTGTTGAGTTTTTATATATGCTTTTATAAAAAAAGCAAATGCAAAGATAAAAAATGTCTGTTACTTTTTATAAAAACAAAAAACTGGAATGATTGTTGCGTTTTGATTCAACTGAAATGGTAAATTGCGCAATGAATAGGAATACGTAAGGAGTCATTAGAGATAAATACTTATAACAATAAATTAGATTTCACATTTTTTAATTACTGATAAATTATTTTCATTATTAATTAATAATTATTTTTCATTTTTTATTATTTTTTAAAAATTTAGTAAACATTTTGATATTGATAATTTTGATTTATTTTTAAAATTAAAAGTATTGAGAGAAGTTTTAATAGAAGAAATCAATATTTCAATAGAAATATTAAGTTATATGAAAAGATTAGATTCGTCTCTAAATATATGTATTATTTATAGAAAATTTTTATGATACCTCTAACAATGTGATTATTGAAATTTTTAAAATTAATATTGTATAAATCCTATATTAAATTTACAATGTTACAAGATCTATTGAATGAATTAACTATATTATTTTTTGAGAATAAAATGTTAGAATTGCTTAATTATAAAATTTTAATATAATTTTACAATTAAAAAATAAAAAATTATATGAATATTAATAATTTCCACTAAAATTTCCTAGTTTTACCAAAGGCCTCGGAATTTCTAAACATGGCCCTGCGTGCATGTTTTATTACTATGATAATTTCAACACTCATTTCTATCTAAAGCATTTAAACTTGATATATGGCTAATATTGTAGCATTTATAGATGAACTAAATAAAATAAAAAAAAGCCAAATTTTAAAATCATTATCAAGCAATGAAGTTTTGGATACATACCACATTCATTGTCAATTGCTTCCACAATCCCACTGGAAGTCGCAAGTCCCACCCATCTCTTCACAACAGCAACATTCTATGTTGCTTATATATTCATGTGAGACAAAATATCAATTTAACATAAATGAAATAACTAATAATAATATGCGGGATTCAATTATATAGAAGATATTATATTAAAAGAATTTCCTTTATATATTGTAATTGTGGAGAAGAACCACCTTGGATTTTTAAATCTGAAATTCCAAGAAATATGATAAGAAATACGATTTTAAGATTCTGTGTATGGTTAAAATACCAGATCGATTAACTTAGATTGATTCTTTGCGAGAACAACAGTACTGAATCAAGTGGTATTTTACTAAATGATTTTCAGCAGTCATTGCAATGAATTTCCTAGTTATATATGTATATATATAAAAAAAAAAGGAACCAAAATTTAAAGAATAAAATTCACAGAAAAGTTTTAGATGGAAGAGAATAATTAATTGTTGAGAAATGTACCTTCACACTCTTTCTTCGGATCATGAATTGGGATAAAGTTGCAAGTTCAGATTACTAAAATTTTGGGCATCGCAAAAGTCTATCTATGAAGAAATCAAATGGGAATTGTGAGATTTTGTTTGTGTCGGTGGAGGAAATGATTGGACCGATCGATGTACAATGTAATCTAGTGAGTGAAAGAGGAGAGAGACAAGATATATGATCGATAGTTCAAAAGGACGAAGAGCATTGGGCAATTATGGTCGGAAGCGGCAGAGGAGATAGCTGGCTGAAGTTGCAAGATTCTGCGGCTGTTAGGGTTAGGGCTTCCTACTTGACTCAATCCTTCATCTTTATATAGTTTGTCATACTTTTTTTTTTTTTTTTAGGAAATAGCCGTTGGTTGTAGTATTACTCATAATTAAAATAAAGAGTGAAAATAATTTTTAACATGGATACCAAGCTTTTCAAAACCTGTTGTCAATTTTCAAAAAATGCAAAGCCAAAACTGGTAGATGTATAAAATACTTTTTAAAATTCGTTTTTAAAATTAATATTTTTAATTTTTAAAATAAAAAATTAAAGCATCTAGTTACTTTTTTTTTAATATTATATTACTTATTTTTAAAAACTAACAAGCAAAAACACATTCAAACACACTGTGATTTGGATTAGTTTACATCTATTTTAAAATAATCATTTAATTTTGGCTTTGTTTCTTTTTATCTCTGCACCTAGGGGTTTGTATCGTTGATTCCTTGTAAGTGAATATATCTAGAACACTCGTATCTTTTCAATAGTTTGGGTAATAAATTGTTTACAGTTAACAATCTTATTTGAGTTTGTTTTTTATTGTTTAATTTAAAGGTTTTAAATATGCATTACTCTTTTTTTTTTTTTAAATCATTGTTGGTTGTGTTTGGGTCAAATTGCTAAACGTTTAATCATTTAGGAATGGAAGGAAAGTGGTCTTGCCTACACGAATATAGGTATGATATTTTGTGAAAAAAAAATATAGATAAGATATAAGCCCTATAGCTTGAAATTGAGTTTAGATACTATTTGCGTGGTAGATGTGTTCCATATTGTTGGAGTCCATAACCTTGAGTCAGATATTGGTACACTTGAGGTGGATTAGATGGAAAAAGGAAAAAGGACAGAAAATAAAAAGAGAGAAAAGGTAGAAAGAAAAAAAGTGATGGATGTCATAAATAATGTGATAAAAAAATGGGATGGAAATAAAATGGAAGAAAAAGTAGGAGGATGTTATAATTTTTCTAAGGGTTAAACATCTTTTTGGTCCCTACAAATATTGAAAACTTTGTTTTTTGTCTCTCCTTTTTAAAAATGTTGACTTTTCGTCCTCCAATTTTTAAAATGTGCCATAATAAACCTCTGTTAGGAACTCCTCATTTTTTGTAATAAAAAACTACCACAAAATGTGAATTATGGAATAATGCAATATAAAAAAACTATCGACACATAAAAATAATGCAATATAAATGAGTCAATTGTTTTATCTTATCTCGTTCCACTATGAAATAATGCAATATAAAAAAAACTATTGACACATAAAAATAATTAAAAACAAAAAATAATTAAACCTAGGGTAGCAGTAGCAGTAGCAGTGGCGGTGGCAGGGATGGTCATGGTGGTGGTGGTTGAGGTGGCAGCAGCAATGTTGGTGGTAGTGGTGGAGGTGGTGGCAGTGGGGGTGGCAGCGGTGGCAGTGGTGGAACGGTGGTGGTGGCGATAGCAACAATGGTGGTGGAATGGTGGAGGTGGCGAAGGTAGTGTTGGTGGTGGTGGTGGTGGCAACAACGGTGGTGGTGGTGGTGGTGGTGGCAACAACGGTGGTGGTGGTGGTGGCGGTGGCGACAACGTTGACAGTGGCAGTAGTGGAATGGTGGCAGAGGTGGTGGTGGTGGTGGCAGCATTTATGGCGACGTTGATGGTGGCAGTAGTGGAATGGTGGTGGTGGTGGTGGTGATGACAGTGGCGGTGGTGGCGACGGTTGTGGTGGTGGGATGGTTGTGATGGTGGAATGGTGGTGAGAGTATTTTTTAAAACTAAAAAACAAATTCACAAAACCTTTTTTCTTGATTTTGAAAATGAAAGTAAAAGTGTTTTGAAATTGAGTTAAAACCATTTCAGTTCCATTTTTGCCGAATTCGTTTTGTTTTAAAAATTGCATTAGGAAACCAAAAACCAAAAACTCACAACCACCCTGAACGAGCCTTAAATACGCAAGCCCATGCCATCATTTCCAATGTTCTCATTGACACACTTTTCATTATCCTCAGAATAACTCATTTCACCATCCCCTATCCCTAATTTCACTTTCCACCACACCAACAACCAACAAGCCACCCCATCAACCTTTCTCTTCCTTGACCTCATCTCCTCTTTTATATTTAACCTGAATTCTCTCCCCTCCCGACATCAATGACCTTGCCCTCATCCACGGCATCGCCCCCCTTTCCCTACCTATCCACCACCTCGAAAATTGCCTTCCTCTTCCTCACCAACTCTAACCTCACTTTCTTCCCCCTCTAGCAAAAATTCTTCTCCCATATCCCTCAACTCTTCAACATCTACATCCACGTGGACCCCATTGCCAATGTCATGTCCCCCCAGTGGCGTCTTTCCCAGTCCCGCTTAATCCCTTTCAAGCCCACCCCCTCCCTCATCATTACCACATGCCACACTCCTCAATCACTATTTCACCCTCTTCTCCCAACACTGCAACCCTCTTTCCTCCCATCAATTCACTCATAACTACCTCTTCATAGACCCCACACACCCACACCACAGATTCATTAAAAAACTCTCCAATGAACCAAACCTCCATGTTTTTTGGGGAACCATCTCCTTGGTTTTGTTGTTTCCAAGGAACCAAGGAATTTATTGGCTTTGGTTGTTGTATTTTTTTTGTTTTTGTTTTGGAAATGCTAAGCATGTATGCTTTTGTGTATGTTTTGAATAATTTTTTAAGTCTTTATTTGGAATTAAAGGTCATTTGTGTTTTGCTTTTTCTATTTTTTGTGAAGTTTGTTATGTGATATGTTTGCTGGGTTGTTTTTGTTAATCTATAATCCATGTTTTGTAATCCATAATTCAAATTTGGCTTAATTGTAGATTTTACCACCCAAGTTTTTTTTTCGTGAATTTTACCACCCAACTTTCATCATTTTGCGAATTTTACCATCCAAGTTTTTTTTTTCTGCAAATTTTACCACTCAACTTTCATCATTTTGCAAGTTTTACCACCCAAGTTTTCAATTTTTGCACATTTTACCATCACATTGGTAACAAAACGACGTCTTTTTTTTCTTTAACTTTTTTTTGTGACACATCAGCGGTGGTAAAATGTGTAAAGATAGAAAATTTAGGTGGTAAAATTTGTAAAAATAAAACTTAGGTGGTAAAATTTGCAAAATAATGAAAGTTGAGTGGTAAAATTTGCAATTAAGCCTTCATATTTTGTGATGATTTTAACCAGCACGTTTTGTAATCCATAATTCATATCATTGTGACACATTTTAAAAAATAGAGGATGAAAAGTCAACGTTTTTAAAAGAATGGACCAAAAATGAATTTTCCATATTTATAGGGACCAAAAAGATGTTTAACCATTTTTCTAATCTTATGTGTTTGGTTATTTTTTAGGGTAACATGTGCATGAGAATTTCTCATATATACCAAAAAGGTGATTAATTATGAACATGTATTTGCCTTTAAACTAACATATAATTTCCTTAACATTGTAAAGAATCTTTTTTTCATTAATTTCGTTAGATCTTTATATTTGAAATATAGATTTCACTGTGTGGATAAATTTAAATTATAAAAAAAAGAAAATTGCTATGGTTTGAATAGGTCTTCATAAAGTGGTACAATCTAAATAGGTATGAATTTGTGTCATTGAGGTTCAAAATAGATGGATGAGTGAGGTAGATTATCCCACCCCAACATAGACCCATAAAGTAACTGGTATTGCTTCTTCTATTAATATCCTTGATAATGATGAAGAAGACAATCAAGTTGATATTTGCAATGATGACTATGCAATGGAGAAAAGGTTGAGTGCAACCCAAATTAGAGGCTCTTTAGTGGTTAGTATTGAATTAAAACAACATTTATGTTTATATGCATCTCTACATAATAGCTCTTTACTTAACACAATTATTAATACTCAATGTATTTAGTTTTGTAGCTTATGCATGCTATATTTTGTTATGTGATGTTGTCCCATTGACACTTCGCATGTGCTTTGGTGGATGAAAAGGGGAAAATTGGCCTTGCCATGTCAGGTGGGCAAAGTGAACGTCTAATGAATAATATGACGACTTCTACGGTGAACCATGTTTGTAAGTGATTTATGGTGAACCCTGTGTATCCACCGTTAGATTCATCTGTTGCATACAAGGGCATCCTACATTTTACACACTGGATTATTTCTTTCTAACCCTTTCTCTCTCCACCTCTACGATTCCATCTCAGCCATTCTCATAATCACCGTCACGGATCCTTCGCCCTCCCTGCCCACTTCGATCTGCCACCGTACGGTGCCTCCGGCTTCATCTTTGTCTTTGTCGATATCAGACCCGAACGAATGTGCTTCGCTATCTCCGTACTTCCTTAACCTCCCCGCGTTGCCGCTCCTCCACCCTCCCCTCCGTGTTTCGCTATCTCCCCTTCCACTCCGACGACCCTTCCGTCATCGAGCCACCCTCCTTCCAGCTTCATCTTCGTCTACGGCGGACCCGTTTAGTAGCACGTTGTCAACAAGGGACTCCAATGCGAGTGGAGACAATGTGTCGGTGGCAACATGCTCAATGTTCTCTTTTTATTTCTCTCTTTCTTCTTCTATGTATGGGGTTCTTGATTTTCTTGTTTATTATGAAATCTGAGATGGTTTTGAGAATATTTTATTTGTTTGTTGAGAATATTCTGAATCAAAAGTGGAACTTGGATTCTAAATGTTGGACTAGAAGATTGGGAGGGGTGAGGGATTGGATATCTGGGCACTGTTCATTTGATGATTTGGCTAAATCACTAATTGATTTTTAGAGAGAGAAACACCACCTCTGGCGGCGGCTCATGGCGGTTAGAGGGAACAGATCTGGTGAGGGAGAGAGGGAAAGGAGAGAATAAGAAAAAAAAATAGATCTTCGCCGTCGGAAGTCACCTCCGACGGCGACCAGCAATAGCCCATGGCAGCTCACAGAGCAAGTCCGGGAAGGTAATAGAAATCTGATATGGAAGATGTATGATAAATATAGTGAGACTAGATGAATCTTATGGTAAATAAAAGTGGTTCACTATAGATCACATGTGAGGGTGGTTCACCTTAGACACAGTCGAATAACATTAGATAGTTGTCTGGCTAAAATTTGCAAAGAAAATGATATTGAAATAGGGAAATGTTAAAAAATGTGATTTTAAAAATGATCACAAATGTTAAGTTGGTTATTTAGAATATGAGGGAGAAGTTTAATTTGCTTTTTGAAAAAAACAATGACTTGTTATGATGTTGTCACCACGGTGTGGTGAGGGAGGCAATGTCCTCATATATTTTTGTTATGTTGTGAGCAAAGGCGATGTCCCAAGGCTCAGTGTCAATTCATCCGTCCAGTACCGTGTACAGTGGAAACCCACGGTGACAAGGAAATAGAATCCCTGTGAGGAGAGTGGTTGATAAGTCAGTCCTCAGAGCAATAGATGACCATAGTTGGTACCTGGGAGATGATCGTAATGTTATGAGACATTGGGGAGTATTGGCGCCAAGTTGTTATGATAGATCACCTAGCCGACTTGGCAACCCTGACAAAAATATGAGTCATCATCGGTTGGTGAGAGCCCCCACTGTACCATGGTGAAGGGTGTACTCCCAACAACCATCTAGCTAAATTTGTGTAAAACCACTGATTTCTGGGAGTTCCAGTGGTAGTTAGCCAATAAGAAAGAATTTACAGAAATAATGACGGAAATGATTAGGTTACGAGTGTGATCGATAGATAACCATATCGAAATTGTTAGTAGATTTTGCTTATGACTTTTTAAGTCGTTCTATGTGTGCTACTTGGTGAAGCAGAGAGTTTACCCTTTTGTGTATCTTTCTTTTAGGATCGGATGGGGGATAGAGAGCTAGCCCTATACTGGGAAGTTGACTGCCTTATGGGTAAGTGGGTATCTGACGTTGTCAGGGGTGTTGACCACTTCACCGGATACATACAGTTTACTAGGATGCCCATGGACGAGCCTTTGGGAGTATACCCTGTCATCACTGAGTACTTCACATGGTGGACGCAGCCTACGCCACCGTTTTACCAGAACGCAGAGCCAATGGAAGTCATTGTGATCTCTTTATCTTTGTCATCATCGGAGCGTACTCCGACTGCCTCATACTCTCCTGTTTCAGTGTTCTCTTTGGCAGAACTCGATGACTCCGATACTAAAGAGATGATCCCTTTGGGAGAGGGAGCAGTTGTAGAGATGAAGGAGGTTCCCAGTAAGGGGGACCAATCAGAGGTGCCAGATTATGACCCACAGCCAGCATACGAGGCTGAGGGCCCTGAGGCAGCAGCAACGGCGATGGAGGAGAATCATGTGGTTCCAGTTACGACAGCAGTAGTGGGTGTAGAGGTCCCGACAGGAGGAGCGGGATGGGTGGTGGAGGATGCCGTTGATCACTCCGAAGAGGATCCAGAGGACGACCCTGAGGAGGACTCATCTGGGGATTCCTTTGAGTTCTCCTCTCGAGAGTCACGTTGCTAGTTCTCCACTGACAAGTACCTATACTTGGCTCCCAGGATCCCTACATACGGTAGATGTTCATGATGACTTCTCTGAATGCTAGGATCTTCTTTTGTGTTTCATGTATTTATCTAGGCATTCAAATATTTTGATGTATATATTCAGTCATCCTACGTACGTTGTACATGCATATATTTGCACTCAAGCTTTGGGGGTACTTCCGCTACACTTTCAAACTTATATACATATATATATATATATATATATATATATATATATATATATGTACCTGTTTATAATTTCAGTTATGATTATTGTCTTTATTTAATTCTGTTCTTTCGAAAATCTAAAATCGTTCCTTTATAATCAACATAACACTACGACCCTTTTCTGCCAAATTAACTTGACGCGTCATAATTACGAAAATAAATGATGATTTCAAAATTAAAATGGAAATAAAAAGTTTTTAAAAAAATTCATAAAATCCCAATCATGTTTATTCGACCTCATGTGTTTTCTTAATTAAATTAATTAAAGTGCTTTATAAAAATAATCAATGAGTTTAAAATTGCTTATTTACCATTATGGAGAATAAGGTGTTACAAAAAATACACTTAAACTTAAGAATTAAATTCCAAATGATGTAAAAAACTATTTTCAATGAATCTTATATGTAACCCAATATTTTAGAACATGAGGAATCCATTTTTAAAGTCAAAAACAACATAAAACAGCCCCATCATACCCAACACACCAAACAGACCTCAAAACAAGTATTATGGCCTTAAAACTCAAATATTTCATTCCAAATGATTCCAAAGTCCAAATGCAACATTCCACATATGCAACCCTAGGTTTTCACATACCCGAGAAAGCCATTTTTGAGGTCCAAAACATCAAAAAGTAAACTAATAATTCCCAGCCAACAAAACAATTTGTAAATCACATTTTTCATACTTGTCATAAGTTCAATCTCACATATAATCGCATTCAAGCTTGACCCATCAAGTGTAGGTCACAACACAAGCAATTTAGGTTCAAGAAAAGAGAAGAAAACCTCCCATACCTTGTTTCTCCTAGCTAAAAAACTCAAATTGCAAAAAGCCACCACCCAAATATAGAGCTACTCTAGCTCTAAAACATATCCAAAAATCCAGAGGAAAGGAGAAGAATTAGTCTAGCATAGGTTAGAGAGAAGGGAGAGAGACTTACCCACACACACCAAGAGAAGAATTTTTGAATTCTCTCTCTCTCTTCTCACTCTCCAAACTGGCGGCACATTGCTAGGGGGGTCCCTCTTGGCTTTTATAGAGGGCCCCCACCCTAAAAAAAGGTCTCACATGTTTTAAAAAAAGATTTTTAAATAATCATGTTTAGGGTCCTAAGCTAGGTTAAATTTTAATTTTTTATTGTAATAATTCACCAAAATGTAGCATTTAATTTTCTAAAGCCAATGCCTCTTGAATCATTTAATTTGGACTTAAAATGAATTTTCTAGGCCCAAAATACTAAAGAAATTTCCAAAATTATTAATTAATTTTAATGAATTTAAGTCATCTCTATGCTTAATTATAATTATTAAAATTGTATCAAAGTTCAAAACTGCATAATTACCAAAATGTCATTAATGAGAATATTCCCTTACTTTGACTAGATTGACCAGCTTTGACTTTCTTAGACTTTTGGTCAAATCATGGTCAAAGCTTGGTTTTATTAATTATTTTCACTTTATTAATGAAGGTTTAATGTTTTATAAACATTCCAAGCACACACACAACATTATACTACATGTTACACACTAAAACAATTTAAAATACAAATTGTATATTTTTCAGGGTGTTACATTTATTATTTCTAATCATTGGAAAACAATTTAAAATAAAAGTTGTATGTTTTTTGTAACGTCTCGGGCGTTGACGAGGGCGGGGAGTGATCACCGGTGCAAAAGAGAAGAGGCATGGACAAGGAGCGGCTCCTGGCAGGCTTCCACCAAAAGGGATGCATGAATGATTCGAATACACACCTGAAAGAGAGGGATCCAGAGGCTGTGTAGATATGAGACTATACAGTTGAGGATCACTTAAAGGAAATAATTGGTACTACCTATACCAACAAGATCCATCTACTTTTCGGTAGTGTATCACTTAAGAACTTCATAGTTAAGCGTGCTTGGCTTGGAGCAATTATGAGATAGGTGACCTTCTGGGAAGTTTCCCAGAAATTGTGTGAGTGAGGACAAAGCACGCTGAAAAGTCTCGTGTTGGTTTGTGGGGACAGTTAGCGATCCTGAAAGTAGCCGGGTGTTACAAGTGGTATCAGAGCGGGCCTCTCTCTCAGTACGGTGTAGTTTGAGGATGAACTAGGCGGAAGCTGGTGGGCATGTAACATCCCGAGCGCTGCAAGGGCGGGGAGTGATCACCGGTGGAAAAGAGAAGAGGCACAGACAAGGAGCGGCTCCTGGCAGGCTTCTAGTGGAAGGGATACATGAATGATTCGAATACACACCCGAAAGAGAGGGATCCAGAGGTTGTGTAGGTATAAGACTGTATAGCTGAGGATGGCTTAAAGGAAATAATTGGTACTACCTAAACCAATAAGGATGTATCTACTTTTCAGTAGCCTATCACTTAAGAACTCCATAGTTAAGCGTGCTTGGATTGGAGCAATTATGGGATGGGTGACCTTCTGGGAAGTTTCTTGGAAAGCATGTGAGTAAGGACAAAGCACGTTGAAAAATCTCTTGTTGGTTTGTGGGGATAGTTAGCGATCTAGAAAGTAGTCGGGCATTATAGAGGTCGCAACATTGGTAAAGGTGTGCTTCGGTTTTGGCCATCACGATAATAGAACTCCATGGAAAAAGTTGGAAAGTGATCGAAACAAAGGAAACGGTAAACAATGCCTATGAAATTGGTTGAGACAATGTGTGTGAGTGAGTGTGTTCAGCGTTGAGCATGAAACCATGATTAAATAGGCCTGAGGGGTAGGTCTTTGCATGTGCATCTAAGGTGTGGTTAGCTTTCTATCATATTGAAATTTATCTCACCTATTCAAGAAAGTTCATCAAATATAGTTTTTGACCTAAGAAAAAAAATTTAAATATGAATAAATATTTATATGTTAAAGATTTAAAATATTTATACTTTTATGTTTTAGCATTAAATATTTAACTTTTTTACTTTTTACTCTTTGAACTTAATAGCAATTTCTTTATTATTTCTAATCATGGAAAGATATTTTATTTCAATTGTTGAATATAAATCATAACAAATATATGAAAGTAGAAAAGGAATTCAAATTCTTGAGTTTCCCAGCGAATATAGTTTGACCTGAGAAAAAGAACAATAATAAATTAGCTTGACCTCATAAATATAGTTTGACTGTAGAAAAACAAACATTAAATGTGAATAAATATTTCATAGGTTAAAGGTTTGAAATATTTATCAATTACACACATTTGATATTATTAATAAAACAACAAAATGGGTAACTCATTACTACAAATAATTGTCATGATATTCATATAAATAGTATTTTAGTTCATTGGTTGCATAGAAAAAATAATTAATTTTATACAATGAAAATTTAAGACAATAAACATTTTGAAAATATAAGCTATATTATAATTACAAAATATAATTAATTTCAAAAAATATTTTTAATGCATAATTATATTTTATATTTATAATAAACGATTTTAACTGAGATAGTATTACTTTAAATTATTGATTTTTTTATAAAAAAAACTATGAAAAACTAATTCATATACAATGTTAAAAGGGAAAAAGATGAAAAAATTATAGCTTGAAATAATTATCTATGAAGAATAATACTTGTGTAGATTAAGGGAGTATAAGAGTAGAGTGCCGGGTAGGAGAGAGAGAGTGCATAGTACGTTTGCCTAGGTTTCGAGGGACACATGTGTTAAAAATAAAAAAATATAAAAAATAAAATCAAAGTATTTAAACATTATAGTGGTTTAAAACAATTATTTGCCTCCAATATGTGCATTAGTTGTGGCGATCATGTTATGCGTATGAAAATTCAACATTTTTTCAATTTCTACTAACTGCCAAAAATAAACAGCCACTTTGAAAATAGAATTTGTTTTAGTATTTCGTTAAGAATGAGACTTTTATTACATCGAATAACATGGTTTTAACAAATTTCAAAAAGAAAAAAATGGATATAAGTAGTTGGTTAAAATTATTATATTAATTTTAAAAAGAGAATTTAATTTTTATATTTGGGCTCCTCAAAGAAAATAATATAGCTTCTTCCCTAGTTGACAAAATATAATCATTTCAAATTAAAGCTTATAAATATATTTGTTCTTTATTTATATACTAACTTTTAGTTTTAATTCCTTTATAATTTGGGTTGTGGCTTGTGTTGCTTGTCTTGTTCAAAAAAAAGAAAAAAACACTCGAAGTTATTTTATTATTATATGCTCATTGCATGTTAATATGTCACTATTACTTGAAAAATCATTTCACATTAACTTATGAAAAGAACCTAATAGTCAAGTGATATTTTCTAATCACATATCATATTTTAATTTGAATAAAAAGGCATAAAAGAATTGCAATTTTTATTCATTAACGAAAATAACATCCAACAACATAGAAAAAAATTACTTCATAACTACAAACATTTTATTATTTTTTGGACCCCTTTTGATCATGGGCCTTGGGTCGTCGCACCTCTAGACTTTGCTTAAGGCCGACCATGGGTGTAATGGGATTGCCTGATATTACTATAAGGTTGTCCGATATTAACTTGGGGGGATAAATTGCATTGCGACCCACACAATATGATATTGTTATGAACCGTATGACTTGTTGGATTGAAAGACATTGAAAATCCTTCTGGAACCCAGATCCCCTAAGGTCTTTGTGGAACCAGCATCCCCTCTGGTCTTTGTATCGATATTCATAGCCCTCTCCATTGCCATTTCCCTCCTGACTTCCTCCTCCAGCTCTCGTCGCCTTGCCAATGCCATCTCGCCTGCAATTATCTCTCTTTTGATTTCCTCCTTCTTCAGCTCCAGTCGTATTTGCTCTTTTCGCAACTCTCGGCAGAACACTTCATCGATATTGACCGGCACCGGCATTGGCAAAACTGTGGGCATCAGGGGCATTGCTAGGAAAACCACTCGGCACAATCTCACACCCTAGAGAAATGAACACATGTGAGAAATTCTTTTTTTTTTTTAGCAACATAACAAATGAAAAGAACATGAAGAAAATTAAGCGAGCATTACCTTATAATGAGCATCCAAAGATATTTGAATTCACGTGGGCAATGCTGGACAGAGGACGCGGCATTGGTAATGGTGTGCTTCGGTTTTGGCCAACACAATAATAGAACTCCATGGAAAAAGTTGGAAAGTGATCGAAACAAAGGAAACAGTAAACAATGCCTATGAAATTGGCTGAGACAATGTGTGTGTAGTGTTGAGTTTAAAGCCGTGATTAAATAGGCCTGAGGTGTAGGTCTTTGCACGTGCATCTAAGGTGTGGTCAACTTTTTATCATATTGAAATTTATCACACCTATTCAAGAATGTTCATCAAATATAGTTTGACCTAAGAAAAAAATATTAAATACGAATAAATATTTATATGTTAAAGATTTAAAACATTTATGGTTTATGTTTTAGCATTAAATATTTAATTTTTTTACTTTTTACTCTATCAACTTGATAGCAATTTCTTTATTATTTCTAATCATGGAAAGGAATTTTATTTCAAATGTTGAATATAACAAATATATGACAGTAGAGAAGGAATTCAAATTCTTGAGTTTCCCAACAAATATAGTTTGACCTCAGAAAAAGAACAATAATAAATTAGCTTGACCTCATAAATATAGTTTGACCATAGAAAAACAAACATTAAATGTGAATAAATATTTCGTAGGTTAAAGATTTGAAATATTTGTCAATTACACACATTTGGTGTTATTATTAAAAAGATGAAATGGATAACTCATTACTACAGATAATTGTCATCAAATTAATATAAATAGTATTTTAGCTCATTGGTTGCATAGAATAAATATTTAATTTTATACAATGAAAATTTAAGACAACTAAACATTTTGAATAAATAAACTATCTTATAATTACAAAATATAATTAATTTCAAAAATATTTTTAATACATATTTATATTTTATATTTATAATAAACAATTTAAATTGAGATAGTATTACTTTAAATTGTTGATTTTTTTATATAAAAAAACTATTAAAAACCAATTCATATACAATGTTAAAAGGGAAAAAGATGAAAAAAGATAGCTTGGAATAATTATCTATGAAGAATAATACTTGTGCAGATTACGGGAGTATAAGAGTAGAGTGGCTGAGTAGGAGAGAGAGAGTGCGTAGTACGTTACGCATTGAATGATTAGTGTGTTGTAAGTGTCATGATAATACGTGACACTAGGAGGATAAGGATTAAGTCCTTACTTCTTTTGATTTGAATCTATGCTTTTGATTGAATTGAAGAACCTATCTTGTACGACACGAGTAAGAGATGGAAATGATTCGTGGGCACCAAACAAAAAGGTAAGTGGTCTTCCATGTGAGACGATTTGGCAAAAGCCGCAAGGTGCACACGGAGAAAGTACAACTTTCTGTGCAAGGGCATGAATGAGAAACAACCATTGAGGTGTGATAGCCACTGTGGCGAAAAATGTCTAGTAGGGGTGTGCCTATTGAGGCTTGATAGCCAGTGGCAAAAGATGTCTAATAGGGGCGTGACTATTGAGGTGTGATAGCCAGTGTGATGAAAGATGTCCATTAAGGGCATGCCTATTGAGGAGAGGTGACGATGGTTCTACATGAATTATGATTATTACTAATGGTATATCCATTTGCCCCTTTGATGACCACATCATGTGTACCAATTGATTTGAGAAGCCTTGCCAGAATGATCATGAAGAGGAGACATCCCTAAATGCAATCCCAGTGAGGAGTGATGGCAATAAAGTGCGTAAGCTTGTAGGCTAATGGGTGACCACAAATGGTACTTGAGGAATGTATGTGTGGACCACACGAGTCCTAAGGGGATTGAAGGGCGCCAAGTTGTGAAACTTCAACGGGACTGAGGGACTCGTATAGCCAAGTTGGCAATCCAATTGAGAACATTGTCAGTTTCTTCATTGTAGGAATGATAGACATTACAGGCGTTACAACGAGGCTGAGGGACTCACATAGTCGACTTCAATAGTTCAAGCCAAATTCAGATTAGGAAAAGAAAATCAAAGTTAGAATAAATAAGAGAGGAAGAATCTAATTGAGAAATTTTGGAAATGGAATGATTGGATGGTGGAAGAATCCAAGTTAGGGATCTGATCATAAACTACTAATCCTAAATTATAATTCCCTCAAAGAACAAAACCCTAACTTCCCTCAATTATAATTCCTAACCCTAAAAACCCTTATTATCATCACTCAGAATGGAAAGTAAGCAATTAATGTGAGTGAAAAAGAAACAAAGAGAAGAGGAACATACGGGAAGGGGTATTGGAGAGAGCAGTATCAAACTAGAGTGATTAATTAATGTGCCTTTTGTGAAATCAAAGAAGCGTAGCACCAAGAACTTGTAAGTATCGTCACATCACGATGGCACTGTCAATTTCCTCCGTCAACACCAATCTCAGTTCCAATTAGGGTTTTCGTTGAGGGTGCGAGGCAATGACGCAAAAGGAGAGAGTGAGGTTGAAGTTTCTATTTGAGGAAAAAAGGGTAAGGATGGGTCAATATTAACTTGATAATAATTTAAACAATCTTTTATCTATTAAATTAATATAAACTTTAAATCACTAATATAATAATTAATAATATAATAAATATTTCATAAAAATGAATACTCAAATTTTATTACGATATTTTATTTTATTAATGTCCATTTTCTGAAAATGAAAAGGATAAAATTTATGTACCGAATAAAAGCATAAAATGGTAATTTAATTAATATAAAATTTAAATTATTAATAGTGATAATATAACAACAATAAACTAAATAATAAATATAAATTATGTTGATATATTATACTTTTTATTGTATAATTTTAAAAAATTGAGCAAAATATTTCTGTTTTCAATTTTTATTTAAAAAAATCTAAAGACACTTATTAGTTGGCTCTACTTATGATATTTAATATTTTAAATTTATATTAATACATTCTTGTATTATTGACTTAAATTATTAATATTTTAAATTTTTTCAGTTATTATTTCATATTAATATTGTTAATTATACTTATAAATATATAAACAAAATAAAAACGGTGATGGAAGCTAACAAGTATGCCTAATAAATTTTCTTTGGAAATTTTAAAAATTAAATTTATCTAATTTGATTTTATATTATTATATTATATATAGTAATAATCTTAATAGAAGAAGAAAAATATCCAGTTCTAAAAGATAAAATAACATTAAATAATAAATAAGATCTCTCTCTCTCTCTCTCTCTCTCTCTCTCTCTCTATATATATATATATATAAGTAAAAGAGACTTGAAGATTTTAGAACCGTTGATCAACATTTTAATTTTATAATAGCCGTTGGATCTAATCAATTTAACAGACTTAACTACATTTAACAAAGAATTAGATTGTTTGAATTAATGATATTTATTGCATAGATATTAATGTAACACTTAATATTTGAAATTTAGTATTTTTTAATAAAGATATAAATAAATGTTTTTATTTAAAAGGTTTTAATCATTGAATTTTTTTGGGGTAACCATATTAATTAGTATTGTATTTATTAAATATATAACTTTTCATAAGAATCTCTATTTATAAATATTTTGTTAAATAAAAATTAATTATTTTAATTATATAAATATATATTTATATATATGTTAATAATAATATTCTAGCAATTCCTTCATCTCTGGCCTTGACTTGAATTCATGTTCAACATATAACTAACTAGTATGCAGTTATATAGAGACTGATAATTTAATTAAATAGAATTTGAATAGGGAAAAATAACCTATGTTCTGACGGACTTTTATCTGCCAACAAATCTCTTGGTGACTGACTTTGCTTTTGCCATATGTTGTTGCTAGAGATCAACTGGTTGGATCTTGCTAGCCAACTTATATGCGCAAATGAATCTAACAGCTTTGACATGTTGCTGCTTCTTAATAAGATTTTGGACAAAATCTGCAAGACACAAGGTAATTTCACTTCATCAGATCAATTCAGAAAAGTCCTTTGGAAGTAAAGTCCATTCCAAGAGCATTAACTAGGGTGTCAATTTGTTAACAAAAGAAAGAGGGATGTTATGGTAAGCAATATAAAAAATCTGTAAAGACAACTACAATTTGCAAGAAAATATGGATTCAATTTCCCTTAAACAACTAACACTTTAATCTTACTATGTTGTGTAGTATGTTTCTTGTACAATTTGTTGTCTTATCAATGATTATAAGAAATACAAAAAAAAAACTATATTATTTCCATCCAAAAAATAAAATAGTTACAGTGATTAAATAAGACATACTAGAGATTTTATCCCCAAAACTAAGAGTCCAAAATAGTTCTACAGTTTGCTTGTGCTGAGCAGCAAATTCCAAAAGCTTTAAAACTTCATCTTCATTAAAACCAGAAGCTAATCCACAATTAGACAAAAGCAGTAGAAAGCCCTATTAATATTTTCTTAAATAAAAATTATTTTAAAATTATATAATTTAAAATAATTAATTTTTAAAATAATAAATTTTTATTTAACAAAAGATTAAGAAGGCTTTCTACTGCTTTTGTCTAATTATGGATTAGCTTCTGATTTTAACGAAGATGAAGTTTTAAAGCTTTTGGAATTTGCTGCTCAGCACAAGCAAGCTGTAGAGCTATTTTGGACTCTTGGTTTTATGGATAAAATCTCTGGTATGTCTTATTTAATCACCATAGCTATTTTATATTTATATTTTATTTTATTTTTTGGGTGGAAATAATATAGTTTTCTTTTTTGTATTTCTTATAATACATTGATAAGACAACATATTATATGGGAAACATACTACACAACACATAGTAAGATTAAAGTGTCAACTGTTTAAGGGAAATTGGTTCCATATTTTCTTGCAAATTGTAGTTGTCTTTACAGATTTTATTATATTGCTTACCATAACATCCCTCTTTCTTTTGTTAACAAATTGACATCCTGGTTAACACTCTTGGAATGGACTTTAATTCCAAAGGACTTTTCTAAATTGATTTGATGAAGTGAAATTACCTTGTGTCTTGCAGATTTTGTTTAGAATCTTATTAAGAAGCAGCAACACATAGAAGCTGTTAGATTCATTTGTGCATATAAGTTGGCTGATAAGATTCAACCAGTTGATCTCTTGTGACAACATATGGCGAAGCAAAGTCAGTCACCAAGAGATTTGTTGGTAGAAAAAAGTCCGTCGAAACAAAGTTTAGTTTTCCCTATTCAAATTCTATTTTATTAAATTATTAGTCTTTATATATATAGTTGCATACTAGTTAGTTATATGTTGAATGCGAATTCAGGTTAAGACAAGAGATGAAGAAATTGCTAGAATATTATTATTAACATATATATATATATATATATATATATATATATAATTTTAAAATAATTAATTTTTATTTAACAAAATATTTATATATAGAGATTCTTATGAAAAGTTATATATTTAATAAATAAAATAATTAATACGGTTACCCAAAAAAATTCAATGATTAATACCATGTAAATAAAAATATTTATTTATATCTTTATTAAAAATACTAAATTAAAAATATTAAGTGTTACATTAATATCTTTGCAATAAATATAATTAATGCGAACAATTTAATTATTTGTTAAATGTAGTTAAGTCTATTAAATTTGACTAGATCCAACGGCTATTATAAAATTAAAATGTCGATCAATGGTTCTAAAATCTTCATGTCTCTTTTACCTATTTATATATATATATATATATATATATATAATATAATTTATAATTTAATTAAAATCTAATTAAAATAACAATCTCGATATAGATCTTTAAGTAAAAATGTACAACACCCTGTCCAAAGCAATGTCAATTACTCTCTTTAAAAGAAAAAAAAATACTTAAGGAGTCATTAGAGATAAATACATAAGAAAAAATCAAATTAGATTGTTGAGTTTTTATATATGCTTTTATAGAAAGGCAAATGCAAAGATAAAAAAAATGTCTGTTACTTTTTTTAAAACAAAAAACTGGAATGATTGTTGAGTTTTGATTCAACTGAAATGGTAAATGGTGCAATGAATAGGAATACGTAAGGAGTCATTGGAGATAAATACTTATAACAATAAATTAGATTTCACATTTTTTAATTACTGATAAATTATTTCCAATATTAATTAATATTTATTTTTTATTTTTTATTATTTTTTAAAAATTTAGTGAACATTTTGATATTGATAATTTTGATTTATTTTTAAAATTAAAAGTTTTGAGAGAAGTTTTAATAGAAGAAATCAATATTTCAATAGAAATATTAAGTTATATGCAAAGATTAGATTCGTCTCTAAATATATGTATTATTTATAGAAAAATTTTAAAATTAATAATGTGTAAATCCTATATTAAATTTACAATGTTACAAGATCTATTGAATGAATTAACTATATTATTTTTTTAGAATAAAATGTAGGAGTTACTTAATTATAAATTTTTAATATAATTTTACAATTAAAAAATAAAAAAATTATTTGAATATTAATAATTTTCACTAAAATGTCCTAGTTTTACCAAAGGCCTCGGAATTTCTCAACATGGCCCTGCGTGCATGTTCTATTACTATGATAATTTCAACACTCATTTCTATCTAAAGCATTTGAAATTGATATATGGCTAATATTGTAGCATTTATAGATGAACTAAATAAAATAAAATAAAAAAGCCAAATGTTAAAATCATTATCAAGCAATGAAGTTTTGGATACATACCACTTTCATTGTCTTTCTTAGAAGCAGCTACCATGGACAAGGCTGTGCAAATGTCAATTGCTTCCACAATCCCACTGGAAGTCGCAAGTCCCACCCATCTCTTCACAACAGCAACATTCTATGTTGCTTATATATATGCATGTGAGACAAAATATCAATTTAACATAAATGAAATAACTAATAATAATAAGCGGGATTCAATTATATAGAAGATATTAGATTAAAAGAATTTCCTTTATATATTGTAATTGTGGAGAAGAACCACCTTAGATTTTTAAATCTGAAATTCCAAGAAATGTGATTTTCAGATTCTGAGTATGGTTAAAATACCAGATCGATTAACTTAGATTGATTCTTTGCGAGAACAACAGTACTGAATCAAGTGGTATTTTACTAAATGATTTTCAGCAGACATTGCAATGAATTTCGTAGTTATATATGTATATAAAAAAAAAAACGGAACCAAAATTTAAAGAATAAAATTCACAGAAAAGTTTTAGATGGAAGAGAATAATTAATTGTTGAGAAATGTACCCTCACACTCTTTCTTCGGATCATTAATTGGGATAAAGTTGCAAGTTCAGATTACTAAAATTTTGGGCATCGCAAAAGTCTATCTATGAAGAAATCAAATGGGAATTGTGAGATTTTGTTTGTGTCGGTGGAGGAAATGATTGGACCGATCGATGTACAATGTAATCTAGTGAGTGAAAGAGGAGAGAGACAAGATATATGATCGATAGTTCAAAATGACGAAGAGCATTGGGCAATTATGGTCGGAAGTGGCAGAGGAGATAGCTGGCTGAAGTTGCAAGATTCTGCGGCTGTTAGGGTTAGGGCTTCCTACTTGACTCAATCCTTCATCTTTATATAGATCCGTTTGTCATACTTTTTTTTTTTTTTTTTAGGAAATAGCCGTTGGTTATAGTATTACTCATAATTAAAATAAAGAGTGAAAATAATTTTTAACATGGATACCAAGCTTTTAAAAAACTGTTGTCAATTTTCAAAAAATGCAAAGACAAAACTGGTAGATGTATAAAATACTTTTTAAAATTCGTTTTTAAAATTAATATTTTTAATTTTTAAAATAAAAAATTAAAGCATCTAGTTACATTTTTTTTTAATATTATATTACTTATTTTTAAAAACAAACAAGCAAAAACACATTCAAACACACTGTGATTTGGATTAGTTTACATCTATTTTAAAATAATCATTTAATTTTGGCTTTGTTTCTTTTTATCTCTGCACCTAGGGGTTTGTATCGTTGATTCCTTGTAAGTGAATATATCTAGAACACTCGCATCTTTTGAATAGTTTGGGTAATAAATTGTTTGCAGTTAACAATCGTATTTGAGTTTGTTTTTGAATGTTTAATTTAAAGGTTTTAAATATGCATTACTCTTTTTTTTTTAATCATTGTTGGTTGTGTTTGGGTCAAATTGCTAAACGTTTAATCATTTAGGAATACAAGGAAAGTGGTGTTGCCTACACGAATATAGGTACGATATTTTGTGAAAAAAATATATAGATAAGATATAAGCCCTATAGCTTGAAATTGAGTTTAGATACTATTTGCGTGGTAGGTGTGTTCCATATTGTTGGAGTCCATAACCTTGAGTCAGATATTGGTACACTTGAGGTGGATTAAGATGGAAAAAGGAAAGAGGGCAGAAAATAAAAAGAGAGAAAAGGTAGAAAGAAAAAAAGTGATGTATGTCATAAATAATGTGATAAAAAAAAATGGGATGGAAATAAAATGGAAGAGAAAGTAGGAGGATGTTATAATTTTTCTAAGGGTTAAACATCTTTTTGGTCCCAATAAATATCGAAAAGTTTGTTTTTTGTCTCTCCTTTTTAAAAATGTTGACTTTTCGTCCTCCAAATTTTAAACCTCTATCAGCAACTCCATATTTTTTGTAATAAAAAACTACCACAAAATGTGAATTATGGAATAATGCAATATAAAAAAACTATCGACACATAAAAATAATGCAATATAAATGAGTCAATTGTTTTATCTCATCTCGTTCCACTATCAAATAATGCAATATAAAAATAACTATCGACACATAAAAATAATTAAAAACAAAAAATAATTAACTTATGGTAGCCGCAACAGTGGCGGTGGTGGGGATGGACATGGCTGTGGCGGAGGTGGTGGTGGTTGTGGTGGCAGCAGCAATGTTGGAGGCAGTGGTGGAGGTGGTGGGGGGTGGCGACAGTGGCAGTGATGGCAGTGGTGGAACGGTGGTGGTAGTGGAGGTGGAGATAGCGACAATGGTGGTGGAATGGTGGAGGTGGCGAAGGCAATGTTGGTGGTGGTGGTGGTAGCGACAACGGTGGTGGTGGAATAGTGGTGGTGGTGGTGGTGGTGGTCGCAGTGGTGGTGGTGGTGGTGTTGGCAGCAGTAGTGGAATGGTGGTGGCGGTGGCGACAGCGTTGACAGTGGTAGTAGTGGAATGGTGGCGGAGGTGGTGGAGGTGGTGGAATGGTAGTGGTGGTGGTGGTGGCAGCATTTATGGCGGCGTTGACGGTGGCAGTAGTGGAATGGTGGTGGTGGTGGTGGCGATGACAGTGGCAGCAGCGGCAACGGTTGTGGTGGTGCGATGGTTGTGATGGTGGAATGGTGGTGGTGGTAGTGAGAGTGTTTTTTAAAACTAATAACCAAATTCACAAAAGCTTTTTTCTTGATTTTGAAAATGAAAGTAAAAGTGTTTTGAAATTGAGTTAAAACCATTTCAGTTCCATTTTTTTCGAATTCGTTTTGTTTTAAAAATTGCATTAGGAAACCAAAAACCAAAAACTCACAACTACCTCGAACGAGCCCTAAATACCCAAGACCATGCCATCATTTCCAATGTTCTCATTGACACACTTTTCATTATCCTCAGAATAACTCATTTCACCATCCTCTATCCCTAATTTCACTTCCAACCACACCAACAACCAACAAGCCACCCCATCAACCTTTCTCTTCCTTGACCTCATCTCCTCTTCTATATTTAACCTGAATTCTCTCCCCTCCCGACGTCGACGACCTTGCCCTCATCCATGGCATCGCCCCCCTTTCCCCACCTTTCCACCACCTCAAAAATTGCCTTCCTCTTCCTCACCAACTCCAACCTCACTTTCTACGCCCTCTAGCAAAAATTCTTCTCCCATATCCCTTAACTCTTCAACATCTTCATCCACGTGGACCCCATTGCCAATGTCATGTCCCCCCAGTGGCATCTTTCCCACTCCCGCTTAATCCCTTTCAAGCTCACCCCCTCCCTCATCATTACCACATACCACACTCCTCAATCACTATTTCACCCTCTTCTCCCAACACTGTGATGCGTAAAATGCGTTCGCAAAGGGCAAGCGTACCCTACGCAGTAGTAACAATGGACTCTAGGAGTCTGGATATCGAACCCAAAGGACCAGTCACGTTCCCAAATAATTAATTTCGCAAATAATCAAACAATCCAGAATTTAAAACCAAATTGAGGGGAATGGTGTTCAATTATTCTTTTCATAAGAAAGAGAATCAGAGCAGAAAGATGAATGTGAGAACAATTATAATAAAGAAGCCTATGATTGTTATTTCACATGTACCCCCTTTTCCCCCAATTCTAATCTCAATAAAATCCCTAAATACGTTACTTGCCAGCGACCTCTTCAATTCGTTAATTAACAATTGATCATAGTTAATAATGCTATTTTCCCTAATTTAATTCCAAATTGATCATAAGTGAATTAATTTAGAGAGAATGATGAATCTCATAGAGGTTGATTAACAGGTTAATCAACTGGAAATTCATACAATAGGATTGTTCATGCAGATTGTACGAATCCAATCACTTCATAGTTCAGTTAATCGCAAGCAATTGATCATAGACAAGAGATTAACTTATGTTTAGATTGATCGGTCCTAAAAAGCAATAAAAGCAGTGAAGAGATACAATTAACTGAATAACATCGAGGTTTTATTAAAATCAGAACTGGGGTACAAAGGTACAATTACATCACAATCCAGGGCTAAGAGAAACTAGCCACTCATGTTCATGATTAAGCCAGAAAACTCAAAAGAAGACATAAAGATTACAAAAGGGAAGAAACTTTATAGTGGTGATCCCCAATGATGCTTTCTACGTCCTCCCGTAGCTCAGAGTCTCTCACAGGACCTCTTTCTCACCCAAAACCCTCAGTTTTCAAAATAGAACAAAAGATAAAAATAAAAGGGTTTCTCAACTCCTATTTATAATAATTCAAAATTCAAATGGGCTAATAGCGCAACTTACCATGGCCTTGGTAAAATGACCACGGCCGTGGTCCTTGCATGGTACTCAAGGTCCAATTCTGCTACGTAACCAGCATGGCCATGGTAAATTTACCATGGCCATAGTCCTTGCATTACTTCAATTCTGGCCTTTTTTTCTTGGTCCTCTAGACAGTGACATTTTTGCTCCAAAAAGTGCAATTTTCAACTCTTTTCCTCATGAAGCCTCTTGAGTACCTTTGCATCAACTAACACCAAACAGTGAGTTTTGCCAATAAAATATATTCAAAATGTATGAAAATGACATCAAAATACAATGAAAATCTGGTTTATCACACTGCAACCCTCTTTCCTCCCTTCAATTCACTCATAACTAACTCTTCACAGACCCCACAGACCCACACCACAAATTCATTAAAAAACTCTCCAATGAACCAAACCTCCATGTTTTTTGGGTAACCATCTCCTTGGTATTGTTGTTTTCAAGGAACCAAGGAATTTATTGGCTTTGGTTGTTGTATTTTTGTTTGTTTGTTTTTGTTTTGGAAGTGCTAAGCATGTATGCTTTTGGGTATGTTTTGGATGATTTTTTAAGTCTTTATTTGGAATTAAAGCTCATTTGTGTTTTGCTTTTTCTATTTTTTGTGAAGTTTGTTATGTGATATGTTTGTTGGGTTGTTTTTGTTAATCTATAATCCATGTTTTGTAATCCATAATTCATATTTGGCTTAATTGTAGATTTTACCACCCAAGTTTTTTTTCGCGAATTTTATCACCCAACTTTCATCATTTTGCAAAATTTACCATCCAAGTTTTTTTTCCTGCAAATTTTACCACTTAATTTTCATCATTTTGTGAGTTTTACCACCCAAGTTTTCAATTTTCGCGCATTTTACCATCACATTCGTAACAAAACGATGTCATTTTGTTTTTCTTTAACTTTTTTTTGTGACACATCAGTGGTGGTAAAATGTGTAAAGATTGAAAACTTAGGTGGTAAAATTTGCAGAAAAAAAGAGTGAAGCCCAAAATCTAATCTTTTGGTCTCCAAACTTCCGTTATAATTATTCTTCATCAATTTCATACATTTTCCACAATTAAAATCAATTGAAAGCACATAAAAAGTGAAGCCCAAGTTCTGTTCTAACAGAGACAACAATTTGCCCCATTACAACATGCCCAAAAAGGGTCAAATTATGCCAATCTTTCAAATTAAGTTGGCACGCACATAGGAAATCATATTAGGCACATATTCAACACTAAAAATCATCACCAAACCATCAAATAGAAAATTTTATAGGCAATATCTCAACAGGGCAGCAGCATCAGGCAATATCTCAACAGGGCAGCAGCATCACAATTTACAAATTCACCATTTCAACATATCAAGCAATCATTTTCATTCATCCAAATGACACCAAACACTCTCCAAATCTTTTCCAACATAAGGGTAAGCATATTAAATCTTTTTAAAAGTTTCAATATACATAAAAATGAAATAGAAGTGTGTCAAAAATACAAATTTGTAACTCACTAGAGTGCCACAAAAACATGTCAAAAAAACATTTTTTCAACTCAAAACGATAAACTTAGCACTCTCCAATTTGACTACCATATCATCGACATATACTTCTAGGCTTCTACCCATCTGTTTCTGGAATACCTTGTCCATCAGCCTATAGTAGATTGCTTGCATTTTTAAGGCCAAATGGCATGACTCTGTAACAATAATTAGTCATATCGGTGATGAAGGCTATTTTTTCCTCATACCGGGGATACATTCAGATTTGGTTGTATCCAAAATATGCATCTAAAAAATTGAGGAGCTTGTGTCTGGCGACTCCATCCACCAACTAGTCGATATTGGGCAAAGGGTAAGCATCAGTATAGTCGGTACACATCCTCCATTTACCATTTCCCTACTTGACCTTTACCACATTGGCTAACCAAGTGGTGTAAGCAACCTCTCAGATGAATCTAGCTACCAAGAGCTCGACGGCCTCACCGTTTACTGCTTTTCTTCTTTCTTCTCCCATTTTGCATTTTTTTAGGCACCGGCTTTACATATTTACAAAATGATAACTTGTGGTAGTAGAAACTTGGATATATTCCCAGCATGTTGGTCGCCACCCATGCAAATAAATTTGAGTTGGCTTTGACCACTTGGGTTATCTTCTGTCATATTTCACTTGACAAGTGAGTTCCAAGATATGTATTTTGTTCTTCTTCATAACCCAGTTGGAATTTGCAAGTTTGCTCATTCGGTTCAACTCTGAAGTCGTCACTTATCCGTGGACCAAAGTGATATTTTTAAATATAAGGACTACACTGAACTCTAAAATATAAATATGGACTAAAATTTTGTTTTAGTCTAATTATTACGATGACACTATAAAATTGAAAATTAATGTTATGTTAAATTACTTAGTTTGAACTTACATCACACTATCTTTCTTCCATAGCAAGACTGTAGACATGGTATCCTACAAGTAATTCTATCTAGTATATTAATCTTCGTGAGATCACCATGAAAATTGACATATTTCTCAATATATATAACTAGCTATAGCCATATAAAACTCCATCAATTAATCCTTCCAAAATCATCAACCTTCTCCTAAGTGATACTGATTCCAATGGAGAAGCCAACCCATATAGTGATTGTTCCCATTCCTGACTTCAGCCATCTAATTTCAATTATTGAATTTTCCAAACGGCTAATCCACCACTCCACCACTTGAATGGCTTACAAGTCACATGCCTCATTCCCACACTTGACTTTCCTTCTGAACCCTACAACGCCACACTTCAAACTCTCCCTTCAACCATTCACTCCATTTTTCTTCCTTCAATCCACCTCAACAAAGAGACATAGACTCTAATAGCATTCCAAGTTCAACTCTTAGTGATTCACTCTCTCCCCTTTATCCGTGAGGTGTTGAAGACCCTAAAGGAGCGTTTGGTAGGGAAGAAGTTTCTGGTTTCCTGGGAATCTTAGATTGGGAATCTTGGTTTCTCATGTTTGGTATCAATTTTAAAAAATAACATTCCTAGGAAAAAAATGCTTCCCGGGAATGTTTTTAGCTAGGTTTCCCACAAAAACTTTTCCATGGAGGGAGGTGGGAATCTAACTTTCTTGAGTTAAATTTGTTTCTTACGACAGTAAAAATATTATGTTACTCTTATTAGATTATTTAATGCGATAAATAATTAAAGTAACTAGTAAAACTACCACAAAACTCTTTGGTTTCCAAGTAACTTATATAAATATTCCCAAGAATATTTATGACCAACCAAACATATTTTATTCATTCCCAGGAATCATGATTCCCGGGCACGAAAAAAACTTCTCCCCTACCAAATGCCCCCTAAGTTCAAGCTTAAGGTTGGTTGCCATGGTTGCTGATCTTTTTGCAATTGATGCTCTTATTTGTGCCAAGGAGCTCAACTTGTTGTCATTTGTTCACTTCCCATCATTGGCTATGACACTATCTTTCTGTTTGTATCTACCAAAGTTGGACCAAAACATTCCTCCTGAGTTTAGAGATCTATTAGAACCAATTGAAATGCTTGGTTGTGTTCCAATTCATGGGAAAGATTTACCAAAACCTGTTCAGGATCGAACCAGCCAAATGTATCAGTTCTTTCTTAAATGATGCAAACAACTCTATAAAGCTTATGGAGTCTTGGTTAACAACTTCAAAGGAATGGAAGAAGGGCCTTAAAAGCATTGGCAGAAGAAGGATATGGCTTACCTAAATGTTTATCCTATTGGACCCATTATGCAAACAGGATTAGGTAATGTAAGAAATGAGTCTGAATGTTTAAAGTGGTTGAAGAATCAGGTACCCAATTATGTTGTTTATGTTAGCTTTGGAAGTTGAGGGACACTTTCACAAGACCAATTGAATGAACTAGCTTTGGGGTTTGAGCTAAGTGGTCAGAAATTCTTGTGGGTTGTGAGAGCACCGAGTGAATAAGCCAATCCTGCTTACTTTAATTCTCAAAGTGATGACCCTTTACGGTTCTTACCAGGCAAGTTCATTGAGAGGACCAAGGAACAAGGTTTGGTGGTTCCATCATGGGCACCACAAGTTCAAGTTCTTGGTCATAAGGCAACTGGTAGGTTTTTAACTCACTATGGATGGAACACCCTTGAGAGTATAATGAATGGTGTACCACTCATAGCATGGCCACCGTTTGTTGAGCAAAGAATGAATGCAATTATGCTAACTGATGGCCTAAAAGTGGCACTAAGGCCAAAAGTTAACGAAAATGGTTTGGTGGGAAGAGAGGAAGTTGCTAAGGTTATAAGAAGACTAATTAAGAGGGTAGAGAAATTGGTAGAAGAATGTTGCTGCTGAAGCCTTGCAAGAAGATGGGACATCTACAAAGACTTTAATTCAGTTTGTAGTTAATTTGATTGGCAACTAGGAATAGGATCATGCATGTATGGGTAAAGGTGTATATTTTCTTTCAAATCTAGTCTACTTGAGATGGTTGTTTTCAATATCTGTTGGTATCTATTTATAATATATGAAATCTGAGATGTGTTGTAACATCCTCAATTTATGCACCTTAGAAATAATACTCCCTCCGGTCCTTTATATAAGAAACAAATAACTAAATCATCAAGACCAATAAAAATAGTTAAGTTAGTTAGTTATAATTAATAATGTCATAAATTTAAATTTTATTCAAAAAGTACCCCTTAAATTGATTGGTTTAAGTAGTGGTTACATTAATGACATTGCACCTCCACCAATAAGTGTAAGTTGTATTGTTAATAGACCAATAAATGCATGAGAAATGAGTAGGTATCTCATTAATGGATTTCACAAGATGAAGGGTAAAAAAGAAAACTAGCAATTAATACATCTTAAAGTGGATGTATGTTTCTTATAATTAGGACCAAAAAAGAACACCCTTTTGTTTCTTATAAAAAGGACCGGAGGGAGTAATAAATAGACATCTTTTTTGGAATAACTTTTATATTTAATGGTTCAAGAATACCCTTAGACATTATTAATAATAATTACCTTATAATAGAAATAAGATAATATGACCCTAATAGGGAGCTAAGACCCAAGGTGGGCCAAGGCTCACTAATCCACACACATGCACCACAGTTTTTAATAGAAATGAGGAAGGAGAGTTAGAGAAAGAAAGAGAAAAGAAAGAAAGAAAGTTAGAGAGAAGGAGGAGAAGAAGAAAGAAGAAGGAAGAAACTGAATACACATCATTATACTACATGTTACACACTAAAACAATTCAAAATAAAAATTGTATGTTTTTCAGGGTGTTACATTTATTATTTCTAATCATGGGAAAACAATTTAAAATAAAAGTTGTATGTTTTTTGTAACATCCTGGCTATTGATGAGGGCGGGGAGTGATCGCTGGTGCAAAAGAGAAGAGGTACAGACAAGGAGCGGCTCTTGGCAGGCTTTTAGTGGAAGGGATACATGAATGATTTGAATACACACCCGAAAGAGAGGGATCCAGAGGCTGTGCAGGTATGGGACTGTACAGTTGAGGATGACTTAAAGGAAATAATTGGTACTACCTATACCAACAAGATGCATCTACTTTTCGGTAGCCTATCACTTAAGAACTTCATAGTTAAGTGTGCTTGGCTTGGAGCAATTATGAGATGGGTGACCTTCTGGGAAGTTTCTCGAAAAACATCTGAGTGAGGACAAAGCACGCTAAAAGGTCTCGTGTTGATTTGTGGGAAAAGTCTCGTGTTGGTTTGTGGGGACAGTTAGCAATCCAAAAAGTAGCCGGGTGTTACAAGTGGAATCAGAGCAGGCCTCTCTCCTAGTACGGTGTAGTTCGAGGATGAACCAGGCAAAAGCTGGTGGGCATGTAACATCCCGAGCGCTGACGAGGGCGAGGAGTGATCGCCGATGCAAAAGAAAAGAGGCACGGACAAGGAGCGGCTCCTGACAAGCTTCTAGTGGAAGGGATACATGAATGATTCAAATACACACTCGAAAGAGAGGGATCTAGAGGCTGTGCAGGTATGAGACTGTATAGTTGAGGATGGCTTAAAGGAAATAATTGGTACTACCTAAACCAACAAGATGTATCTACTTTTCGGTAGCCTATCACTTAAGAACTCCATAGTTAAACGTGCTTGGCTTGGAGCAATTATGGGATGGGTGACCTTCTGGGAAGTTTCTTGGAAAGCGTGTGAGTAAGGACAAAGCATGCTGAAAAGTCTTGTGTTGGTTTGTGGGGACATTCAGCGATCCTGAAAGTAGTCGGGCGTTATAGAGGATGCAACATTGGTAAAGGTGTGCTTCGGTTTTGGCCATCACGATAATAGAACTCCATGGAAAAAGTTGGAAAGTGATCGAAACAAAGGAAACGGTAAACAATGCCTATGACATTGGTTGAGACAATGTGTATGAGTGAGTGTGTGCAACATTGAGCATGAAACCGTGATTAAACAGGCCTGAGGGGTAGGTCTCTGCACGTGCATCTAAGGTGTGGTCAACTTTCTATCGTATTGAAATTTATCTCACCTATTCAAGAAAGTTCATCAAATATAGTTTTTGACCTGAGAAAAAAAATTTAAATATGAATAAATATTTATATGTTAAAGATTTAAAATATTTATTGTTTTATGTTTTAGCATTAAATATTTAACTTTTTTACTTTTTACTCTTTGAACTTAATAGCAATTTCTTTATTATTTCTAATCATGGAAAGGTATTTTGTTTCAAAATGTTGAATATAAATCATAACAAATATATGACATTAGAAAAGGAATTCAAATTCTTGAGTTTCCCGGCAAATATAGTTTGACCTGAGAAAAAGAACAATAATAAATTAGCTTGACCTCATAAATATAGTTTGACCGTAGAAAAACAAACATTAAATGTTAATAAATATTTCATAGGTTAAAGGTTGGAAATATTTATCAATTATACACATTTGATATTATTAACAAAACAACGAAATGGATAACTCATTACTACAAATAATTGTCATGAAATTAATATAAATAGTATTTTAGTTCATTGGTTGCATAGAATAAATATTTAATTTTATACAATGAAAATTTAAGACAACTAAACATTTTGAAAATATAAACTATATTATAATTACAAAATATAATTAATTTCAAAAAATATTTTGCATACTAATTATATTTTATATTTATAATAAACGATTTAACCTGAGATAGTATTACTTTAAATTGTTGATTTTTTTTAAAAAAAAACTATTAAAAACTAATTCATATACAATGTTAAAAGGGAAAAATATGAAAAATGGATAGTTTGAAATGGTTATCTATGAAGAATAATACTTGTGGAGAGAAAGGGAGTATAAGAATAGAGTGGCAGGTAGGAGAGAGAGAGTGCGTAGTACGTTTGCCTAGGTTTCGAGGGACACGTGTTAAAAATAAAAAAATAAAATAAAAAATAAAATCAAAGCATTTAAACATTATAGTGGTTTAAAACAATTATTTGCCTCCAATATGTGCATTAGTTGTGGCGATCATGTTATGTGTATGAAAATTCAACATTTTTTCAGTTTCTACTAACTGCCAAAAATAAACAGCCACTTTGAAAATAGAATTTGTTTTAGTATTTTGTTAAGAATGACACTTTTATTACATCGAATAACATGGTTTTAACAAATTTCAAAAAGAAAAAAATGGATATAAGTAGTTGGTTAAAATTATTATATTAATTTTGTTGTCCACAATGATCATGAGCAGGATTACCTCCTGTGAATGATATTTGTGGTCTCTATCATAAAAAAATAAAAACTATTTTAATTTATAATATTATTGAGTCTTTGGCATGCACTTTTGTAAAATACTCGAAGAGAGAGTTTTGTTGTCCATAACGGTATCGAGAAGAATTGTCTCCCGTGAATGATATTTGTATTTCTACCATAAAATTAAAACTAATTTAAATTGTGATATTATTTTTAAAGTAATTTAAAATTATTTTTTTATAAAATTATATTTAATAAATTAATTCTAAAAATAGAGTCAAATTTATATAAAACATTAATTAGATTTAAATTAATTTTTAGCATGAAAATCTCAACGTTATAATATAAATATTAATCAACAAAATTTTTATTTATGAAATTATTTAAATTTATTTTATATTATTTAAATTATAATTAATTTTAATAAATAATAAGTAATTATACAACTTAATCATTCAATTAATATAATAATAACATATTTTTATTTAATATTGACCATATTATTATATTAAATATTTTAAAATAAATTAAATATAATTTCAGCAAAACCATAATAATTTTTTATTTTTATGATTATACATGCTAATATAAATTATTGAATATCATTTTTTTATAAATTAGAGACATAAAACAGTAATGTAATATAAATAAATGATTAGTTATTATAAAAAAAATTGTGTAAGTATAAAATAATAATAGTAAAAGAAATAAGAAAAAGAAAATGAGAGAGAGGGAAAAAGTGAAAAGGAGCTGAATAGGAATTGTGTTTTCTTATATATATAATAGATATAATAGATTAGTAAATCATTTATTCATATTATTTAAAATAATAATAATATAATATTAATCAAAAAGAAATATATAGAACATAAATAATATATAATATTATAATAATATGATAAATTATAAATGCATTATTACATAATAATAATAATAATAATAATAATAATAATAATAATAATAATAATAATAATAATAATAATAATAATAGAGATTTTTGGCAAATAGAATGGTAGAGATTTTTTAAAGGTAAAAGCTAGAAAGGATTATATAGGAAGAGAAAAGCTAGAAAAAAAAAAGTTTTAAAGGGAAAAAAAATGGGAGAGGGTGACATGTGGCTTAGAAAGGACCAAATTTTCTTATATATATATAATAGATATAATAGTATAAATTATAAATATATTATTACATATGTAATAATAATAATAATAATAATAATAATAATAATAATAATAATAATAATAATAATAATAATAATAATTTGGGGGGAAATTTTTTTAGGAGAAGTTGACATGTGTCCCAAGAGAACATTGTTTTAATAAGAGTAATAGATAGATGGATAATATTTACAAGGACAAAAACAAAAATAAAATAAAATTGCAATAACGAAAAATAAAAAAGTGCTAAATTGCAAGGACTAAAAAAGTATTTAAACTAATTAAAAATACATCTTAAATATAAATTTATAATTATTTAAATTGAGTATTTATTTTTGTTATTTTGAATACTATGTTTACAAATAATTAATAATTAGTAATTGAATTTTGTGTGTTTATAATTAATAATTTTTAAATTATTTTTTGTAAAAATTAAAATATTTTAAAACTATAATTTTAATCATTTTGGTTTATTAGTTTTAATTATGTGATATTGTTAAAGTTTTAAATTGATTAACTTCATTACATCTTAAATTATTATTATTATTATTATTATTAAATTTTTTCTTTAATTTTAATTTCATTACTTGCTATAGTTTAAAGTTATTAATCTATAATTTCTTTAAAAAATTACTTATCTATAAGGATAAGGATCAATATATATTTCAAATTTTATATATTATCATTGAATTATTATAAGTATTATTTATCTACAAGAATTATTATCTACATGTTTTATTAATTTTTTTAATACTATTATATGCTACTTTTCATATGTTTCTAATTTTTTTCTCATTCTAAGTGAATTAAAAAAGACAATGTTATTAATAAGAATAACTCACTATTATTGTGTTTATATGTAATGAATATATAGTCTTTATGGTTTGAATTATAAAAATAACAAATCACAATGTCTTATAATTGACCGTTATGAAAAAAAAAACTCTCTTGTTCTTCTTAATTATTTATTAAAATAAAATATTATGAATTCTTTAAAATTTATCTACATATTTACAAAATCATTAATTTTAATTATTATTACTCATAAAGTATATTTTAATCTATCTAATTTAAAAGATAAATAAAGTTGAGAATAAGTATGATATAATATTCAATATAAATAAAATATATATAATATTCAATGTTTTTATTATAATTTTTATATATTTATATATGTATAACATATTTAAGATTTGAGTAAAATAAAATAATAAACAATAAATACATTTTTTTAGGAAACTAATTATCTGTAAGAAAAAACTAATATATTATTATTATTATTATTATTATTATTATTATTATTATTATTATTATTATTATTATTATTATTATTATTATTATTATTATATCTATAACACTATTTAAGATTTGAATAAAATTAAATTAAAAAAATATACTAAATTATAGCATCTAAACTTTAATTATACTAAATAAAATTAAATCAAATTATTATAACTTCTAAGTTATACAATAGAATTTGTAAAAATAAAATTTATTTAAAATATTATCATATAAATATTTTAAATATGTGCATAAATGCTATAAAAAAGAGTATTAATGTGAGCCGTATAATCCTCCATTAAAGTAAAATTTGATTAAATCATATCAGCGATTATTATGAAGTAAAAATTTTGATCGACGGCTATAAATTCTTCAAGTAAACTTTACTTATATATATATATATATATATATATATATATATATATATATATATATATGTATATACATATTATATACATATATATATACATATATATATATATGTATATATATATACATATACATATGTATCTATATATATATATATATATATATATATATATATATTCAAGTCTATGTTAATTATATAATAGATGCAATACTCGTGAATTGCACGGGTTTGTTTGAATATAAACAACATAATTTAAATAAGTAAAATGTATATGAAGATTTTTTTTAATTTTTAACATATTATAAATAATTTATTATAAATAATATTTTAAAGATAATATATGCAATTTTTATTCAAATTCACAATATTAATTATAACTTTTTTTTATGAATATGTGATCGAAAAATAAAATATATTAAATATTGTAGTTCACTGAAGTAGTTTATTAAATATTTGAATATAAACTATATTTTAATATAATTTACTGTTAGAACCAAAGACATTGGACGATGTCTGACCCCTCAAACTTTGATTTTGATGATAATAAATAGAATTAAATTTTGAAGTAACTAATAAATATTGTTTGAGTACTATAGGAAACACACCGTCCAATACACATGTGGTATTGTATTCTCTATACTCAAACTCTATACAATTTGTTTCATATATCGTCCAAACATACCTTGGAACTTGTTTTGTAATGAACTATCCTGCATCCAACATGTTGTTAACTAACAAGCGTCCAAACGTATTGTGAAAACCAGTGTATAATACACCGTGTTCTTTTGCGTGTCTAGAAGGAGCTAAATAACTTACACAAAATTTCTATAAGTTATAAAGCGTCCACTCTCTCACTAGTTCGTACACTGTTCTTTCTTTTCAAGGATAATTTCATGTTGAAAAGTTATATTCTTTTATTCCCTCGTCTTTTTGAAATGACTAAACATTTGAATTTCAAAAAGTGTACTGAGATAGGAGACAGAAAAACACATTCTAGATGAAGAATCTTCTTCGTAGAAGTAGTGGAGGCCCACTCAGAAAAAGGACAGTACTATTGTCCCCTTCTCTTTCCACCCCAAACTAACATGTGGTAATGGTCACATGATTGTGAGAGAATGAATATTTTTCGAAGGCTCTAATCCCCACAATGGACATATTTTTTCTTAAAGCCTATAAATAGAGAAGCAAGCACACAGAAGAACCTAACGAGATACAATGAAGCTATCAAAATTTTCTAAGTGCTGAAACTCTGCTGAAATCATTGGACGATCCTCTCTTGTATAAAGAGAGAAAACTCACACTCTCTGATTCTGAAGGAAACTCTTTTTCACTCTGATACCAAAGCTCTTTGTTTCACAAAGTCTTTGTAATATGTTATATTGTAATATCCTCTTTGTGAGAGTTATTCAAATTTGCATTTATTCAAACTGTTGTTTAGAAAGCTAGGAGTGACTTAGTGATCAAAGAATACTTTGGTGTTTTTAATCTTAGGGGGAGATTAAAGGTGTGTCAGAAGTGGCCTAGAGAATACTTGTTGTAGCCAGGAGTGGCAGGATAGAATACTTGTTTGTAATAAGTGTTTGATTAGTGGAACCCTTGAAAAGATTTTTGAATGAGAACTGGACGTAGCTCAGTTTGAGTGAACTAGTATAAAAACCAAGTGCTTTTACTCTCTCTCTTAAGCTTAACTTGTTATTCTCTTGTGTTTATTTCCTGCACCTTGGATGCACAGTTATTACTTTTAAAATCTATTTGTGAAAACTACTTTTTATATTTAACGATCTATTAAAATACAGTTTTAACAAAATTGTGATTTTCAACGTCTGGACGGTCTCACATATTCTACATTTTACAAGTCCCTTTTAAAATATGATCTTAAGAGATCTCCATATTTACAAAAAAAGATTTTAAGTTCTTATTTAACACACTATTCAACCCCCTTCTAGTGTTGTCCCTGCATTTCATTTACATATTTTTCATTTTTTGCCATACAATATTTCTTTTATGATTTAATTCTTGACAATATAATATATAATTAATTGTAATTGACATGACAAAATAAAGACACATACTGTTATTAATTTTTTTTATTAATCATTTTAATTTTTATAGTACTATACTTTTTAATCACCCAATTATGTAAATAATTAAATATTTAATAGGTCATTTATAAAGGATTGATTATTGTTAGCTTTCTCTTATATTAATTACATATGTTATTTTAAAATTTGGGAATGCACTTTAAGTTACTCATTGTCCTGAATAAATATTAGTTTGATAATTTTGTATGTATTAAAATTGTTTTTTCTTCTCCTTATAATGTTAGTATTTTTCTATCCCAACTTGTATAAATCATTTGTTATATAAATTAGTGTGTCAATTTTTTTTTTACTTACAATATTGTCAACAATTTTAATATATGCAAAGTAAAGCTGAACTAATTTGAGTTGTTAATGGAAACTTAAACCGTACAATAGTCATCAATCGGATCTAATTAAATTTAGCAGACTTAATTATGTTTTGTTAAGAATTAATTTCTCACATATATAATATTTATTACACAATTTTTATAATGGTGTGTTAAAGAAATAGGAGAATATTTCAAAAACCAAAAAATGAAAAAAAAAAACAAAAAAAGAAAAGGGAGTTAGATATACAAAAACTATAACAGTAACACTAAATATTATAACATTATAACTAAGGGTCGAGGGTCTAGTCAGTTGGTTGAACAATGTGTATGAGTTGTTATAAATCCCTTGATATATAGTTAAGTTTAATTCCTACGAATAAAACAATATTATAAAATTATAAAAAGTTAGATATATTTCAAAACTATTGATTTTTTATATATGTAGTTAAATTTAAAATTATTCATAATATTTTATTTTAATTAATAATTAAGGATAAGAAATAAATTATTATTTTTATTATTATTATTTTATATATATATATATATATGTTATTTTTTAATTTAGTTACTTCAAATAAGTTTAGGAACAATAATAATAATTAAAAATAAGAATTTTATATGTGTCATTTTAAAATTTGGGTATGCATTTTTAGTAAATCACTTAACTTCTTACACAAATATTAGTTTGATAATATTGTTCACATGAAAATATTTTTTTCTTATAATTTTAAAATTTTGCTATCCTAACTTGTATAAATCATTTGTTAAATTAATGTGTCAATATATTATTTTATTTTCTTAACATTTTTTCTTGACACTTACATTAAAAGGATACAAATTAATTTAATTAAAACAAAATTTGTGACATGAATTTTATAAATAATAATAAATTTTGTTTTGAAAGAATAGTTAAATTTAAAAAATATTTAATATTTTAGTTAAAGTAATATACAAATATAAAGTTAAGAGAAAAATTATTATTAACATTATATATCGAGTTATTAAATTGTGTAATAGTTGGTGTAAGTTACACTAGTGTAATTTGATCCCTACTCATATATATATATATATATATATATATATATATATATATATATATATATATATTAAAATCGGTATTAATTATTAGTAACAGATTCGTTAAAATATATAGATTTAAATTAAAAGTCATACGTTTGATAAATTTGTATTAGAAGTATTAGATCTAAAAAAATATAAATTTTTGCAAAATATAATATTTATAAATATTATTGATGTTGATTATATATTATATTTAAAAAATGAAATAATTAATATTATGTAAGGGGAAAATCTGGTTTTTAATATATTTATATAAATATTAATTCAATAGTATTAAAATATTACGATAATATTCCTGTATATTATAATTAATAAATGCAATAATTAATATGATATTAGGAAAAGATCTGGTTACTTTTATATCTATGTAAATATTACATATTCGAGAAGGAAGGTCAATAATTGTCCTACATTTTTATGATTCTTAATTTCTATACAAACTGGATTAGAGTATGGTTGTTAGGATCGCAAGCATAATCGCATAAACACGCGATTTTACTATTTTTGGAACAATGCCAGTGTTGGATCGTAAGAAAATTTGCAAGTTGGTGTGCAGATCATATGAGATCACGATCTTCAGCGACCAAACTCGTCCATGTCACGTTGTGTCGATCTCCAACGTATCTTTTTGGCCATTTTTTTAGGTCGAGTTTCTCTATAAAGCCCATCTTCTCTTAACCTGACCCACTTCACAAGTGAAATAAAAAAAAAAAAAAAACACATACGTCTTTTCCTTTTCAATTTTGCACAAAAACAATTGTGCATCTTCCCCTCTTCAATTTTGATAATTATTGTGCGCCTAGGAACTAGGGTTCGTTCTTCCTTTTTTATTCCCCTCCTCATAAGCCTCCAACAATTGCTGATGGGGCAGGTCAAGGTCCTAAGAGGAAGGAACCTGCTAAAGTGACCTTGAATCTGAGGCTACTGCCGCCAATAAGACCAAGCTTGTTTCTCCTCCTACCTCAAGTTCGCCACCAGTGGTCAAGAAGTACCCAACCTTCCTTTCTATGATGGATGACCGATCTTCTCTCTGGAGTCGTGACTTCAATCCCTAAGGTCTTATCAACTACAACTTTTTCAGCCTAATAAAAAGATGTTGAGGGAGGTCAGCCCAAAGGTTGGCATGGATGCGTTGTCGGTCCTCCAGGCTCACTCTTGGACCATAGCACAATTCTGGCTTGAAGAATATTAGAAAGGCCACACTGAGTTGCTGAAGGCTCAAGAGGAGGCTCTCAAGGCAGAGGTGGCTCATTTCAGAGTGACTAAGGCCAATGAGACTTTGCTTCAATCGGCCGAAGAGTCACGCAAGGCCACTGAAGATGCTGAGGCCAAGATAAAGGAGGCCGAGAAGAATAATGAGGCCCTAGTGGCTAGGGCGGTGAAGGCTTATTCTACCAAGGCCTTAGATGCCGAGGTTGAGAGGCTTAACTATAAGTTGGAGCATGTTAAGGCTGAGGCGACCGAGGCTGATAAGAAGCTGATGGACGAGCTTGACAAGATGTCTGTGACGATTACGAATAACCACGAGGTCGGCTTCAAGAAAGCAATTTGTCAAGTGGGATGTTTCTTTAAGGATGTTGACCTCACAATTTTTGACGTCGAAAAGGATGTTAACAAAAGGGGTGAGCTGGTGAATGAGACAATCCTTACTGATGATGAGAACTAGACCTCGACTGCCAAAAGAGATCAGCATGTTGCTTAATTTTCTATTTTTTTATTATTTGTGAGTTCGTTGCCCAACTAGTAGTGTATGATGTTAAGTACTCTCCTTTCATCAATGAAATATATATTTTGATTTCACTTCAAGTTGTTCTAAGTATTAAAATCATTATGTTGGGTGAGGTCAAGTTGTCACAAAATCAGGTAGCTAGGCCGGGATGCCGAAAGGTCAACTTGGAAAATCGGGCAAGGTTATTTCTTAACTTGTCTTTTCAGTCAAAGTTGGAATGCTTAAATGGTTAAACCAAAAGGTCAATAGGTCAAGTCAAAATGCATAGTGGATTCGTTTCACAACTTGTCTTTTTTAGATCAAGTTGGAATGTTAATGATCAAACCAAAATGCCAATAGGTCAAGTCAAAATGCCGAGTTGATTCATTTCATAAGTTATCCTTTTTAGATCAAATTGGAACATTAGTGGTAAAAGTGAAATGTCGATACATCAAATTAGAATGCTAGGTGGATTCGTTTCATAACTTGTCTTCTTTAGATCTTGTTCGAGCATTAGTGGTGAAACCAAAATGCCGATAGGTCAAGTCGAAATGTTGAGATGTCTTGCATGAATTAGTGCAGACATTGGAATGTAAAAGAAGACTTTATTGATTTTCAGGAATACCCTGGTGTACTTTATTAAAACCTCTCTGGCCAAAACCTTTTTTCTTTTTTTGGGGAAAAAAGACTGAAGTAGGAAAAAGAGTACATTGTCATTTATAATTATTATTTTTCCAGACAAGTATTCCAATTGGTAGGCTCTGTTTCCTAGTGCTTCGGTGACCATGAATGGTCCTTCCCAATTGGCTGCTAACTTTCCTTCTTTGGTCTTCTTCCTAGCTTCCCCCAGCTTCCTCGATTGTTTTGGATGAGAATCCATTAATTAAAAAGCTATATACCTTTGATTGAGCAGAATTATGACCAACTCATGGTAGAAACTACATAGTGTGGCCAACTTTGTCATGCCTTATGACCAATTATTTACCAAACATAAAACCAAAATTTAGTTGGGCTAATATTTAGGCAAAACATATATATGTAATGATAAAATATAGCCAAGTTAAAAAAACTTAAAACAAAAAATTATAATTAAGATGTAATTTATAGTAAATATATGTATATTTTAAAATGAATTATACCAACACAAAAAAAATATATTATGTATATGTGTTAATTTAAGTTAATAAATATTATAATTTATTATTAATTTCTTAGAAATTAGAGGTATAAAGATATTATGCGAACTTTTGCTGGACAATAAAAACCCTTAACATGCATTGAATCGACCCAAACTGAATAATTGGATTAGTTGGGATCTTGAACTCTTAGTAGAAACTGAAATATATACTTAAAAAAATTATGATATTTTTTCTGGCTTTTAAAAGTATGTATATATGTTCAACCAGATGCAAAACCTTTTTGTTAGAACCTCACTTAGCTAAAAACAATGTGTCATATCACTGCACCCCCTGTCATCTATAGAGGAAACTTCTTTCCTCCTTACTTTTGGGATAGACACTATGATACCCGTTGAAGTAAGAGAACCCTCCCAGAGGCGAACACACTTCATTGAGAGCAAGAATGATGAGTCACTCAAGCACGCCCTCGATTTAGCTGAAGAAACCCAAGACGAGGCTAGAGTCCTAGCATAGGCTTATAAGACAAGGGCCGAAAGAAGACACAATAGTCGTGTTAGGCCTAACTTCAAACCAAGAGACCTAGTGTGGAGCAAGCAGGGGGAAGCTAGGAAGGAGACCAAAGAAGGAAAGTTAACAGCCAATTGGGAAGGACCATTAAGGGTCACCGAGGCACTAGGAAAAAGAGCTTACCAACTAGAATACTTGTTTGTAAAAGCTATCATTGTAAATGGTGATGTACCTTTTTCCTACATTGGTCTTTTTTTCCCATAAAAAATAAAGAGTTTTGGCTGAAGAGGTTTTAATGAGGCACACTAGGGTATTCCTAAAAATCAATAAAGTCTTCTCTTACATTCCAACGTTCACACTAATTCATGCATGACAACTCGGCATGCCGACTTGACCTATCAACATTTTGGTTTGACCACTAATGATCGAACTAGATCTAAAGAAGACAATTTGTGAAATGGATCCACCCGACATTTTGACTTGACCTATCAACATATCACTTTGACCACTAACATTCCAACTTGATCTAAAAAGACAAGTTGTGAAACGAATCCACTCGGTATTTTGACTTGACCTTTCTGCATTTCGGTTTAACCATTAACATTCCAACTTGATTTTAAAAAAGACAAGTTGTGAAACAAATCCACTTAGCATTTTGACTTGACCTATTGAAGTTTTGGTTTGACCATTTGAAGCATTCCAACTTTGACTAAAAAGACAAATTAAGAAATGACCGTGCTTGGTTTTTTGAGTTGACCTTTCGGCATCTCAGCCTAGCTACTTTATTTTGCAATAACTTGATCTCACCCAACATAACGATTTCAATTTCTTAGAACAAATTAAAGATTTCATTGATGAAAGGAGAGTACATACCATCCTACACTACTGATCGGGCAACGACCTTACAAAACAATAAAAAAGTATAACATTAATCGATAAGGTCTTCTTCTCATCATCAATAAGGATTGCCTCATCTACCAGCTCGCCCCTTTTGTTAACATCCTTTTCGATGTCAAAAATTGTGAGGTCAACATCATTAAAGAAATATCCCACTTGGCGAATTGCTTTCTTAAAGCCAGCCTTATGGTTATTGATAATTGTCGTAGATGCCTCGTTAAGCTCGTCCATCAACTTCTTATCAGCCTCGACCTTAACAAGCTCCAACTCACGGTTAAGCCTCTCAACCTCTGCCTCTAAGGCCTTAGTAGAATCTGCAGCCTTCGCGACCCTAGCCACCAAGGCCTTATCATTCTTCTTGGCCTCCTTTATCTTGGTGTAAGCATCTTCAGCAGCCTTGCGCGACTCTTCGACCGGTTGAAGTAAAGTCTCATTGGCCTTAGTTGCTTCTATAAGAGCCATCTCCGCCTTGAGAGCCTCCTCTTGAGCCTTCAGTAACTTAGTATGGCCTTTCTCATATTCTTCAACCCAAAATTGTGCTATGGCCCAAGAGCAAGCCTGGAAGACCGATAGCAAATCCATGCCAGCCTTTGGGCCGGCCTCCCTCTACATCTTTTTATCATCTTGGCTCAAAATTTTGTAGTTGATAAGACCTTGGAGATTGAAGTCACGACCCTAGAGAGAAGATCGATCGTCCATCATAGAAAAGAACGCTGGGTTTTTCTCAACCACCAATGGCGAACTTTGGGCAATAGGAGAAATAAGCTTGGCCTTCTTGGTGGCAACAGCCTCAGCTTCAACGTTCACTTTAGTAGGTTCCTTCCTTTTAGGACCTTGACTTGCCCCATCAACATTTGGTGGAGGCTTATGAGGAGAATTGCAATTGGTGTCATCCGTAATAGCTTTCTTCTTGTTCTCAGTTTGCTTCTTCTTTAGGCTCTTATAGTCATACTTGCCCATGATGAGTGCAAAACATAAAATAAAGGAAGCATGACAGTAACGCATGAAGTTAGTAGCTTTGTAACAGGCTAGCTATCAAAAACTTAAAATCCCAATCTTGGTTAGGAGTCTTGGAGTGGGGGAATCTCCAATATCGTCTGACAATGGAGCAGCCGAAGAAGCTTATACAACATTGTCATGTCTTCCTAATTGGCTTTGGACATCTCAATAATCTTCCACGTTAAACACTTACTTGGGTTCCAGATCCAATAGAAGGAAAACTTAGGCCTTTCGGACCCATCAAAGAAGTTGGGCATCCCCTCAAGACACGACTAGACCTTGAAAAATCCCTTTTGAAGTTTTTGTAAGAGGTGGTGACTAGACTCAATATGGACACTCTGCTGATCCCAGTCAATGAAGCCCAACCTGTAATGCCCCTGAGAGTCGATGTCTCGATGGCTGACACTCTACGACACTTTACTCAATGTCCTTATTGTTCAGAATCATCCATAGGTAGCCCTTTCCGAGACATCAACAACCAACCCGACTGCTTTCAGGATCGTTGATTGTCCCTACAAACCAACTTGAGACTTCTCAACGTGCTTTGTCCTCACTCACACACTTCTTGAGAAACTTCCCAGTAGGTCAACCATCCCATAATTGCTCCAAGGCAAGCACGCTTAACTGTGGAGTTCTTAAGTGATGAGCTACCGAAAGGTATATGCATCTTGTTGGTATAGGTAGTACCAATAATTCCTTTAAGTCATCCTCAACTGTACAATCCCAAACATGTATAGCCTCTAGATCCTTCTCATTCCGATGTGATTCGCTTGGGATGTTACACAACCACCGTTTTCGCTAGCTTTTGCCGAGTAAGGTGGTTTAGGCATTCAGGTGGCGTTGGGTGGGAGCTATGTTTAAGTCTCTTAAAATGTCAAGCTCGAACTGGTAGAAAGAAACCTTCATGTTGAAATGACGGAAGAAAGTCTCGTAAACATATATGAAGTGGGCCTGGCATGGAAGACCTCATAAAAAGACATGCTCATTTGGCTCACAACACTCAGTATAAATGATGTTTATTTGGTCGGTATGACATAGGTCTATTGTTTGCAGGAGCGTTAAAATAGGCTATTCCGTTTGAAACTTAGATAAGTAGGCACCCACTTCTCCATTAACCCAAAAGTACCCGGTCAATGTGATGTCGGGGAATGATTCTCTCGGCATCTTCGACTCTTGTGGAGCCCTCAATGCTAGGGAAGGGTATCTCAGGCGACGAGAAATCAAGGATTGTCTCACTGTGGCTTCAGAAGACCTATCCTCCACCATAATAACATTAGCTGCCACAGTCGCTAAAGGCGTCTCAATAGTGTTGCCAGGCCTGTCGAGATGAATAGTCTCCACCATATCATGCATTATGGCGGCGACACCCTTAACACCGACATTGGCGGCTAACCCTGCACAGGCTACCATGCCTAAATCCACATTAGAGGAAGAATGAACGAAAGAAGGCTCAAAATTGGAACCTTTCCCTATTAGAGAAATCTTCGGTGGCAACATCTACCCACGACTAGAGCACAAAGATCCCCTACTTAATGATTCCATGGACATCTCAAGAGAAAAAAGTTGAAGGGCTAAAATCGTACCTGAAGTTAGAGGAGGATGAAAAATGCAAGAGCGAGAGAAGAAATGCCACAGAGAAAACTACCAGAGAAGGAAAGCTCCTCAGAGAAGGAAAATGAGAATGGGGAAGGGGAAAGTGTAAATGGAAGCATAAGGGACTAAGTCACTTTTTTATTGGCACAAAGTCACCCTGATGACCCAAGGGTCATAGCTCTTGGAGCCATAGGATCACATTACCTCAACCCATAGATCAACAGTATGGGAGAGATGTTACCTTTGGTTAACCCAAGAAAAAAATTAATGAACGATCACAATGATTACACCATCCTAAAAAAAATGCAATGCATTTAATGTGTCTAAACCAACTTGACGACTCGACTAGACAAAACTTTCGGCATGACTGAGTGTGCAGACAGCTGCTCCCCCATCCAATCGTCAATATGTCTCGGAGCCCAAAGTCATGTGTAATACTGGGTTACGACGGGAAGCCTAAGAGCTGGTCGACCAAGCTCACAAAGTTTCTCAATCAAAAGAGTACGTCCATCACTAACACCATTGCCAGCTCCTTCAGCAAACCTCAGAGCTTAGGTCATGTGTACTGCTCGGACTCGGAAGACCTGTCTAAGGGATGCCCCCAGGGGCGGACCCAGGATTCAATGACTGGGGGGCCAAAATCAAATAAATATGTAAGCATTAAAATTTATATAAAATATTTATATATTTTCTAAAATGATTTAAAAATATATAATAGAGAATATATTTACATAGAAGATATTAAATATATTTTTAAAGACCAAAAATTACAAATGACAATAATCAATTTCGCATACACCAAGAACTTTAATAAATTTATAATAAAAATTAAATTTTATGGTAACTATATCTTTTTTAAGAAAATTCCTATTAATTGTATTTAAAAATCTATTAAATTTGAATAATGTTTTGGAATATAATTAGTGATATAATATATATTTTCAACCCAAATAGTTAATCTCATATATATATATATATAGAGTTTGTAAGCTTGACTCAAGCCAAATGTTAGTGAATAGTATTTAATTCTCAAATTTATAATCAAGTCAATATAAAGGGAAGACTAATAAAAATATTTGATTGTAAATGTAATTGTTTATAACTTATAAAATAACAATACTAGATTATAAAAGAAAAAGGAGATTAAAAGGAAAGATTAATATTCAAATATTTAATCTAAAAAATGAAAAAATGTCATTATTTTCACAATGAAACCTATAAAATAGGAATAAAATATATTATGAAAAAAAAAGAGATGAATAACACTTAAAAGTTATTATCTCCATAATAAAATTCAAAAATAGAAAATATTAATATAATATAAGATATTATATATATACAAAATTTTAAAATTAAAAAAGTTGGGGGGGGGGGGGGGGGGGGGGCTAAGGCCCCCCAAGTGGACAACGTGCGTCCTTCGCTGGATGCCCCACTGGTAAGGAGAAGAATTCTTTGAGATGTCTCACAAAACAACACCAATTGTTATTCTCATCAACTCTTTTAGCATGCCTTAGAGCTTAGGGGACATGTGTATTACTCGGACTCGACAAACCCACATGGGGGACACTTAGCTGAGTAGAATGATCACTCGACCACAGAGGTCTGAGGACGAGATCGACTACGCCATGGTAAATAAGGAAAGGATGAAAGTCTATCCCTGTGATCCCTGCTGCCATTGATGACACTTATATCAGGTAACTAGGTCTATGAACCTAGGAATCCCTATTTATCCCATCAAGGGAGCACCAGGTAAACTAATCCAAATTCTAACCGAATTTCAATATCTGCATCTTACCTTTGTGCCACTAACTTTAGAGTTAGAGTGTCTTTGTAGGTATCCCCTCACCATTATGCTAGGAGGAAAGTAGGAGGAGAAACTACCAAGGAAGGTTCTACCAATTTCAATAAGAGCAAAACCCATTTGCTTCTTTTAACAGTTTTTTGGTCAAGTTTAACAAAACTCATGTGCTTATTATTACATTCATTCTAGTTGAGCCATTTGGTCAACTAAATTAATTAAACGTCCTGCTTTTGAGATTCAAATTTTTGAATCAAAAGTAGATATGGAAGATGCATGCATAGAAAAGGGGATGACAAAAGTTACAGGAAAAGAAAAACGTACTAGTTAAAAGAAATAAACATACCTCTTATCTTGTGGTCGAATGTCACTCTCAGAGACAAAGGATTGAAGAGCTGATATTGAAATTCTTTGGTATATATAGAGAAGCCAAAGACCATGAAATGACCAAAATTTAATTTCCTATGTAATAGTCAAACTCAAAATTCAAATTATATAATTTATGTCCTTAATAGCATAATTTCATGAATTAAGTTTGTAGGGCGTGGAAGTGGTGGTGAGTCATTGATCAACAATGAATTATAATAATATTATTTTATACTATTTTAAATAAATTTTTAGTTAATAAATTAAAAAGGTATTAAGTACTTTTAATATTTTTTTATATTTTGAAGACATTAAATATTTTTCTTTTTATTTAATATTTCCTTATAAAGTATTAGAAAATACTATAAGATATTGTAACTTTTATATAATTACTCTAAATTAAATTATTCACAAATTTATGTTAATCACAAAATTATTCCTTATTATTGTAACCTTCTCCTTCCCGTCAATAATTGATGGCTTTAATTTATAGCTCCCTATAACATTTAATTAATTTACAATTTTTTACTGCTTTATACGGAAGAGATCATTCTATTCCATACATTTTTTGGATGTCAAAATTTTAAAAATATTTTATGTTTTTTTTTTACCAACATCGTCATCTATAATAAATACTAATTCGGTTATTCGTATTCAAAGCTTAAATTATTATTCCCTGATATAAAATATTAAATTATTATTTAATAAATTTAAAGCATTACAAAGTAAATCCATCACTATAATTTATTTTAAAAATTCTCACTCATATTTAATGAATATTATTATTCTAACGACTCATATTACGACATTTTCTGAAACTGTAAAGTGTGTTGTAAGATGGCGAGGCTGGTAGCTAGAGTTAGTGGTCCAATCTCAACAAAACTTTTCAGATAAAAATCTTTACTCTATCCCTACCAGGATAGTTATTTTTTCTTAATTTTCTTTAAAGGAATTATCCTTCTAAGGATAGTTGTTGACTACCCAATTAATGTTTCTTTGTCTATTATTGCTGCAACTCATTGAATTCAAATCTTTTTATTTCTTTCCCTCTATATATAAGCATATCTCTCCATTTAATGTAGTGAAATCAATTAGAAAAAAAAGCCAATTATGAAATATATTAAATTGATGGATTCACATTTTTTATTTTCTTTCCTCAATTAATATATTACAAAACTAATAAAAAAATGCAATTAAGAAAAGTTAATGCTATTGCACACAAATAGAAACTTTCTAATAAGTTGTCAAATTTAATTAAATAATATGCATATAAAAAAGTATTAAATAATATCCTTTATTACTTAAAGGAATATACACCTAGCAGTCACGTTTTTCCCTAAAAAAATTCAAGGATAAAAAGTAATTTCACATTTTGTAAAAAAAGTCAACATAATTAAGATGAATTAAATGTAACAAAAATTTGTTGAGGTGTAATCTTTCCAATTTATGAGGAATTTGAATTCTATTACCATTTATCACCGTAAATACCATTTAATTTAAATTGATTTATTACTAAAAAAAATTCACTGATTGATTGCAGTCATATTTATTGATATAATTACTCATAAAAATGGCTATAAATCTTACGTTGTGGAGTATATAATAGGATGTTTTCAATCAATTAGCAGAACAATGAATTCTAATATATTGTAAATTAATAAATATAATAGGATGCTTTCAATCAATTAACAAAACAATGAATTCTAATATATTTTATTTTAATATAAAATATAAAAAATAACAATTAATTCTTCTATATTGTATTGTATTTTAATATAAAAAACAATGGTAACCCTGTATTCTAATATTCTAATAAAATATATAAGAAAACGTGAATATAAAAATAAATAATTTTGAGGGTCCGATTATAATATTAATATAAAAGATGGATTCTAATTATAAATATTAGAATTCACGGAAATAAAATCCACGGATCCTCACTTATATGATTACAAAAGTCTGATAAAAAAAAATATGATTACAAAAGTTGCACTATTAGTCTATTATTATAACATGGTATGTACCCAAAAAAAAAAGTCTATTGTTATAACATGTTAATACCGAAAATTAAAGTCAGGTATTTTAGAATAATATCAACCGATTTCAAATATTTCAAAAATTAAATTCATTAAATTAAATTGTATTAAACTTAAACTACTTTTTAGAATAATATCAACATATTTCAGATATTTTGGACATTAATTAATTAATTTAAATTTCAAATATTTTGATCATTAATTAGCTAATTAAATTCAAATTTTAAACATGGCTAATTAAATTTATTAAAAAAGTCTTTATCTTTATAGACACAAATAAAAATAAAAATTATATACGTTTTTATTGCTGGTACATTACTCTATAAAAACTGTGCAGTGATTCTATACAAAAAAAAGGTATGATATGTTTCTTCTAACTGAATCATTTTCTATATTATCGTTGTATTGATTTTTTTTTTTTTTTTTTTTTTTTTTGCTTCTGCATGGCTGTTGAAACAATCACGAAATGATTGGGAATTTCTCCTCTGTATATCAGGTACGTGATAAAGTAACACAAATTGGGTATCTATGCTTCTTCTCATGTAAACCTTTTTTTTTATTTTCTTCATTGTTTATCCTTTTTCATTTGTTGAATCATTTCAAGAAATCAATTGAGATATCCTCCTCTACATAAACGAGAGTCGTGGATTTGTAAAAAGAGGTATGATTTAAGATTTTTAGCTAATCTTTGTGTTTCAGTGAGTTTTGAATTTTTTTTTTTACTTTTCGTAAAAGATTTTACTTTTATATATCCTCCTCTTAAAAAAAAAACAAAAATTTCATCGTGTTGCATCGCTTTTCAAATACAGGGTGAAGGGTTTGTAATGCAAAAAAGGTATGCTTTAAGATAATACTTTTATCCTCCTCTTTTGAAAAAAAAAACATTTTTTTTTATCATTTCTGAAAAGTATGAATTTATATTTTTTTTTCCAAGTAAAAGATAATACTTTTATCCTCCTCTTCTGGAAAAAAAATAAATATTATTAGCACTGCATTAATTTTTAGAAAAAACTAGGGCCATTGGTTTGTAACATACAAAAGGAAGATATGCTTTAAGATTCTACTTTTATCTTTCTGTTCTGAATTTTTTTTATCACTTTTGAAAATCATGAAATATTGAGTGTGATGCTAATCTATGCATTTTAATTTAGCATATATCTTTTACCCATGTATCTAAGTTTTCTAATATAGAAAAAAATGCATGTTTTTTCATGCTTCTATGAAAAATATATAATTTTCATTGCTTCTACAATGTTAGAAAAAGTCTAATTTTTACTCCTATTCTACAAATTTGAGTGTGATGCAAATCTGTGTGTTACGGTCTGCTGCTACATTGATATATATTGTTAATGTTTAAATTATTGGCCTGTTGATACATGTCTTTACAATGAATGAAAACATTCGGAGTTGTTTAGTCATTTCATTGATTTTTAAAATATATAAACTATTTTCACGGTTGCTACATGTTTTTAATTACTACTCTATTTTGTTTATGATGATAACTGTCTTAACAAATAATGCATTTGCCTATTTGATTTAACATTGTATGCATGTTACTGAATAATGATGATTTTATATCTCATCAACCTCAGCTGTTGTTACTGGAGTAGAAATATAAATAATAGATTTCTATTGGTATTTTAGAAAATTTTGATCTATGGCTTCATTTAACAGGTTACAAGTGACACTACTGGCCCTTTAATGGGTTCGCATCTTAGCTCCCTCTTGGACAATTTTTGAAAGTACAAGAAATAATAATGGATGATAAGTTTTACTTTGATTGTTTTACTTTCAATTATGTTTTACTTAATTTGATTGTGATAAGTTTTGACGATAATAAAGAAAAAGAAAGTATGATTTTGAGAACTTTGTGGATAAAAAGAGGACAAGAATTGAATATCTAAAGATGAAGGCAAATAAGTAAATGATTATACATTAGTTCAATTCTTTCAACTTATTGGATCAAAATTAATTTAGACACATACTCAAAATAAATTAAAATTGGGTTAATGTATAGTTGCATAATGCAGTCTTTTTCCACCAATGATAGGTAAGAAAAGACTTTATTTTAATTATTTGAAAAAAAAATTAATTGGAAGGTAAAAGCAAGCAAGAAAATTTAGTTTATTTTTTATGGAAAAAATAACGTGTAAGTTTTGGGTTAAGAAAATTTCTTATAATTTTTGTTTTCAAAATGTATCAAAGTGCACATAATTAGTTTGCTTAATATATAAATTATGTTTTGAGTCTTGCTTAATATATAAATAATAATTAGTTTGCACATAATTAGGGACAAAAGATTAACTTAAAATATTTACAATTTCATATAATTATTCTAAATCATTTACAAGAACCATCGAGTCTATGAATCAACTGTCATAAAATTGTTTCATTTTAATTAGTTGTCTTGAATTCAAGCATTGGGTATACAATTGCATGTGTTAAATACTCTAAAAAAAAGTTTTGCCTCCTATAATTATTCTACTGTCCAACTCAAGCAAAATTACCACCCGTAGAAGATATATGTGGTCAACACAAAAAGAAAACTCATATATAAGAAACAATGTAAATACATAAGTAACTTTATGTTTGAACATTTTATATTTTTCTGTTTAAAAGGTGTTTTTTTAACTTAAAATTTTCTGGTAACATGATAAGAAAATATTTATTGAAAAACATTCTATAATTATATACATTTATAATAAAATTATTCTTATCGTGATATATTAGCATCTCACTTAGTTTAATTTTTATACATGAAATTGATACTAAAATGTTTAAATGTTTAATTTATAATTTAAGCTTAATCAATTTATATTTAATTGCATAAAAATCTAATTAAATATTTATGTTCATTTTTACATTTTTTATACAAATTTTAATTATAAAAACTTGATAATTTTGAGTAACTTATTATCCTTTTTGTTCTTGCTCATTTTATTATGTAACTACTTGAAGTAATAAATTCTAAAATGCAATTTAAGATAATTATGCATCATGGTCCATTTCAATGAAACAACCTGATTGAACTTTTTAAAAATTAAGGAATCTAATTGAACATTTTAAAATAATTAAGGGAAGATTTTAATAATTAGCTCTATTATTTTTATTAAAATATATTTCACTTATTATTCTATTCAATTTTTAATTTTTTAAATAATAAAAAAATATTACTCCCCACACGTAATCTCTATCCCGTGCATCGCGCGGGTAGACGCACTAGTGCATAATAAAAGCAATGAGATTAATTAGCGTGTTTCCTCATAGTAACTAGTTTGATGACCCGTTCCATGCAGGGCAAATTGTTGTACTAATTAATATAAATTTGTTAAAATTATTATTTTATGGAACAATAAATTAAAATTGAACAATGGAAAGATAATTTATTTTTTAAATTCAGATGAACGTTTCCATTTTTATTAGGAGAATAGAAGAGTACTCTAGAATGCATTGCACCAGAAGTTGACACATGGCAAAATTGTACCAAAAGTTGACATGTCGCAAAAGTTTCCACAAAAGCGAGTTGAAAATGTATATAGTATAGATAGATATAGATAGATAGATATAGTATAGATAGATAGATAGATAGATAACAAAGAATGAAAAGGCATTAAATACTTTTACAAGTTTTTTATTTATTCTAAAACAATAAATATATTTATTTTTTATTTACTACCTCCACCCCAAAATAAGTGTTGTCCTAGGTTTTTTATATTTTTATTAAATAGATGAAAGAGAGAAGTAATTTTACAAAAAAAAAAAAGGCTTAATTTCCAAATTGGTCCCCAAATTATTTAAAATACTTTAATTTGGTTCCCAAATTTTAAAACGCGTCAATTTGGTTCCCAAACTTTTAAAAATGCATCAATTTGGTTCTTTCCATCCAATTGAAGTTAATGCCGTTAATAATTTGGGACAAAATTGACTCTTTTTAGAATTGCTTTATTAATTTTGATTAGAATTTGTCCAATTACACCACCAATCATATAATTATAATTGGCAAAAATAAATGGTAATTCATCATAATTACAAAGTTAATTACTACCAATTAAAATTCAATTTGTCCTTTTTAAACTTCTTTTGAAATTTTAAACTTTTAAAAAATGTTATAAATATTTTTTTTAAACTAAGAAAATTGGGGAAAATTAAGTAATTTTGAATATACAAATTTTAATTATTTAAAATAATTGAAAATGCTTTTTGAAACTTTAAACTTTTCAAAAATGTTATAAATGCTTTATTGTAACTAAATAAATGAGATTATAAAATTAAATTCTAATTTCTTAATTTTAATTATTTGAAAATTGCTAAAATGCTTTTTTAAAATTTTAAACTTTTAGAAAACATTACAAATGTTTTATTGAAACTGGGAATTGTTGAAATTAGTTAAATTAAAACTTGATAACTTTAATTATTTAAAAGTTGTTATAATTTTTTTAAAAGTCTAAACTTTTAAAAATGTTATAAATGCTTTATTGAAACTATGAATATTTGGATTAAATAACTAAACTCAAATGTATTAATTTTAATTATTTGAAACTATTAAAAATATTTTCTTGATATTTTAAACAATTCAAAAGAAATTATAAATTATTTTTTTATTAAATCAATAATTTCAAATTTACTATTTTTTTTAAAAATCATTAAATGCATTCTTAAATGTTTTTACAAAAGAAGGAGGTGCCTTATCGCATCTACAATCATTCTAGCCTTGAAATCAGGAGGACAAACAGACCAAACAGTCCGAGCAGAATTTTTGTGCACCCATCTTCGCTAGCCAATCTGCACAGCTATTATCTTCTTTTCAGAATATGGTTGAAAGCATGGTTTTAAATAGTGGTCCATAACCGCAATTGTAGCTGCAATATTGCTGTTGCGTTAGTGTCCACAATCGCATCGGCCAGCAATTGCGGTGTGATTTTCAATCACATGAAATGCCGCAACGTAGCCACAGTGGAACCACATTGGAGCCGCAAGTCACCATTATATTCCTCTTTTTTTTGTCAAAATTAAATTAAAATTAGATTTCAATCTTCTATTTTGAACTTCTAAGTGTCAATGGTTGAATGGGTTTGGCTATATGGGATGTTAGAGGATACCAAATCTTGAAATGAATGAAAAGTTATGTTATGTTATAAATAAAAGATATGTCAATAATTAGAAAAATTGTAAAATTCTTTTTTAGATTCAGTGCAAACATATAATATTTCACGCCGCAACAGCCGCAATCCGCATCGTAGTAGCCGCAATGCCCGCAACCGCATCCACAATTACAACCGACCTCAATTTAAAACCATGGTTAAAAGATAAGGTTCAATCCTAGGATACAAGTCCCTTAATGCTATGAATAAGGGAAGCATAAGGATGAGAATCCACTGTTTCACTCTAAATTAAAAGTGTGTTTGGCCAGCTTAATTTTGACTTAAAAGTTGCTTTTAAGTTAAAGTTAAAAATAAGAACTTAAAAAAATAAGTAGAAGCTGTTTGTTAGTTTTAATTTTTTTTAGCTTAAAAGCTTCTTTTAATTTAAAAGTTGTTTGGTAATTTCTTTTAGAATTTTTAGTTTTTATTTAAAACTAGTTATTTCTTGTAATGAAAAATATATTTATAAAATTAAAAAAGTATTATATAAAATTAATTTAATTTACATAAAATTAATAAAGTGTTCATTGCTGTAAAAAAAAGTGAAAATGATTATTACAAAAATTAATAATGTATTTCATCTTTTGCTTAATTTTTCTCACAATTTTCAAGTATTAAAAACATGAATACTAATTTATAAGCCTCAAAAGAATTTTGAATTTGCTGTTTTTTTTTTTAATTTAATGTGTTTAGTTAAATTTGTTTTAGAAAAATAATGTTTTATCTATTGCAATGCTGCACACATTAACCGATAAAGTAGAAACTAGTAGATAGATATACAAATAATATTTTAAAAAGCTAAAAAAATATATTGGCAGTTTGGTACACACAGGATTCGAAGAGGTGTTCTATGCTAAAAGCTCCACATAAGCTATGTAAAAGCTGCTCTTTCTAGTTTTTTTTTAAAAGTTACTTATCTTAATATTTGTTCTTTATAAACTAGAGCATGTATCCCATGCACTGATTTATTATTATTTTTTGAGTGGCCGAAATATTTTTTAAAATTGTATGTAAAAATATATAAACAAATTTATATATTCAATTTAAAATATTTTATATATGAATCATATTTTAAGAAATTGTTTGTTAATAATAAGATTTTATAATTATTAATTTAACTTCAACTATTTCTAGTTTCAAAACATATTTATGATAATTTTAATTTAAAATTTCAAGAAATCAGTAAATATGAATTTAATTATTTAATCCCAACTATTATCAGTTTCAAAAAAGCATTTATAACATTTTTTAAAAAAAAATTAAGAATGCATTTATAATGATTTTTTTTTAAAAATAGAATTAGTAAATTTGAAATTATTGATTTATCAAAAAAAATCATTTATAATTTCTTTTGAATTGTTTAAAATATCAAGAAAACATTTCTAATAGTTTCAAATAATTAAATTTAATATATTTGAGTTTAGTTATTTAATTCAAATATTCATAGTTTCAATAAAGCATTTATAACATTTTTTAAAGTTTAGATCCTTAGACTTTTTAAAAAAATTATAACAACTTTTAAATAATAAAAGTTATCAAGTTTTAATTTAGAGTTTAATGGTGATACACTGACGGTGTAAAACTATTTTACATAGTCATCAAATCATAAATCACCGTTGATACTATTTTTAAGGTAATTTCTTAAAAAATTAAAACTTTTAATATTTTTGAAAGAAAAAAAAAACTTGGCTTTGTATTCAGTACATTCTTTCAAACTTGTGTTCGATGAAGAGTCTGAAATGCAAAGAATCACACTAGAAGGCGGGGGGGGGGGGGGGGGGGTTGAATAGCATGATAGTTATAAACTTTAAAAATCTTTCACAAAGATGGAGATAAACTAATTTAAGTTTCACAAGGGACTTGTAAAACAAAAGATCACAGGTATCGTCCAATCGTTAAAAATGACAGTTTAGTGAAACTGCATTTTCTTGTTAACTTCCAGGTGCAAATAAGATATAAAGAAACTTGTGCGATATGTGAAGAAATAACTTAAGAGAATAACAGGTAAGCTTGGAAGCGATAGAGTAAAAAACACTTAGTTTATACTGGTTCACTCAACTTGAGTTACGTCCAGTTCTCCTTCAAAAACCTTTGAAGGGTTCCACTAATCAATTTTTGATTACAAACAAGTATTATATATCCTGCCACTCTTGGCTACAAGTATTCTCTAGGTCACTTCTGGTGCACCTTTAATCCCCCTGAGATTAAAGAACACCCAAGTATTCTTTCTCACTAAGTCACTCCTGGCTTTCCAAATAGAAACTGTTTGATTACAAATTTAGCAAATAACTCTCACAGAGAGGTTGTTACAATGTAAGCAAATACACAAAGAACTTAGCAAAGCTAAGGAGATTTCTCTTTTTGCACAAGTGTAGGTTGTCCAATTGATTTGGTAGAGTTTCAGCTCTTAGAAAACTTGAATGCTTCATTGTTGATTTCGTGAGCTTGTTCCTCTATTTATAGGCTGCTTGGTGGAGATATCCGTTGTGGGATCTGTGCCTTTGCCAATAACCGTTCTCTCACAATCATATGACCATTGCTACGTGTCAGCTTGGGGTGGAGAGATGGAGGAGACAATAGTACATGCAGCGCCTCCCTACTTGTACGGTTCTTGCAGAGAGAAGCTTTTTTGTCCCCTGTGGTACACTTTTCAAATTTTCAAATGAAATGTCACATTAGAAAAGAGAGGGAATAATAGAACATTTCAGAGAATCATCATCGAAAAGCATAAGTATACTTCGACACAATTATGGATGCATTATATATCTGTTTGATAGAAAAGATGATGTAAGTTATATAGGCACTGGACGCTTCCTCAAATGGAAGCAGTGTTTACACACTAGTTTTCACAATCCATTAGGCGCTTGTTTTATAACAGCATATTGCATGTTGGATTTTATACTTAGAAAAACAAGTTTCCAGTTACTCATTGGACGCACTGTACATATAGAGATATCTTATTTGAGATTAAGAAATACAATACCATTGAGGCATTGGATGGTGTAGTACCTATAATACTCAAACATAGAACATTAGATACTTCAAAATTTAATCTCATTTGTTATCATCAAAATCGAAGTTTGAGGGGTTGGACATCATCCAAAGTCTTAGATTCTAACAATCTACCCCTTTTTGATGATGACAAATAATACTAAATTTTGATGCGAGCAATTTCATAATCATATAAAAGAATATCAGAGAAGATGAATAAATGATTATGTTATGCCAATGTGTGTTGACAGGGTGTAAATATGTGAAATGAAGTACTCCCCCTGAGTTCAACATTTCTCATGCACTTAAAAAATACAAGATACTAAGAATCTATCAGAGATAATAGGTATAAAAGTGAAAAGCATATCATAAATATGGATGCGGAACTTATGATCAAAAACACTTCATATGTATTGTTAAATGAACAGCCAAAAGAGTTTCACAGAGCAGTGTAATTAAAGAAAATACTCTATGACATAAGAATTCCAATTTCTCCCCCTTTGTCATCAACAAAAAATAGGGTTTGAAAGATGGAAAAATGACTTGACCATCATGGTCACCTAGGGCTATTGAGGTGGATCTTGTGGTGGTGGTGGTGGTTGCTCTGGTGGTGCAGGGTGTTCAACTGGTGGTTGCACTGGTTGCGGCGGAGGTATCGGTTGAACAAGATGAACTGAGTGAGCAACAGTGCCAATTAAATTAGCAGTTGTGGATTGAATTTGACTCACCAGCATCTGTGAAAGGCTCATGAACTAATCAGCAATAGCATTTTGCATCATTAATTGGTGTTGTGCAGCTTTTGCTTGTTGCCTTTCTTGTAAAGCACGAAGAGCAGCTTCGGTTTCCAATTATTGTTGCCTCAGAGCCTGTTGAACAATCTCGTTTACTCTATCTTCAGAGACTCCTTGAGGTTCAACAAGGCACAAGGGAACAATACCCCCTTAGACTTGAAGACCCCATAGGAATCATTTGTCTTGTTCTAGAGTGTGCTTCAGTGGACGCATCAACAACTAGTATGCTTGTAGCAACTTCATGAAAAGGCTTGTCAGCAATAGACTCCATTGGTTGTGATGCTTCAACCTTAGACGTGTTTGCATCCTTAGATGGTTCAGATTGGACAGTTTGTTCCTCATGGGAGGTGACATAGTGTTCCATGTCAACCTGTACCTCAGACTCTAAGTCTACATGGATGAGCATATTAGTCACCTTTGCAGAGGCTTCATCCAATTCTGCTTGTGTAACCTTTGGTTTGGCAACCTGCTCAACTTGTTCTTTAGCAGCAATCTCAGCTTATTCATTTTTTATTTGCACCAAGCGAGCTTGTTCAGCTTATTCTGCTCGTTCTTGTTCCAAGGGAACTTATTCTGCTCTTTCTCTTTCAGCTTGCTCTTGCAAAGCTCTTTCTTCTTCAGCTTTTTGGAGGTCATGAAGCATTTGAACTTCTTGTGCAAATTTAGCGCAGTCAAGACTTATGAGGTCATATACCTTATTACTTCTGATGATTGGTAGTTTCTTCAATAGATCGATATAATCATCATCATCAGCCAGGAAGTAAGTGAAGATGTCTGAGAAGTGATAAGTCTTGACTGGACACAATATTTCAAGTCCTTTTGGTGGATGAATGAAATCTTCCTTGGAGCATCCAGAAGTTGAAACTTTCTGCATATCTACCCATACAATTTGACGGCAGAAAGTCATGGTGTCAAAAGTGCCTAGGGGCCTTGTTAGTTTTCCAGTTTTGTCAAAAAGATGATTCCAAGTTTACGATGAAGACATAAGTTGAACTTTCTCTTCCCTGTCAGGCATTTCAGTACTATAGAACTTGAACCCTTTCTTCCTACCAGCATTATATAGAGGTAGTCTAGGACATACCTTATCAAGTACAAACTTGACATCAGTGGAGCGTCTGATGTGGAGGTTGGGTGGATAGGCAAAAGCTTGATCCTGAATGTACATCTGTTGGAGTAGCTTGCCAAGATTGTCATAATCGGTTGGCTGAAAGTTAAGCACTGGAGTCCCTGGTGAAAGTGGAAGGAACTTAGTGATGGGGGTCCAAAGGTGGATATATTTAACCTATTTCACCTCTGGATGCTGTCTTGACTTGGATTGGCCCAGACTTTTTTTAATAGCAATTTGCAGTTCAACTCATCATCATTGCTAGGAAGGGGCTTCTTTGGTGTTGGCTTCCTCTTTCTTTGACCTTTTCCCTTCTGCTCGGCCACCGTTTTGGCGAATTTGGATGCAACTTCAATTTCTGGTTCAGGAAGACTGTCTTCAGCTGGACGTACTCTTTGCTGAGTGCCAGTTGGACATTGATAGGGGCGTTCCATCCTAACCAAGTTTGGGTAAGATTCTCTTGCCCAAGTTGGTGGAGGATTGCAGATGATAGTCCCTTCTGGTAATGACTCCAATTCAGCAGATTGAGGATGAACATAGTCATACCTCGTCCATTCAGGTGTAGATACTGGAGTCAAACTTCTCTCTAGTGGTTCCTGTCGAGATCTCCAAATAACATCTCTTTTCTTACAATAGTTTTGTTCATTCCTTGTAAGGAATGCAATAGGGAACCTTGTCTTCTTCTTCTTTTGTCTTCCCTTTTGGTGGGATCGTCCATTGAGGCCATGCATCTCTCCAAGCATCCCTTGGACGCAAATTTTGTTAGATCTAACTGGAGAGGTGGACGATGTGTTGTTGTAGATGTTGAAGCAACTATTGGAGTAGGTTGTGGAGCACTTGTAGATTCACTCTCAGTGTCTTGAGAGGTGGGAGCTTGAATTGGAAGCTTCCTTGACCTGGCTGCCTAAGTCTTTACTCTCTTCGGTATTTTAGCAGGAAGAACAAAAATACCTACTTTGGACGTTGTAAATACCTTCTGTTTCTTCTGTTATGTAGACTCCATCTCTTCAACTTTTCTTTTGAATTGCCCAATTGGTAAGTGATCCTCATCATTAGATTCATCTAGCATTTTTCAACTTGCGAACTCTATGCTTTTCTGGTGCAGGCTTTACTGAAGCAGTCTTTGGACACTGCTCATCCTGTGTAGGCTTGGACGGAGCAGTCCTTGGATGCTTCTGAGCAGGTGGATTGGATGGTGAAGGAGCAACATGTTTTTTCTTAGTTCTTCTTTCTTTTTTTGCATCTTCTTCATGCTGTTAGGACACATGTCTTATTACTTTCCTGCTTTCTTGTTCTTCCATCAATTGTTTGATCTTTTTCCCAAGACCAAGAAGATCAATGTCTTCTTCTTCATCATTTTGAATGAGTTTTCTTTGCTCACGACGTTTATTATTTATGCTTTCTTCATCCAAATCCCTTAGGATCTTTGCAATAAGCTTTATCTTCATCGGCTTAATATTTGATTCACCAAATTTCTACTGTGCTGCAACCATTCCTCTTTTTCTCACAATATGCTTATAATCAGCTTCATCCAGCTCATCAAAAAAGCATTGGTATACTTTCTGATCCCAGAGGATCTTGTTTAGCAGTGCGGCGTAGATGATGTCATCATCTCCGCCTACAGTCTTCATTATATGCAGAATGTTTATGTAGATAGTATGAGGTAGGTTGAATGGGATACCTTCCATTAGATGAAATATCACGAACTTATGTAAGTCCGTGACTGAGTCCTTAGACCCAGCTTTGTGCAAAATGCTCTTATTTCATACTTGCTTCCTCACACAGGTTCTTGTACTCAATCTTGGATGAGTCTATAGACTTGTTCTTGCAAAGCACCTTCCCAACATGGTTTTCATATTTCTTGGCCCACTCTGAACTGTAATGATTTTGTTCCCTGACACAGCCAGTGACTTTACCTATTGATTCAGTTGACATAGTCACTTCTCATCCAAGTATAGTGGCCACAAGTTCCCTTGAAGTGTGGAACTTTGCATTTCTCCAGAACATCCTGATCAACTCTAGAAATATCTTCTGGTTGTCATTGAAGTATCCTCTGATCCCACATTTTAGAAGACTTTCTTCAATGTTGAGACCTAACTTTTCAAGTTGTTCAATGTTAAAGAAGTGCTCAACGTGGACAGTGGTAGCACCTTGAGACACAATAGTGGTTTCAGGGTAGGTATGAACATCAAGTTCGGAGGCACTTGAGTTAGCAGAGTTCGACATGATGATAAAGATTGGATTTTTAGGTTTTGCAGAGATTGTTTAGGTTTTCTGAGGAAGAGAGAGAGAATGCTTAAGATAGAAGATAATCTAAGAGTAGGGAAATTGGTAAAGTATTGTTCTGAGTGGATTTGACAGCTTAAGTATGGGCTCTGTTTGGAGAATACAAAACAGTTTTGGGCTTTTATGAATATTTGTATTGGAGGTTATGCCACAAAACCCACCATGATGAGGCATGCTGAGGTTATGGGTAACTGTGTACGGTTACCAGCAGTTTAGTGACTCAGCATAGAGCATTTACTCACACTTAAAACAAAAACTGTTTTAGCCATTAAAAAATGTTAAATGAAAAACCATAACAGAAAAACATCATCCAGTCATTGGACTTAAGTGTAACATATGCAGTGCACATGCATGACTAAGTGACCTTTGGACGACATGTCCATTGGACGCCGTAGTCACATTGGACACTTCATGTAGATATTAATCATTCCTTTACAAGATCCATGCCAAGTCTATTCCTTAGAAGGACTAGCTTGTCTTCAGTGAGGGGTTTTGTAAATATATCAGCTAGCTAATTATCTGTGGTTACAAAATGTAATTCCACTGTCCTTTTCTGAACACGATCTCTTATAAAGTGATGTTTAATTTCTATATGTTTTCCCTTGAATGCAATATGGGTTTTTAGAAAGATCAATTGCAGCTTTGCTTTCACAGAAGATAGTAATGTTACTCTCATATATGTTGTAGTCCTTAAGTTGATGCTTGATCCATAAGATTTGAGAGCAACACTTTGCAGCTGAAATATACTCTGCTTCAGCAGTGGATAGTGTAATGATTTCTTGCTTCTTGCATATCCAAGAGACTAAGATTCCACCAATGAAGTGACATCCTCTACTACTGCTTTTTCTTTGAATTACGTCTCCAGCATAGTCAGCATCACAGTACCCAACTAATCTGAAATATTTCTACCTTTTGAAATATAGACCAAGATTAGTTGTTCCAACAAGGTATCAAAAAATCTTTTAACAGTAGTTAAGTGAACTTCCCTTGGGTCAAATTGGAATCTGCCACATAAGCATACATTGAACATGATGTCAGGTCTGGACGTTGTGAGGTATAGGAGTGATCTTATCATTCCTCTGTATAGGGTGTTGTCAACCTTCTTTGAACTATCGTCCAGTCCAAGTACTGTTGTTGGATGCATAGGAGTTTTCATTGGTTTTGCATCGTCCATCTTGAACTTCTTCAGAAGCTCATTAACATACTTGGTTTGATATATGTATATGCCTTTATCAGTTTGCTTGATTTGCAGTCCAAGGAAGAATTTTAGTTCTCCCATCATGCTCATCTCAAACTCTGCCTTCTTGTTGTGAGTAACCTTTGGCTACCAGCCTGGCTTTGTTTCTCACAACTTTACCTATTTCGTCCAGCTTGTTTCTGAACACCCACTTAGCTCCTACAGCTTCTTTGTCATCAGGGAGTTCTACAAGCTTCCAGACATCGTTCTTTTGAAACTGGTCAAGTTCTTCTTACATTGCTTTGACCTAGCTTTCATCTTCCAGGGCATCGTCCATAGTCTTAGGTTCTATCTGTGATATGAATGCTGTGTGACCTTGTTGTTGAAGTGAATTTCTGGTTCTGACTCTATCCTTTGGATCACCAATGATTTGATCTTCTGGATGATGCTTCTTCATTTGCCAGTTGCGTCCAATTGGTTCCTTTTGTTCTTCTACTGGACCGTCTAGGGGAGCATTGGACTCTTCAACTATGACATCACTGTTGGACTTGTCTGATGATTTCTTTGCATCATCCAGCCTGAGTTCTGCAAATGATTCATCCAGCTTTGATAATTTCTTATGAGGCTTAGTGTCATTGAACTTCACATGGATAGCTTCTTCAATAACTAAGGTTCTAGAATTATAAACTCTATATGCCTTTGAAGTTTATAAGTACCCAAGCAATATTCCTTCATCACACTTAGAGTCAAACTTTCCCAAGTTATCCTTAGTGTTCAGAATGAAACATTAACATTCGAATGGATGGAAGTAAGATATGTTGGGTCTTCTCCCTTTCCACAATTCATATGGAGTCTTTTTCATGATAGGCCTAATATAAATTATGTTCTATAAATAACAGGCAGTATTTACTATTTCAGCCCAGAAGTGTTTAGGGGTAGAATTGTCATTCAACATGGTTTTGGCCATTTCTTGGAGTGGCCTATTCTTCCTCTCAACAACACCATTTTGCTGAGGTGTTCTGGGTGTTGAGAAGTTTTGATGGATACCATTTTCCTCACAGAACCTTTGAAAACTTTTATTTTCAAATTCTCCCCCATGATCACTTCGGATCGAAGTAATGCATACTTCTTTTTCATTTTGAATTCTTTTACAGAAGTTATAGAAGACCATAAAAGACTCATCTTTGTGAGATAGGAACATGACCCATGCCCATCTTGTATAGTCGTCCACTACAACCAATCCGTATCTCTTACCACTTACTAAGGTTGTTCTTGTGGGTCCAAACAAGTCAATATGTAACAGCTCAAGAGGTCTAGAAGTGGAAACAATGTTTTTACTTGGAAAATAACTTTTTACTTGTTTCCCTTTCTGACAAGCTTCACAAAGAAGGTCATCGTTGTATGACATACTTGGTAATCCTCTCACGAGGTTATGCTTATTAAGCTTTGTGATTAATCTCAAGCTAGCATGCCCAAGCCTTTTATGCCATAGCCAATGATTTTCTTTAACTGAAACTAAGCATGATACATTTTGATTTGATAGTTCTCCAAGTTTAATCTTGTACAAATTACCTTGCCTTTTTGCAATAAAGAGAAGGGATCTATCAGAGTTCTTGACTATACATTCACCTTTGTTAAAGGCAACATCATATCCACTATCACATAATGACTTATGCTTAGTAGATTGTGTTTGAGACCTTTAACATAAAGAACATTATCAATAGAGGGATAGGGTGGCATACCAATCTTACCTATGCCAGCTATCATCCTTTTCTGATTCCCTCCGAAAGTGACTGTCCCACCAGTCTTGGGTTGGAGGCTTTGGAACATACACCTTTCTCTTGTCATGTGATGCGAGCACCCACTGTCCAGGTACCATGACTGGAGTTTCTTTTTTGCTGTTAAGCATGTCTGCAATAGGAACAATTTATCCTTAGGTACCCAGATTGACTTGGGTCCTTTCTTGTTAGTTTGAATGGCACTAGACGCTCTTTCTTAGGCAAATGTCTACATTTGGACGTTATATGTCCAGGTTTCCCACAGAAGTAACAAACATCTACATCTTCGTCATGAATATATTTCTTTCCCTTATATCCATGTCCTGACCTGTCATTGGGTCTCTTACAACCTTCGTATTTTAAAAGCATGTTAAGGTTGTCAGATCCCTTGACAAAGTTGGACAGATCCTTCTTTAGGTTGTCAATCTCTTCATGAAGTTTCACAACATCATGTGGTTGACCTCTTAAGGAAGTATCTGCTTCAACTTTCATAAGCTTCTCAACTAGCCTTTTGTTTTTTGCTTTGAGAGTTCGAATCTCTAAGGAAAGCTTAATCTCTTTAGTCCTTGATTCCTCATAGGACTTATAGGCATGATTGCAATTATTCCATAGGGTTCTTTTGTCCACATTTAAGGCTTCATGTTCTTTTGAGAGCTCTGCATACTTTTTCTGTAAATATTCCTTTTCACTTTCAAGTTGTTTAAAACTGTTTTCTAAAACTTCTTTTTCTTTTGAAAGTGATTTGGATGATTTCTTCAAAGTTTTGTAGGCCTTTGACAAAATAGAAGAGTTCGAAAGTAAATCATGATAAGCTTCTTGAAGTGAATTTAAATCGTTAAAGTCTACCTCATCTTCCTCTTCTGGTTTGGAAAAATCTGATGTAGTGTCTGCCATCAAACATATGTTTGCTTCTTCCTCCTCTTCATCGTCTGATGATGAGTCATCATCCAGGTCCTCCCATGTGGACATCAGAACCTTCTTGCCCTTCTTTTTGTTGAAGACTTTTTTCTTTTTTTCCTTGCTCTTCTCAAGGTCTGGGCATTCTGATTTGAAATGTCCGGGCTTCTTGCATTCATAGCACACGATTGGACTCTTCTCCTTCTTCTCCTTGAGTCCTTTCTTGTTTAGGTTTCTCCATCTAGATCCACCTTTCTTCTTCCACATAGAATGGATTCTCTTGGATATGAAGGATACCTCATCTGAGTCATCATCTTCGGATTGCTCGTCTGATGATACTTTAGCTTACATGGCTTTGGACAATGGTGCTTTCTTTGGCTTCTGGACGCTAAGTGCCAGAGACTTGCTTTTCTTGGCATCACCATCTTGTTGTAGCTCTAGCTTATGTACTTTAAGGATTCCCACAAGTTCTTCTAAGGACATATCATCCAGTCCTTTGGTTGCTCTCAAAGCTGTAACCTGTGGTCTCCATTGCCTAGGCAAACTCCTCAGAATTTCGTCAATATGTTCATAGTTATTGTAATCTTTACCATGTGCTCTAAGCTCATTTAGTATGGTTTGAAACCGTCCAAACATACTTTGTATGTCCTCATTTCCCTCCATACTAAACAATTCATATTGACGAGTAAGAAGACTGAGTTTGTTACGTTTTACTTGGGTGGAACCCTCATATGTTAATGCAAGAGTGTCCTACATTTGTTTCGCGCTTTTGAAACTATGCGCTTTGTTGTATTCTTGTTCGGTCAATGCACACATGATGATGTTTCTTGCTCTGGAGTTGAGATGAAATCTTTGTTTTTGCTCCTCCGTCCATATAGCCTTTGGGATCTCGTTGAGATTCTCATCGAATGGAAATGTAGTCGCCCATCTCCACAACGTCCAACATATCAATATGACAGGACTCAAAGAATGCTATCATTCTTTGCTTCCAATAATCATATTTGACACCCTTGAAGAGTGGTGGTCTGTTCACAGCTTGTCCCTTGTTTTCCATCTTTCTTAGGGTCTGGTTTCCTCTGTACTGCTAAGTACTCAACCCAAGAGGCCGAGCTCTAATGCCAGCTGAAATGCAAAGAATCACACTAGAAGAGGGGGGTTGAATAGTGTGATAGTTATAAACTTTAAAAATCTTTCGCAAAGATGGAGATAAACTAACTTAAGTTTCACAAGGGACTTGTAAAACAAAATATCACAGGTATCGTCCAATCGTTAAAAGTATTCTTTGTCACTAAGCCACTCTTGGCTTTCCAAACAGAAATTGTTTGATTACAAATTTAGCAAATAACTCTCATAGAGAGGATGTTACAATGTAAGCAAATACACAAAGAACTTAGCAAAGCTAAGGAGAATTCTCTTTTTGCACAAGTGTAGGTCATCCAATTGATTTGGCGGAGTTTCAGCTCTTAGAAAACTTGAATGCTTCGTTGTTGATTTCGTGAGCTTGTTCCTCTATTTATAGGTAGCTTGGTGAAGATATCTATTGTGGGATCCATGCCTTTGTCAATAATCATTCCCTCACAATCATATGACTGTTGCTATGTGTCAGCTTGGGTTGGAGAGATGGAGGAGACAATAGTAAATGCAGCGCCTCCACTACTTGTACAGTTCCTGCAGAGAGAAGCCTTTTTGTCCCCTGTGGTACACTTTTTGAATTTTCAAATGAAATGTCACATTAGAAAAGAGAGGGAATAACAGAACATTTCAGAGAATCATCATCGAAAAGCATAAGTGTACTTCAACACAATCATGGACGCATTATATAACTATTTGATAGAAAAGATGATGTAAGTTATATAGGCGCTGGACACTTCCTTGAATAGACGTAGTGTTTACACACTGGTTTTCACAATGCATTGGGCGCTTGTTTTATAACAGCGTATTGGACGCTGGATTTTATACTTAGAAAAATAAGTTTCCAGTTACTCATTGGATGCACTGTACACATAGAGATATCTTGTTTGAGATTAAGAAATACAATACCATTGAGGCATTGGATGGTGTAGTACCTATAATACTCAAACATAGAACATTAGATACTTCAAAATTTAATCTCATTTGTTATCATCAAAACTGAAGTTTGAGGGGTTGGACATCGTCCAAAGTCTTAGATTCTAACAGAGTCTTCTACCATTATAAGCGTTTGATATTCCATTCTTTCATGTATGTTCAAATTAGAAGAAAAAAAATGTGAAAATAGAATAAAATGTTTTTATATATAAAAAAAAATGAACAACATAAACAACACTATTTCAAAAATATATTTAATATCACACCATTGAATTGCTTCAACTTGCACAGTTGCAAAATAACAACCATCAACCTGTTAAGACCATGTTGCTGAAAATATCCATTCAATTCTTCTGCAAAATTTTCCCACAAAGTACAATCTACCCTATTTCTGCTACAATATAATTAAAACATATTTCAATAATAATATTTAACAAATAAGAATGCATGATTATATATATATATATATATATATATATATATATATATATATATATAAGTATGAATCCTCCAGCACAACGTCAATCAGTTTATTAGTTTTACCATTTTTCTCTATCACTTTTAAATAAGATGTTTTAACAACGTGCCCAATGACATCTGCAATATATTTTTCAAATAAACATGAAAATCAATTAAATTAAGAACTATGCAATTGTCTTTGTTTACACAAAGAGTTGGGAGAAATAATTAGAATTATATTTAATTATGATTTGATTAGAATTTGAAAAATAAATAGAGCATAATAATACAAAAAAATACTTTATAAATATAACTATTAAAATATAACTAATTAACCTTTGATTAAATAAATAACTTAGAGCAAATTATAATTACCAAGACAATTATAAAATAAGTTTAATTAAATAATAATTTTGACTTTGACAAATAAAAATAAATATAAAAATAATTACCATTCAATATTTTTATAATTTATAAAACATTTCTAATACTTTATATAGAGCAATATATTTAAAATGATTATTAGGTGAACTAATAGTCTACATGAACAAATACATTTGACTTTTAACATATCTCATATAAATAACACCTGCATTAATAAAATTTAAATCTAATTTTAATTTTGATCATAAAGTTACATTTTCAATAAATACAATTCATGAATATTAAGGAAGAAAAAAAAAATTAACAATTACTCCTATATATATTAAGAATATTTGACCTCATATTCATATATTTGACTATACATATAGGAAAAAAGATTATATCTACCAATTTCTATATATATTAACCATATTTACATTGCAACTTGAAAATTTAAGTAATAAACTATTATCCTTCTTGAATATAGTAGTAGCACAAAATTTCTTCCAATGATAATAATTTCCCGTAGTCCTTTGAAGCCTACCACAAAACAAAAAAGAAGAATTCATTTGTATTTTATTCACACCACATAACAAATGAGTAAAAAATGTAAAACTTGGTATGGAGGAAAAAAATCCAAATACAAAGCATTTGGTTGAAAAAATGAAATAAAATAATTAAAATAATATATGATGACATATAATGCAATGAATTGAATAAGATGTTGTGCTAAAACTTACAAATTGACTTCTCACATCATATAACCAAGGTCATTTAAATCATACAAAGAAGAAGAGAAAAAAAAATGTTCCATAAACAATACACGTAATGGGGAGAATATAAATCACTTACTGTGGAGGCACCTAATGGGGAGGGAGATTATAAATGCTTGTAGTGGAGACAGTTCTTCAATACATTTGAAAAAAATAAGGTATAAGAAAGTCGCATTGTTGCAATTTATAGTACAATGAAAGAACTATTGTGAAACCATGCATTTAATACAAATTGTGTCATTTAAAAAAAAAGGAAATTGTGTCGTTTTAAAGGAAAAATATTTCAATTAATTTCAAATTATGTATTTCGGTAGAGAGTGTGTCATTTAAAAAGATTTCAATTAAAGGATTTCAATTTCGATTAATATATGCATATCCGTTAGTTAAAAAGGGAACTATATGATTTTATTTGAGAATATTAAAAAGGCTAAATGTCACTTTTGATCCTTTATGTTTTAGTGATTTTTCGTTTTGGTACATTAAGTTTTAAAAGTCTCATTTTGGTCCCTTATGTTTTCAAAAGTTTCATTTTGGTCCTTTGTTCCATTTTTGGTTAAAAACGTTAGTGTTCCGTTAACTTTAAAAGTTTAAAATAATTAATTTAAAATAGTGGCGGTTAAAAACCGTCACTATTTTTATTTTATTTAAAAAATTAAAATAGTGACAATCCTAGTCTCTCTCTTCAATCATCATCATTCTCCTCCACCTCCCGCCGCCACGACTCTTCTTCTGAACCCGGGGGTGATGAACTCACCCCAGTGCCTAGGTCCCTGTTCACGATCAGGTGCGACTTCGTCTTCTCCACTATGCGAAGCGGCGGTTCCAATTGTGCAGATTTTCCAAAAACAAAGGAATCAAACCTCTCTCTCTCTCCTGACAATCCCACACCCTTCCCTGCAACTGCAACACCAAATCATCATTTCGGTCACACACCCTTTCCTTTCTACTTTTCAACACCCCAATTGACACACCTAAAAGCCCAAAACACTAACACCATCAACTCAAATTCACAAACCCCCAATATAATGTTATTAGATCAACTCCGATGACACCCTCCAATTAACTCTCTCACATTCAACAGTGTGATAGAGGGCACAACCTACGGAATGAGAATCACGCCAACAGGAGGTGGAGGAGAATGACAAGGATGGAAGAGAGAGAGGTTAGGGTTGTCACTATTTTAATTTTTAAAATAAAATAAAAATAATAGCGGTTTTTAGTCGCCATTATTTTAAATTAATTATTTTAAAATTTTAAAATTAACGGAACACTAACGCTTTTAACCGAAAATGGAACATAGGACCAAAATGAAACTTTTGAAAACATAAAGGACCAAAATGAGATTTTTAAAACTTAATGTACAAAAACGAAAAAACGTTAAAACATAAAAGACCAAAAGTAATATTTAGCCTATTAAAAAAGGCTAATGTTAGTTTTTAAATATATTATTTTATAATTTTATTTAAGAAAATTAAACTCAAAGATGTTGGTCATGTTAATTTTAAAAAAATATAATTTTATTATATTTAAAATTTGAAACTTTTTAAAATATCCAGTATAATTATTATATTATAATAAAAAAATTATGGGACAATTAATTAAAATACTGACTAATTTGGATTTAAAATTCAATTGAAATTTTTTTATGAGACAATCAATTAAAATTTAAAAATGGATAGAAATGTATAGTATATAGATAGATATAAATATAGATATAGATATTGATTGATATGTCAAGAAAATAATTCATGATTACCATATACTATATATACTACTACACTATAGTGCACATATAATTGAATATATAATATAAAATCAAATCAAATATCAAATAATAATAATAATAATAATAATAATAATAATAATAATAATAATAATAATAATAATAATAATTTTAAAATCGAATAAATTAATATCAGTAAAATTTTAAAATTACTTTAACTAAAATATTAAAATATATATTATGCAGATTTTGAAACATTCAAAATATAATTTTAAAATTTTGTTATTTAAATCTGGAAAGAAAATTATAAATATATTAAATGTCTTACAAATATTAAGATTGTGATTGTTCTAATCCATAATTAATTAATTGATTAATGATACTAAAATTAGGAGTGGAAAAAATAGAAGGAGAAAATGTTACCAGAACGTGCCACGTGGACAACCTGTCCTAGTTAGTAACTGTGTTTTATATGATAGATAGATAGATAGATAGATAGATATAGATATAGATAGATAGATAGATACATAGATAGATAAATAGATACTGCAATACTACAAATTAACTCAAAATTAACAAATCATTAAAGAATGTTTCTTCATTGTATCTCCTTAACATAATTCTTCTAGAGGATGATTTTCTTCATATCCAACCTTCAAAAAAAGAAAACAAGATAAACAATAAATCATTTTTCTCTCAAAAATTTTATAGACAAATTATACAAGTGAACAATTATAGTGTTTATAAAAAAGGAATTATTAGAATACAAAACAACACTCGTGATCACCAAATTGATATAAAACAAACATAATTAACATACTCTTAATGGTATTGTAATCACTAATCAGAAAAGGCATATCATATATATATATAGGCTTAAATAAATTTTAAGTCCCGGATAAATTTTCAAATTTTGCTTTGGGTCCCTGATAAATTTTTTCATTGTTTTGAGTCCATGATATATCATAACTTTTGTTTTGAGTCCCTACCGTCAGTTAAGTGATGATGTGGCACCATCCAAACAGATCTTCCCAATATATATCAACCGTTAAGATGGTACCACGTTATTACTTAACTGAAGACAGGGACCAAAAACAAAATTTTTAATATATAGGAACTCAAAAGCAATGAAAAAATTTATCAGGGACTCAAAGCAAAATTTGGAAATTTATCAGGAATCTAGAAAGCCATATATATATATATATATATATATATATATATATATATATATATATATATATATATATATATATATATATATATATATATATATATAGGGGACTGCTAATATCCACCCTAGTTGGTGGGCATTAGCACTCAACACCAAAAAATTTGTTTGGACTTAAAAACCCATTAATTCTTTTGTTTCTCAAAATTTAATTAGAGGACATTATTGTACTTTATCATTTAATTTAAAAAAAAATCTCTCTCCTCTCTTTTTTTCCCACGATTTTCTCTCTCTTCTCTTATATGTCAGTTACAACTTCTTTCTTCTTTCGTAATCGTTTTCTTCATCTCATTTTTGTATTACTAATACCTTTGTCATATTTATATTCATAATATTCACCATAGCTATGGAGTATTGGGCATTTCATTTTGTTGCCCAACTACAAGATATATATCGTAAACCACCTTTATCCATGGTCAAAGTTTCATAATTTGATTCTAAACTCCAAAAGTAAATATTATTGAATGAATTTTTTAAACATCCATTGGTTGTCGTTGCAAGTAAGAAAATCCGTATATAAACTTTCAATGGCTGATGATTGATTAAGGCTAGGTGAATAAGGTATTAGAGAAAGTTTGAAGATATTACAAAATGGAAACATACATGGAAAAAGATATTAATACAAAAAATAAAAGGAAGAAGCTAGTTAAGCTAAAATAGTGGAGAAAATCATGGAAAAAAAGAGAGGAAAGAGAAAAAATATTTTTTTAAAATTAAATGATAAATTACAATAATATCCTCTAATTATATTTTGAGAAACAAAAGAACTAATGAATTTTTAGGTCTAAAATTTTTGGTGTTGAGTGTTAATGCCCACCAACTAGGGTTGATATTAGCAGCCCATATATATATATATATATATATATATATATAGTACGACTCCTGTGAGAACACTTTCTTATGTGAGAACATGAGAACAACTAATAACAACCATCAGATCAAGATTAAAAATAATAAATGGTTGAGATTAAAATATTTAAAATTCAAATTATGATCTAATATATAACCTAATAAAAAATAAATCTATAAAAGATCTTAATTATCACTTCCTAAAATATAATTTGAATTTTAAATATTTTAATCTCAACCGTTTATTATTTTTAATCTTGATCTGATGGTTGTTATTAGTTGTTTTCATGTTCTCATATAAGAAAGTGTTCTCATAGGAGTCGTACTATATATATATATATATATATATATACACACACACACATTTTGGTGGGTCTCCTTCCACCAATTTTACACTAGTTAATTATGATGTACAAGAAAATAATACATCACTAAATGCGTAGCAAATATAATTAGCAAGAAGGATTTTACATGAAATTAATAATATATTAAATTAGTAAATAAAATTATAAATATCAATCAATTTAATTTTAAAAATTACAATATAAATTATTTATTTTTTATTGATGTTTCTCTCTCCTAATCTAGAAGTGAGACCCACCAAAATTGATGATTTTGAACAAATTTCAACCAATCACAGGGAGAGTGTTAAAAAGAGAGTGTCAAAGAAAGTGTCGCTACCATTCCTCTTCTATAAATTACCGGCATTGATTCTTGGCAAAAATTGGTAAGATAAAAGATGAGAAAAATGACGCTTAAAACATGAGAAAAAGAGAACAGTTAATGATTTAGACAAGTTAGGCTATGTTCGGCAAGTCATTTCAGCTAGCTTCTAGCTTGTTTTACTAGTCAAAAAGCTTGTCTGATTGTTCGGTAAACAAACTTTTTTTAGTAGCTTCTAGCTTTTTTTGAAACGCTACTTGAAGTAGAATTTTTTCAAACGCTAGCTTCTAGCTTTTATATTTTATTTCTTTTTTATCTTTAATATAAAAAATGTAATAATTGAAACTAAAAATGTAATGAAAATAATTTATCTATAAATTAAAAATTACCAAAGTTTAAAATTAATTAAAAATTAAAATTATAACATCTCAAAATATATTTTTTCCATAAAATAAAATTGAAATTTATATAAAAATATCATATAAATATATTCATTTCTGTCATTTTATATTTTGCTGCTACTTCAACAAGAACACTTATGTTTTAATAAGTTAGCTTAACAGCTTTCCACTACTAACTTCCAGCTTTCAGCTACGAACTAGCTTTTCTGCTTTCAGCTAGTTTTGTCGAACATAGCCTTAATATAAATTTTACTAAAATAATGAGGAGAAGAAAGCTAAAATAACGAGGAAGAGATCCATTGCTGAAGCCATACATGATAAGTCAATTGATGCTTTAGGGCATAAATAAAATGCATTTATATTATTTTATTTTAGGGGGTGTTTGTTTCACGGATAATTTTTTTAGTCTCGAGAATACTATTCCTGATAATACAATATGAGAACGTTATTCCTGGGTATTTTATAAAAAAATGTGTTTGTTAACTATTAAAACTGGTTGAGAATATTTGTTACAAGTCTAGGAATAATTAAAACATGTGTTTGGTTGATATTATTTTTTTCCTAGGAATATAGATTATAATTACTGAAATATCTTTATTATTAAAGTTTGTTAAAAGAATTTACAAATGTGTCTGATGGTATATATGGATTTTTACTCACAGATATTCCTCTCCTATGACTTTCCCAGGAATAAAATATACCTGTATTCTCGGGACTAAAAATTATCCGTGAAACAAACACCCCTTAGAGAGTAATGTTGCATCTCTTTGCAATATCTAATAACATCTTCCAAATACTTTATAAATAAAAATAACTATATTTATTGTTTTAAAATAAATAAAAAACGTGTAAAAGTATTTAATGTCTTCTATATTTATATATCAAATCTGGTGCATAATTTACTGTAGCGATCTGTCAAATCCATCTACAGTAAATATGCACCAGTTTTTTTTTTTACTAAAAAAATGATATTATACTATTTAAATTGATAAAATGGTAATAATAAATAATGTAATATACATTGATATTAATACCAATTATTATAATACATACAAAATAATTTATTATAAAATAGATAATAAATAAATATCAATATCAATTATTTATCTATCTATCTATCTATATTATATAAAACACAGTTGTTGAGTAGAACTAGTTGTCTATGTGTCATATTTTTGTGACATTTCTAATTTTAGTATCAGTATAATCAATTAATTAATTATTGATTAGCACAATCACAATCTTAATATTTATAAGACATTTAATTTAATATATTATTTATTTTCTTTCCATATTTAAATAAAAAATTTAAAATTATATTTTGAATGTTTCATTACCTGCATAATATATATGTTAATATTTTAATTAAAGTAATTTTTATTCAATTTTAAAATTACTATTATTATTTTATTTGATTTTATATTATATATTTAATTATATGTGTAATATATGGTAATTGTGAATTATTTTCATGACATATAAACAATAATTTTTTGAGTGTCTATACATTAAATAAAGTAATTTTTAAAGGAGCATGAGAATTTTTGAGTAATTTTATATGCTGCAATATAGTGTGTGTGTGTGTGTGCATGTGTGTGTGTGTGTATATATATATATTAAATAAATTAATTTTTAAAACTTATTGATATTATTTGAGTGCATATTTTGAATATTAAATTAGGAAATTTAATATTCAAAATTAGGAAATTTGATTGATTGATGTTAGATTAGAAAATTTGGATACGTGAAGATTGATATTCAAGATCATATGTGTAATATATGCTAATTGTGAATTATTTTCATGACATATAAACAATATTTTTTTGAGTCTATATATTAAATAAAGTAATTTTTAAAGGAGCATTAAAATTTTTGAGTAATTTTATATGCTGCAATATAGTGTCTATATATATTAAATAAAGTAATTTTTAAAACTTATTGATATTATTTGTGCATATTTTGAATATTAAATTAGAAAATTTAATATTCAAAATTATGAAATTTGATTGATTGATGTTAGATTAGAAAATTTGGATACGTAAAGATTGATATTCAAGATGATGTACCATTTTTTAATCTAATATAAATAGCAATTATGATGACTTTTAGTCACTGCACTATCCCTCCTTCATCCTTTTACAATACTATTTCTACAAGGTTTGGTCTTTAAAATAAGAGAGATGAAAGCATCCATGGGTTCCTTTGTTTCTCTCTTTCATTAGCACACAGTTTCAACCTTAGGGTACAAGTAAATGATTTTTGGTAATTTTGAATTTAAGAAATTTCTTGACGTGTGTTATCTGCTCACTTTTTTTTTTTCTTTTAATTGTGTTTGTAATTTGCATTACTTACAATTTAGATGTATTTTTTTTCCTTTCAATTGCAATTGTTGTGTTTTTTGTATAGGAGTTTGGTTTATGTTCTATATACATTGGACTGTGTTTCTTTATTCTTGATTTCATATATATTATGATAATAAACTCTTGGATTTTTTTGTGTGCAGCGATGAAGAGACAATGAGAAAATGCATGCATTATAACCACTCATACCAAATTGCAATAAGGTTGACCCATTCCAAACCCTTTGATTTTAAAATAGATGTTTTTTTTATGTAAATAAATTTTCATCCAAGACAAGTACATGGAAAGGCACATACATTAACTCCAAGGTATGTAGTATAATATTTTATTTATTTTTAAGTTTGGGGTGGTAATGAAGAAAATAATTGATTTAATATTTCATGTTAGTTTTCTTTTTGCAGCAATGACTCGAGGAAGTTAATGCATTTGATAGTCATAATTTGAAACTCAAGAAAACCTATGGTAAAATTCTATATACATGTCAATATATATTCATCATAAGGGTTTGTCTAAATAATATTATTTAATATTATTTCTATTTCTTATGTATAGGGCAATCATTTATACTTCTTTTACTGCCTCATTTCATTTCATAAATATTAACTTTCCCTATTCAATAATGGTGGTGGCTGCTGTCGAATGAAGAATATTGGTAGAGAATCACACTAACAAATCATTTTTCTTTATTTACGAAAAAAATAAGTGTAGATTGTTAGTATTGACATTCAAGTTATAAGAATGTCACATGTTTATATTGATAATTTGTTATTTTATTTTATGTAATATTTTATGTAATTTGATCATTTTTTGTTCAAGTTTTTCATGTATATTCATTTTTTTTACTACTATATTATAAATAATAAATATGTTTTAGCCTTTGTAATTTTGAGCAACAATTTAACTTATCAAGTAACCTTTTCATTTGGTTCTTCCTAATTTCTTTATTAACTCATTTCTTATTTAGGAACATTAAGAATGCAATGTATAATGAAGTATATAATAATTTTTCTCAATGTAATTACACATAATATATCAATATTTTATTTATATATGCATATTTAATATAAACAAACATATGTCAATTTTAGATACCTATCTAAAATTATATAAATGCTAATTTCAAGTGTCTAAATATTTTAACAATTAAACAATTACTGATTTTAATAAAATTAAAATTAATATCTTCAAAATATATAAAATTATTTAAAATAATTAATTAAAAAAGGTATCAATTTAATAAAAATTACACTATTTTAACATAATTAAGATAAATTTTAATTTTTACAATAAATACATTTAAAATTATTAATTATAAACATACAAAAATCAAGTGTATCGTAACATAATATTTACAATAATAAATAAGAGAAAAAAATTAATATATAAAATATGAATATATATGAAAAAAATATATATTTATAGTTAAAATATAAATTAATCTTATTAATAATTTATAAAAATAGTGCTTTTATCCATAATTATTGTAAATCAATAAAAGATTTATAAAAAAAATTCAGTCAAAACTACCGTCATTAATGTAATTTAACTAATTGATTCAAAATGTAAATAATTATTGGAAAAATAAGATAAATCAAACAATAAATTAATTTCGAGGACTTAATTACATATTTATAGTTAAAAAATTAATTACTTTTCTGTTTAAAATATTACAAAAATATAAAATATCTTACATTATATATATATATATATATATATATATATATATAAGTCACTTGCGTTGGGATAAATTAATAATCTTCATTTTTCCATTTTTTTAAGGATAAAAAAGGTAATTATATAAGTCATTTTCGTTAATTATATTAATCGCTACCTCATTTATTTATAATAAATTTTTATTCTACATTATTTATAATTATACCTTTTAAATTACGCATTTTAATTTCTGGTTAAATATATTTAATTTACAGTTTAATATAAACATAATTATATTATTGTAATTATAACCTATAATTTAATATATTTTTTGTGGTACACTTCTTTTGGAATATGTTTAAGGGGATATGTTTTTTTTAAGTAAATTTTTAATGCAAAGTTATTGTTTATTTTTGTTTAGTTTTTGTTTATGTTTTATGGTACCCTTCTTATGGAATATATTTTTGTTTAGTTAGTCTATGCATGTATAACAAAATAAAAATAATTAAAAATTAACTTACAATAATGGATGAATGGTAATTATATAAAATAGCTAATTGATAATATGGTAATTAATATTAATGAATGGTAATTACTAAAATAATTAATTGAAATATTGTAACTATTATTAATGAATGATAATTATTAAAATAGTTAATTGAAAATATGGTAATAATTTACATGCATTTTAGGATCCAATTAAAAGTAAGGTTTGATTTTTTATATATAAAAAAATTGGAAATAGTTGCGGTTAAATTAATAATTTTAAATTTATTCACTTTAATTATTTTAAACTCTTATAAATACTTTCCTAAAATTTTAAATTTTTAATAATGTTATAAATACCTCTTGAAACTAAAAAAACAATTTAGATTAAATAATTAAATTAAATTAAATTTTTAATAGTTAAATAATTAAAAATTGTCATCAGATCAAATTAAACACAAATGAATGTGATATTTAGGCTATGTTTGGCAAAACTAGGTATATTCGGCAAAACTAGCTAAAAAGCTAGCTGGTAGCTTATTAAATCATAAGTGTTCGGTAAAAATACCTATTAAAGTAGCTAAAAAATGTAAAATGACAAATTTTGACATATTTATATGATACTTTCATATAGATTTCAATTTTATTTTATGGATAAAAATATATTTTGAGGTGTTATAATTTAATTTTTAATTAATTTTAAACTCTTGTAATTTTTTATTTATAGATAAATTATTTTCATTACATTTTTAGTTTCAATTATTACATTTTTAGTAAAAAAATTTGTTTATCGAACAGTCAATCAAGCTTTTCAGCTAGTAAAAAAAGCTAAAAGCTAGCTGAAATAGTTTTCCGAACATAGCCATAATTAAATTTAACACAAATGAATGTGAATATGATATCATACTAACTTTTAATCGTTTAAGTATGTGTTATTAAATTTACATTTTTTTCATTCATTCACTTAATTTTGTTTTCAATATTTTTTTTACAGCATGTTAAATTAATTATCTCTATAAAAATGATTGTGATGGAATATGCTATGAGTTATTTTTGATAAAAAATAATTTTATTATTATTTTCATTTTGAGTTTCGTTATGCAATTTCGTTTGTTTATACAAATTTCTTTGACTTTAGGAGAACAATATTGTCAAAATTAAATTTAAAGTTGTATTAAAAACTAATCACATGTAATTATTTTTTATTATTTCTTATTGATAAATAAGTTCTATATTGTGGATATTTTAATTGATTATAGCTTTTTTTCAATAATATAAGAAATTAGTAAATTTTTCAATATATTTTTTTTATATAATCTAAAAAATTTCTCCCTTAAAATTTACCCATACATCGCACGGGTACTATCTAGTTATATTATAATAAACATGTGTAGCATACTATATATTGAAATGAAATATAATAATAATAATAATAATAATAATAATAATAATAATAATAATAATAATAATAATAATAATAATAATAATAATAATAATAATAATAATAATAATAATAATAATAATAATAATAATAATAAATATTATTATATTATAATATATGACACTCATGTGATTATTTGACTTAATGGTAGAAATAATTTAAGTAAATTATCTTGATTTTCACCATTTACAAATATTTTCATTATTAAAAATAATGAAAATTTATAATAGTGAAAATATAAAAAAGATAATTATTATAAAAATTAATGATTTTATTATACTATCTATTATCAATATGAACATAACAATAAATTATCTTTATATATACTATAAATTATTAATATTAACATAAAAATAAATTATAAAATAATTAAAATTATGAAGATATTTTGCATAAATTTACAATAGCATACATTACATATTCTTATATAAGTCATTAATAAGAGTATTTTAGTTAAAAATAAATATACTTTAATAATTTTATATATTTTTAATTGTTCAAATAATAAGTGTGTTAATGGTGATGCATTGTTAATATAAAATATTTTACTCTGTCAACTAATTAGTAATTATGATTTTTAAGATAATTATTATAAAAGTTAACAAACTTATCATACATGATGATGTATTATTGAATAATAGTATAAAATTGTTTTACATTGTAAGGATAATTGTTGACTACCCAATTAATGTTTCTTTGTCTATTATTGCTGCAACTCATTGAATTCAAATCTTTTTATCTATAAAATTAATTAAAAATATTATAAATAATTAAAAATAAATAATTGTTATTATTACTACAAGGAAACGCTCTAATTAATCTTGTTGCTTCAATTGAATTTTTTTATATATGCATATTATTTAATTAAATTTGAAGACTTATTAGAAAGTTTCTATTTGTGAGAAATAGCATTAACTTTTCTTAATTGCATTTTTTTTATTAATTTTGTTATATATTAATTGAGGAAACAAAATAAAAATGTGAATCCATCAATTCTTTTTTGGTAAATTCCATCAATTTAATATATTTCTTAATTGACTTTTTTTCCAATTGATTTGACTACATTAAATAGAGAGACATCCTTATATATAGAGGGAAAGAAATAAAAAGATTTGAATTCAATGAGTTGCAGCAATAATAGATAAAGAAACATTAATTGGGTAGTCAACAACTATCCTTACGGGGATAATCCCTTTAAAGAAAATTAAGAAAAAATAACTATCCTAGAAGGGATAGAGTAAAGATTTTTATCTGAAAAGTTTTTTTGAGATTGGACAAGTAGCACTATAGTTTGCCATCTTAAGTTTTTTTAACACTATAGTTTGTCATCTTACAACACAGTTTCAGAAAATGTTTTTTGCCATCTTACAACACACAGTTTCAGAAAATGTTTTTCGGGAACCGTGAGTACACACCAAGATGGGTATTCCCCTCCCAACATGATTTATTCCATACCCAAAGTGACATCACCAGGATTCGAACCGTATATCACTTGATTAAGGAATACAAGCCACTACCACTTGTGTCAACCAATGCTGGTAGTTTCAGAAAATGTCGTAATATGAGTCATTAGAATAATAATATTCATTAAATATGAGTGAGAATTTTAAAATAAATTATAGAGATGGATTTACTTTGTAATGCTTTAAATTTATTAAATAATAATTTAATATTTTATATCTGGAAATATTAATTTAAGCACTGAATACGAATAATAGAATTATAGATGAAATTTAGTATATATTATAGATGGCAATGTTGATAAAAAATAAAAAATAAAAAACACAAAATATTTTAAAAATTTTGATATCCAAAAAATGTATGGAATAGAATGATCTCTTCCGCGTAAAGCCGTAAAAGATTGTAAATTAATTGAATGTGATAGGGAGCTATAAGTTAAAGCCATCGATTATTGGAGAAAAAGTTGGTAAGATAAAAGATGAGCCAAAATGAAGCTAATAAAACTTGAGGGAGAGAGAACAGTTACTAACTCAGACCAGTTATCATAAATTTGACTGACGCGGAGGGGAAGAAAGTTGCATAAATAAGGAAGAGATACGTTACTAAATTCGGGCATGATAAGTCAATAGATGCTTTGGAGGCATTAATTCGATGCATTTAAATTATTTTACTTTAGATTTTTTGTGAATAATTTTATTTTAGAGTAATTCTATAAAAGTTACAATATCTTGTACTATTTTCTAATACTTTATAAAGAAATATTAAATAAAAAAATATTTAATGTCTTCAAAATATAAAAAAAAATTAAAGTACTTAATACCTTTTAATTTATTAACTAAAATTAATTTAAAATAGTATAAAATATTATTATTATTATTATTATTATTATTATTATTATTATTATTATTATTATTATTATTATTATTATTATTATTATTATTATTATTATTATTATTATTATTATTATTATTATTGACTATTGACCAATGACTAACCACTACTTTCATGCCCTACAAATTTAATTAATGAAATTATGCTAATAAGGACATAAATTATATAATTTGAATTTTGAGTTTGACTATTACATAGAAAAGTAGGTCTTGGTCATTTCATGGTCTTTGGCTTCTCTATATATACTAAAGAATTTCAATATCAACTCTTCAATCTTTTCACCATATATCTCAAAGAGTGACATTCAACCGCAAGATAAGAGGTATGATTATTTCTTTTTACTAGTACGTTTTTCTTTTCATGTAATTTTGTCATCCCCTTTTCTATGCATGCATCTTCTATTTTACTTTTGATTCTTAAATTTGAATCTTAAAAGTAGGAGGTTTTATGTTTCCTTTGTGTTATGTTTTGCAGTTGTCATGGGCAAGTATGACTATATGAGTTTGCAGAAGAATAAAGTTGTTGTAGATGACACTGAGGGTAGTTCTCCTCATAAGCCTCCATCAAATGTTGATGGGGCAGGTCAAGGTCCTAAGAGGAAGGAACCTGCTAAAGTGAACCTTGAAGCTGAGCCTGCTGCTACCAAGAAGGCCAAGCTTGTTTCTCCTCCTGCCCAAAGTTCGCCACCGATGGTCGAGAAGAACCCGGCGTTCCTTTTTATGAAGGATGACCGATCTTCTCTCTGGAGTCATGACTTCAATCCCCAGGGTCTTATCAACTATAATTTTTTGAGCCAGGCTGATAAAAAGATGTTGAGGGAGGCTGGCCCAAAGGTTGGCATGGATGCACTGTCGGTTTTCCAGGCTCGCTCTTGGGCCATAGCACAATATTGGGCTGAAGAATATGAGAAAGACCATACTAAGTTGTTGAAGGCTCAAGAAGAGGCTCTCAAGGCAAAGGTGGCTCTTGTCGAAGTGACTAAGGCCAATGAGACTTTGCTTGAATCGGTAGAAGAGTCGCGCAATGCCGCTAAAAATGCTGAGGCCAAGATAAAAGAGGCCGAGAAGAATGATGAGGCCCTGGTAGCTAGGGCGATAAAGGCTGAAGATTCTTCCAAGGCCTTAGAAGCTGAGGTTGAGAGGCTTAACCGTGAGTTGGAGTGTGTTAAGGCCGAGGCAGTTGAGGCTGATAAGAAACTGATGGTCGAGCTTGACAAGGCATCTGTGGCAATTATGAATAACCACGAGGCCGGCTTTAAGAAAGCAATTCGCCAAGTGGGATTTTTCTTGAATGATCTTGACCTCACAATTTTTGACATAAAAAAGGATGTTAATAAAAGAGGCGAGTTGGTCGATGAGGCAATCCTTACTGATAATGAGAACGAGGCCTTGACCGCCGAAAGAGACCAGCCTATCGCTTAATTTTATGCTTTTTTGATTATTTTGTAAGGTCGTTGCCCGACCAATAGTGTAGGATGATATGTATTCTCCTTTCATCAATGAAATATATATTTTTATTTCACTTCAATTTGTTCCAAGTATTGAAATCGTTATGTTGGGTGAAGTCAAGTTGTTGCAAAATCAAGTAGCTAGGTCGAGATGCTGAAAGGTCAACTCGAAAAATCGAGCACGGTCATTTCTTTACTTGTCTTTTTAGTAAACGTTGGAATGCTTCAAATGGTCAAATCGAAACATCAATAGGTTAAGTCAGAATGCTGAGTGGATTCATTTCACAACTTGCCTTTTTTAGATGAGGTTGAAATGTTAATGGTCAAACCAAAATGTCGATATGTCAAGTCAAAATGCCGAGTGGATTCATTTCACAACTTGTCGTTTTTAGATCAAGTTGAAACATTAGTGGTCAAAGTGAAATGTCAGTAGGTCAAGTTGGAATGCTGGGTGGATTCGTTTCACAACTTGTCTTCTTTAGATCTAGTTAAAGTGTTAGTGGTCAAGCCAAAATGCCAATAGGTCAAGTCGGAGTGTCGAGTTGTCATGCATGAATTAGTGCGAACGTTGGAAAAGAAAAGAAAACTTTATTAATTTTTGGGAATACCCTGGTGTGCCTCATTAAAGCCTCTCTAGGCAAATATGGTTTATCAATAACTTTTCTTTGGCCTCCTTCAAATCATCTCTTTTTAAGCTCTTTTCATGTTTATTCTCTTAGGGGCCTTCCTGTTGCAAACTTGGCACAAAAACGTAAGTTTTGCCAAAATAATTTACATAAAATAAATCATTTCAGGACCAAAACTCATGTCCCATTGCATACAAAATGTGATTTATCACTAACTTTCCTTCTTTGGCCTCCTTCCTAGCTTCCCCCAACTTCCTCCACACTAGGTCTCCTGGTTTGAAGTCCCTAGGCATGACATGACTGTTGTATCTTCTTTCAGCCCTTGTCTTACAGGCCTCAGCTAGGACTCCTGCCTCGTCATGGGTTTCTTCAGCTAAATAGAGGGCATGCTTGAGTGACTCATCGTTCTTGCTCTCAAAGAAGTGTGTTCGCCTTAGGGAGGGCTCTTCTACTTCAGCAGGTATCATAGCGTCCGTCCCATAAGTAAGGAGGAAAGGAGTTTCCTCTATAGAAGAATAGTTGGTAAAATGATAGATCAACATCTAATATTTCAAACATGTTATAATAACACATGTTTGTATGATTTTACTGACCCATTGTTTATAGCTGAATGGGGTTCTAACAAAGAGGTTTTACATTTGGTTGAACATATGTACACAATTTTTTTAATTTTATATATATATATATATATATATATATATATATATATATATATATATATTTCAGTTTCTACTAAGAGTTCAAGATCCCAACTAATCCAATTATTCCAACTAATTCAAAAAAGAAAACAAGATAAACAATTAATCAGGAATCTAAAAAGCCATATACATATATATATATATATATATATATATATATATATATATATATATATATATATATATATATGGGACTGCTAATATCCACCCTAGTTGGTGGGCATTAGCACTCAACACCAAAAAATTTGTTTGGACTTAAAAACCCATTAATTCTTTTGTTTCTCAAAATTTAATTAGAGGATATTATTGTACTTTATCATTTAATTTAAAAAAAAAATCTCTCTCCTCTCTTTTTTTTTCCCACGATTTTCTCTCTCTTCTCTCGTATGTCAGTTACAACTTCTTTCTTCTTTCGTAATCATTTTCTTCATCTCATTTTTGTATTACTAATACCTTTGTCACATTTATATTCATAATATTCACCATAGCTATGGAGTATTGGGCATTTGATTTTGTTGCCCAACTACAAGATATATATCGTAAACCACCTTTATCCATGGTCAAAGTTTCATAATTTGATTCTAAACTGCAAAAGTAAATATTATTGAATGAATTTTTTAAACATCCATTGGTTGTCGTTGCAAGTAAGAAAATCCGTATATAAACTTCCAATGGCTGATGATTGATTAAGGCTAGGTGAATCAGGTATTAGAGAAAGTTTGAAGATATTACAAAATGGAAACATACATGGAAAAAGATATTAATACGAAAAATAAAAGGAAGAAGCTAGTTAAGCTAAAATAGTGGAGAAAATCATGGAAAAAAAGAGAGGAAAGAGAAAAAATATTTTTTTAAAATTAAATGATAAATTACAATAATATCCTCTAATTATATTTTGAGAAACAAAAGAACTAATGAATTTTTAAGTCTAAAATTTTTGGTGTTGAGTGTTAATGCCCACCAACTAGGGTTGATATTAGCAGCCCATATATATATATATACATATATATATATATATATATATATATATATATATATATATATATAGTACGACTCCTGTGAGAACACTTTCTTATGTGAGAACATGAGAACAACTAATAACAACCATCAGATCAAGATTAAAAATAATAAATGGTTGAGATTAAAATATTTAAAATTCAAATTATGATCTAATATATAACCTAATAAAAAATAAATCTATAAAAGATCTTAATTATCACTTCCTAAAATATAATTTAAATTTTAAATATTTTAATCTCAACCATTTATTATTTTTAATCTTGATCTGATGGTTGTTATTAGTTGTTCTCATGTTCTCACATAAGAAAGTGTTCTCATAGGAGTCGTACTATATATATATATATATATATATATATATATATATATATATATATATATATATATATATATATATATATATATATATATATAGACACACACACACACACACATTTTGGTGGGTCTCCTTCCACCAATTTTACACTAGTTAATTATGATGTACAAGAAAATAATACATCACTAAATGCGTAGGAAATATAATTAGCAAGAAGGATTTTACATGAAATTAATAATATATTAAATTAGTAAATAAAATTATAAATATCAATCAATTTAATTTTAAAAATTACAATATAAATTATTTATTTTTTATTGATGTTTCTCTCTCTTAATCTAGAAGTGAGACCCACCAAAATTGATGATTTTGAACAAATTTCAACCAATCACGGAGAGTGTTAAAAGGAGAGTGTCAGAGAAAGTGTCGCTACCATTCCTCTTCTATGAATTACCGGCATTGATTCTTGGCAAAAATTGGTAAGATAAAAGATGAGAAAAATGAAGCTTAAAACATGAGAAAAAGAGAACAGTTAATGATTTAGACAAGTTAGGCTATGTTCGGCAAGTCATTTCAGCTAGCTTCTAGCTTGTTTTACTAGTCAAAAAGCTTGTCTGATTGTTCGGTAAACAAACTTTTTTTAGTAGCTTCTAGCTTTTTTTGAAACGCTACTTGAAGTAGCATTTTTTCAAACGCTAGCTTCTAGCTTTTTATATTTTATTTCTTTTTTTATCCTTAATATAAAAAAATGTAATAATTGAAACTAAAAATGTAATGAAAATAATTTATCTATAAATTAAAAATTACAAAAGTTTAAAATTAATTAAAAATTAAAATTATAACATCTCAAAATTTATTTTTTCCATAAAATAAAATTGAAATTTATATAAAAATATCATATAAATATATTCATTTCTGTCATTTTATATTTTGCTGCTACTTCAACAAGAACACTTATGTTTTAATAAGTTAGCTTAATAGTTTTCCACTACTAGCTTCCAGCTTTCAGCTACCAACTAACTTTTATGCTTTCAGCTAGTTTTGTCGAACATAGCCTTAATATAAATTTTACTAAAATAATGAGGAGAAGAAAGCTAAAATAACGAGGAAGAGATCCATTGCTGAAGCCATACATGATAAGTCAATTGATGCTTTGGGGCATAAATAAAATGCATTTATATTATTTTATTTTAGGGGGTGTTTGTTTCACAGATAATTTTTTTAGTCTCGGGAATACTATTCCTGATAATACAATATGAGAATGTTATTCCTGGGTATTTTATAAAAAAAAGTGTTTGTTAACTATTAAAAATGGTTGAGAATATTTGTTACATGTCTAGGAATAATTAAAACATGTGTTTGGTTGATATTATTTTTTTCCTAGGAATATAGATTATAATTACTGAAATATCTTTATTATTAAAGTTTGTTAAAAGAATTTACAAATGTGTCTGATGGTATATCTGGATTTTTACTCAAGGAGATTCCTCTCCTATGGCTTTCCCAGGAATAAAATATACCTGTATTCTCGGGACTAAAAATTATCCGTGAAACAAACACCCCTTAGAGAGTAATGTTGCATCTCTTTGCAATATCTAATAACATTTTCCAAATACTTTATAAATAAAAATAAATATATTTATTGTTTTAAAATAAATAAAAAACGTGTAAAAGTATTTAATGTCTTCTATATTTATATATCAAATCTGGTGCATAATTTACTGTAGCGATCTGTCAAAACCATCTACAGTAAATATCACCAGTTTTTTTTTTACTAAAAAAATGATATTATACTATTTAAATTGATAAAATGGTAATAATAAATAATGTAATATACATTGATATTAATACCAATTATTATAATACATACAAAATAATTTATTATAAAATAGATAATAAATAAATATCAATATCAATATCAATTATTTATCCATCTATCTATCTATATTATATAAAACACAGTTGTTGAGTAGAACTGGTTGTCTATGTGTCACATTTTTGTGACATTTCTAATTTTAGTATCAGTATAATCAATTAATTAATTATTGATTAGCACAATCACAATCTTAATATTTATAAGACATTTAATTAAATATATTTTTTATTTTCTTTCCATATTTAAATAAAAAATTTAAAATTATATTTTGAATGTTTCATTACCTGCATAATATATATGTTAATATTTTAATTAAAGTAATTTTTATTCAATTTTAAAATTACTATTATTATTATTATTATTATTATTATTATTATTTGATTTTATATTATATATTTAATTATATGTGTAATATATGGTAATTGTGAATTATTTTCATGACATATAAACAATAATTTTTTGAGTGTCTATACATTAAATAAAGTAATTTTTAAAGGAGCATGAGAATTTTTGAGTAATTTTATATGCTGCAATATAGTGTGTGTGTGTGTGTGTGTGTGTGTGTGTGTGTTAAATAAAGTAAATTTTAAAACTTATTGATATTATTTGAGTGCATATTTTGAATATTAAATTAGAAAATTTAATATTCAAAATTAGGAAATTTGATTGATTGATGTTAGATTAGAAAATTTGGATACGTGAAGATTGGTATTCAAGATCATATGTGTAATATATGCTAATTGTGAATTATTTTCATGACATATAAACAATAATTTTTTGAGTCTATATATTAAATAAAGTAATTTTTAAAGGAGCATTAAAATTTTTGAGTAATTTTATATGGTGCAATATAGTGTCTATATATATTAAATAAAGTAATTTTTAAAACTTATTGATATTATTTGTGCATATTTTGATTATTAAATTAGAAAATTTAATATTCAAAATTAGGAAATTTGATTGATTGATGTTAGATTAGAAAATTTGGATACGTAAAGATTGATATTCAAGATGATGTACCATTTTTTAATCTAATATAAATAGCAATTATGATGACTTTTAGTCACTGCACTATCCCTCCTTCATCCTTTTACAATACTATTTCTAAAAGGTTTGGTCTTTAAAATAAGAGAGATGAAAGCATCCATGGGTTCCTTTGTTTCTCTCTTTCATTAGCACACACTTTCAACCTTAGGGTACAAGTAAATGATTTTTGGTAATTTTGAATTTAAGAAATTTCTTGACGTGTGTTATCTTCTCACTTTTTTTTTCTTCTTTTAATTGTGTTTGTAATTTGCATTACTTACAATTTAGATGTATTTTTTTTTCCTTTCAATTGCAATTGTTGTGTGTTTTGTACAGGAGTTTGGTTTATGTTCTATATACATTGGACTGTGCTTCTTTATTCTTGATTTCATATATATTATGATAATAAACTCTTGGATTTTTTTTGTGCAGCGATGAAGAGACAATGAGAAAATGCATGCATTATAACCACTCATACCAAATTGCAATAAGGTTGACCCATTCCAAACCCTTTGATTTTAAAATAGATGTTTTTTTTTATGTAAATAAATTTTCATCCAAGACAAGTACATGGAAAGGCACATACATTAACTCCAAGGTATGTAGTATAATATTTTATTTATTTTTAAGTTTGGGGTGGTAATGAAGAAAATAATTGATTTGATATTTCATGTTAGATTTCTTTTTGCAGCAATGACTCGAGGAAGTTAATGCATTTGATAGTCATAATTTGAAACTCAAGAAAACCTATGGTAAAATTCTATATACATGTCAATATATATTCATCATAAGGGTTTATCTAAATAATATTATTTAATATTATTTCTATTTCTTATGTATAGGGCAATCATTTATACTTCTTTTACTGCCCCATTTCATTTCATAAATATTAACTTTCCCTATTCAATAATGGTGGTGGCTGCTGTCTAATGAAGAATATTGGTAGAGAATCACACTAACAAATCATTTCTCTTTAATTAAGAAAAAAAATAAGTGTAGATTGTTAGTATTGACATTCAAGTTATAAGAATGTCACATGTTTATATTGATAATTTGTTATTTTATTTTATGTAATATTTTATGTAATTTGATCATTTTTTGTTCAAGTTTTTCAGGTATATTCATTTTTTTTATTACTATATTATAAATAATAAATATGTTTTAGCCTTTGTAATTTTGAGCAACAATTTAACTTATCAAGTAACCTTTTCATTTGGTTCTGCCTAATTTCTTTGTTAACTCATTTCTTATTTAGGAACATTAAGAATGCAATGTATAATGAAGTATATAATAATTTTTCTCAATGTAATTACACATAATATATCAATATTTTATTTATATATGCATATTTAATATAAACAAACATATGTCAATTTTAGATACCTATCTAAAATTACATAAATGTTAATTTCGAGTGTCTAAATATTTTAACAACTAAACAATTACTGATTTTAATAAAATTAAAATTAATATCTTCAAAAAATATAAAAATATTTAAAATAATTAATTAACAAATTTATCAATTTAATAAAAATTACACTATTTTAACATAATTAAAATAAATTTTAATTTTTACAATAAATACATTTAAAATTATTAATTATAAACATACAAAAATCAAGTGTATCGTAACATAATATTTACAATAATAAATAAGAGAAAAAAATTAATATATAAAATATGAATATATATGTATTTATAGTTAAAATATAAATTAATATTATTAATAATTTATAAAAAATAGTGCTTTTATCCATAATTATTGTAAATCAATAAAAGATTTATAAAAAAAATTCAGTCAAAACTAACGTCATTAATGTAATTTAACTAATTGATTCAAAATGTAAATAATTATTGGAAAAATAAGATAAATCAAACAATAAATTAATTTAGAGGACTTAATTACATATTTATAGTTAAAAAATTAATTACTTTTCTGTTTAAAATATTACAAAAATATAAAATATCTTACATTATATATATATAAGTCACTCGCGTTGGGATAAATTAATAATCTTCATTTTTCCATTTTTTTAAGGATAAAAAAGGTAATTATATAAGTCATTTTCGTTAATTATATTAATCGCTACCTCATTTATTTATAATAAATTTTTATTCTACATTATCTTTAATTATACCTTTTAAATTACGCATTTTAATTTCCGGTTAAATATATTTAATTTACAGTTTAATATAAACATAATTATATTATTGTAATTATAACCTATAATTTAATATATTTTTTATGGTACACTTCTTTTGGAATATGTTTAAGGGGATATGTTTTTTTTAAGTAAATTTTTAATGCAAAGTTATTGTTTATTTTTGTTTAGTTTTTGTTTATGTTTTATGGTACGCTTCTTATGGAATATATTTTTGTTTAGTTAGTCTATGCATGTATAACAAAATAAAAATAATTAAAAATTAACTTACAATAATGGATGAATGGTAATTATATAAAATAGTTAATTGATAATATGGTAATTAATATTAATGATTGGTAATTACTAAAATAATTAATTGAAAATATTGTAACTCTTATTAATCAATGATAATTATTAAAATAGTTAATTTACAATATGGTAATAATTTATATGCATTTTAGGATCCAATTAAAAGTAAGGTTTGATTTTTTTTATATATAAAAAAATTGGAAATAGTTGCGGTTAAATTAATAATTTTAAATGTATTAACTTTAATTATTTTAAACTCTTATAAATACTTTCCTAAAATTTTAAATTTTTAATAATGTTATAAATACCTCTTGAAACTAAAAAAACAATTTAGATTAAATAATTAAATTAAATTAAATTTTTAATAGTTAAATAATTAAAAATTGTCATATCAAATCAAATTAAACACAAATGAATGTGATATTTAGGCTATGTTTGGCAAAACTAGGTATATTCGGCAAAACTAGCTAAATAGCTAGCTGGTAGCTTATTAAATCATAAGTGTTCGGTAAAATTACCTATTAAAGTAGCTAAAAAATGTAAAATGACAAATTTTGACATATTTATATGATACTTTCATATAGATTTCAATTTTATTTTATGGATAAAAATATATTTTGAGGTGTTATAATTTAATTTTTAATTAATTTTAAACTCTTGTAATTTTTTATTTATAGATAAATTATTTTCATTACATTTTTAGTTTCAATTATTACATTTTTAGTAAAAAAATTTGTTTATCGAACAGTCAATCAAGCTTTTCAGCTAGTAAAAAAACCTAAAAGCTAGCTGAAATAGTTTTCCGAACATAGCCATAATTAAATTTAACACAAATGAATGTGAATATGATATTGTACTAACTTTTAATAGTTTAAGTATGTATTATTAAATTTACATTTTTTTCATTCATTCACTTAATTTTGTTTTCAATATTTTTTTTACAGCATGTTAAATTAATTATCTCTATAAAAATGATTGTGGTGGAATATGCTATGAGTTATTTTTGATAAAAAAAAATAATTTTATTATTATTTTCATTTTGAGTTTCGTTATGCAATTTCATTTGTTTATACAAATTTCTTTGACTTTAGGAGAACAATATTGTCAAAATTAAATTTAAAGTTGTATTAAAAACTAATCACATGTAATTATTTTTTTATTATTTCTTATTGATAAATAAGTTCTATATTGCGGATATTTTAATTGATTATAGCGTTTTTTTCAATAATATAAGAAATTAGTAAATTTTTCAATATTTTTTTTTATATAATCTAAAAATTTTCTCCCTTAAAATTTACCCATACATCGCACGGGTACTATCTAGTTATATTATAATAAACATGTGTAGCATACTATATATTGAAATGAATAATAATAATAATAATAATAATAATAATAATAATAATAATAATAATAATTATTATTATTATTATTATTATTATTATTATTATTATTATTATTATTATATATGACAATCATGTGATTATTTGACTTAATGGTAGAAATAATTTAAGTAAATTATCTTTATTTTCACCATTTACAAATATTTTCATTATTAAAAATAATGAAAATTTATAATAGTGAAAATATAATAAAGATAATTATTATAAAAATTAATGATTTTATTATACTATCTATTATCAATATAAACATAACAATAAATTATCTTTATATATACTACAAATTATTAATATTAACATAAAAATAAATTATGAAATAATTAAAATTATGAAGATATTTTGCATAAATTTACAATGGCATACATTACATATTCTTATATATGTCATTAATAAGAGTATTTTAGTTAAAATTAAATATACTTTAATAATTTTATATATTTTTAATTGTTCAAATAATAAGTGTGTTAATGGTGATGCACTATTAATATAAAATATTTTACTCTGTCAACTAATTAGTAATTATGATTTTTAAGATAATCATTATAAAAGTTAACAAACTTATCATACATGATGATGTATTATTGAATAATAGTATAAAATTATTTTACACTGTAAGGATAATTGTTGACTACCCAATTAATGTTTCTTTGTCTATTATTGCTGCAACTCATTGAATTCAAATCTTTTTATCTATAAAATTAATTAAAAATATTATAAATAATTAAAAATAAATAAGTGTTATTATTACTACAAGGAAACGCTCTAATTAATCTTGTTGCTTCAATTGAATTTTTTTATATATGCATATTATTTAATTAAATTTGAAGACTTATTAGAAAGTTTCTATTTGTGAGAAATAGCATTAACTTTTCTTAATTGCATTTTTTTATTAATTTTTTTATATATTAATTGAGGAAACAAAATAAAAATGTGAATCCATCAATTCTTTTTTGGTAAATTCCATCAATTTAATATATTTCTTAATTGACTTTTTTTTCCCAATTGATTTGACTACATTAAATAGAGAGATATTCTTATATATAGAGGGAAAGAAATAAAAAGATTTGAATTCAATGAGTTGCAGCAATAATAGATAAAGAAACATTAATTGGGTAGTCAACAACTATCCTTACGGGGATAATCCCTTTAAAGAAAATTAAGAAAAAATAACTATCCTAGAAGGGATAGAGTAAAGATTTTTATCTGAAAAGTTTTTTTGAGATTGGACAAGTAACACTATAGTTGCCATCTTAAGTTTTTTTAACACTATAGTTTGCCATCTTACAACACACAGTTTCAGAAAATGTTTTTTGCCATCTTACAACACACATTTCCAGAAAATGTTTTTCGGGAACCGTGAGTACATACCAAGGTGGGTATTCCCCTCCCAACATGATTTATTCCATACCCAAAGTAGCATCACTAGGATTCAAACCCTATACCACTTGATTAAGGAATACAAGCCACTATCACTTGTATCAACCAATGCTGGTAGTTTCAAAAAATGTCGTAATATGAGTCATTAGAATAATAATATTCATTAAATATGAGTGAGAATTTTAAAATAAATTATAGTGATGGATTTACTTTGTAATGCTTTAAATTTATTAAATAATAATTTAATATTTTATATCTGGAAATATTAATTTAAGCACTGAATACGAATAATAGAATTATAGATGAAATTTAGTATATATTATAGATGGCAAGGTTGATAAAAAATAAAAAATAAAAAACACAAAATATTTTAAAAATTTTGATATCCAAAAAATGTATGGAATATAATTATCTCTTCCGCGTAAAGCCGTAAAAGATTGTAAATTAATTGAATGTGATAGGGAGCTATAAGTTAAAGCCATCGATTATTGGAGAAAAAGTTGGTAAGATAAAAGATGAGCCAAAATGAAGCTAATAAAACTTGAGGGAGAGAGAACAGTTACTAACTCAGACCAGTTATCATAAATTTGACTGACGCGGAGGGGAAGAAAGTTGCATAAATAAGGAAGAGATACGTTACTAAATTCGGGCATGATAAGTCAATAGATGCTTTGGAGGCATTAATTCGATGCATTTAAATTATTTTACTTTAGATTTTTTGTGAATAATTTTATTTTAGAGTAATTCTATAAAAGTTACAATATCTTGTACTATTTTCTAATACTTTATAAAGAAATATTAAATAAAAAAATATTTAATGTCTTCAAAATATAAAAAAAAATTAAAGTACTTAATACCTTTTAATTTATTAACTAAAATTAATTTAAAATAGTATAAAATATTATTATTATTATTATTATTATTATTATTATTATTATTATTATTATTATTGACTATTGACCAATGACTAACCACTACTTTCATGCCCTACAAATTTAATTAATGAAATTATGCTAATAAGGACATAAATTATATAATTTGAATTTTGAGTTTGACTATTACATAGAAAAGTAGGTCTTGGTCATTTCATGGTCTTTGGCTTCTCTATATATACTAAAGAATTTCAATATCAACTCTTCAATCTTTTCACCATATATCTCAAAGAGTGACATTCAACCACAAGATAAGAGGTATGATTATTTCTTTTTACTAGTACGTTTTTCTTTTCATGTAATTTTGTCATCCCCTTTTCTATGCATGCATCTTCTATTTTACTTTTGATTCTTAAATTTGAATCTTAAAAGTAGGAGGTTTTATGTTTCCTTTGTGTTATGTTTTGCAGTTGTCATGGGCAAGTATGACTATATGAGCTTGCAGAAGAATAAAGTTGTTGTAGATGACACTGAGGGCAGTTCTCCTCATAAGCCTCCATCAAATGTTGATGGGGCAGGTCAAGGTCCTAAGAGGAAGGAACCTGCTAAAGTGAACCTTGAAGCTGAGCCTACTGCTACCAAGAAGGCCAAGCTTGTTTCTCCTCCTGCCCAAAGTTCGCCACCGATGGTCGAGAAGAACCCGGCGTTCCTTTTTATGAAGGATGACCGATCTTCTCTCTGGAGTCATGACTTCAATCCCCAGGGTCTTATCAACTATAATTTTTTGAGCCAGGCTGATAAAAAGATGTTGAGGGAGGCTGGCCCAAAGGTTGGCATGGATGCACTGTCGGTTTTCCAGGCTCGCTCTTGGGCCATAGCACAATTTTGGGCTGAAGAATATGAGAAAGACCATACTAAGTTGTTGAAGGCTCAAGAAGAGGCTCTCAAGGCAAAGGTGGCTCTTGTCGAAGTGACTAAGGCCAATGAGACTTTGCTTGAATCGGTAGAAGAGTCGCGCAATGCCGCTAAAAATGCTGAGGCCAAGATAAAAGAGGTCGAGAAGAATGATGAGGCCCTGGTAGCTAGGGCGATAAAGGTTGAAGATTCTTCCAAGGCCTTAGAAGCTGGGGTTGAGAGGCTTAACCGTGAGTTGGAGTGTGTTAAGGCCGAGGCAGCTGAGGCTGATAAGAAGCTGATGGTTCAGCTTGACAAGGCATCTGTGGCAATTATGAATAACCACGAGGCCGGCTTTAAGAAAGCAATTCGCCAAGTGGGATTTTTTCTTGAATGATCTTGACCTCACAATTTTCGACATAAAAAAGGATGTTAATAAAAGAGGCGAGCTGGTCGATGAGGCAATCCTTACTGATAATGAGAACGAGGCCTTGACCACCGAAAGAGACCAGCCTATCGCTTAATTTTATGCTTTTTTGATTATTTTGTAAGGTCATTGCCCGACCAATAGTGTAGGATGATATGTATTCTCCTTTCATCAATGAAATATATATTTTTATTTCACTTCAATTTGTTCCAAGTATTGAAATCGTTATGTTGGGTGAAGTCAAGTTGTTGCAAAATCAAGTAGCTAGGTCGAGATGCTGAAAGGTCAACTCGAAAAATCGAGCACGGTCATTTCTTTACTTGTCTTTTTAGTCAACGTTGGAATGCTTCAAATGGTCAAATCGAAACATCAATAGGTTAAGTCAGAATGCTGAGTGGATTCATTTCACAACTTGCCTTTTTTAGATGAGGTTGAAATGTTAATGGTCAAACCAAAATGTCGATATGTCAAGTCAAAATGCCGAGTGGATTCATTTCACAACTTGTCGTTTTTAGATCAAGTTGAAACATTAGTGGTCAAAGTGAAATGTTGGTAGGTCAAGTTGGAATGCTGGGTGGATTCATTTCACAACTTGTCTTCTTTAGATCTAGTTAAAGTGTTAGTGGTCAAGCCAAAATGCCAATAGGTCAAGTCGGAGTGTCGAGTTGTCATGCATGAATTAGTGCGAACGTTGGAATATAAAAGAAAACTTTATTAATTTTTGGGAATACCCTGGTGTGCATCATTAAAACCTCTCTAGGCAAATATGGTTTATCAATAACTTTTCTTTGGCCCCCTTCAAATCATCTCTTTTTAAGCTTTTTTCATGTTTATTCTCTTATGGGCCTTCCTGTTGCAAACTTGGCACAAAAACGTAAGTTTTGCCAAAATAGTTTACATAAAATAAATCATTTCAGGACCAAAACTCTTGTCCCATTGCATACAAAATATGACTTATCACTAACTTTCCTTCTTTGGCCTCCTTCCTGGCTTCCCCCAACTTCCTCCACACTAGGTCTCCTAGTTTGAAGTCCCTAGGCATGACATGACTGTTGTATCTTCTTTCAGCCCTTGTCTTACAGGCCTCAGCTAGGACTCTGGCCTCGTCATGGGTTTCTTCAGCTAAATAGAGGGCGTGCTTGAGTGACTCATCGCTCTTGCTCTCAAAGAAGTGTGTTCGCCTTAGGGAGGGCTCTTCTACTTCAGCAGGTATCATAGCGTCCGTCCCATAAGTAAGGAGGAAAGGAGTTTCCTCTATAGAAGAATAGTTGGTAAAATGATAGATCAACATCTAATATTTCAAACATGTTATAATAACACATGTTTGTATGATTTTACTGACCCGTTGTTTATAGCTGAATGGGGTTCTAACAAAGAGGTTTTACATTTGGTTGAACATATATACACACTTTTAAAAGCCATAAAATTATCACAATTTTTTAATTATATATATATATATATATATATATATATATATATTTCAGTTTCTACTAAGAGTTCAAGATCCCAACTAATCCAATTATTCAGTTTGGGTTGATTCAATGCATGTTAAAGGTTTTTATTGTCTAGCAAAAGTTTGCATAATATCTTTATACCTCTAATTTCTAAGAAATTAATAATAAATTATAAGATTTATGAACTTAAATTAACATATTTTACATAAATATTTTTTTTGTTCGGATATAATTCATTTTAAAATATATTCTATAAATTACATGATCTTAATTTTAATTTTTTGTTTTAATTTTTTTTTAACTTAGCTATATTTTATCACTACATTTGTATGTGTTGCCTAAATATTAGGTCAACTAAATTTGGGTTTTATATTTGATAAAGAATTGTTCATAAGGCATGACAAAGTCGACCTAAGGGGTCACACTATGTAGTTTCTACCACGAGTTGGTCATAATTCTGTTCATTCAAAGATATATAACTTTTTAATTAATGGATTCTCAGCCAAAACCCTATGCAGAACAAAACTTAGTGAATGAAAAATTTAAAGGATAATAATTCAAATTTCATGTCAGCTTGCCCAGGGTGTATCTCTAGTGTATAATTCTTTTTGTTGTTGAAGCCCAAATCTTTCTTCCTTACAAATGGAGATAGTTGAGAAAGAATTTAATTTCTCTAAATTATTGTGATTAATTAATTCTTGTTAATCTATTCTAGAAGTATCTTTTGCTAGATTTTTAGACCTCTTCTGAGATTCTAATTGTAATTACAAGCATTGGGCTAAAAGGATATGAAATATTATTTGTGACAAAGATTCATATCAAATAGTGATAACTTGAATGAAGCATTTATTAAAAGAAAAGAAAAACATTTCATCAAAATCTTTCAATTTGTGACTTCATTAATTCCTAGCATAAGTTTCCTGTTAAGGGTTTTGTGATTTGCATTTGCCTGTTCATGAGAAAGTTAAAATTAATGATGGTGTGAAACATTTAATATATTTGCAGGAAGAATTAAGCAATGGAGAATAGCAATAGAAAAGACTTGGAATGATATCTAAACTATGAGATTCTGGTAACAATCTTGACGTCCCTCAATGTTGCAACAGCCTCGCTGGTTTGTAAAACAAGGAATAAAGCTTGTCGTGACCTTTCTCTTTGGCACAAGCCTGATCTATCCAAACTCAGCTCTTACTGTTTCAATCTACCCAATAATAAACTTGGAGCTTACAGTATTCATGTACAAAAATGACTTAGTTCTTGAAGTATGTTCTAAGTCTGAGTAATGGAAACACAACCTGCTTAGTATTTAACTACTATGTTTACTTATGTTGGTGTAGCTGGTTCTCCCTTTTTTGGTTGTGTGCAGTTCATGGTATTGGGTTTCATATGTTATGGAGGTGGGGTGGGAGTGGTTTTGGGTTTTGCTGTAATGGGTCTTTTGATCATACAACCTCAGTATTGGCAATGTTCGTTAACACATTTGGGTGCTCATATTTTTTTTCTTTTTTAATAGGTGTTGCAGTCGGAATTTTATGCATTTAGACTTATGTATTTGATGCTTTTTATGTTTTCTACCGTGCAATTGCACGGATGCTTTTTATTGCACCGGTGGTCGTCGTGGTTGAAGGAGAGACGGAGAACATGAAGTGGGTTCTACTGCAGGACTGGGTTCTGACATGGACGGGAGAAAACAAGGTCCTGGCTGAGGTCATCTACAACGGGGTGATGCGATGCTAGCGGCGGTGCCTGTGGTGGAGTTGCAGACTTGTGGGGAGCTGGGGAAGCACATGCAACTCACTGGTTGAAGAGATGACTTTCAGACTTGGAAGGTTCAAGGGACGAATGAGAGATCTTTAGTTTAGATTTTTGTTTTTATTTATTTACTAATAAAAAAAAGTGCAGTAGCACGTGACTTCTTTTTTAAATTTCAAAATATTGATCAGTCACTTCAAGCTGCAAAACTGCACATCTCAACGTATCTTCAATATTTACTTTTATGGTGCCATCAAAATGAACCAATGGTTATTTACTTACGCACCACTGTACATGCTGGTTATTTGTTTTGACAAAAAAATTGACAACTTACTAAAAAGTTTCTGTTTGTCAGAATTTGCATTTATTTTATTAAGTTGATAATATATTAATTGAGGGAAGAAAAAAAAAATTGAATCCATCAATTTTATATATTTCTGAATTTACATTTTTTTTCCAATGGAATTGACTGTATTAAATTTAGAGATATACTTGTGAATAGAGGAAAAGAAATAAAAAAGATTTGAATTCATTGAGTTGCTTACGTTTGAACTTACATCACACTATCTTTCTTCCGGGGCAAGACTGTAGACAAGGTATCCTACAAGTAATTCTATCTAGTATATTAATCTTCATGAGATCACCATGAAAATTGACATATTAATATTTCTCATTATATATAACTAGCTATAGCCATATAAAACTCCATCAATTAATCCTTCCAAAATCATCAAGCTTCTCCCAAGTGATACTGATTCCAATGGAGAAGCCAACCCACATAGTGATTGTTCCCTGTCCTGGCTTCAGCCATCTAATTTCAATTATTGAATTTTCCAAAAGGCTAATCCACCACTCTAATGGCTTATTGCAAGTCACATGCCTCATTCCCACACTTGACTCTCCCTCTGAGACCTCCAAAGCCATACTTCAAACTCTCCCTTCAACCATTCACTCCACTTTTCTTCCTTCAATCCACTTCACCAAAGAGACACAGACTCCAATAGCAGTCCAAGTTCAACTCGCAGTGACTCACTCTATGCCCTTTATCCGTGAGGCTTTGAAGACCCTGAGTTCAAGTTCAAGGCTGGTTGGCATGGTTGCTGATCTTTTTGCAAGTGATGCTCTTGTTTGTGCTAAGGAGCACAACTTGTTGTCATTTGTTTACTTCCCATCATCGGCTATGACACTATCTTTCTGTTTGTATCTACCAAAGTTGGATCAAGAAGTTCCTTCAGAGTTTAGAGACCTATCAGAACCCATTGAGATTCCTGGCTGTGTTCCAATTTATGGGAAAGATTTACCGAAACCGGTTCAGGATCGAACCGGCCAAATGTATGAGTTCTTTCTCAAACGATGCGAGCAACTCCATGAAGCTGATGGGGTCTTGGTTAACAGCTTCAAAGGCATTGAAGAAGGGCCTATAAGAGCATTGGCAGAGGAAGGATATGGCTACCCAAATGTTTATCCCATTGGACCCATTATGCAAACAGGATTAGGTGATGTAAGAAATGGGTCTGAATGTTTAAGGTGGTTGGAGAATCAGGTACCCAATTCTGTTCTTTATGTTAGCTTTGGAAGTGGAGGGACACTTTCACAAGACCAACTGAATGAGCTAGCTTTGGGGTTGGAGTTAAGTGGCCAGAAATTCTTGTGGGTTGTGAGAGCACCGAGTGAATCAGCCAATTCTGCTTACCTTAATTCTCAAAGTGATGACCCTTTACGGTTCTTACCAGATGGGTTCATTGAGAGGACCAAGGAACAAGGTTTGGTGGTTCCTTCATGGGCACCACAAGTTCAAGTCCTTGGTCATGAGGCAACTGGTGGGTTTTTAACTCACTGTGGATGGAACTCCACCCTTGAGAGTATAATGAATGGTGTGCCACTCATAGCGTGGCCACTGTTTGCTGAGCAAAGAATGAATGCAGTTATGCTAACTGATGGCCTAAAAGTGGCTCTAAGGCCAAAAGCTAATGAAAATGGTTTGGTGGGAAGAGAGGAAATTGCTAAGGTTATAAGAAGACTAATTGAGGGTGAAGAAGGCAGAGAAATTGGTAGAAGAATGCAGAATTTGAAGGATGCTGGTGCTGAAGCCCTGCAAGTAGAAGGGTCATCTACAAAGACTCTAATTCAGTTTGCAGTTAATTTGATTGGCAACTAGTATCATGCATGTATAGGTAATTAAAGGTGTATATTTTCTTTCTAATCTAGTCTACTTGAGATGGTTGTTTTCAATATCTGTTGGTATCTATTTATATAATATATGAAATCTGAGATGTGTACTGTAAGTATGTAATGTTGTAATTTCAGAATTTTAGAAAGCGCGAATTCTTTTATATCATGTGATACTCTCCAATAGTCCAATTTCACCATAAGAATTTGTAATTATTTATCTTTTAATTTTTTTTTAAAAATAACTCATAAAATAATCAATGAAACGCATAAATAATTAAATCTTCTCCAACATGGTCTTATCTACTGCAATAAAAAAGAAACACAGAGGTGGTATGTGGTGTGGGGAGCGGTGGTATGGAACTTATGGAGGTATAGGAAAATGTATTTTTGAAGACATGGAAGTCAGCAAAGAGAATATCATGAAGGATGTTATCTTCTACTTGTGGGCATGGCTTAAAGAGCTGACACAAGAGTTTTGGTACTCGTTCGGTGCATGGCAATGTAATCCTGGCGTGTGTATCTTCTCTCGGGATCTCAACAATTTAGTGTGTATTGGTTTGGGTTCTGAAAGGGGGCAATTTTAATTGGTTATCTACGTATTTATGTTTGCTGGAACATAAATAGTGTTTAACCAATTGTGGGCGAACTGGTTGTGTTAGGTGATGTTTCATTTGTGAGAGTACCTTATGCAAAGCTTAAGCGGAGCTTAATGGTCGTGGGAGAGAGAAAAGGAGATTGTAGGTTATTTTTATTTTAAAAGTAAAATAAAATTACACAATTATCTTTTAATTTACACTGGTTAAAATAAAAGAAGAATGATTTTTTTGTCCAATTAAAAAGGTGGTTGATTGCTAATATACACTTTCTAATTTTTAAATGGGTCTATGCTAGCAAACCCATATATATATATATATATATATATATATATATATATATATATATATATATATATATATATATATATATATATATATATAAGGAGAGATCAAATTATACCGGTGTAACTTAAATAACTATTACACCACTCAATAACTTTCAACTGGATGATGTTTTTCTTAAAACCCACCATTGGATTGAAAGTTCCTTTCACATAGATCATGTATACAAAATTTCAAATTAATCCAAAATTATTTGCTACCTCATTCATATAGATTAAAATCAACGTAATATAAACTTTTCAAAATATACTAAAATATGAATCATTTGATTACCTTCTTATTGTTGTTCAATTTTGACAAAATTTGACACAAACAATCTTGGTAATATGTAGATATAATTCAATGGTTGGATCGATAAAAATTTCATTTTATATCAAGTTATTAAAATAGTGTAACTTTTTTAGAGTTATACTGGTGTAATTTGATCCCTCATATATATATATATATATATATGTGTGTGTGTGTGTGTGTGTTATAGTTGTTCTATATGTTAATATTATTTTTCTTCTACAGTGAAAAATCAAGTCTTCTCGTTTAGTCAATACATGCCACGACCAACAATATTGTAACTGTTAGGTCATGGCTTATGATTATGACAAATGACACATGAGTCCACCACATATACCATCAATAAGTCTTTTATTTTCAAAATTAACCACTTACCCATGCAAACGGGTCGCCTTAATTTTTACGTATTTTTTTAAATGATTTAAGTATATTACAACTTACTAAAAAATAAATATTAGATATATATTTGTTGCTCAACGACAATAAATCAAAACATAAATGTTTAATAAGAATGATAGAGCAAGAATGATTGACCTAGTTAACTTTGCATAAATTGTATTAAAATAATTGAAACATATTAAAAAATTTAGTCTCACAATAAAAAGAGTTAGACTATTCAAGCAAAGAAAATATACTTAGTTATAATCCCATAGATATTTCTTATTTCATCTAAAATATTTATAAAATTGTATGAAAAATTTATGTTTAAAAATTTAGAAAGGATTTAACTTATTTTTAATTAAAATATTTTTGTAATTTTCAAATGTGAAATGATAAAATAATCTAATTATTTTACAACTATATTGCGAATAAAAAATTATTTTTTTACAATATTTATAATTTATAATACTTTGAATAATTTAAAGTCTAAGAATTAATTAAGTTAAAACTTTTGAAATCAAATATTACTTATCAACATTTCGTTGATTCAAGTGGAATTAAGATTAGATCCCTTAAACAAAGTCTTAGGTTCGAAACTTGTGGTTAAAAGAGATCTTGCTAAAGTTAATGGATACTAATAAATTATTATTTTATTCTCTAATAGACAAATTATATTTTATTAGTAAGTACTTATGTAAGATAAGTTGTTATAAATTTTTAGTATTATCTTTGGCCCGTGAGAAGAAAATGTACTAAGTTAAAAAAGAATAATATTTTTGTCTAAATATTTCAATAAGTTTTTCATGAAGGACTTATAACGATATTATATGTTGTAACTCGTAAGCATGTTAAAAATATATTTAATAAATTTATTATAATATATTTATTATATATTCATGTAAAAAAGTTAATATTATTATAAAAATATTAATCAAGAAAATTTTCGTAACTAAAGTTATTAAACATAGAGTCAAAATATTATTTTATAATAAATATATTAACTAATTATATTTAAATTAATTTTTAGTATAAACAATTTAACCTCATAAAATAAATATTATTCAACAAAATATTTATTTATGAAATTATTTTATACAATTTGTAAGTAAAAATGATTTTTATAGGATTTAAGAGTAAAAAAACATTGTTAAGTCTTGAGTATGTAATCGTGTTAAATACTCAGAGAAATAAATTTGTAGCCCATAATATTCTTGCCACACTCGAGCAAGATTATCTCCCGTAAATGATATATATATATATATATATATATATATTTAATTTATGATACTATTGACGAAGTGATTTAAAATATTTTTTGTAATATAAATATATTTAATATATATATATATATATATATATATATATATATACATATGAATCAACAAAATTTCCATATATCAAGTTATTAAACATATATTCAACATATATTCATCCAATTGATTTGGCAGAGTTTCAACTCTTAGAAAACTTGAATGCTTCGTTGTTGATTTCTTGAGCTTGTTCCTCTATTTATAGGCAGCTTGGTGAAGATATCTATTGTGGGATCCATGCCTTTGTCAATAATCATTCTCTCACAATCATATGACTATTGCTATGTGTCGACTTGGGTTGGAGAGATGGAGGAGACAATAGTAAATGCAGCGCCTCCACTACTTGTACAGTTCCTGCAGAGAGAAGCCTTTTTGTCCCCTGTGGTACACTTTTTGAATTTTCAAATGAAATGTCACATTAGAAAAGAGAGGGAATAACCGAACATTTCAGATAATCATCATCGAAAAGCATAAGTGTACTTCAACACAATCATGGACGCATTATATAACTATTTGATAGAAAAGATGATGTAAGTTATATAGGCGCTGGACACTTCCTTGAATAGACGTAGTGTTTACACACTGGTTTTCACAATGCATTGGGCGCTTGTTTTATAACAGCGTATTGGACGCTGGATTTTATACTTAGAAAAATAAGTTTCCAGTTACTCATTGGATGCACTGTACACATAGAGATATCTTGTTTGAGATTAAGAAATACAATACCATTGAGGCATTAGATGGTGTAGTACCTATAATACTCAAACATAGAACATTAGATACTTCAAAATTTAATCTCATTTGTTATCATCAAAATCGAAGTTTGAGGGGTTGGACATCGTCCAAAGTCTTAGATTCTAACAGAGTCTTCTACCATTATAAGCGTTTGATATTCCATTCTTTCATGTATGTTCAAATTAGAAGAAAAAAAATGTTTTTATATATAAAAAAAATGAACAACATAAACAACACTATTTCAAAAATATATTTAATATCACACCATTGAATTGCTTCAACTTGCACAGTTGCAAAATAACAACCATCAACCTGTTAAGACCATGTTGCTGAAAATATCCATTCAATTCTTCTGCAAAATTTTCCCACAAAGTACAATCTACCCTATTTCTGCTACAATATAATTAAATCATATTTCAATAATAATATTTAACAAATAAGAATGCATGATTATATATATATATATATATATATATATATATATATATATATATATATATATATATATATATATAGTATGAATCCTCCAGCACAATGTCAATCAGTTTATTAGTTTTACCATTTTTCTCTATCACTTTTAAATAAGATGTTTTAACAACGTGCCCAATGACATCTGCAATATATTTTTCAAATAAACATGAAAATCAATGAAATTAAGAACTATGCAATTGTCTTTGTTTACACAAAGAGTTGGGAGAAATAATTAGAATTATATTTAATTATGATTTGATTAGAATTTGAAAAATAAATAGAGCATAATAATACAAAAAATACTTTATAAATATAACTATTAAAATATAACTAATTAACCTTTGATTAAATAAATAACTTAGAGAAAATTATAATTACCAAGACAATTATAAAATAAGTTTAATTAAATAATAATTTTGACTTTGACAAATAAAAATAATTACCATTCAATATTTTTATAATTTATAAAACATTTCTAATACTTTATATAGAGCAATATATTTCAAATGATTATTAGGTGAACTAATAGTCTACATGAACAAATACATTTGACTTTTAACATATCTCATATAAATAACACCTGCATTAATAAAATTTAAATCTAATTTTAATTTTGATCATAAAGTTACATTTTCAATAAATACAATTCATGAATATTAAGGAAGAAAAAAAAATTAACAATTACTCCTATATATATTAAGAATATTTGACCTCATATTCATATATTCTATATATATTAACCATATTTACATTGCAACTTGAAAATTTAAGTAATAAACTATTATCCTTCTTGAATATAGTAGTAGCACAAAATTTCTTCCAATGATAATAATTTCCCGTAGTCCTTTGAAGCCTACCACAAAACAAAAAAGAAGAATTCATTTGTATTTTATTCACACCACATAACAAATGAGTAAAAAATGTAAAACTTGGTATGGAGGAAAAAAGTCCAAATACAAAGCATTTGGTTGAAAAAATGAAATAAAAAAATTAAAATAATATATGATGACATATAATGCAATGAATTGAATAAGATGTTGTGCTAAAACTTACAAATTGACTTCTTACATCATATAACCAAGGTCATTTAAATCATACAAAGAATAAGAGAAAAAAAAATGTTCCATAAACAATACACCTAATGGGGAGAATATAAATCACTTACTGTGGAGGCACATAATGGGGAGGGAGATTATAAATGCTTGATGTGGAGACAGTTCTTCAATACATTTGAAAAAAATAAGGTATAAGAAAGTCGCATTGTTGCAATTTATAGTACAATGAAAGAACTGTTGTGAAACCATGCATTTAATACAAATTGTGTCATTTAAAAAAAAAAAGGAAATTGTGTCGTTTTAAAGGAAAAATATTTCAATTAATTTCAAATTATGTATTTCGGTAGAGAGAGTGTCATTTAAAAAGATTTCAATTTCGATTAATATATGCATATCCGTTAGTTAAAAAGGGAACTATATGATTTTATTTGAGAATATTAAAAAGGCTAAATGCCACTTTTGATCCTTTATGTTTTAGTGATTTTTCGTTTTGGTACATTAAGTTTTAAAAGTCTCATTTTGGTCCTTTATGTTTTCAAAAGTTTCATTTTGGTCATTTGTTCCATTTTTGGTTAAAAACGCTAGTGTTCCGTTAACTTTAAAAGTTTAAAATAATTAATTTAAAATAGTGGCGGTTAAAAACCGTCACTATTGTTATTTTATTTTAAAAATTAAAATAGTGACAATCCTGGTCTCTCTCTTCAATCCTCATCATTCTCCTCCACCTCCCGCCGCCACGACTCTTCTTCTGAACCCGGGGGTGATGAACTCACCCCAGTGCCTATGGTCCCTGTTCACGATCAGGTGCGACTTCGTCTTCTCCACTTGGGAAGATTTTCCAACACTTCGTCTTCTCCACTATGCGAATCAAACCTCTCTCTCTCTCCTGACAATCCCACACCCTTCCCTGCAACTGCAACACCAAATCATCATTTCGGTCACACACCCTTTCCTTTCTACTTTTCAACACCCCAATTGACACACCTAAAAGCCCAAAACACTAACACCATCAACTCAAATTCACAAACCCCCAATATAATGTTATTAGATCAACTCCGATGACACCCTCAAATTAACTCTCTCACATTCAACAGTGTGATAGAGGGCACAACCTACGGAATGAGAATCACGCCAACAGGAGGTGGAGGAGAATGACAAGGATGGAAGAGAGAGAGGTTAGGGTTGTCACTATTTTAATTTTTAAAATAAAATAAAAATAATAGCGGTTTTTAGTCGCCATTATTTTAAATTAATTATTTTAAAATTAACGGAACACTAACGCTTTTAACCGAAAATGGAACATAGGACCAAAATGAAACTTTTGAAAACATAAAGGACCAAAATGAGATTTTTAAAACTTAATGTACAAAAACAAAAAAACGTTAAAACATAAAAGACCAAAAGTAATATTTAGCCTATTAAAAAAGGCTAATGTTAGTTTTTAAATATATTATTTTATAATTTTATTTAAGAAAATTAAACTCAAAGATGTTGGTCATGTTAATTTTAAAAAAATATAATTTTATTATATTTAAAATTTGAAACTTTTTAAAATATCCAGTATAATTATTATATTATAATAAAAAAAATTTATGGGACAATTAATTAAAATACTGACTAATTTGGATTTAAAATTCAATTGAAATTGTTTTATGAGACAATCAATTAAAATTTAAAAATGGATAGAAATGTATAGTATATAGATAGATATAAATATAGATATAGATATTGATTGATATGTCAAGAAAATAATTCATGATTACCATATACTATATATACTACTACACTATAGTGCACATATAATTGAATATATAATATAAAATCAAATCAAATATCAAATAATAATAATAATAATAATAATAATAATAATAATAATAATATTAATAATTTTAAAATCGAATAAATTAATATCAGTAAAATTTTAAAATTACTTTAACTAAAATATTAAAATATATATTATGCAGAGTTTGAAACATTCAAAATATAATTTTAAAATTTTGTTATTTAAATCTGGAAAGAAAATTATAAATATATTAAATGTCTTACAAATATTAAGATTGTGATTGTTCTAATCCATAATTAATTAATTGATTAATGATACTAACATTAGGAGTGAAAAAAATAGAAGGAGAAAATGTTACCAGAACGTGCCACGTGGACAACCAGTCCTAGTTAGTAACTGTATTTTATATGATAGATAGATAGATAGATATAGATATAGATATAGATAGATAGATAGATAGATAGATAGATAGATAGATAGATAAATAGATACAACAATACTACAAATTAACTCAAAATTAACAAATCATTAAAGAATGTTTCTTCATTGTATCTCCTTAACATAATTCTTCTAGAGGATGATTTTCTTCATATCCAACCTTCAAAAAAAGAAAACAAGATAAACAATTAATCATTTTTCTCTAAAAATTTTTACAAACAAATTATACAAGTGAACAATTATAGTGTTTATAAAAAAGGAATTATTAGAATACAAAACAACACTCGTGATCACCAAATTGATATAAAACAAACATAATTAACATACTCTTAATGGTATTGTAATCACTAATCAGCAAAGGCATATCATATCATATATATATATATATATATATATATATATATATATATATATATATATATATATAGGTTTAAATAAATTTTAAGTCCCGGATAAATTTTCAAATTTTGCTTTGGGTCCCTGATAAATTTTTTCATTGTTTTGACTCCATGATATATCAAAACTTTTGTTTTGAGTCCCTACCGTCAGTTAAGTGATGATGTGGCACCATCCAAACAGATCTTCCCAATATATATCAACCGTTGAGATGGTATCACGTTATTACTTAACTGAAGACAGGGACCCAAAACAAAATTTTTAATATATAGGAACTCAAAAACAATGAAAAAATTTATCAGGGACTCAAAGCAAAATTTGGAAATTTATCAGGAATCTAAAAGGCCATATATATATATATATATATATATATATATATATATATATATATATATATATATATATATATATGGGACTGCTAATATCCACCCTAGTTGGTGGGCATTAGCACTCAACACCAAAAAATTTGTTTGGACTTAAAAACTCATTAATTCTTTTGTTTCTCAAAATTTAATTAGAAGATATTATTGTACTTTATCATTTAATTTAAAAAAAAATCTCTCTCCTCTCTTTTTTTTTTCCCACGATTTTCTCTCTCTTCTCTCGTATGTCAGTTACAACTTCTTTCTTCTTTCGTAATCGTTTTCTTCATCTCATTTTTGTATTACTAATACCTTTGTCACATTTATATTCATAATATTCACCATAGCTATGGAGTATTGGGCATTTGATTTTGTTGCCCAACTACAAGATATATATCGTAAACCACCTTTATCCATGGTCAAAGTTTCATAATTTGATTCTAAACTGCAAAAGTAAATATTATTGAATGAATTTTTTAAACATCCATTGGTTGTCGTTGCAAGTAAGAAAATCCATATATAAACTTTCAATGGCTGATGATTGATTAAGGCTAGGTGAATCAGGTATTAGAGAAAGTTTGAAGATATTACAAAATGGAAACATACATGGAAAAAGATATTAATACGACAAATAAACGGAAGAAGCTAGTTAAGCTAAAATAGTGGAGAAAATCATGGAAAAAAAGAGGGGAAAGAGAAAAAATATTTTTTTAAAATTAAATGATAAATTACAATAATATCCTTTAATTATATTTTGAGAAACAAAAGAACTAATGAATTTTTAAGTCTAAAATTTTTGGTGTTGAGTGTTAATGCCCACCAACTAGGGTTGATACTAGCAGCCCATATATATATATATATAGTACGACTCCTGTGAGAACACTTTCTTATGTGAGAACATAAGAACAACTAATAACAACCATCAGATCAAGATTAAAAATAATAAATGGTTGAGATTAAAATATTTAAAATTCAAATTATGATCTAATATATAAACTAATAAAAAATAAATCTATAAAAGATCTTAATTATCACTTCCTAAAATATAATTTAAATTTTAAATATTTTAATCTCAACCATTTATTTTTTTTAATCTTGATCTGATGGTTGTTATTAGTTGTTCTCATGTTCTCACATAAGAAAATGTTCTCATAGGAGTCGTACTATATACACACACACACACACACACACACACACACACACACACACATTTTGGTGGGTCTCCTTCCACCAATTTTACACTAGTTAATTATGATGTACAAGAAAATAATACATCACTAAATGCGTAGGAAATATAATTAGCAAGAAGGATTTTACATGAAATTAATAATATATTAAATTAGTAAATAAAATTATAAATATCAATCAATTTATTTTTAAAAATTACAATATAAATTATTTATTTTTTATTGATGTTTCTCTCTCCTAATCTAGAAGTGAGACCCACCAAAATTGATGATTTTGAACAAATTTCAACCAATCACAGGGAGAGTGTTAAAAAGAGAGTGTCAGAGAAAGTGTCGCTACCATTCCTCTTCTATGAATTACCGGCATTGATTCTTGGCAAAAATTGGTAAGATAAAAGATGAGAAAAATGAAGCTTAAAACATGAGAAAAAGAGAACAGTTAATGATTTAGACAAGTTAGGCTATGTTCGGCAAGTCATTTCAGCTAGCTTCTAGCTTGTTTTACTAGTCAAAAAGCTTGTCTGATTGTTCGGTAAACAAACTTTTTTTAGTAGCTTCTAGCTTTTTTTGAAACGCTACTTGAAGTAGCATTTTTTCAAACGCTAGCTTCTAGCTTTTTATATTTTATTTCTTTTTTTATCCTTAATATAAAAAAATGTAATAATTGAAACTAAAAATGTAATGAAAATAATTTATCTATAAATTAAAAATTACAAAAGTTTAAAATTAATTAAAAATTAAAATTATAACATCTCAAAATATATTTTTTCCATAAAATAAAATTGAAATTTATATAAAAATATCATATAAATATATTCATTTCTGTCATTTTATATTTTGCTGCTACTTCAACAAGAACACTTATGTTTTAATAAGTTAGCTTAACAGCTTTCCACTACTAGCTTCCAGCTTTCAGCTACCAACTAGCTTTTCTGCTTTCAGCTAGTTTTGTCGAACATAGCCTTAATATAAATTTTACTAAAATAATGAGGAGAAGAAAGCTAAAATAACGAGGAAGAGATCCATTGCTGAAGCCATACATGATAAGTCAATTGATGCTTTGGGGCATAAATAAAATGCATTTATATTATTTTATTTTAGGGGGTGTTTGTTTCACGGATAATTTTTTTAGTCTCGGGAATACTATTCCTGATAATACAATATGAGAATGTTATTCCTGGGTATTTTATAAAAAAAAAAGTGTTTGTTAACTATTAAAAATGGTTGAGAATATTTTTTTACATGTCTAGGAATAATTAAAACATGTGTTTGGTTGATATTATTTTTTTCCTAGGAATATAGATTATAATTACTGAAATATCTTTATTATTAAAGTTTGTTAAAAGAATTTACAAATGTGTCTGATGGTATATCTGGATTTTTACTCACGGAGATTCCTCTCCTATGGCTTTCCCAGGAATAAAATATACCTGTATTCTCGGGACTAAAAATTATCCGTGAAACAAACACCCCTTAGAGAGTAATGTTGCATCTCTTTGCAATATCTAATAACATTTCCCAAATACTTTATAAATAAAAATAAATATATTTATTGTTTTAAAATAAATAAAAAACGTGTAAAAGTATTTAATGTCTTCTATATTTATATATCAAATCTGGTGCATAATTTACTGTAGCGATCTGTCAAAACCATCTACAGTAAATATCACCGGTTTTTTTTTTTACTAAAAAAATGATATTATACTATTTAAATTGATAAAATGGTAATAATAAATAATGTAATATACATTGATATTAATACCAATTATTATAATACATACAAAATAATTTATTATAAAATAGATAATAAATAAATATCAATATCAATTATTTATCTATCTATCTATATTATATAAAACACAGTTGTTGAGTAGAACTGGTTGTCTATGTGTCACATTTTTGTGACATTTCTAATTTTAGTATCAGTATAATCAATTAATTAATTATTGATTAGCACAATCACAATCTTAATATTTATAAGACATTTAATTTAATATATTATTTATTTTCTTTCCATATTTAAATAAAAAATTTAAAATTATATTTTGAATGTTCATTACCTGCATAATATATATGTTAATATTTTAATTAAAGTAATTTTCATTCAATTTTAAAATTACTATTATTATTATTATTATTTGATTTGATTTTATATTATATATTTAATTATATGTGTAATATATGGTAATTGTGAATTATTTTCATGACATATAAACAATAATTTTTTGAGTGTCTATACATTAAATAAAGTAATTTTTAAAGGAGCATGAGAATTTTTGAGTAATTTTATATGCTGCAATATAGTGTTTGTGTGTGTGTGTGTGTGTGTGTGTGTGTGTGTGTGTATTAAATAAAGTAATTTTTAAAACTTATTGATATTATTTGAGTGCATATTTTGAATATTAAATTAGAAAATTTAATATTCAAAATTAGGAAATTTGATTGATTGATGTTAGATTAGAAATTTTGGATACGTGAAGATTGATATTCATGATCATATGTGTAATATATGCTAATTGTGAATTATTTTCATGACATATAAACAATAATTTTTTGAGTCTATATATTAAATAAAGTAATTTTTAAAGGAGCATTAAAATTTTTGAGTAATTTTATATGGTGCAATATAGTGTCTATATATATTAAATAAAGTCATTTTTAAAACTTATTGATATTATTTGTGCATATTTTGAATATTAAATTAGAAAATTTAATATTCAAAATTAGGAAATTTGATTGATTGATGTTAGATTAGAAAATTTGGATACGTAAAGATTGATATTCAAGATGATGTACCATTTTTTAATCTAATATAAATAGCAATTATGATGACTTTTAGTCACTGCACTATCCCTCCTTCATCCTTTTACAATACTATTTCTACAAGGTTTGGTCTTTAAAATAAGAGAGATGAAAGCATCCATGGGTTCCTTTGTTTCTCTCTTTCATTAGCACACAGTTTCAACCTTAGGGTACAAGTAAATGATTTTTGGTAATTTTGAATTTAAGAAATTTCTTGACGTGTGTTATCTTCTCACTTTTTTTTTTCTTTTAATTGTGTTTGTAATTTGCATTACTTACAATTTAGATGTATTTTTTTTCCTTTCAATTGCAATTGTTGTGTGTTTTGTACAGGAGTTTGGTTTATGTTCTATATACATTGGACTGTGTTTCTTTATTCTTGATTTCATATATATTATGATAATAAACTCTTGGATTTTTTTTGTGCAGCGATGAAGAGACAATGAGAAAATGCATGCATTATAACCACTCATACCAAATTGGAATAAGGTTGACCCATTCCAAACCCTTTGATTTTAAAATAGATGTTTTTTTTTTATGTAAATAAATTTTCATCCAAGACAAGTACATGGAAAGGCACATACATTAACTCCAAGGTATGTAGTATAATATTTTATTTATTTTTAAGTTTGGGGTGGTAATGAAGAAAATAATTGATTTGATATTTCATGTTAGTTTTCTTTTTGCAGCAATGACTCGAGGAAGTTAATGCATTTGATAGTCATAATTTGAAACTCAAGAAAACCTATGGTAAAATTCTATATACATGTCAATATATATTCATCATAAGGGTTTATCTAAATAATATTATTTAATATTATTTCTATTTCTTATGTATAGGGCAATCATTTATACTTCTTTTACTGCCTCATTTCACTTCATAAATATTAACTTTCCCTATTCAATAATGGTGGTGGCTGCTGTCGAATGAAGAATATTGGCAGAGAATCACACTACCAAATCATTTTTCTTTAATTACGAAAAAAATAAGTGTAGATTGTTAGTATTGACATTCAAGTTATAAGAATGTCACATGTTTATATTGATAATTTGTTATTTTATTTTATGTAATATTTTATGTAATTTGATCATTTTTTGTTCAAGTTTTTCAGGTATATTCATTTTTTTACTACTATATTATAAATAATAAATATGTTTTAGCCTTTGTAATTTTGAGCAACAATTTAACTTATCAAGTAACCTTTTCATTTGGTTCTGCCTAATTTCTTTATTAACTCATTTCTTATTTAGGAACATTAAGAATGCAATGTATAATGAAGTATATAATAATTTTTCTCAATGTAATTACACATAATATATCAATATTTTATTTATATATGCATATTTAATATAAACAAACATATGTCAATTTTAGATACCTATCTAAAATTACATAAATGTTAATTTCGAGTGTCTAAATATTTTAACAATTAAACAATTACTGATTTTAATAAAATTAAAATTAATATCTTCAAAATATATAAAAATATTTAAAATAATTAATTAACAAATTTATCAATTTAATAAAAATTACACTATTTTAACAGAATTAAAATAAATTTTAATTTTTACAATAAATACATTTAAAATTATTAATTATAAACATACAAAAATCAAGTGTATCGTAACATAATATTTACAATAATAAATAAGAGAAAAAATTAATATATAAAATATGAATATATATGAAAAAATATATATTTATAGTTAAAATATAAATTAATATTATTAATAATTTATAAAAATAGTGCTTTTATCCACAATTATTGTAAATCAATAAAAGATTTATAAAAAAAATTCAGTCAAAACTACCGTCATTAATGTAATTTAACTAATTGATTCAAAATGTAAATAATTATTGGAAAAATAAGATAAATCAAACAATAAATTAATTTAGAGGACTTAATTACATATTTATAGTTAAAAAATTAAGTACTTTTATGTTTAAAATATTACAAAAATATAAAATATCTTACATTATATATATATATATATATATATATATATATATATATATATATATATAAGTCACTCGCGTTGGGATAAATTAATAATCTTCATTTTTCCATTTTTTTAAGGATAAAAAAGGTAATTATATAAGTCATTTTCGTTAATTATATTAATCGTTACCTCATTTATTTATAATAAATTTTTATTCTACATTATTTTTAATTATACCTTTTAAATTATGCATTTTAATTTCCGGTTAAATATATTTAATTTACAGTTTAATATAAACATAATTATATTATTGTAATTATAACCTATAATTTAATATATTTTTTATGGTACACTTCTTTTGGAATATGTTTAAGGGGATATGTTTTTTTTAAGTAAATTTTTAATGCAAAGTTATTGTTTATTTTTGTTTAGCTTTTGTTTATGTTTTATGGTACACTTCTTATGGAATATATTTTTGTTTAGTTAGTCTATGCATGTATAACAAAATAAAAATAATTAAAAATTAACTTACAATAACGGATGAATGGTAATTATATAAAATAGTTAATTGATAATATGGTAATTAATATTAATGAATGGTAATTACTAAAATAATTAATTGAAAATATTGTAACTATTATTAATGAACGATAATTATTAAAATAGTTAATTGACAATATGGTAATAATTTATATGCATTTTAGGATCCAATTAAAAGTAAGGTTTGATTTTTTATATATAAAAAAATTGGAAATAGTTGCGGTTAAATTAATTATTTTAAACTCTTATAAATACTGTCCTAAAATTTTAAATTTTTAATAATGTTATAAATACCTCTTGAAACTAAAAAAACAATTTAGATTAAATAATTAAATTAAATTAAATTTTTAATAGTTAAATAATTAAAAATTTTCATATCAGATCAAATTAAACACAAATGAATGTGATATTTAGGCTATGTTTGGCAAAACTAGGTATATTCGGCAAAACTAGCTAAAAAGCTAGCTGGTAGCTTATTAAATCATAAGTGTTCGGTAAAATTACCTATTAAAGTAGCTAAAAAATGTCAAATGACAAATTTTGACATATTTATATGATACTTTCATATAGATTTCAATTTTATTTTATGGATAAAAATATATATTTGAGGTGTTATAATTTAATTTTTAATTAATTTTAAACTCTTGTAATTTTTTATTTATAGATAAATTATTTTCATTACATTTTTAGTTTCAATTATTACATTTTTAGTAAAAAAATTTGTTTATCGAACAGTCAATCAAGCTTTTCAGCTAGTAAAAAAAGCTAAAAGCTAGCTGAAATAGTTTTCCAAACATAGCCATAATTAAATTTAACACAAATGAATGTGAATATGATATTGTACTAACTTTTAATCGTTTAAGTATGTTTTATTAAATTTACATTTTTTTTCATTCATTCACTTAATTTTGTTTTCAATATTTTTTTTTACAGCATGTTAAATTAATTATCTCTATAAAAATGATTGTGATGGAATATGCTATGAGTTATTTTTGATAAAAAATAATTTTATTATTATTTTCATTTTGAGTTTCGTTATGCAATTTCGTTTGTTTATACAAATTTCTTTGACTTTAGGAGAACAATATTGTCAAAATTAAATTTAAAGTTGTATTAAAAACTAATCACATGTAATTATTTTTTATTATTTCTTATTGATAAATAAGTTCTATATTGCGGATATTTTAATTGATTATAGCTTTTTTTTTTTATCAATAATATAAGAAATTAGTAAATTTTTCAATAAATTTTTTTATATAATCTAAAAATTTTCTCCCTTAAAATTTATCCATACATCGCACGGGTACTATCTAGTTATATTATAATAAACATGTGTAGCATACTATATATTGAAATGAATAATAATAATAATAATAATAATAATAATAATAATAATAATAATAATAATAATAATAATAATAATAATAATAATAATAATAATAATAATAATAATAATAATAATTATTATTATTATTATTATTATTATTATTATTATTATTATTATTATTATTATTATATATGACAATCATGTGATTATTTGACTTAATGGTAGAAATAATTTAAGTAAATTATCTTTATTTTCACCATTTACAAATATTTTCATTATTAAAAATAATGAAAATTTATAATAGTGAAAATATAATAAAGATAATTATTATAAAAATTAATGATTTTATTATACTATCTATTATCAATATAAACATAACAATAAATTATCTTTATATATACTACAAATTATTAATATTAACATAAAAATAAATTATGAAATAATTAAAATTATGAAGATATTTTGCATAAATTTACAATGGCATACATTACATATTCTTATATATGTCATTAATAAGAGTATTTTAGTTAAAATTAAATATACTTTAATAATTTTATATATTTTTAATTGTTCAAATAATAAGTGTGTTAATGGTGATGCACTATTAATATAAAATATTTTACTCTGTCAACTAATTAGTAATTATGATTTTTAAGATAATCATTATAAAAGTTAACAAACTTATCATACATGATGATGTATTATTGAATAATAGTATAAAATTATTTTACACTGTAAGGATAATTGTTGACTACCCAATTAATGTTTCTTTGTCTATTATTGCTGCAACTCATTGAATTCAAATCTTTTTATCTATAAAATTAATTAAAAATATTATAAATAATTAAAAATAAATAAGTGTTATTATTACTACAAGGAAACGCTCTAATTAATCTTGTTGCTTCAATTGAATTTTTTTATATATGCATATTATTTAATTAAATTTGAAGACTTATTAGAAAGTTTCTATTTGTGAGAAATAGCATTAACTTTTCTTAATTGCATTTTTTTATTAATTTTTTTATATATTAATTGAGGAAACAAAATAAAAATGTGAATCCATCAATTCTTTTTTGGTAAATTCCATCAATTTAATATATTTCTTAATTGACTTTTTTTTCCCAATTGATTTGACTACATTAAATAGAGAGATATTCTTATATATAGAGGGAAAGAAATAAAAAGATTTGAATTCAATGAGTTGCAGCAATAATAGATAAAGAAACATTAATTGGGTAGTCAACAACTATCCTTACGGGGATAATCCCTTTAAAGAAAATTAAGAAAAAATAACTATCCTAGAAGGGATAGAGTAAAGATTTTTATCTGAAAAGTTTTTTTGAGATTGGACAAGTAACACTATAGTTGCCATCTTAAGTTTTTTTAACACTATAGTTTGCCATCTTACAACACACAGTTTCAGAAAATGTTTTTTGCCATCTTACAACACACATTTCCAGAAAATGTTTTTCGGGAACCGTGAGTACATACCAAGGTGGGTATTCCCCTCCCAACATGATTTATTCCATACCCAAAGTAGCATCACTAGGATTCAAACCCTATACCACTTGATTAAGGAATACAAGCCACTATCACTTGTATCAACCAATGCTGGTAGTTTCAAAAAATGTCGTAATATGAGTCATTAGAATAATAATATTCATTAAATATGAGTGAGAATTTTAAAATAAATTATAGTGATGGATTTACTTTGTAATGCTTTAAATTTATTAAATAATAATTTAATATTTTATATCTGGAAATATTAATTTAAGCACTGAATACGAATAATAGAATTATAGATGAAATTTAGTATATATTATAGATGGCAAGGTTGATAAAAAATAAAAAATAAAAAACACAAAATATTTTAAAAATTTTGATATCCAAAAAATGTATGGAATATAATTATCTCTTCCGCGTAAAGCCGTAAAAGATTGTAAATTAATTGAATGTGATAGGGAGCTATAAGTTAAAGCCATCGATTATTGGAGAAAAAGTTGGTAAGATAAAAGATGAGCCAAAATGAAGCTAATAAAACTTGAGGGAGAGAGAACAGTTACTAACTCAGACCAGTTATCATAAATTTGACTGACGCGGAGGGGAAGAAAGTTGCATAAATAAGGAAGAGATACGTTACTAAATTCGGGCATGATAAGTCAATAGATGCTTTGGAGGCATTAATTCGATGCATTTAAATTATTTTACTTTAGATTTTTTGTGAATAATTTTATTTTAGAGTAATTCTATAAAAGTTACAATATCTTGTACTATTTTCTAATACTTTATAAAGAAATATTAAATAAAAAAATATTTAATGTCTTCAAAATATAAAAAAAAATTAAAGTACTTAATACCTTTTAATTTATTAACTAAAATTAATTTAAAATAGTATAAAATATTATTATTATTATTATTATTATTATTATTATTATTATTATTATTATTATTATTATTATTATTATTATTGACTATTGACCAATGACTAACCACTACTTTCATGCCCTACAAATTTAATTAATGAAATTATGCTAATAAGGACATAAATTATATAATTTGAATTTTGAGTTTGACTATTACATAGAAAAGTAGGTCTTGGTCATTTCATGGTCTTTGGCTTCTCTATATATACTAAAGAATTTCAATATCAACTCTTCAATCTTTTCACCATATATCTCAAAGAGTGACATTCAACCACAAGATAAGAGGTATGATTATTTCTTTTTACTAGTACGTTTTTCTTTTCATGTAATTTTGTCATCCCCTTTTCTATGCATGCATCTTCTATTTTACTTTTGATTCTTAAATTTGAATCTTAAAAGTAGGAGGTTTTATGTTTCCTTTGTGTTATGTTTTGCAGTTGTCATGGGCAAGTATGACTATATGAGCTTGCAGAAGAATAAAGTTGTTGTAGATGACACTGAGGGCAGTTCTCCTCATAAGCCTCCATCAAATGTTGATGGGGCAGGTCAAGGTCCTAAGAGGAAGGAACCTGCTAAAGTGAACCTTGAAGCTGAGCCTACTGCTACCAAGAAGGCCAAGCTTGTTTCTCCTCCTGCCCAAAGTTCGCCACCGATGGTCGAGAAGAACCCGGCGTTCCTTTTTATGAAGGATGACCGATCTTCTCTCTGGAGTCATGACTTCAATCCCCAGGGTCTTATCAACTATAATTTTTTGAGCCAGGCTGATAAAAAGATGTTGAGGGAGGCTGGCCCAAAGGTTGGCATGGATGCACTGTCGGTTTTCCAGGCTCGCTCTTGGGCCATAGCACAATTTTGGGCTGAAGAATATGAGAAAGACCATACTAAGTTGTTGAAGGCTCAAGAAGAGGCTCTCAAGGCAAAGGTGGCTCTTGTCGAAGTGACTAAGGCCAATGAGACTTTGCTTGAATCGGTAGAAGAGTCGCGCAATGCCGCTAAAAATGCTGAGGCCAAGATAAAAGAGGTCGAGAAGAATGATGAGGCCCTGGTAGCTAGGGCGATAAAGGTTGAAGATTCTTCCAAGGCCTTAGAAGCTGGGGTTGAGAGGCTTAACCGTGAGTTGGAGTGTGTTAAGGCCGAGGCAGCTGAGGCTGATAAGAAGCTGATGGTTCAGCTTGACAAGGCATCTGTGGCAATTATGAATAACCACGAGGCCGGCTTTAAGAAAGCAATTCGCCAAGTGGGATTTTTTCTTGAATGATCTTGACCTCACAATTTTCGACATAAAAAAGGATGTTAATAAAAGAGGCGAGCTGGTCGATGAGGCAATCCTTACTGATAATGAGAACGAGGCCTTGACCACCGAAAGAGACCAGCCTATCGCTTAATTTTATGCTTTTTTGATTATTTTGTAAGGTCATTGCCCGACCAATAGTGTAGGATGATATGTATTCTCCTTTCATCAATGAAATATATATTTTTATTTCACTTCAATTTGTTCCAAGTATTGAAATCGTTATGTTGGGTGAAGTCAAGTTGTTGCAAAATCAAGTAGCTAGGTCGAGATGCTGAAAGGTCAACTCGAAAAATCGAGCACGGTCATTTCTTTACTTGTCTTTTTAGTCAACGTTGGAATGCTTCAAATGGTCAAATCGAAACATCAATAGGTTAAGTCAGAATGCTGAGTGGATTCATTTCACAACTTGCCTTTTTTAGATGAGGTTGAAATGTTAATGGTCAAACCAAAATGTCGATATGTCAAGTCAAAATGCCGAGTGGATTCATTTCACAACTTGTCGTTTTTAGATCAAGTTGAAACATTAGTGGTCAAAGTGAAATGTTGGTAGGTCAAGTTGGAATGCTGGGTGGATTCATTTCACAACTTGTCTTCTTTAGATCTAGTTAAAGTGTTAGTGGTCAAGCCAAAATGCCAATAGGTCAAGTCGGAGTGTCGAGTTGTCATGCATGAATTAGTGCGAACGTTGGAATATAAAAGAAAACTTTATTAATTTTTGGGAATACCCTGGTGTGCATCATTAAAACCTCTCTAGGCAAATATGGTTTATCAATAACTTTTCTTTGGCCCCCTTCAAATCATCTCTTTTTAAGCTCTTTTCATGTTTATTCTCTTAGGGGCCTTCCTGTTGCAAACTTGGCACAAAAACGTAAGTTTTGCCAAAATAGTTTACATAAAATAAATCATTTCAGGACCAAAACTCTTGTCCCATTGCATACAAAATATGACTTATCACTAACTTTCCTTCTTTGGCCTCCTTCCTGGCTTCCCCCAACTTCCTCCACACTAGGTCTCCTGGTTTGAAGTCCCTAGGCATGACATGACTGTTGTATCTTCTTTCAGCCCTTGTCTTACAGGCCTCAGCTAGGACTCTGGCCTCGTCATGGGTTTCTTCAGCTAAATAGAGGGCGTGCTTGAGTGACTCATCGCTCTTGCTCTCAAAGAAGTGTGTTCGCCTTAGGGAGGGCTCTTCTACTTCAGCAGGTATCATAGCGTCCGTCCCATAAGTAAGGTGGAAAGGAGTTTCCTCTATAGAAGAATAGTTGGTAAAATGATAGATCAACATCTAATATTTCAAACATGTTATAATAACACATGTTTGTATGATTTTACTGACCCGTTGTTTATAGCTGAATGGGGTTCTAACAAAGAGGTTTTACATTTGGTTGAACATATATACACACTTTTAAAAGCCATAAAATTATCACAATTTTTTTAATTATATATATATATATATATATATATATATATATATATATATATATTTCAGTTTCTACTAAGAGTTCAAGATCCCAACTAATCCAATTATTCAGTTTGGGTTGATTCAATGCATGTTAAAGGTTTTTATTGTCTAGCAAAAGTTTGCATAATATCTTTATACCTCTAATTTCTAAGAAATTAATAATAAATTATAAGATTTATGAACTTAAATTAACATATTTTACATAAATATTTTTTTTTTGGATATAATTCATTTTAAAATATATTCTATAAATTACATGATCTTAATTTTAATTTTTTTTAACTTAGCTATATTTTATCACTACATTTGTATGTGTTGCCTAAATATTAAGTCAACTAAATTTGGGTTTTATATTTGATAAAGAATTGTTCATAAGGCATGACAAAGTCGACCTAAGGGGTCACACTATGTAGTTTCTACCACGAGTTGGTCATAATTCTGTTCATTCAAAGATATATAACTTTTTAATTAATGGATTCTCAGCCAAAACCCTATGCAGAACAAAACTTAGTGAATGAAAAATTTAAAGGATAATAATTCAAATTTCATGTCAGCTTGCCCAGGTTGTATCTCTAGTGTATAATTCTTTTTGTTGTTGAAGCCCAAATCTTTCTTCCTTACAAATGGAGATAGTTAAGAAAGAATTTAATTTCTCTAAATTATTGTGATTAATTAATTCTTGTTAATTTATTCTAGAAGTATCTTTTGCTAGATTTTTAGACCTCTTCTGAGATTCTAATTGTAATTGCAAGCATTGGGCTAAAAGGATATGAAATATTATTTGTGACAAAGATTCATATCAAATAGTGATAACTTGAATGAAGCATTTATTAAAAGAAAAGAAAAATATTTCATCAAAATCTTTCAATTTGTGACTTCATTAATTCCTATCATAAGTTTCCTGTTAAGGGTTTTGTGATTTGCATTTGCCTGTTCATGAGAAAGTTAAAATTAATGATGGTGTGAAACATTTAATATATTTGCAGGAAGAATTAAGCAATGGAGAATAGCAATAGAAAAAACTTGGAATGATATCTAAACTATGAGATTCTGGTAACAATCTTGATGTCCCTCAATGTTGCAACAGCCTCGCTGGTTTGTAAAACAAGGAATAAAGCTTGTCGTGACCTTTCTCTTTGGCACAAGCCTGATCTATCCAAACTCAGCTCTTACTGTTTCAATCTACCCAATAATAAACTTGGAGCTTACAGTATTCATGTACAAAAATGACTTAGTTCTTGAAGTATGTTCTAAGTCTGAGTAATGGAAACACAATCTGCTTAGTATTTAACTATTATGTTTACTTATGTTGGTGTAGCTGGTTCTCCCTTTTTTGGTTGTGTGAAGTACATGGTATCGGGTTTCATATGTTATGGAGGTGGGGTGGGAGTGGTTTTGGGTTTTGCTGTAATGGGTCTTTTGATCATACAACCTCAGTATTGGCAATGTTCGTTAACACATTTGGGTGCTCATATTTTTTTTCTTTTTTAATAGGTGTTGCAGTCGGAATTTTATGCATTTAGACTTATGTATTTGATGCTTTTTATGTTTTCTACCGTGCAATTGCACGGATGCTTTTTATTGTACAGATCATTAATAATATGATGATGTGACTGAACTTGTGTGGACTTATTATTAGGGGTGAGCAACTACCGGTTCAGGAGGGATCGGTCTGAAAACCCCAATCCGTGGAAAACCGAACCCTATAAAATGCATTGAGAGGTCAGTTCCTTAAATAGATCTTCATACCTTGACGGATTAATCATTGGCTTTCATCTAAGGGATACCCTGGGTTTATTGAAAAAAATCCATTAAATATTTAATTTTAAAATAATTAAAAGTATTTAAGATTATGTATATAAACTCAACCTACATATTTTAGCATACAAGATTAAAAAAAAAAAAAAAAGTCCTTAGAAAATAGATCAGTTTAAACTAAAAGTTACATGCTCGATTCCATTTCTATATATGTACTGAATAAAAAAGAAAAATAATAATATTTCGGTTCTTTTTCTTGGCTCTAATTAATCTCATTTCTTCAATTGATTTTTTCTTATATATGCAAATTATTTAATTAAATTTTGACAACTTTTTTTTTGACAAAAAAATTGACAACTTACTAAAAAGTTTCTGTTTGTCAGAATTTGCATTTATTTTATTAAGTTGATAATATATTAATTGAGGGAAGAAAAAAAATTGAATCCATCAATTTTATATATTTCTGAATTTACATTTTTTTTTCCAATGGAATTGACTGTATTAAATTTAGAGATATACTTGTGAATAGAGGAAAAGAAATAAAAAGATTTGAATTCATTGAGTTGCTTACGTTTGAACTTACATCACACTATCTTTCTTCCGGGGCAAGACTGTAGACAAGGTATCCTACAAGTAATTCTATCTAGTATATTAATCTTCATGAGATCACCATGAAAATTGACATATTAATATTTCTCATTATATATAACTAGCTATAGCCATATAAAACTCCATCAATTAATCCTTCCAAAATCATCAAGCTTCTCCCAAGTGATACTGATTCCAATGGAGAAGCCAACCCACATAGTGATTGTTCCCAGTCCTGGCTTCAGCCATCTAATTTCAATTATTGAATTTTCCAAAAGGCTAATCCACCACTCTAATGGCTTATTGCAAGTCACATGCCTCATTCCCACACTTGACTCTCCCTCTGAGACCTCCAAAGCCATACTTCAAACACTCCCTTCAACCATTCACTCCACTTTTCTTCCTTCAATCCACTTCACCAAAGAGACACAGACTCCAATAGCAGTCCAAGTTCAACTCGCAGTGACTCACTCTATCCCCTTTATCCGTGAGGCTTTGAAGGCCCTAAGTTCAGGTTCAAGGCTGGTTGCCATGGTTGCTGATCTTTTTGCAAGTGATGCTCTTGTTTGTGCTAAGGAGCACAACTTGTTGTCATTTGTTTACTTCCCATCATCGGCTATGACACTATCTTTCTGTTTGTATCTACCAAAGTTGGATCAAGAAGTTCCTTCAGAGTTTAGAGACCTATCAGAACCCATTGAGATTCCTGGCTGTGTTCCAATTTATGGGAAAGATTTACCGAAACCGGTTCAGGATCGAACCGGCCAAATGTATGAGTTCTTTCTCAAACGATGCGAGCAACTCCATGAAGCTGATGGGGTCTTGGTTAACAGCTTCAAAGGCATTGAAGAAGGGCCTATAAGAGCATTGGCAGAGGAAGGATATGGCTACCCAAATGTTTATCCCATTGGACCCATTATGCAAACAGGATTAGGTGATGTAAGAAATGGGTCTGAATGTTTAAGGTGGTTGGAGAATCAGGTACTCAATTCTGTTCTTTATGTTAGCTTTGGAAGTGGAGGGACACTTTCACAAAACCAACTGAATGAGCTAGCTTTGGGGTTGGAGTTAAGTGGCCAGAAATTCTTGTGGGTTGTGAGAGCACCGAGTGAATCAGCCAATTCTGCTTACCTTAATTCTCAAAGTGATGACCCTTTACGGTTCTTACCAGATGGGTTCATTGAGAGGACCAAGGAGCAAGGTTTGGTGGTTCCTTCATGGGCACCGCAAGTTCAAGTCCTTGGTCATGAGGCAACTGGTGGGTTTTTAACTCACTGTGGATGGAACTCCACCCTTGAGAGTGTAATGAATGGTGTGCCACTCATAGCGTGGCCACTGTTTGCTGAGCAAAGAATGAATGCAGTTATGCTAACTGATGGCCTAAAAGTGGCTCTAAGGCCAAAAGCTAAAGAAAATGGTTTGGTGGGAAGAGAGGAAGTTGCTAAGGTTATAAGAACACTAATTGAGGGTGAAGAAGGCAGAGAAATTGGTAGAAGAATGCAGAATTTGAAGAATGCTGGTGCTGAAGCCCTGCAAGTAGAAGGGTCATCTACAAAGACTCTAATTCAGTTTACAGTTAATTTGATTGGCAACTAGGATCATGCATGTATAGGTAATTAAAGGTGTATATTTTCTTTCTAATCTACAGTCTACTTGAGATGGTTGTTTTCAATATGTGTTGGTATCTATTTATATAATATATGAAATCTGAGATGTGTACTGTAAGTATGTAACGTTGTAATTTTAGAATTTTAGGAAGCGCAAATTCTTTTATATCATGTGATACTCTTTCACCATAAGAATTTGTAATTATTTATCTTTTAATTTGTTTAAAAATAACTCATAAAAAACCAATTAAACGCATACGTATAAATCGAAATCAATGTTATAGTTGTTCTCTCTCTCTCTTTTATATATATATATATATATATATATATATATATATATATATATATATATGAATGAGACTATTAACATAGATCCACTTAAAAAATAAAAGGTGTAATTTAGTATCTTGTACCTTTCATTTGGACAAAATAACTATTCATCTTATATTTAGATTGGTATAAATTAAAGGGTACCATATAAATTCATTTTCTTTTAGTTTAATTTAATTTTATTAACCTCTTTTCTCTCTCCCACGTGTCTACTCTTTCTCGCAGCCTACCGAACGTTACATGTTTACTCTGCAATTTTGGTTTGCCTCTCCTCATCCCAGTTTCTTTTCAAATTGGAACCAAACGCTCTTATGACTGCACATTTTGCAAAAGAGACTTCACAAAGCTCAAGCTTTAGGGGGGATCATATGAATATCCATAACAACGACATGGCCAAGGCCAAGCAATTCACAGTAGACGCTTCACCTTCTATTAACAAATTCAACAATAATGAATCTGTGGCCCTTCCTTGTGTCTCAAAAATTTTAAACCAACCCACGAAGACTTACTCCATTTTTGGAGTCTTAGAAGAAGAACTGTGACATGCACTTTCATCCACCAGCACCTGCACACGTCTTTTATTAGGAATTTTATAATTGAAGATTTCGGCCTTTGAATTCCTTGGAAAGAGAAGGGATTTGGGTTGCTAGGAATAATGGTCGTGGGAGAGAGAAAAAGAGATTGTAAGTTATTTTTATTTTAAAAGTAAAATAAAATTACATAATTATCTTTTAATTTACACTTATTCAAATAAAAGAAGAATGATTTTTTTTGTCCAATTAAAAAGGTGTTGATCACCAATATACACTTTCTAATTTTTAAATGGGTCTATGAATTAATTAAATTAAAACTTTTGAAATCAAATATTACTTACCAATTTTTCGTTGATTCAAGTGGAATTAAGATTAGATGGATTAAACAAAGTATTAGGTTCGAAATTTGTGGTTACAAGAGATCTTTCTAAAGTTAATGGATACTAATAAATTATTATTTTATTCTCTAATAGACAAATTATATTTCATTAGTAAGTACCTGTGTAAGATAAGTTGTTATAAATTTTTAGTATTATCTTTGACCAGTGAGAAGAATATGTACTAAGTTAAAAAAGAATAATATTTTTGTTTAAATATTTCAATCAGTTTTTCATGAAGGATTTATAACGATATTATATGTTGTAACTCGTAAGCATATTCAAAATATATTTAATAAATTTATTATAATATATTTTTTATATATTCTTGTCAAAAAAGTTAATATTATTATAAAAATATTAATCAAGAAAATTTTTGTAATTGAAGTTATTAAACATAGAGTCAAAATATTATTTTATAATAAATATATTAACTAATTATATTTAAATTAATTTTTAGTATAAACAATTTAACCTCATAAAATAAATATTATTCAACAAAATATTTATTTACGAAATTATTTGTACAATTTGTAAGTAAAAATGATTTTATAGGATTTAAGAGTAAAAAAAAATTGTTAAGTCTTGAGCATGCAATTATGTTAAATACTTAGAGAAATAAATTTGTCGCCCATAATATTCTTGCCTCACTCGAGCAAGATTATCTCTCGTAAATGATACATGTGGACTCAGACATAAAAAAATATTTAATTTATGATACTATTGACGAAGTGATTTAAAATATTTTTTTTGTAATATAAATATATTTAATATATATATATATATAACATTATTATATACATATGAATCAACAAAATTTCCATATATCAAGTTATTAAACATAGATTCAAAATATTATTTTGTAATAAATATACTAACTAATAAGATTTAATAATTTTTTAGTACAAAAACTTCAAACTTAATAAAATAAATATTATTCAACAAAATATTTATTTATGAAATTATTTAAAATTATATTATATAATTACTAAATAAAAATGATTTTATAGGATTTAAAAATAAAAAAAAATTGAGTCTTAGGTATAAAGTTGTGTTAAATACTTGAAGAAATAGATTTGTTGCCCACAATGGTTCTACTTGACTCAAGTAAGATTGTCTCCCGTGAATGATACCTGTAGTCTCTAACATTAAAAAATTAAAACTAATTTAATTTATGATATTATTAATGAAGTAATTTAAAACTATTTGGTAAAGAAAATATATTTAATAAATTAACTATAATATATTTATGACACATTTATGTAAAAAGAAGTTAACATTATTATATAAATATTAATCAACCAAAATTTTCATATATAAAGTTATTAAACAAAAAGTCAAAATATTATTTTGTAATTAATATATTAACTAATTAGATCTAAATTAATGTTTTAGTATAAAAATTTTAACTTCATAACATAAATATTATTCAACAAAATATTTATTTATGAAATTATTTAAAATTATTTTACATGGTTTCTAAGTAAAAATAATTTTATAGGTCCCTGATAAATGACTTATTTTTGTTTTGGGTCATTAATAAATTTTTTCATTGCATTGGATCTTGATATATCAAAACTTTTATTTTGAGTCCTACCGTCAGTTAAGTGAAACGTGGCACCATTCGAACAGATTTTTCTAATACATATCAACTGTTGAGATGATGTCACATCATCACTTACGTGACGGCAGGGACTCAAAACTAAAGTTTTCATATATTAGGATCCAATACAACGAAAAAATATATTAGGGATCCAAAACAAAAATCGATCATTTATTTAAGTCTTGGGTATGCCGTTATATTAAATATTTGGAGAAAGAGATTTGTCACTCATAATTGTCGTATCTAACTCAAGCAAAATTGTCTCCCGTGAATGATACCCATCGTCTGTACCTTAAAAAAATTAAGACTAACTCAATTTATTTATGATATTATTGATAAAGTAATTTAAAACTATTTTATAATAAAAATATATTTAATAAATTAATTTTAATATTTTATGATATATTTATGTATAAAATTTAACATTATTATATAAAGATTAATCAACAAAATTTTCGTATATGAAGTTATTAAATATAGCGTCAAAATATAAATATTTATATTTATAATATTATAAAAAATAAAATTATGTATCATTTAATATAAAATGAAAGAAAGAAAGAAGCATAAAAAGAAAAAAAAAACTAAAAAGAATAAAATAAAAAAAGAAGAAAGAAAAAATAAAGTAAAAAGAAAAAAAAGTAATTAAAAGTAAAAGAAAAAAAGAAAGAAAAAAACGTAAAATGAAAAAGAAAGAAATAAAACATAAAAATAAAAAATAAAAAAAGAAATATATGTTTAAAGAAAAAAACTGAAAAAGAAGAAAGAAAAAAAAATTGAGTAGGATAAATTATAAAAGAGAATTAATTTTCTATATAGAATAGATATATAATAGAATAGAAAAATAAAAAACAAAAAATTTAAAAGAAAAAGTTGAATAAAGGACAAAAAGAAATAGAGAGTTCTTGAAGGGAAAATTTTTTCCCAAATGGTGACATATGTCATCCAAGGGTTCTCTTTTCTTATATAGAAATAGATTAAACGAACCATTTTTTTTTTTACTGCAAACGAACCATTTTAAAATTATAAAATTACTATTTTTTAATTACAAATTAATTAAACTATAGTTAAATTGTACATTAAATCCATAAAAAGTTTAGAATATATATTTTAATTTTAGAAAAACTTTAGAATATTAAGTAATAAACTAAGGAAAATTATTTGGGTTAGATAAGAAAATGAACTTATTAAACTTATTTCACTGATACAAATTATAAATAACTATTTTAAATGTGAAAAGATAATCTAACCATTGAATTGCTAACATATGTTTCAAAGCTTCCAATTTTTTCATATTTATTAAAAGTAGTGAGAGTCAAACAACTAAAAGACAAGATCAATTCCAAAAGCAAAAAGGTTTTAGGAAATTAAGATACTAAAAGTCATTGGGCCTTCCGAATGTTTGAAGGAGAATCAAAGCAAACTTTTAGAAAAAGACGACCATAAACCAACCATATACAAGTTTGGTAACCACATCAATCAAAAGAAAAAGACGAGCTAGAAAGACAAAGTGGAAAATTTGAAATGTATATGCGATTTCATGCATAAGCACTTACATCATCGCATCCTCCACTTTGAAATGTAACAAAAAAAAAAAAAAAGACACAATACTATTGTAACCAAAAATATTCTCCACTTTGAAAGCTATACGTAAATAACGTTCAAATAAAGAAAGCCAAACCAAGGTTTGCTTCTTATAAATTCCTATGACGTGTATGAATTGGATAACAAAAAGCCAATGCTTTGCTATATATATTTATAAGAGAACTCTTATAATAAAGATAACTTAGTATACAGCTTTCAGCCTTTCACGAAATTGTAAGCAGGTAAACATCTATATTCTATAGTCTGTTTTCATGGCTAAAACAACTCACATAGCTATTGTTTCAAGTCCTGGTTTCAGCCACTTGGTCCCTATAATTGAGTTCACTAAGCGACTTGTCAAGCTTCACCCAAATTTTCATGTCACGTGCATCGTTCCCTCATTTGGGTCAACCCCAGAATCCTCCAAAGCCTACCTTAAAAATCTTCCTTCAAACATAGACTCCATTTTTCTCCCTCCAATTAGCAAAGAACAATTACCCCAAGGAGCATACGTTGGAATCCTAATTCAACTCACTATTACTCTTTCTCTGCCATCAATACACGAGGCCCTGAAATCCTTGTCCTCTAAAGTTCCTTTAACTGCGTTGGTAGCAGATGATTTTGCATTTCAAGCATTGGAATTTGCAAAGGAGTTCAACGCCTTGTCCTATTTTTATTTTCCTAGTTCAGCTATGGTACTGTCACTAGTTTTACATCTGCCAAAACTTGATGAGGAAGTTTCAGGTGAATACAAGGACCTAACAGAACCTATAAAGTTACCAGGTTGTGTACCACTCTTTGGGGTTGATCTTCCAGCTCCAACTCAAAATCGATCAAGTGAAGCTTACAAGTATTCTCTTGAACGTGCCAAAGCAAAGGTTATAGCTGATGGGATTATTGTCAACACCTTCTTAGAAATGGAATCAGGTGCTATAAGAGCTTTGGAAGAGTTTGAAAATGGGAAGATCAGATTTTACCCAGTTGGACCCATTACACAAAAAGGGTCAAGAGATGAGGTTGATAAATCTGATAAGTGTTTAAGATGGTTGGACAATCAACCACCTTGTTCAGTGTTGTATGTTTCTTTTGGAAGTGGTGGAACACTCTCTCAATACCAAATCAATGAGTTAGCTTCGGGTTTGGAATTGAGTGGTCAAAGGTTCTTGTGGGTTTTGAGAGCACCAAGTGATTCAGTTAATGCTGCTTACCTTGAGGCTGCAAATGAGGACCCTTTGCAATTTTTACCAAGTGGGTTTTTGGAAAGAACAAAGGAGAAAGGTTTGGTTGTGCCTTCATGGGCACCTCAGGTTCAGGTCCTTAGCCACAATTCAATTGGGGGGTTCCTAAGCCATTGTGGTTGGAACTCAACTCTGGAGAGTGTGCAAGAGGGTGTGCCTCTAATAACATGGCCACTCTTTGCAGAGCAGAGGATGAATGCAGTGCTGTTAACCGATGGTCTTAAAGTGGCATTGAGGCCAAAGTTTAATGAGGATGGCATAGTGGTAAAGGACGAAATTGCAAAGGTGATAAAGTGTTTGATGGAAGGGGATGAAGGTAAAGGAATGCGTGAAAGAATGAGGAATTTAAAAGATTCTGCTGCTAATGCACTGAAACATGGTTCTTCAGCACAAACCCTGTCTCAGTTGGCTAGTCATTGGGAAAATTTGAGTGGGATTTAGGAAAATAGTTCTTTCTTAAATTGTTTTATGTAGTTTTTTTTTTTTTTTTTTTTGTGTTTTTCTTAATTTGTTTTCTTTGTGGGAGTGACGTGGTGAAATATGATTGTGTGGTATCGGAGATGTAGGGTATCTTTGACACATGACATAGACATGTTAATTGATTTTCAAGTTGAATTTTACGTTTGACTATAAAAGAGTTGATATTGCTGAGCAAGCATAATATTATTTCAAATTTAATTAAATTAATTTAAATAACTATTAAAATACTTTTTGAAATTTGGAGGTAAAATTTTCTTTTTGAAACATAAAACGTAATTCATTTATCTAAAGATTACTTATTAAAAAGTGTTCATTGATAAAATACCATTCATTATATACATGTCATATAAGACTAATCATCCACATTGAACCATTAAGATATATTACGTGTGCCAAAAATAACAAGTAGAAATATCCATTTATGGCCATCATAATGACAATATTTCAAAATGAGTAGACCGATCAACATAAATACATCAAAATATTGATTTCTAGTTTACCAATATAATTATAAGAAAAGACTAAAAACTATAGCAGCCAACTAAATCAACGTGGTATCCTCAAGAGGATCTTCCTCTTTCTCCGTCATGTCCATTAGAACTAGTGACTCTTGACGTAGCATTTCCGAGCCATTTGCATCATCTAAATGAAATTGTCCATAATTCTCAACGATGGAGAAAAATAAAAACATGGGAGTGAGACTTTTTCACTCTCTTAAAGATCGCAAACAAAAGGAACCTTATAGTTCCACTCAAGGTAATAACCACCTCATAGTGGCCATAAATGTATGCAATGCAAGATATCCTATTATGCCACCAAAAAAAAAAATGCAAGATATCCTATTTTCTCCTTCTAAGTTTTTCTGACTTTTTCATTTGCTTTATGTTCTCTCATTTCTTCTAATATCTCATATATGTTACTCTCTCTCGTCCTATTTATAAGACCCCAATTGAAAGTGATGTTTGGTCCTTTTTATAAGGCTCAATCCATTATGTTCCTTACATTAATTATTTTTAGACTAAAATACCCCTAATTTAAACCTTGGTTCGTCACATTGTGAAAGACTAATCTCTTATGTCAAATCCAACTCCGTTGAAAACGTATATATAACATACATATATATGTCGCATAGCACTTTGTACAAGCAATTAGTTATTATTATATTAATGTTTAATTCATTGTTCATATTGCAGGTGATGCAGCATATTGCCTCATTAAGGCTCCCATTGGAATCAGCCAATCAACAACAGGAAACTTGGTAAATGGCAAGCCGGAGTGGAAAGTGAGCATCAGTAACAGATGTTTGTGTGCTCAGTTACATGTGAAGCTAAACTGCAATGGATTTCAAACAACTAAAGCTGTGGACCCATCAATTTTTAGCATTTCCGACGGTGTGTGTCTTCTCAAAAACTGCAAAGGCATTTGTCGCTTTGAACCTGTAGAATTTCTGTATGCATGGGATTCTCAGTTTCCATTTCAACCCATATCTTCCAAAGGAATATATATGTGATTAAGTATGAGGATTAGCATTGTTTTTTTTTTGTTCATTTTCTCATATGCTAATAAAAGTTTAATGAAAACTGCAAATTAAATACTAGTTAATTTTATTATTTCTCTTTCTTTATTTCATTATTTTTTTCATACTTCACTCGCAGTCGTGTTTGTTTCTTATATGAAATTAAATCGTATTAGCAATACTGTTCTATGAATATACTGGGAAGGAAATATTTTTAATGCAAAATGTTTTAATTATTTTAAAAATAAGTATTAAATTGTTTTCAAGTTTTTCTATTAATAAATGCATAATTTTCTTTTCAGTTATTTGAATTTTGATCATCTTTAGTATGCTAATCTTTATGTTGTTTACTTATTTGACTTTTAATTTTTAATTATTATAAGATTAATTTTATTTGGATGAAAAATAATTTTATAAACTCCGATTATCATTAAGTTATACGTCCGAGAGGAATTAAGCCTTAAAATATGAATGAAACCGTTCAAAATAAAGAACTTATTATAAGAACCAATATTTAAATCTTGGGAAAATGTATAGATCAATTAATTATTTCGATATATATATAATTATAGCAGTCCAACTCTTAGTAATCTTATTTCAATGATTCAATCATTAAAATTTTATATATTTTAAAAACAACAAAAATTATATATTTTTATTTTATAATAAAAATTATTATACATCTAAGTTGTATATTAACTGCATATTATATAAATATTCGAATAATTTTAAATTAGTTTATCCTTTCAATATTGTATAAATCATAAAATTATATAGTATATATCATTGTTAATATATTCAATAATAAAAATAACTTTATGTTTAATGTAAATTATTTAAATTAATTATAAATATTTATGTTGACATGTTCACTCTAGAACATAATGATGAATATAAAAAGTTTTTCATATAATTTAAATATTAAATATAAAACTTTAAATTTAAATATTATAATTATATAGAATTTAAAATGATTTTTCTGTTACTATTAGATGTTAAAATGATTAAATATATTATATTATTATATTCAATTTAATATTATACTTAAATTTAAATAATGTTGTAATTTTGAAATATGAATTGATAAAATAATTTAATTATTTTATAGTGATATTCCAAACAAAAATAAATTGTTATTAATTTTTCATGGACATTTATTTGTATAAGAAGAGTGATATAAAAGAAAAATTTGTACATAAAAAAGTTGTTAAAAAGAAAATTTTATTATAAATTGAATAGTCAAAAACTTTTCAAATTTGACATGATCATAATATGTAGTAAAAAAACATTCCAAATTAAAACTTTTTTCCATGGACTATTATATCATAATATGTTCATAATAATCATAATTTAAATGTTGAAGATAAATTTTTTTAAATTTAAATATTTTAAATTATATAGAAATTTAAATAACTTTCCTAATTAATTTCCATACAAGTATAAATTATTATTTTCTATGGGCATTGATTTGTATAAGGAGTGATATAAAAGAAAAAATTATATATAAAAAAGTTGTGAAAAAGCAAATGTATTATAAATTGAATAGCCAAAAACTATTCAAATTTTACATGATCATAATATGTAGTAGAAAACTTTCCAAATTAAGGCCAAATTTTAACGAAGATGGCATAGTGGAGAAGCAGGAAATTACGAAGGTTATAAAGTGTCTGATGGAAGGAGAAGAGGGTAAGGGAATGAGTGAAAGAATGAACAATTTAAAAGATTTTGCAGCTAATGCACTGAAAGATGGTTCTTCAACACAAACGCTGTCTCAGTTGGCTAGTCGTTGGGAAATTTTGAGTCGGATTTAGGAAAATAGTTTTTTCTTAAATTGTTTTAAGTAGTTGTGTTTTGTGAGCTTTTCTCAATTTGTTTTTTTCATGGGGGTGACTCGATGAATGATGATTGTGCGGTGAATTCCAGTCCTGGCTTTAGCCATCTAATTTCAATTATTGAATTTTCCAAACGGCTAATATTCCACCACTCCAATGGCTTGCAAATCGCATGCCTCATTCCAACACTTGAGTCTCCTTTTGTGACCTCCAAAGCCATACTTCAAACTCTTCCTTCAACCATTCACTCCACTTTTCTTCCTTCAATCCACTTCAACAAAGAGACAATAGCAGTCCAAGTTCAACTTGCAGTGACTCACTCGCTGCCCTTTATCCGTGAGGCTTTGCAGACCTTAAGTTCAAGCTCAAGTGATGCTCTTATTTGAGCTAAGGAGCTCAACTTGTTGTCCTTTGTTTACTTCCCATCATCGGCTATGACACTCTCTTTCTACTTGCATCAACCAAAGTTGGATCAAACTTTTCCTGCTTAGTTCAAAGACCTTACAGAACCTATAGAAATTCCTGGCTGTGTTCCAATTTATGGGAAAGATTTACCAAAACCTGTTTTGGATAGAACTAGCCAAATGTATGAGTTCTTTCTTCAACTATGCAAACAAATCCATGAAGCTGATGGAGTATTGGTTAACAGCTTCAGAGGCATTGAAGAAGGGCAAAAGAGCATTGACAAAGGAAGGATATGGCTACGTACCCAAATGTTTATCCCATTGGACCCATTATGCGAACAGGATTAGTAATGTAAGAAATGGGTATGAATGTTTAAGGTGGTTGGAGAATCAGGCACTTAATCAGGAAGAGAGGAAGTTGCTAAGGTTGTAAGAAGATTAATTGAGGGTGAAGAAGGAAGAGAAATTGGTAGAAGAATGCAGAAATTGAAGAGTGTTGTTGCTGAAGCCGTAGGGTCATCTTCAAAAACTCTAATTCAGTTTGCAGTTAATTTGATTGGCAATTAGGATTGTTGTCTATGACTCCAAATCATTGTTCAGTCTGATGGTTGTTCAATATGATGGACATTCAGTCTAATGGTTGTTCAGTCTGATGGGTGTTCGGTCTAATGAGGATCGTCTGGTATAGACTAAGGACTGTCTGATGGTCAGACAGTTGGCACAGTCTGTTTCGATAGTCAAACAGTTGGCACAGTCTGTTTCATTAGTCTGATACGCATCGTCTGAAGAGGCATTTTCTGTTATGTTTTTTGTTATAAGTCCTAGTGACTCAGAACCTATAAATAGAGGGCATGAGATCTCTGTTATGGTGTGCGGGAGTAACTAACTAATTGTATGTGAGTGAACAACAAAGGTGTGTGTGAAGGGATAACAGGAAACACTTGGTACGCAAAGGAGAGAGAGAAACAGAGTGTGAGGCTTGGGTACTTGCTGAGAGTGTGAGGGCAGAACCAAGGGTTCTCTGTTGTATCTTGTATTGATTCTGGTTTCATAGTGGAGCTGCTCTTTCCCGTAGATGTAGGCCACATTGGCTGAACCATATAATTGTGTTGTGTTCTTGATTTATCTTTTACATTCTTTCTTTTGGGTCTACGTTTGTTGTGCGTTCTTGGATTTCTTGATTTGGTTCGTAGTTCTTTGTGTTCTTGATAGTTTTTGTTTCTTTCTTGCTTGTGAACCAACAAGGATCATGTATGGGCAAAGGTGTATATTTTGTTTCTAATCTAGTCTACTTCCTTGAGATGGTTGTTTTCAATATCTAAGATGTGTACTGTAAGTCTCTAACGTTGTAATTTCATAGTTTTTTAGGAAGCGAAAATTCTTTTATATCCATGGGCGGAGCTAAACTGTTTTAATTGAAGTGGCCAAATACATGAAATACTATTAAGTATAAACTTGTTCTATTTTTTTACTGTAAAATTTTTTATGTTGGACAATAATTAGTTTATGCATCAAAACAATATCCTTATTATAAGATGCAGTTATCACTCAAAAATTTCTTAATTCAAATGTAGACTTCAATACTCTCAAGCTTAGCATATACCAAATACGTCACACACTTCCACATATTTCATGACAAGATTAGTTCTTTCTGATCTTGACCCTGCTACTGCAAAGTTGGCCATTGGGTTTCTAGGTCCCTTTCATCCTCTTAGTGTTTGGTTTTCTCTTTATCTAGAGAATTGTCATGTCTTGGTACCCAAAACTCTCGGTGGAAAAAATTCCATATGTAATAGCCTATAATTCCAGTGAGTCACTTTTCATTCCTACCCACAAGTGATTCCTCCTCTAGCTGGTGTGGACGTTACTCTCGTGGTCGATCTGGTCTGGATTCATCAGTTTTCTTAACAAAATATTAATAGGTCCATAAGGTTTACTGGTTCTCCTTTCCTAACAAGTCAATTAGCTTACACATTTGAAATTTGTGAATAACAATTTCTATCTCATCTTGTTGGATGACATACAAAATTACATTGATATATTGCATATAATGTTAAAGGGAACAAGGTTTTTTCACTCATCAAAAACTCTTACGCCCATGTTTTTTAGTGTGGAAAAAATGGATAGAAACTCGACAGGGGGCCACATATCTTAAGTATAAATATTTTATATACCATAATAAAGTGAATTAGAAAATTTTGAGGGGGACCATGGTTCCCTTAAGAGTAACGTAGCTCTGCCACTGTTATATCAGCCTTTGCATGTGACATGCTTTAATTTCACCATAAAAATTAATTTGTAATTATTTATCTTTTATTTTTTTATGAATAACTAATAAAATTATATATATATATATATATATATATGAGGAGGAATCAAATTATATCGATGTAACTTAAACAACTATTAAACTATTCAATAACTTGATATAGAAAGTGATTTTTATCAATCCAACCGTTGAATTATATCTACATATTACCAAGATTGTCTGTGTCAAATTTTGTCAAAATTAATCAACAAATAAGAAGGTAATCAAATGATCCATATTTTAGTATATTTTGAAAAGCTTATATTACATCAATTTTAATATGTATGAATGAGGTAGCAAATAATTTTGGATTAATATGAAATTTTGTAAATATGATTTATGTAAAAGGAATTTTCAATCCAACGGTGAATTTTAAGAAAACATCATCCAATATATATATTTAGAGTGTGTTTGGTAAGACTTTTGATAAGCTTATAAGCTCCTTTGACCAGTTTATAAACTACTTTGATCAAAATAAGCTTGTTTGGTACACCAGCTTATTTCAGTAGCTTATTTTGAAGTAGCTTGTAGAAAATAAGCTACCTTATATAAGCTACTAGTTTTTTTTTTCCTTCTCAATTTTATCCTTACTAATTTATTTGAAATTCCTTTTTACCCTTTTATTCAATTTAAAAATCCTTTTACCTATTTTAACATTCTTACAAACACTATGTGACATATTTATTTTCTTAGTTATTATGAAACATGGAATTCTAAATTTTTTTATTATTTTGTTTAATGTTAAACTATTTATTTTAATGAATTAATACACATTACATTGTTTATTTTTTTTATTTAAAATATTTGGTCACTAAGCAAAAGTTGATAAAAAATCAAAATTATAAAGAAAAAACAATTTTTGTTTTTTGTTTTAAAATAGTATTATTAATAAAAAAAATATTAAAAATTAATTTTAAACAATATAAGTTTATTTAATTTAATTATACTTTTTACAAAAAAAAAGTTTAAATTTGATTTCAAACAATATTATTTTATTAAAAATTTGAATTTTAATAATATGAGTAAAATCGCCAAATTTTTACTATTTTTTTATGATACAAAATTATTGTCTTACTTTTTTAGATAATAAATTATTAAAAATAAATTCAAATATTAGAAATATTAAATATATCTTTCTACGTCATTTGACATTTATCAGCTAATCTTACCAAACACTTTTAATTAAATCAGCTAGCTTATAAAGTTTCCAGCTTTTTAGCTCCTAACTTTATAAGTTATAAACTTCCAGCTAACTTATAAGCTTTCAGCTTAATTTTACCCAGCATAGCCTTAAAAAATAGTTAAATCAAATGCATAGGTATGAAGAGATATATCTGAACTCGTAATCAATGTTATATTTGTTTTAGGGTCTTGTTAACTAGTACCTTTATGACACTGGTTAAAAAATTAAAAGAAAACAATATTTATTATGTAAATTATAGGAGAGTACAAAATAAATCATTGACAGTGCAATTTTGTGCCCAATAAAAAGTTAGCATTTGCCTTTGTTTTATATGTTAATACTGTTTTTTTTCCTACAGTCATAAATGCAAATTAAACTCTTCTCGTTTAGTCAATACACGCCACGATCAACAAGGTCATAAATGCAAATTAAACTCTTCTCGTTTAGTCAATACACGCCACGATCAACAAGGTACTCCGTATCTGAACAAAGAAAAACCGACAGAAAATAATGTAACTCTTACATAAAAAGTTATACTTGTTAAAGAATTAAAAGAAAAAAATATTTATTACATAAATTATAGAAAAATACAAAATAAATTATTAACGGTGTAATTTTGCGTCTCCTAATAAAAAGTTAGCATTTACCTTTGTTTTATATGTTAATACTGTATTTTCCCTACAGTAAAAAATGCAAATTCAACTCTTCCCGTTTAGTCAATACACGCCACGATCAACAAGGTACTCCGTATCTAAACAAAGAAAAACCGACAGAAAATAATGGCTTATAGTCATGACCAAAGAAGTCCACTACCTGTACCATCAAGAAGTCTTCTATTTTCAAAATTAAACGAACCATCGGTCCATCGTTAAACTTGTAAAATTACTATTTTTTTAATTTACTAATTCAACTATTGTTAAATTATATATTAAATCCATAGAAGTTAGAAATTATATATATTTTAATATTATATAATATTGTAAGTAATAAATTAACAAAAATTAGATTAGATAAAAATTGTATTTATTAAACTTATTATGCAAATATAAATTATAAATAGGAAAATGCCAGATGGTATGTACGAACTTTATCTTCAGTGAATAGAGACAAATATCTAATTTGAACCACTAGAGTTGGCCTATGGTAAGAAATTATAGTATGCATAAGGTCTTATATTTGAATCTCAATATGATCATTGTGCATCAAAAAAGAGAGACGAATATTTTTTATTAATCAATTTTTTATGTTTATTATCCCTTATTTTCTGTCAAACATTTATTACTTGTTGTATCTGTAAAACAGTACACGTGTATGATTGTTGCAAATATGGTATATAATAGCAGTGCTCTTAAAGTATCTATTTCAAATGTGAAAAGATATTCTAACCATTAAATTGCTAGCTTATGTTTCAGAACTTCCATTTTTTTTTTTTCATTTAACCAATATCAAAAAGAAACAATAAGAATTAAAGAATTTGAACTGAAATCAAAAAGAGGTTAATTATAGGAAATTAAGTTGGTAAAAGTCATTGGGCCTTACGAATGTGAGAGGGAGCATCAAAGCAAACTTTCTGGATGAAAGCTACGTGTCCACAACTATTACGTCAAGCTAAAGAAAAAGACGAACTAGAAAGAAAAAGTGGGAAATTTTTTTTAATAGATAATGATGTATAGCGGTTTAGTGCATATACGCTTACGTCATCGCATCCTCCACCTTGAAAGCTATGTGTAAATAACATTCAAATAAAGATCGTCAAACCAAGGTTTGTTTTCACGACATTTTGGAGACAAACATCTATAGTCTATAGTCTGTTTTCATGGCAAAAACAACTCACATAGCTATTATTTCAGGTCCTGGTTTCAGCCACCTAGTCCCTATAATTGAGTTCAGCAAGCGACTTATCAAGCTTCACCCAAATTTTCATGTCACCTGCATCACTCCCTCATTTGTGTCACCCCAAGAATCCTCCAAAGCTTACCTTAAAACTCTTCCTTCAAACATAGACACCATCTTACTTCCTCCAATTAACAGAGAACAATTACCCCAAGGAGTACACCCTGCAGTCCTAATTCAACTCACTATCACTCTTTCTCTGCCATCAATACACGAGGTCCTGAAATCCTTGTCCTCTAAAGTTCCTTTAACTGCGTTGGTGGCTGATGTTTTTGCATTTCCAACCTTGGAATTTGCAAAGGAGTTCAACATCCTATCCTATTTTTACACCCCTTGTTCAGCTATGGTATTGTCACTGGCTCTACACATGCCAAAACTTGATGAGGAAGTTGCAGGTGAGTACAAGGACCTAACAGAACCTATAAAGTTACCTGGTTGTGTACCACTCTTAGGGGTTGATCTTCCAGCTCCAACCCAAAATCGATCAAGTGAAGGTTACAAGTATTTTCTTGAACGTGCCAAAGCAATAGCTATAGCTGATGGGATTATTATCAACACCTTCTTAGAAATGGAATCAGGTGCTATAAGAGCATTGAAAGAGTTTGAAAATGGGAAGATCAGACTGTACCCAGTTGGACCCATTACACAGAAAGGGTCAAGAGATGAGGTTGATGAATCTGATGAGTGTTTAAGATGGTTGGACAATCAGCCACCTTGTTCAGTGTTGTATGTTTCTTTTGGAAGTGGTGGAACACTCTCTCAACACCAAATCAATGAGTTAGCTTCGGGTTTGGAATTGAGTGGTCAAAGGTTCTTGTGGGTTTTGAGAGCACCAAGTGATTCAGTTAATGCTGCTTACCTTGAGGCTGCAAATGAGGACCCTTTGCAATTTTTACCAAGTGGGTTTTTGGAAAGAACAAAGGAGAAAGGTTTGGTTGTGCCTTCATGGGCACCTCAGGTTCAGGTCCTTAGCCACAATTCAATTGGGGGGTTCCTAAGCCATTGTGGTTGGAACTCAACTCTGGAGAGTGTGCAAGAGGGTGTGCCTCTAATAACATGGCCACTCTTTGCAGAGCAGAGGATGAATGCAGTGCTGTTAACCGATGGTCTTAAAGTAGCATTGAGGCCAAAGTTTGATGAGGATAGCATAGTGGAAAAGGAGGAAATTGCAAAGGTGATAAAGTGTCTGATGGATGGAGAAGAAGGTAAAGGAATGCGTGAAAGAATGAGGAATTTAAAAGATTCTGCTGCTAATGCACTGAAACATGGTTCTTCAGCACAAACCCTGTCTCAGTTGGCTAGTCATTGGGAAAATTTGAGTGGGGTTTAGGAAAATAGTTTTTTCTTAAATTGTGTTCGGTAGTTGTGTTTTGTCAGCTTTTATTAAGAATAATGATATTTAGATATCTTTTAATTTTAAACACTTTATTAATATCTTGTATTTTTTTTTATTTTTTTTTTTCTATTACATCATATCATCTATTATATTTATATTTTTTTCTCTTTTCTTTTTCTCCTACATTGGGTGTAGAATAGGAATTGAGGTGCTAAAATATATTTATCCTTTTCTTAATTTGTTTCCTTCGCGGGGCTGACGTGCTGAAAGATGATTGTGTGGTTTCGGAGACATGTTAATTGATTTTCAAGTTGAATTTTACATTTGACTATAAAGGAGTTGATATTGCATAGTGCGCACGTAACGCCTTGTTACAATAAGAATTCTAATACTATTTCAAATTTAATTAAATTAATTTAAATAACTTTTAAAATAGTCTTTCAAAATTTGGAGGTAAATTTTTTTTTTGAAACATAAAACATAATTCATTTTTTTGAAGATTACTTATTAAAAAATGTTCATTGATAAAATACAGTTCATTATATACGCGTCATATAAGACTAATAATTCACATTGAACCATTAAGATATAATTCATAGGTTGTATTTAAAACAACTAATTATTACATGAGCCAAAAATAACAAGTAGAAATATCCATTTATAACCATCAAAATGATAGTATTTCAAAATGAGTCGACTAATCATCATAAATACATCAAAATATTGATTCCTAGTCTACCCATGTAATTATAAGAAAAGACTAAAAAGTAAAGTAGTCAACTCAACCAAATAACAATATTGCAAACCCATATAGCCAACTAAATCTACGAGGTGTCCTTAGAAGGATCCTCCTCTTTCTCCGCCATATCCATTAGAAACGACTCTTGTCATAGCATTTTTGCACATCTGCATAATTTAAACGAAATTTTCCATAATTCTTGACTGTAGAAAAAAATAAAAACATGGGAGTGGGAGTGCTTCACTCTCTTAAAGATCACAAACAATAATGAATCTTACGGTTCCACTCAATGTAATAACCGCCTCACAGTGGCCATAAATGTATGCAATGCAAGGTATCCTATTTTCTCCTTCTAAGTTTCTCTCACTTTTTCATTTGCTTTATGTTCTCTCATTTCTTCTAATATCTCTTACATGTTATTAATTTCTAAGGTAAAATCATATCAAGTTTTATGTAAAATTCCAATATTACTAATACTTTTCCATTGATCTTATGGGTTTCTCATAGTGTACATAACCTAATGGTTAATCCTATCTCACTTGAAACTCCAATTTAATAAAGTCTCAAGGAATTGAAACTAAGCAAGTTATCAAGTTTTAAATTCATTCACGCACTATATCAATAAGGCTCCTAAAAAGGGTCATAACTCACTATTTTGACCTCAAACCATGTCTAAGCTTTAGGGGTAAGTTGCACCATCAATTAGGTACTTAATTCTAATCTCTTTCCACACTTTATCATAATAAAAATCACTGTTTTACACGAAAATCCAAAACAGGACAGCAGCTATACTTTTGCATTTTTAGCTTGTTCCATTAACTTAAACATCCCAAAATCTAATCTTTTGGTCTCCAAACTTCCGTTATAATTATTCTTCATCAATTTCATACATTTTCCACAATTAAAATCAATTGAAAGCACATAAAAAGTGAAGCCCAAGTTCTGTTGTAACAGATACAACAATTTGCCCCATTACAACATGCCCAAAAAGGGTCAAATTATGCCAATCTTTCAAATTAAATTGGCACGCACATAGGAAATCATATTAGGCACATATTCAACACTAAAAATCATCACCAAACCATCAAATAGAAAATTTTATAGGCAATATCTCAACAGGGCAGCAGCATCACAATTTACAAATTCACCATTTCAACATATCAAGAAATCATTTTTACTCATCCAAATGACACCAAACACTCTCCAAATCTTTTCCAACATAAGGGTAAGCATATTAAATCTTTTTAAAAGTTTCAATATACATAAAAATGAAATAGAAGTGTGTCAAAAATACAAATCCTTAACTCACTAGAGTGCCACAAAAACATGTCAAAAAAACATTTTTTCAACTCAAAACGCTGGACTTAGCACTCTCCGATTTAATTACCATATCATCGACATATACTTCTAGGCTTCTATGTATCTATTTGCGGAACACCTTGTCCATCAGCCTCTAGTAGATTGCTCGCATTTTTAAGGCCAAATGGCATGACTCTGTAACAATAATTAGTCATATCGGTGATGAAGACTATTTTTTCCTCATACCGGGGATACATTCAGATTTGGATGTATCCAAAATATGCATCTAAAAAATTGAGGAGCTTGTGTCTGGCGGCTCCATCCACCAACCAGTCAATATTGGGCAAAGGGTAAGCATCCGTATAGTCGGTACACATCCTCCATTTACCATTTCCCTACTTTACCATTACCACATTGGCTAACCAAGTGGTGTATGCAACCTCTTAGATGAATCTGGCTACCAAGAGCTCGACGGCCTCACCTTTTACTACTTTTCTTCTTTCTTCTCCCATTTTGCATTTTTTTAGGCACCGACTCTGTATATTTACAAATTGATAACTTGTGGCAGTAGAAACTTGGATCTATTCCCAGCACGTTGGCCGCTGCCCATGCAAATAAACTTGAGTTGGCTTTGACCACCTGGGTTATCTTCTGTCGGATTTCACTTGACAAGTGGGTTCCAAGATATGTATTTTGTTCTTCTTCATAACCTAGTTGGAATTTGCAAGTTTGGTCATTCGGTTCGACTCTGAAGTCGTCACCTATCCGTGGACCAAAGTGATATTTTTAAATATAAGGACTACACTGAAATATAAAATATAAATATGGACTAAAATTCAGTTTTAGTCTAATTATTACGATGACAATATAAAATTGAAAATTAATGGTATGTTAAATTCCTTAGTTTGAACTTATATCACACTATCTTTCTTCCACAGCAAGACTGTAGACATGGTATCCTACAAGTAATTCTATCTAGTATATTAATCTTCGTGAGATCACCATGAAAATTGACGTATTTCTCATTATATATAACTAGCTATAGCCATATAAAACTCCATCAATTAATCCTTCCAAAATCATCAACCTTCTCCCAAGTGATACTGATTCCAATGGAGAAGCCAACCCATATAGTGATTGTTCCCAGTCCTGACTTCAGCCATCTAATTTCAATTATTGAATTTTCCAAACGACTAATCCACCACTCCACCACTTGAATGGCTTGCAAGTCACATGCCTCATTCCCACACTTGACTCTCCTTCTGAACCTTACAAAGCCACACTTCAAACTCTCCCTTCAACCATTCACTCCACTTTTCTTCCTTCAATCCACCTCAACAAAGAGACATAGACTCCAATAGCATTCTAAGTTCAACTCTCAGTGATTCACTCTCTCCCCTTTATCCGTGAGGTATTGAAGACCCTAATGGGACGTTTGGTAGGGAAGAAGTTTTTGGTTTAATGGGAATCTTAGATTGGGAATCTTGGTTTCTCATGTTTGGTATTAATTTTAAAAAATAGCATTCCTGGGAAAGAATATTTCCCAGGAATGTTTTTAGCTAGGTTTCCCACAAAAACTTTCTCATGGAGGGAGGTGGGAATCTAACTTTCTTGAGTTAAATTTGTTTTTTACGACAGTAAAAACATTACGTTACTCTTATTAGGTTATTTAATGAGGTAAATAATTAAAGTAACTAGTAAAACCAGTGTTTTAAGAACCGGACCGGTCATCGAACCGGCCGAGGTACTGGGTTAATGGGTCACTGGTCGGACCGGTTTGACTCGATATATATTAAAAAATTAAAAATATATAATATAACTAACATAATTTAATCATTTAATACTTCAAAATTTAAATTATTGTCATTATAAAGTACCTAATATTCCAAATAAGAAATAACAACCAATAATCATGACAATACAAGTCCATAAATAAGTTTCATACACACAAAAAATAAAAAAATAAATTAAAACACATCATTTCAGCACTTTTTTTTCAAAAAAAAAAATCACATCACAACCTGGTTCAACCCGGTTCAACCCGGTTTTTTTTTCAAAAACCGGCCGGTTCAACCCGGTTCAACCCGGGTCGTACCGGGTCATATGCACATCCGATCCTTTTATCGAACCGAACCGGTTAAGCCACCGGGTTCCGGTCGAACCGGTCGGACCGGCCGGTCCGGTCCGGTTCTTAAAACACTGAGTAAAACTACCGTAAAACTCTTTGATTTCCAGGTAATTTATATAAATATTCCCAAGAATATTTATGACTAACCAAACATATTTTATTCATTTCTAGGAATCACGATTCCCAGGATTCATGGTTTCCAGGAATCCTGATTTTCGAGCACCAAAAAACTTCTCCCCTACCAAACGCCCCCTAAGTTCAAGCTTGAGAGCACCAAGTAATTCTGTTAGTGCTGCTTACCTAGAGACTGCTAATGAGGACCCTTTGCAATTTCTACCAAGTGGGTTTTTGGAAAGGACAAAGGAGAAAGGTTTGGTTGTGCCATCATGGGCACCTCAGGTTCAGGTCCTTGGTCACAAATCAGTTGGGGGCTTCCTAAGCCATTGTGGCTGGAACTCGATTTTGGAGAGTGTGCAAGAGGGAGTGCCTATAATAACATGGCCACTCTTTGCAGAGCAGAAGATGAATGCAGTGATGTTAGCCGATGGACTCAAAGTAGCATTGAGGCCAAAAGTTAACGAGGATGGCATAGTGGAAAAGGAGGAAATTGCAAAGGTGATAAAGTGTCTGATGGAAGGTAAACAAGGTAAAGGAATGTATGAAAGAATGAGGAATTTAAAAGATTATGCTGCTAATGCATTGAAAGATGGTTCTTCAACACAGACCCTATCTCAGTTGGCCAGTCATTGGGAAAATATGAGTGGTAATTAGGAAAATAATTTTACTTAAATAGTTTTATATCTTGATCTTGATTTGGATTCTACTTAGCTGTATTTCGTGTGCTTTTCTTAACTTGTTTTTTTGTGGGAGTAAAGTGGTTGTTGTGTGATGGCTGAGATCTGTTGCATCTTTGACACGTAAGACAGACATTTTAATTGGTTTTCACTAATATATTGACTGAACACACAAAAACAGATCAAGTTACATTAATAGTTGGTTGACATTTTGTCAAGTGAGATAAAGAGTTTTAAATTTCTTAACCATGCAAGAAGTACTTAAAATTTAGTGAGATCATTTTCAAGTCTAATACAAAGACTGAAACAAAATTTCCTTTTACCAGCTGGCAACAATAATATATGTAGACTATCACCAGGAGATGTACGGGGCTATTCCTATGATTGTGACTCCCTCAAGAAATATCTTGATACTTGTAATTTGTTTCTTGTAAGTATATATGAAGCAATTGGTTCATCAAATGTAAGTAAATTTGGATACCGATCGAAAACTCTATACTGTGTACAGACCTCAGATGAATTTATTCACATAAAATTTTTATATCTAGTTTCTAAAAGCAAGAGTGTTACACTTATCCTCTAAAAAAATTTAATAGAAAGCATGGTTATGAAAATTGGATTGGACTGGCTGAAATTGCGAACCAGCCTATTATCATCCAATCTGAGTAAAGAACCTCGAAACGGATATATATCATGAACTATTCATGTCCTCGTTCCCAAGCCGCGACGCTTCACTTTTACGCCTCACTTCTTAACACGAAACAAATTGTAAATAACCAAGGAGTGCTGTGTGAATGCGTGTGTAATGGAGTAAACACAGACAAGTACGTTAGTGCGTGAAAAGACACAGACGTTAAAAATTATGAAATAAAAGTGAAATATTTTAATTTTTAATGTATTAAATGTCAGTTTTTTTTTTTTGTTACTTACATATGTTTCTTAATTTTTAGGGTAGTGATAGGATTAATTCATAATATTTTGGTTTAATTACAAATTTTACCATCCAACTTTCATAATTTTGTAAATTTAACCACCTAAATTTTAATTTTACAAAATTTATCATCCAAGTTTTCAATTTTTGCACATTTTACCACTTTGATATTTTACCAAAAAAAAGTTAAAGAATTCAAAAAAAAAATTTGTGAAACATCAAGGTGGTAAAATGTGCAAAAATTAAAAACTTATATGGTAAAATTTGTAAAATGATGAAAGTTGGATGGTAAAATTCGTAAAAAAATAATTTGGATGGTAAAATTTGTAAAATTATGAAAGTTGAATAGTAAAATTCGTAAAAAAATTATTTGATGATAAAATATACAAAATTATGAAAGTTGAGTGGTAAAATATGTAATTAAATCTAATATTTTTACATTACTTTATTATTTTTAGTTAAAATAAACAAGAATTTAAAAGGACAAATGAAAAGACCGAAGTATGACATGTGTAAGGAAAAGCTGAGAAGCGAGAAGAGACACGTGTTCACTTCAATTACAGCTATATGCCTTTATCTCATCTTTAAGGCACAACTTCCCAAAACTAACCAATATCACGAGAACAGATTATCTGCAGTGTAAAAAATACTTTGATCCTTTACAGTATTAAATCTCACCATTTATTTTTTAAAATTTTATGATACTACCTCCGTTCCAAATTATATGATGTTTAAGGTTTTTGCATAAGTATTAAGGAATGCAATTAATTTGTTGAATTTTCTAGAAAATATTAGGTAACTTCCTAATATACCCTTTATCTCTCTAATTAATTACTCATATTACACTACTCCCACTAAGTATTAATTAAGGGTAGTCCTGGAAAAAGACATTTAATGCAGCATTGATTTTGTAAAACGACATCTATTTTGGAACAAATTTTTTTCTCTAAAACGTCATATAATTTGGAACGGAGGGAGTAATAAATATCATGTCAAAAAAAATTTAATAAAAGATCAAGATTCTTTATAGTGAAAATGTCACTGCAGAAGATTCATTCCCTCCATACCATTCGTCATTAGGATTGATGTTAAAACAAATTATATTATCTTTGTACTTTGTGTTATAAAAATCAGATTGGTTAATGATCCGGTCAAGTTACTAAATTTATGGGTCATTGGTCGAATCAATAGATCAGTACATAGTTGAATCTCATGAACTGTTGTATATAACATAAAATATAAGTATATATATTATTTATATCATAATTTTATTAATTAATCATGGTGGCATAATGGTAAGTTGTTCTACTAAGCCTATGTTTGGAAAATTAGTGGTCATCCTCTAAACGTACGTTGAGTACCAAAGTCACAAAAGAGTTTCTTTTGCAAATTTATGTTCAAGGTGTTCCGAACGGACACCCAAACGTACGCTAAATAATTTTCAAGTCTGGGTTAAATTCTTCGACCCTCTAAACGTGTGTCATTTTTATTTTGTATTTTTATTAAAACTTGCATTTTTTAAATAATAAATATTGGTTCAAGCAGTTCAATCAAACCGATTCACTTGTTCAACTAGATCAATTCACCGCTTCAACCACAGAACCAGCTAGGTCAAACCAGTTCAAATTGGGTTAATGGCATATCTGGTCTAATGAGTGGCTCGGACCAGTTATACCACCGGGTGCCAATTCAACCGGTCGGACCAGACGATTTGGGTCAATTTTTACAAGTATGATAGATATATTATTTTGTATTATTGAAGTTAAAAAAAAATGTGTTGTTGAAATTAAATATTGCCTTTTTTTTTTTACCAAAATAGTATTAATTAAAAAATAATTCTTCAAAATAATGTAAAAAAACCATTTATGGAAGTGGGGTGGTTTTTTTGGCATAGTGAATTTTTGTCTTATTAGGAGGCCCTAACTTCTGTTGTGTCTCTTGTTCAAAGAGTGTGAGGCCTAACTTATTTAGTGTTTCCTATTCCTTCCGGTACGTGCTCTGTCTGTTCAATTTATGCCTGTTCTATGCAAGTCTCATGCAGCGCAAGATTCCCATACACAAGGTCTGTAGGGAGGTGCCACTTGAGTTGGTCCCTTTTTGGTTGTTCAAAATGCATGGAAGGCACCATATAAAATGATGGTTCATGGTTATAGCAAAAAAATAAAATAAAAAATGGTCAGAGCAAGATTCCTATGCATAATGTCGTGTAGGGGGTGCCACTTTAACTAATGCTTTCTTGGTTCTTCAAAATGTAGGGAAGGCGCCATTTAAAATCATGCTTCATGGTTCCAACTAGGGGTGTGCAAAAAAACCGGTTCGAACAGAACCGGTTTCGAACCGAACCTAAACCGAACCGGTTTGGAGTAGAACCGGTTTCCTTAAAACGAACCGAATTGGTTTTCAAAACAAGTTCGGTTCGAACCGAATTGTTTTTGTAAACCAATTCGGTTCACTTAATAACCGAACTGTTTTTCTTTCTTATTTAAAACCAATTCGAAACCAGTTCGGAACCGGTTCGGAACCAATTCGAAACCGGTTCGGAACCGAACCGGTTCTTTAAAAACAATTCGGTTCCGAACCGGTTCGACAAACCAATTCGCAAATATAGATTTAAAAACCGAACCTATTAAAACGGTTCGGTTCGGTTCGGTTTTTTTACCGAACCGGTTTTTGAACACCCCTAGTTCCAACACACAAATAAAAATGGTCAAAGCAACATTCAGCTAAATTCCCACGTCCAATAGAGTTGCTTGTTCTAGTGTGTAAGATGCCATGTGAAGCAGCTTTTCCAAGAACTAGATTCAAACATGGGAGGCACCATGTAAAACCATGTTTCGTGGTTCCAGCATAAAAATCAAAACAGTCAAAGCAAGATTCACATCCGGTTTCCATGTTCAACAAAGTTGTCTGTTGCAATGTGTTAGTCGCCATGTGAAGCAACTTTTCCATAATCGAGATTCACGGGGAAAAAAAAAAAAGAAAAACAAAGCATGCATGCATGCTACTTGTTGGCAGTTGAGGTTTTTCCTGCTGTCATATTAAATGTGCCTGCAACATGTTTATTTACTTTTTAAGCATGCTTCTGTTTAACAGCTAGTTTTGGACTAATGATGTCTATTTTATATTAGCTTTAATTTGCTGCTTGTTTTACCTAATCAGAGACTTGTTAGTTTTTCTATTTAAGCTCTTGCTGTAACAGATCAAATTGTGCAAAACCTGAAGTTCAAATCTAAAATATACCATATCAGTTTTTGCTCCTCTGTTGCTCTCTTCTTTATACGTTTATAAGTTTTCTGTTCTTATGCATGTTCTGTTTTTCTTAACATGGTATCGAGCTTCATTGATCTTTAAGGGTTTGTGAAGGAGAAAAAACCAGAGTTAGTGAAGGAAAGAAAAACCCAAAAATACAGAGAGTGAGAGAAAATCCATACAAAAAAACCTTCAAATACAAAAATGACTTCTAACATTAGTTCTTTACCTCCACCTCCTATATTTGCAGATGAACACTATCACTTATGGACTACAAAAATGAGGACTTATTTTAGAGCTCAGAGTTTGTGGGATATAGTGGAAAGTGGAAGTAACCCAACTCCATTACCGGAAAACCCAACAATGACTCAAATAAGGAGTCACAATGATGAAGTGGCAAAGGAAGGCAAAGCACTTGCCATTATACAAGCAATACTACATGATGATGTATTTATCAAGATACTGACTCTTGAGACTGTAAAAGAAGCGTGGGATCAGTTGAAGGAGGAGTTCCAAGGGAGTGAAAGAACAAAAAGAATGTAGGTTCTGAACCTAAGGAGGGAGTTTGAAGCTGTGAAAATGAAGGAAAGTGAATCTGTCAAAGATTTTACTTACAGACTTTCAAAGGTAGTTACACAAATCAGATTGCTTGGTGAAGAGCTAAGTGATCAAAGGGTTGTGGAGAAAATCTTAGTGTGTCTTCCAGAGAGGTTTGAGTAAAAAATTTCTCTCTTGAAGAAAATAAAGATTTTTCAAAAATATTAATTGCAGAGCTTGTGAATGCATTGCAAGCAACTGAACAAAGAAGATCTTTGAGGATGGAAGAAGACATTGAAAGTGCTTTTGTGACACACACAAAAGGCAAAGCCCAAAGCTACAAAAGTTCTGGGAAAAAGCCATTTTTTGGGGAGAAAGAAGAAGAAAACAAAGGAGGAGGTTGGAAAAATAAGTTTCCACCTTGCCCCCATTGTAAGAAGAACAACCATATTGAAAATTTTTGCTGGTTCAGGCCAAGCATTAAATGTAGGGCCTGCAATCAGTTTGGTCATGTGGAGAAGGTTTGCAAAAATAAAGCAAACCATCATGTACAACAAGCCCAAGTTGTAGAGCATGAAGAACAATTTGACGAACATTTATTTGCTGCTACTTGTTGTCCAGCAATTAATAACAAAGAGGTATTGTGGCTTATAGACAGTGGATGCACAAATCATATGACCCACAATGCTAGCATTTTCAAGGAATTGGACCAGTCCTACTTCTCCAAAGTCACCATTGGCAATGGTGAATGTGTTGATGTCAAAGGCAAATGAGTTGTTGCTGTTGAAACTCTAACAGGTACAAAATATATTTCTGATGTGTTATTAGTCCTGAGATAAATCAAAGTCTGTTGAGTGTGGGACAAATGCTAGAAAGGAATTATTCCTAGTGTTTTAAAAATATGAGCTGCATCATATTTGATCCTCTTGGATGTGAGCTAATGTCCATTAAAATGAGAGATAAAAGTTTTCCAGTGGAATGGAAGAAAAAGGCCATACATGCTATTTTGGAGGAAGCTGTGAATTTGGAAAACATGTCACTTGAGAAGAGGTATTTCAGAATCTAAAGTGTGATTCAAATGGGCCTCCAACAGAAGTTGCTAAGAAGTTGGACCTCTTTGGCCACAACAAACTTGAAGAGAAGAAGGAAAACAACTTTGCTGGGATTGTCATACTCCTTCTTGTCAAGATAAAAATAAATTTCATAGAGAAGTACAATGTTGTTAATGTTGCTGCAACTATCATGGCTTGTCCAGCACCAAAAGCTAAGGTTCTTAGAGATCAAAAATGGATTAAGGAGGTTGCAAGCATTCTTGTTTCAAATGATATAATTACTGTTAAGTAAGGGGATGCAAATGCTTGTCTACTTGATGGTGATCCTCAGAAGATGTGGGATGATAGTTGAAATCAAAGTTTGGAGTATTGAAGAAAAATCTCAAGGAGGAGTGTTGGCAGTTGGGATTTATCTTGCTGTCATAAATGTCCCTGCAACATGTCTATTTACTTTTTAAGCATGCTTCTGTTTAACAGCTAGTTGTTGACTAATGATGCCTATTTTATATTAGCTTTAATTTGCTGTTTGTTTTACCCAATCAGAGACTTGTTAGTTTTTCTATTTAAGCTCTTGTTGTAACCTATCAAAGTGTGCAAAACCTGAAGTTCAAATATGAAATATATCATATCAGTTTTTGCTCCTCTGCTGCTCTCTTCTTTATACGTTTGTAATTTTTCTGTTCTTATGCCTGTTCTATTTTTCTTAACACTATTGCATGAATTTGTGACATGCATCCTCTTCACAGTCTCACGTCTGCAACGTAGGGTTAAATCAAATCTGCCAGTTCTATGTAAGCAACCAACCAAGTTGGATCCTCCAAACATGCACATTTCCCAAATCAAGGTGCCACATGGATGGTACCTCCCACAAACATGACATTACAACATGTCCAGAAGAAAATGGTGATGTAGCACCAAAGAAGATGGCACCTCCCATGTACCTTGGCTGCAGGCATGTGACACAAAATTATGCATGAAGCACCTATCAAGTTGGCGCCTCCCATTTAAAAATGTTGAACAAGGAAACACAACTTTACATGGTGCCTCCCATTAAAAATCAAACTCACACCCTACACGAGCCACACAGTACATGAAGTGTGACACAAACTGCACGAAATCAGACACAGACTGCATCAAATGGTATAAGTTGCAAGAAAAGCCATCTTAGTTGGCGCCTCCCACTTCCTTGTTCTCCTCACAAACCAGGAGACACCTTATAAGTTAGCACCTCTCAATAAGACAAAATGTCAAAGTAGCCAAAACCACCCCACTTTTATATATTATGGCGACGGAGATGGCGGCAGCAACGACAACGATGGTCATGTTGGTGGCGGCGGCAGCAATCATGATGGTGGTGGTGATGGTCATGACGATGGTGGTGGCCATGATGATGGTAATGATGGGTTTGAAATATTTTAATATGTGATCATTGAAATCTTTTAGAGATTTGATTTTCTATTTGGTGAGTCTTTTTTAGATTTTAGGATTACATGAGGTGTTAATTTGAATTTAAAATATTTTAATCTAAGCCTTTCATTTTAATCTAACGGATGAGATTAGCTATTTCCATTCTCACAAAAAAAGGTCATTATCATATTATAAGTCCCATATATATATATATATTGAAAAATGGTTTTTTTAAATATTATTTTGATAAAATCCTTAAATATTATGAGATATTTGATTTAATTCAATGAGTAGTTTTGTATGTTATAATAAGAGTGATAATATTTTTAAAGGAGGCTTAAATTTTAAAGTTATATATATAATATAATTTTTTTAATTTATTTAATGCAATTTTAATTTTAAAAATAGTATTTAGTTACTACAAGTTCAATCACAATTGAGTCATTAAACTCTTAATCAACGTCTTCACCCGTTCAATGACCAGTATTGTTTTAAAGACATGGATAAACAAAAGGTTTTAGGAAAGTTGACAAAAGTCATTGGGCCTGTCGAGTGCAAGAGGGAGAATAAAAGCTTTCCAGTTGATAGCTACGTCCGAAGCCACTAAAACACAAATGGGTTTGGGTACACCACATCAAGCTAAAGAAAAAGACGAGCTAGAAAGACATAGTGGGGAATTTTAGGGGACTTAATAACTAATAATAGATAGTATATATACGGTTTAGATGCATATGCATTTGCGGCATCGCGTTTAACCCTGAATGAAAGCTATGCATAAATAGCACTCGAGTAAAGAAAGCAAAGTACAAAGTTTTGCGGCTTGTAAATTCGTATTGAGTGTAATAAATTAGATATCCATAAGCCAGTGGAGTGGTTTGCTATAGAAGAAAATTATTTTATCATTAAGAGAGTATCATATACAGCTTTCGCGGATTTTGAGTAGCTAAACATCTATTTCCATGGCAAAAACAACTCACATAGCTATTGATCAAGTCCTGGTTTAGGCCACCTAGTTCCAATAATTGAGTTCAACAAGCGACTTGTCAAGAATCACCCAAATTTTCATGTGACCTACATCATTCCCTCTATTGGGTCACCCCCTAGAATCCTCTAAACCCTACCTTAAAACTCTTGATTCAAACGCAGACACCATCTTACTTCCTCCAATTAACAAAGAACAATTACCCCAAGGAGCATACATTGGACTCTGCCATCAATACACGAGGTCCTGAAATCCTTGTCCTCTAAAATCCCTTTAACTGCGTTGATGGTAAATGCTCTTGCATTTCAAGCCTTGAAATTTGCAAAGGAGTTCAATGCTTTGTCCTATGTTTTCTTCCCTGGTTCAGCTATGTCATTGTCACTGCTTTTACACATGCCAAAACTGGATGAGGAGGTTTCAGGTGAGTACAAGGACTTAACTGAATCTATAGAGTTACCAGGTTGTGTACCACTCTTTGGGGTTGATCTTCCAGTTCCAGCCCACCATCGATCAAGTGAACATTACCAGCATCTTCTTAAATATGCCAAAGCAATGCTTATAACTGATGGGATAGTTATCAACACCTTCTTAGAAATGGAATCAGGTGCAAGAACATTGGAAGAGTTTGGAAATGGGAAGATCAGATTGTACCCGGTGGGACCGATTACACAAAAAGGGTCAAGCAATGAGGATGATGAGTCTAATAAGTGTTTAAGATAGTTGGACAAGCAACCACCTTGTTCGGTGTTGCATGTTTCTTTTGGCAGTGGTGGATCACTGTCTCAACACCAAATCAATGTGTTAGCTTGGGATTTGGAATGAAGTGGTCAAAGGTTCTTGTGGGTTTTGAGAGCACCAAGTAATTCAGCTAGTGCTGCTTACCTTGATGTTGCAAAGGAGGACCCTTTGCCATTCTTACCAAGCGGCTTTTTGGAAAGGCAAAAGAGAAAGGTTTGGTTGTGCCCACAGTTACATAATTCGTCAGTTGGCCATAGAACAGCGAATTGGTTCGTGCGTACCAATTCGCGGTTCGTTTACGTACCGGTTCACTGGAATTCTTCCTTGAATTCGTGAAACAGATGAAGAAAAAATAATACAGGTCGCACCTTGAGAACTTCAAAAAATCGATAACAGCCAAACAAATCGATTGAGAAGTGAGAAAGAAAGAATGGCGAAAAAAAAAAAGAGTACTTTGCTTCTACAACACGAAGACATTAGGTTAAGATGGACTGGGAAAAAAAAGTTTAGAAAAGAAAGGGGAAAACAAGAACTCGGAAGTTGGAAGATGGGAAAACTGAAAAGGTGGAAGGTGAAAGTTTCTTCTTCTTTTTTTTAATAAAGTATTGCTGATTTCAATTTTCGAGACTATTGGTTTCAAAAGCTTTTTCATTTATTTGGATAGTTTATTGACTACTGTACTTTGAACTCACGTCTCGTTTGAGTTCACGTTTTAACTTTTCTTTTTCCATTACTTTTCTTGGAAGACATAATCGAAATTTTTATTTTAAAAAAATAAAATCAGAACGTGGATATATATAAAAGTCTAGAACTCAATTTCATATCTCTAAAATATGAAGTCACTTAAGTGACTTACATGATTTTTTTTAAAGAGATTTTCTCCTATTTAATATTTAATGTTAATTTTTTATTCATGATATTTTTTTTACTGTGTAATTTATAATTTTTAGTTGGATAAAACAAATTATTACCAGCATACTAATTTATATTATAGTACCTACTATAAATTTAAATAGCGTACCAAAACGTACCGACTATGTATACTCCCTACGTACCAATACTTTGAAAGGTCACGTACCCATACCACGTACCGAACATATTGCGAATTATGTGACTATAGTTGTGCCTTCATGGGCACCTGCACCTCGGGATCAGATCCTTAGTCACGATTCATTTGGTGGGTTCTTAAGCCATTGTGCTTGGATCACGATTTTGTAGAGTGTGCAAGAGGGGGTGCCTCTAATAACATGGCCACTCTTTGCAGAGCAGAGGATGAATGCAGTAATGTTGGCCGATGGACTCGAGGTAGCATTGAGGCCAAAATTTAATGAGGATGGCATAGTGGAAAAGGAGGAAATTGCAAAGAGTGTCTGATGGAAGGGGAAGAGGGCAAAGGAATGCGTGAAAGAATGAGGACTTTAAAAGATTCTGCTACTAATGCACTGAAAAATGGTTCTTCAACACAGACCTTGTGTCAGTTGGCTAGTCTTTGGGAAAATTTAAGTAGGAATTAGGAAAATTGTTTTACTTAAATAGTTTTATATCTTGATCTTGATTTGGATATTTCTACTTAGTTGTGTTTCGTGAGCTTATCTTAACTTTTATTCTTTGTGGGAGTGAAGTGGTCGGTGTGTGATTCCTGAGATCTATTGCATCTTTGACACATGACACAGACATTTTAATTGGTGTTCACTAATATATGATGGAAAATAATAAAACAATACACATAGATACAAATTATAGAATGTGATTATAACGATAAAACTTAAGAAGGTTATCAAATACTAACCTGAATTCGCATCCATCTCCATGAGAATTGCTTGCTGGAAGAAACCCTTAAAATGCTCTTGAGAGGATTTCTGCCCACTTTTTAGGGGATTGTTTAAGAGAATCTGAGCGTCAGAGAGAGAGTGTAAATTTGCTTAATGGAATAACAAATTTATAATCTCCTAGCAGTAGGTAGGGACCTCTCAATGGACTATCTACTAAATGATTGACCTAACCCATCACAAGGTCAATCTTATCATAATCCCATGCAAAATATCCGTAATCTAAATATGATAATTATTTTATCTTTAATTCTCGATTGATGATACTAAAAGATAATATAATAATTATTGATTTATACTAATCCACGACAAATATTTTAACAATATATTGACTGAACACACAAGAATAGATTAAGTTGTATTGCAGTTGCTTAACATTTGGTCAAGTGAGATAAAGAGTATCAAATTTCATAACCATGGAAGAAGTACCTCAAATTGAGTGAGCTCCTTTTCAAGTCTAATACGATACAATGGCTAAAACAAAATTTCTTTTTCCACACGGCCAACAAAATAGTATAAGTAGACTATCACAAGGAGATGTACGTTGACGTATCTGGTGTCTCTCTCATGAGATCGATCCATTGGTTCTTCTTAAAGGTCTTGGCCCCTTCTTATAAACCAAAAATAAATAAATAAATAAATAAATAAATAAGTAATACAAAGATGTGTATGAGTTATCCCTATGACTATGACTCCCCTCAATAAATATCTTGATACTTTCGTAATTTGTTATGTTGAAAAGTTTCTATACGAGGAAATATAATTGTGGCTTATTAATGAGTTGATGATATATGTGTGATTGGATTTGATGATATACGTGTTGGTGAATAACTTTGGTGTTGAAAACTATCCATTTACATGTCCAAAATGAGTTAGCTATGTTCTCTTATAAGATTTTAAGTAAAATGGCTACTTAGGGAGAGGGAGAGTTACACGCCAGAATTCTGATCCACTCATGCGACCTGGGGGTCTCGCTTAGTGGATATCCTCCCGAGTACCCACCTCATGTTTTGTTTAACATCGATTACGAAATTGATTTATAAGAGACTTAGCGGCTTCATTTAAGTGTGCGAGGGATGGGATGGATATTGTTGAGATGTATTTGGACCTTTAAGTCAAGCCATAAGAGATGGTGGGTACGGATGTGTCGTATCTAAGACCATAGGAAATTCCAACTATGTTTTTTTCAGTGGAATACAGTTGGTGCATAGAAATATTCTAAATATGTGTTGCCGCTGGAATACGGTGGGTGCACAGTTGGTGCATAAAAATATTTCAAATGTTGTATGTGCACAGTTGGTGCACAATTGGTGCACAATCATATGAGTAGGCACATAGGTTTCGAGGTCGCCAGATGGGGCACATAGTGTTGGAGGAATTGTGGGGCTAATAGGAATAGACCTAAAGAGTAAATGAGTGGGCAAACTCCTTGAGTGGTCGGGGCCCGACCGAGGTAATCCAACTACCGCCCTCATCTATTCTGACACAATCACACTTCTTCCATAGGGTCAGCCCAAGAGACTCCTTGAATGGTTAGAGAGTGTGACTATGTTAGGAGATGGGGCTTATGGGGGACCGTTCATATGGTGTTGAAACTCCATGTAGTAGAGTCAATGTTTGATGTTTGAGGTTAAGGTTGCCTAGTAGATGTTGGTGTATATTGGTTGTGATGACAGTTGCGATGATTGATTTATAATGAAATTTTTTATAGTTGATGTACTATGGTGATTATTGATGATTGAGCTATGATGTGATGATTGGTTGGCATTATGAGATCCTCTTTGTATGAATTAAAAATATTCTTGTTTTTCTTTCTATTAAAATGCCAAGTGTTATAAATGGAGAAAAACTATAGATATGAGCATTTTCTTTTATTTGATTTTAAGTTGTATTTTACATAATTATATAATTATGTTTTATTTGATTTCAAATTATATTTAACTTGATTATTCTTTAAGCTTATCATTCTGTGTGGTATTATGGTTGTGACTGTAATGATCTCAGACTTTGTGTTCGGGGGAGTAGATGGTTAGGAGGCTGACTCTTCTCTTACAGACAACGCAGATGGACTTGCAAGGACACAAATACACATTTCTCTTCCCTTCTCTTTTGTTTAGTCTTTTGTATAGTGTCAATCAGCTTAGACATTTAGTTTTATTATATTATATTATTGTAGATGATGTTGTATTTTACTACAACATGTATAAAGAGCTACGAGGCATCAATTTACAATTATTTGATTTTAAGTGTATGAATGACTTATATGTTTTCTTTTAGTAGTAAGTTCAACATTTGGGAATGAAACAGAGTAAAAAAAAAGAGAGAGAGAGAGAGAGAGAAAAAAGTTCACAAAGTTGTTTTCATTCATAAACAGATTATATAAAAAATTTTGAATTAAAAATAAAATAAATGTTTTATGCTATAGTTAGTTATGTAACGAAGATGGGTTGTTACAATAAACAAACAAAAACTTAAATTAGATAAAAATTTTAATTGATTAAACTAATTACACTAATATAAATTATAAATAACTATTTAAAATATAAAAAGGTATTCCAATTATTAAACTTGCCAACATATGATTTAAATCTTGCAATGTTTTGTTCATTTATTTAAATTATTGAGAGTAAAAAAAAGAAAGAAAAAGAATTAAGAAAATAGTTTAAATAATTTTTTCATCTCTTAAAATATATCAAGTTTCAATTTTAGTTTCTGTAGATTTTTATAATCTTGTAATGAACAAACCTTTCATTTTTTTTGTTTTGTTTATAAAAGATATATACATGGGCGGTGACAATGCTAAATAATGCCTATTAAATGTTTTTGCAACCGAGGATAATGGAAATGAAAAAATAATGGGAAGATTGAGATAAAAAATAAATAAATAAGAGACTCAAAACAAAAATTAAAATACTAGCAGAAACAGAAATAAGATACTTAACCTCTAAAAAATTTGAATTGAAAGCAAGGAAAGTATTTGAATTTAAATTCAAATACATACACACTGCAATTTCAACAGCTAAATAAAACACTACAAACAATTCTACCACAGACAATCTTACAAACAATTTAACTACAGATAATGTAATCATAGACAAATAGTACAGAGAAGTAACTACAGAGAATTAATTACTGAGAATTTTATATCTTTGATTTTATAAATTTTTCTACTTGACCATTATAAAAGAAATACTCATTATTTTATTTTCATCATTTTTCTTATTTACTCAATTAATCACTAACTATATTTAATTACTCAAAACATATATTTTTCTTATTTAAAACAAACAAATACATCTTAATTAATTCCTAATTAAATCGTTAACGTCTCTACTTACTAGGTTGTAATTTTTGGGGTGTTACACTAATAATCTTAATAATAATTTTAACACAATTGAACTCTTTATTTGTGCTTTGGACATAGAATGGACTTAGGACCCTTGCGTAGAGGAACAAATGGTAAGTATAGGTATTCATAGACTTGAGAGGTTGAGGTATGCATAAAACTTAATGAAAATATTATACTGCATGGACGATTGTGTGATTAGAGTGGTCACATTTAGTGGCGTAAACTGTTGTGATCTTTATACACACACACACACACACACACACAGATAGATAGATAGATAGAAACGCGAGTGCGTGGTGAGATACCGAATGTGCAAGGTGAAGAGAGTCGCGTGGGATGTTGCGGCTCGTGAGACGGAGGTCGAATGCCAGTGTTCACCTAGTGTGGTGAGGGAGGCAAGAGTCCTCAGAATGACATGATTGTGGAGCTAGAGATGAGGTCTCAATGCTAGTGTGCCAGTTTGTCATTGTCCGGTACTAAAAGTAGTGGAACCCCATAGTGACAAAGGAAGGACAAGTGTGAAGAGGTCGTGCGGAAGCTTCATCTGCAATAAGCAATGTGCTTGTGAGAGACTAGGTCATAATGTTTAACCACTGTGATAGTGGGGTAGTTGAGTTTCCGTGTGATATGTCAGGGACATATGTTGTTTGAGGACTGTCGAGTACCTTTGGCAAAGAAGCCCACACAGACCTGTAAAAGACGAATCCCGATAGGGAGAGTTGTTGAGGAATCAGTCCTCAGAGATTGGATGGCCACACAGATTGGTACCTGAGGTATGCTCACTAACTTGCTATTTCTTGGGGATTTGGCGCCGAGTTTGTGGTCACGTTTTCTACAGTGCCAACTTGGCAATCCTAACATATGCGAGGCATAACCGTGTTGGTGAGAGCCCGCCATTGTACCGTAGTGAGGATGTACTCCCAATAGCCATCTAGTTTAAATTGTGTAAGACAACTAAGTTCTGGGAGTTCCAATAGCAGTTGGCCAGTGAGAAAATGATTCAAAGAGTTAGTAATGAAACAAATAGGGTTACGAGTGAGACCCGCTAGACAACTACACCACTGTGGTTAGTATGTTGTGTGTGACTTTTTAAGTCATTTTGTGTGTGGCATTGACGAAGCAGGAAGGCTCACTCCTTACATTTTTATTTTTAGGATTAGATGGCAAAACCTGTAGAGATCGTGGAGATCTCGTCTTCTTCATCTTCATCGTCCTCGCCATCATCATCTTCTCCTAACGCATCTTCAGAGGGTCCATCTGCCCCTGCTATTGAGCCCGATGCCACACCATCTGATGAGCTCGTGCCTAGGACAGTGCTTCCCACTTTCTGCTTGAACCCTTTTTTTGTCCAGAGTCTGACACTTACTTGGGCGAGTGCCCGTAGGGGGAGGTGCCACTAGTCGTGGACTTGGGGGACAATGAGTCGGAGGATTCTGAAGAGGATTCAGAGGACTCCAAGGAGGATCCTGTGGATGATGGCCACAAGATTTCTTCTTAGGGATCTTGCTAAAGATCCTCTGTTATCACATCTCTTTTGGGTTTAGTCTGACATGCAGTGTTGGGTTTAGAGATGATTGCTCTGAGACTAGGTTTTTCCCTTTTTGTGTATTTGATATGGGTAAGCCTAGGTTTAAGACTTTTGCATGTATATTCAGTCATCATACTTTCTTACCACTTGTATTTTGTTTATTTTGGGGCTGTATATGTTACTATTGTCCTTGGGAATGTGTATATTTTGTACCCTTGTTCAAAACTTATTACTCTTATATATATATATATATATATATATATATATATATATATATATATATATATATATATATATATATATATATATATATATATGGTGGCTATAGAGGCCCATTTCAGTTGTTTCGGTTTACTTGCTTTAAAGTGTATGTTTTATTATTAAGATGATGTTTACGCTTTCTTCTATAAGAATTGACATGATGCGTTATATTTACCAAGCGGCACTAAATTTACATATTCGTTAATAAAACGCTTTGAACTTCCCACAAAATTCTATCCCATGCTTTCTTAAACTTATTAGAGTTTTATGCAATTAAATGAATTAACACGCTTTCAAAAATAAATAAAGGATCTTTAATGCATATTTGTAAAAATGAAGTCTTAAAGATCGTAATCAAAAAGTTTTTTTTTTTAATTTTTAGCAAACATACTTAACATTATCATTTTTTCTTTACTTTTTCAATAAAATGAATGAACTCACACATTTATCAAATTAAAAATAAGTTTAAAATGTTGATTATATGTAAACCCGGATTTAGGGTGTTACAACAGCAACAACAACCTATACAAGATATCTATGTTGACGTATGCTACTTCAGAATGACCTTTGTTGTGAAGAGGTGTTAAGTATGATGAAGTTGAGCTATCTATAATGTCATATCATGAAGTCTTCATCACAAGGAGCCTACATTAGAATAAGTCCTTCCTCAGCAACATCAAAATGCATTTTGATGTACCTTCAGAAGCTTATTAGATTTGTTCATCATAATGGTTACTTCAAAATGGATTCAAAAATTTGTCAAGTTAAGTACAGCTGGCACTATTTTAAACTTGCTCACCAAGTTGCAGAGCTAAGGAGCCCACTTCCAACGGCTACTTCTTAGGGCATTATAAAAGGACTTGAAGAAAGGTTTTGAAGACTACTTGAAGCAATCTAGATAGAGAAAACATGAGCTATTACCTCTGAGTGAGGATTCATCATTCTGCTTCAAGCCTCTCTACTTGAGAGTGACCCACTTCTGTAAAACACATTTGAGCTATATCTTGTATTAGATAGAAGTGAGATTTGTGATTTCCCTGAGTGGAAATCCCCTTGTATAGGGAGAATCTCTGTTCTATGCAGTGATCCACAGAAAAGCTTTGTTAAGTGGTGAAAGTATCCAAGCCAAGACCAAGGTTTGGTGCTGTGGTGAGGGAGCAAGTGTGTTGAGACCTTAAGGTAGTGAGGTGCACTCATTACAGGGTTGTGCCAGCAAGTAGTTGGTGGTTGTTATTGCTTTCCAGTAGGTTGCTGAGGTTCTGATTAGTGAAATCTCACCAGGAGGGTGAGGACTGGACGTAGCCCTGGGTTGGGGTGAACCATTATAAAAATATGTTATGTTCATCTTTCTTCTCCATTCTCTCTTTACTGTTTTGTGTGCACGAGTTTTATAACTTTTTTTCTATAAACAAACTTTTGTAAAACAATACTAAGGGAACCTAAACACAGTACTTTTAAGTAAAACACTTCAACAGAACAAATGATTTAAAATTTCGTTCTGAGCAAACATCTTTTCCAAAAATTGATAATTTTTCATTCTGAGCTCAAAACAGTTCTTCATTCTAAACAAACATTTTCTAAATAGACTTCAGAATAACCTGGTTTGTTTTAAAAGGAGCTTAAGTTTTGGAAACACAATTCAAACCTCCTTCTTGTGTTATTTTATTCACTTCAGAAACCTCTCTTGAAGCATCTTATTTCCTATTCCATGGCCAACCATATTTAAAAACATAGCAACCATTTCTTCAACTTGCATGTGATTAGTGGCTTTAAACCATGATAAACTAATTCAGTAGCAAAGCTAGTAGAACATGTGTTTTTCCATACAAAACATCTCATAACAATGAATAGGGTGACCTTGCAATATTTATTGCACCCATGCATGACATGTTTATTCACTAGTTCTATGTGGCTAGCTCTTTACATAAATGTTTTATAGAATATTGACCAATTAGCATACCCACATAAGATGCTTCTTCCATAAGTTCATCATCTTCCTTAATATCTTATTCAAATTGATCAAGCAAAGCATTAATTTTAGCCTCCATTTACACCTATACATAAACATCATAATAAAGTTCATCTCAAGGTACATATGACAAAAACAAGTGCATTACCAACCATAATAGAGTTCATAACAAGTACATTAAGAAACATAACCAAGTTTGACAATACAACATATCAACATAATGAGTTCAAAAGAACACGACTCAGAGAAGCACAAGCAAAGTTTAAACACTAGTACACAATTGATTTTCAAGTTGAAATTTCACGTTTGACTATAAATGAGTTGATATTGCATGGTGCGTCACCTAGCTACCTTATGGTTATAGTGGATACTAGAACATGTTTCTATGTGATGCACGGGACAACTGTAGGAAAGTAACTTTTTATTATTTAAAAAGAAATTTAATAGTAGAAAATAATAAAAATAAATAAATATATTATAAAAGTAATGTACATTGGCATAGTTTTTTCCTGTTCAAAATAAGGATAGTTTGGAAACTTAACTTAGATATTAGTGGGATAAACTATTGAGCTACATTTATTGCACCATTAATGGATAGCATAATGATTTCTTAAAAATTTAAAATAGCTCTTCTTTAATGCGAGCTTATAATTTGATTTTTTTTTTCTTTTCTAAAAGACAAATAATTGTGTTGCATCTAAAATTGATTTAAAATTTTATAGGACATTTGTTTCAGAATTGCAAAAATTTCTTTTGCATTTTTTTTCCCAAAATTGCATGAAATCTTAGCCCTTAGTTAATTTTAATATTTAATATATAAAGTATAATATATATATTGTAAACTGTACATTGTTCCATTCTTTTGAATCGGAGAGGATCCATGTTCCTGCCTCATAAATTATCTATTGAAGCCAAATTAATAATTTTTAAAACAAGCTTTTAATTAATATGTTATTTTATTAGTTTACATCTTATATAATTAATTTTTATACTTTAAATTATTCAAAATATTTTTTATATACTTTAAATGTTATAAAAATAATAAAATATATGTTATTTACAATATCATGGTTAAAAAAGTAATTATTATTTTTCATTTTACACTTCAAGATTACAAAACAATTAAATTTAAATGTAATATAAAATTTAACATATTATATTTAATAATTTTAGTAAAATAATAATAATAATAATTATTATTATTCATATCTAATTATCTATAAAATCATACTCAAATTATTAAAATTAAAAATTTACTTAATTGTATATTTTGATCTTTATTGTTCAAGTTTAGATTTATCGATTAAAATTTAGTGACCTAACTCATCTGAAGAAAGCATATTTACTTTATAAATCATTTGTAATTTTAAAATATAATTCTTGGTAGATATAAATTCTTTATTTTAAAAAGTTAACAGACTTTATTTTTTTTATATTCATGCTTCAATAATAGTAAAAATAATAATTTTTACTTTTTAAACAATGTAATTATTTTTAACTTTAAATATAAATTAGTTTTAGGATGACAAAAATAATATTCTCGACATATAAAACCTTGCATACTATAATAGTTCAAATGTTGGACAAAAGCATTTAATTTTGTTTTTCTAATTCAAAACTTATACTTTTAGGTGAAATAACATATTAACTTATAAAAGAAGGATCATGCCCATGTATGACTTTTGTTATTCTGTCAAGAGAAGGATCCGCCTCACCTAACCATTTGCTACCATGAATGCGACGTTCCAGATCATCACATCACATTGTGGTTGGAACTCGATTTGGAGAGTGTGCAAGAGGGAATGCCTCTAATAACTTAGCCACTCTTTGCTAAGTAGAGGATGAACATAGTGATGTTAGCCGATGGACTTAAAGTGGCATTGAGGCCAAAATTTAATGAGGATGGCATAGGGGAGAATGAGGAAATTGCAAAGGTGATCATGTGTCTTATGGAAGTGGAAAAAGGAAAAGGAATGTGTGAAAGAATGAGGAATTTATAAGATTCTACTCTCTTTTTTTTGTGAATAAAAGATCATGCTGCTAATACACTGAAATATGGTTCTTCAACACAAACCATGTTTCAGTTGGCTAGTCATTGGGAAAATTTGAGTGTGGTTTAGGAAAGTAGTGTTTTCTTAAATTATTCTATGTAGTTGTGTTTTGTGTGCTTTTCTTAATTTGTTTTCTTTGTGGGGTGAAATGATGAATGATTATTGTGTATGTGGTTTTGGAGATGCAGGGTATCTTTGACTATGAATTCTAGGATGGGAGAGCATTACATGTCTCCCAACATGGGAAACGATTCTCTGCCATTAGATATATTATTTTTTAAATTGGGAGCTAAAAATTTTTCTTCTTTTTCTTTTCTCTTTTTTCCTACCTCTTTTCCAATTTTACCTATTTGCCTCCCACCTCCCCCCACCCCCACCCCCACAACCAGAATCCAGATCCCATAATGAATCACTAGAGAACCCTAGATTCATATGTGATGGCACTTGTGGCGGCAATTGTTGAAGACTTAGTGCTCACCAGTGTGTGGCTGAACGTGATGCATCATTGCTCCCCACCTTATCCAAACTGACATTCGCGCTTCTGACCAAAACAATGATGAACATTGTCATTTAAAAATGAATAGTGCATAAATAGAGGAGATTTGGCATGAAATGGGGTATAACTGTAAACCCAGTGCTTATAGCTATAGTGTGTTAACGACTTTCTTTGTGATACAGGGAGAATGAGGGATGTAGAAAAGTTGTGGGAAGAAATAAGAAATGAGGAAATGGAGCTTGATGTTGCTAGCTATAATACTATTATTGGTGGGTTTAGCAAGATTGGAGATGTTGACATTGACGTGTTTTCCAAGGAAATGGAATTAACAGGTGTTGGCACCACTGCTTCAACTTATGAGCATCTTGTCGAGGGGTAGTGCAATGTTGGGGATGTAGACGCTGATTATGTAATCACACTTCCTAAGGCGTGCAAAAGCACTGCCCTAAAGGACTTATTCGTGGAGTACCATCAAGCTCCCCCATAATACAACAGGAACCTCCCAGAAAGCATTGAGGCTACAAAACTGGCAAGCATAATACCCAGGAACAGAGAAAATAGTTTTCGAAAAGAAAGAGAGAAAGCCAGTGTTGTGAAAATGTATAGCAGAAAAGGGTATTTATAGAATGAAATATAAAAACATGAATAAATAAAATGGTTAGAAATGGTCAAATAAAAATCCCTTATATTCTGTAACCGCACCAACGTAAAAAAACAGTAACATAAATCATGGTTTTCGGATAAGATTTGATTCAAATAAATCTTAACCAAAATAAATAAATATTTTATCACAATGTAAAAACTGTACAAAGCCCATTCTCGCACGCACTGGGGGGGTTGGGGGGGCAAATCGGCAAATTTGCACCACGAGAGGCTCACTAGGCCCAAACTCATGCGCGCGAGGCTTCCCCCTCTTACTAGCTTCTTTGAAAGCTATTAACACAAAAGGATATATAAACTAATGAGGCAAAGCTATCCTAGGAAATGTGGGACTTTTCCTTTTGTAATACTCTCCAAAACTACAAAAATACAACAATACCCCACATATTACAAAAGGCAGAATAAAACATTTAAAAAAAAAAAAGAATTCTTGGGGGTTCCCTAGTTAAGAGTCATATTGTCTTTACGAATCCTCCTTGAGTTGGTTATCGTGCTTAGAGGAATTAAAGACAAAAGTAGAAGGAAATGGAAATTAGCAAATGGTGCAAAATTTAGAAAACAAGAAAGTAATGAAATAAATACAAAAGATGGGAAGAAAGAAGATGGCAGAAGACACCACACTCTATAGAGAGTGATAAGTCCAGTGAAGATTCGCCACAAAGGTATAGAAACCTTTGATAAGAACCAAGAAAGGTTCAATCTAAGAACCCATAAGAGGCACAGCTCTTAAACTCACAAAAGGAGTGAAATTTCAATGGTGAGAAAAACAAAGGAATTACATCCCTATTTATAGGAAAAGTAGTGCCTTCCTTCCTCTACTATAAGTGGCAGCTAGGGTTAGCAGTAATTTGTGCTTAACCTAGTGCAATTGGGCCCAAGCCCAATAAGGAGACAACACCTAGCCTTAGATTCTTTATGCTCATACTTCAGCCCAAAACAATAGGCCCAATTACAAATTATTCCAGAAATAAAATAAAAGAAACAAACTAAGAAATAATATGCATAATTAAACAAAATAGAAGTCATGCCTCCACATTGGCCCTTCATCAACTTGGATCAAATGCATCTTGGGCTCTTCCTTCTCACTTTAAGTTTGAGCTTGTAGGTGTTGATCTCTTCTTCAAGCAACATCTCCTTTACTTTCTTAGCTCTTGCCTTTGTTGTTAGGCCTCCTAGCCCAATTAGTTTCTTCCTTTCCCTAGCTCTTCATTTTTCCCTTGAAGGCTTTCCTTGATCTCCATCATTCCCTCATTCTTTGAGGAAATTCATCCTCGAATTTAAGCCTCCAATACCTACATTAAAAGAAATATGGTTAGTCTCTTTAAATTTTCCATGAAGCTCATACTTACCTTGCATATCATCCATGTAGGGTTTATATTTGGGCTCAACCCAATCCTCCTCCCAAGTTGGCCTTCTAAGTAAAGGGGCAATAGGAATTAGGCCCAATGAATCCTGGTTGCACTTCTTCCTTAGGTTAGCACTCCCAATTTTCTGCAAAAGAGAGTTAGAACCTCTAGACAAAATATCAATGTTAGTGTGTGCACAAGAGTTCATAGATTGCCTAGCTAGAAGCACTCTCTTTCCTTCATTTTCTTTTACAAATAAACTCTCTTTTCTTCTCTCTTTCTCATTTTTCTTCCCCTCATGCTCACTTTCTTTTCCCTCTTTCATGCCAACTCTCTCATTGTTTCCCTCATTCTCCTTTTCTTTTTCTTTTCTCTCTTGCTCTCTTTTCATTCTCATTTTCTTATGATCCTCACATACCTCTCTTGGAGTTAAACCTTCCCTTGAATGAGACATCTACTATAGAAGATATTTTCTCTTTGGTTTTGGTCATTTGTTATGGCTTGACCTCCCAAAAGTCTCCTTACCATTAACAAGTCACCATCTGGAGCATAGGCTTCATACTCCTCTTCTCCTTCACTTGTTGGTGGGGAATTTGGATATGAGTCACTAGAGATGCCTCTGTTTTCCCTTAACACCATTGTTCTCTTGTTTGGGCATTGAGACGCTATGTGTCCATTTCCCAAACACTTGAAGCACTTGATGTTCCTACTCTTAGAAGAAGAATCATTAGTAGAAGGAAATTTGTTAGAGTTTTTAGAAGTCACACCTTCCTTGGGATGTGTAGAGGAGGTCTCCTTTGGTTGTTGTTCCTTCCAAGGGGAATGTTTGAAGTTGGAAGAATCCTTCTTCCATGCACCTTTCCTTTTGATTTGTTGCTCCACCTTTATGGCTTGATGCACCAAGTCATCAAGTTTTTCATAGTTTTGCAACTCAACTGTGTCTCATATTTCATGGTTTAAACCATGAAGGAGATGTGCCATGGTAGCCTCCCTTTCTTCAACAACATTGGCCATTATCATGGCCACCTCCATCTCTTTGAAGTACTCATCCACACACCTACTTCCTTGGGTAAGCCTTTGGAGTTTGTTGTGCAACTCCCTATGGTACCATGAAGGTACGAATCTCCTTCTCATCAAACTTTTCATCTCCTCCCAAGTGTTTACGGGGTAGTCCTTATTCCTTTCCCTCTCCTTTTGTACTTGGTCCCACCAAATTAAGACATAGTCAGAAAATTCAAGGGCTGCCACCTTTACCTTCCTCTCTTCATTATATCGGTGGTAGGAAAATACTTGTTCAACTTTGGTTTCCCACTCTAGATATGCCTCGGGATCATTCTTTCCTTGGAAAGAAGGTACTTGGGTCTTTACCCCTCCTATGTCTCCTCCCCTTTTATCATTTCTATGCCTCCTATACCTCCTATCATGACTCCTTTCACTTCTATCATGCCTCCTCCTTCTTTCATGGTTTCTCCTATCCCTCCTTTCTCTATCCAAATAATAGAAATCCCCATCCTCATGCAAGACCTCATGTTAAGAATCTCTCCTCCTTTCATTCTCCAACTTTATGTCAATCTCCACCCTAAACTTCTCTAACTCCTTTGTAAAGAATTGCATTAAGTTTGCGGTCCTAAGGGATGGGGGTGTACTTCCTCCACTCATTTTTTTAAAGAAATTATAAGATTAATTCAAAACTAGAAGGACCTCACCACTCTACTCATGTGTTTGCACTCTTTAAAATGATTCCACTCGTGTTTCACACAAAAATTGGCTTTTGATTTAATGAAATCGCTTTTTGCCTTTTACTGCTCAAGTCCTCTGTATAAGTTCTTAAATAGAACCTAAGCATGCATCAATTATCAAAAGCATATACAATTTGTGAACGAGCCTTACCAAAGTTATCACTCAGAAGCCAAGAAAATGGAAAACTTCTAGACAAAAACTTAAAAGGAATTTAAAAGACAAACAAGGAAAGCTAATTTGAAAAAAAAAAAAAAAAGGTAAAACTCAAAAGGAATTGCAAGAAAGACAAGACGGAAAAAACAAGGAAGAAGAAAGGATGCACAATTTTGAAAATGAAAAACAACACCAAATTTTATAAATTCCTCAAAGGCAAATAAAACTTCTTTATGTGCAAGGGGCAATCCTTTCTTTTTTTTTTTTTTTTATTCTTCAGGAATATTATTTTTTTTCGTTTGTATTTTATTTTATTTTTTTGAAACAGATTTTTTTTTACCCCTATTTGTTTTGCACTTGTAACATATAAATATGCCTAATAAAGAAAATAGGAATTATTATTCTTCAAACTAAGGTGCCATTTAAGATATAGTGACAATGATTGCAAGATTGCAACATTAATTGCACAGAATTAAGAAAAATAAATTGCACAAAATAAGGACAATTATGACTGAAGTATGACCCAAAATGACAATTAATGACACAATGATGACAGAAATATGACAATTATGACAAAATAATGACAATTAATGATACAATTATGATAATTGATGACATGATTATGACAATTCAAAAATGGTGAAATAAAGAAAAACAGAAGAACACTACCAACTCTAAGATCTGGGCTCTGCATACCACATGATATGATTCTAATTAGGAGTCATATTGTTTTTACGGATCGTCCTTGAGTTGGTTATCATGCTTAGAGGAATTAAAGACAAAAGTAGAAGGAAATGGAAAATAGCAAATGGTGCAAAATTTAGAAAACAAGAAAGTAATGAAATAAATACAAAAGATGGGAAGAAAGAAGATGGCAGAAGACGCCACACTCTATAGAGAGTGATAAGTCCAACGAAGATTCGCCACAAAGGTATAAAAACCTTTGATAAGAACCAAGAAAGGTTCAATCTAAGAATCCACAAGAGGCACAGCTCTTAAACTCACAAAAGGAGTGAAATTCTAATCTTATTCAATGGTAAGAAAAACAAAGGAATTACATACCTATTTATAGGAAAAGTAGTGCCTTCCTTCCTTTACTATAAGTGGCAGCTAAGGTTACCAGTAGCTTGTGCTTAACCTAGTGTAATTGGGCCCAAGCCCAATAAGGGGACAACACCTAGCCTTAGATTCTTTATGCTTATACTTCAGCCCAAAACAATAGGCCCAATTACAAATTATTCCAAAAATAAAATAAAAGAAACAAACTAAGAAATCATGCATAATTAAACAAAATAGAAGTCATGCCCCCACATCGGGCCCTTCATCAACTTGGATCAAATGCATCTTGGGCTCTTCCTTCTCACTTTAAGTTTGAGCTTGTAAGTGTTGATCTCTTCTTCAAGCAACATCTCCTTTACTTTCTTAGCTCTTGCCTTTGTTGTTAGGCCTCCTAGCCCAATTAGTTTCTTCCTCTCCCTAGCTCTTTGTTTTTCCCTTGAAGGCTTTCCTTGATCTCCATCAGTTCCCATATGAGATATAATGTGTCAAACCTGGTGTAGCAAGCTATTGAACCAGACCTAGACCGATAAGACATGACACACAGTGCAATAGGTATAGCAAGCTATTGAACCTAAAACACTTGTCGTGTGCTAGTGGTCTACCAATCACAATACACCCCCACAATTCTTGTCGTTATCATTGTGTTTCACTACTAGGCCATATGCCCGCCCGATATTCATGAGTGCTCCAAAGATCTTGCCAGGATCTTATACAAGCGACCCCACTTGACACTCATATAAGTGATTTCATCGAGTGTATCTTGCAAATCATACACCACCCATAAGGGATATGAAATTCATTAAAAACTTTATAAGTTGTTAAGCTTCCACATAAAGCTTAACTATTAAGCTTATCCTCTCATTAATGCAGCATATAGCACTTTCTCACACCATAGAAAGGGACTAAAAGTTGAACTAACAAATGACTTGTTCAGAACTAACAAATGACTTGTTCTTCCCATTGAACATTCTTCATAGGATCTCCAATCACAAAGGTTAGGTTACCATCATTGTTTGTTTTCAAGTGGTTTAAGTCGCATTCCCCTCGATGTTTCTAATATCATGTTGCTCCTCAGGGGTTTTGTCAGAGGATCTACTAAATTTCCTTCTGACTTCACATAATCTATGGAAATTGTTCCATCCTTTAGCAGTTGCTTTACCATATTATGTTTCAATTGTATATGTCTATTTTTCCCATTGAAAGTTTTGTTTTTAGCTATAACTATTGCCGATTGGGAATCACAATGCATAGATATTGATAGGGTTGGTTTCATTCCCAAAGGAATATTAGCCAAGAAGTTTTTCAACCACTCAGCCTCACTACCAGTCATTTCTAGAGTAATAAACTCTGACTCCATTGTTGATCTAGCTATAATAGTTTGTCTGGCTGATCTCCATGCAACTGCACCACCACCAAGTGTAAACACATAACCACTAGTGGAATTTGTCTCAATTGAATCAGAGATCCAGTTAGCATCATTGTATCCTTCCAGTACAGCAGGAAAACCACTATATCCACTACCATATAGTCCATGGTTCCTCTCAAATATCTCACAAGTCTCACAAGTGCATCCCAATGGTCCTGATTAGGACTATGAGTGTATCTACTCAATCTACCTACTACGTATGCAATATCAGGTCTAGAAAAAATCACAAGATGCAGTAAGCTCCCAAATATTTAGGCATATTGAGTTTGATTAATTGGTTCTCCTCTATTTTTCTTCAATTGAGAGTTAGCATCATAAGGGGTACTCACTGACTTAGAGTCATAATATCCAAACTTCCTTAGAAGTTTATCAACATAATATCCTTGGGATAGTAATATACTATCTCCTTTCGTTATGATTTTAACTCCCAAAACTACACTTGCTTCACCCATGTCTTTCATATCAAATTTAGATGCCAAAAAACATTTAGTTCTCAAAACTATATCATTGCATGTACCAAAAATTAGCATGACATCCACATACAAGCATATAATGACACTTCAACTTTATAAGACAAAAACATGTTAAACACTTCATCTTGATGTCTAATCAAATAAACTTTAGTATATGTAGAGAAATCATCTGTAAAGGTTATAAAATAACTTTTACCTCCTTTAGACATAGTTTGTTTTAAATTGGCAAGACCAGAATGAATTAAGCCAAGCAATTCAGATTCACGTTGTATAGGAGGACAAGGTGTTTTAGTTAATTTTGATTCAACTCATTGATCACATTTTTTAGTTTGTTTATCATGCAAGTTGATAAAGCCTAGTCGTTGCAACTTAAAAACATAAGAAGAATTCGTATGTCCTAATTTAGCATGCCACATATCATAGGAATCAACCATATAAGCAAAAGTAGATGCAATTTTATTCATAACTTCAGAAACATTTAGTACAAAGAGTCCCTTATCATAATACCTTTTACCCACAAACACATTATTCTTTGTCATAACAATTTTGTCCAATTCAAAGGACACTTTCACCCCAACCTTTCCCAAAAATGCTACAAAAACTAAATTGACTTTAATGGAGGGCACATGTAGCACATCAATCAAAGCCAGAGTCTTCACAGATGTGAGCTTCAGAAGAACTTTTCCTTTTCCTAGAACCAGAGTAGTCCTAGAATCACCGAGATACACATGTTCTTCTTCATCCCCCACAATATTGTAAGAGGTAAACATATTTTTGTTTGCACAGATATGTCGGGTAGCCCCAAAATGTACCACCCATTTGCTCACATCAATCACCACATTCACTTGAGAAACAACAGCAGCTATTCCATCATCCCCTTCAGCCAGGTTGGCCGTAGGCTTAGGAGGGTTGTCGTATCTCATGATCTGATGCCTGCACTGAGGTGCATGGTGTCCTGGTTTTCCACAAACAAAATAGTTTCCCTTCTTCTTGAAGGTTGGGTTAGTAGCATGTGGGATATTATTTTTAAATTTATTTTTGTTATTGTGATCAGGTTTTTGATTGTACCTTTTCTTGTTTGGTTTGTCCTTAACCATGTTTGCCTTGGTAGTTAATGCTTTCGCCCTTGCTGCAGCGTGCTTCTTTTTGTTGGTATCTTCAATAATGATGTGCGTGATTAGTTATGATAATGACATCTACTTGTGCTTGTGCTTCAACTGTTGCTTGTAGTCAGTCTAAGATTCAGGCAATTTCACAATCAGCAAATCGGATACAAACTCATCTGAAAGGTTGATGTTTTTTTTAGATCTTCAATCAGCTTGTGGTATTCATTGATCTGAACCTTGATATCCTTGTCTTCGAGCATTTCCCAGTGGTAGTAGTTGCCAATAATGAACCTTTGTTTGATAACGTCCTCGGCAATGTACTTCAAGAGAATAGAATCCTATATCTCTTTCGCTTCCTTGTAGGAACAATACACATTGAACAGATCATTAGATAACGCACTAAGCAATGTGTGTCGACGTACCTTGTTGGCTTGGGTCCAGTCTTGAATCTGTTTAACAGATGCAGTGGGTTCTAGCTTTGGAGTGGTAAGAGCAAAAACTACTCCATGCATGTCTAACAACGTGTACACACGCTCCTGCCATCAACTGAAGTTTTGACCAGCAAACACTTCAATTTTTTAAACGTTCGGCAACGGCTTTGCATAGTTGGTGGTGACCGAGTTAACATTGTTGGTGATCGGGGCAGTAGACTATGAGGGGTCAGTGTGTACGATTGTGGCTTTATCAGTGACCACGATTGCATTTTTATCAACCATAAGTCCTTACGATTGTAGACAGAAAAGGGTATTTATAGAACGAAATATTAAAACGTTAATAAATAAAATGGTTAGATAAAATATATGATCATATCTCTAAAATGGTCATTAGGGTAACAAAAGATGCACGTTAGAAATGGTCAAATAAAAATCCCTTATATTCCATAACCGCACAATGTAAAAAAACGGTAACATAAAATCATGGTTATTCTTGCACCCGGGGGGGGGGGACAGGGGGAATCGGTAAATTTGCATTACGAGGGGCCCACTAGGCCCAAACTCATGCGTGCGAGGCTTCCACCTCTTATTGAAAGCTATGAACACAAAATGATAAATAAACTAGTGAGGCAAAGCTACCTTAGGCAATGTGGGACTTTGCCTTTTGTAATAGTCTCCAAAAATACAATAGGGGATGATGATTTTGTCATTCTTGTTTATAACGAAATGTCTGGGAGGGATTTACCACTTGAAGCTTCAACCCCTAATGTGTTGATTAGGTGAAGGGGACGTACTTCGCCGTTCTGAAGGGTGGTTGACTATTAGAGTTGGAGTGGAGGGTGGGGTTGGGGTTGGGGTGGGCAAAGGGAGTTGGATGAGAGAGAAAGGGAGTTTTTGTTCAAGGAAAAAATTGAGAAAGATGGAGATAAAAGAAAAAAAGAAAATAAAAATAATCTCAGTCGTTTAAATTAAAAACTAATATATCCAAGGGTGGAGAATTTTTTCCCATGGCGAGAAACATGTGATACTCTCCCACCCTAGAATTTGTCATCTTTGGCGCATGACATAGACATGTCAATTGATTTTCATGTTTGAACTATAAATTAAAGGAGTTGATATTGCAAAGTGATCCTAGGTCCCAGCTAACTTATAGTGAGTATATGGCAACTTAAACTGTAACGATCCGCCTTCGTTACATTTCTAACACCTAAAGATTTTATTTCATTAACTTTTAAAAATTCTCTAATTAGTTTATTTATAAAATTACTGGTGAACTTTTCTCAATTCCAAAACTAACAAATATAATGCCAAAACTTAAAATATCAATTACCCATGTACAAATCTTAACTGAATAACACACTTGGTACTACTAGGCACTTCCTTACACAACATACTATACTGTCATAGTTAATTTAACATAAAACTATGTACACATATATCTTTTTACCAGGTAAATACATAATACTCCTAAGCTGGTCCATTCTATACATAAGACTAAACAAAAGAAAAGAAAGAAAAGATCACGACTTCAATCCTACGCACGCTTTATCCGCAATGTCTCCAAGAGGAGGATTCCACCTAAAAGCCATTTGTTCCCCTTAGTGTGAGGATAAGATAGAAGCCACAAAAGGTATCATGATTGAAAGGCATAGATTCAACCATTGGAACGACATACTTGATACAAACCTGGTGAAGGCAAAGCCATGAGAGTTAGACATTGGATTGTTGGGTAAAAGAATTTAGACCACCCGTAGAGTCCTTAGAGCACTCACTAAGACATTATATCTCACCCCTTTGAGTTTCCTCCTTTTTAGGAAGCAGGTGATAGCATGTACTAAATACTAATGGAGCTTGGAGCCTTATCTCAAGAGACCTAGCATAGTCGCATTTTATATTTCCATGTGTTTATCCTTTTATGTGATATATGATACTTGTGTTATGAAGGATGGATTGTGTTTATCAATATACAAAATTGAGTTGTATTTTGTATATTTATTTGTTAGCTTCCTCTAGATGTTGTTGTATGAATGTTTTAATTATCACGTCTTTAGAATTCTAAGTATAGTTATGATAATATCCTCTAAGGTGTTTCATATACACATTTAAAAAATCTACAAATATTAAAAATACATAATATAAACAAAATATGTGCAACACACTGGTGTAAAATCTAGTATATATTATATATGATATGTTAAGATATATACTAACAAGAATTTAAATTAGATAAAAAATTTAACTAGTTAAACTAATTACACTAATATAAATTATAAATAACTATTTAAAACGTAAATAGGTTTCGAATTATTAAACTTGCCAACATATGATTCAAATCTTGCAATGTTTTTCTCATTTATTTAAATTATTGAGAGTAAAAAAAGAAAAAGAAAGAAAAAGAATTAAGAAAATAGTTTAAATAATCTTTTCATCTCTTAAAATATATCAATTTTCAATTTTAATTTCTTAGTTTTTTATCATCGTTGTAATGAACAAACCTTTCATTTTTTTTTATACAAGATATATACATGGGTGGTGACTCTGTTAGATATTGCAACATGACGACGCTACATTATAAAAATTTTCATGTGACAATGCTAAATAATGCCTCTTAAATAATGTTTTTGCAACCGAGGATAATGGAATTGACAAAATAATGAGAAGATTGACATAAAAAATAAATAAATAAATAAGAGACTGATCAAAACAAAAATTAAAATATATTTGCAGAAACAGAAAAAAAGATACTTATTAACCTCTAAAAAATTTGAATTGAAAGCAAGGAAAGTTGACTAGTCACATTTGGCCTTTCGAATGCGTTAGGGAGAATATATCAAAGCTTTTCGACAATATAAAACACAAACTACTTAGCGTTCATTTCACGGATTACTTTTCTAATCCCGGAAATATTTTTTTCCGGGAATATAATATGGAATGTTATTCCTATGTATTTTATAGAAATGGTGATGTATCCGGTAATAATTATTTTATTATCTCATAACAAACGCTCCAAATAAGCTTGGGTGAACACATCAAGCTAAAGAAAAAGACGAGCTAGAAAGACAAAGTCCGAAATTTTAGGGGATTTAATAATAGATAATATATATGCGGTTTAGGTGCATGCACTTGCAGCATCATCGTGTCTGGCAAAAGCTATGCATAAATAAGATAACACTCTTAAACAAATCAAAAAAGAAGTTTTACCGATTGTATATTCATATTGCGTGTAACAAATTAAATAACATTATAACATAACAGTAAGTCATTGGAGTGGTTTATTTGCTATAGAAGAAAACTCTTCTAACATATAGATAACATTACACCTTTCACGAAATTGTGAGCAGGTAAGCATCTATATTCTATAGTCTGTTTTCATGGCAAAAACACCTCACATCGCTATTGTTTCAAGTCCTGGTTTCGGCCACCTGGTTCCAATAATTGAGTTCAGCAAGCGATTTGTCAAGCATCACCAAAATTTTCATGTTACCTGCATCATTCCCTCACTTGAATCACCTCCAGAATCCTCCAAAGCCTACCTCAGAACCCTTCCTTCATTCATAGACTTCATCTTTCTTCCTCCAATTAACAAAGAACAATTACCCCAAGCAGCATACGTTGGAAACCTTATTCAACTCACTGTTTCCCATTCTCTGCCATCAATACATGAGGTCCTGAAATCCTTGTCCTCTAAAGTCCCTTTAACTGCATTGGTGGTAGATATGCTAGCACTTCAAGCCTTGGAATTTGCAAAGGAATTCAATGCCCTGTCCTATTTTTTCTTCCCTAGTTCAGCTATGGTATTGTCACTGCTTCTACACCTGCCAAAACTTGATGAGGAAGTTTCAGGTGAGTACAAGGACCTAACAGAACCTATAAAGTTACCAGGTTGTGTACCACTCTTGGAGGTTGATCTTCCAGATGTAATCCGAAATCGATCAGGTGAATATTACCAGCATCTTCTTAGAAGTTCCAAAGAAATGCTTAAAACTGATGGGATTATTATCAACACCTTCTTAGAAATTGAATCAGGTGCTATAAGAGCATTGGAAGAGTTGGGAAATGGGAACACCAGATTGTACCCAGTGGGACCGGTTACACAAAAAGGGTCAATCAATGAGGCTGATGAGTCTGATAAGTGTTTGAGATGGTTGGACAAGCAGCCACCATGTTCAGTGTTGTATGTTTCTTTTGGAAGTGGTGGAACACTCTCCCAACACCAAATCAATGAGTTAGCTTCGGGTTTGGAATTGAGTGGTCAAAGGTTCTTGTGGGTTTTGAGAGCACCAAGTAATTCAGTTAGTGCTGCTTACCTTGATGCTGCAAATGAGGACCCTTTGCAATTTTTACCAAGTGGGTTTTTGGAGAGGACAAAGGAGAAAGGTTTGGTTGTGCCTTCATGGGCACCCCAGATTCAGGTCCTTAGTCACAAATCAGTTGGGGTGTTCCTAAGCCATTGTGGTTGGAACTCGACTTTAGAGAGTGTGCAAGAGGGAGTGCCAATAATAACATTGCCACTCTTTGCAGAGCAGAAGATGAATGCAGTGATGTTAGCCGATGGACTCAAAGTAGCATTGAGGCCAAAAGTTAATGAGGATGGCATAGTGGAAAAGGAGGAAATTGCAAAGGTGATAAAGTGTCTGATGAATGGGGAAGAAGGTAAAGGAATGCGTGAAAGAATGAGGAATTTAAAAGAGTCTGCTGCTAATGCACTGAAGGATGGTTCTTCTTCACAGGCACTGTCTCAGTTGGCTAGCCAATGGGAATATTTGAGTGGGATTTAGGAAAATAGTTTTATTGACTTAGTTGTGTTTTGTGTGATTTTCTCAATTTGTTTTCTGGGTGGCGTAGTGAAGTGATTGTTGTGTGGTTTTTGAGATATGTTGTATCTTTGACACATGACAGAGTGTTAGTTGGTTTCAATTTGAATTTCAATTTTTTGACATAAATTAATTAGAATGTGATACTCTAGACCGTAGAAGTCCTTGGATTAAATGGGTAGGTCAAAGCATAGTTACATAATTCGTGAATCCATTAGAGAATCGCGAATTGGTTCGCAAGTACCAATTCACGGTACGTTTGTGAACCGGTTTGCTGGAATTCGGGATTAAATTCGTAAATGGGACGAACCAGAAAAAATAGCTCTTAAAACACCATTTGCAGTCAAGCTTTGCACAGGAGGAATAAATGTTACAGGGAAGGGAGGACCAGAGTGCAAAAGAAGACGAAAGAGTGAAAAAGAAGAAGATGAAAAGGGTTGGTTTTTTTTTTTTTTTTTTTCACTTTTCAAAAGAGTTGTGTCGGTTTAGTAAAGGAGTTGTCAGGAGTACTATTCTTGGAAAGAGAGTTACATCGTAAATTGTCACCAAAGTTAAAATAATAATACATTTATAACCATTTCTTATATAAAAAAAAATTAAAGCTAAAGCACTACTTTCGGAGAGTTACATTGATAATTGTGTGCAGAATTACAATAGTGTTTATAATCATTTAAATAAAAATAATTTAAAATACTTTGCACTTTATTCAGATATTGATAATGTTAATAATAATTTATAATATTTCATATTAAAATTAACATAGGCTACAAAAATGCATAGTACATTATATTTTATACTAATAATTAATTTATGAAATAATGATTATATTTCATAATAATTTATAGTTTTATTTAAATAACGTACTGAAAAGTATTGACTATGTATATCCCTCACATACCAATTCTTCTTAAGGTCGCGTACCGCGTATCCATACCCATATCACGTACCGGAGCGTATGGCGAATTATGTGACTATGGATCAAAGTAAGCTAATATTTAAATGATATATATATATATATATATATATATATATATATGTGTGTGTGTGTGTGTGTGTGTGTGTGTGTGTGTGTAGAAATCAAATGCAACTATCAGAAAATTTATAAAAACTCACGCACACACTACTCGTATAAGTAATCATTAGAGTATTAATCATGTATAAGTATCATGAGAAGCAAGAGAAAAACTTTATATGCAACTTACCAACTTTTTATATTCTTTGAAAAATAAGTTTTCACATCAAGGTGATGTGTTTTACATGCTAAAGAAAACAACATAAAATAAGTCAATGAGTCTCCCCCTCATACAATGCTTTTACTTTTGCTTTTTATTTAAATCTTCTGTCTTTTACTCCCCCTTTTGGCATCATCAAAGTCATCATTGAAATAAAACAATACATGTAGGTGGTAGGTTCAATGTCTGGGCAAGCATGACCATATACTTATGTCATGGCTTTAAATTACTGTAGCAGTAGTGATTGCGGTCACGGTTGCGGCCATTGTGGTTACAGGCATTGCGACTGCTGCGATGCGAATTGCGGTTATTACGGTATGAAATTATTATATGTTTGCACTTAATGTAAAAAAGAATTTTATAATTATTCTAATTATTGACATATCTTTTATTTATAACATAACATCACTTTTCATTCATTTTAAGATTCGGTATCTCCTAACATCCCATACAGCCAAACCCATTCAATCATTGACACTTATAAGTTCAAAATAGAAGATTAAAATCTAAATTTAATTTAATTTTGACAAAAAAAAAAAGCGGAATAGAACGGTGTTAAGGCTTCGTTGCTACACCAATGTGGTTCCACTGCGACTACATTGCGGCATTTCATATGATTGAAAATCACACCACAATTGCGAGTCGATGAAGTTGTGGACACTAGCGCAATAGCAATATTGCGGCCACAATTGCGGTTGCGGACCGCTATTTAAAACCATGACTTATGTTGTTGTCTTCTCTTCCTCTTCTCGGAGCCAATTGAGATCGAAGCAAGTTTAGTTCTTCCATTGTCTTCATCCTCAATTTCTTCCACAATTTAGGATGTAACAAATCTGAAAAGCATGAAATTGGAAAGACGAATGTGGAAGGAGAAGTCATATGGTGAGGACCAAATGACTATGAGGTGAGGCCAGACTAAGGTGTTGTTAGGGGAAGATAGAGTGGTTGATGGAGCTGGGGAAACTTGCAAAAAAAAGCCACAACCGACAACAATGTCTATAAAACAAGTTGCTTCAAAAAGGCTTGATGTGGCTTCAAAAAGGAGACAATGGAACTTGGTCTCTTTGCCCTTTGCCCTGAGATGAAGAAAGCGAAAATCTTCCAACACAGGGACCTTAATTAAACTTAGTCCATGGGTGGACCTTGCATGATTGAAATCCTTGTGCAAGAAACACGGGAAGCCTCGATCTTTTTCTTTGACAGATGATTTCAAGTCTTGCTCTACTAATTTTAGCATCTTCCAACTCAGTTCTATAGTGCTTGAGCATTTCTTCCATTGCAGCATTAATTATAAGAGTAAATTATACGTACACCTCCTGAGGTTTGCCTTTATTACACCCGGCACCCTTCCATTTTTGAACCCTACAAAAAACTCCCTAATTTTTGGACTTTCGTTACACCGACCCCGCCCCCTCATAAGCATAAATCATTACACTAACCCCCCTCTCAAGTTTAAAAAATATTACACTTACCTACCTTTAGGGGTGCTCAAAGTAATGTAAAAAATAGAGAGGTGCTAGGTGTAATAAAAGCAAACCTCAAGGGGGATATGTGTAATTTACTCTAATTATAATGAAAACTCTTTCAATTTCTTCTGTTTTCATCTTTTTGAAGATCTAGATTGTTCTCCACTGTATTTCTCTTGTAAGTGGAAGGATGCTCCATAAGAAGTCTTGCATCATTCTGATAGGATAGAGACATGTACTCCATGTAATTGTACTTCAGAAGGAAAGAAGAGTATTGTCTAGGAAGAAGCTTCTTTCTCTAAATAATTAACATGACCAGCAAAATCGTCTCTTTATTAAAATCTTTATTCAAAGATATTATCTTTGGAGAACCAATTCTGGTGTTGTGACCTTCTTGTCATGAGAAGACTCTATTGACTTCAGCAGGTGGACTTAGGTACAAACCTGAAGGAAAAAGATCTTCAGTTTCTTGAGATGATCCAACTCTAGATTCATCTGTGTCTAGATACCTGGTCATGTATCTTTTCTTGAAAATAAGAATAGTTGAGATTAAATAATTAAATTCAAATGTACTAATTTTAATTATCTAGAAACTTTTATAAAATGTTTTCTAAAAATTTAAACTTTTGAAGAACATTATAAATGTTTTTTTTAAATTGGGAGTAGTTGGGGGTAAAAGTTAAAACTCTAAATTTATTAAATTTATTTACTTAAACATTATTATAAATTCTTTGTTGAAATTTACGTTTTTTAAAGAATCATTATAAATATTTTTTTTGAAACTAGGAATAATTGGGTTAAATTTGTAATTCCAAATTTATTGTTACAATTTTTATATTTACATTTCTAATTTAAATATATTTTTAATCTAATTTAGATATTAGTTATATTTTAATTATTTTTAAATTAAATAGATAATTTCATTTGCTAAGCACTTGAAAAAATAAAATTCAATTAAAGACTAATGATAATAAATATAGGCTTAAATATGTTTTTAGTCCCTCAAATTTGGAGTATTTTTGGTTTTGGTCCTCTAATTAAAATTTGCTCTTTAGTACTTCAAATTTGCGAAATGCTCTTTTTAATCCCTCAACTCCATTTTGGAGAACTAAAAATCTGCTCTATTTAGTCCTTCAAATTCACTATGAGGGACAGATAAATGTCATTAAGATCAGATAATTTATAACTATTGCACTATTAAAATACTTTCTTAAAATTTTAACTTTTAGAAAATGTTGTGAATATTTTCTTGAAACTGAAAATAGGTAAGAATAAATTATTAAATTCAAATATACTAATGTAACATGTATGTATATTTTTATAATGAGAACCTTCTATTACGACACAGAAATATTACTAGGTTTGTTATATTATTGAAAATTTTTAATTATTAAAATGTTTTCTTTAAATTTGAACTTTTTAAAAATATTATAAATATTTTCTTGAAAGTGAAAAATAAGTGAGATTCAATAATTAAATTCAAATATACTATATTTGTTATATTGTACAATAAGAACTTTTTATTACGATACAATAATATTACTATTTTGTTATATTATTGACAAATTTTTATAATATATAATAATTTGTTATAAATAATTTATTATAAAAAATAATGATTATTTCAATATTAATGTAAATAATTTTATTTATTAAGAAATTTCTATCATAAATAATAATTTGCAATGTACTATTAAATTTTCATTAGTATATAAATATTTTTTCTAAAATATTTTTTATTCAGCACCTACTTTATAATGATATAATGAAGAATGTGAAAACAAAGAAGATATATTAAGAATTAAAAATTTAAAAAAAAAATGGAGAAGTCCATAATATAAGTCATGTTATTGAAAAGTTTTTATTTACTTAATTCTATGAATTTCGTACATGATGATTTAGGTTTATTAGAAATTCAAATCATTAGGAACATAAAAAACAAGTTTTAGGTAATTCAATAATCTATTTACTTTTAATTAGCTTAACCTTTTGTATGCATTAGGCATTTTTTTTTTTTAAATTTCGTATAAGAAACAAATATTCTTAGTAGGGAGCTAAAAGAAATTATTTAAAATTTACTAATTTAAATTATTTAAAATTATTAAAATACTTTCTAAAAATTTTAACTTTTAGAAAATGTTATAAATATTTTTTAAATTGAAAATAGGCAAGATTAAATAAATAATTTAAATAATCAAAAAATTGTTATAAATATTTTATTGAAACTTTAAACTTTTAAAAAATGTTATAAATATTTTTTTGAAACTAAGAAAAATTGGAGTTAAATAAGTGATTTTGAATTTATTGATTTTAACTATTTATATTTTTTTTATAAATACTTTCTTGAAACTTTAAACTTTAAAAGAAAAATATTATAAATGATTTAAAATGAAAGAACAAGAAGAGAGGGGGCTTGAATTGTGTATATGTGCGTTATAAAATTCTTTTCGCAAATAACAATTTTAACCAAGTTAAAACTATCGTCTAGTTCAAAAGGCATGAGGAAAAGATAATGGAAAGGAACACAAGAGTCTATATTTGTTCACTCAACTGAGCTACGTGCAGTTCCTTCCACACGAAGGTAGTCCACTAACCACCACTGGTTACAACATAAGTATTTTCTATGCCACTTTTTGCTACAACTAACAATCTTATACCTAAGATTGTTAACTCAAGTTTTCTTTAACACTAAGCCTCTTCAGGCTTTTCACAAACAACGTTTGAAAGAATTACAATGAATCAACTTAGAGTGAAGATATAGAATTTTAGCACGGGTACAAGGTAACTTTGCAAAGCAAAGGATAGAACTGTTTAAGGCTTGTAGGAAGTTTCGTCCATTGAAAGACTTAGAGCTTTTGTTCAAAGCAATAAAGAGATCATGTTCATTCAAAGTGTTTAATCTTGCTTCCAGCTTCAAGTCTTCATTTTATAGATCTTCGTGTAAGCTGTCAGTTGTGAGAGGGCTTCATGAAAATAATCATGTTCTGATTCTTCATTTAATGAATATGGAGTTCTTTCACGTTACTCCTTCATACATGTCTACTTCTAAGGGAGGAGAGAGACTATGGTTTGTCCTTTATTTGCCAAAACGGTGATGCAAGCTTCTAACATGCAAAGTTGCTTTTCTAAACATTCCTTCTTTTGGTTTTCTCTCTCTGTAGTATGCTTTGACATGTTCACTTGCTTTTGATCAGAGGTTGTACTTATACTCAGAATATCCTACTTTTCATTAAATGCTAAGATATTTAAACATTAAAGCATTTCAAAGCAAAAGGAATATCAACTAAGGTTATACGAAGATAGAATATCATAGTGCGAAACCTTAATGAATATTTTGAATAAAGAGCTTAAGCATGTTGTTTGAGTTGAACGTTAGAAAACTTATGTGGTGTTTAGTTATGAGTAAAAAGTGTTGGATGCAAGTTTTCTATGAAATCCTTTGGATGATACTTTCTTAGGGGTTTGGCTAAAGTGGAGTTGGGTTCGGTGAGGCACCAGTGGAAATGTGTGTCTTTACCTGCTGCAGCAGGTTAGTCACCAATTTTTAACCTGCTGTAGCAAGTTAGCCATTAGGAGAAAAAAAATATTTTATTTAAAAAATGAAATTATATAAAATTATTATAATAAAAATTTTCTCTTTTTTTAAAAAAGTCGAAACATTCGGAAACATCCAGAAAAAAGTGGGAACCACCAGTGGTGCTTGAACAAATTACCTACTATAATAGGTTGGTTAACCGGAAGAAAAAAATCATTTTTTTATTTCTCTTATGCTCCACCTGGAGAAAAAAATAAAATATATATTTTTAATAATTTTTATATAATTTCATTCAATAAAAAAATTATTTTTTTCTCCCGGTTAACCAACCTATTATAGTAGGTAATTTGTTCAAGTACCACCGGTGGTTCTCACTTTTTTAAAAAAAAATAGAAAATTTTTATTCTAATTTTTATTATAATAATTTTACATAGTAGGTAATTTGTTTAAGTACCACCGGTGGTTTCCACTTTTTTTAAAAAAAAATTATTATAATAATTTTATATAATTTCATTTTTTAAATAAAATATTTTTTTTCTCCTAATGGCTAACTTGCTATAGCAGGTTAAAAATTGGTGACTAACTTGCTGCAACAGGTAAAGACACACATTTTCACCGGTGCCTCACCAAACCCAACTCCACTTTAGCCAAACCCCTTTCTTAGTAACGTGTTGGACACTAGTTTTTATAAAAGCCTTGGATGTAAGTTTTTAATAATGTTTTGGACACTATAATTAAAAATAGTTTTCAGCACGTCTAAGTTAGAGCGACTATACCTTCTTGATCATTAGACCCAATATCAATATGCATAGCTCAATAACTATATTAGTTCGTCAAATTTTAATAACTTTTGTTATCTTGTAAAATTATTAATTTTTATTTACTATTTCAATGATAGTTAAATTGTACATTAATTTTGTAACAATGAGAATATATATTTTAATATTATATGATATGTCAAGTAATACACTAACAAGAAATTAAATTAGTTGAAAAAAATTTAACTTATTAAACTTTTTTTGTTACTATATTATAAGTACTAAGTATCACCGGTTAAGTCAATAACTAATCTCTATCAGGAAACTTGGACTATTTTTAGTGTGGTCTTCCCTCTCAATTTGGACAATTCAAATTTTTAATTTCAAATCTTTAGGATATTATTTAGATTTAAAAGATATTATCTTATCTTTAAGATGTTGTTCAAATTTAAAGATATTATCTGTAAATTAAAAATTTATTTTCACTTTTATCTGTAAATTATATGTAAAATATTTATTTACTATTTTCACTTATTACACTCACACTCCTGTGAATTACCCCTGAATAAAATCCCTTAATTTTTGCAATTCCATTGCAATCACACCCCCTACCCCGTCACCGTGTTGATTCTGTTAACGAAAATAGATCACTTGCATTACACATGCTTCTTTAATGAAATTTTAGGACAGTTGTGCCCTCATCTTCCTCGCAGAGCACCTGTTAAAAGCCAAGATCGTTTTTGAAAAGGAAAAAATTGAAGAAGCTGAATCTAAGGATTAAAAAGTGCGATTAAAAATAGCACATGTTGTTTGGTCTCATTCTTTTTCGTCAACTTGGAAACACCGTTAAAAAAGTGCGTTTCTTTTCCGAAATGAATAAAGCGTCTTCCACAATCACTTCGTGTGCTTGCTCGTGTTCTTTCTTGTACCACATCTCAGGGTGCGCATATTAACTTGGCAATTTAAAAGATGAGAAATTAAAGCAAAAGTTAATTAGCATGTAAAAATATAAAATGGATTTTCGTTATTGTTTTTTTTTAAACACCAAGCGGATGGTTTCAGTAATATATAATGATGGTTTTTTTTTTCCAGTAATATAATGATGTGATCAAACATTGATACGCTTTTGTCTCAATTGTATCTTATGAAGAGACTAAATTGTTGAAGATATTAAAATAACGTTTGGGGGAATTAAATTGCAATAGCACTTGGTCAAAGTTTCTTTAATTTCACATCTCAGTAAAGAGATCCAAGCACACATGATGTTGTTGTCACTATTCATCCAATTCATCCAATTAATTGAGGAGCGCAATACTGCTAAGAACCCCACTCAAATCGCAACAACCCCACTTCGAACCAGCAGCAACCCATCACCGTTGCACTCAAACCAGCAGCGCCTACAATGAAATTCGGGTTAATTAAGTTTTTAATCCCTAAATTTTTTTAAAATTCGATTTTTAGTCCCTAAACTTTAGTTTGACTAGTCAATGTCTCTAAACTTTTTAAAAATTCGATTTTTAGTCCTTAAACTTTTTCAAAATTCAGTTTTTAGTCCCTGAATTAATGAGATTTCAGGGACTAAAAACCGAATTTTTAAAAAAGTTTAGGGACCTTGACCGGTCAAACTAAAGTTTAGGGACTAAAAACCGAATTTTTAAAAAGTTTAGGGACCTTGACTAGTCAAACTAAAGTTTAGGGACTAAAAATCGAATTTTGATAAAGTTTAGAGACTAAAAACTTAGTTAACCCATGAAATTCTTCAAACAATCGTGCAACCAACCATCGCTCACCAACAGCAATCGACGAACCCTAAGAACCCATGTCGCAGGACATAACAGCGGGCGTTGCACAAGTTTGGGATCGAAGCACGCCTCTCACGACCTATAGTTTGGGAACGCTCAACCCCAATTTTCACAAACCCTAGCACAGCAGATTGGGGATTTCGAATTTCCCTCAGCTTACATGAAGGAAAATGGGTGAGTGGGGGCTTAAGTGATAAGGGTAATTTGGCCATTTCGAAAAAATTTAACACCGTCACTAATGGTCATGGTTTAGGGGAGGTAAAAGAAATGCAATTTTGCGAAGGGGGTGTGCGTGCAATAAGTCTTAAACTCAGGGGGTGTAAGTGTAATTTGCTCTAGTTAAATTATACATTAATTATGTAACAATGAGAATATATATTTTAATATTATATTATATGTCGAGTAATAAACTAACAAGAAATTAAATTAGATAAAAAAAAAATTAACTTATTAACCATTTTTTTGTTAGTATATTATGTATCATCGATTGATCAATGACTAATCTCTGTTAGGGACATTGGACTATTTTTAGTGTGGTCTTCCCTCTCAACTTGGATAATTCAAATTTTTAATTTTAAATCTCTAGGATATTGTTTCAATTTAAAGATATTATCTATAAATTAGGAATTTTTTTCCACTTTTAAGAGTAGGATGCTAGATCTATAAATAGAGGTTATAGATGTAGGAATGAGGGTTTGAACCACGTTAAACAAAGTTGTGTTGTGGATGTAACAACGTTAAATAAATTGGTGTTATGAATGTAGTCATGAGACCATAGTACAATACCCAATGGGTTTTACTCCTACACAGGTCAAGGAAAAGGAGTTGGTGACTTTACAAGATCATGTCAGTGGTTCAAAGGAAAGTAAGGTTGATGAGACAGTAGTGGGGACGGAGGACAGGCAAAAAGTAACTGAGACACACCAAAGTAGTAGCTGCGGGGGGAAAGAGAAAAAAGGTGGAGCAGTGGAGGATATCAGAGGAAAACAAAATGGAGATATCCAAAGGCCGATATCAGAAAAAGTTTTGGGTGAAGGGGATAATCTGTCGCCTCGAGCCTCTCACAGAGTAGGTGATTGCCAACGGGAGTCCTGCCAGAAAGAGACAAAAGAGCTGCAGGAGGGTACAATAGAGGAAGGACAATCGGGGAAGCTCTATGGGCCAATTTTAAATGAAATTCAAGCGGCCCAACCATCTATTGGGCCTGTAGGTACAAACGGTCCTAATGGAAAAAATAAAGTTCAGGTGGAAAACAACAAAGGGGTAAGTAATAATGTACAAGGTGGGCTGGTTACACATTTGGACGGTCTAGCGAGAGCCCGTGGAAGTATCAATACGTTTAATGAAAATGGGCCTGGGGAAACCACTAGTGAAAGGAGTGTGAAGGCTGATCCGAAGTTGACTGAAGTGGAACATGATAAGGGATTTTGTCTTTTGGAAGCTACGCAAGATTGCCAGCCTATATTAGAGAAGGAGGCGGAGGAAGTGGAGCTCGTGGACAAAGGTGTAATGAAAGGGCCAATTGGTGGAGTTCAGAACTCAACTACTACTTCAGAGGTTGGAAGTGACCAGCATCAGCCAGGGTGTTCCAAGACCAGAAAGGATAAGATGAAGAAGAAAAAGCTGAGGTCTGAAGGCTTATCACAGAACAATATATTATCAGATGAAGATATCAGGAACTGCAACAGAGTTTTCTGGTTAAAGGATGAAATGAGGGAGGCAAAGAAATTATGGGAGTTAGGGACAAAGATGGGAGTAACATATGACGGGAAGGAGGAAGACATGATTATAAGATTTGCACAAATGGAGGAAATAGATCAATTAGGTGTGAGGAGATCGGGTGAGCCTGATAAGGAGGGTGATAAGTATGGTTCTAAATGAAAGTTATGATGTATAATATGAGGGGGCTATGGGGGAGAGTTAAATGGAAATTTATTAGAGAAGTCATTAGGAAGGAGGAGGTTCAGCTGGTGTGTCTTCAAGAAACTAAAAAGGAGGAAATATAGATCCGTGAGTGTCAGGCAATTTGGGGGCACAATGATCTAAAGTTCTCTATGCTCCCTACTGTGAATACAATAGGTGGTCTCTTATACATTTGGAGTGACGAATTCTTTCAGCTTACAAGTTCTTTTTCCGGAAGAGGTTTTGTTGGCTTGGTTGGCATTTGGAAAGAGTTAGGGTTGCTGGTTACTTTTGTAAACATTTATTCTCCTTGTGATATGGAGGAAAAGAGAAACGTGTGGGAAGAAATCAAGGCGGCTAAGGGTGGAAGTAGCACGAAGCTATGGTGTCTTTTGGGTGATTTCAATAGTGTAAGGAGGGTAGAAGAAAGACAAGGTGAAGGGGGAAGAGCTAGCGGAAGGGGGGAGATTAGGGATTTCAACCAATTCATCCTTGATTTGGAAATGGAAGATATTCCTATGGTGGGGAGGAGATTTACTTGGTTCCGACCAAATGGAGGCGCGAGGAGTAGAATTGATAGGGTGCTAGTAACAAGGGAGCGGATTCAAACATGGAGTGAGTGTGCCCAATATGTGTTGGAAAGGAATATCTCTGACCATTGTCCAATAGTCATGAAGAATAGGGTCATAAATTGGGGCCCAAAGCCCTTTAGAGTTTTGGATTGTTGGCTAGAAGATAAAACCTTTGCTAAATTTGTGGAGAAAGCTTGGGGGGAGCTAGAGGTACAAGGTTGGGGCGCTTTTGTTTTGAAGGAGAAGTTGAAGGGTTTGAAAGGAAAACTAAAGATTTGGAAGAAGGAGCATTTTGGGAATATTCATAATAAGCATCATGAGATACAACAAGCTTTGAATGCACTTGACTCAAAACAAGAAGAAGGTGGATTATCTGAAGAAGAGTGTCTTATGAAGAGGCAATTGCAAGAGGAGTTTTGGAGAGTTGTAGTGTTTAATGAGTCCTTAATGAGACAAAAAGCAAGAGCTAGATGGATCAAGGAAGGAGATTACAACTCAAGGCATTTTCGTTTCATGGTAAATTGGAAGAGGAAGAAGAATATGTTTAGGGGTTTGCATGTTGAAGGGGTGTGGGTAAAGGATCCAAGGAAGGTTAAAGAGGAGGTTAAGATTTTCTTCCAAAATAGATTTTCAAGAGAAGAGTGGAAGAGACCTACACTTGATGGGGTGGAGTTTCAAAAGATCTCTAGTAGGGACAATGACATGTTGATATCTAGGTTCGTAGAAGAAGAGGTCAAGGAGGCAATTTGGGATTGTGGTAGCACCAAGAGTCCGGGCCCTGATGGTTACAATTTCAAGTTCATTAAGAGATTTTGGAGCATACTTAAAGGGGACATCATGCGGTTTATGAAGGAATTCTATGAGACGGGAAAGTTCCTAAGAGGTAGTAATGCTTCCTTTATCACTCTCATCCCAAAAGTGGAAAACCCTATGGGTTTGGGGGAGTTTAGACCTATATCTCTTGTGGGTTGCACGTACAAAATAGTGGCTAAAGTACTAGCAAATAGGTTGAAAAAAGTGTTGGGTGGGGTGATTGACTATAGACAAAGTGCTTTCTTAGAGGGGAGGAATCTTATGCTTAGTGCTTTGGTGGCAAATGAAGTGGTTGAAGAAGCAAGGAGGGTAAAAAAGGAATGTATTGTTTTTAAGGTGAATTATGAAAAAGCCTATGATTCTGTGTGTTGGAATTTTTTGTTCTACATGCTTCAAAGATTGGGGTTCCATGAAAGGTGGATTAGGTTGATTGTTGGTTGTTTGACATCAAGTTCCGTGTCTATACTCGTGAATGGAAGTCCAACAAGTGAATTTTTGTTGCAAAAGGGACTTAGGCAAGGGGATCCGTTAGCTCCATTTTTGTTCACAGTGGTAGCGGAAGGCTTAAGTGGATTGATGAGACAAGCTATTTCTATGGATTTGTTTTCGGGCTTCAAGGTAGGGAAGAAAAAAATTGAGGTGAATTTGTTAGAATATGCGGATGATACTATTTTTTTAGGTGAAGCTTCTTTTGCAAATGTGATGACTATTAAGAGCTTGATGAGATGTTTTGAGGTGATATCCGGATTGAAGGTGAATTTTTTTAAAAGCAAGTTTGGTGCCATTGGTGTAGAAGTGGGTAGGGTCCAAAGTATGGTGGCTTTAGGGTCCTTAATTTTCCATTTGTGTACTTAGGTATACCAATTGGTGCTAACCCAAGGAAGGAAGATATGTGGAGACCTATTGTTGATAAACTTGTGAAGAAGCTATCATCATGGAAACATAGACAAGTTTCATTCGCGGGAAGGGTATGTCTTATTAATTCTGTCTTGTCTTCTTTACCCTTGTTCTTCCTTTCTTTTTTCAAATTCCATCCAAGGTGGTTAGGAGGATAGTTGCTATTCAAAGGAAGTTTTTATGGGGTTGTGAGGAGGGGAGAAATATAATTATTTGGGTGAGTTGGAAAAAGTTGTGCTATCCTAAGAGCCATGGAGGTTTGGGCATTAAGGATATTGGTTTATTTAATAATGCACTACTTGGTAAATGGAGATGGGGACTTTTCCATGGAGATAATTCTCTTTGGAAAAAAATATTAGATTCTAAGTATGGTGGGTGGCGGGGTTTGTTGGGGGGTGATGTGGAAAAAACAACATCTATTTGGTGGAAGGATTTAAGAAAAGTGTTTGGTGAGACATGTAGTGAAAAGTGGTTTGATAGTATGATGTGTTGGAAAATAGGGGATGGGGCTAAAACTAGATTTTGGCTTGATAATCGGATTGGCGAAGAGAGTTTAAGTGGATCGTATGGCATTTGTTATCCCTATAAAAACATGAGGACATAGCTAATATGGGAAGGTGGGAGGATGGTAGTTGGCTGTGGGTATTAAAGTGGAGAAGAGATAGGTTTGTGTGGGAGGAGGAAATGATCCAAAGCTTGGAAACAAAACTGGCTGCTATAAAATTATCTAAGGGTGTCTCGAATGCATGGGGCTGGAAGATAAGTGCAACTGGTTCATACACAGTTAAATCAACTTATTTGGCACTACAGAGTATAAGGTCAAGCTCTCAAGTTCAAGACATTTTTCTTTCCTTATGAAGGTTGAAATTGCCAGCCAAACCGTCCTATTTTGTTTGGAGAATGCTGCTGGATAAATTGCCAACAAAAGGTAACCTTAGAAAGCGAAATGTACAATTGCCTAATGATGATATTCTATGTCCCTTTTGTCACTCAGAGCTGGAAACGGGAAGTCATGTGCTGTTTACATGTGGTGTGGTAATTGAGATTTGGAAAATGTGTTACAGATGGATAAATATTGATAGTGTCTATCCTGCTACAGCATCAGAGCACTTCTGGCAACATATTGTGAGTTGGGAGTCAAGAAAAAGCAATGAAATTTGGAGGTTTGTATGGGTCTTAATTGTATGGTGTATTTGGATTGTTCGAAATAAATGTATCTTCAGAGATGGCAACCTGGACAGAGGGGAATTATTACAACAGATTCTATTCACGGCATGGGGCTAGATGAGATCTTCATTGCCTCACTTCCAATATTACTATGTCCAGTGGTCAAGCTGCCCTGGAGCATGTATCTCTTCAAGATGGCAGGGGTGACAAAGATATGTCTCATTTTTCAAGTGATTACTTGTACTGCTGTGTTTCTGTCTCGTGGAGCCTGGGCTAATCTTTTCAGTATAATGCAAGTATACAACTGGTGTTAATTTGGGGGTTGGGGGGGGGGGGGGGGGGTACTTGTATTGTTATTCATGATATCATATTCTGGTCTTGGAATCTTTTTGTATGCACTTGTACAGTTGTATACATTAAGATTCTTATAAGGGGGAATTACATGTGCTGTTTTCATGTGAGTATTCGATGGTGGGGCATTAAATTATTGTTGTCCTTAGGTTCTGCAATACTGTTGTTGTCTTTATTGTAAGTGTATCTACACTTTCTGCACTTCTTGTGCTTTTGGTTACTAATATATTTGTTTGCTTACCAAAAAAAAAAACATGAAATGAAAATTTTAAATAAAAACATATTAATTAATATTTAAATTACATAGACAATATAAGCATCTCAATTTAGCACGTACTAGTATTAATTAATATTTAAATTTAAAGTACATATATAAAATAATTCTTGTTATTTTATTTCTAATGAAACTAGGAAAGAATTATTTTTATTGCCTTCGGTATATATTTAACCAATTTTTCAAACATAACAAGATTCTTTACTATATTAAAGATACATCAATTGAAATAAATTAAAAAAAAACAAAGCAAACACCATTTGATACATTTGACTTAAATTTTCACAAGTTAAATTTACTTTTATTTTTTCACAACAAAGTAAATTAAATTTCCTTCAGCCTTCCAACATAGTATTAAGAGTTTTCTTTTCATAAGCCACAACAATTAATCCTAGAAGGTAGACATGATAAAACTAGGACCACTTCCTGAAGGTTGGTTTTGGTTCCCAAGCAAGCAATCCAACTCTCGGGCAAACCTGTCCATAGCTTCCGCAGGCAACCAAATTGGTAACACTATACCTTCCTCTCCTTTTGCATTCTTACACGAGATGAGATAGGTCGCTCCAGGAAATGGCCCAGTCCCACCTTTGGCCGGTGCACCAGGCACAGCCTTTCCCCATCCAAAATCCACGTCTCTAAACCTCGCACGTGTCAAATCTGGCACAATACAAGACCTTACAGTTGTGAGCATGCATCGTCCCTTAATCACCATTAGATCTGCCACAGAATGCATATACTCCTCTGTCACCTCACCTTTCACTTTATTTATTAACTCCACCGCATACCCAAATGGATTTCCGCAAAGCTCCCCTGCAGTGGTAACCGCAAGCGTTCATGAATTGTGACAAACCAGCTGCATCGCTCATCGTGTGGTTCCAGCGAATGGCCACAATAAAACCTCCGCACCTGAATCGTGTGACCTGTTTATTTATTATCCAAAATCATGAGAAGAAAAAAATGCTTCAATCTTTCGATCTTCCTCCAAATTTAAATATAAATAAAATTAACTAACACTTGCACTAATTAAAAAAGTTAATTAATGTAATTGAAATCTACTAATTAATCACATTTAAAACTAAATTTTGTTCCTAAAATACTCTTCATTAAGAGTAAAATTGAGTCATTAAATATAAAATCTCAATTAATTAAAGAGTATTTTTAGTTAAAATTTTCTTATATTTCCAAAAAATATTTTTTGTTGCTTATAATTGAGTCTTAATGTGTACATGGGAATCTTGAAATCCCAAAGGGTTGGCGCAGTGGTGTAAGACCATATTGCGTTCATATGAGGGGGAACGATTTATTTAGCAGAAGAATCCGTGTTCGATTCACTCCGTATGCAAAATTTTCTTGGATCAGCGACACGCACCGCGAGCTGGATTAGTCTCTGACCGAGTGGGTTGGGAGACACCCGTGATTTCTGACCCATGAAAAAAAAAAAAAAAACATGGGAATCTTGCGCCTTGAAAAGTTGGTATGGTTAATTGTATGAATTTAGTTTTCTAAAGCGAAGAAGTGGATAAAGTGAATTGTGAAATATGTGTAATTGGACCTGTATGAGTAGAAGGGGGGAGTTGGTAATCTCATGCGAGGCTGGAACGTCATACAGTAGTTTTTCTGAGTATGGAAACGGAAGTTGCTCAAGCGAGTCGCCAAATTGATCAAGTGTCACATCCGTATTTGCTTCAATGAAGATGACGCCCTCCCCAGTACAATCCACCATCAATTTGCGGACAGGCCCCTCCCTAAGTCTACCTGCAAATGGGTAATAGAACACAAGTGTTTGTGCCAATGCCTGTCGAATGACTACAACTGGGTCTTTCTTTGCCATTGATAATTTCTCACGGTAAATTTGTATGATTGAGAAATGGAAACGCAGATGATCTTGATCATCTATGTCGGATAGTAGTTTAAGTTCGTGAGGAGTGGGTATAGCAGGAGCCACCAACTCAGGTTGGCACCTCTGAACTGTAAAAGATAGTGAGGGAGAGGGAGATAAGGAAGCCATGTTATGAGAGAATGGGTTGCTGATTAAGAAGAAACAGAAGTTATTATTGTATTTTGCTTGGTGGAGCTAGGATTGCTTGCCTTTATAAATAGAGTCTGTTGTCATAAAAAAAAATTGAAAAACAATTTCATAATGTATAAGGACTGATTAGTGATTACGGTTACGACGCTGGCTATTTTGGGTTAGGTAAGTAAGTCTCATACCGTGAGAAAGATATAATAACCGTTGGATTTTGAGATTAATGTAGGACTACCGTACAACCGTCCATACTGGATTTTTTTTTTTTTAAAAAAGGGAATTTTTTTTTTCTGTTTAATTTTTTTTTTATTTTTAAAAATTACTATTTTTCTCCATTGTTATTTATTGATGTGGGATTACCATACAACTGTTTACACTAGATTTTTTTTTAAAAAAGGGATCCTTCTTCTTCTGTATTAAGTTTCTAGTGACTTTTAACCGCTGCAAATTTTTTGGTGGTCATAAATGTTTATTTTTGTAACATTTTTTGTGATTTCAGAAAATCTAGTGTTCGAGATTTTGATTTTTTATTTTATTTTTTAACATTTCTGACAGTTTTAGTTTGCCAAAAAATTTGCGGTAGTTAAAAACCACTAGAAACTTTAAACAGAAGAAGAATGATCCCTTTTTAAAAAAAAAATCTAGTGTAAACAGTTGTATGGTAATCTCACATCAATAAACAACAATGGAGAAAAATAGTAATTTTTAAAAATAAAAAAAAATTAAACAGAAAAAAAAAATTCCCTTTTTTTAAAAATAAAAAAAAAATTCAGTGTGGACAGTTGTACGGTAGTCATACATTAATCTCAAAATCCAACGGTTATTATATCTTTCTCACGGTACGAGACTTACTTACCTAACCCAAAATAGCCAGCGTCTACAGTTACATGTTACTCACTTTCGTCTCAAATATTACCAAAAAAAAATACTCTATCTTGTTTTTAAATATAAATAAATCTCAATTATTTTTATTTTATTTAATAAGTTTATTTTTAAAATATTTTTAGTTTAATAGAAAATTTATGTTTAACATCAATTTTCAACTAAAAGTAATTTAGAAAAAAAATATTTTTTAATTAAAATTGATATAATTTAATAAAGTTTATTAATTTTTTTAATAAGTGTAAAATTATTTTTTTCTTATAATTAAGACAAGAGGAGTATCTTAGTACGTAGCAATATGCTTCACTCCTTTTATGGTTAGGAAAGCATTTATCCCAAAATTAAGGGCAAGTCTTTTATTGAGATACGATAACTCACGCCTAGGAAAACGTAGTACCATTCAATATTGAAAAGTCAATATCCACGTGTTGTTTCTATATCCCATTTAATGAACCGAAAATCGAATATAGCACCAAGTAGATTTCAGCACAAAATTATTTTTTAATTAAAATTGATATAATTTAATAAAGTTTACTAATTTAATAAAGTTTACTAATTTTCTAACAAATATGAAATTATTTTTTTCTTATAATTAGGACATGAGGAGTATCTTAGTACGTAGCAATATGCTTCACTCCTTTTATGGTTAGGTAAACATTCAATATTGAGATACGATAATTCACGCCTAGGAAAACGTAGTACCATTCAATATTGAAAAGTTAATTAATTACCACGTGTTGTTTCTATATCCCATTTAATGCAATTGGACTTTTCTACTCCCACAACACATTTTTATAATATTTTTTAAATTTAATTACCACTTTACATTGAAATTCTAGTTAGTGTAATTTTAGGTATATATTTGATTTTACGTTTAAAAATTAATTTTGTACCCATATGCCAAAGAACCCCTGGGCCGTACATTAGGAAATCTCGCAGTCTAATATTCTATCCGGACTGAAATATAAACAAAAAAAATTACATGTGTGTTAAACTAAAATATAAACAAATTTTAACTAACTCTCTCCTATTTAATGATACTATCTCCAAAATATTATTCATTTAATTAGAGTTTTATTTACAACCATCTTTTCTTTTTTTGTCCTATGCAATTAAATGTAAGAGTACTTTAGGAAATGAGTTAATATTTTTATTGAGACTATCAAAATTAAATAATGCTAACTAACTTTCTTAAAGGGTGTGATTCAGTTTTTTTTTGTTGCTTTTATTTCAGTCCGGAGGGAGTACTAGGCCAAATAGGTATTGATTCACCAAAGACTGAACATTCTCAACAAAGGTTAGAAAATCAAGCTTATCTTAATTCAATCATTATCAAGATACTATTACCATGAAATATCATATTAGCATGACCTTGATCAGAAAATAGAGTCGTCAAAATGAACCACAACCCGCAAGCCAACCTGGCCCACCACCGGTTTAGGCCGGGGTGAGCTGAACAAAAATTACAAATTTCAGTTATCTTAAGAACTTCACCTGACCCACTTACGACCTAGCTCACCCGGATTGAACCAGTGGTGAGTTGGGTTGGGCCATGGGTTGGTGTTAATAAGTTAAAAAAAATCCTACTGACCTAGCCCACTTCAACTCTAAGTCTCGGTCCACTTTTATTTTTCAATTTTCACAATCTCATAAGTCGACGACACTCACTCAATCACACAGTGCTCACTTTTGTTTTTTTTTTTTTTATGTTTAAAAAATTATTTTGTGTTGGAATTTATTTTTTTTGAAAAAAAAAATTATTTGTCTTTGTTTTTTATTTTTTGGTGGGCCAACCCATGGTGGGCCAGGTTGGGCCAACATTTTTTAGACTCACCAAAAAGTGAGCCGGGTTGGGTTAACTCATCTAGTAAGTGAGCCAAATTGGGCGGAGTCCAACGAGCCCGGCTGGCCTATTTTGACAACTCTAATAAGAAGGTAAGGCTCCTGAACCCTCTGTTCCATTAATGTGTATATAAAGGGTAAGATTCTCAAGTTAACCCATATTGTTCATTCTCATTTATTACTCTCATTTACTATATTTGGTAGATAACTTGCTTGAGCATCGAAGTTTCTATGCACGTACTCACTCTTTCAATGTTAATTATGACGGAGAATGGTGAAGAGATTGACGGAAGTTGACAAGAAGAGTTTGGAGATACAAGGAAATTATCATAGTACTCTTGTGCAGATACAAATTCTAGGTCCAAAAATGATTGAGTTGAAGGAACTTTAAGTAACTTTTACATTGGATCAAAAAATTTATATTGAGTTTTGCTACTTACTTACTATTAGAATTAAAACATCTAAAGATAAATCACATCAATTTAAAATCAATTTTAACCAAAACTCATTTTGCAAAATCAATTGTCAACCATCATCTAAACATGCACTTAAAATGCTACAAATTTTTTTTATACAATTCCAGTTACAAGGATTTTCTATAGAACGACACTAAGACAACCTATAACCATATAGCATTCAATAAAGTGTGTTTCTTCTCTTAGGGATCTCGATACAGAGGGTCTGTAGGGAGGCGCCACTTAAATTGGTCCCTTTTTTGGTTGTTCAAAATGCATGGGAGGCGCCATATAAAATGATGGTTCATGGTTCTAAAAAAAAAAAAACAAAACAAAATGGTCAGAGCAATATTCCTATGCATAGTGTCAAGTGGGAGACACCACTTTAACTAGTGCTTTTTTTGGTTCTTCAAAATGTATGGCAGGCGCCATTTAAAATCATGCTTCATGGTTCCAACACAAAAATCAAAACTGTCAAAGCAAGATTCAACAAGATTCCCACATCCGACAGAGTTATGTGTTGCAGTTATTAACTTGAAGCTTGAAGAATTTATTGCTCAAAAGTTTTAGTTTTAATTTTCATATGTCAAACATGAAAGGGTGTGGCATTGTATTGTTTGTTCTAGACTTAGGCATATGTGTGCGGTTAGTTTTAGACTTAGTTTATGCCTATAGTTAACCAAGATGTCTCATTTTATATTGATCTAAATTAACTCACTGTAGTAATCGATTACATATATTATGTAATAGATTACCATGTTTTTTTTTAATATTTAGGAAGTGATAAAATACCCTGAGTAATCGATTACATCACAGGTTAATCACGTTGTGTATTTCTTGTGTTTGAAAAAATTTAACAAGTTTATGTTTTAATCGATTACCTTACTGTTTAATCAATTATTATAACTACTTAAAGTTCTTGTAGAAGGAAGCTAAGCTCGGTTTAACATATTACATGGTTGTGTAACAGATTAAATTGAACCCAGAACATGAGATAAGATCTTTAAGAGCAATTTAACATATTACAAGTGTACTACTCGGACTCGGCACTCCACCGAGTAGTCGAGCTGGCCGAGTAGAAACTATCACTCGGACTCGGATGATAATAACAGAAAGAATATATCTTAGCATGTGATAAGATATAGAAAGATCAGGCCATAAGATAAAGATAGAAGATAGAATTATCTCTATCTTTATCACGAGATTTGAGGAGATTTGATAGGAAAATAACCCTATCAAATCTATCTCTTTACACCCTATAAATACAGAGCGATCCATCTCAATCGAGGTACGAAATTCTAATCCCACTTTGTGATACCTGTCTCTCCCTCTACGCCTCTAACTTGAGCGTCGGAGTGTCCTTGCAGGTACACCCCCCACCAGTCACGGAGGTGATCGCGACGGAGCCACCGCACCAAAAGGCTTACCAAAATCTGGTAAGAACATTTGGCGCCCACCGTGGGGCTCGGTGAAATTATTCCCAGCCACACTAACAACAACAAGATTAACCTAATGACGACGACCCAGAAAGAAGCAGCGAACCATGAAAAGCGACCACAGGGGGGGAAACCCAAATCCTGGGCGTACCACCCCCAAGGGATACCCAGGGAGGTAACCCCAACAACGTGGCGCCCTTCCCGCGTCAGGTGCTTGAGAATCACCCACTGATCCAAGCCCTGCAAAGGGAAGTTGACACGCTGAAACAGAGCAACGCTAAGGAGATAGAAGATCTCCGCAGGGAGAACGCTATCCTCCGAGAGCAATATCAGAAACTGCAAGAGGACCGGAACGGAGTTTCGGCAGCCCACGCCGCTATCAACGGGTTCTCGGCAGCCCACGCCGCTACCAACGGACTATCGGCGGCACATACCACCGCCAATAGACACCCTGACCGAACAGAGCAGGAAGACACCACTTGGAGCGAGGCAGACCGAGCAACGACCCAATTAGAGTCCAGACCCGCCTCAGGATCGCGAGCACCACCAAGGCGGAGCACGATACCCGAGACAACGAGGCGACACCCGTTTGTAGACGGAATCATAGAGACTCCGCTACCGGCTGGGTGGAAGCTGTTATCCATGGACAGATACGATGGGCTGACCGACCCCGACGAGCACATCGACGCATTTGTCACACAGGTGAACCTGTACACAAACGACGACGCCATCATGTGCCGGGTTTTCCCAACGACCCTGAAGGGAGCAGCGTTGAACTGGTACACACGACTCCCCCCCACTCAATCGACTCTTTTGCCACGTTGGTCGCTCGTTTCGGCGCTCAATACGCTACGAGTCGACCCCACCACCTGACGGCAGTAGCACTGGCCAATATACGGCAAGAGGACAATGAGTCTCTCAGGGACTTCATGGAAAGATTCGCCGAGATCTCTGTCAAGATCCAGGACTTGAATCCATAAGTGGCATTAAACTCCATGCTTATGGCACTAAAATCCGGACCTTTTTCAGACAGCCTCTGCAGGAAACCGCCACACGACATGGACGAGCTCCGAGCTAGAGCAGCAGGATATATTCAGATGGAAGAAATGACGAAGTTCAGGGAACGGGTCAGAGGTGAATCCTATAGAAAACAAGAAGAACGAGAGAAACCAGGAACAAGCCGAGAGCGGAGTAGCAAACCTAGAAGCGACAGACCGCCTCGTGCAAGATTTACCCACTATACCCCCCTGACTGATAGCAGAGCACGAGTCCTGGAAGAAGCCTGCAGCGCCGAGCTGATAAGCCTGCCTACCCGAAACAGCTCTCCAGAGAAAGCAGATAGGTCCAAATTTTGCAGATACCACAGGGTACATGGACACACCACAGAGGAGTGCACCACCTTGAAGGATAAGATTGAAAAACTTATCCAACAAGGCAAGTTACGACGCTTCGTCCGAGACGACGGCCGAAAACCCGTGCAAGAACGAGTCCGGGATAGGGAAGACTATCGCGATAGAAAAACCCGACGCACGGAAGAGCCCCGCCAGGAACAACAAACTAAACCTCCCGAAACTCGACTCCGAGGTGTTATCAACACAATAGCAGGAGGATTCGCTGGAGGTGGTTGTTCGAGTTCGGCAAGGAAGAGACATCTGCATAGTCTCCGATCCATCAACTCGGCTTCAACAAATCCCAGAGTACACAAGAAAATGCCACCTATAACTTTCACAGATGCAGACTTCGAAGGCATAGAGCCCAATCATGATGACCCGATGGTGGTCAAGATTGAAGTCGCAAACTGGTTGGTGTGCAAAGTCCTAGTCGACCAAGGCAGCTCGGTAGATATCCTGTATTGGTCCACTTTCAAACAGCTAGACATCCCTGAAAATAAGGTACAACCATACACCGAACAGTTAGTCGGATTCGCAGGCGAAAAGGTTGATACCAGAGGCTATATTGACCTCCTCACGACTTTTGGAGATGAGAAGGGGTCCAAGACCATCACGGTCAGGTACCTCCTAGTCAACGCCCTCACTTCATACAATATTCTTATAGGCAGGCCAGCACTCAACAAATTAGGGGCAATAATTTCAACTCCACATCTGGCAATGAAGTTCCCAAATTCAGAAGGAAAAATAGTAACAGTCAAGGCTGATCAGGAGGCAGCCCGCGAGTGCTACCTAGAAAGCCTAAGGATAGCCAGCGGCAAAAAGACCCCAGAACTGACGATAAAACACGTAGCATGCACTTCTCTTACAACGCCAATAGAGGAGACCGACCTAGATCCCAGGGAGACCGAGCCGAGAGCAGAGCCCACAGAACAGATAAAATCCTTCCAAATAGGAAGAGAGTCAGGACAATGCACGAAACTCGGGACTCAGCTAGAAAGCGAGACTGAAGGAGCCATTGCCAAAGTCCTGTTAGACAACGCAGACTTGTTCGCATGGTCAGCCGCCGACATGCCCGGTATAGACCCAAGCTTCCATTGCCACAAGCTTGCCATTTACCCGGAGGCCAAACCGATCTCCCAAAAGAAGAGGAAACTCGGGGCTGAAAGAGGAAAAGCGGTAAAAGAAGAAACTGAAAAGTTACTCGGCGCCGGCTTCATCAGGGAAGTTCAATACACAACATGGCTCGCAAATGTGGTGATGGTTAAAAAGGCGAATGGAAGATGGAGAATGTGCACCGACTACACGGACCTTAACAAAGCATGCCCAAAAGACTCATACCCGCTGCCAAGCATAGACAAGCTAGTAGATGGAGCAGCCGGCTACCCGATCCTGAGCTTTCTGGATGCATACTCCGGGTACAACCAGATACCAATGTACCCACCGGATGAGGAAAAAACGGCATTCATAACTGACACGGCAAATTACTGCTACACGGTAATGCCATTTGGACTGAAGAACGCAGGAGCAACATACCAGCGTCTAATGGACAAAATCTTTACAAAACAACTCGGCAGAAACCTGGAAGTCTACGTCGACGACATGGTGATTAAAAGCAGAGAACCAGAGTCGCATCCAGGGGACCTGACCGAAATTTTTGACGAGATCAGAAAACATAATATGAGGCTAAACCCTGAGAAATGCGTGTTCGGGGTGCATGGCGGAAAGTTTTTAGGATTCATGCTCACCCACAGGGGCATAGAAGCCAACCCGGAAAAATGTGCGGCTATCATAGGCATGAGAAGTCCGGGTAACATAAAAGAAGTACAACGGCTAACTGGAAGACTGGCGTCCCTATCCCGTTTCTTGCCAAAAGCAGCAGAAATAGCCAGACCCTTTTTTCAACTACTCAAGAAACAGCAAGACTTCGGATGGGATGAAAAGTGTGAAGAAAACTTCCTAAAGATAAAAATACTACTTTCATCACCACCAATTCTAACAAGACCTGAACCCGGCAAGGACTTAATATTATACTTAGCCGTCTCGGGAGACGCGATCAGTTCGGTCATCATCCAGGAAGAAAATCAGACGCAAAAACCAGTCTACTACATAAGCCGAGTATTGAAAGATGCCGAAACCAGATATCAAAAGATAGAAAAGCTAGCGCTAGCCTTAGTCACCTCAGCACGACGGCTACGTCCATATTTTCAAAGCCACCCAATAGTGGTACGGACAGACCACCCGATACGACAGATACTGAGGAAACCAGAGCTAGCCGGACGAATGATAGCATGGTCGGTAGAACTATCCGAGTTTGACATCAAGTACGAACCGAGAGGGCCTATCAAGGCACAGTGCCTAGCCGACTTTATTTCTGAACTAACACCAGTGGCAGAAGCGCCCCTCCCATTCTGGACCCTTTATGTAGATGGCTCCTCGAATGAAAAAGGCAGTGGAGCAGGAGTCATAATTGAAAGCCCTGAAGGGATTATCCTGGAGCAGTCACTCAGATTCGACTTTAGCGCATCCAACAACCAAGCCGAGTATGAAGCCCTGCTAGCAGGGCTAAAACTCGCCAAGGAAGTAGAGCGAAACACCTTAGATGCTGGAGCGACTCAAAACTAGTTACTGGGCAAATGAATGGATCCTATCAAACGAAGGACCCTCAGATGACAAGATATTACCACTTGGCCTTCCAGTTGAAGAACGAATTCATCAGTTTCGAGCTCGACCACATTGCGAGAGAACAAAATGAAAGAGCCGACCTGCTGTCAAAGTTGGCAAGTACGAAGAATAAGGGCCAGCACAGAACTGTCATACAGGAAACAATATCCACGCCGAGCGTCGAAAAAATTGTTTCCAACATCAACTCGGCCGACAGAGAATGGATGACCGAGATATGGAACTTCTTGAAGGAAGGAACCCTCCCAGAGAGCCGGGAAGAAGCCAAAAAGATCAGAAGAAGGGCCAGCTACTATGTTATAGAAGGAGAAGACCTTTATAGGAGAGGCTTCACAGCACCACTACTGAAATGTATCACGAAGGCTCAGGCCGAATACGTGGTAAATGAGATGCACAAAGGGATATGTGGAATGCACTTAGGCGGAAAAGCTATGGCCTCCCGAACTCTAAGAGCCGGATATTACTGGCCAACGATGCGCCGCGACTGCGCCGAGTACGTCAAAAAATGCGAAGAATGCCAAAAGTATGGCAACTTATCCCATCTACCAGCAGAAGAATTGCACAATATCACAGTACCCTGGCCCTTCGCCCTATGGGGAGTTGACATATTAGGCCCTTTCCCACTCGCTAAAGGACAAGTGAAGTTCCTCCTCGTCGGAATTGACTACTTCACAAAGTGGATCGAGGCCGAACCATTAGCAACTATCACCGCCCACAACGTGCAAAAATTCATATGGAAAAATATCATATGCCGTTTCGGCATCCCCCACTCGGTGATTTCTGACAACGGTAGACAGTTCACCGAAAAGAACCTTGAAGAGTTTTTCAAAAACCTAGGGATTCGGCACCGAGTGACCTCAGTGGAACATCCGCAAACTAACGGACAAACGGAAGCCGCAAATAAAGTGATACTCGGAGAACTGAAGAAGCGAGTAGGAGACGCTAAAGGAAGTTGGGCAGAAGAACTTCCCGCGATCTTATGGGCATATCGTTGCACACCACAGTCAACAACAGGGGAAACCCCTTTCAGACTCTCATACGGATCAGACGCCATGATACCAGTAGAAGTCGGAGAGCCCTCCCTGCGAAGAACAAATTTCATCCAGGAAAACAACAATCAATCACTCAGGCATGCACTCGACATGACCGAAGAGACGCTCACGAGGTCCAAGTCAGAATCGAGGCCTGTAAAAGAAGAGCCGAGAGGAGATATAACACCAAGGTCAAACCAAGAAACTTTGAAGCTGGAGACCTGGTTTGGAGAAAATGCGGGGAAGCCAGAAAAGCTACAGGAGAGGGTAAATTGGCAGCCAATTGGGAAGGCCCCTTCAGAATAACCGAGTCTCTGGGAAATGGAGCTTACCGACTGGAGTACCCATCCGACAAAACCATCCCCCGAACTTGGAACGCGACACACCTGAAGTTTTACTACAGTTAGAAAAGTTGTAAGTGGTGATGTACTCTTTTTCCTACTTTGACATTTTTTCCCAAGAGGTTTTTTGTCAAAGAGGTTTTAAAGAGGCACACCCAATTTCTATCATTAATGAAACTCCTCCTTTCAAATTAACTATTCAGAATTAGATTTAACCGCGTAGACCTTCACAAGGATACAAAAAGCGAGTTAATCATAACCGAGTAAAGGATACAAAAAGCGAGTTACAATTAAACCGCGTAGACCTTTACAAAAATACGAAGGCATCACAATTAACCGCGTAGACCTTTACAAGATACAAAAAGCGTGTTAAACAAAGCCGAGTAAAGGATACAAAAGGCGAGTTACATTTAACCGCGTAGACCTTTACAATGATACGAAGACGAGTCACAACTAAACCGTGTAGACCTTTACAAGGATACGAAAAGCGAGTTAGACCTAACCGAATAAAGGATACAAAAGGCGAGTTATAATTAAACCGCGTAGACCTTTAATACGAGTTACCGAAAAACCATACCAATAACAAAGAAAAGTCATTTAACACCCTACTCGAAAGGCCGGGTGCTAGCCCTGAATATAAATTTCATTAAGTACCCTATTCGATAGGCCGGGTACGAGCCTTACAAAAGGAAAACTAAAAAGGAACATCTCCTCCCTCCTGGATGTTGTCCCCGGCGCCGTCCTCACCGAGCGCAGACTCCTCAACCAATTCCCCCTCTTTATTGACATCCTTGTCCACGTCAAAAAGAGAATTGTCGGCATCCTTGAAGAAATACCGAACTTGGCGAAGCGCCTTGCTGAACCCGGCCTCATGGGTCTTCACAATCTCGTCCAAAGCCTCACCCAGATCAGCCTGCAGCTTAGCCTCGGACTCGGCAGCCTCAGCCCTCGCTTGAGCAAGCTCGGAAACGAGCCTATCCACCTCAGCCCGTAATTCCCGAGCCGAGTTCTCAGAAGCAGCTAAGGAAAGTTTCAAGTCCTCTTCACGACTTTCAACTTCCCTCAACTTAACCTCCACTCCCTCTTGAGACCGCTGAGATTCTTCAGCGGATTGGAGAAGAGTCTCGTTGGCCCGGGTAGCCTCCAAGAGAGCCTGCTCGGCCTTTGCTGCATTCTCCTTCACCATAGCTAATTCCCGGTGGCCGTGGTCGAACTCCTCAGCCCAATACTGAGCAATAGCCCATGACCGAGCTTGGAAGCGGCAAACAGCCTCCATGGAAAGCATTGGCCCAGCATCCCTTAACATATCCCGATCAGCTTGACCGAGACTGTCGGCAGAAATATGGGCCCCGGGATTGAAATCTTTACCCCAAAGCGAGGTCCGACCTTCTTTCATAGAAAGAAAAGCCGGATGCCTCTCAACAGCAGATCCCGAAGCCCCAGCGCCAGGCGGACTCAGCTTCGACCTCTTCGAAGGACCATCCACTCCTTGAACGATCTCTCGCTGATCCCTCTTCGGAGAAGGAGGAGGAGGAGGAGGAGGGGCAACTCGAGCCGCCTCAGCAGAGGCCTCCTTGCCCTTCAATTTCTCCAACCTCTGCTTTTTGGCCGTCCTATAATCGAATTTTCCCATCACGGCTGCAAAAAAGACAAAACATCAGTAAAAGGCAAAGTAGAAGAAGAAAAACCGAGTAAATAAAAGGTACTCACCAGCCCAATCCTCTCTCGGAGTCCGAGAAGAAGGAATTCCGACAAGTGTTTTACAGGACAAGGAACGCGGCAACTTACACAGCGTGATCATGTCATCCTGATCCTCAGGAGACATGTCCACGACCTGCCAAGACAGCCGTTTGTTCGGGGAGCGGGTCCAATAGAGAGGGAACCTCGGCTCCCCACGGCCATCAAAAAATTCGACCTCTCCTTCCGGACCTGGTCGGACACGAAAGAAACCACTCTTGAAATTTTTCCAAGAGGAGGTGAAAGGACTAAGGATGGACCGACCAGGAATCCCAGTCAAGGAGACCCAACCCCCCTTTTGACTCTCTTTTACTTTATAGTGATACAAAAATTTAGGAGCAGTAGGGGTTATAAAGAATTTACTGCAGAGCACCCGGAAAGCCTGGAGAGAAGCCCAGGAGTTCGGATGCAACTGCGTGGGAGCAACATTCAGCGCCCGAAGAACATCAGCCTCAAACTGGTCAATGGCACAGTAATGCCGAGAACCGAGAACAAGGCGTCATATACAAAAGTGAAGTGTGGAAGGCGCGAGTCAGCCGACACAAAAACTCGGTCATCAGGCCCACAAGGTTCGGCATAGACCATACCCAGGCGTTCCGAATGACACAAGTCAATGGTTGCAAGAAAAGAAGCCAAAGCTTCCTCGGTCTGATACCGAGAAGCGTAGGCACCTACCTCCCCAGCCACCTAAGAATAGCCGGAAGTAGTAACAGGAGAATAGACCTTTCTACCCCTAGGATCAACAGGCTGGGGAACAGAAGGAGGTAGAGGGCGAGCACGCCGAGTCTCAAGAGGATGATCCTCAGTCGCCTCGGAATCCTCTAGAACCACTACCCCCCTGACCGGAACAACCAAAGGTGCTTGCGCAGGGTCGACGGATGGACGAACCACCCCGACACCCGCGGCAGCAACGTTTGCCGCCGACGCACCATCGCTAATTCTATCAGAACCACGGCGATGGGAAGAAGAACCACCATCGGAACCCTCTTCGATGGGGCAAACCTCCGGCGTAAGCATACGACCCCCGCCGGATTGCCCAGAATCCCCAGAAAAAGAAGACATTATAGAGCCAGAAAAAGAAATGGGAAGGAGATAGGGCGTACCTGAACAAAGGACAAAGAAAAAACCTAGAAGGTAGAACAAGATGGCGCAAGGGAGAAAAAGCTTGTGGGAAGACAAAACAAAAATGAAAGTGAGCACCAACGTCAACAGTGCCCCTTTATATAGAACCCCAAACGTCACGAATACGAAAGGGCGAAACGGTCCGAACCGTTGGATCAAGACCCTTCACTAGGCCAATCAACGGCTAGGAAGGCTTGAGACCTTTGGGAATCCCCAAACCGTTTCAAAATTCAAAAAAGCAATCACTGGCGCCGCCCTTGGGAACCGTTACGACATCAATATGTCTGAAACGACGTCTTCACCAAAACGACGCGACGCTTAGAGAACTGAACGCGTCTCGGCCAAACAAATCCGAAATTAGTATAACGTTACTTAAGCTCCTACATTACTTCAGAGCTTGGGGGGCATGTGTACTACTCGGACTCGGCACTCCACCGAGTAGTCGAGCTGGCCGAGTAGAAACTATCACTCGGACTCGGATGATAATAACGGAAAGAATATATCTTAGCATGTGATAAGATATAGAAAGATCAAGCCATAAGATAAAGATAGAAGATAGAATTATCTCTATCTTTATCACGAGATTTGAGGAGATTTGATAGGAAAATAACCCTATCAAATCTATCTCTTTACACCCTATAAATACAGAGCGATCCATCTCAATCGAGGTACAAAATTCTAATCCCACTTTGTGATACCTGTCTCTCCCTCTACGCCTCTAACTTGAGCGTCGGAGTGTCCTTGCAGGTACACCCCCCACCAGTCACGGAGGTGATCGCGACGGAGCCACCGCACCAAAAGGCTTACCAAAATCTGGTAAGAACAGCAAGCAAATGTAATAGGTTAAATTGATCTTAAATTAGAACCCAGGTGTCTCAGGAACATTTTAACATATTACATGACCTATGTAACAGATTAATTATGTTATATCTTTAAAACTTTATAAATAGAAGCACTTCTCTCTCTCAAAAACAATGTTTTTAGAGATTAAAGATTTTCTTATACATTGAGAGAAGAACAATAAAAAGGTTTTAAGTTTATTTGATCATATCTTTTTAAAGTTGGAAATTCTCAAGGAAGATCAATGGCTTAGAGACATGGTTGGTTCATATAGAGCTGAATTGTTTACATCTTCACTTCAGGTAAATTCGTTTATAATCTTTGATTAATTTCGAAGTATATTGATTGCTTAAATAGGATTTTTCAATTTCTTTCTTGTAGTAGGGTTCTACAAGGTTTTATTTTCTTTTCTTGTGGGGTACAAGATACGAAGGGAGTTATTTGAATTTTTTATGTGTGCAGTGTGTTTGTAACCTTGAAATTCATAGTGGAAGGTTTAACTAGGGTTGTTATATCAACTGGATATAGGTCCAATTTGGACTAAACCAGTATAAATTTACGTGTTCATCTTTCTCTCTTTCTTTATCTTCTTAGTTCATATCTTGTTCAAGAAATCATTTGAATTTTAGTTTTTCAACATACATCACTATTTGGAATTAACTCTGATAAATCTTTTGAAATATTTTGATTCTAAAGGAAGGAAAGTGAATAGTTGTATTCAAAGTAAGGAAAAATCTTTTAAAATTTTAAAGAGAATCTATTCACCCCCTCTAGATTCACTGCTCATATCCTATAGTAGTGTGTAAGGCGCCATGTGAAACAACTTTTCCATAGCCGAGAATCGCAAATGGGAGGCACCATTTACAACCATGCTTAACTGTTCCAACACAAAAATCAAAACGGTTAAAGCAAGATGCAGTAAGATTCCCATGTCCGACAGAGTTGAATGTTGCAATATGTAAGGTGCCAAGTGAAGCAACTCTTTCATAATTGAGTTTCACAAAAAAAAAAAAAAACATGCATGCATGCTACTGCACGTGATGCGTATATAAAGAGGAAAATAAGGTTTCCTTTTTACAGGTTCATGCCTGCAACGCAAGGTTAAGTCAAATCTGTTAGTTCTACATAAGTTGCCAACCAAGTTGGCACCTCCAAACATGCACGTTTCCCAGATCGAGGTGCCAACATGGATGGCACCTCCCACAAATGAGACATTCCAACATGGCCAGAAGAAAATTGTTGGAGACTCCACATTGACTAGTGATGAGGCCAAAATAGTGTATATAAGTAGGGGGCAACCCTCAACTTATAAACCGATTTTTGAATGGTTGAGTTAAGCCCAAACCCACAATCTAAGATGATATCAAAGCCTATCCTAATGAGTGTTGTTGGACCTATCGTGTCACCCGCTATTGGGCCGCTATTGGACCACTCGCAAATGTCCAGTCCTGCAAACTTCACACTCGAGATGTCTAGTCCTTGGCGTGAAGGGGGTGTGTTGGAGATCCCACATCGACTAGTGATGAGGCCAAAATATTGTATATAAGTGGGGACAACCCTCATCTTACAAGCCGATTTTGTAGGGTTGAGTTAGGTCCAAACCCAAATTCTAAGATGATATCAAAGTCCATCCTAACGAGTGTTATTAGGCCTATCGTGTCACCCGCCATCGGACCGCTATTGGACCACCCGCAAATGTCTAGTCTTGCAAACTTCACGTTCGAGATGTCCAGTTCTCGACGTGAAGGAGGTGTGTTGGAGATCTCACATCGACTAGTGATATGGTTAAAATAGAGTATATAAGTGAGGTGTAAATCTCACGTTACAAGCCGATTTTGTAGGATTGAATTAGGCCTATAACCACAATTCTAGGATGGTATCAAAATGGTGATGAATTACAAAGAACATGGTGCCTCCAATGTGCCTTGACTACAAGCATGTGGCGCAAAATGGTGCATGAAGCACCCATCAAGTTGGCACCTCCCATTTAAAAATGTTGAACAAGGAAACACAACTTTACATGTCGCCTCCCACTAAAATTCAAACTCGCTGTACGAAATTAGACACACATTGCACGAAATGGTGTAGGAAAAGCCATCTTTTTGGCGCCTCCCACTTCCCTGTTCCCCTTTTTCAAACACAAACCAGGAGCCACGTTATAAATTAACGCCTTCTAATAAGACAAAATGTAAACGTGGCTAAAACCACTCTATTTCTATAAATTATTTTTTCTGCACTATTTTGAAAATTAGGTTTTTTAAAATATTATTTTGGTAAAATCCTTAAATATTATGTGATATTTGATTTAATTTAATGTGTAGTTTTGTATGTTATATTCTATGAGTGATAATATTTTTAAAGGAAGCTTAAATTTTAAAGTTATGAATATAATACTATTTTTATTTTAAGTTATTTAATGTATATTTTATTTTTAAAAATATTATTTAATTACTACTAGTTACTACTAGTTCAATCACAGTTAAATCATTAAACCTGAATCAGTGTCTTCTCCAATTTAATGACCGGTGCTTAAATTTTAAAGTTATGAATATAATACTATTTTTATTTTAAGTTATTTAGGGTATATTTTATTTTTTTTAAATGTTATTTAATTACTACTAGTTCAATCATTAAACCTGAATCAATGTCTTCTCCAATTTAATGACAGGTGCTTAAATTTTAAAGTTATGAATATAATACTATTTTTATTTTAAGTTACTTAATGTATATTTTATTTTTTAAAATATTATTTAATTACTACTAGTTTAATCACAGTTGAACCATTAAATCTTGAATCAACATCTTTTCTATTTTAATGACTAATCTGGTTCACCGGTTTAATGACTGGTCCAATTTTAAAGACAGAGATAGAAATCAAAATGTTTAAGGAAAGTTAACAAAAGTCATTGGGCCTGTCGAATGCGAGAGGGAGAATCAAAGCTTTTCGGTTGATAGTTACGTCCGAAGCCACTAAAACACAAACGGTTTTGGGTACACCACATCAAGCTAGAGAAAAAGACGAGCTAGAAAGACAAAGTGGGGAATTTCAGGGGACTTAATAACTAATACATAGATAGTAGATATGCGGTTTAGATGCATATGTATTTTTTTGATGAGTTAGATGCATATGTATTTGCAGCTTCGCGTTTGACTCTGAATGAAAGCTATGCATAAATAACACTCAAGTGAAGAAAGCAAAAAACAAGTTTTGCCGCGTGTGAATTCCTATTGCGTGTAACAAATTAGATATCCATAAGCCAGTGGAGTGGTTTGCTATAGAAAAAAATTCTTTTATCATATAGAGAGTATCATATATAGCTTTCGCGAATTGTGAGCAGCTAAACATCTATAGTCTATATAGTTTGTTTCCATGGAAAAAACAACTCACATAGCTATTGTTTCAAGTCCTGGTTTAGGCCATCTGGTTCTAATAATTGAGTTCAGCAAGCGACTTGTCAAGAATCACCCAAATTTTCATGTGACCTGCATCATTCCCTCTATTGGGTCACCCCCAGAATCCTCTAAATCCTACCTTAAAACTCTTGATTCAAACATAGACACCATCTTACTTCCTCCAATTAACAAAGAACAATTACCCCAAGGAGCATACATTGGACTCCTGATTCAACTCACTATTACTCATTCTCTGCCATCAATACATGAGGTCCTGAAATCCTTGTCCTCTAAAATCCCTTTAACTGTGTTGATGGTGGATGCTCTTGCATTTCAAGCCTTGAAATTTGCAAAGGAGTTCAATGCTTTGTCCTGTGTTTTCTTCCCTGGTTCAGCTATGTCATTGTCACTGCTTTTACACATGCCAAAACTGGATGAGGAAGTTTCAGGTGAGTACAAGGACTTAACTGAACCTATAGAGTTACCAGGTTGTGTACCACTCTTGGGGGTTGATCTTCCAGTTCCAGCCCACCATCGATCAAGTGAATATTACCAGCATCTTCTTAAACGTGCCAAAGCAATGCTTATAACTGATGGGATAGTTATCAACACCTTCTTAGAAATGGAATCAGGTGCTATAAGAGCATTGGAAGAGTTTGGAAATGGGAAGATCAGATTGTACCCAGTGGGACCGATTACACAAAAAGGGTCGAGCAATGAGGCTGAAGAGTCTGATATGTGTTTAAGATGGTTGGACAAGCAACCACCTTGTTCAGTGTTGTATGTTTCTTTTGGCAGTGGTGGATCACTCTCTCAACACCAAATCAATGAGTTAGCTTGGGGTTTGGAATTGAGTGGTCAAAGGTTCTTGTGGGTTTTGAGAGCACCAAGTAATTCAGCTAGTGCTGCTTACCTTGATGCTGCAAAGGAGGACCCTTTGCCATTCTTACCAAGCGGCTTTTTGGAAAGGACAAAAGAGAAAGGTTTGGTTGTGCCTTCATGGGCACCTCGGGATCAGATCCTTAGTCACAATTCAGTTGGTGGGTTCTTAAGCCATTGTTCTTGGATCACGATTTTGAAGAGTGTGCAAGAGGGGGTGCCTCTAATAACATGGCCAGTCTTTGCAGAGCAGAGGATGAATGCAGTAATGTTGGCCGATGGACTCAAGGTAGCATTGAGGCCAAAATTTAATGAGGATGGCATAGTGGAAAAGGAAGAAATTGCAAAGGTGATAGAGTGTCTGATGGAAGGGGAAGAGGGCAAAGGAATGCGTGAAAGAATGAGGACTTTAAAAGATTCTGCTTCTAATGCACTGAAAGATGGTTCTTCAACACAGACCTTGTGTCAGTTGGCTAGTCATTGGGAAAATTTGAGTGGGAATTAGGAAAATTGTTTTACTTAAATAGTTTTATATCTTGATCTTGGTTTGGATATTTCTACTTAGCTGTTTTTCGTGAGCTTATCTTAACTTTTATTCTTTGTGGGAGTGAAGTGGTCGGTGTGTGATTCCTGAGATCTATTGCATCTTTGACACATGACACGGACATTTTAACTAGTGTTCACTAATATATTGACTGAACAAACAAGAACAGATTAAGTTGTATTATAGTTGCTTAACATTTGGTCAAGTGAGATAAAGAGTATCAAATTTCATAACCTTGGAAGAGGTACCTCAAATTGAGTGAGCTCGTCTTCAAGTCTAATACAATACAATGGCTAAAACAAAATTTCTTTTTTCCACACGGCCAACAAAATAGTATAAGTAGACTATCACAAGGAGATGTACGTTGACGTATCTGGTGTCTCTCTCGTGAGATCGATCCGTTGGTTCTTCTTAGGGGTCTTGGCCCCTTCTTATCAACCAAAAGAAAAAAAAAAAAAAAGTAATACAAAGATATGTATGAGATATCCCTATGACTGTGACTCCCCTCAATAAATATCTTGATACTTTCGTAATTTGTTTCTTGGAAGTTGATTTGAAACAATTGGTAAGTAAGTAAATTTGGATACCGAAAACTCTATGCAGTGTACAGGCCCCACATGATTTTAATCTCATAAAAAATTTATATCTGACAGTGACTGCAAATAAACACCAAATCTGATAGTTGAGGAGAAATGAAGAGTAGCATTATATTTTATGCAAGTGAACCTAGTTCTTGAGTTAGTAATATTGATATTTAGATGTTGAACCAACTGTAAGAGACGGCCCTTGTACTTATACTAGTGACCAATAGTAAAATCATGAAATGGGTCTAACCACAACCCATTGGTGAAATAATATCAATCTATCCTGCTAAAGCATGCAACTTGCTGTATTTACCTTAGACACTGGCTCATAAAAGCTGCACTAGCAAAATTTAGCATTTCTAGTGATGCAATAGCCCCTATGATAAAATTTCAAAACTCAGTGTCTCCAGTCTTCCTTCTCTCATTTCATATGAAAGATTTTTCTCAATGCTAGATGTTCAGTAGTGCATCTTGCGTCTCAAGCCTCAGTCAGTCAGTCTTATTCATGACCATTCTCCTATAAATCATGGACTAAAGTAACTCAATAATTCTCTCAAATTTTGTCTATAAATAAAAATATATTGTAGTACATGAACAAGTGTGATCAGCTAACACGGTAAAATTTTCTCTTCAACATCCTTCAAAATAGATTGAGTTAATATAAAATTTGGCTCTCAAAGTACCAACTGAATACATATATATATATATAGACACAAAATTTGAAATATCTATTTCTGTCCATTAATCCAATATTTATTTCTCGTGCTTCCTTACCCTTTGAAAGCCAAACAATTTACACTACAATTTCTCCATCTGAGTGCCAAATTGATAAAGTGCTTTTGTGGAGGACCCATCTTCTTTTAAAGCATCAGCAGCAGCATCTTTGAGCTTTTCAATTCTTCGACGAATCTCATTTCCTTCTTCACCCACCATTAGACCTTTTACCACCTTAGCAATTGCCTCCCTCTCCGCTATGCCGTTCTCATTAAATTTGGGCCTTAACGCCACTTTGAGGCCCTCGGTTAACAAAACTGCATTCATTCTCTGTTCAGCAAACAACGGCCAAGTTACCATTGGCACTCCCACCACAATGCTCTCAAGTGCCGAATTCCACCCACAATGAGTTAGAAACCCACCGGTTGAAACGTGACTAAGGATTTGGGTCTGTGGTGCCCAAGAAGGAACAACAAAACCACGTCCTTTGGTTCTCTCTAAGAACCCATCTGGTAAAAAATGTAAAGGGTCATCATTAGAAGCAACAACATAAGCACCATCTGCTGAATCACTAGGCGCTCTCAAAACCCACAAAAATTTCTCACCACTTAACTCCAATCCAAAAGCTAACTCATTAAGTTGTTGTTGAGAGAGTGTGCCTCCACTTCCAAACGACACATACAAAACCGAGTTGGGACTTTGCTTATCCAACCACCTCACACACTCTGACCCCTTTGATTCTTTACTTGCCCCGGTTTGTATAATTGGTCCAATCAGATAAACATGGGAATTGTTGTTCTTGTTGTTGACTCTGCTATGTTCTTGCAAGGCTCTTTCAGAACCTTCTTCAATTTCCGTGAAGCTATTGACCAAGAAACCGTTGGCAAGAGAGAGTCTCTTGCAACGGTCGAGGATTAACTTATAAGCAAGACTAGATCGATCTTGAAAGTGTTCGGAGAGATCGCGGCCTTGAATTGGTACACAACCTGGAAGCTGAATGGCTTCTTTGTGATCTCTGTATTCACATGACACTCGCTCGTGTAGAGCTGGCAAATGGAGGAACAGCGAGAGTGTCATGGCAGAAGGAGGGAAGTATATGTAGGACAACAGGTTGAACTCCTTCGCTATTTCCAACGCCTCGTTCGCGAAAGGATCAGCTATCAAAGCGACGAGTGGCGTGGTTGAGAGAAGAGATCCCAGCGCGTGGCGGAAGGATGGCATGGATTGAGACACTGCGAGTTGGATTTGCACTGCAGAGGATGCGTCTTGGGGCAGGTCTTGTTTGTGCACGGGAGGGAGGAAGGTGTAGTCGATGTTGGAAGGAAGAGATTCGAGGAGAGCGAGTGTGGCGGGGAGAGGTGCATCGATGGTGGGGAAGATGCAGGTCACGTGGAAGTGGTGATGGAGATGAACGAGTCTCTTGCAGAACTCGACAATGGAGGCTTGGTGGCTAAATGCAGGGATTGAAATTACTGCTATGTGAGTTCTTTTGGCCATTGAATCTCTGTTGCTCACTTTAGGTCTATGGTTTGGGATATATATATACTGAAATTCAATTATAGATTCTCATGTATAATAAATTTGTTGACTCTATACTGATTACTTTAAAAGTTGTACATGAAATGATTTATGATTATATAAAAATGTTTACAGTAACAGAGCATGAAAATTTTAAACTCTCTCTTTATATATATTTGCATGTATCTTATTGATGGGAAGGAGGCCAAATCTTGACTTGAGATTTGAGAATCTTGAACTGTAGTCAAAGTTGGCAACTATATTGTATTATATTATATATAATAAGCAGCTGCTTGAATCTTACAAAGTTTCTTTCTTTCCATTGGATGTCTGATACCAGTTGCACTTTCCACATACATTGATGGGTCACAGGTGAATGTATGTGTCTTAGAATATAAATACATCATGGCAAGCAATTATTGTTGGATAATAGCTTGACTCCAACTACATATACTATAGAATATTTTTGAAGTTGCAAAACATGGTTTTGGTTTGAGTTTTGACTGGTCAAAAGAAAAAATTGAAGCCCTCAGCAGATGCACAGAACATGAGATATGAAAAGATGAATTGCTGAGAATTTGCTTATTGCTCATGTAGCAAATGAAATATCTTTTTGTATATCACTATTGCTTGTTGAATTATGTTGTATATTTTATACTTTAGACATGCAGGTAAGTTGAGGCCTAAGTCTATAATAGTTGATTGGGTTAATTAAAAGCCGAGAAGACCAAGAAGAAGGAAAAGAGGGAGGTAGGAAAAATCGTGCATTGAAAGAGACACCAGATACGTCATTGAGTAGGACATAGCCACCTACATCTCCTTGTATTAGCCACTCAATTTGAGGTACTTTTTGCATGGTTATGAAATTTGAAACGTTTTATCTAACTTGACCAAGCATTAGTTGTATCTAATCGATAGACTTTATTCATAGTTGCCGAGCTGTTACTAAATATCTTAAGCAACTATATAACTTAAACTTTCTTGTGTGTTCAGTTAATTAGGTTGGCTGACATGGTCTGAGTTTCTAGGCTAACTTATTAACTCATGAACATAAGTATAAAGTTTAATAAACAAAACACTAAAAAAGAAAACATACGAGCTGGTTGTGGATCGATTTGTTTAACCAAGATAGCAAGGCTCACTCTGCGATATTAACTCCTTTATGCCCCAAAGTGAAATTCAATTTGAAAACCAACTAACATGTCTATGCCATGTATAAAAGATGCAATACATCTCAGAAATCACACAACGATTACTTTACCCTACGAAGATAACATGTTTAGAAAAGCACACAAGACACAGCTAAGTAGTAATCCAAGTCAAGACCAACATATAAAACTATTTAAGAAAAACTACTTTCCTAAATCCCACTGAAACTTTCCCAATGGCTAGCCAACTGAGACAGGGCCTGTGTTGAAGAACCATCATTCAGTGCATTAGCAGCAGAATCTTTTAAATTCATCATTCTTTCACGCATTCCTTTACCTTCTTCTCCATCCATTAGACACTTTATCACCTTTGCAATTTCCTCCTTTTCCACTATGCCATATTTGTTAAATTTTGGCCTCAGTGCCACTTTAAGTCCATCGGTTAACATCACTGCATTCATCTTCTGCTCTGCAAAGAGTGGCCAAGTTATTAGAGGCACTCCCTCTTGCACACTCTCCAAAGTCGAGTTCCAACCACAGTGGGTTAGGAATCCGCCAACTGAATTGTGACTAAGTACCTGAACCTGAGGTGCCCATGAAGGCACAACCAAACCTTTCTCCTTTGTCCTTTCCAAAAACCCACTTGGTAAAAATTGCAGAGGGTCCTCCTTTGCAGCCTCAAGGTAAGCAGCACTAACTGAATTACTTGGTGCTCTCAAAACCCACAAGAACCTTTGACCACTCAATTCCAAACCCCAAGCTAGCTCATTGATTTGGTGTTGAGAGAGTGTTCCACCACTTCCAAAAGAAACATACAACACTGAACAAGGTGGCTGCTTGTCCAACCATCTCAAACACTTATCAGACTCATCAGCCTCATTGCTTGACCCTTTTTGTGTAATCTGTCCCACAGGGTATAGTTTAATCTTCCAATTTTCAAACTCTTGCAACGCTCTTATAGCACCTGGTTCCATTTCTAAGAAGGTGTTGATCAAGATCCCATCAGCTGTAACCATTGCTTTGGCATGTTCAAGAAAATGCTTGTAAAATTCACTTGATCGATCATGGGCTGGATCCGGAAGATCAACCCCCATGACTGGTACACAACCTGGTAACTTTATAGGTTCTGTTAAGTCCTTGTACTCACCTGAAACTTCCTCATCTAGTTTTGGCGCGTGTATAAGCAGTGACAATATGATAGCTGAACTAGGGTAGTAGAAATAGGACAGGGAATTGAACTCCTTTGCAAATTCCAAGGCCTGAAATGCAAAAACATCTACCACCAAGGCAGTTAAAGTGGCTTTGGAGCACAAGGATTTCAGGGCCTCATGTATTGATGGCAGAGAAAGAGTAGTAGTGAGTTGAATTAGGACTGCAGGATGTACTCCTTGGGGTAATTGTTCTTTGTTAATTGGAGGAAGTAAGATGGTGTCTATGTTTGAAGGAAGAGTTTTAAGGTAGGATTTGGAGGATTCTGGGGGTGGCCCAAGTAAGGGAACGATGCAGGTGACATGAAAATTTTGGTGATGCTTGATAAGTCGCTTGCTGAACTCAATTATTGGGACCAGGTGAGTGTAACCAGGACTTGAAACAATAGCTATGTGAGTTGTTTTTGCCATGGAAAAAGACTATATAGACTATAGACTATAGACTATAGATGTTTAATTACCTGCTCACAATTCGTGAAAGCAGGATGTGATGCTCTCTTCATGGTACAAGAGTTCTCCTATATAGCAAACCATTCCACTAACTATTGTTGTCCAATTTATTGCACCCAATAAGAATCTACTCCAAAACTTGGTTTTGCTTTCTTTATTTGAATTTGTTATTAGTTTGCGCATAGCTTTCATAGTTGAGGACGCGATGATGTAAGTGCGTATGCACAAAATCGTCGTTTTTAAAATATAGAGGCTAAAATTAATTTTAATAAAAAAAATTAAGGTATCTGAAATACATTTTATCCTTAAATTTTGTATCTAATTTAACATTTTTTGTTAGTTTATTACTTAACATATATATTTATTGCTGTCAACTTAGAAAAATTTAAAAGTGTTGAAAGACACATTCGACTGGTCCATTTTGATTTCTCGAAGTTCATGTTTCAAATTTAAATTTGGAGTTAACTCGAAGAATGTTGGCAAGCTTGGTAAAATTTTGAGATCAAAATCGAAGTAAAAAAATGAAGGACTCAAAGTCGGTAAGTATTAGAAGAGCAATTCGAGTGAAGGGTTCGAATTAAAAGAAAGTTAACAATAGTTACTTTTAGTTCACATATCGAGATAAATGTCAAAATCTCGTAGAGTCTATTTACATGTGTTTGTATAGTGCCTACTTTTTTTCTCCTTTTCTAAGCTTGGGTTAACAAATATTGTGGTCGATAATGGTGTAGTTAACGTCTCTTGTACCTTGAATTACTTATTTGCCAATTATTATGATAAGTCTACTGTTTTATAAATTAATTTCCTTTGACTTGAATGACTGTGAGTAGGTTATGGATATGCTTTTTAGTTGTCACGAGCTGAATTGGTAGTTGAGATGGTTTAAATCATAGGCAAGATTGTGTATTTAACTACCAATTTCACAACTTAGAAGATCAGCACATAATATAATATTATAATTCAATATATTTTATATATTTTTTGTAATACTATTTTTTTCATTATTTCTCTCTGTCTGTCACATCATTCACCTTAAGTACCTTATTTTTTTTTTTCAGATCTTTCTCATAATTGTATAAATTTTAGTACAATTTTGTTATAAGAAAATGATTTCTCATGTAATATAGAATTATATTATTCATACAATATATTTTTTAAAACTTTCTACAACATTACTTTTCCTTTTAGCTCTGTACTATATCATTGGTCTTGGATTGATTTGAAAGAGTTTATTTATAGCTTATCTTGACTTATCTCGTGATATATGCACTTGTACAAATGTTTAAAAGAATTTATAAGAATAACTTAGGGGTCCTATTATATGCAAAGGTCCACATGTGGTGATAGCATTGTGTCCTAGCAACCCAAAAATAACACTGGTAATCTTGACTAATCACTAGTTATCTTATTACCAACGATTTGTATATTAGTCGGTTAGTGGTGCATAATATGAGATTACCAGGCTTATGACCAACGATTTGTATTATAGGACATAGCCACGTACATCTCCTTGTATTATTGTTGCCACGTGTAAAAAGGAAACTTTGTTTTAGACTTTTAGTCATTGTATTATACTTGAAAAAGAGCTCAATCGATTTGAGGTACTTCTTGCATGGTTATGAAATTTGAAACGTTTTATCTCACTTGACCAAGCACTAATTGTACCTAATCAATAGATCGACTTTATTCATAGTTGCAGAGGTGTTACAGATATGAGATATCTTTAGCAACTATATATAACGTAAACTGTTCAAGTGTGTTCAGTCAATTAGGTTGATTGACATGGTCTGAGTTTCTAGGCTAACTTATTAACTCATGAACATAAGTATAAAGTTTAATAAACAAAAAACTAAAAGAAAACATACAAGCTGGTTGCGGATCAATTTGTTTAACCAAGTTAGCACGGCTCACTCTGCGATATTAAATCATTTATGCCCGAAAGTGAAATTCAATTTGGAAAACAGCTAACATGTCTGTCATTTATCAAAGAAGCAATACATCCCAGAAATCACACAACGATCACTTTACCCCACGAAGAAAACGTGTTTAGAAAAGCACACAAGACACAGCTAAGTAGTATCCAAGTTAAGACCAAGATATAAAACTATTTAAGAAAAACTACTTTCCTAAATCCCACAGAAACTTTCCCAATGACTAGCCAACTTAGACAGAGTCTGTGTTGAAGAACCATCCTTCAGTGCATTAGCAGCAGAATCTTTTAAATTCATCATTCTTTCACGCATCCCTTTACCTTCTTCTCCATCCATAAGACACTTTATCACCTTTGCAATTTCCACCTTCTCCACTATGCCATCCTCGTTAAATTTTGGCCTCAATGCCACTTTAAGACCATCGGTTAGCATCACTGCATTCATCCTCTGCTCTGCAAAGAGTGGCCATGTTATTAGAGGCACCCCCTCTTGCACACTCTCCAAAGTCGAGTTCCAACCACAGTGGGTTAGGAACCCACCAACTGAATTGTGACTAAGGACCTGAACCTGAGGTGCCCATGAAGGCACAACCAAACCTTTCTCCTTTGTCCTTTCCAAAAACCCGCTTGGTAAGAATTGCAAAGGATCCTCCTTTGCAGCCTCAAGGTAAGCAGCACTAGCTGAATTATTTGGTACTCTCAAAACCCACAAGAACCTTTGACTACTCAATTCCAAACCCGAAGCTAACTCATTAATTTGGTGTTGAGAGAGTGTTCCACCACTTCCAAAAGAAACATACAACACTGAACAAGGTGGCTGCTTGTCCAACCATCTCAAACACTTATCAGACTCATCAGCCTCATTGCTTGACCCTTTTTGTGTAATTGGTCCCACAGGGTATAGTCTGATCTTTCCATTTTCAAACTCTTGCAACGCTCTTATAGCACCTGGTTCCATTTCTAAGAAGGTGTTGATCAAGATCCCATCAGCGGTCACCATTGCTTTGGCACGTTCAAGAAAATCCTTGTAAATTTCACCCGATCGATCTTGGGTTGGATCCGGAAGATCGACCCCCATGACTGGTACACAACCTGGTAACTTTATAGGTTCTGTTAAGTCCTTGTACTCACCTGAAACTTCCTCATCTAGTTTTAACGCGTGTATAAGCAGTGACAATATCATAGCTGAACTTGGGAAGTAAAAGTAGGACAAGGCATTGAACTCCTTTGCATATTCCAAGGCCTGAAATGCAAAAACATCTACCACAAACGCAGTTAAAGGGGCTTTGGAACACAAGGATTTCAGGACTTCATGTATTGATGGCAGAGAAAGAGTAATAGTGAGATGAATTAGGACTGCAGGGTTTACTGCTTGGGGTAATTGTTCTTTGTTAATTGGAGGAAGTAAGATGGTGTCTATGTTTGAAGGAAGAGTTTTAAGGTAGGCTTTGGAGGATTCTGGGGGTGGCCCAAGTGAGGGAACGATGCAGGTGACATGAAAATTTGGGTGATGCTTGATAAGTCGCTTGCTGAACTCAATTATTGGGACCAGGTGAGTGTAACCAGGACTTGAAACAATAGCTATGTGATTTGTTTTTGCCATGGAAAAAGACTACGTTGACTATAGACTATTGATGTTAGTTACCTGCTCATAATTGGTGAAAGCTGTATATGATGCTCTCTTTATGGTACAAGAGTTCTCTTATATAGCAAACCACTCCATTGCCTTATTGTTATCTAATGTATTGCATTCAATAAGAGTTTACTCCAAAGTTTGCTTTCTTTATTTGAATTTGTTATTAATTTGCGCATAGCATTCATAGTGGAGGACGTAATGATGTAAGTGCATATGTACTAGACCGCATATCTATCATCTATATATTATTAATTCCCCTAAAGTTTCCCACTTTGTCTTACTAGCTAGTCTTTTTTTTTAGCTTGATGAGGTTTACACAAACTCGTTTGTCTTTTAATGGCTGCGCGTCCGGAAAGCTTGGACTCTACCTCGAGCATTGGTAAAGGCCCAATGACTTTTCTCAACTTTCTTATAACCTTTTGCTTTCTATTCAATGTATTTAGGGGTCAAGAATCTTTCCGGCTGGTCTCTGATAATGTATTTAAACCAATTTCTTAATTCTTTTACTTTCTTTTTAGTAATGGTGTCTCGTCTTTTATTTATTTACTCTCAATTATTTATATAAATAAACTAAAAATCGGGATGCTTTGAACATGTTTAATGATTAGAATATCTTTTTACATTTAAAATAGTTGTTCATAATTTATATTAATGTAATATGTTTAATAAGTTAAATTGTGGACAAAATGTGGTTTAAATTCATCATTTTTTAGTTAAAATTGGTTTTAATCTATATACTTAACAATAGTTTTAGTCTTTGTATTTTTTTATAATTGGTTAATTTTGTCCTTTGCCTTAGTATCTTGAAAATGTCTTGGTTGAGGTCGATCGAAAACTACCCAAACGAAGGTCGGTCGAAAATGTCATGATCAAGGTCAGCCAAAAATAACCCTAGCCGAGGTCAGCCAAAAATAGCACCGGTCAAGGTCAGTAAAAAATAGTCCCAAAAAATGTCAACCAAAAATAGCTCCAGCCGAAGTAGCCCAAAAATAACTCGGTTCGAGGTCGGTCGAAAACATCCCTGACCGAGATTGACCAAAAATAGTTTTGACCAATGTCGTGCGAAAATAGCCTCGGCTGAGGTTGGGCAAAAACAACTTGGTCTGAGGTCGGATGAAAACAACCCCGGCTGAGGTTGGGCGGCCGAAAATTGAGCCAGTCGAGGTTGGCTAAAAATTGCCACGACGAAGGTCAGTCAAAAATAGCTCTAGCCGAGGTCGCTAAAAAATGTCTCGGTCTAGGTTAGCAGAAAATAACTCTGGCCAAGGACGGCTGAAAACAGCCCCCATCGTGATCTGCTGAAAATGCTCCGACTATGGTCCTCCGAAAATAATTTTGGTCGAGATAGACTAAAAATACCCATGGTCGAGGTCGGTCGAAAATGCCCTGGTCGTGGCCGGTCGAAAATGCCCCTGACTAAGGTCAATCTAAAATCGCCTTGGTTGAGGCCTGCCGAAAAGGTCCTAGTTGAGGTCAACCATAAGTGTTCTGGTTGCGGTCAGCCAAAAATGCTTCACCTGTGGTCGGCCATGTTAAAATTACTATGATCGAGGTCGAGTTAAAATTATTCTTGTTGAGGCTGACTTGAAAATATATTTTTTGGATAATTAAAAAAATAATTTTTAAAATAGCATGACCCTTGGACTAGCCCTGGCCTTGGCTCCAAATTAAGTGGTGCTTTGTGGAATGGGGGCTTTTAGTCCCTCTTATTAGGTGGGTTAAAACCCTCCAAAGCCATTATGGTGTGCCAAGTTGGCTAGCCCTAGGGTCCATGGCCAAAGTGATAGCTTTAGGAATAATGTTATATTCTGCCAAAGTCAGAGCACGACTAGTAGCATTGTGCATTAAGTGAGGCGGATGGTGGATAATTAGAGGGAGAATATTGCTTTGTCAGATGCAATTCTTGCTCCATTGCTAGGACATGTATTTTAGTATCATACCATGTTCAAAATAGTGAGTCTAAACTACCAAAACCAAAACAAAATGATAAAATTCAAAACTGCACATTTTAGGTACCAAAGACATGACTCGAAATGGTAAAAGTGCGAACTTTGGCACTGCATAGCTCTCTTCCTGGGACGAGTTTTGGAACGAAACCATTTCCCACAGTTTTGTATTACCAAAGTCTAGTTCTTCACAAAATTTCATAGCCGTTGGACTAACATAGCTCATTTTGGACCCTTAAGTTCATTTTGACCCAAAACTAGCTCATTTTATGACCCGAAACGCCTAGATTTTGAACCGAGATGAATTTTGGAGTGAGACCAAATCCTACAATCTTATTTTTAGATGTATAAAATCTGTTTCGAGGATTTTCAAAGTTTCTCCCAATGGATTTTAGATTCACCTTTGAAAACCACTTATTTTCTAAGTCGTTTTTGACCCGAAACTTGAAACGTACGCCATTTTCAAACCATTTGAGCTTTTCGAGTGAAACCAAAGCCTACAACTTTGTTTTGATACCCCCTAAATCGGTTTTGAGATCTCTCATAAGTTTGAGGCTTGTACAACGAATTTGGTAGAAAACCCGTTTTCTAGAATCATGCATTTTGCAAACTTGTAATGTGCGCCATTTCCAAACCGCTTTGAGTTTTTGAGTCGAACCAAAGCCTTTAGGTCACATTTAATGCATATTAAATCTGTTTTCCCATCCCATAAGGTTTCGAGTTTTGTAGCTCAAATGGCATAGAAAACCGCTTTCTAGAACTCCTTAAGACCGCAAACTTAAAATGTACGTAGTTTTCAAACCGTAACTCCGATTTGGACGAAATCAAAGCCCACGATCTTATTTTTAGGCATAATAAATCTATTTTGAGGTTTTAGAATGAGGGGAGCATTGTTTGACAATGTTGCTTCACAACCCACTTCTTAAAGGGATGCAAACTAGAAAGAGACTATAAGTAAATGACGTATTCTTTACCTAAAACTTACTCAAGCACTTGACTATAACCTATATATAGTGTATTAAGTTTGAAACTTTAAGTCTTAAATGATTAGAAGCCCTGTCTTAGAATTAGCCATGTTGCATACCTAGTGCTTTAGTAGAATCCTCCGAATCTCCTTTAAGTTAGCAAGCTTTTAACTTGAGATTGAATTGGTATAGTTAAGCCTAATTTATGTCCATTAAGAACAAATCTTACCTATACCTTTATGATTAAAAGTGTATTAAGTTAGAAGCGAACTTCCGTTAAGAGAAATACCTTCCTATAGGAGTTTCGACCAAATTAAAGAACACTTTCTCAAAGAAGAGATATAAGGTTAAGTTAAAGAGTGATGATTAGCATGAAAATAAACAATGAACATTACATTCTTAGCTCGCCATACACCTAATTAATTTCGGGGACGAAATTCCTAAAAGGGTGGGAGAGTTGTAACACCCCAAAGTTTGGAGCTTAGGATTAAATAAGAAATTAACCTCTTAATTAGTGATTAATTGAGTAATTAAGAAAAATAATAGAAATAATTAAAATAAGCATTACTTAATAAGGATTAAGTAGATACATTACATGATTAGTGGAGGGAAATTCAAAATTTAAAATGTCAAAGATAGACTCATTCTAGTCAAAGTCAAGCGGAAGAGTTTTGGTCAACTCATTAATGACATTGTTGTAATTAAGTGGAACTTGTGTCTAGAATATAAAATTAGAATTTCAAGAGCATAATTAACTTACTAATGGGTCTAGAATAACTTTAATCAGTAAAATTAATTGTTCTAAAGTAATTGGTGATGTAGAAAATTTAATTAAGATAATTAAACAAAATAGAGCGTAATTTGTTTAATTAAAATAGAGTACTATTTGTTTAATTAAAACCTAAAAAAAAACTAGTTAGCAACTAAATGAATGTGAGACATTAAATCTTCATTAATGAAGTGAAAATAATTAATAAAATCAAGTTTTAACATTGATTTGACCAAAAGTCAAATATGGTCAAAGTTGGTCAAAAGAAAGAATATTCTCATTAATGACATTTTCGTAATTATGTGTTTTTGAGCTTGAAAAATTATTTTGAACTTTGATAAAATTATAATAATTATAATTAAGCATGGAAATAACCTAAGTTCATAAAAAAATAATTAAAATGAATTAATTATTAATTTTAGCAATTTATTTAGTATTTTGGACCTAGAAAATTCATTTTAAGTCCAAATTGAGTGATTACAAAGGCATTGGCTTTAGAAAATTAAATCCTACATTTTAAGAACTTATTAGAGCTAAAAAAAAAAATTAAAATCCAGAATATTTTAAGACCCTAAGTATAATTACCCAAAAAACTTTTTTTAAAAAAAATAGGTGGGGCCACCCTTTTAGGGTTTGGGCCCTTCTATAAAAGCTACAAGAGAGCCTCCCCTTGTGTGTGTGCAGCCGGCCCTAGTGGAAGGAGAGAGAGAGAGTTCCTTTTTTTCTCTCCTTTGTGTGAAGGTAAAACTCTCCTTCTTCTCTCTAGTTTTTTCTAGACTAATTCTCCTCCTTTTTTTTGCAGTTTGGATATGTTGTAGAGCTCACCAAACTCTAGCTTTGGGTGGTTGAAAATTTCGTTTTAAACACTTGCGCTTAGGAAACCAAGGTATGGGAGGAATTTTCTATTCTCTTTGAGCCTAAATTGTTTGTATTGGAACCTATTTATAATGGGTCAAGTTTGATTGCAAATATATATGAGTTTGAACTTGTGTCATATTGGAATGTGTGATTTTCCCTACTGTCTTTGGGTCTGGAAAAATGGGTATACTTTTTGATGTTTTTGACCTCAAAAATGAGTTCCTTGGGTCCAAAAACCTAGGGTTACATATAAAGTATGTTATTTTTTAGCACTTGAGCTATTTATTATGAATTTCTTAAGTTTTGAGCTATTTATTAAAATTTTCGGTTCTGTTTTTGAGAAACAAATGTTATGGCTGTTCTTGACTATTTTTGGCACTAAAAATGGTTTTTCTACATCCTAAAATGTGGAAGTGCACATGTGGAATGTTGGAAGTGGATTGTGAATCTTTAGAAAAAATTTGTTTGGCGAAATTGTGGATTTTTGGGCACTGTTGCCTCTGTTTCGAAAAATGGTACTGATGGAGCTGGAATTGGCTGCAATGGACCTCAAAATTAGCTTTCTCATACTTTAAAACCTAGGGTTGCATATAAAATTCATTGAAAACCAATTTCTATAGCAACGGAAAATTTATTTTAAGTTTAAAGCCTTTTTACCCTGTTTTGCCTCTGTTTCGAAAACTGGTAATTATGGGGTTGGAATTGGCTGTAATGGACCTCAAAATTAGCTTTTTCATGCCTTAAAACCTAGGATTGCATATAAAATTCGTTGAAAACCGATTTCTATAGCAACGGAAAATTTATTTTTAAGTTTTGTGCCGTTTTCGTTGGATTTTGCCACTGTTTCAAAATTAATAATTTTTAGAGTTGGAATTTACTCTTTTGGACCAGAAAAATGGTTTCCTTATATCCTAAGACCTAGGGTTGCGTATTTGACTCATCAAAATCCGATTTCTACATCATTGGGAATGCAATTTTGAAGTTTAAACCCTTTTTCTTAAGTTTTTGAACTAATTCGGGTTGGGTGTTTAATCATCTAAAATCTAAGCTTGAAAGCCTAAAATAAACAATTTGTAGCGGAAAATGATAGTTAACATGTACATAAAGGTTGGGACTTAAATTGTGAGTACTTGAAAACCCAAAATAAGAAATTATGACACTTGAAAATTTGGATTTTTATTGGCTGCGGGTTTGACCCAAAAATTTGTAAATTGTGATGAGTTTGAATTAGATAAGTATATGAATGTTATTCTCATTGTGGAATTGTTAATCAGACCGAAAGGACGCGTCCTTCTGTTAATCGTGAAAATCTTTGAGCTATTTTCGAAAGATTTTTTATCTAAGAACTAGACTTGTCACGTTTAGATTCTACTAACAAATAAATTTTTATCATGAGACATAGAATCCATAACTTAATTGTAAGTCCTTTTTCATCGAACAAGCAATTATAGTATTTCAACTTGAGAGAAATTCGTTAGATACTAGGCGAAAATAATACAATCAAGATTTTGATAATAATTGTAGTATCCATAGTAATAACATATCCTATTTTTGTGTTTTTCGTTGTAAATTATAAGACATGGAGATTGGATAGAGTGAAGTTTCGAGAAGAAATGGAGATTGGAAAGAGATAGAGTTTGGAGAAAGGTAGAAGAAGATAATTGCAGAAAATTAAACGAAAAGCAAATTTATTAAAGTTGGGATGAATACATACACTGCGAGCTTGGAACTGATAGCCATTATGTGTGTGCGGCGTGTGGTGTTGACAGGATTTGAGTGGTTATGATTCAATCCGAAGAAAAATGGCTATAAGAACCCTTATTTATAGATTTCGAATACTAACAGTCAAATTCTAGATTTTCGACACGTGTACAGAGTTAAATAACTTCCTATTTCTAACAGCAACACTTGTCTCGTTTTCGTTTTTGTTTTAGTATTATTTGTCATCATCAAAAAGGGGGAGATTGTTAGAATCTAAGAGTTTGGACGATGTCCAACCCCTCAAACTTCAGTTTTGATGATAACAAATGAAGTTAAATTTTGAAGTATCGAATGATCTATGTTTGAGTATTATAGGTTCTACGTCGTCCAATGCCTCAATGGCATTGTATCTCTTAAACTCAAATATTATATTTCTATGTGTACAGTACGTCCAATGAGCAATTGGAATTTCTTTTTTGTTAAGTGTAAAATTCAGCGTCCAATACACTGTTATAAAACAAGCGTCCAATCCATTGTGAAAATTAGTGTGTAAACACTGCGTTCATTCAAGGAAGCATTCAACGCATATATAACTTGCATCATCTCTCTCTAGCAAACAGTTATATAATGCGTCCATGATTGAGTAGAAGTACACTTATGCTTTTCGATGAAGATTCTCTAAAATGTTCTATTATTCCCTTTCTTTTCTAATGTGACATTTCATTTGAATATTTGAAAAGTGTACCACAGGGGACAGAAAAGCTTCTCTCTGCAGAAACCGTACAAGTAGTGGAGGCACTGCATGTACTGTTGTCTCCTCCATCTCTCCACTCCAAGCTGACACACAGCAACAGTCATATGATTGTGAGAGAATGGTTATTGGCAAAGGCACAGATCCCACAATGGATATCTTCACCAAGCTGCCTATAAATAGAGGAACAAGCTCAAGTTTTTCAACAACGAAGCATTCAAGTTTTTCAAAGAGCTGTAACTCTGCCAAATCCATTGGACGACCTACACTTGTGCAAAAAGAGCAATCTACTTAGCTTTGCTGAGTTATTCTATGTAATTGAGTTTTATTGTAATATCCTCTCTGTGAGAGCTATTTATTTAACTTGTACTCAAACAGTTTCTGTTTGGAAAGCTAGGAGTGGCTTAGTGACAAAGAATACTTGGGTTTTCTTTAATCTCAAGGGGAGATTAAAGGTGTACCAGAAGTGGCCTAGAGATACTTGTAGCCAGGAGTGGCAGGGTATATAATACTTGTTTGTAATCAGAATTTGATTAGTGGAACCCTTCAAAGTTTTTGAAGGAGAACTGGACGTAGCTCAGGTTGAGTGAACCTGTATAAACCAAGTGTTTTTACTCTATCGCTTTCAAGCTTACTTGGTATTCTCTTAAGTTATTTCTTCACACTTTGAGCACAAGTTTCTTTATATCTTATTTATGAAAATCTTTTATTTGCGCCTGGACGATTAACAAGAAAATGCAGTTTCACTAAACTGTCATTTTAACTGTTGGATGATACTTGTGATCTTTTGTTTTACAAGTCCCTTGCGAAACTCAAGATAATTTATCTCCATCTTTGCGAAAAGTTTTTAAGAATATAACTAACACACTATTCAACCCCCTTTCTAGTGTGGATCTCTACATTTCAGTTGGCATCAGAGCTCGGCCTCTCGGGTTGAGTACTTGACAGTACAGAGGAAACTAGATCCTAAGAAAGATGGAAAATGAGGGACAAGCTGTGAACAGACCACCACTTTTCAAGGGTGTCAAATATGATTATTGGAAGCAAAGAATGATAGCATTCTTTGAGTCCTGTCATATTGATATGTGGGACATTGTGGAGATGGGCGACTACATTCCAGTTGATGAGAGTCTCAACAAGATCCCAAAGGCTGGATTGACGGAGGAGCAGAAACAAAGATTTCATCTCAACTCCAGAGCCAGAAATATCATCATGTGTGCACTATCTGAACAAGAATACAACAAAGTGCACAGTTTCAAAAGCGCAAAACAAATGTGGGACACTGTTACGTTAACGTATGAGGGTTCCACCCAGGTAAAACGTAACAAACTTAGTCTTCTTACTCGTCAATATGAATTGTTTAGTATGGAAGGAAACGAGGACATACAAAGTATGTTTGGATAGTTTCAAACCATACTAAATGAACTTAGAGCACATGGTAAAGATTACAATAACTATGAATATATTGACAAAATTCTGAGGAGTTTGCCTAGGCAATGGGGACCACAGGTTACAGTCTTGAGAGAAACCAAAGGACTGGATGACATGTCCTTAGAAGAGCTTGTGGGAATCCTTAAGGTGCATGAACTGGAATTGCAACAAGATGGTGATGGCAAGAAAAGTAAGTCTCTGGCACTCAGCGTCCAGAAGCCAAAGAAAGCATCATCGTCCAAAGCCATGCAAGCTGAAGAATCATTAGACGAACAATCTGAAGATGACGACTCAGACGAGGATGATGAGCTATCCTTCATATCCAAGAGAATCCACTCTATGTGGAAGAAGAAAGGTGGATCTAGATGGAGAAACTTGAACAAGAAAGGTCTAAAAGAAAAGAAGGAGAAGAGTCCAATCGTATGCTACGAATGCAAAAAGGTCGGACACTTCAAATCAGAATGCCCAGACCTTGACAAGAGCAAGGACAAGAAGAAGAAAATCTTCAACAAAAAGAAGGGCAAAAAGGTTCTGATGTCCACATGGGAAGATCTGGACGATGAGTCATCCTTGGACAATGAAGAGGAAGAGGAAGCACACATATGCATAATGGCAGACACTACATCAGATTCTTTAGAACCTGAAGAGGAAGATGAGGTAAACTTTAATGACCTAAATTCACTTCAAGAAGCTTATCATGATTTACTTTCAAACTCTTCTATTTTGTCAAAGGCCTACAAAACTTTGAAGAAATCGTCCAAGTCACTTTCAAAAGAAAAAGAAGTTTTAGAAAATAGTCTCAAACAACTTGAAAGTGAAAAGGAAGATTTACAGAAAAAGTTAACAGAGCTCTCAAAAGAACATGAAGCCTTAAATGAGGATAGGCGAACTCTCTGGAATGATACTACTCGAGCCTATAGATCCTATGAGGATTCAAGGACTAGAGAAATGAATCTTTCCATAGAAATTCGAACTCTCAAAGTAGAAAACAAAAGGCTAGTTGAGAAGCTTCTGAAAGTTGATGCAGATACTTCCTTAAGAGGTCAACCACATGATGTTGTAAAACTTCATGAAGAGATTGACAACCTAAAGAAGGATCTGTCCAACTTTGTCAAGGGATCTGACAACCTTAAGATGCTTTTAAAATATGGAGGTTGTAAGAGACCAAATGATAGGTCAGGGCATGGATATAAGGGAAAGAAATATATTCATGACGAGGATGTAGATGTGTGTTACTTCTGTGGGAAACCTAGACATATAACGTCCAAATGCAGACACCTGCCTAAGAGGGGAGCGTCCAGTGCCTTTCAAACTAACAAGGAAGGACCCAAGTTAATCTGGGTACCTAAAGATAAAATTGTTCCTATTGCAGGCATGTTTAACAGTAGGAAAGAAACTCCAGTCATGGTACCTGGACAGTGGGTGCTCGTATCACATGACAGGAGAAAGGTGTATGTTCCGAAGTCTCCAACCCAAGACTGGTGGGATAGTCACTTTCAGAGGGAATCAGAAAGGGATGATAGCTGGCGTGGGTAAGATTGGTATACAACCCTATCCTTGTATTGATAATGTTCTTTTTGTTAAAGGTCTCAAGCACAATCTACTTAGCATAAGTAATTATGTGATAGTGGATATGATGTTGCCTTTAACAAAGGTGAGTGTATAGTCAAAAACTCTGATGGATCCCTTCTATTTACTGCAAAGAGGCAAGGTAATATGTACAAGATTAAACTTGGGGAACAATCAAGTCAAAATATTTCATGCTTAGTTTCAGTTAAAGAAAATCATTGGCTATGGCATAAAAGACTTGGGCATGCCAGCTTGAGATTAATCTCAAAGCTTAACAGGCACAACCTCGTGAGAGGATTACCAAGTATGTCATATAAAGATGATCTTCTTTGTGAAGTCTATCAGAAAGGGAAACAAGTGAAAAATTATTTTCAAAGTAAAAACATTGTTTCCACTTCTAGACCTCTTGAGCTGTTGCATATTGACCTATTTGGACCCACAAGAACAGCCTCAGTAGGTAGTAAGAGGTACGGATTAGTTGTAGTGGATGACTATACTAGATGGACATGGGTCATATTCCTATCTCACAAAGATGAGTCTTTTAAGGCCTTCTATAACTTCTACAAAAGAATTCAAAATGAAAAAGGAGTATGCATTACTTCGATCCGAAGTGATCATAGGGGAGAATTTGAAAACGAAAGTTTTCAAAGGTTCTGTGAAGATAATGGTATCCATCACAACTTCTCAACACCCAAAACACCACAACAGAATGGTGTTGTTGAGAGGAAGAATAGGTCACTCCAAGAGATGGCCAGAACCATGTCGAATGATAATTCGACCCCTAAACACTTTTGGTTTGAAGCAGTGAATACTGCCTGTTATTTACAGAATAGAATCTATATTAGGCCAATCTTAAAAAGGACTCCATATGAATTTTGGAAAGGGAGAAGACCCAACATATCCTACTTCCATCCATTTGGATGTCAATGCTTCATTCTGAACACTAAGGATAACTTGGGAAAATTTGATTCTAAGTGTGATGAAGGAATATTGCTTGGATATTCTGAAACTTCAAAGGCATATAGAGTTTATAATTCTAGAACCTTAGTCGTTGAAGAAGCTATCCATGTGAAGTTCAATGACACAAAGCCTGATAAGAAATTATCAGAGCTAGATGAATCATTTGCAGAACTCAGGCTGGACGATGCAAGGAAATCATCAGACATGTCCAACAGTGATGTCACAGTTGAAGAGTCCAATGTTCCCCTGGACGGTCCAACAGAAGAACAAAGGGAACCAACTGGATGCAACTGGAAAATGAAGAAGCATCATCCAGAAGACCAAATCATTGGTGATCCAAAGGATAGAGTCAGAACCAGATCTTCACTTCAACAACAAGGTCACACAACACTCATATCACATATAGAACCTAAGACTGTGGACGATGCTCTGGAAGATGAAAGCTAGGTCAAAGCAATGCAAGATGAACTTGACCAGTTTCAAAAGAACGATGTCTGGAAACTTGTAGAACTCCCTAATAATAAAGAAGTTGTAGGAGCTAAGTGGGTGTTCAGAAATAAATTGGACGAAACAGGTAATGTTGTGAGAAACAAAGCCAGACTGGTAGCCAAAGGTTACTCACAACAAGAAGGTATATATTATACTAAAACTTATGCACCTGTTGCACGTCTAGAGGCAATTCGCATTTTACTATCATTTGCAGCTCATAGCAATATGAAGCTGTATCAAATGGACGTAAAAAGTGCATTCCTCAATGGATTGATAAAAGAAGAAGTCTATGTGGAGCAACCCCCAGGGTTTGAGAGTGATGCTTTTCCTAATCATGTTTTCAAACTTAACAAAGCATTATATGGACTAAAACAAGCACTGAGAGCTTGGTATGAAAAACTTAGCTCATTTCTTTTAGAAAATGGTTTCTCAAGAGGAAAACTAGACACTACATTATTTTGCAAAGATTATTCTTCTAATTTCATTATTGCTCAAGTATATGTAGATGATATCATATTTGGTGCTACTAACGAATCTCTTTGTGAGGAATTTGCTAAGTTAATGCAGACAGAATTTGAGATGAACATGATGGGAGAACTAAAATTCTTCCTTGGATTACAAATCAAGCAAACTGATAAAGGCATATATATACATCAGACCAAGAATGTTAAGGAGCTTCTCAAGAAGTTCAAAATGGACGATGCAAAACCAATTAAAACTCCTATGCATCCAACAATAATACTTGGACTGGACGATGGTTCAAAGAAGGTGGACAACACCCTATACAGAGGAATGATAGGATCACTCCTATACCTCACAACGTCCAGACCTGACATCATGTTCAGCGTATGCTTATGTGGCAGATTCCAATCTGACCCAAGGGAAGTTCACTTAACTGCTGTTAAAAGAATCTTTCGGTATCTTGTTGGAGCAACTAATCTTGGTCTATATTTCAAAAGGCAGAAGGATTTCATATTAGTTGGATACTGTGATGCTGACTATGCTGGAGACAGAATTGAAAGAAAAAGCACTAGTGGAGGATGTCACTTCATTGGTGGAAACTTAGTCTCCTGGATATGCAAGAAGCAAGGAAAAATTGCACTATCCACTGCTGAAGCAGAGTATATTTTAGCTGTAAATTGCTGCTCTCAAATCTTATGGATCAAGCATCAACTTGAGGACTACAACATATATGAGAGTAACATTCCTATCTTATGTGATAGCAAAGCTGTAATTGATCTTTCTAAAAACCAAATATTGCATTCAAGGGCAAAACATATAGAAATTAAACATCACTTTATAAGAGATCATGTTCAGAAAGGTACTGTGGAATTACATTTTGTAACCACAGATAATCAACTAGCTGATATATTTACAAAACCCCTTACTGAAGACAAGCTAGTCCTTCTTAGGAATAGACTTGGCATGGATCTTGTAAAAGAATGATTAAAATCCATATGTGGCGTCCAATGTGACAAACAGCGTCCAATGGACATGTCGTCCAAAGGTCACTTTGTCATACACGTGCAATGCATATGTTACACTTAAGTCAAATGACTGGACGATATTTTTATGGTTTTTCATTTAACATTGTTTTAATGGCCAAAACGGTTTTGTTTTAAGTAATTACGAATTAATGCCCTATGCTGAGTCACCTAGGTGTTAATAACCGTACACAGTTACCAATATCCTCAACACGTCTCATCTTGGCGGGTCTTATGGCATAACCTCCATTTGAAATATTCACAAAAGCCCAAAAACGTTTTGTATTCTCCAAACAGAGCCTATACTTAAACTGACAAATTCACTCAGAAAAATACTTTACCAAATTTCCCTTCTCCGAAATTATCTTCTACCTTCAGCATTCTCTTTCTCTCTCTCTCAGAAAACCTAAACACTCTCTGCAAAACCTAAAAATCAAACCTTTTTCATCATGATGAACTCTGCTAACTCAAGGAACTCTGAACTTGATGTTCATACCTACCCTGAAACCATTATCGTGTCTCAAGGTGCTGCCACTGTCCACGTTGAGCACTTCTTCAACATTGGAAAGCGTCGAAAAGTTAGGTCTGAATCTCGTTGAAAGTCTTCTAAAATGTGGAATCATAGGATACTTCAACGAAAACCAGAAGATATTTCCATAACTGATCAGAATGTTCTGGAGGAATGCAAGATTCCAAAACTCAAGGGAACTCATGTCCACTATGCTTGGACGAGAAGTGATTTTGTCTACTAAATCTATAGCCCAAGTCACTGGCTGTATCAGGGAACAAAATCAGTACAAGTCAGAGTAGGCCAAGCAATATGGAAACTACGTTCGGAAGGTACTTTGCAAGAACAAGTCTACAGACTTATCCAAGATTGAGTACAAGAATCTATGTGAAGAAGCAAAGATATGACAGCAAGTGTGCAACAAGAGCATTTTGCACAAAGCTGGGTCTAAGGACTCAAAGATGATCATGAAAACATTATGAAGAAAGGAGGAATAGTTGCAACACAACAGATATTTGGTGAATCAAACATTAAGCCAATGAAGATAAAGCTTACAGCAAAGGTCCTAAGGGACTTGGACGAGGAAAGTATAAATAAGAAACGTCATGAGCAAAGCAGACTCATTTCAAATGATGATGAAGAAGAAATTGATCTTCTTGGTCTTGGGAGAAAGATAAAACAGTTGATTAAGGAACAAGAAAGCAGGAAAGTAACAAGACACATGTCGCAACAGCATGAAGAAGATGCAGAAAAAGAAAGAAGGACCAAGAAAAGATATGCTAATCCTACTCCATCCAATCCACCTGCTGAGAAGCATCCAAGGACTGCTCCGTCCAAACCAAAACAGGACAAGCAGCGTCCAAAGACTGCTTCAGTGAAGCCCGCACCAGAAAAACCCAGAGTTTGCAAGCTGAAAATGCTTAACAACTCCGATGATGAGGATCAAATGCCCATTGGCCAGATTAAAAGGAAAGCTGAAGAGATGGAGTCTACACAGCAGAAGAAACAAAAGGTATCTGCTACATCCAAAACTAGTGCTACAGTCTTTCCTACTAAAGTACTTAGACGAGTAAAAACTCAGGCAGCAAGGCCAAGGAAAGTCCCGATTAAACTCCCCACCTCTCAAGACACTGAGAGCGAATCTATAAGTGCTCCATAACCTGATCCAATAGTTGCTTCAATAGTCACATCAGCACAACGTCCAACTCTCAAATTAAACTTATCAAAATTTGTGCGTCCAAGGGATGCTTGGAGAGATGCATGGCCTCAATGGACGATTCCACCAAAGGGGAAGACGAAAGAAGAAGAAGACAAGGAAAGGTTTCCTGTTGCATTCCTTATAAGGAATGAACAGAACTATTGTAAGAAAAGCGATGTTATTTGGAGATCTCAACAGAAACCACTGGAGAGGAGTCTGACTCCAGTATCGGCACCTGAATGGACGAGGTATGACTATGTTCATCCTCAATCTACTGAATTTGCCTTATTACCAAAAGGAACCATTATCAGCAATCCTCCACCAACTTGGACGAGAGAATCTTATCCAAACCTGGTTCGGATGGAACGCTCTTATACATGTCCAATTGGTACTCAACAAAGGGTGCGTCCAGCTGAAGATATACCTTCTGAGCCTGAGGTTGAAATTGCATCAAATCTTCCTAAAACTGTGGCTGAACAAAAGGGCAAGAGTCAAAGGAAAAGGAAGCCAGCAACAAAGAAGTCATCTCCCAGCAATCTTGATGAATTGGAACTGCAAATAGCCATTAAAGAAAGTCTGGACCCATCCAAGGCAAAACATCGTCCAGAAGTGCAATGGGTCAAAGATGTTCACATCTGGACTCCCATCACAAAATTTCTTCCACTACCACTTGGAACTCCAGTGCTCAACTTTCAGCCCAGTGATTATGACGATCTTGGCAAACTGCTCCAGCAAATGTATATTCAAGACCAGGTTGTTGCTTATCCACCCAACTTCTACATCAAACGATCCACAGATATCAAGTTTGTACTTGATAAGGTATGTCCTAGACTACCTCTATATGATGTTGGAAAGAAGAAAGGGTTTAAGTACTATGGCACAGAGATGCCTAGTAGAGATGAAAAGGTTCAGCTCTTATCTTCCTCACATACCTAGAATCATCTTTTTGATAAGACTGGAAAGCTAACAAGGCCTCTAGGAACTTTTGACACCATGATCTTCTGGTGTCAAATTTTGTGGGCAGACTCTCAGAAAGCCTCAACCTCTGGATGCTCCAAGGATTCCTTCTTTCATCCTCCAAAAGGACTTGAAGTCCTGCGTCCAGTCAAGACATGTCATTTCTCTGATACCTTTGCTTGCTTTCTGACTGATAATGATGATTTTCTAGAAGTCTTAAGGACACTGCCAATCATCAGAAGTAACAAGGTATATGACCTTAGAAGTCTTGATCGCTCTGAATTTGTACACGAAGTTCAAAGGCTTCATGATCTTCAAAAGGCTGAAGAAGAAAGAGCTTTGCAAGAGCAAGCTGAAAGAGAAATAGCTGAACAAGTTCGCTTGGAACAGGAATGAGCAGTACAAGCTGAGCAAGCTCACCTGGTGGAAATTGACAATGAGCAAGCTGGAATTGCTACTAAAGAAAAAGCTGAGCAAATTGCCAAACCAACAATCACACAAGCAGAATTGGATGAAGCCTCTGCAAAAGTCACTAATATGCTCATTCATCTGGACTTACAGTCTAAGGTACAAGTGGATGTGGAACACTTTATCACCTCTCATGAGGAACAAACAGTCCAATCTGATGTGTCCAAAGATGAAGCTATGCAACATATGGCTGAGACTGAAGTGCCACAACCAAAGGATTCCACTGTTGAAAAGCCTACTCCAGAGGCTACTACAAGCCAACCAATTATTTAGGCATCCAATGAAGCACACTCTGGAACCAGACAAATGATTCCTACAGGGTCTTCAAGTCCAGGGGCTATTATTCCCTTGCACTTTGTCAAACCTCAAGGAGTCTCTGAGGACAGAGTGAACGAGATTGTTCAACAGGCTCTAAGACAACAACTGGAAATCGAAGCTACTCTTCATGCCTTCCAGGAAAGACAACAAGCAGAAGCCGCACAACACCGATTAATGTTGCAGAGTGCTATTACTGATTAGTTCATGCATCTCTCGCAAATGTTGGTCAATCAAATTCAATCCACTACTGCTAACCTCATTGGCACTGTTATTCATCAGGTTCCTCCTGTTCAACCCATACCTCAACAACAACCACCTGTTAACCACCCTGCACCACCTCCTCAAGCACCACCAGAACAACCACCACCACCACCACCACCACAAGATCCACCTCAACAGCCCTAGGTGACCATGATGGTCAAATCATTTTTCCATCTTTCAAACCCTTTTTTGTTTTGTTGATGACAAAGGGGGAGAAACTGGAATTTTTGATGTCATAGAGTATTTTTTTTGTTATTACACTACTCTGTGAAACCTCTTTGGCTGTTCATTGAATACATATGAGGTGTTTTTGATCATAATTTTCCGCATCCATATCTATGATATGCTTTTCACTCTGATATCTATCGTCTCAGATACATTCTTATCATGCAGTGTTATCTGATATATATTGCTTTATTAAATACATTAGAAATGTTGGACTCAGGGGGAGTACTTCATTTCATACTTTTTCACCCTGTCAACATACACTGGCATAAAATAATCATTCAATCATCTGCTCTGATATTCTTTTATATGATTATGTATTTGCACACATCAAAATTTAGTATTATTTGTCATCATCAAAAAGGGGGAGATTGTTAGAATCTAAGACTTTGGACGATGTCTAACCCCTCAAACTTCAGTTTTGATGATAACAAATGAAGTCAAATTTTGAAGTATCTAATGATCTATATTTGAGTATTATAGGTTCTACGTCATCCAATGCCTCAATGGTATTATATCTCTTAAACTCAAATATTATATTTCTATGTGTACAGTACGTCCAATGAGCAACTGGAATTTCTTTTTTGTTAAGTGTAAAATTCAGCGTCCAATACACTGTTATAAAACAAGCGTCCAATGCATTGTGAAAACCAGGGTGTAAACACTGCGTCCATTCAAGGAAGCGTCCAACACATATATAACTTGCATCATCTCTCTCTAGCAAACAGTTATAACAATGCGTCCATGATTGAGTAGAAGTACACTTATGCTTTTCGATGATGATTCTCTGAAATGTTCTATTATTCCCTCTCTTTTCTAATGCGACATTTCATTTGAATATTCAAAAAGTGTACCACAGGGGACAGAAAAGCTTCTCTCTACAGAAATCGTACAAGTAGTGGAGACACTGCATGTACTGTTGTCTCCTCCATCTCTCCACCCCAAGCTGACACGTAGCAATGGTCATATGATTGTGAGAGAACGATTATTGGAAAAGACACAGATCCCACAATGGATATCTTCACCAAGCTGCCTATAAATAGAGGAACAAGCTCAAGTTTTTCAACAACGAAGCATTCAAGTTTTTCAAAGAGCTGTAACTCTGCCAAATCGATTGGACGACCTACACTTGTGCAAAAAGAGCAATCTACTTAGCTTTGCTGAGTTATTCTGTGTAATTGAGTTTTATTGTAATATCCTCTCAGTGAGAGCTGTTTATTTAACTTGTACTCAAATAGTTTCTGTTTGGAAAGCCAGGAATGGCTTAGTGACAAAGAATACTTGGGTTTTCTTTAATCTCAAGGAGAGATTAAAGGTGTGCTAGAAGTGGCCTAAAGAATACTTGTAGCTAGGAGTGGCAGGGTATATAATACTTGTTTGTAATTAGAATTTGATTAGTGGAACCCTTCAAAGTTTTTGAAGGAGAACTGGATGTAGCTCAAGTTGAATGAACCAGTATAAACCAAGTGTTTTTTCTCTATCGCTTTCAAGCTTACTTGCTATTCTCTTAAGTTATTTCTTCACACTTTGCGCACAAGTTTCTTTATATCTTATTTACGAAAATCTTTTATTTGCGCTTGGACGATTAACAAGAAAATGCAGTATCACTAAACTGTCATTTTAACTGTTGGACGATACTTGTGATCTTTTGTTTTACAAGTCCCTTGTGAAACTCAAGATAATTTATCTCCATCTTTGCGAAAAGTTTTTAAGAATATAACTAACACATTATTCAACCCCCCTTCTAGTGTGAATATCTACATTTCATATATTATTCTCGTTATACTTCTTCAGTAAAATCCCTAAATCCCCAAACTTCTTTCTTCTTCACAACGTCTTCTTCCTCTCTTACCCCAACATCTCTTATGGCATCCACCAAAAAAGCTTCATCTTCCGACAAGCCACGAACTACCTCCACTACTGAAGGTAGTAATCCACCTCCACCAATAGTGGTTGAAACTCGGAAAGAAGGTCTACAAGAATTAGTCTTGATTCCTGGTTATGAAGACGAGTGCAAACGCGTCTGGGAAACTCACGTATTACTCCCAGCTACTCTTCATGATAAAATCATAGCTTTTGCAGGTCCCCATCGTCCAAATCTTTCTTTGGAGAACTTCAAGGATTGGTTCCCTACATGCAAGGGTGATTTTCCCATTATTCATAATGAGACTATCAGAACAGATTTTCTGAAAGATAAATCAAGCATTTTTAGAGCTTCTCCCCCAAAAGACCGGGATAGCTACTTTACGTGGCTCAAAACGATGGAGGCAAAGAAGTCTGATTTCTGGCATAAGATAGGCATATATGAACTAATTCAACTCAGTAAGTATGATGTTGTCAGTTTAGATATGCCAATGTCAATGGCTTCCTTCTTGTTTTGGAACAAAAGCCTTCATGCATTTGAATTTCCTTGTGGAGCCGTCTCTCCCACTCTCCTCAATATTGCAGCAATAACGGGTTTGAAGCCTTTAGGAAACACCTATGCATTTGGCTTGTTTGAAGACAAAATCAACAAAAATGAGATTGATATCGACTGGAGTATCAAGGCTTATAGTGGTTTCATCAAAACCAACATGCGAAGTACTGAAGAAATTTCTGATGAAGAACACATAGCTTTCCTGCTGTACTGGATTTCCTCACACCTACTTTGCACAAGATCTCTCCAAATTCCTAAGTACAGTTACAACTTAGCACAACCTCTTCATTTTGGAGAAAATATCTATTTGAGCAAATTTATGCTTACTTCCCTTTTCAAGGTGATGGATGAGGCTGTCGAAAATATGGCAGCTCCTGATCAAATGAAAACCATAGTTGGCCCTCTTTGGTTAATGCAGCTATGGTTGAATGCTATCTTAGCCAAACATATTCCTATCGAAAAACCAATTCCGGATATTCCCCTCGAACTCGAAGGAGCTCGCCTTACTTTTCTGACCCCTGGTAGACAACATAATACTCTTGACAGCTACAAAAAATTCATTAAGGCATTCCTTCAATTCGAGGTTTTTGATGAATAATTAGCCCCATTTTTTAGTCATCAAATCAAAGGTCCTAGTTGGCTCAAATTAAGATTCCCATGTGACACTCCTGGTTTACAGTCTGAATTGATCAAAATTTGGAGTGCTTTCCTCACTTGGGACATCATTTTTACTGGTATCACATCCAAAGATATCAGTTTTTATCCTTACCAGCACCAGATGTTTGTAAGACAATTTGGCTTATGTCAGCTGCCATTAGTCCCCATGTATAAACAAAAAACTTCCCCATCTCAAATTCAGGGTGACGAAAAACTTATTCCAAATGTGACCGAAAAGGGAACTCCAAGAGTTAAACTTCAACTTCATCCAGTTTCTTTCGAAATAGCTTTTTTATGTTCAGAAGAATTTTACACTTGGTGGCAGCAATATTATTCTCAAAGACCAATTTTGATCACTGACTGCCTGGAAAAGCTAATGCAGTCTTTTGCTTCTATGCAGGACAAAAGCAAACAGAGCAAAGGTAAACATGAACTCGCCTTGGAAGTGATCAAATTCGAAAATTTCTATCATATTTGTTATCATCCTAATAAACCTTTAACCACTTTCCAAGACACTATTTTCTCCCTTAGAGACAAAATAGAAAATAATCGAAATAACGGTAGAGTCATTAATTCTAAATGAGGCACTAATTTCGATAGATTTTTCCCAAAAAAACCTTCCTATTTATCCCAAAGCCCTTTTTGGCATAAGTAAAGATTTAAGAAATCCCCCTTGGGTTAGAGAGTTGCTCCCTGTAAATGCTTGGTATAAACTTGTATAACTCCTAAAAACAAAAAAGCAACTTTTGCAAAAATATATGATGGAGATTTTTTAACTTACCCCTGCCATATTGTTCCCAAACAATGGGTAACATGTGAAACAGTAGCACTTGACGGTATGATTCTTCAAATTTAACTTAGAATGTACAATTGGCTTAAATTTTTGTTAATTAAATTTTCTTTGTATTTCTTGCCCTGCCAGCCAAGTTTCCAAACCAAGGGGACCTTGAGGATTGGGACAGAGATGGTGAGGATTCACAAGATACTTCGAAGAAAGTTTCTCGAAAAAGAAAGGCACCTCCCACCACTGCTGAGAAAAAGGTTCATATTTTCTTTCATATCCATGCATATTGTGTATTACCTTTATTCTAATTTGATTCTTTTTGTCTCTCCAGAAAATTTCGAGAAAGGTTGAGACTGATGATGGGGATGATGATACGGTAAAGCTTCCCCCAAGGCATCCAAAAGGCAAACAGAAAGTTAAGGTAAGGAGTTTACATTTTTCAATCAATTTACTTAACATATGCTTTCAGTCCTAATCATATATATGTATAGATTATTGAAAAAACTAACATCAAAGAAACCAAGGAGAGTTCTGATAAATCAAAAGAGGTTTCTGAGCATGAAGAGAATGAAGATTCTAGAGATAAACTTCCTATCAGCTCATCCTTCAAATCGTCTCCTTCAGTGAAATCAAAAAGAAAGGTAACCATATACTTATCTTTTGAATCTGTATACAATAGTACCTATTGTCGTTACATATATACATTTTCTTCTAAAAACACCATGTTTTACGAAATCGAATATTAACTACAGGAACCAGTTAGAAAGGCTTACTTTACCCGTTCTAAATTTCAAGAATTGATTGATTCACATGTCTCAAGTCGAGAACTGAGAGATAAGTCTTGGATATATTCCTTGCAGGATTTGAATGTGGTTGACCTATCCTCCTCACATGAACCTTCTGAGCAAGAAAAAGACAAGGTAAGCTTCGACAATCCATTGATATATATTTAATCTGATATTTTTTTTTAAAAATTTGTCGAATTTATACATTCTTTAAAAGGATATGGGCACCGGAGATATCGCAGTAGAAATAAGCTCGAACGTTGAGCAAACTTTCCATATAGAGATTGGTAACATGCAAATTTTACTAACTTTTCATACAATTGCATAATTTTCATATTTTCATCAAATACTTAATCTTTTCTTTTTTTATTAGCTTCTGACTCTGATATCCCTCACTCTACTATCCAAGCCAAAAAGGGAAATGATAAGGATACTCAAAGTCAAAGTGAATCTTCCCCCTCCAAAATAGATTCAATACAAGAACAGATTGGGGAAGCCACTTTGATGGAAGTAAATTCCGCTCAAGATGTTTTCCAGGACCCTATCATAGAAGAAGATAACACAATCAAGACCATTCCCTCTGAGAAAGAAAAATCTTTCGAGACTGCTACTAGAGCTGCTGAAAAAGACATAATTCTAAGGGATTCAGCATCACATGACATGAATGTGGATTCTGTTTCTCAGGAGAAGACCACAGAGGTTGTTCGAACACAACCAGAAGAGACCATTGCTGAAAAAGAGCTCAATGTCGAAAAAGAAACTCTTCCTGATGCTACTTTGTTAGTGCCAGGAAAAGAATCAACTTTCAAAAACATTAGAGAAGATGTAGAAACCTCATAAATCCCAACTGGGATTGGAGGAGATATTGAAAATCCTAGAGAAAAAGAAGTTGAAGAACCTACCATGATTCCAGGTCCAATTTTGAATATCATGGAGAAAACTACTATTCCATCCACCTTTCCCCCCATCGAATCCAGATACTGCTTCTGGTCCAATAGAGATTGATCCATTTTCTTTCTTAGAGGTATGGTCTTCTGATTCTGTTCGATCTCGAGCTTCAGAGGCAAGTTTCAACAAACCTCTATCTACTTTTGATAAAGCAGTCAGTCATTTCAAAAAACTTGCCTATGAGGACAATTTGGAGATTTCAATTTCGAAACCAGAATATAAGAAAGAATTACAAGCAGCAATGACTGAGGTTTCGAAATTCGACAACCTAGTTACAGAGGATTTAAGAGAGGAAATGGAATCGTTCTTGGGCATATATAACAATGCAGTGGATGCTCATAAATTATGCAACCAATATGCCCTCGAACTTGATGAGATCGAAACCTCCACTCAGGAAGACGGGGATAAACTTGCTCAGGCTCGAGAGGGTCATGAAAAAGCCAAAGAACTGATATCATTATCAGAAGGACCTCTTTTACATTCCAAGGCTGCAGAGAAGGAATTAATGCAACAAGAAGAAAATCTCCTCATGCAACTCAGACCTATCCAAGACAGATTGAAGGAAGTTCGATCCAAGATTTCTGATATTCGCACTTCTCGAGAGAGACATATAAAGAATAAAGAGTTATTCTTCTCTTCTGCCACTCATATTGTTCAATTTTTGAAAGGACAATTGGAGAAGAAAAGAAAACTTGAACAAGCTCAATTGGAATCCACCCGTGCTCTCTCAACTTGGTTCGAGGCTTTTGACGACCTCAAAAAGTGCAATTATCCTAAATCCTCTTCTACCTAGACTCACTTTTGTGACTTCCCTAAACAATTTATTTTCCTTTTTATGTTTTTGGTATTTGAATTTCAGTTATACTTGGTCTATAATACTTTAAATATTTACCATTGATCGAACCAATATAACTGTTTGTCGAAATTTCGCGAATTGCGTAAGCATTATTCGAAAATACCTTTTCGATTAAATATGGTCCATCCTAATTAGGTGACCATTTTCCATACACTTTAGATTTTTTATCCATGGGTAAAATAACTTTCCAAACTAAATCACCAATTCGAAAAGATTTTTCTTGTATCCTTTTATTATAATATTTCAAAACTCTCTCCTTCTGATGAATTATATTTTCCAAAGCTATAAGCCTTTCCTCATCCAGTTCATTCAATTCGTCAATCATCATATCAAAATAATCTTGAATTGGGATTTCATTTTGTCTTTGAATTCTAACCGAATTTAAATTAATTTCGATGGGCAAAATAGCTTCATGCCCATAAACTAATTTAAAAGGCGTAACCCTAGTGGCTCCTTTTGGAGAATTTCGATAAGCCCATAAAATTTGACTCAAAGTTTCATTCCAAGTCTTTGGTTTCTGACCAACATGTTTTTTGATCATACTGATGAGAACTTTATTTACAGCCTCTACTTGACCATTTGCTTGAGCATAATAAGGAGTTGAAGTCAGCATTTTAATATTTCTCGAACTGGCATATTGGACTATTTTTCGTCCAGTAAATACAGAACCTTGATCTATAGTTATTGTTTCTGGGATACCAAATCGAAAAACAATACTTTCTTCAATGAAATTAATGATGTCATTTTGATTTACTTCTTTTAAAGAATAGCTTCTACCCATTCAGTGAAATAATCAACAGCCACTAAAATATACTTATGTCCTTTCGAAGAAGGTGGATGAATTTGTCCAGTTAAATCCAATGCCCATCCTCGAAAAGGCCAAGGCTTAATAATATAATGTAATTCGCTTGCTGGCACCTGTTGTATAGGTCCATGTTTTGACATTCTTCACAAGATTTCGCATAATTTATACAATCCTTTAAAATAGTTGGCCAATAATATCCTTGTCTAAATAACATCCATTTCATTTTTTTCTCCTGCTTGGTGAGAACCACATATACCTTCATGAGTTTCTGCTAAAGCTATATAAGCCTCTGATTCTCCTAAGCATTTTAACAAAACTCCATCAACACTTCTTTTGTATAAATCATCCCCTAAAATCACATAATTCAAAGCTCTATATTTGATTTTTCAATCAACCTGTGAACTTGGATTTTTGAGATAATCTACTATAGGTTTTCTCCAATCATTTGGTGTTAATACATTTATATTAAGGATTTCAAATTCATCAGGCAATTTCTCCTTTATTGTTATAAAATTTTCGAAATCATACTTATTTATCTTGTAACCAGAAGCAATATGTGCTAAATCATTTGCTTCGTTGTTCTCGTTCCGAGGAACATATTCGAATTTGACATCATCAAACTTATTCAACAATCTTGTTGCCTTAGAAAAATATTTTATTAAATTACTTTTTATACACTTATATTCTCGAGTTAACTATTTGATGACCAACTTAGAATCACCTCTTATTAAAACATGCTTGGCCCCAATATCTATTAAAGCTTCTAATCCTGCTATGAGTGCTTCATATTCTGCTTCGTTATTTGAACACAAAGGTTTAATTTTGAATAAAATTTTAACAGGTATATCCTTTGGAGATTTCATGACGACACCTATTCCAGAACCATTCAAATGCTTAGACCCATCAAAGTATAATATCCAAGGCTTAATTCCCACATAACATTCTGTTATTTCCATTTGAGTATGATCCACAAGAAATTTGCTACTACTTGACCTTTCACTGATTTAAGTGGAACAAAACTTAATGAAATTTTAATTAATGCGAGTGCCCAAATTCCTACTCTATTATGCATAACAAATTTTGATAACATAAACTTGATAATATTATTTCGAGAAATAACTTGCACATCGAAAGGTTTTATATAATACTTAAGTTTGGTACAAGAAAAATACAAACACAAACACAACTTTTCAATAGGACTATATCGATTTTCAGTGTCATTCAGAATTCGACTTAAATAATAAATTGCACATTCAATCCCATTGTCGTCTTCTTCTGCCAACATACTTGCAATTGTCGAATCTGAAGCAAAAATATATAGCTTGAGTTCTCTTCCTGCTACAGGAGGAACAAGAACCGGTGGATTCGCAAGGTACTTTTTAATGTCATCGAAAGCTTCTTGATGTTCCTTATCCCATTGAAAATCAACTTCATTCTTTAATCTAAGTAATGGAGAAAAAACTTTAGTTTTCCCTGATAGATTAGAGATAAATCTTCTAAGAAAATTTATCTTACCCAACAAAGACTGAAGCTGTTTTTTATTCTTTGGAGGGGAAGTCTCAATTATGGCTTTCGCCTTATTTTTATCAATCTCTATTCCCTTTTGATGGATAATGAAACCCAAGAATTGACCTGCAGAAACATCGAAAGCACATTTTAAAGGATTCAATTTTAATCCATGTTTTCTCATTCTTTCGAATGATAGTCACAAATGCTCGAGATGATTCTTTTTCGATCCTGATTTTACAACCACATCATCAATATAAACTTGCATAAATTTTCCAATCAGATCATGAAAAATTAAATTCATAGCTCTTTGATAAGTAGCTCCAGCATTTTTTAAACCAAAAGGCATAACCATCCACTCATAGGTTCCCAATGCCCCCAGGCATCGAAAATCAGTTTTCGAAATATCATCCTTGGCAATATAAATTTGATTATACCCAGAATAACCGTCTAATAGACTTAGAATTTCATTTCCTGCTGCTGAATCAACTAACATATCAGTAATAGGCATTGGGTATTCATCTTTAGGAGTAGCAGAATTTAAATCTCAAAAATCTATACACACACGCATTTTTCCATTTTTCTTAATTACAGGAACTATATTAGAAATCCATTCTACATACCTTGTAGTTCGAATAAATTTGGCCTTCATTAGCCTTTCAATTTCATCTTTAATCTTTTCGATGACATTCGGAGCAAATCTCCTAGGAGTATGCTTGACAGGTTTCTTACCTTCTTGAATTGGTAATCTGTGCTCCACTAAATCTCTACTAAGTCTTGGCATTTCATCATAGTCCCAAGCAAAGCAGTCTTTAAATTCCTGCAAAAGTGAAATAATATTTTCTCGAAGGGTATTATCTAACAATTTGCTAATATATGTAGGCCTTCGATCATTTTTAGTTCCCAAATTAATCTCCTCCAAAAGATCTTAGGCTTCCATTTTCTTCAGATTTGGAGACATAGACTTCTCAAAACCTAATTGTGAATTGTCATAGATACAATCCAATTTAAAATTTTCACCATTTTCTGTAAATTCTTTTTGTTCGAAATTACCTTTTACTATGGATACATCTTCTTCCAAAATTTTGAGCAACGTGTGGAATTTTTCATCATTCATTTCCTTTCCTTCGGCCGCAGTAGCCATTTCACTTTTTATGGTCACAGTAGCCATTTCACTTTTTATGGTCACAGTAGCCATTTCCCTTGAATTATCGGCCATATAGGCCAAAATTCAAGCCATGAAGCTCGAATATGAGCCTGAAAAACTCATGTATCAAAGGTGGTCGTTTCTTCGACGGCCTTATGAGCCAACAAAAATCCCCTCTTAGAATCCCAACAGAAGAACTTACCAACCTCTTCTCCTATTTTGTTGTTTACTTCATAAGAATCCTCTATTTCAAAAGGTGAAGTTATAGCAAGGGTCTTGTCATTTTCATCAGTGAAAGAAGCATATACCCCATATGAACTTTGATCTGCTTCCACTACTTCCAATTTTCCTTCCTCATTCCAGAAGAACAATTTCTGATGAATAGTCGATGGCACAGCCCCCATACCATGGATCCATTCACGGCCTAAGAGCATGTTAAAATTTTCTTAGGATGAAATAACTAAGAAAATAGTTGGTCTCCTTCGACTGCCCACATACACATCAAGCAAATCATCCCGTCTGAACTTGACGATTTTCCTGAAAAATCTGAAACAACAATATTGTGAGGATTGAGATCTTCAATCTTTTTACCAAACCTTTTCAACATCGATCTTGACAAAAGGTTTATGGCAGCACCACCATCTACAAGAATTTTATTCACCATTTGGTCTTCTACCATTGCAGTGAGGTTAAGTGGTTTCATGTGAGATTTCATTTCCTCAGAAGGTGGATCAAAAACACCAGCATTGTGTCTGGGAGTGATGCAAGAAACTTGGGTTACCCAAATGGCTTTTGGACTCAAAGAAGGATCTTCAAAACATTCCTCCCTAGCATAATCTCCTACTATTTGAAATGCCTCATATTGTTCTGCATACTCTACTAGGAGTATTGAAACTACTCCACAGATGTCTTCAATCGAATCTTCAAAGCCAGATTCGAAACAATCAGTCACCACCTCGTTTTCATCATCCAGATTAGACTGAATTTTATTTTCGAACCCTGGAGGTGGTCTTTCGATATTAATTCTATCAAAGACTGATTGCCTATTCTCATTCCTCCTTTGATTATCGAGAATGGCGACCTTTCTCAATTGTTGGTGCCTTCTCCATTGAGTCTTTGACATATTTCGATTGATCCATGGAAGATTCTGATGTTGGTAATAACTCCTTCTAGGACCTTCAGAAGTCCCTTCCTTTTGAGGCACATAATTATTTACCTCAAAATTTTGTCATTTAGGTCCCATTCTCGAGTTACCTTGGCGAATCCATTTATTAACAAGGACACCAGAACTTGGCACATAAGTTACTATTTTCTGAGAAATGTTGTATGGCCTTTGAATCTGGTTGACAGACATATTCACATGCTGCTTTCCTTTCTTTTCATTCTCCAGATTATGCCTCTGCTGGTAATTCTTTCGAACTTCTGAAATTTCGAAAGCTTTAGCTACAGATCTATTGAAAATTGCACTGCAGCGTGGGCACAACATGACTTCCTTCCCAACATCTTTTTTCTTCATTAAGAAATCAAGTAGAGTATCTCCTGCTGGAGGAAATATACTCTCTTCTTCTTTCTCGAAATCTTCCAAAGCTTGGTTCACTTCTTCTTCAGACAAAGGTGATTCAATTTTTGCCTCATCGGCAGTAGCCCCTACCATGAGCACATGCATAGGTTCTAAATAATTTGCTTGAGTTTGGAAAGGATCAATATCTACTTTCATAGGCTTATCCTCAAACTTAAGTCTCCCATCATCAATAGCCTTTTGTATCATATCCCTGAAACGAATACAATTGTTAGTCCAATGTCCATAGACATTGTGATACTTGCAATATCTTTTGCCTTTTCTTTGATCAAGCGAAGGCATATTATGATCATTACTCAATACAATTTGTTTATCTTTTAACAAGACATCAAAAATCTTATCTACTTTGGAAACATCAAAACTGTATTTCAGATTAGGGAATTTTGGTTTCTCTTCTGGCTTTAACATTTGACAAACATAAGGAGGACCAGGCTTTCAATTCTGCCAAATTTACTTCATTTCCCTCAATCGCTACATCTATTTCTTGACAATCAACTGGATTATCAATTTCGATTTAAGAATCCACATAAGCTACTCTCTCTTTTCTAATATTCTTGTCGAATTTCCTCATTCTTTCTTTTTCATACCTAGTCTGTTCAATTCTCCTAACTTTTTTTGCTAGTTGTGCCATGTCCCTCATTTATTGGTTCACTAATTTCTTTCGAATTAAGAATTCTAGGCCAGCAGTAGCCATTCTCACCAATTCATGTTCTGGAATTTGAGTATAACATCTAGATTTCATTTGTCGAAACCTATTTAGATAATCCTCAATTGACTCACTATTAAACCTCTTAATTGTGGCCAAATCAATGAGACTAACTCGAGTTTCACCCCTGAAAAATTGTTCATGAAAAGCCCTTTCGAGTTGAGCCCAAGTATATATCGAATTTGGTGGTAGGGTAGTGAACCAAGTAAATGCACTTTTCGTCAAAGAACTAGGAAAATATTTCATTTTAAAAAATTCATCTATGGTTAAGTCACCACATTCGACTTGGTAACGAGCCACATGTTTGATAGTAGATTCTCCTAATTCTCTAGCAAACTTTGTAAATTTTGGAATTTTGTAAACTCTAGGCATTTCAGTTTGCAAAATATAATCAGGAAAGGCATATACAAAGTAAGGCTGGTTGGCATAACCTACTTCGAAACCATGTCTATCCAAGGCTTGTTCTACCAATAAATTGATATGCTGAGGCTTTTGAGGAATATTTGCCCTATTCCTCCATTTTGAAAATTTTGTTCCCTAAGTATTTGGTTTCATTGTACATTATGCGAGACCTCATCTGCATTTTGATTTCTATTTACTACAACAGGAGTTTGAACTCTTTCGAGTGGTTGTCCATTTTGATTGCCATCATTTGGCTTACCCTCTCGATTGTTCACAATAATTTGTGGTTCATTTTGATTGTTTAGTTGTCCCTGGGCTCCTAGGTTCAATGTTGTTTGATTTATGGGAATGGCTAATGCATCCCCAATTCGATTCAAAATATTATTCATTTATTGATAACTTTCGTTTGTAGTTGTCAACAATAGATTAACAATTGTTGCAATGTGATTTGTCAACATATTCACCATTTCTTGGTTACTATGATCAATTTGTTGACGAAAAACTGCTAATGTTTCATTTGATACTCCTGTTGAAATCATACTATTATCACCTATCATTCTATCCTCAGTTGGAACTCCCATACTTCTCAACTGATCCCCATTATAATTGTGGCTACTACCCTCAAGTAGCAAATTTCTATTTGTTCTCCCACTGTCCACAATTGAAGGAACAATGGGTTGACTTTGAGGTATTTCCATATTTAATGGTTGGATATTGACATTTGGCATTCCCCATGGTCTTGTAGTTGAGAATGGAGGTGTATTTGTGTTTGTGATAATGTTGTGTACTCGAGGCAAAGTGGCTTCGATTGATGTATTGGCAATTTGGGAAATTACCACATCTTCGCCTCCAGGAGTGATGTTTTTGTTATTTGGCTGACTAACAGCCACAACAATCTCATTTCCTACACCAATAGATGGTATTGGTTGAGTTGTTGCACTCGAATTATTGTTATTATTATTATTATTGCTATTGTTATTATTACTACGGTTTCTTTGACTATTTCCAGAATTAGTCATTTTACCGTTTCTTAATAGCATGCACTTTCTCTCAAGACTTGTTCTTAAGATCAAAAATTATGGCAACAGTCCCACCGGGCGTGCCAATTTGTTAACCGTGAAAATCGTTGAGCTATTTTCGAAAGAATTTTTATCTAAGAACCAGACTTTTCATGTTTAGAATCTACTAACAAATAATTTTTTATCGTGCGACATAGAATCCATAACTCGATTGTAAGTCCTTTTTCGTCGAACAAGCAATTATAGTATTTCAACTTGAGAGAAATTCGTTAGATACTAGGCAAAAATAATACAATCAAGATTTTGATAATAATTGTAGTATCCATAGTAATAACATATCCTATTTTTGTGTTTTTCGTAGTAAATTATAAGAAATGGAGATTGGATAGAGTAAAGTTTTGAGAAGAAATGGAGATTGGAAAGAGATAAAGTTTGGAGAAAGGTAGAAGAAGAGAATTGCATAAAATTAAACGAAAAGCAAATTTATTAAAGTTGGGATGAATACATACACTGCGACCTTGGAACTGATACCCATTATGTGTGTGCGGTGTGTGGTGTTGACAGGATTTGAGTGGTAGTGATTCAATCCGAAGAAAAATGGCTATCAGAACCCTTATTTATAGATTTTGAATACTAACAGTCAAATTCTAGATTTTTGACACGTGTACAGAGTTAAATAACTTCCTATTTCTAACAACAACACTTGTCTCATTTTCGTTTTCATCATAACTACTACAACTGCTCCTTTTGAATTTGAATTTCTTCAAACTGTCTTCAAACACGTCAGCAGATCAACATAAGTAACCAACTTCTGTCGAAAACACTTTTTCTTAGTGATATTTAGTAGGATCTTCAATATTATCTTTTTCGACAAGTTCTAATCGAAAACATATTTTCGACAAGCTTAATAGAGTCTATGGTTTCCCCACTATTTTTCGACAAAATTCCTTCTGGAAGCTAGCATTTTCATTAGAACTAGGTGTATCGAAAATAACACTTTTCATACTTAGAAAATTTTACTTTATGAAGATAACACCTTCGGCATGTATTTATTGTCTTATATGTATATTTATATGTCGTGAATACGTGTGATTAACTATTGTTAAGACCGAGAGGGTGTGACCTTCGGCGTTGATGTAAATTGTTAGATGTTTCCTGTGGATATACTGCTTGTTGTGATCTGAGTCCGAGGGGCATTGTCCCTCGGCAATGCATGTTGGTTTTGCTTGTGCATGAGTATGATAGATGAGTTGGAGTGCCTGAGGCACCCAAGTGTGTGCAAGTGGATATATCCACTTTGAAAGGTCATGTTGTTCATGACATTGAGAGGTTAGGAAGGATGAGATCCTTCCCCTCATATGGTATGAAGAAGGATGATGGACGTTCATGTTATTCACCTTGCATGGGATGACGCGCGCTTCGGGGAGGCGGATGATGTAAAGTGGGCGTTGGTGACAAAGACGAGATGGATGTAGAAAGACGGGGTCTTTGATTAGAGATGAGGCTTGACTCCATGCTCGGTGGGGAAGGTCCCCAACACATCCTTCTATCAGTACCATTGAAACTGTTTCGCCCTGTAAAATACATCTTGAGGCGTGGAGAACGTGTGAGGAAACGTTTTGAGAAGTGGATGATTATGGCGGGTACACCGGGGGACAGTTCGTTGTCTCAAAGGAGGCTTGGGGAAATGGTGTCAGGTTGTGATAACCCGACTAAGGGTTAGTACGGGGGACTCACGTAACCGACTTGGCATTCTCGACGAAGACGAAGCTACATCCATGATTGGTGAGATCGACGTGTCACTATGTACCGGACATGATTCGAGTGCTCCCAATCGTCATCCACGAAGTTGCGTAAGACCATTAAAACTTGGGAGGTTTAATGGCAGTGGGGCCCATAGGAAATGATGTTGTGAGATAGATATTCGTGATAGGATTATCGTGAGTGTCATTGCTAGAGTACCACACACAGTGGTCGTATAGGTTGTTTGGGACTGAAAGTCCGTTTGTTTGTGGCGACCAAGGAGGTAGAGAATTCACTCCCATGTTTTTATTTTTTCAGAGAAAGTTTGTTGACCCTATACGAATGATGAAGATGGAGTGGGAATACTACGCCAAGTGCTAACGACACAAATGAATATGTTCAAGGAAGAAGAGGATCCCTTTGAGGATGCCTCATGGGTATTTTGGCTCTTAATTTTCATTGAGTCACTGCTCTGAGTCTCAGTCTCTTCTCCTATAAATGAGGGTAGACTAGGGTTTATTATTATGATGTATCATTTTCCTTCATGTGACTCATTTGAAAAATGTATTTGTTTTCAAGGATGTAAAAGTGTATTCAGTTTTGTGTAAAAGAATCGTTTAATGATGAAATTGAGGATGTTTAAAAAAAATTTTATTATGTTTTAATGGTTTACCGTGGTTATGTTGTTTGATAATTCGAGTTTAGTTTATTAAGAAATTTATTTCACAAAAACTGCATTTTTAAATTAATGATAAGATAACAAGGATGTTTCTTCTTTTGGAGTTAAAATTAATAAGATTTGAAAGTTAAAAAGGGAATAAATTTCCTCATATTTTGAAGGTTATTTTACAATCTAGCATTAAATTATTTTCGCTAATAATACAAATAAATAGAAATTCCGTAATAGTAACGAGGGGCGTTACATTTATCACGTGTCACTAAGTTAACAAAATTAGTGTAAAAAAACTAATAAATGTATTAATTTGGTGTAATGGAAAAACTTTAACACTATGTTTGGATAAAGAATTTCAAAAATGCCATAGAATTTGAAATGCAAGTAATTCAATTGAAAGCAATTAAATTTCATTCAATTGTGTAATAACTTGTTTGGATTATTAGTTTTGAATCTATTTTTAAAGAAATTAAAAATAACTATTAATTATAGTCTGATTTTAAATAAGCTTTTTTTTTCTCTCCTCGCTTTCTCTCTCTACAACACATCACATTCAAACACTGAGCATTGCATGCAACAGCCAGCAGTTGCAGTGTTGCACCATTGTATTATGAGAAACTCCACCGAGGACAATAAAACGCCAGCATCCGATTCTTCCTCCATGGTGATTTTTGGCCAGTGGTGGTGTTTAAGCTCGGGAAGATGATAAAGGGAGGTTTGCTCGTAATCTTCTCTCATTGTCGGTGGTTTGGTTCAACTCTTTCTGCTGGCAATTCAGATTCCATGGTGGAGAGCCCAATAATGTTCGATGGCAAGTCAAGGCTCCAACAAGGAAGGTTCGCCAGAGAAAAATAGGTGACAGATGAGCGATGGGGAGTGGGATACGTTTCTCTTCAGTTGACAAATGAGGAATTTTAACGATTCTACCTATTTCAGTGGAATTTTAAATTCCTACTTTTAAAGGATTGAAATTAAAATTAAATTTTTTCAAATTTTACATTTGAGTATCCAAACGGGGGATTTCATTTAGTAGCAATTAAAATTCCTACAAAAATTACATTACTCGGTTGAAATGCTATATCCAAACGCAAGGTTAGGGACCAAAATAAAATTTTTTAAACATAAAAACCCAAACTAGAACCTAAACATAGATAAGGGACTAAAATTCTAATTTAGCCTTTTTAAAATTTAAGGACAAAAACATATTTTGATATAAAAAAATGGCTTAGTTATCAAATTGGTCCTCAAATTATTTTAAATACTTCAATTTGGTCATCAAATTTTTAAAAATACATAAATTAGGTCATTTCCATCAAATTGAATTAACATCATTAAAATAAGAATTTTGACAGTTTTTATTTACAAATAGTGGTGGTTTTTATCTGTCACTATATTTATTATTATTTTAAAAATAAAAATTACCTTTTCCCCCTTTCCGAAATTAAATAAGAAACCCACAAGAAATACACAAATCTCAAATCGAATATGAGACCACAACACAACAAGAAGCACACAAATTTGAAATTATATCAGAAACCCACAACATAATCACTAGTGGAAAGTGTTGCTGCAAATCAAGAAGGACCCTTACCTGCTAGCCTCGTGGAACCCAGACACGTTGTTGCTGCAAGTGGTATGTCGAGTGCGATCCCAAAACACACCGCATCAACTCCCTCGTCATATTATCCTCTGTTCCCGAAACCAATTTGTTAAAATAATTTTCCAACTCGTCATTTGATTTTAGAAAGGGGGAAAGGCAATTTTTATTTTTAAAATAATAATAAATATAGTGGCGGCTAAAATTCGTCACTATTTGTAAATAAAAACTGTCAAGATTCTCATCTTAACAGTGTCAGTTCAATTTGACAGAAATGACCTAATTAACGTATTTTTAAAAATTTGGGGATCAAATTGACGTGTTTTAAAATTTGTGGACCAAATTGAAGCATTTTAAATAATTTGATGACTAATTTGGTAATTAAGCCAAAAAAATTAAAGGATTTGAAACACATTTTACCCTTAATTTTTTTATCTAACTTAATTTCTTGTTAGTTTATTAGTTAGCATATTTATTGTTGTCAACTTAGAAAAATTCTAAGTGTTGAAAGATACATTGGACTAGTCCATTTTGATTTGTCAAAGATCATGTTTCAAATTTAAATTTGGAGTTGACTCACAGATGTTGGCAAGCTGACTAAAATTTTGAGATCAAAATTAAATTAAAAAAATGAAGGACTCAAAGTAGGTAAGTGTTAGAAGAGAAATTCTAGGCAAGGGTTCGAATTGTGAGGAAGTTAGCAATAGTTACTTTTAGTACGTAGACTGAAACATGTCAAAAAAATTTAGAGTCTGTTTACACGTGTCTGTATAGTATATTATTTCACCGTTACGGTTAAAAAATCTATAAATAGGACCCTTGCATTCTTTTTTAGTTATTGAAACACTTACACTATTACACCCTTTACCACCAACTATATTATTTTATTTAAATCATTGTGGAAGTAGATAAATAAGGATTTTCTTAAAACTTCTTCGTTTGGTAAAAGACATCTCATTAAACTTTCATCTCATAAACCTCATGAATAATTAAATATTGGCTATTCAAAAGACCATACAAAAGGTTTATAAAAATAAACAAATCTAAATTTAAGAAATAATAACATTAATCTAACCTCGATGTTACAACCTATTAGAGCTTTACAATCTCATAGTAAAACTATAATAAAGACATTAATGAGGTATATGCCTCATCCTTAGCATCACTATCTTGGTCTTGCTAGACATCGTCTACCACAAACATATATAACAAGAAACATGAAAACAAAAGGAGTGAGATACATCTCACTTCATACTCCAAATATTAAAATGGAGACAAGTAGCACACATTTACACACATAACATTCATACCACATACTACATAGATTAATTATAGCCATTATAAGGAGGTGCACATGCAATGCAATTAATGACTCCAATCCCTTTCTATCTCATACGCATGTGATATCATTTAAAACCTTTTTTGTGAAAGTAGCCTAGAATACATGTGAGTAGATGGATCACTAAACTATGGGCATCCAACACTAACACTAGGTAACACCCCGACAGCTCATCAGAGTTACCCAACTTTGCAAGTACGCTCTAACCCACATCTCACCATGTCCATAATTGTTTTGTTCTTCCTTTCAAGAACTTCATTTTGTTAAATTCCATTCTAGTTGTTATTTGATGTTGAATTCCATGTTGCTCAAAGAAACCTACACAAGCAAGGTACTCTTAGCCTTTGTCTATTCTCGGTTCTTTGATTCTACATCCATTTTGCTTTTCTACAAATGCCTTAGATGTCTTAAAGGTGTTACATGATTCTGATTTCAGCTTAAAAAAGTAGAATCAAGTCTTTGTGCTAAAATCATCAATACAAGTAATAAAATGCCTACCACACTACTACATGAAAGGCCCTTTACGTCGCCTATCTACATCATTCTTTAAAAACCAATGTAGATAATGAACCAGTGGCATTTTTTAAATTAAATGTAAGTACACGACACCGATTTAAGAATAACAGGTGTAAAGAATAGCCTATTCCACATTGATTCTATTTAGAACCGATGTGGAATAGGCTATTCTATATCAGTTTTAAAAATAATTGATGTGGAATTGCTTGTGGTCTCTTACAAATTCAAACTCCCTCTCGTTGTCACCTCATTCCCTTTCGATCTCCCTCTCGTTCTCCTCCCTCGAGATCCTATTATAACGTCCTTTTTCCACCGCCACTGTCACTGCCGCCATTACATTGTGCCACCACCACAACCACACCATTTCCCTTTCGATCTCCTTCTCCCTGTCATTCCTCAAACCCTCAAAATTGTATCGCGACACCACCGCCACCACATCTTGTTTCCACCACCACCATCACATCATGCCACCCCTACAACCATAACCACACCATTTCCCTTTCGAACTCCCCCTCACTCTCGCTCCTCAAACCCTTGAAACCTTATCGTGAAACCATCGTCGCCGCCATGACATTGCTCTTACGTTCAGGTTGAAGTGAATCAGTCATTCACTAGAAGGGGTTGAATAGTGACCTTTTACTGATTTGGCTATTATTCGCACAAGCACACTAGCTTCTGAATCTTTTGTCAAGCTTCTCAGCTTTAAGAAACAGAAGACTATTAGAAGTATCACATTTCGTTACAAGTACTTGGATATTATGATATGTCTCTTGACAAATCACCAAATACTTATCTTATAACTACTTTAGATCTACTCACAAATGATACAAAATATGTTGGAAACAGATTTCTGACTTTCACTTGGCTGCACTGAGTAGAGTTGCTTTTTAACAACAAAACAATTTAAAAAAAAACCCAGGTCAAGTTTAAGTTATAAAACAGGCTTCTTGAAAAAACAAGTTAGTTTGTAAGCAACAATAATGAGAAGCAGCAAAAAGGAAAACAACACACCAAGGAGTTATACTGGTTCACCCAACCTGGGTGATAAACCAGATTTTGATTGTATTTTGATGTGAGTTTAGATGTCATTTTCACATATTTTGAATATATTTTATTGACAAAACTCATTGTTTGGTGCTAGTTGATGTAAGACAAGTACTCAAGAGCCTTCGTGAAGAGAAAAGCTGAAAATTGCACTTTTTGGAGCAAAATTACTACTGTTTGGAAGACCAAGAAAAAATGTCAGAATTGAAGTAACGCAAGAACCATGGCCACGGTAAATTGACCTATGGCCATGTTGGTTACATAGCAGAATTGGACCTTGAAGACCATGCAAGGACCACGCTCGTGGTTGTTTTACTAAGGTCGTGGTAAGTTGCGTTGTCAGCCAATTTAAATTTTGAATTATTATAAATTGACGCTGGGAAACCCTTTTATTATCATCATCTTTTGTTCTATTTTTGAAAATCGAGGATTTTGAGTGAGAAAGAGGTCCTGTGAGAGACTCTGAGTTGCAGTAGGACGTAAAGAGCACCATTGGGGATCGTAACCGTAAAGTTTCTTCCCTTTTGTAATCTTTATGTCTTCTTTTGAATTTTCTGGCTTAATCATGATACTACAACTTTTTGGCCTTTAGGCCACAACAAAAAACCGTGCTTAAATGTGAAAAAACCATGGCCTTAAGTTTAGACAACGATTTTTCATATGTGCTCCAAGTGGCCGTGGTCTTAAACTTTAGTCCACGATTTTTTCACTTTAGACCACAATGCAGAAAAAAACAGCGACCTTAGGTAATAAAAAGACCACACTTTTTTAAATGTTGTCATTCTTTTAAGACCATGATTTTTTAAATGTGGACAAATACTAAAAGCTACAATTGTAGTGATTAAACTATGGCTCTATAACCGTTGTCTAAACCTTAAGGCAATGGTTTTCTAAGTATTGTCATACATGTTATATTTAAGCCGCAGTTTTAGAAGTGTGAACACATATTTTAGACAACGTATTTTTTAATGTAGACAAATGTTGTCTAAACGTTTAGGCCATAGTTTTCTAAGTGTAATCTAAGTGTTATATGTTTAAGCCACAATTATAAAGGTGTAGACATATATGTTAGAGACATTTTTCAATGTAGACAAATAGTATAGGCAATGATTGTATAATTGTTGTTTACACAGTTAAACCACATGATTTTTTAATTGTCGCTTTACTATAGGCAACATTTATTTAATTTATTCTTATATATAATAAATTGGTATTTGAGCCATAATTATGCAATTATTTATCTTTTATTAGTGATAATTAATTATTTATGCATATAAATAATTAAACAATATAGAAAAAAACATTTAACTCATAAAATAATTAAACTATTAAATAAAAGATGGAAGTACTTTATATATTGAAAACGTACTAGCTACAAAATATGCATAAACACTTGCAACATTTTTTTGTCATTTATAAGACCTTAAAGTATTAAAAATAATTTCTCAAAAGTATGCAACACTTTCAACTCAGTAAATTTGTGTAAGAAATATAGTAGCCTCTCAAATGTCTCATCTCTAAGAAATTAAGCTAGCCTCCACGCATGTGAACTTCAATCTTCTATATCTTGATCATGAGCTTCTTGCTCTCCAACCTACAAATATGGAAACATGAAATACAATTTTACATTTCTCTTTACAAAATTCATATTTCAATCCAAGTATCAAAAGTGTCAAAGTGACATGCACTCATATCTAATATTTGATATCTTTTAAGAAAAAAAATCCTTTCTTTTGTTGGAAATTAATATCATATTTAACTAGCATGTAAAACTTGCATGCTCATCTTCCATTCAGTCACATCAAATCAATACTTTATTAAAACATTTCAGTCCAACTCAAATTGTCAGATCAATTCAGCAAATTCATTTTTCAATTCTCAGTTAAGAATACCCACACCTCAAATACTTATGCAACTTAGATTAAAATATGAGAATCAAATTATATATAGTCTTCTACTATCAAAGCAGTTAATAAGCTCCAATTAAGCTTAGATTCATACATGTGTAGCTAATGCCAATTTCAATAAGTCCATTTAGGTGTCATTAACTTTTCTCGGCAAGTAATTTCAGAGATGAAAGCATTGACCATTTATAATTTTTTTTCAGCAAGTAGTTTTAGAGATAATCACATGAAGCATGTAGTTTTTGCATTCAATCTCAAGCCACTTTAATGGGGAAAAAAATAACAAACTCATAATCTCTCCATGTTTCAAGTTAGAGAGATAACCAAATTAATCGAAGACAGTAAGGCAAATGGACTAAAGACCATGTTCAAGCATTTAACCAAATACATCATAAAATTAATGAGTGATTATACCTTTTCAAAATCCGGAACATTAGTTGATGTTGACGAACTCATTGCTGCATTGCTTTCATTGGCCACAATATATTCAAAGCTTCATCATCCAAAGTTGGATTGGTTTGCTTCACGAAGCTTTTTAGAAGTGATTCCAATCCTTGAAACCTTTTAGCTCAATTATCCAACTCATTTGCATGTTCCTTCTTAAGAGCAGAAATTTCTTCCTTTCTTTTCAACTGCGATGGTGTGATAGTTTTTCCATAGCAACACACTCTACTTGATCTTTCTTTTCCATAGCCAAACTAAATCAGACAAGAAAGGAACAAGAGAAATTGCCTAGAAAATAATCATGAGTAATAACAAGTATAAGCAATCACAAATTGGATAAACACAAGCATCAATTAAAGAATCAGTCAGAGTCGTGTACACTGCAAGGTGATTTAGGCCTTAGCCTTAGGCCCCGAAAATAAAATCTTTAATCAATATATATCAGCTGTGGCGATTGTAGACTGATTCAATTCCATTCATAAAAGTCTGTGTTATGCTTTATTACTAATAGTCAATGAGAAAATATAAAAAATGCTCAAGACTGAAGTCACATAAGGGTCATAGCTTTTAAATCAATATTTTAATATTATGTACGTTAAACGTCAAAATCTATTTTCGACGTTATAAACAAAAAAACCATCCTAATGATATATACCAGCCAAGAGCCATTGATACAAATGTAAATGCTATATTAATAATAGTAAATTAGTAAGAGTTAAAATGATTTTACTGTTAGAAATGTTATCTGGTGAACTTGACCTATTTTCAATTATAATAACTGGCAATTGAGAAAAACGACCAAGGGTTATTATATATATATATATATATATATATATATATATATATATATATATTAAAGTTTAATATTTTTATTTCTTGACTATGTCATTTTTCTCTCTTTAAATTTTCTTCATCTTCAAAATGATTTTTTTAAAGACCTAAAGTTATAAAAATTAATATTTTTTATCAATTTTACATTCAATCTTTTTAAAAGTTTGCTTTAGGCCCTAAAATTCACACACACGGCCCTGGAAGTCTTGCATATAGTAGTCTTTGCTTTTTATCCTGTGCAGGACAAACAATACTGGTTAATCAAAAACTTGTGTGGTGCAGCTAAAAGGATAAACTATTTTGCCAAGCATAACGGAATTGAGCCTAAATATATTGAGGTTGAATTCTCTTGGTTTTGGTCTGGTTGGCTAGGAAGATGGGAAATAAATTAAACTGCACTGGGGTTTTCGCTCTGGTTTCTTTTAACTGACAAATATTGGTTAGGCCTGCTATGATGTGAGCACGGGTAGCTAACACTCATTTTTGTTTTGTGCCTGGCGACCAGATTGGTAGGAAGCAATAATATGGTGAGCATATGAATGACTGATGCGATGATTGTGCAAGGAAAAGATGCAGAAACTATGCATATCAATAGCAAAGGAAACTGGAGACATAACACTGGAAATTTGGAGCGGAGATGCAAGTGCTGCTCTGGGATGAAACGCTACAAATATGCACATTATAAGTATATGCAGGGGGTTTGAACAATGTACCTGAATTGATGGTTTTTTTTTTGTGTGCAATCAATGAAGATGATACTGTTAGATATTATAGTTACTATTGGGCCAGTAATATATGGTGAGGTGGGATTTTAATCATAGTGGAAGGGTACTGTTATTGTTAATTACGCAGGTGAAGGTTGGGCAATAATTGTTTGACACTTATACTAGCAATGCTGATGTGAGCTAGGTTCAGCTTTCAAAGGTTCTTAGTTAGTGTCTTAAGGGGATTTGAGTTTGAGGGGTAGAGTGAATATGTAACAATGATATGTACACGGTAAATGGTTTGGTTATGAGCTGTTAGTAACAAACTTGGCCCTGTTCTTGTACTCATGTTATCTAATTTTTGCCACTCCTTGTGAGCCAAGTTTGACTATAAATAAAATTGTCATTGCCTATAAAAAAAATAGAGGGTTTCCTATGTAGAGAGGAGCTAGGTGTCCGCATCCTTCAAATCAAATATTAAAGAACTTATTAGAGTATATTACTTGGAGTTACATGATACAAAGGAGAGGAGCCAAGAAATTATTTTTAGAGTTAACAATGAATTTCTAAAGCTACATTGTTTAGCCAAAAGTTAAAAATAAGTTACACCAACTAAGGGCATACAGGATGATTAAAAAAAGGAAATGAAGTTCTAGACAAAATAAAAAGACTTGACAAGGAACAATCATGCATCACTATAATAAAAAAATTACTTTAAAAGATTGTGTATATCTTAAGGTAATAAAGTATCTATGCCTATTTTTGGTTACTCACCTTCAATTATCTATCCCGACACCTTACAAAGAGCCTTCAGCAACTTTTCCCCAAGAATCAAAGATAACCTTCCTTAAGCCAAGAGCTAGAGATAACCTTCCTTAATAGAAACCTGTGGCCAAATAAAAATAGATCAATGATAGAACCAATTATTTGTATTTTTCCCATTGAGTGTGGAATTCATACTATGAAGGCATTCATACATATAACAAGAAATACACCCCATGAAGTATGGGAGAAAATAAATTAATTTGACCCTTGTACCAAACAGGGCCTATATTTCCTGATCAATCCATGAGGATTCCCACACACACGGCAAGTGCGAGAACCAGGTCCGTTGTTCTTGCAAAGATAAAAACGCAAGAATCCGAAAACCCTAACCTCCAAGTCGCAGAGAAATACGATTCGCACTCTCTGACTTTTCTAGCAAGAAAGAATCTTCTATTTTCACATATACACCATCACACGACCCAACCACCATGAACAATTTGCCCAATATAAAGAAACATATCAATTTTCAAATCAAAATAAAAAGGGGAAGAAAAAACATACCAATAAAAGGAATGCCTTCACGAAGTACCGAAACGCCGCTCAATGTCCGCGCCGATGATCCCGTGTTCAAGGCCTTCACGAAGATGACGTCAAACACGTATGTACTGTTACGCGCGCAAGGGAAGATGCGAGGAGAGTAGCAGCGTGAAGTTCATATGGCACCGTGAGGAGAAGCATCAGCAGCGTGAAAATTAGGTTGGAAGCAACAACGTCAAAATTAAGTGCTAAGCAAGGGAAAGAGTGAGTTAGATCTGTTACGCGAGCAAATGGGAAGGGGATTAATTGTTTTTTATTTTTTAATTTTTTAATCTCCCCCTTAAGTTTCCCAATTTTGTATTTAGTTTTTTTTTTTTTTTAAGTTTTTAGCTTATAGATGATATAGTTAATATAATTTTTTAATACCACTATGCACTATGCCCACTGTTTTGTTTTGATATTTTAAGCCACATTTATCTAGTTGTGATCTTATGTATTCACGGTTCAACACATGTGGCCTATTCTATATTAATTGTTTGCTCCTTACAAATAGACCACAAGTGTTATAATCTATGTTTATTTAAGTGTGGTCTAATATACCCATGGTGGAAAAAATGTGGTCTATTTTTAAACAACAATTATAAAACCGTGGCATAATATAAATGGCCACGCTTGCTACCTACAGACAAAAACTGTGGCCTCTTTCATTTTCCAACCAAGATTTTTTGACCGTAGAAACAAAAGTGTGGCCTAGAGGCCAAAATGTTGTAGTGTGAACATGAGTAGCTAGTTTTTCTTAGCCCCAGATTGTGATATAGTGGTACCTTTGTACCCCGATTTTGATTTTAATAAATCCTCAATGTTATTTAGTTATTTGTATCTTCATTGCATTTATTGCTTTTTAGAACTGATAAGTCTAAACATAAATTAATCTCTTTTCTATGATAATTGCTTGCAATTAATGAACTATGAAGTGATTGGATTCGTACAATTTACATGATCAAACTTCTTATTGTATGAATTTCCAGTAGATTAATCCTATTAATCAACCTCTTTGAGATTCATCGTTTGCCCTAAATCAATTGGAAATTAAATTAGGATAAATAGCGTTATTAACTGTGATCAATGGTTAATTAACGAATTTAAGAGGCTGTTGGCAAGTAATGCATTTAGGGATTTTATTGAGATTATAATTGGAGAAAAAAGGGATACATGCGAAATCACAATCATATGCTTGAACACTATTTCTCTCAATTTGGTTTTAAATTTAGGATTATTTGATTATTTGCAAAATTAATTATTTGGGAATGTGAGTGGTCCTTTGGGTTCAATATCCAAACTCTTAGAGTCCACTGTCACTAATGGTTTGTCATAATTAAAACCCTAGGTTATGGATTCAACAAATGTGTGCCAAACAGGAATAATAGATACGCAATTTGTTATAATTTTTGACTGCCAGAATATATTTTTCAATTTAAATAATAAAATACGATTTCTAGTAGTTTTAAACTGTCTGAATCAATTAAAACAAAAAAAAAAAGATAAAAAGCTGTTGATAAAGCAATGGCTTGACTCCGGAGGTTCTTCCCACGAGTACTCTCTATAGACAAAAGGTTTAACTAATAACGATGCATGTACATTATGTCATGGTAGTGCTGAAACTATTATTCATAGGTTGCGGGATTGCTCCATCCCTGGACAAGTTTGGACAATGGCTTGGCAACAACAACCACCAACATCCTTCTAGCAGCATGATTTGGATATTAATTGGTTGCTGTGATATCTTGATGCTAAGGTAAAAGGTGGAGGTCCTTATTGGTGTCAGATATTTGTTTTTGCATTGGATCAACTCTAATGAGCAAGGAATAATTAGAGCTGTCAATTTGGCCCGGTCCACATGACTTGGTGGATAATTGGAGGGAGATTATTGCTTTGTCGAATGCAATTCTAACTAGGGGTGTTCAAAAATCGGTTCGGTAAAAAAACCGAACCGAATCGAACCGAACTGCTTTAATAGGTTCGGTTTTTAAATCTATATTTGCGAATTGGTTTGTCAAACCGGTTCGGAACCGAATTGTTTTTAAAGAACCGGTTCGGTTCTGAACCGGTTTCGAACTGGTTTCGAACCGGTTCTGAACTGGTTTCGAATTGGTTTTAAGTAAGAAAGAAAAACAGTTTGGTTATTAAGTGAACCGAATTGGTTTACAAAAACAATTCGGTTCGAACCGAACTTGTTCTGAAAACCAATTCGGTTCGTTTTAAGGAAACCGGTTCGACTCCAAACCGGTTCGGTTCAGGTTCGGTTTGAAACCGGTTCGGTTCGAACAAGTTTTTTTGCACACCCCTAATTCTAACCACCATCAATTCAAATCTGTGACTTTTTTTTTCTTGAATATAGTGGTGTGTGTCACTATGAATTTGTGATTCAAATAAGGTGAGCATTTGTGTTTGACTATGGCAGCAGAAGACAAGTGGTGCATGGTGACCAATAGTCAAGGTTTTGCGGCTCAGCATTTGGTGGAAATGCCAATCCAGCTCAATGAGTACTGTCTTTGCATTGTCGACTTGGAAGCCAACATTGTTCTCGATCCTCCCTGAGTAGTTGAGGCTTAACGACCATTGAAGAAACCTAAATGCAAAACGAAGAAGCTAATATTGTTTTATGACTAATGCAACATTGTTTTATCAACACCTTTTTTTTTTGTTTTAATTGATTCAGCTGTTAAAAACTGTCAAAAATTGTATTTTAATATGTAAATTAAAAATCAAATTCTAACAGTAAAAAATGTTATAAATTACGAACTCATTATTCCCTGTTTAGCATATTAATGAGATGGACTAAAAAGAACAATTTTTTATATTGATAGACTAAAAAAACAAATTTAAAATTGGAGGACAAAAATAACAGTAACCTAAATTTAAGGAATTAAAAATATATTTAAGTCTAATTTATTGCTACTACCAAGCTTTCAAACTCTTATTCTATAGTGGAAAAAATAATGCCCACACACCTACAGTGGAAACAAGAGATCGAAAAGAATAATTCTTCACAATACACATGCTACGGGAGGAGAAAATGACATGTAGTATTTCTTTCTACATATGTTGATACTCAAACTCATTCACCAATTCAATCCTACAGCATATGTTGCACTTGCATATCCGCCTTTTATAGGTAAAATATAATAATAAAATAACATAATTAATTTAAATGCCTATAAGAAAACAAATGGTGGTGAAGCATGGAAGCTGTGTTCAAGCGGTGCGATGCAGATATACTTAGGCCGTTAGGCGGTGGTGCCACCACCACCATCATCGTCGCCATAACAACCACCACCACCACCACCACCGTCGTTACCACCACTCCACCATTGTCACCACCACCACCATTGTTGCCACTATTCCATCACTGTTTTCGTCGTCATCGCCACTACAACCACCGTTGCCAACATTGATGTCACCACTGTCACTTCCATTGCCACCATCACAACCACCACCACCACCACCACAATCATTGTCACTACCATCACTTTCACCGCCATCGTCATCGCCACAACCATCCCATCATTATTCTCATTGTCATTGCCATTACCACTGTCATCGCCACCATTTCCACCACCACCATCACAACCATTGCCGCCACCGCAACTACCACCACAACCATTATCACCACCATTGTCGTCACCACAACCACTACCACCACTACCATTGTCGTCACCACCATTGTCACAGCCATCGTCTTCACTACCACTCTTGTCGTCGTCATCGTCACCACTATTACCTCCTATCGTTATCTGGTTTGTATCATGGTGTGTATTGGATTGGATTAAAGCTTATCCTGCTCTTATCCTATCATGTTCCTATCCTGTCCATATATCATATCCTAACCACTAAGCAGACCCTTAAAGAGAGTTAAGGAACTTATGAAGGATTTGAGCAATTTTGTTAATATTTCAAAAACCTAAACAAGATCTTGAAAAATACAAAATATTGAGGTAGCGAATTTGGAATAGAATTCAAAGCCAAGGAGAAAGAACATAAAATAATTGTCCATGTTTTATATGTTCTTGATTATTGAGCTATTAGTTATTCTTCTACGTACCTTCGGTACAAAGTCAAGTCGTGTAACGTGCAAGTACTTACATAAGAATAAATAAAGGTCAAAATCATTCAAAGAACCAAAGAAAAAAAAATGGTATCTAACTTTAATTGTATCAGTTGTAGACATCCTAGATGAGAAAAAGGAAACTCTTCAAATAATATTTGAACAATGGTTGCTCATATCACATGATAAAACAAAAGTCTTAAGAAGAACAATAATAGCCTTTAGAGGCAACCGGCAAGAACAGCTAGCCGGAATAGGAAACTAAATTGAAACATCAACATGCATAAAAAAAACAAAAATTGAAACATCAACAGTCCTTTCATCCAATACTTATTGTCGTACTTCCCTATCTTTCTTAAAGGATGCCAAACAGTTCACACTAGGTTTGTCCCCGAAAGTTCTCCATCTGAGCGCAAAATTGGGAAAGTGCCCTTGTGGAGGATCCATCTTCTTTTAACGCATCAGCAGCTGCATCTTTGAGCTTTTCAATTCTTCCACGAATATCATTTCCTTCTTCACCCACCATTACACGTTTTACAACCTTAGCAATTTCCTCCCTCTCCGCTAAGCCATTCTCATTAAATTTTGGCCTTAATGCTACTTTGAGGCCCTCAGTTATCAAAACGGCATTCATTCTCTGTTCAGCAAAACAGTGGCCAAGCTACCATTGGCACTCCCAACACAATGCTCTCAAGCGTTGAGTTCCACCCACAATGGGTTAGAAACCCACCGGTTGAAGCGTGACTAAGGATTTGGGTCTGTGGTGCCCAAGAAGTAACAACCAAACCACGTTCTTTGGTTCTCTCTAAGAACCCATCTGGTAAAAACAGTAAAGGGTCTACTCCTTGGGTAATAGTGAGTTGAATTAGGACTGCAGGGTGTACTCTTCGGGGTAATTGTTCTTTGTTAATAGGAGGAAGTAAGATGGTGTCTATGTTTGAAGGAAGAGTATTAAGGTAGGCTTTGGAGGATTCTGGGGGTGGCCCAAGTGAGGGAACGATGCAGGTCACATGAAAATTTGGGTGATGCTTGATAAGTCGCTTGCTGAACTCAATTATTGGGACCAGGTGAGTGTAACCAGGACTTGAAACAATAGCTATGTGATATTTTTTGCCATGGAAAAAGACTATGTAGACTATATAGACTGTGTCATGAGTCAAAGATGCAACGCATCTTAGAAACCACACAATCACTTCACTAACCCAGAAAACAAATTAAGAAAATCACACAAAACACAACTAAGTCAGTAAAACTATTTTCCTAAATCCCACTCAAATATTCCCATTGGCCAGCCAACTGAGACAGTGTTTTTGTAGAAGAACCATCCTTCAGTGTATTAGCAGCAGACTCTTTTAAATTCCTCATTCTTTCACGCATTCCTTTACCTTCTTCCCTTTCCATCAGACACTTTATCACCTTTGCAATTTCCTCCTTTTCCACTATGCCATCCTCATTAACTTTTGGCCTCAATGCTACTTTGAGTCCATCGGTTAACATCACTGCATTCATCTTCTGCTCTGCAAAGAGTGGCCATGTTATTATAGGCACTCCCTCTTGCACACTCTCCAAAATCGAGTTCCAACCACAATGGCTTAAGAACCCCCCAACTGAACTGTGACCAAGGACCTGAACCTGAGGTGCCCATGATGGCACAACCAAACCTTTCTCCGTTGTCCTTTCCAAAAACCCACTTGGTAGAAATTGCCAAGGGTCCTCATTAGCAGTCTCTAGGTAAGCAGCACTAACAGAATTACTTGGTGCTCTCAAAACCCACAAGAACCTTTGACCACTCAATTCCAAACCCGAAGCTAACTCATTGATTTGGTGTTGAGAGAGTGTTCCACCACTTCCAAAAGAAACATACAACACTGAACAAGGTGGCTGCTTGTCCAACCATCTCAAACACTTATCAGACTCATCAGCCTCATTGATTGACCCTTTTTGTGTAATCGGTCCCACTGGGTACAATCTGGTGTTCCCATTTCCCAACTCTTCCAATGCTCTTATAGCACCTGATTCAATTTCTAAGAAGGTGTTGATAATAATCCCATCAGTTTTAAGCATTTCTTTGGAACTTCTAAGAAGATGCTGGTAATATTCACCCGATCGATTTCGGATTTCATCTGGAAGATCAACCCCCAAGAGTGGTACACAACCTGGTAACTTTATAGGTTCTGTTAGGTCCTTGTACTCACCTGAAACTTCCTCATCAAGTTTTGGCAGGTGTAGAAGCAGTGACAATACCATAGCTGAACTAGGGAAGTAAAAATAGGACAGAGCGTTAAATTCCTTTGCAAATTCCAAGGCTTGAAGTGCTAGAATATCTACCACCAATGCAGTTAAAGGGACTTTAGAGGACAAGGATTTCAGGACCTCATGTATTGATGGCAGAGAATGGGAAACAGTGAGTTGAATAAGGTTTCCAACGTATGCTGCTTGGGGTAATTGTTCTTTGTTAATTGGAGGAAGAAAGATGAAGTCTATGAATGAAGGAAGGCTTTTGAGGTAGGCTTTTGAGGATTCTGGAGGTGACTCAAGTGAGGGAATGATGCAGGTAACATGAAAATTTGGGTGATGCTTGACTAATCGCTTGCTGAACTCAATTATTGGAACCAGGTGGCCGAAACCAGGACTTGAAACAATAGCAATGTGAGGTGTTTTTGCCATGAAAACAGACTATAGAATATAGATGTATATTATATGTTATCTTTATGAGAGAAGATTTCTTTTATATAGCAAACCACTCCACTGACTTATTGTTTTGCTATAATGTTATTTAATTTATTACACGCAATAGGAACATACAATCCGCAATACTTGTTTTATGCTTTGTTTAAGAGTGTTATCTTATTTATGCATAGCTTTTTACCTGCTCACAATTGGTGAAAGCTGTATATGATGCTCTCTTTATGGTACAAGAGTTCTCTTATATAGCAAACCACTCCATTGCCTTATTGTTATCTAATGTATTCCATTCAATAAGAATTTACTCCAAATTTTGTTTTCTTTATTTGAATTTGTTATTAATTTGCGCATAGCTTTCATAGTGGAGGACGTGATGATGTAAGTGCATATGTACTAAACCGCATATCTATCATCTATATATTAGACGGATTCTACGGTGCGTGAGTTACTCATATCACGCACCGTGCAAAAGTTTTTCTGACCTTTGGATAATAACAATAAAATAGTCAAGAGTGGAGATCTTAAGGGTGCACCGTGTACACAAAGCATTGGATTGCAAGGTTTTTATTTTTTTTAAAGTGATAATCACTAACAATGAAGCTCTCTTAAACATTGTCTGATGTTCTGTTTTACGTCTTTTTTTTTATATAGCTTTGCATATGTAACAAAAAAAATCAACTCATCCCCACTGCCACCACAATAATCTTCTGTTAAAAAAAAACCATAATAGTGTGCAAACAAAGAAGAAATAAAGAGAAAAACAAAAAAAAAGGAAAAACATAGTCGTCGGAAAACTCCGTGAAACACCGCCGCAACGATTTTCGGTGCTGTGTGCGGCAGTGACGTATCCCTTTCTTCTTCATTTCCTTTCACTCGCTCGCTTCACCACTAGTGTGACCGCCGTGACCAGATCTGTGACCGCTGTGAGAAGATCTTCCGATTCGAAAACGGTGTCCTCAGAGGCGGATGCACGCATAGGGTAGTGGGGGCAATTGCCCCCACAAAGATTTTTTTTTTAACCTAGACATATTTAACAAAAAAAAATTGCCCCCATAAAAAAATAAGTGTTGCCCCCATAAAATATTTTTTTTAAAATGAATGTAAAAAGTTATAAGAGATAAAAGACAGAAAAAATTGTACTAATTTTATCACTTTATACTTTCGGTTTTTACTATTTTTGCTTCTCTAATACTAAATACACATAGTGAAATGTTGATTTGTTTGGCTAAGTTTTATCCATTGGAATTTTCTTGTCGAGCTTTTGGGACTTGATAGTCAACTTGAAATTTTTGTTATAGATATTGTTTTGATGATCAATTTTCGAAGTGAAATAGGATCATTGATAGGAGTTATAAGGTTGACTTGATGGTTGGAAAGAAGGGATTAAGGGAGGAAGGGGAAGAGGTTGTGGGTTTGAGTCCTCCCACAAACATTCTAATAAAAACTAACAACTAACATTGAGTGATAAAAAAATTAGGATCCTTGATCTTTCTAAAATGTTAGTGAAAACTAGGAAGCATATTGTGTACCCGATGGTATTTGACTTTTGATTTTTGAAGTTAGCTTTGAATTTGCTCGTGGCAACTACAACGATTGAAACATTTTTCTCTGCAATGAATTTTCTAAAGAATGGAATGCACAATCATACAAGAGATGAATGGTTGAATGATTATTTGGTTACATTATAGAATGATATATTTTATAGTATTGACAATAAAAAAATCATACATTTTCAAAATATGAAAATGCATAGAGGGCCATTTTAATTTGTAAAATATTAAGTATTTTGGATTTTTTGCTATAAGATTATGTATTTTATAAAAGCTTATAATACATCTTTGGAAAGGGATAAAGAGACTAAACTTCACACTGAGGATTAGTCTTATAGCCGATCCAAAGAACCAAAGTTCATGAGGATATTTCAGGGTCCTATTGAAGAGTTAAAGACTCTAATTACGACAATTTAAAAAATAATATTCTTCTTCTGTAAAAAAAATATTGGGTGTCCTCCTCGTCTACTGTCACTCCTCTCGAAACGGAAACCACCATGGAGGGCAGAGGGCGTGGTTGGCGGTGATGGATGGGAGGCCGTGGTGGTGGTGGAAGTTTCCGGCGGTAAGGTCGAGACGGAGGAAGGGGCTGTGTTGGAGGCTTGGAGTAGATCTGAAAAAAAAATAGAGAAATTGAAAGAGAGAGGGAGAGAGTGTTGCCATAAAAAAATTATCAATTAAAAAAAAACTGTTATCCCACGCTTTGTGTACAAGGTACACTTTCAAGGTATTCACCATTAATTATTTTATTATTATATTCTAAGGTCTAGAAAAACTTTTGCACAGTACATGATATGAGTAACTCACGCACCGTATAATCCGTCCTATATATTATTAATTCCCCTAAAGTTTCCCACTTTGTCTTACTAGCTAGTCTTTGTTTTTTAGCTTGATGAGGTTTACACAAACTCGTTTGTCTTTTAATGGCTGCGCGTCCGGAAAGCTTGGACTCTACCTCAAGCATTGATAAGGCCCAATGACTTTTCTCAACTTTCTTATAACCTTTTGCTTTCGATTCAATGTATTTAGGGGTCAAGAATCTTCCTGGCCGGTCTCTGATAATGTATTTAAACCAATTTCTTAATTCTTTTACTTTCTTTTTAGTATTGGTGTCGTCTTTTATTTATTTACACTCAATTATTTATATAAATAAACTAAGAATCGGGATGCTTTGAACATCTTTAATGATTAGAATATCTTTTTACATTTAAAATAGTTGTTCATAATTTATATTAATGTAATATGTTTAATAAGTTAAATTGTGGACAAAATGTGGTTTAAATTCATCAATTTTTAGTTAAAATTGGTTTTAATCTATATACTTAACAATAATTGTAGTCTTTGTATTTTTTTTATAATTGGTTAATTTTGTCCTTTGCCTTAGTATCTTGAAAATGTCTTGGTTGAGGTCAGTCGAAAACTACCCAGACGAAGACCGATCGAAAATGTCACGACCGAGGTCAGCCAAAAATAACCCTAGTCTAGGTCAGCCAAAAATACCACCGGTCAAGGTCAGTCAAAAATAGTCCCGAAAAATGTCAACCAAAAATAGCTCCAGCTGAAGTAGGCCAAAAATAACTCGGTTCGAGGTCGGCCGAAAACAACCCTGGCCGGGATTGACCAAAAATAGTTTGACCGATGTCGGTCGAAAATAGCCGCGGCTGAGGTTGGGCCAAAACAGCTTGGTCTGAGGTCGGATGAAAACAACCTCGGCCGAGATTGGGAGAAAATAGCCCTTACTGAGGTCGGTCAAAAATTGAGCCAGTCGAAGTTGGCTAAAAATTGCCACGACGAAGGTCAGTCAAAAATAGCTCTAGCCGAGGTCGCTCAAAAATGTCTCGGTCGAGGTCAGCAGAAAATAACTCTGGCCGAGGACAACTGAAAACAGCCCCCATCGTGATCGGTCGAAAACACTTCGACTATAGTCCTCCGAAAATAGTTTTGGTCGACATCGACTAAATATACCCATGGTCGAGGTCGGTCGAAAATGCCCTGGTCGAGGCCGGTCGAAAATGCCCCTGACTAAGGTCAATCGAAAATAGCCTTGGTCGAGGCCTGCCGAAAACGTCCTAGTTGAGGTCAACCATAAGTGTCCTGGCTGCTGTCAGCCAAAAATGCTTCGCCTGTGGTCGGCCAAGTTAAAATTACTATGATCGCGGTCGAGTTAAAATTATTCTTGTTGAGGCTGAATTGAAAATATATTTTTTGGATAATTAAAAAAAATAATTTTTAAAATAGCATGACCCTTGGACTAGCCCTGGCCTTGGCCCCAAATTAAGTGGGGCTTTGTGGATTGGGGGCTTTTAGTCCCTCTTATTAGGTGGGTTAAAACCCTCCAAAGCCATTATGGTGTGCCAAGTTGGCTAGCCTTAGGGTCCATGGCCAAAGTGATAGCTTTAGGAATAATGTTATATTCTGCCAAAGTCAGAGCACGACTAGTAGCATTGTGCATTATGTGAGGTGGATGGTGGATAATTGGAGGGAGAATATTGCTTTGTCGGATGCAATTCTAACCATCATCAATTCAAATCTGTGACTTTTTTTTCTTGTACACTGTGGTGTGTGTTACTGTGAATTTGTGATACATGATAAGATTTCCAACCTTGTATCTTAAGCTAATTTTAAATTTCATCTTTTATTTTTAAAAGTAATTTCAAGACAGAGGCAGTGTTCTGTGAAAGCTGTCCTCAAGTCTGGAAAATGGTTTTACCATAAAAATTTCTGGGAATTGTAGAAAAAGAATTAGAGGACCAATTTTAACTTTTTGAAAAGATAATTGTGTTAGCTACAATCTGGAAAAAGATGGACTCGATTTGGTTTTGGGAAGGTTCAGAAAAGTGCAAATCTTTGAACTAGTGTAGTTTTGGGACCAAACTGACTTACTACCCTTGTACAATTTTTAGGAATTTTTGTAGATTTTTGCTAGACAATTGGGATACCATTCCAGAAAATAGATTTAAAGAGTTTTCACTCCATATAAAAATTTTGTGTTTAAAAAATTGTTTACTATTTTTAGTCCCAGCCAACTTTCTATTTTGTTATTTAGAAAATAGAATTAGAGTCATTGCATTCAAATGAAAGTTTTAAACACTTCCTTTGCTAAGTTAATTTAAGGTGACTTTTGTCTGTGGAATGTGTGGTGATGTTTACTATTTTAATTTAATTGAAAGACCCGGGCAGTGTGAACCTCTCAAGCAACTGTTATTTGATGCATGCTATGCCCTTTAATTGAATTAACTGTATTGGAGACCGGGAGGAGTGTGAACCTCGGGCACTGGAGGAATTGCTTGTGCGTGTGATTGCTCGTGTGATTGCTTGTGTGATAAGATTGCTTGTAAAATTGTACTGTGTATTTGTCATTGTTTGGTAAAGCACATGGACTCGAGTACGAGGACATGTGACGACTAGAACTCTGTTCTAGTATTAATAGCGATTTTGACTATAAATGATAAATAAGCCTTAAACAGAGTGTGAAAATACCTAGGTTGTAGACTAATAATCTTAATAATAATTTTGACATAATTGAACTCTTTATTTGTGCTTTGGACATAGAATGGACTTAGGACCTAGGGGTAGCAAAGCGGGTTGGACCCATCGGGTCAACCCGTTTTGGCCCTTTTTTTTGGCGGGCCGGGATGAGGTTTTCAACCCGCCAACCCGTTTTGGCCCGCCAAAAAATGGGTTGAGGGCGGGTCGGGGCGGGTCAACTCGTCAACCCATTTTTTATAAAAAATAATAAATTTAATATTTTTTATATTTTATACATATATTATTAATATTTATTTAATATATTTTTTATCTAAATAAATTATTATTCAAAATTTAAGGTAATACATTTAATTTTTTGATAAGTATTTATTATTTAATATTTATAAAAGATCAAATTAACTAAAATATATTTATTATATATTTATTTTTCATTTTTTGGCAGGTTGGCGGGCCAACCCGCCATAAACGGGGTAGGCTTGGATTTTCAACCCGCTTTTCTTATGCGGGGCGGGTCGGCCCAACCCGTTTTTGGCGAGTCAATGGCGGGGCGGGCCGGCTCGTTTTGCCATCCCTATTAGGACCCTTGCCCTGAGGGTAGCACCACCGATGGTGGATCTTGGGGATGGTGAGGAGGAGGAGGAGGAGGAGGAGGACCCAAAGATGGTTGAGGAGGACTCATCCGAAGAGGAAGACCCTGAGGACAGGGAGGAGGTCCCTACTGAGGGGGACCAGGAGATGCCGGATGCCGCAGCGGAGATTCGTGGAGAGGCCCCTGTTGGAGGAGTTGTTTGGTTGGTGGAGAACTCCGAGGAGGACCCAGAGGAGGATCCCAATGAGGACCTTCATGAGATTTCTTCACCGGGATCTTGCTGTTAGGATTTCTCTGACCTTCTGACCTTTCTGACTTATACTTTTTGGTACAGCTACTTACACAGGGTTCGATTTAGAGATGACTACTCTAAGACTATATTTTTCCTTTTTAATTTATTTTTGGCATGGGTAGGCCTAGGTTTCAGACTTTTGTATGTATATTCAGTCATCATACTTTCTTACCACTTGTATTCTTTTTATATTTGTTGCTGTATATGTTACTATTGTCCATGGGAACGCATATGTTATGTTATTCTAGCCCGAAACTCATTACCCTTATATGTATATATGTATATTTGGCAGCCATAGAGGCTCACTTCAGTTATTCCGTTTTACTTGCTTTAAAGTGTATGTTTTATTATTGTTACGATACTTACGCTTTCTTCTTTAAAAATTTATATAACGCGTTTTATTTATCAAGCAATACTAAACCTTCATATTTGTTAATAAAAAGTTTTAAATTTTCCCTTAAAATTCCATCTCATGTTTTCTTAAATTCATAATTTTTGAGTAATTAAACGGAATTAACACGCTTTAGAAAATAAAGAAAGGAACTTTAATGCATATTTGTAAAATCAAAATTTAGGGTGTTACACAACCTCGACAAATGCGAGGCATAGCCGCAATGGTGAGAGCCCTGTCATTATACCATGGTGAGGGTGTACTCCTAATCGTCGTCGAGCTTAAAATGTTGTAAGGCCACTGAGTTTTGGAAATTCTAGTGGCAGCGGGCCCGAAATGTGTTGAGTTAAGGAATTAGTTGAAGAGGCGTTTAGGGATACGAGTGAGATCCCTATGAGAACCACACTGATGTGGTCAGTGTTTTGTGTGTGACTGTAAATTCGTTTGTTTGTGGCTTTAGAGAGAGCGAGGGACTCACTCCATACGTTTTATTTTTCAAACCCTGATGGACAAGCGTCGAGTGCCAGTTGTATGCATGTGGAGTGAAATAGTCAACGAAGTTTGGTCCCACAATGCCTACAATAGGATGGATACATTCGTAGGGTGGGTTAGATTCGGCTTTGCGACGGTGGAATACGGACCATATGCACGCCAAGTATATTTTGCTTTACCAGTACATTGGACTCAGGATAGAGCACCTAATTATCATCCTGATACTGATACACCTCCTTCATCACCTCCGCCTTCACCGAGGAGTTCTTCTGGAGATCTGACGATGTCAGACATGGAGTATGTTGAGCTTATGTCCCTCGTTTCTTCTCCTACTAGTGTATTTCGTTTAGGTGATGCTCTCAAGGATGAAGATACTGAGAAGGACCCTAAGGAGGACCATGAGGAGGATCCATATGAGGATTCTTCTTAGGATGCTTTTAGATTTAGGGTGTACAGTCTTACAGGGTTATTGTACATGGGTGGCTGCTCTGAGCCCTAAGTTTTTCCCTTTTGATATATTTTGATATGGGTAGACTAGGGTTTAAATTTCGTATTTGTTGCTTCCTATGTACCTTTTTGACATTGTTTACTCTTTTGGGTTGTATATGATACTTATTTGTTTCTGCTTATGTCATTTACATTATTTGTTATTAATACTCTTTGAGATCATGATTATGGGATTATGGTTTATATTATATGATGTCAATTTTATCTAGTTCATTTAGATATATGTTTAAATCAAGTATCCATTTCTAAACACATTTGATATTTCAATTTGGTATCGTTTATTAATGATGGATTTATGAGGCGAAGTTTGAAATTATTTCCCTGATATGTTTGGAAGGTTTTATAAATGTTTTCGAAGGCGAACGACTAGTTTACAATGTTTTGAAAAGTTTTAAATTTCTTCAACAAAATTGATTACTTGATTACTTAAAGAGTTTACTTTATATTAAATAAAGATCTTTTTGAATAATGACGGTTTGATAAAAGTACAGGTGCATTCTAGATTAGGGTGTCACAATGTTCATTTTTTTTTTACCATTATGCTTTAATAAAATATCCTTTTCTTATTCATTATGTTTGAAATAAAGTCCCGTAACCCAAAAATAACGGGGCACGTGCTTGACTTTGATGTTAAGTTAGATAATCAAAGCATAGGTCAAAGGCTCATGTTTCATTGTTTTAAAAATCAGATTAGTTGGTTCGAGAAGCTGGCTAAAATGGGAGTCATTAGAATGTCTCCCACCGTGGAAAATTAATGTGCATCGTTGGATTTTGAGATCAATGTGGGACTACTGTATAACCGTTCACACTGGATTTTTTTTTTTTTAAAAAGGGATTTTTTTTTTCTGTTTAAGTTTTTTTTATTTTTAAAAATTACTATTTTTCTCCATTGTTGTTTATTGATGTGGGACTACCATACAACTGTTTACACTAGATTTTTTTTTTTAAAAAGGGATCCTTCTTCTTCTGTTTAAAGTGGTTTTTAACTACCGCAAATTTTTTGACAAACTAAAACTATCAGAAATGTTAAAAAATAAAATCAAAAATCAAAATCTCGAACACTAGATTTTCTGAAATCACAAAAAATGTTACAAAAATAAACATTTATGACCACCAAAAAATTTGCAGCGGTTAAAAGTCACTAGAAACTTAATTAGAAAATTTTCACACACACAGTTTATGTCATCACTTAACAGTTGAAATTAATGTTAGGGACTAAAAATAGAACAAAACAATCATGATGGACTAAAAATAGAACAGAATAGAATAATTTATGAGAAACTAAAAATAATAAAAAAAATTATGAGGGACTAAAAATAAAAATCAAGATAAAATGACGGACAAAAAATGAGAAGAGAGGCAGAAACAAAGCAACAACGGAGAAGAATGGTCATTTTTAAAAAAAAAAAACTTAAACAGAAAAAAATCCCTTTTTTTAAAAAAAAAAAATCCAGTGTGGACGGTTGTACGGTAGTCCCACATTGATCTCAAAATCCAACTGTACACATTAGTTTCTCACGGTGGAAGACATTCTAATGTCTCCCATTTTAGCCAGCGTCGTTGGTTCGAATCGGTAAAGTTTGGTAACTGGTCTATCAGTTTTAAAAAAAATGAAAAATTGTAGAATCAATAAAAAAAAATTGGTTAAATCGGTCTAAAATTGGTATAAAACTGATTTTATCAGTTTGAACTAATTTTTTTTTTAAAAAATCTATTTACTTATTAATCTTTTTATTTTTTTATTTATTTTAAATAGTTTTAAGATAAATAAAAATACTTATTTAAGAATTTCACTAAATACAAATTATTTTATCTATTATTATTAATTTTATCTTATAAAACATATTGTCATTTATATGTTAATTTTTATAATTTTTATTATTTTATTACTTAAAATATCATATAATATTAAAAAATATAATTTTTGTTTTTTTCTTATAAATCACTGGTATCATCCACTAAATACAATTTTACTCTAATAGGATAAAATTGCTATGAAAAAATATAAATTTAATTCTTATCAATTCGACTACTAACAGCTGTCGAATGAAGAAATTATGAACTAGGAATTTTACTGTTCAAATACCTGTCCCATTTTTAAAACATTTGAGATTTTCCATTCTCGTGATAATATGATACACTTAGCTCAGTTCCATATCATCAAATATCCAAATAACGGGGCACCACAAAATTAAAGGTGTTACTGTACTCAATGGACATTTTTTCTTTTATTATCTTGGCTGCTTGCATACTTGTTCCCTCTATCAAAACTTCGGTAGCAAATGATTCTTCTATCAACGTGTCCCAGTCTATGAATGATGGGGATACGTTGGTGTCAAAAGGTGGAAAGTTTGAAGTTGGTTTCTTCAGCCCAGGTAATTCCCAGAAACGTTACCTGGGCATTTGGTTCAAGAACATCCCAATTCAAACAGTTGTTTGGGTTGCTAATGGGGCCAATCCCATCAATGGTTCCTCAGGCATGTTAACAGTGAACAGCACAGGCAATCTTGTTCTCACCCAAAACGGGTCTGTTGTTTGGCACACCAACTCTCAGAAAAAGGCACAGAATCCAGTGGCAGAGCTCTTGGACAGTGGCAATCTTGTGATAAGAAACAAGGAAGCAACAAACCCAGAAGCGTATTTGTGGCAAAGCTTTGACTATCCTTCTGATACACTCTTGGCAGGAATGAAGTTGGGATGGGACCTCAGAACTGGTCTGGAACGGAAATTAACATCTTGGAAGAGTCCAGATGATCCATCCCCAGGTAACGTTTATTCGGTTTTAAAACTCTATAACTACCCTGAGATTTATGTCATGAAGGGAACAAAAAAGGTAGTTCGGTCTGGACCTTGGAATGGCCTATATTTTAGTGGAGTACCAGATCTACCAATTAACACCATCAAGGTTTTAAATATGACGAAGTCTAAGGTGGGAAAGACAAAGACAAACTTGTTTTCTCCGGTGGGAAACAAACGGGAGACAACGATAGTCCGTCCGATATAATTTTTTTTTAGATTAGTGTAAGACTATCATTGGTGTGCCTACAATAGATTAAATTAAAAATATATATATATATATTTTTTTTTCTTTTCTCTTTCACATTTTCTTTCTCTGTCTCCCAGTGTCCCGAATCTCCAGCCGGACGTTGTCAGTGCCCGCGATGGACAACGACTGAAAAAACTTCGCAAGCTTAGATTCTGATGTGTCGACGGCGGATCGGCAGAGCGACGCGTGACGGAGGATTCCAGATCTGTCGAAGAGACGCATTTCAAGATCTGAGGAGCGAGTGTATTTTTGAAGAGACGCATTTCCAGATCTGTCGAAGAGACGCATTTCAAGATGGTGTTGGCTTTTCAAGCCACAATGGTGACACTTATGGTTGGGGTGATGGCGGTGGGGTTTGGGATTCCGAGTGGTGAGGGAAGGTTTGCCGGTGAAACTCTTTTTTTATTCTGGAACAGAAAAGGAGGGAGAAAGACAAAAAAATATTTTTTTAATTTAATATGGTGTAGACAGTTCTACAGTAATCTTACTCTGATCTCAAAAAATAATTGTATGGACCGTCTACAAATAATTTGTACATTTCTGTGGCAGTTTTCCACGCTCGAAAACAAGTTTGTCTTTCCCACCTTATACTTCCTTTTCTATATATAACTTCGTTGTAAATAAGTAAATATTTACTGTAAAATAATAATTATGATAGTCAAACTATAATCTCTTGAATCAAAGTTTTTTTCCGCCATTATTTTGTATTAGGATTGATTCTGTTTCCTTTTTTATCTCCGTGTATCATGTTATAAATTTTTATGTACTGGCATTTGAAATTTGATAACATCAGGAATCAGCACAGTGAACAAATATAGTTTTTAGAATTTAATTTTTTTCACATGCTATTGTGTCATGGGGTCCTATCTTACCTTACGCAACCACCATTGTTGTCAATATTCGGATTATTATTTTGCATTAGAAGGGAGAAACTCAAGTTGTCAAGCGAAATTATGATAATTAAATGTTTACACTTTTATTCATTTTTTTTGTTACCATGTATTATTGATACGAAGTATTCACTGATTTTATCGATGATTAATTCTTTTCCGAAAAACATGGTTGGTCACTTTAGTGAGGTCTTCTTTCCTAATTACTTTTTTTTTTTTCATAACAAGACTCGAACATTCATACTTTGCCTAAGGGATCCAAACCTAGTTCCACTCGGACCAACAATATATTGATATTCTATCTTTTAATTTAAATAGGTCATTAGTGGAATGTGAAACTAACTAATTAATCTCCATTTGTAGATTCTTGTTAGTTGTTACAAATGACACAAAAATCTCTTCTATCTATAATTTTTGTATGCACAAGATCTAATAATTGTGCATTGCAGCCACAAATTATTGGAAGAACAAGGGTAAGAAGGATGACATTGATTTACCAACATTTGATTTTTCATCAATATCTAATGCCACAAATCACTTTTCGCAAAGAAACAAATTGGGACAAGGTGGCTTTGGACCAGTGTACAAGGTATGAAAATTAAATTTAACCAAGCACTCATCTTCATCAAATAATTTAAATGTTTCCAAAATCATTGTCAAGGCATATTACTAGATGGACAAGAGATTGCAGTTAAGAGGCTTTCTAAAACTTCTAGACAAGGTTTGGATGAGTTTAGAAATGAAACCATGTTGATTGCAAAACTTCACCACCATAATCTTGTAACACTTCTTGGTTGTTCTATTCAACAAGATGAGAAGCTGTTGATTTATGAATTCATGCCCAACAGAAGCTTGGACTATTTTATTTTTGGTTAGAGCTTTGTCACAACTTCATCCTTCCATTTCTTTTAATTTCTATAAAATAGTTGTCATGCTAACATAGAAGTAAACTTTGTCAGATTCAACAAAACATACATTATTAGGATGGGCTAAGAGATTTGAAATTATTGGTGGAATTGCTCGAGGACTTCTCTATCTTCACCAAGACTCTAAACTAAAGATCATTCACATGGATTTCAAAACCAGTAATGTTCTTCTTGATAGTAATACGAACCCAAAAATATCAAATTTTGGTATGGCTAGGACATTTGGGCTAGATCAAGATGAAACAAATACAAATAGAATAATGGGAACATAGTAAGTTTTTGTGTACTTGTTTTTTTCTTTCCCTTTGCACATTTGTTTTTTTAGCTTCTCATTGTGGACTCTTATTTTGATATGCAATGGTTATATGTCTCCTGAATATGTTGTGAATGGATCTTTTTCAGTCAAATATGATGTTTATAGCTTTGGTGTGATTGTGTTGGAGATAATTAGTGGAAGGAAGATTAAGGAATTTGTGACCCACACCATCACCTAAATCTTCTTGGAAACGTAGGTCTAAAAAATATCAGTCTTTATATAAATCATAACACTTCGACCCATGAAACAATGTACATTGTTTAGTAGTTTTTAATATGAAAAATGAACTCAATGATTTGTGGCCTTCCCATCATTTTCAGGCATGGAGCCTATGGAGTCAAAAAAGGCCAAAGGAGTTTATGGATGACTTAGTAGGTAATCCTGCCGATCCATCTAAAATACTAAGGCATATTCATATTGGCTTGTTATGCATACAACAGAGACCAGAGGATAGGCAAAACATGTCATCAATAGTTTTAATGTTGAATGGTGAAAAGTTATTGCCTGAGCCAAGCCAACCTGGGTTCTACACAGGAAAAGAGCATCCATCCAACCTAGTAACTTTATAGGTTCTGTTAAGTCCTTGTACTCACCTGAATCTTCCTCATCTAGTTTTGGCGCGTGTATAAGCAGTGACAATATCATAGTTGAACTTGGGAAGTAAAAGTAGGACAAGGCATTGAACTCCTTTGCATATTCCAAGGCCTGAAATGCAAAAACATCTACCACAAATGCAGTTAAAGGGGCTTTGGAACACAAGGATTTCAGGACTTCATGTATTGATGGCAGAGAAAGAGTAATAGTGAGTTGAATTAGGACTGCAAGGTGTACTCCTTGGGGTAATTGTTCTTTGTTAATTGGAGGAAGTAAGATGGTGTCTATGTTTGAAGGAAGAGTTTTAAGGTAGGCTTTGGAGGATTCTGGGGGTGGCCCAAGTGAGGGAACGATGCAGGTCACATGAAAATTTGGGTGATGCTTGATAAGTCGCTTGCTGAACTCAATTATTGGGACCAGGTGAGTGTAACCAGGACTTGAAACAATAGCTATGTGATTTGTTTTTGCCATGGAAAAAGACTATGTTGACTATAGACTATTGATGTTAGTTACCTGCTCACAATTGGTGAAAGCTGTATATGATGCTCTCTTTATGGTACAAGAGTTCTCTTATATAGCAAACCACTCCATTGCCTTATTGTTATCTAATGTATTGCATTCAATAGGAATTTACTCCAAAGTTTGCTTTCTTTATTTGAATTTGTTATTAATTTGCGCATAGCTTTCATAGTGGAGGACGTGATGATGTAAGTGCATATGTACTAAACCGCATATCTATCGTCTATATATTATTAATTCCCCCTAAAGTTTCCCACTTTGTCTTACTAGCTAGTCTTTTTTTTTTTTAGCTTGATGAGGTTTACACAAACTCGTTTGTCTTTTAATGGCTGCGCGTCCGGAAAGCTTGGACTCTACCTCGAGCACTGGTAAAGGCCCAATGACTTTTCTCAACTTTCTTATAACCTTTTGCTTTCGATTCAATGTATTTAGGGGTCAAGAATCTTTCCGGCTGGTCTCTGATAATGTATTTAAACCAATTTCTTAATTCTTTTACTTTCTTTTTAGTAAGGTGTCTCGTCTTTTATTTATTTACTCTCAATTATTTATATAAATAAACTAAAAATCGGATGCTTTGAAACATTTTTTTTTGTCCTGATCAAAGATCAGGAGTGTCTCCAATTTACTGTATGAGAAACTAATCTCACTCGCAGTGCGTGGCTGCCGCTGACACAAGGAAAATTTGTACACGAAGGGTATCAAATACGGATTTTCCAGTTAAATAGATCATTCTCCACATGTGAACGTAACAGGACTTTACACCACTGCACCAAAACTGTTACACCACATATTTTTTATTCTTTGTATTTTTTATTATAAGAGAAAAAGGGTGATGCATTGACGGTGTAAAACTATTTTATACCGTCATACAATCACAAACTACCATTTATAGTAAGTTTGTTGACTTTTACAAAATTATTTTAAAAGTCATGCAAACAATGATTTGTGATTGGATGACAGTGTAAAACTATTTTACATTGTCAGTGTATCACCATTAAACTCTTTTTATAATTGGTTAATTTTTTCCTTCGCCTTAGTATCTTGATTTCCATAAAAATGTATGAAATAAGAAATACAAAAATCAAAAGTATCACTTTTAAATGGCTAAATTATAATTGTGGTCTCTTATTTACATTTTAGATTTCAGTCTGGTCCCTTAAAATTAAAAAGTTTCACTTTGGTCCAAATTGGTCATTTTGTCAGTTTTTGACACTAACAGTGACAATTTTGATTGATGTGACATCTCTCACAATTTGTCACGTGTCACTAAGTTAACAAAATTAGTGTAAAAAAACTAATAAAAGTATTAATTTGGTGTAATGGAAAAACTTTAACACTGTATTTGGAAAAAGAATTTCAAAAATGCCATAGAATTTGAAATGCAAGTAATTCAATTGAAAGCAATTATATTTCATTCAATTGTGTAATAACTTGTTTGGATTATTAGTTTTGAATATATTTTTAAAGAAATTAAAAAAATAACTATTAATTATAGTCTGATTTTAAATAAGCTTTTTTTCTCTCCTCACTTTCTCTCTCTACAACACATCACATTCAAACACTGAGCATTGCATGCAACAGCCAGCAGTTGCAGTGTTGCACCATTGTATTATGAGAAACTCCACCGAGGACAATAAAACGCCAGCAACCGATTCTTCCTCCATGGTGATTTTTGGCCAGTGGTGGTGTTTAAGCTCGGGAAGATGATAAAGGGAGGTTTGCTCGTAATCTTCTCTCATTGTCGGTGGTTTGGTTCAACTCTTTCTGCTGGCAATTCAGATTCCATGGTGGAGAGCCCAATAATGATCGATGGCAAGTCAAGGCTCCAACAAGGAAGGTTCGCCAGAGAAAAATAGGTGACAGATGAGCGATGGGGAGTGGGATAAGTTTCTCTTCAGTTGACAAATGAGGAATTTTAACGATTCTACCTATTTCAGTGGAATTTTAAATTCCTACTTTAAAGGATTGAAATTAAAATTAAATTTTTTCAAATTTTACATTTGAGTATCCAAACGGGGGATTTCATTTAGTAGCAATTAAAATTCCTACAAAAATTACATTACTCGGTTGAAATGCTATATCCAAACGCAAGGTTAGGGATCAAAATGAAATTTTTTAAACATAAAAAACCAAACTAGAACCTAAACGTAGATAAGGGACTAAAATTCTAATTTAGCCTTTTTAAAATGTAAGGACAAAAACATATTCTGATATAAAAAAATGGCTTAATTATCAAATTGGTCCTCAAATTATTTAAAATACTTCAACTTCGTCATCAAATTTTTAAAAATACATCAATTAGGTCATTTCCGTCAAATTGAATTAACATCATTAAAATAAGAATTTTGACAGTTTTTATTTACAAATAGTGATGGTTTTTAGCTGTCACTATATTTATTATTATTTTAAAAATAAAAATTACCTTTTCCCCCTTTCCGAAATTAAATAAGAAACCCACAAGAAATACACAAATCTCAAATCGAATATGAGACCACAACACAACAAGAAGCACACAAATTTGAAATTATATCAGAAACCCACAACATACTCACTAGTGGAAAGTGTTGCTGCAAATCAAGAAGGACCCTTACCTGCTAGCCTCGTGGAACCCAGACACCTTGTTGCTGCAAGTGGTACTGCGTCGAGTGCGATCCCAAAACACACCGCATCAACTCCCTCGTCATATTATCCTCTGTTCCCGAAACCAATTTGTTAAAATAATTTTCCAACTCGTCATTTGATTTCAGAATGGGGGGAAAGGCAATTTTTATTTTTAAAATAATAATAAATATAGTGATGGCTAAAATTCGTCACTATTTGTAAATAAAAACTGTCAAGATTCTTATCTTAACCGTGTTAGATCAATTTGACAGAAATGACCTAACTAACGCATTTTTAAAAATTTAGGGACCAAATTGACGTGTTTTAAAATTTGTTGATCAAATTGAAGCATTTTAAATAATTTGATGACTAATTTGGTAATTAAGCCAAAAAAATTAAAGGATTTGAAACACATTTTATTCTTAATTTTTTTATCTAACTTAATTTCTTGTTAGTTTATTAGTTAGCATATTTGTTATTGTCAACTTAGAAAAATTCTAAGTGTTGAAAGATACATTGGACTAGTCCATTTTGATTTGTCAAAGATCATGTTTCAAATTTAAATTTGGAGTTGACTCACAGATGTTGGCAAGCTGAGTAAAATTTTGAGATCAAAATTAAATTAAAAAAATGAAGGACTCAAAGTAGGTAAGTGTTAGAAGAGAAATTCTAGGCAAGGGTTCGAATTGTGAGGAAGTTAGCAATAGTTACTTTTAGTACGTAGACTGAAACATGTCAAAAAAATTTAGAGTCTGTTTACGCGTGTCTGTATAGTATATTATTTGACCGTTAAGGTTAAAAATAAATAGGACCCTTGCATTCTTTTTTAGTTGTTGAAACACTTACACTATTACACCCTTTACCCCAACTATATTATTTTATTTAAATCGTTGTGTAAGTAGATAAATAAGGATTTTCTTAAAACTTCTTCGTTTGGTAAAAGACATCTCATTAAACTTTCATCTCATAAACCTCATGAATAATTAAATATTGGCTATTCAAAAGACCATACAAAAGGTTTATAAAAATAAACAAATCTAAATTTAAGAAATAATAACATTAATCTAACCTCGATGTTACAACCTATTAGAGCTTTACAATCTCATAGTAAAACTATAATAAAGACATTAATGAGGTATATGCCTCATCCTTAGCATCACTATCTTGGTCCTGCTAGACATCGTCTACCAGCAACATATATAACAAGAAACATGAAAACAAAAGGAGTGAGATACATCTCACTTCATGCTCCAAATATTAAAATGGAGACAAGTAGCACACATTTACACACATAACATTCATACCACATGCTACATAGATTAATTATAGCCATTATAAGGAGGTGCACATGCAATGCAATGACTCCAATCCCTTTCTATCTCATACGCATGTGATATCATTTAAAACCTTTTTGTGAAAGTAGCCAAGAATACATGTGAGTAGACGGATCACTACACTATGGGCATCCAACACTAACACTAGGTAAAACCCCGACGGCTCATCAGAGTTACCCAACTTTGCAAGTTCGCTCTAACCCACATCTCACCATGTCCATAATTGTTTTGTTCTTCGTTTCAAGAACTTCATTTTGTTAAAGCGTGTATCTAGTTGTTATTTGATGTTGAATTCCATGTTGCTCAAAGAAACCTACACAAGCAAGGTACTCTTAGCCTTTGTCTATTCTCGGTTCTTTGATTCTACATCCATTTTGCTTTTCTACAAATGCCTTAGATGTCTTAAAGGTTACGTGATTCTGATTTCAGCTTCAAAAAGTAGACCCAAGTCTTTGTGCTAAAATCATCAATAAAAGTAATAAAATGCCTACCACACTACTACATGAAAGGCCCTTTACGTCGCCTATCTACATCATTCTTTAAAAACCAATGTAGATAATGAACCGGTGACATTTTTTAAGTTAAATGTAAGTACACAACACCGATTTAAGAATAACAGGTGTAGAGAATAGCCTATTCCACATTGATTCTATTTAGAACCGATGTGGAATAGGCTATTCTATATCAGTTTTAAAAATAATTGATGTGGAATTGCTTATGGTCTCTTACAAATTTGAACTCCCTCTCGTTGTCGCCTCATTCCCTTTTGATCTCCCTCTCGTTCTCCTCCCTCGAGACCCTATTATAATGTCCTTTTTCCACCGTCACTGTCACTGCCGCCATCACATTGTGCCACCACCACAACCACACCATTTCCCTTTCGATCTCCTTCTCCCTGTCGCTCCTCAAACCCTCAAAACCGTATCGCGACACCACTGCTACCACATCTTGTTTCCACCGTCACCATCACATCATGCCACCCCTACCACCATAACCACACCATTTCCCTTTCGAACTCCCCTCACTCTCGCTCCTCAAACCCTTGAAACCTTATCGAGAAACCATCGTCGCCGCCATGACATTGCTCTTACGTTCAGGTTGAAGTGAATCAATCATTCACTAGAAGGGGGGTTGAATAGTGACCCTTTACTGATTTGGCTATTATTCGCACAAGCACACTAGCTTCTGAATGTTTTGTCAAGCTTCTCAGCTTTAAGAAACAGAAGACTATTAGAAGTATCATGTTTCATTACAAGTACTTGGATATTATGATATGTCTCTTGACAGATCACCAAATACTTGTCTTATAGCTACTTTAGATCTACTCACAAATGATACAAAATCTGTTGGAAACAGATTTCTGACTTTCACTTGGTTGCACTGAGTAGAGTTGCTTTTTAACAACAAAACAATTTAAAAAAAACCCAGGTCAAGTTTAAGTTATAAAACAGGTTTTTTGAAAGAAAAAAAAAACAAGTTAGTTTGTAAGCAACAATAATGAGAAGCAGCAAAAAGGGAAACAACACACCGAGTTATACTAGTTCACCCAACCTAGGTGATAAACCAGATTTTGATTGTATTTTGATGTGAGTTTAGATGCCATTTTCACATATTTTGAATATATTTTATTGACAAAACTCATTGTTTGGTGCTAGTTGATGTAAGATAAGTACTCAAGAGGCTTCGTGACGAAAAAAGCTAAAAATTGCACCTTTTGGAGCAAAATTGCTACTGTCTGGAAGACCAAGAAAAAATGTGATGTAGTTGTACCTTTGTACCCCGATTTTGATTTTAATAAATCCTCAATGTTATTTAGTTATCTGTATCTCTTCATTGCATTTATTGCTTTTTAGAACTGATAAGTCTAAACATAAATTAATCTCTTTTCTATGATAATTGCTTGCAATTAATTGAACTATGACGTGATTGGATTCGTACAATTTACATTATCAAACTTCTTATTGTATGAATTTTCAGTAGATTAACCCTATTAATCAACCTCTTTGAGATTCATCGTTTGCCCTAAGGTAATTCACCTATGATCAATTGGGAATTAAATTAGGAGAAATAGCGTTATTAACTATGATCAATTGTTAATTAACGAATTTAAGAGGCTGCTGACAAGTAACACATTTAGGGATTTTGTTGAGATTATAATTGGAGAAAAAAGGGGTACATGCGAAATCACAATCCTATGCCTCTTTATTATAATTGTTCTCACATCAATCTTTTTGCTCTGATTCTCTTTCTTTTGAAAAGAATAATTGAACACTATTTCTCTCAATTTGGTTTTAAATTATGGATTGTTTGATTATTTGCAAAATTAATTATTTGGGAATGTGAGTGGTCCTTTGGGTTCAATATCCAGACTCTTAAAGTCCACTGTCACTAATGGTTTGTCATAATTAAAACCCTAGGTTATGGATTCAACAAATGTGTGCCAAACAGGAATAATAGATACGCAATTTGTTATAATTTTTTGACTGTCAGAATATAATTTTCAATTTAAATAATAAAATATGATTTCTAGTAGTTTTGAACTGTCTAAATCAATTAAAAAAAAAAAGATAAAAAGTTGTTGATAAAGCAATGGCTTGGCTCCGGAGGTTCTTCCCACGAGTACGCTCTATAGACAAAAGGTTGATTCATGTACATTATGTCATGGTAGTGCTGAAACTATTATTCATAGGTTGCGGGATTGCTCCATCTCTAGACAAGTTTGGACAATGGCTTGGCAACAACAACCACCAACATCCTTCTAGCAGCATGATTTGGATATTAATTGGTTGCTGTCATATCTTAATGCTAAGGTAAAAGGTGGAGGTCCTTATTGGTGTCAGATATTTGTTTTTGCATTGGATCAACTCTAAAGGGCAAGGAATAATTAGAGCTATCAATTTGGCCCGGTTCACATGACTTGGTGGATAATTGGAGGGAGATTATTGCTTTGTCGAATGCAATTCTAACCACCATCAATTCAAATCTGTGACTTTTTTTTCTTGTATATTGTGGTGTGTGTCACTATGAATTTGTGATTCAAATAAGGTGAGCATTTGTGTTTGACTATGGCAGCAGAAGACAAGTGGTGCATGGTGACCAATAGTCAAGGTTTTGCGGCTCACATTTGGTGGAAATGCCAATCCAGCACAACGAGTACTGTGTTTGCATTGTCGACTTGGAAGCCATTGTTCTCGATGCTCCCTGAGTAGTTGAGGTTTGACGACCATTGAAGAAACCTAAATGCAAAACGACGAAGCTAATATTGTTTTATGACTAATGCAACATTGGTTTATCAACACCTTTTTTTTGTTTTAATTGATTCAGCTGTTAAAAACTGTCAAAAATTGTATTTAAATCTGTAAATTAAAAATCAAATTCTAGCAGTAAAAAATGTCATAAATTACGAATTCATTATTCCCTGTTTAGCACATTAATGAGATGGACTAAAAAGAGCAATTTTTTATATTGATAGACTAAAAAAACATTTAAAATTGGAGGACCAAAAATAAAAGTAACCTAAATTTAAGGAATTGAAAATACATTTAAGTCTAATTTATTGCTACTACCAAGCTTTCAAACTCTTATTCTATAGTGGAAAAAATAATGCCCACACACCTACAGTGGAAACAAGAGATCGAGAAGAATAATTCTTCACAATACACATGCTATGGGAGGAGAAAATGACATGTAGTATTTCTTTCTACATATGTTGATACCCAAACTCATTCACCAATTCAATCCTATAGCATACGTTGCACTTGCATATCCGCCTTTTATAGGTAAAATATAATAATAAAATAACATAATTAATTTAAATGCCTATAAGAAAACAAATGGTGGTGAAGCATGGAAGCTGTGTTCAAGCGGTGCAGATATACTTAGGCCGTTAGGCAGTGGTGTCACCACCACCATCGTCGTCGCCATAACAACCACCACCACCACCGTCGTTACCACCACTCCACCATTGTCACCACTACCACCATTGTTGCCACTATTCCATCACTGTTTTCGTCGTCATCGCCACTACAACCACCGTTGCCAATAGTGATGTCACCACTGTCACTTCCATTGCCACCATCACAACCACCACCACCACCACAATCATTGTCACTACCATCACTGTCACCGCCATCGTCATCGCCACCACCATCCCATCATTATTCTCGTTGTCATTTCCATTACCACTGTTGTCGCCACCATTTCCACCACCACCATTACAACCATTGCCGCCACCGCAACTACCACCACAACCATTATCACCACCATTGTCGTCACCACAACCACTACCACCACTACCATTGTCGCCACCACCATTGTCACAACCATCGTCGTCACTACCACTCTTGTCGTCGTCATCGTCACCACTACTACCTCCTATCGTTATCTGGTTTGTATCATGGTGTGTATTGGATTGGATTAAGGCTTATCCTGCTCTTATCCTATCATATTCCTATCCTGTCCATATATTATATCCTGACCATTAAACAGACCCTTAAAGAGAGTTAAGGAACTTATGAAGGATTTGAGCAATTTTGTTAATAGTTCAGAAACCTAAACAAGATCTTGAAAAATACAAAATATTGAGGTAGCAAATTTGGAATAGAATTCAAAGCCAAGGAGAAAGAACATAAAATAATTGTCCATGTTTTATATGTTCTTGATTATTGAGCTATTAGTTATTCTTCTACGTACCTTCGGTACAAAGTCAAGTCATGTAACGTGCAAGTACTTACATAAGAATAAATAAAGGTCAAAATCATTCAAAGAACCAAAGAAAAAAAAATGGTATCTAACTTTAATTGTATCAGTTGTAGACATCCTAGATGAGAAAAAGGAAACTCTTCAAATAATATTTGAACAACGGTTGCTCATATCACATGATAAAACAAAAGTCTTAAGAAGAGCAATAATAGCCTTTAGAGGCAACTGGCAAGAGCAGATTGCTGGAATAGGAAACTAAATTGAAACATCAACATGCATAAAAAAAAAGTTTGAAACATCGACAGTCCTTTCATCCAATATTTATTGTCGAACTTCCCTATCTTTCTTAAAGGATGCCAAACAGTTCACACTAGGTTTGTCCCCGAAAGTTCTCCATCTGAGCGCAAAATTGGGAAAGTGCCCTTGTGGAGGATCCATCTTCTTTTAACGCATCAGCAGCTGCATCTTTGAGCTTTTCAATTCTTCCACGAATATCATTTCCTTCTTCACCCACCATTACACGTTTTACAACCTTAGCAATTTCCTCCCTCTCCGCTAAGCCATTCTCATTAAATTTTGGCCTTAATGCTACTTTGAGGCCCTCAGTTATCAAAACGGCATTCATTCTCTGTTCAGCAAAACAGTGGCCAAGCTACCATTGGCACTCCCAACACAATGCTCTCAAGCGTTGAGTTCCACCCACAATGGGTTAGAAACCCACCGGTTGAAGCGTGACTAAGGATTTGGGTCTGTGGTGCCCAAGAAGTAACAACCAAACCACGTTCTTTGGTTCTCTCTAAGAACCCATCTGGTAAAAACAGTAAAGGGTCTACTCCTTGGGTAATAGTGAGTTGAATTAGGACTGCAGGGTGTACTCTTCGGGGTAATTGTTCTTTGTTAATAGGAGGAAGTAAGATGGTGTCTATGTTTGAAGGAAGAGTATTAAGGTAGGCTTTGGAGGATTCTGGGGGTGGCCCAAGTGAGGGAACGATGCAGGTCACATGAAAATTTGGGTGATGCTTGATAAGTCGCTTGCTGAACTCAATTATTGGGACCAGGTGAGTGTAACCAGGACTTGAAACAATAGCTATGTGATATTTTTTGCCATGGAAAAAGACTATGTAGACTATATAGACTGTGTCATGAGTCAAAGATGCAACGCATCTTAGAAACCACACAATCACTTCACTAACCCAGAAAACAAATTAAGAAAATCACACAAAACACAACTAAGTCAGTAAAACTATTTTCCTAAATCCCACTCAAATATTCCCATTGGCCAGCCAACTGAGACAGTGTTTTTGTAGAAGAACCATCCTTCAGTGTATTAGCAGCAGACTCTTTTAAATTCCTCATTCTTTCACGCATTCCTTTACCTTCTTCCCTTTCCATCAGACACTTTATCACCTTTGCAATTTCCTCCTTTTCCACTATGCCATCCTCATTAACTTTTGGCCTCAATGCTACTTTGAGTCCATCGGTTAACATCACTGCATTCATCTTCTGCTCTGCAAAGAGTGGCCATGTTATTATAGGCACTCCCTCTTGCACACTCTCCAAAATCGAGTTCCAACCACAATGGCTTAAGAACCCCCCAACTGAACTGTGACCAAGGACCTGAACCTGAGGTGCCCATGATGGCACAACCAAACCTTTCTCCGTTGTCCTTTCCAAAAACCCACTTGGTAGAAATTGCCAAGGGTCCTCATTAGCAGTCTCTAGGTAAGCAGCACTAACAGAATTACTTGGTGCTCTCAAAACCCACAAGAACCTTTGACCACTCAATTCCAAACCCGAAGCTAACTCATTGATTTGGTGTTGAGAGAGTGTTCCACCACTTCCAAAAGAAACATACAACACTGAACAAGGTGGCTGCTTGTCCAACCATCTCAAACACTTATCAGACTCATCAGCCTCATTGATTGACCCTTTTTGTGTAATCGGTCCCACTGGGTACAATCTGGTGTTCCCATTTCCCAACTCTTCCAATGCTCTTATAGCACCTGATTCAATTTCTAAGAAGGTGTTGATAATAATCCCATCAGTTTTAAGCATTTCTTTGGAACTTCTAAGAAGATGCTGGTAATATTCACCCGATCGATTTCGGATTTCATCTGGAAGATCAACCCCCAAGAGTGGTACACAACCTGGTAACTTTATAGGTTCTGTTAGGTCCTTGTACTCACCTGAAACTTCCTCATCAAGTTTTGGCAGGTGTAGAAGCAGTGACAATACCATAGCTGAACTAGGGAAGTAAAAATAGGACAGAGCGTTAAATTCCTTTGCAAATTCCAAGGCTTGAAGTGCTAGAATATCTACCACCAATGCAGTTAAAGGGACTTTAGAGGACAAGGATTTCAGGACCTCATGTATTGATGGCAGAGAATGGGAAACAGTGAGTTGAATAAGGTTTCCAACGTATGCTGCTTGGGGTAATTGTTCTTTGTTAATTGGAGGAAGAAAGATGAAGTCTATGAATGAAGGAAGGCTTTTGAGGTAGGCTTTTGAGGATTCTGGAGGTGACTCAAGTGAGGGAATGATGCAGGTAACATGAAAATTTGGGTGATGCTTGACTAATCGCTTGCTGAACTCAATTATTGGAACCAGGTGGCCGAAACCAGGACTTGAAACAATAGCAATGTGAGGTGTTTTTGCCATGAAAACAGACTATAGAATATAGATGTATATTATATGTTATCTTTATGAGAGAAGATTTCTTTTATATAGCAAACCACTCCACTGACTTATTGTTTTGCTATAATGTTATTTAATTTATTACACGCAATAGGAACATACAATCCGCAATACTTGTTTTATGCTTTGTTTAAGAGTGTTATCTTATTTATGCATAGCTTTTTACCTGCTCACAATTGGTGAAAGCTGTATATGATGCTCTCTTTATGGTACAAGAGTTCTCTTATATAGCAAACCACTCCATTGCCTTATTGTTATCTAATGTATTCCATTCAATAAGAATTTACTCCAAATTTTGTTTTCTTTATTTGAATTTGTTATTAATTTGCGCATAGCTTTCATAGTGGAGGACGTGATGATGTAAGTGCATATGTACTAAACCGCATATCTATCATCTATATATTAGACGGATTCTACGGTGCGTGAGTTACTCATATCACGCACCGTGCAAAAGTTTTTCTGACCTTTGGATAATAACAATAAAATAGTCAAGAGTGGAGATCTTAAGGGTGCACCGTGTACACAAAGCATTGGATTGCAAGGTTTTTATTTTTTTTAAAGTGATAATCACTAACAATGAAGCTCTCTTAAACATTGTCTGATGTTCTGTTTTACGTCTTTTTTTTTATATAGCTTTGCATATGTAACAAAAAAAATCAACTCATCCCCACTGCCACCACAATAATCTTCTGTTAAAAAAAAACCATAATAGTGTGCAAACAAAGAAGAAATAAAGAGAAAAACAAAAAAAAAGGAAAAACATAGTCGTCGGAAAACTCCGTGAAACACCGCCGCAACGATTTTCGGTGCTGTGTGCGGCAGTGACGTATCCCTTTCTTCTTCATTTCCTTTCACTCGCTCGCTTCACCACTAGTGTGACCGCCGTGACCAGATCTGTGACCGCTGTGAGAAGATCTTCCGATTCGAAAACGGTGTCCTCAGAGGCGGATGCACGCATAGGGTAGTGGGGGCAATTGCCCCCACAAAGATTTTTTTTTTAACCTAGACATATTTAACAAAAAAAAATTGCCCCCATAAAAAAATAAGTGTTGCCCCCATAAAATATTTTTTTTAAAATGAATGTAAAAAGTTATAAGAGATAAAAGACAGAAAAAATTGTACTAATTTTATCACTTTATACTTTCGGTTTTTACTATTTTTGCTTCTCTAATACTAAATACACATAGTGAAATGTTGATTTGTTTGGCTAAGTTTTATCCATTGGAATTTTCTTGTCGAGCTTTTGGGACTTGATAGTCAACTTGAAATTTTTGTTATAGATATTGTTTTGATGATCAATTTTCGAAGTGAAATAGGATCATTGATAGGAGTTATAAGGTTGACTTGATGGTTGGAAAGAAGGGATTAAGGGAGGAAGGGGAAGAGGTTGTGGGTTTGAGTCCTCCCACAAACATTCTAATAAAAACTAACAACTAACATTGAGTGATAAAAAAATTAGGATCCTTGATCTTTCTAAAATGTTAGTGAAAACTAGGAAGCATATTGTGTACCCGATGGTATTTGACTTTTGATTTTTGAAGTTAGCTTTGAATTTGCTCGTGGCAACTACAACGATTGAAACATTTTTCTCTGCAATGAATTTTCTAAAGAATGGAATGCACAATCATACAAGAGATGAATGGTTGAATGATTATTTGGTTACATTATAGAATGATATATTTTATAGTATTGACAATAAAAAAATCATACATTTTCAAAATATGAAAATGCATAGAGGGCCATTTTAATTTGTAAAATATTAAGTATTTTGGATTTTTTGCTATAAGATTATGTATTTTATAAAAGCTTATAATACATCTTTGGAAAGGGATAAAGAGACTAAACTTCACACTGAGGATTAGTCTTATAGCCGATCCAAAGAACCAAAGTTCATGAGGATATTTCAGGGTCCTATTGAAGAGTTAAAGACTCTAATTACGACAATTTAAAAAATAATATTCTTCTTCTGTAAAAAAAATATTGGGTGTCCTCCTCGTCTACTGTCACTCCTCTCGAAACGGAAACCACCATGGAGGGCAGAGGGCGTGGTTGGCGGTGATGGATGGGAGGCCGTGGTGGTGGTGGAAGTTTCCGGCGGTAAGGTCGAGACGGAGGAAGGGGCTGTGTTGGAGGCTTGGAGTAGATCTGAAAAAAAAATAGAGAAATTGAAAGAGAGAGGGAGAGAGTGTTGCCATAAAAAAATTATCAATTAAAAAAAAACTGTTATCCCACGCTTTGTGTACAAGGTACACTTTCAAGGTATTCACCATTAATTATTTTATTATTATATTCTAAGGTCTAGAAAAACTTTTGCACAGTACATGATATGAGTAACTCACGCACCGTATAATCCGTCCTATATATTATTAATTCCCCTAAAGTTTCCCACTTTGTCTTACTAGCTAGTCTTTGTTTTTTAGCTTGATGAGGTTTACACAAACTCGTTTGTCTTTTAATGGCTGCGCGTCCGGAAAGCTTGGACTCTACCTCAAGCATTGATAAGGCCCAATGACTTTTCTCAACTTTCTTATAACCTTTTGCTTTCGATTCAATGTATTTAGGGGTCAAGAATCTTCCTGGCCGGTCTCTGATAATGTATTTAAACCAATTTCTTAATTCTTTTACTTTCTTTTTAGTATTGGTGTCGTCTTTTATTTATTTACACTCAATTATTTATATAAATAAACTAAGAATCGGGATGCTTTGAACATCTTTAATGATTAGAATATCTTTTTACATTTAAAATAGTTGTTCATAATTTATATTAATGTAATATGTTTAATAAGTTAAATTGTGGACAAAATGTGGTTTAAATTCATCAATTTTTAGTTAAAATTGGTTTTAATCTATATACTTAACAATAATTGTAGTCTTTGTATTTTTTTTATAATTGGTTAATTTTGTCCTTTGCCTTAGTATCTTGAAAATGTCTTGGTTGAGGTCAGTCGAAAACTACCCAGACGAAGACCGATCGAAAATGTCACGACCGAGGTCAGCCAAAAATAACCCTAGTCTAGGTCAGCCAAAAATACCACCGGTCAAGGTCAGTCAAAAATAGTCCCGAAAAATGTCAACCAAAAATAGCTCCAGCTGAAGTAGGCCAAAAATAACTCGGTTCGAGGTCGGCCGAAAACAACCCTGGCCGGGATTGACCAAAAATAGTTTGACCGATGTCGGTCGAAAATAGCCGCGGCTGAGGTTGGGCCAAAACAGCTTGGTCTGAGGTCGGATGAAAACAACCTCGGCCGAGATTGGGAGAAAATAGCCCTTACTGAGGTCGGTCAAAAATTGAGCCAGTCGAAGTTGGCTAAAAATTGCCACGACGAAGGTCAGTCAAAAATAGCTCTAGCCGAGGTCGCTCAAAAATGTCTCGGTCGAGGTCAGCAGAAAATAACTCTGGCCGAGGACAACTGAAAACAGCCCCCATCGTGATCGGTCGAAAACACTTCGACTATAGTCCTCCGAAAATAGTTTTGGTCGACATCGACTAAATATACCCATGGTCGAGGTCGGTCGAAAATGCCCTGGTCGAGGCCGGTCGAAAATGCCCCTGACTAAGGTCAATCGAAAATAGCCTTGGTCGAGGCCTGCCGAAAACGTCCTAGTTGAGGTCAACCATAAGTGTCCTGGCTGCTGTCAGCCAAAAATGCTTCGCCTGTGGTCGGCCAAGTTAAAATTACTATGATCGCGGTCGAGTTAAAATTATTCTTGTTGAGGCTGAATTGAAAATATATTTTTTGGATAATTAAAAAAAATAATTTTTAAAATAGCATGACCCTTGGACTAGCCCTGGCCTTGGCCCCAAATTAAGTGGGGCTTTGTGGATTGGGGGCTTTTAGTCCCTCTTATTAGGTGGGTTAAAACCCTCCAAAGCCATTATGGTGTGCCAAGTTGGCTAGCCTTAGGGTCCATGGCCAAAGTGATAGCTTTAGGAATAATGTTATATTCTGCCAAAGTCAGAGCACGACTAGTAGCATTGTGCATTATGTGAGGTGGATGGTGGATAATTGGAGGGAGAATATTGCTTTGTCGGATGCAATTCTAACCATCATCAATTCAAATCTGTGACTTTTTTTTCTTGTACACTGTGGTGTGTGTTACTGTGAATTTGTGATACATGATAAGATTTCCAACCTTGTATCTTAAGCTAATTTTAAATTTCATCTTTTATTTTTAAAAGTAATTTCAAGACAGAGGCAGTGTTCTGTGAAAGCTGTCCTCAAGTCTGGAAAATGGTTTTACCATAAAAATTTCTGGGAATTGTAGAAAAAGAATTAGAGGACCAATTTTAACTTTTTGAAAAGATAATTGTGTTAGCTACAATCTGGAAAAAGATGGACTCGATTTGGTTTTGGGAAGGTTCAGAAAAGTGCAAATCTTTGAACTAGTGTAGTTTTGGGACCAAACTGACTTACTACCCTTGTACAATTTTTAGGAATTTTTGTAGATTTTTGCTAGACAATTGGGATACCATTCCAGAAAATAGATTTAAAGAGTTTTCACTCCATATAAAAATTTTGTGTTTAAAAAATTGTTTACTATTTTTAGTCCCAGCCAACTTTCTATTTTGTTATTTAGAAAATAGAATTAGAGTCATTGCATTCAAATGAAAGTTTTAAACACTTCCTTTGCTAAGTTAATTTAAGGTGACTTTTGTCTGTGGAATGTGTGGTGATGTTTACTATTTTAATTTAATTGAAAGACCCGGGCAGTGTGAACCTCTCAAGCAACTGTTATTTGATGCATGCTATGCCCTTTAATTGAATTAACTGTATTGGAGACCGGGAGGAGTGTGAACCTCGGGCACTGGAGGAATTGCTTGTGCGTGTGATTGCTCGTGTGATTGCTTGTGTGATAAGATTGCTTGTAAAATTGTACTGTGTATTTGTCATTGTTTGGTAAAGCACATGGACTCGAGTACGAGGACATGTGACGACTAGAACTCTGTTCTAGTATTAATAGCGATTTTGACTATAAATGATAAATAAGCCTTAAACAGAGTGTGAAAATACCTAGGTTGTAGACTAATAATCTTAATAATAATTTTGACATAATTGAACTCTTTATTTGTGCTTTGGACATAGAATGGACTTAGGACCTAGGGGTAGCAAAGCGGGTTGGACCCATCGGGTCAACCCGTTTTGGCCCTTTTTTTTGGCGGGCCGGGATGAGGTTTTCAACCCGCCAACCCGTTTTGGCCCGCCAAAAAATGGGTTGAGGGCGGGTCGGGGCGGGTCAACTCGTCAACCCATTTTTTATAAAAAATAATAAATTTAATATTTTTTATATTTTATACATATATTATTAATATTTATTTAATATATTTTTTATCTAAATAAATTATTATTCAAAATTTAAGGTAATACATTTAATTTTTTGATAAGTATTTATTATTTAATATTTATAAAAGATCAAATTAACTAAAATATATTTATTATATATTTATTTTTCATTTTTTGGCAGGTTGGCGGGCCAACCCGCCATAAACGGGGTAGGCTTGGATTTTCAACCCGCTTTTCTTATGCGGGGCGGGTCGGCCCAACCCGTTTTTGGCGAGTCAATGGCGGGGCGGGCCGGCTCGTTTTGCCATCCCTATTAGGACCCTTGCCCTGAGGGTAGCACCACCGATGGTGGATCTTGGGGATGGTGAGGAGGAGGAGGAGGAGGAGGAGGACCCAAAGATGGTTGAGGAGGACTCATCCGAAGAGGAAGACCCTGAGGACAGGGAGGAGGTCCCTACTGAGGGGGACCAGGAGATGCCGGATGCCGCAGCGGAGATTCGTGGAGAGGCCCCTGTTGGAGGAGTTGTTTGGTTGGTGGAGAACTCCGAGGAGGACCCAGAGGAGGATCCCAATGAGGACCTTCATGAGATTTCTTCACCGGGATCTTGCTGTTAGGATTTCTCTGACCTTCTGACCTTTCTGACTTATACTTTTTGGTACAGCTACTTACACAGGGTTCGATTTAGAGATGACTACTCTAAGACTATATTTTTCCTTTTTAATTTATTTTTGGCATGGGTAGGCCTAGGTTTCAGACTTTTGTATGTATATTCAGTCATCATACTTTCTTACCACTTGTATTCTTTTTATATTTGTTGCTGTATATGTTACTATTGTCCATGGGAACGCATATGTTATGTTATTCTAGCCCGAAACTCATTACCCTTATATGTATATATGTATATTTGGCAGCCATAGAGGCTCACTTCAGTTATTCCGTTTTACTTGCTTTAAAGTGTATGTTTTATTATTGTTACGATACTTACGCTTTCTTCTTTAAAAATTTATATAACGCGTTTTATTTATCAAGCAATACTAAACCTTCATATTTGTTAATAAAAAGTTTTAAATTTTCCCTTAAAATTCCATCTCATGTTTTCTTAAATTCATAATTTTTGAGTAATTAAACGGAATTAACACGCTTTAGAAAATAAAGAAAGGAACTTTAATGCATATTTGTAAAATCAAAATTTAGGGTGTTACACAACCTCGACAAATGCGAGGCATAGCCGCAATGGTGAGAGCCCTGTCATTATACCATGGTGAGGGTGTACTCCTAATCGTCGTCGAGCTTAAAATGTTGTAAGGCCACTGAGTTTTGGAAATTCTAGTGGCAGCGGGCCCGAAATGTGTTGAGTTAAGGAATTAGTTGAAGAGGCGTTTAGGGATACGAGTGAGATCCCTATGAGAACCACACTGATGTGGTCAGTGTTTTGTGTGTGACTGTAAATTCGTTTGTTTGTGGCTTTAGAGAGAGCGAGGGACTCACTCCATACGTTTTATTTTTCAAACCCTGATGGACAAGCGTCGAGTGCCAGTTGTATGCATGTGGAGTGAAATAGTCAACGAAGTTTGGTCCCACAATGCCTACAATAGGATGGATACATTCGTAGGGTGGGTTAGATTCGGCTTTGCGACGGTGGAATACGGACCATATGCACGCCAAGTATATTTTGCTTTACCAGTACATTGGACTCAGGATAGAGCACCTAATTATCATCCTGATACTGATACACCTCCTTCATCACCTCCGCCTTCACCGAGGAGTTCTTCTGGAGATCTGACGATGTCAGACATGGAGTATGTTGAGCTTATGTCCCTCGTTTCTTCTCCTACTAGTGTATTTCGTTTAGGTGATGCTCTCAAGGATGAAGATACTGAGAAGGACCCTAAGGAGGACCATGAGGAGGATCCATATGAGGATTCTTCTTAGGATGCTTTTAGATTTAGGGTGTACAGTCTTACAGGGTTATTGTACATGGGTGGCTGCTCTGAGCCCTAAGTTTTTCCCTTTTGATATATTTTGATATGGGTAGACTAGGGTTTAAATTTCGTATTTGTTGCTTCCTATGTACCTTTTTGACATTGTTTACTCTTTTGGGTTGTATATGATACTTATTTGTTTCTGCTTATGTCATTTACATTATTTGTTATTAATACTCTTTGAGATCATGATTATGGGATTATGGTTTATATTATATGATGTCAATTTTATCTAGTTCATTTAGATATATGTTTAAATCAAGTATCCATTTCTAAACACATTTGATATTTCAATTTGGTATCGTTTATTAATGATGGATTTATGAGGCGAAGTTTGAAATTATTTCCCTGATATGTTTGGAAGGTTTTATAAATGTTTTCGAAGGCGAACGACTAGTTTACAATGTTTTGAAAAGTTTTAAATTTCTTCAACAAAATTGATTACTTGATTACTTAAAGAGTTTACTTTATATTAAATAAAGATCTTTTTGAATAATGACGGTTTGATAAAAGTACAGGTGCATTCTAGATTAGGGTGTCACAATGTTCATTTTTTTTTTACCATTATGCTTTAATAAAATATCCTTTTCTTATTCATTATGTTTGAAATAAAGTCCCGTAACCCAAAAATAACGGGGCACGTGCTTGACTTTGATGTTAAGTTAGATAATCAAAGCATAGGTCAAAGGCTCATGTTTCATTGTTTTAAAAATCAGATTAGTTGGTTCGAGAAGCTGGCTAAAATGGGAGTCATTAGAATGTCTCCCACCGTGGAAAATTAATGTGCATCGTTGGATTTTGAGATCAATGTGGGACTACTGTATAACCGTTCACACTGGATTTTTTTTTTTTTAAAAAGGGATTTTTTTTTTCTGTTTAAGTTTTTTTTATTTTTAAAAATTACTATTTTTCTCCATTGTTGTTTATTGATGTGGGACTACCATACAACTGTTTACACTAGATTTTTTTTTTTAAAAAGGGATCCTTCTTCTTCTGTTTAAAGTGGTTTTTAACTACCGCAAATTTTTTGACAAACTAAAACTATCAGAAATGTTAAAAAATAAAATCAAAAATCAAAATCTCGAACACTAGATTTTCTGAAATCACAAAAAATGTTACAAAAATAAACATTTATGACCACCAAAAAATTTGCAGCGGTTAAAAGTCACTAGAAACTTAATTAGAAAATTTTCACACACACAGTTTATGTCATCACTTAACAGTTGAAATTAATGTTAGGGACTAAAAATAGAACAAAACAATCATGATGGACTAAAAATAGAACAGAATAGAATAATTTATGAGAAACTAAAAATAATAAAAAAAATTATGAGGGACTAAAAATAAAAATCAAGATAAAATGACGGACAAAAAATGAGAAGAGAGGCAGAAACAAAGCAACAACGGAGAAGAATGGTCATTTTTAAAAAAAAAAAAACTTAAACAGAAAAAAATCCCTTTTTTTAAAAAAAAAAAATCCAGTGTGGACGGTTGTACGGTAGTCCCACATTGATCTCAAAATCCAACTGTACACATTAGTTTCTCACGGTGGAAGACATTCTAATGTCTCCCATTTTAGCCAGCGTCGTTGGTTCGAATCGGTAAAGTTTGGTAACTGGTCTATCAGTTTTAAAAAAAATGAAAAATTGTAGAATCAATAAAAAAAAATTGGTTAAATCGGTCTAAAATTGGTATAAAACTGATTTTATCAGTTTGAACTAATTTTTTTTTTAAAAAATCTATTTACTTATTAATCTTTTTATTTTTTTATTTATTTTAAATAGTTTTAAGATAAATAAAAATACTTATTTAAGAATTTCACTAAATACAAATTATTTTATCTATTATTATTAATTTTATCTTATAAAACATATTGTCATTTATATGTTAATTTTTATAATTTTTATTATTTTATTACTTAAAATATCATATAATATTAAAAAATATAATTTTTGTTTTTTTCTTATAAATCACTGGTATCATCCACTAAATACAATTTTACTCTAATAGGATAAAATTGCTATGAAAAAATATAAATTTAATTCTTATCAATTCGACTACTAACAGCTGTCGAATGAAGAAATTATGAACTAGGAATTTTACTGTTCAAATACCTGTCCCATTTTTAAAACATTTGAGATTTTCCATTCTCGTGATAATATGATACACTTAGCTCAGTTCCATATCATCAAATATCCAAATAACGGGGCACCACAAAATTAAAGGTGTTACTGTACTCAATGGACATTTTTTCTTTTATTATCTTGGCTGCTTGCATACTTGTTCCCTCTATCAAAACTTCGGTAGCAAATGATTCTTCTATCAACGTGTCCCAGTCTATGAATGATGGGGATACGTTGGTGTCAAAAGGTGGAAAGTTTGAAGTTGGTTTCTTCAGCCCAGGTAATTCCCAGAAACGTTACCTGGGCATTTGGTTCAAGAACATCCCAATTCAAACAGTTGTTTGGGTTGCTAATGGGGCCAATCCCATCAATGGTTCCTCAGGCATGTTAACAGTGAACAGCACAGGCAATCTTGTTCTCACCCAAAACGGGTCTGTTGTTTGGCACACCAACTCTCAGAAAAAGGCACAGAATCCAGTGGCAGAGCTCTTGGACAGTGGCAATCTTGTGATAAGAAACAAGGAAGCAACAAACCCAGAAGCGTATTTGTGGCAAAGCTTTGACTATCCTTCTGATACACTCTTGGCAGGAATGAAGTTGGGATGGGACCTCAGAACTGGTCTGGAACGGAAATTAACATCTTGGAAGAGTCCAGATGATCCATCCCCAGGTAACGTTTATTCGGTTTTAAAACTCTATAACTACCCTGAGATTTATGTCATGAAGGGAACAAAAAAGGTAGTTCGGTCTGGACCTTGGAATGGCCTATATTTTAGTGGAGTACCAGATCTACCAATTAACACCATCAAGGTTTTAAATATGACGAAGTCTAAGGTGGGAAAGACAAAGACAAACTTGTTTTCTCCGGTGGGAAACAAACGGGAGACAACGATAGTCCGTCCGATATAATTTTTTTTTAGATTAGTGTAAGACTATCATTGGTGTGCCTACAATAGATTAAATTAAAAATATATATATATATATTTTTTTTTCTTTTCTCTTTCACATTTTCTTTCTCTGTCTCCCAGTGTCCCGAATCTCCAGCCGGACGTTGTCAGTGCCCGCGATGGACAACGACTGAAAAAACTTCGCAAGCTTAGATTCTGATGTGTCGACGGCGGATCGGCAGAGCGACGCGTGACGGAGGATTCCAGATCTGTCGAAGAGACGCATTTCAAGATCTGAGGAGCGAGTGTATTTTTGAAGAGACGCATTTCCAGATCTGTCGAAGAGACGCATTTCAAGATGGTGTTGGCTTTTCAAGCCACAATGGTGACACTTATGGTTGGGGTGATGGCGGTGGGGTTTGGGATTCCGAGTGGTGAGGGAAGGTTTGCCGGTGAAACTCTTTTTTTATTCTGGAACAGAAAAGGAGGGAGAAAGACAAAAAAATATTTTTTTAATTTAATATGGTGTAGACAGTTCTACAGTAATCTTACTCTGATCTCAAAAAATAATTGTATGGACCGTCTACAAATAATTTGTACATTTCTGTGGCAGTTTTCCACGCTCGAAAACAAGTTTGTCTTTCCCACCTTATACTTCCTTTTCTATATATAACTTCGTTGTAAATAAGTAAATATTTACTGTAAAATAATAATTATGATAGTCAAACTATAATCTCTTGAATCAAAGTTTTTTTCCGCCATTATTTTGTATTAGGATTGATTCTGTTTCCTTTTTTATCTCCGTGTATCATGTTATAAATTTTTATGTACTGGCATTTGAAATTTGATAACATCAGGAATCAGCACAGTGAACAAATATAGTTTTTAGAATTTAATTTTTTTCACATGCTATTGTGTCATGGGGTCCTATCTTACCTTACGCAACCACCATTGTTGTCAATATTCGGATTATTATTTTGCATTAGAAGGGAGAAACTCAAGTTGTCAAGCGAAATTATGATAATTAAATGTTTACACTTTTATTCATTTTTTTTGTTACCATGTATTATTGATACGAAGTATTCACTGATTTTATCGATGATTAATTCTTTTCCGAAAAACATGGTTGGTCACTTTAGTGAGGTCTTCTTTCCTAATTACTTTTTTTTTTTTTCATAACAAGACTCGAACATTCATACTTTGCCTAAGGGATCCAAACCTAGTTCCACTCGGACCAACAATATATTGATATTCTATCTTTTAATTTAAATAGGTCATTAGTGGAATGTGAAACTAACTAATTAATCTCCATTTGTAGATTCTTGTTAGTTGTTACAAATGACACAAAAATCTCTTCTATCTATAATTTTTGTATGCACAAGATCTAATAATTGTGCATTGCAGCCACAAATTATTGGAAGAACAAGGGTAAGAAGGATGACATTGATTTACCAACATTTGATTTTTCATCAATATCTAATGCCACAAATCACTTTTCGCAAAGAAACAAATTGGGACAAGGTGGCTTTGGACCAGTGTACAAGGTATGAAAATTAAATTTAACCAAGCACTCATCTTCATCAAATAATTTAAATGTTTCCAAAATCATTGTCAAGGCATATTACTAGATGGACAAGAGATTGCAGTTAAGAGGCTTTCTAAAACTTCTAGACAAGGTTTGGATGAGTTTAGAAATGAAACCATGTTGATTGCAAAACTTCACCACCATAATCTTGTAACACTTCTTGGTTGTTCTATTCAACAAGATGAGAAGCTGTTGATTTATGAATTCATGCCCAACAGAAGCTTGGACTATTTTATTTTTGGTTAGAGCTTTGTCACAACTTCATCCTTCCATTTCTTTTAATTTCTATAAAATAGTTGTCATGCTAACATAGAAGTAAACTTTGTCAGATTCAACAAAACATACATTATTAGGATGGGCTAAGAGATTTGAAATTATTGGTGGAATTGCTCGAGGACTTCTCTATCTTCACCAAGACTCTAAACTAAAGATCATTCACATGGATTTCAAAACCAGTAATGTTCTTCTTGATAGTAATACGAACCCAAAAATATCAAATTTTGGTATGGCTAGGACATTTGGGCTAGATCAAGATGAAACAAATACAAATAGAATAATGGGAACATAGTAAGTTTTTGTGTACTTGTTTTTTTCTTTCCCTTTGCACATTTGTTTTTTTAGCTTCTCATTGTGGACTCTTATTTTGATATGCAATGGTTATATGTCTCCTGAATATGTTGTGAATGGATCTTTTTCAGTCAAATATGATGTTTATAGCTTTGGTGTGATTGTGTTGGAGATAATTAGTGGAAGGAAGATTAAGGAATTTGTGACCCACACCATCACCTAAATCTTCTTGGAAACGTAGGTCTAAAAAATATCAGTCTTTATATAAATCATAACACTTCGACCCATGAAACAATGTACATTGTTTAGTAGTTTTTAATATGAAAAATGAACTCAATGATTTGTGGCCTTCCCATCATTTTCAGGCATGGAGCCTATGGAGTCAAAAAAGGCCAAAGGAGTTTATGGATGACTTAGTAGGTAATCCTGCCGATCCATCTAAAATACTAAGGCATATTCATATTGGCTTGTTATGCATACAACAGAGACCAGAGGATAGGCAAAACATGTCATCAATAGTTTTAATGTTGAATGGTGAAAAGTTATTGCCTGAGCCAAGCCAACCTGGGTTCTACACAGGAAAAGAGCATCCATCCAACCTAGTAACTTTATAGGTTCTGTTAAGTCCTTGTACTCACCTGAATCTTCCTCATCTAGTTTTGGCGCGTGTATAAGCAGTGACAATATCATAGTTGAACTTGGGAAGTAAAAGTAGGACAAGGCATTGAACTCCTTTGCATATTCCAAGGCCTGAAATGCAAAAACATCTACCACAAATGCAGTTAAAGGGGCTTTGGAACACAAGGATTTCAGGACTTCATGTATTGATGGCAGAGAAAGAGTAATAGTGAGTTGAATTAGGACTGCAAGGTGTACTCCTTGGGGTAATTGTTCTTTGTTAATTGGAGGAAGTAAGATGGTGTCTATGTTTGAAGGAAGAGTTTTAAGGTAGGCTTTGGAGGATTCTGGGGGTGGCCCAAGTGAGGGAACGATGCAGGTGACATGAAAATTTGGGTGATGCTTGATAAGTCGCTTGCTGAACTCAATTATTGGGACCAGGTGAGTGTAACCAGGACTTGAAACAATAGCTATGTGATTTGTTTTTGCCATGGAAAAAGACTATGTTGACTATAGACTATTGATGTTAGTTACCTGCTCACAATTGGTGAAAGCTGTATATGATGCTCTCTTTATGGTACAAGAGTTCTCTTATATAGCAAACCACTCCATTGCCTTATTGTTATCTAATGTATTGCATTCAATAGGAATTTACTCCAAAGTTTGCTTTCTTTATTTGAATTTGTTATTAATTTGCGCATAGCTTTCATAGTGGAGGACGTGATGATGTAAGTGCATATGTACTAAACCGCATATCTATCGTCTATATATTATTAATTCCCCCTAAAGTTTCCCACTTTGTCTTACTAGCTAGTCTTTTTTTTTTTTAGCTTGATGAGGTTTACACAAACTCGTTTGTCTTTTAATGGCTGCGCGTCCGGAAAGCTTGGACTCTACCTCGAGCACTGGTAAAGGCCCAATGACTTTTCTCAACTTTCTTATAACCTTTTGCTTTCGATTCAATGTATTTAGGGGTCAAGAATCTTTCCGGCTGGTCTCTGATAATGTATTTAAACCAATTTCTTAATTCTTTTACTTTCTTTTTAGTAAGGTGTCTCGTCTTTTATTTATTTACTCTCAATTATTTATATAAATAAACTAAAAATCGGATGCTTTGAAACATTTTTTTTTGTCCTGATCAAAGATCAGGAGTGTCTCCAATTTACTGTATGAGAAACTAATCTCACTCGCAGTGCGTGGCTGCCGCTGACACAAGGAAAATTTGTACACGAAGGGTATCAAATACGGATTTTCCAGTTAAATAGATCATTCTCCACATGTGAACGTAACAGGACTTTACACCACTGCACCAAAACTGTTACACCACATATTTTTTATTCTTTGTATTTTTTATTATAAGAGAAAAAGGGTGATGCATTGACGGTGTAAAACTATTTTATACCGTCATACAATCACAAACTACCATTTATAGTAAGTTTGTTGACTTTTACAAAATTATTTTAAAAGTCATGCAAACAATGATTTGTGATTGGATGACAGTGTAAAACTATTTTACATTGTCAGTGTATCACCATTAAACTCTTTTTATAATTGGTTAATTTTTTCCTTCGCCTTAGTATCTTGATTTCCATAAAAATGTATGAAATAAGAAATACAAAAATCAAAAGTATCACTTTTAAATGGCTAAATTATAATTGTGGTCTCTTATTTACATTTTAGATTTCAGTCTGGTCCCTTAAAATTAAAAAGTTTCACTTTGGTCCAAATTGGTCATTTTGTCAGTTTTTGACACTAACAGTGACAATTTTGATTGATGTGACATCTCTCACAATTTGTCACGTGTCACTAAGTTAACAAAATTAGTGTAAAAAAACTAATAAAAGTATTAATTTGGTGTAATGGAAAAACTTTAACACTGTATTTGGAAAAAGAATTTCAAAAATGCCATAGAATTTGAAATGCAAGTAATTCAATTGAAAGCAATTATATTTCATTCAATTGTGTAATAACTTGTTTGGATTATTAGTTTTGAATATATTTTTAAAGAAATTAAAAAAATAACTATTAATTATAGTCTGATTTTAAATAAGCTTTTTTTCTCTCCTCACTTTCTCTCTCTACAACACATCACATTCAAACACTGAGCATTGCATGCAACAGCCAGCAGTTGCAGTGTTGCACCATTGTATTATGAGAAACTCCACCGAGGACAATAAAACGCCAGCAACCGATTCTTCCTCCATGGTGATTTTTGGCCAGTGGTGGTGTTTAAGCTCGGGAAGATGATAAAGGGAGGTTTGCTCGTAATCTTCTCTCATTGTCGGTGGTTTGGTTCAACTCTTTCTGCTGGCAATTCAGATTCCATGGTGGAGAGCCCAATAATGATCGATGGCAAGTCAAGGCTCCAACAAGGAAGGTTCGCCAGAGAAAAATAGGTGACAGATGAGCGATGGGGAGTGGGATAAGTTTCTCTTCAGTTGACAAATGAGGAATTTTAACGATTCTACCTATTTCAGTGGAATTTTAAATTCCTACTTTAAAGGATTGAAATTAAAATTAAATTTTTTCAAATTTTACATTTGAGTATCCAAACGGGGGATTTCATTTAGTAGCAATTAAAATTCCTACAAAAATTACATTACTCGGTTGAAATGCTATATCCAAACGCAAGGTTAGGGATCAAAATGAAATTTTTTAAACATAAAAAACCAAACTAGAACCTAAACGTAGATAAGGGACTAAAATTCTAATTTAGCCTTTTTAAAATGTAAGGACAAAAACATATTCTGATATAAAAAAATGGCTTAATTATCAAATTGGTCCTCAAATTATTTAAAATACTTCAACTTCGTCATCAAATTTTTAAAAATACATCAATTAGGTCATTTCCGTCAAATTGAATTAACATCATTAAAATAAGAATTTTGACAGTTTTTATTTACAAATAGTGATGGTTTTTAGCTGTCACTATATTTATTATTATTTTAAAAATAAAAATTACCTTTTCCCCCTTTCCGAAATTAAATAAGAAACCCACAAGAAATACACAAATCTCAAATCGAATATGAGACCACAACACAACAAGAAGCACACAAATTTGAAATTATATCAGAAACCCACAACATACTCACTAGTGGAAAGTGTTGCTGCAAATCAAGAAGGACCCTTACCTGCTAGCCTCGTGGAACCCAGACACCTTGTTGCTGCAAGTGGTACTGCGTCGAGTGCGATCCCAAAACACACCGCATCAACTCCCTCGTCATATTATCCTCTGTTCCCGAAACCAATTTGTTAAAATAATTTTCCAACTCGTCATTTGATTTCAGAATGGGGGGAAAGGCAATTTTTATTTTTAAAATAATAATAAATATAGTGATGGCTAAAATTCGTCACTATTTGTAAATAAAAACTGTCAAGATTCTTATCTTAACCGTGTTAGATCAATTTGACAGAAATGACCTAACTAACGCATTTTTAAAAATTTAGGGACCAAATTGACGTGTTTTAAAATTTGTTGATCAAATTGAAGCATTTTAAATAATTTGATGACTAATTTGGTAATTAAGCCAAAAAAATTAAAGGATTTGAAACACATTTTATTCTTAATTTTTTTATCTAACTTAATTTCTTGTTAGTTTATTAGTTAGCATATTTGTTATTGTCAACTTAGAAAAATTCTAAGTGTTGAAAGATACATTGGACTAGTCCATTTTGATTTGTCAAAGATCATGTTTCAAATTTAAATTTGGAGTTGACTCACAGATGTTGGCAAGCTGAGTAAAATTTTGAGATCAAAATTAAATTAAAAAAATGAAGGACTCAAAGTAGGTAAGTGTTAGAAGAGAAATTCTAGGCAAGGGTTCGAATTGTGAGGAAGTTAGCAATAGTTACTTTTAGTACGTAGACTGAAACATGTCAAAAAAATTTAGAGTCTGTTTACGCGTGTCTGTATAGTATATTATTTGACCGTTAAGGTTAAAAATAAATAGGACCCTTGCATTCTTTTTTAGTTGTTGAAACACTTACACTATTACACCCTTTACCCCAACTATATTATTTTATTTAAATCGTTGTGTAAGTAGATAAATAAGGATTTTCTTAAAACTTCTTCGTTTGGTAAAAGACATCTCATTAAACTTTCATCTCATAAACCTCATGAATAATTAAATATTGGCTATTCAAAAGACCATACAAAAGGTTTATAAAAATAAACAAATCTAAATTTAAGAAATAATAACATTAATCTAACCTCGATGTTACAACCTATTAGAGCTTTACAATCTCATAGTAAAACTATAATAAAGACATTAATGAGGTATATGCCTCATCCTTAGCATCACTATCTTGGTCCTGCTAGACATCGTCTACCAGCAACATATATAACAAGAAACATGAAAACAAAAGGAGTGAGATACATCTCACTTCATGCTCCAAATATTAAAATGGAGACAAGTAGCACACATTTACACACATAACATTCATACCACATGCTACATAGATTAATTATAGCCATTATAAGGAGGTGCACATGCAATGCAATGACTCCAATCCCTTTCTATCTCATACGCATGTGATATCATTTAAAACCTTTTTGTGAAAGTAGCCAAGAATACATGTGAGTAGACGGATCACTACACTATGGGCATCCAACACTAACACTAGGTAAAACCCCGACGGCTCATCAGAGTTACCCAACTTTGCAAGTTCGCTCTAACCCACATCTCACCATGTCCATAATTGTTTTGTTCTTCGTTTCAAGAACTTCATTTTGTTAAAGCGTGTATCTAGTTGTTATTTGATGTTGAATTCCATGTTGCTCAAAGAAACCTACACAAGCAAGGTACTCTTAGCCTTTGTCTATTCTCGGTTCTTTGATTCTACATCCATTTTGCTTTTCTACAAATGCCTTAGATGTCTTAAAGGTTACGTGATTCTGATTTCAGCTTCAAAAAGTAGACCCAAGTCTTTGTGCTAAAATCATCAATAAAAGTAATAAAATGCCTACCACACTACTACATGAAAGGCCCTTTACGTCGCCTATCTACATCATTCTTTAAAAACCAATGTAGATAATGAACCGGTGACATTTTTTAAGTTAAATGTAAGTACACAACACCGATTTAAGAATAACAGGTGTAGAGAATAGCCTATTCCACATTGATTCTATTTAGAACCGATGTGGAATAGGCTATTCTATATCAGTTTTAAAAATAATTGATGTGGAATTGCTTATGGTCTCTTACAAATTTGAACTCCCTCTCGTTGTCGCCTCATTCCCTTTTGATCTCCCTCTCGTTCTCCTCCCTCGAGACCCTATTATAATGTCCTTTTTCCACCGTCACTGTCACTGCCGCCATCACATTGTGCCACCACCACAACCACACCATTTCCCTTTCGATCTCCTTCTCCCTGTCGCTCCTCAAACCCTCAAAACCGTATCGCGACACCACTGCTACCACATCTTGTTTCCACCGTCACCATCACATCATGCCACCCCTACCACCATAACCACACCATTTCCCTTTCGAACTCCCCTCACTCTCGCTCCTCAAACCCTTGAAACCTTATCGAGAAACCATCGTCGCCGCCATGACATTGCTCTTACGTTCAGGTTGAAGTGAATCAATCATTCACTAGAAGGGGGGTTGAATAGTGACCCTTTACTGATTTGGCTATTATTCGCACAAGCACACTAGCTTCTGAATGTTTTGTCAAGCTTCTCAGCTTTAAGAAACAGAAGACTATTAGAAGTATCATGTTTCATTACAAGTACTTGGATATTATGATATGTCTCTTGACAGATCACCAAATACTTGTCTTATAGCTACTTTAGATCTACTCACAAATGATACAAAATCTGTTGGAAACAGATTTCTGACTTTCACTTGGTTGCACTGAGTAGAGTTGCTTTTTAACAACAAAACAATTTAAAAAAAACCCAGGTCAAGTTTAAGTTATAAAACAGGTTTTTTGAAAGAAAAAAAAAACAAGTTAGTTTGTAAGCAACAATAATGAGAAGCAGCAAAAAGGGAAACAACACACCGAGTTATACTAGTTCACCCAACCTAGGTGATAAACCAGATTTTGATTGTATTTTGATGTGAGTTTAGATGCCATTTTCACATATTTTGAATATATTTTATTGACAAAACTCATTGTTTGGTGCTAGTTGATGTAAGATAAGTACTCAAGAGGCTTCGTGACGAAAAAAGCTAAAAATTGCACCTTTTGGAGCAAAATTGCTACTGTCTGGAAGACCAAGAAAAAATGTGATGTAGTTGTACCTTTGTACCCCGATTTTGATTTTAATAAATCCTCAATGTTATTTAGTTATCTGTATCTCTTCATTGCATTTATTGCTTTTTAGAACTGATAAGTCTAAACATAAATTAATCTCTTTTCTATGATAATTGCTTGCAATTAATTGAACTATGACGTGATTGGATTCGTACAATTTACATTATCAAACTTCTTATTGTATGAATTTTCAGTAGATTAACCCTATTAATCAACCTCTTTGAGATTCATCGTTTGCCCTAAGGTAATTCACCTATGATCAATTGGGAATTAAATTAGGAGAAATAGCGTTATTAACTATGATCAATTGTTAATTAACGAATTTAAGAGGCTGCTGACAAGTAACACATTTAGGGATTTTGTTGAGATTATAATTGGAGAAAAAAGGGGTACATGCGAAATCACAATCCTATGCCTCTTTATTATAATTGTTCTCACATCAATCTTTTTGCTCTGATTCTCTTTCTTTTGAAAAGAATAATTGAACACTATTTCTCTCAATTTGGTTTTAAATTATGGATTGTTTGATTATTTGCAAAATTAATTATTTGGGAATGTGAGTGGTCCTTTGGGTTCAATATCCAGACTCTTAAAGTCCACTGTCACTAATGGTTTGTCATAATTAAAACCCTAGGTTATGGATTCAACAAATGTGTGCCAAACAGGAATAATAGATACGCAATTTGTTATAATTTTTTGACTGTCAGAATATAATTTTCAATTTAAATAATAAAATATGATTTCTAGTAGTTTTGAACTGTCTAAATCAATTAAAAAAAAAAAGATAAAAAGTTGTTGATAAAGCAATGGCTTGGCTCCGGAGGTTCTTCCCACGAGTACGCTCTATAGACAAAAGGTTGATTCATGTACATTATGTCATGGTAGTGCTGAAACTATTATTCATAGGTTGCGGGATTGCTCCATCTCTAGACAAGTTTGGACAATGGCTTGGCAACAACAACCACCAACATCCTTCTAGCAGCATGATTTGGATATTAATTGGTTGCTGTCATATCTTAATGCTAAGGTAAAAGGTGGAGGTCCTTATTGGTGTCAGATATTTGTTTTTGCATTGGATCAACTCTAAAGGGCAAGGAATAATTAGAGCTATCAATTTGGCCCGGTTCACATGACTTGGTGGATAATTGGAGGGAGATTATTGCTTTGTCGAATGCAATTCTAACCACCATCAATTCAAATCTGTGACTTTTTTTTCTTGTATATTGTGGTGTGTGTCACTATGAATTTGTGATTCAAATAAGGTGAGCATTTGTGTTTGACTATGGCAGCAGAAGACAAGTGGTGCATGGTGACCAATAGTCAAGGTTTTGCGGCTCACATTTGGTGGAAATGCCAATCCAGCACAACGAGTACTGTGTTTGCATTGTCGACTTGGAAGCCATTGTTCTCGATGCTCCCTGAGTAGTTGAGGTTTGACGACCATTGAAGAAACCTAAATGCAAAACGACGAAGCTAATATTGTTTTATGACTAATGCAACATTGGTTTATCAACACCTTTTTTTTGTTTTAATTGATTCAGCTGTTAAAAACTGTCAAAAATTGTATTTAAATCTGTAAATTAAAAATCAAATTCTAGCAGTAAAAAATGTCATAAATTACGAATTCATTATTCCCTGTTTAGCACATTAATGAGATGGACTAAAAAGAGCAATTTTTTATATTGATAGACTAAAAAAACATTTAAAATTGGAGGACCAAAAATAAAAGTAACCTAAATTTAAGGAATTGAAAATACATTTAAGTCTAATTTATTGCTACTACCAAGCTTTCAAACTCTTATTCTATAGTGGAAAAAATAATGCCCACACACCTACAGTGGAAACAAGAGATCGAGAAGAATAATTCTTCACAATACACATGCTATGGGAGGAGAAAATGACATGTAGTATTTCTTTCTACATATGTTGATACCCAAACTCATTCACCAATTCAATCCTATAGCATACGTTGCACTTGCATATCCGCCTTTTATAGGTAAAATATAATAATAAAATAACATAATTAATTTAAATGCCTATAAGAAAACAAATGGTGGTGAAGCATGGAAGCTGTGTTCAAGCGGTGCAGATATACTTAGGCCGTTAGGCAGTGGTGTCACCACCACCATCGTCGTCGCCATAACAACCACCACCACCACCGTCGTTACCACCACTCCACCATTGTCACCACTACCACCATTGTTGCCACTATTCCATCACTGTTTTCGTCGTCATCGCCACTACAACCACCGTTGCCAATAGTGATGTCACCACTGTCACTTCCATTGCCACCATCACAACCACCACCACCACCACAATCATTGTCACTACCATCACTGTCACCGCCATCGTCATCGCCACCACCATCCCATCATTATTCTCGTTGTCATTTCCATTACCACTGTTGTCGCCACCATTTCCACCACCACCATTACAACCATTGCCGCCACCGCAACTACCACCACAACCATTATCACCACCATTGTCGTCACCACAACCACTACCACCACTACCATTGTCGCCACCACCATTGTCACAACCATCGTCGTCACTACCACTCTTGTCGTCGTCATCGTCACCACTACTACCTCCTATCGTTATCTGGTTTGTATCATGGTGTGTATTGGATTGGATTAAGGCTTATCCTGCTCTTATCCTATCATATTCCTATCCTGTCCATATATTATATCCTGACCATTAAACAGACCCTTAAAGAGAGTTAAGGAACTTATGAAGGATTTGAGCAATTTTGTTAATAGTTCAGAAACCTAAACAAGATCTTGAAAAATACAAAATATTGAGGTAGCAAATTTGGAATAGAATTCAAAGCCAAGGAGAAAGAACATAAAATAATTGTCCATGTTTTATATGTTCTTGATTATTGAGCTATTAGTTATTCTTCTACGTACCTTCGGTACAAAGTCAAGTCATGTAACGTGCAAGTACTTACATAAGAATAAATAAAGGTCAAAATCATTCAAAGAACCAAAGAAAAAAAAATGGTATCTAACTTTAATTGTATCAGTTGTAGACATCCTAGATGAGAAAAAGGAAACTCTTCAAATAATATTTGAACAACGGTTGCTCATATCACATGATAAAACAAAAGTCTTAAGAAGAGCAATAATAGCCTTTAGAGGCAACTGGCAAGAGCAGATTGCTGGAATAGGAAACTAAATTGAAACATCAACATGCATAAAAAAAAAGTTTGAAACATCGACAGTCCTTTCATCCAATATTTATTGTCGAACTTCCCTATCTTTCTTAAAGGATGCCAAACAGTTCACACTAGGTTTGTCCCCGAAAGTTCTCCATCTGAGCGCAAAATTGGGAAAGTGCCCTTGTGGAGGATCCATCTTCTTTTAACACATCAGCAGCTGCATCTTTGAGCTTTTCAATTCTTCCGCGAATCTCATTTCCTTCTTCACCCACCATTACACCTTTTACAACCTTAGCAATTTCCTCCCTCTCCGCTAAGCCATTCTCGTTAAATTTTGGCCTTAATGCCACTTTGAGGCCCTCAGTTAACAAAACGGCATTCATTCCCTGTTCAGCAAACAGTGGCCAAGCTACCATTGGCACTCCCAACACAATGCTCTCAAGCGTTGAGTTCCACCCACAATGGGTTAGAAACCCACCGGTTGAAGCGTGACTAAGGATTTGGGTCTGTGGTGCCCAAGAAGAAACAACCAAACCACGTTCTTTGGTTCTCTCTAAGAACCCATCTGGTAAAAACTGTAAAGGGTCATCATTGGAAGCAACAACATAAGCACCATCTGCTGAATCATTAGGTGCTCTCAAAACCCACAAGAATTTCTGACCACTCAACTCCAACCCAAAAGCTAACTCATTGAGCTGTTTTTGAGAAAGAGTGCATCCACTTCCAAACGACACAAACAAAACCGAGTTAGGCCTCTGCTTCTCCAACCACCTCACACACTCTGACCCCTTTGATTCACTACTTTGCACGGTTTGTATGATTGGTCCAACCAGATACACAAAAGCGTTATTGTTGCTCCCTCTGCAATGTTCCTGCAAGGCTTTCAGCGTACCTTTCTCCATTTCGTAGAAGCTATTTACCAAGAAACCATCAGCGAGAGGTAACCTCTTGCACCGTTGAAGAATTAGCTCATAATCAACACAAGATCGATCTTGAAAATCGCTGGGGAGGTCATGGCCCTGAACAGGTATGCAGCCTGGAATTCAAATAGCCTCTTCGTGATCTTTGTATTCGCATAAAACTTGTTGGTGCAGTTTTGGCAAATGCAACAACAATGACATTGTCATGGCAGAGATAGGGAAGTATATGTAAGATGAGAGATTGAGCTCCTTCGCTATCTCTACCGCTTCGTTTGCGAAAGGATCAGCTATTAAAGCAGCAAGTGGCATGGTTGATACGAGTGACCGCAACGCGTGCCGCAAAGATGGCATGGATTGAGACACTGCGCTTTGGACTAGCACCACGGTTGGGGCAGGTCTTGTTTGTGCACTGGAGGTAGGAAAGTATAGTTTATGTTTGAAGGAAGAAATTGGAGCAAAGTGAGTGTGGCAGGGATGGGATTGTCTATGGTGGGGAAGAAGCAGGTCACGTGGAAGTGGTGATGGAGATGAACGAGTCTCTTGCAGAACCCTACAATGGAGGCTTGGTGGCTGAACGCAGGGATTGAAACTACTGCTATATGACTTGTTTTGGGCATGGAATTGGAATCTTTATTGATCAGTTCAGGTTTGTGGTTTGGAGACATAATTATGAATTTAATTATAGAGACACAAATGTAGAAACTATTCAGAAATAATGGAGAAGATTTCTAAGATGGTTATTAAAAGAACTTACTTTATATATTAGTTGTGATGGGATGAAGCTATACTGTGTATCAATTATTTATTCTATTTATACTCAAAAGTAGATAATCAACATTCAACAGTGAAATAAAAATTATTGTGTCGTTCGATGTGATGAAATAATTGAATAATTGAGTTCCATTTTCTTTGGTTCTTTGAATGATTTTGACCTTTATTTATTCTTAGCAAGTACTTGCACGTTACATGACTTGACTTTGTACAGAAGGTACCTAGAAGAAAAACTAATAGCTCAATAATCAAGAACATGTAAAACAAGGACAATTATTTTATGTTCTTTCTCCTTGGCTTTGAATCCTATTCCAAATTCGCTACCTCAATATTTTGTATTTTTCAAGATCTTGTTTAGGTTTCTGAACCATTAACAAAATTGGTCAAATCCTTCATAAGTTACTTTACTCTCTTTAAGGGTCTGTTTCATAGTAACATAATTCTCAATTCTCATTGGTATGTGGTACAGGTTTAGATACGCGGTACACGACCTTGCAAAGCATTAGTACGTGGGAGATATACATAGATGGTACGCTTTGGTTTGTTATTTAAATTTACAAAAAGTTTTAATATATAAATTAGTATACTGCCAGTATTTTTTTATTTAAATAAATGACTAAATTAAATAATATAGAACATCACCAATAATAAATTAACCATGATGACTAAAAATTTAAGATACATGGTATTAATCATTCTTAAATACATTGGGCATCAGAGAACAACAAAAAAAAGCTAATTTGTATTTTATTTTTTAAAAATAAAATTTCAATTACCTATGTACTAACTCTTACCAAGAAAAGCGATGGACAAATATAAAAATAATTAACTTTTTTATTTTATACAAAGAAATAAATAATTTTTTGAAACCATCACTAACTCCTTAAAACCAGCTTGCAGCACCAATTTATGCACAAACTCCTTGAAACTAGCACAGCTTTTTTTTTTCAAAAAGAAAAAAAGAAAAAGGAAAAAAATCCTTCTGTTATGATGCCTTTCCTATTTTGAAAAAAACTTTTCATCATCAAGTGCCTTGAAACCAGTACCAATTAACTTTTATTTTTAAAAGAAAAATCTTTGGTTCCTTTCATCTTCTTCCTTTCTAGTAGTAATATTCTGTCTTTCACTCTTAATTTCCAATTCTCTTCTAGTGACGACGATCCATTCTTCTTTTCGATTCCACTTTACCTTTCTCAATCGGTTCAAGTTGTGTGGTTCATTGGAGCATTTCTCTTGAAAGCTTGGCTGTGAATGGTTTTCTGAAAGTTCCCATGTTGCAATCTGCAACCTTCATCTTGTCTTGCCTGGTTCGTCTTCCTCACGAATTTGTTGACGAATTTCAGCGTACGTGTTCGAAAACGAACCACAAATTGGTACGCACGAACCAGTTCGCGGTTCTTTGAGGAAATGAACGAATTATGTAACTATGCTCCTAACTGAATAACTACTATCTAATCTGTCACGTGCCTAATACCCTGCAAGCTGGAGAGTGGATATTTAACACGCGCAACTTGGAGAGAAGTCGGCTAAATGGAGAATAATCCAATGGCTTGGTGAAGAAATCAGCAAGCTGATCAGCAGATGAGATTGGCAGTAAATGAAACAAGCGTGCTTGTAGCTTTTTGCGGACAAGATGGCAATCAATGTCGATGTGCTTCGTACGTTCATGAAAGGTGGGATTTGCAGCAATGTGCCTGGAAGATTGACTATCACGGTATAATAAAGCTGGTGAAATGAAGGGCAAGTGATAATCAATAAGCAGACATGTGAGCCACTAAAGTTCACAGACCGTGGTGGCAAGTGCACGATATTCTACCTCAGTAGAGGGCCTGGAAACGGTGGATTGTTTCTTGGATTGCCATGAAAAACACAATATCCTGTGATGGAACGTCTAGTTTCTTGATAGCTTGCCCAATCAAAGTCACTAAAAGTCTTGTGCTAGAGGGAAGAAGAGGCAAAGAAGAAAAGGCTTTGGCCAGGAGAGGACTTGATGTATTTGGGAACTAGTGCTATATGAGTTGTTTTGGCCATGGAATTGGAATCTCTATTGATCAGTTCGGGCACCCTTCTGGTTTGGATACATAAGGTTTGTTTGGATAAGTTTATCCAAAATGACTTCTAGAGAAGAAAATAAGAAGAAAAAATAAAATGAACTTTTCCATAAATTAAAATTAGTTTATACATAAACTAATTGTAGAAGTTCTCTCATCATATAACTTCTCTAACAGTGAGAGAATTTCTACAAATTAGCCTCGCAAAAGTTAGTTTGAGCTTATGGAAAAACTCATTTTATTTTTTCTTTTTATTTTTTTTTCCTAAAAGTTTTTATGAATAAGCTTATCCAAACAGATCCATCGTTATACAGTATATTATCATACATTTATACTTGTGTGTTACTTCAATGCTATCCACGCTCAAGTTATATAATCAATTGTTAAGTAAAAATGTTTGCGCAGTTCGATGTGATGATGAATTCAATTGCAATCCAATATTTCAATTACGGCTACAATATTATTGTTGCAGAAGCTTCTCACAACAGCAACAGTTCACAATTAGGTGTGAATTTCAACATCACTCGAAATGTTACAACACATCCGCAACCTAGTCACAATGGAGTTGCAACAGAAAACCAATATTGTTCTATTATACCCTTTTGTCAAATTTTAAATTGAGAAATTTTAGATAGAAAATTAATCCCTCTGTTTCTATTTATAAAACCATTTTAACTAATTCACACCCTTTAAGAAAAGTAGTTAAATTAGTTTATCACATTAAATTTGTAAATTATATGTACTAGTCTTCCAAAATTGCCCTTTCTTTGCTTTTAAATTAATCATATCTTTCTTTCCACTTACTCTTGCAATTAATGCTTGGAGAGAGAATAATTAATATTTAGAAAGAGAATATAATTATGTGTGATTTTAATTTTAAAACTAATTTTTCCACATCTGAAACTTAGTCTCTACCATTGATGTCGATAAAAAAAAATTTGATACCATTCACGTATGCCACCATGTTTATTTAAAAAAATAATAATTAGAAGATGTTAAAAGAGCCTTAGAAATTGGATTCTGCTTCAGTTTAAAAATACTCTACCATTCACGTAGGAGTACTCTGTGCCTTAGAAAGATGTTAAAGGAGCCTTAGAAAGAAATTTTAAAAATTCTCTACCATTCACGTATGAGTACTCTCCGCTGTACAATTTTTCCTTCCAATATTCTGCTTTAGAAAGATGTTAAAAGACCCTCGCCTGAGTGAGGAATGGTAATATAAGGCTATTGATATTCTCCAATCTAAATAAGGGAGAGGAAGAACTGCTGCTTTCATTAATGTCTAGCATTTATTAATTTTGGTTACAAATTTTGTTAATAATTAAGGGAAATTTGGGAAAAAAAATCAATGCATCTAGGAATTAAAAAAGGGTCTCATAAAAAGGAACAAACAAATTTATGAAAAAAGTCTTATAAATAGGAACAGAGGGAGTATTTGATAAGAAGAAATTAAAAGTCGAGTAGGAAAAGATAATAAAATTCTTAGTTTGTGACTCTGATTTTGTTTCCTCCCCAAATTGTGCTTATTCACTTTTTTCCTGTTACTATCTATCAAACCATATTAATGAGAGTTGGAAATTTGACTACTTAGAAAGCATTTTTATTGCACAGATATTTTTGCTTCAAAATTAAGAAGTTGCTATTACAAAGGTGGTGGCGACGGTGGCGATGACAATGATGGTGGTGTGGTTCAGGTGGCGACTATGGCGGTAGTGACTGTGGCGGCGGCGGCGGTGGCAATGACAGTGGTGGCGGGGGTGGTAGCGATGACAGTGGTGGTGGTGGCGATGACAGTGGTGGCGGCAACAGCGATGGTGATAGGGTTGGTGGCGGTGGTGATGGTGGCAGTAACAATGGTGGTGGTGGTGGTGGTGGGGGTGGTGAGGGGGATAGAGGGAGGGAGAGAGCGACTATTCTATATTGTTCCTAGCTAACCCAGCTCCCTCTCAGGATAAGAAACACACTACATTAATAGGATACGATAGGCGATAAGATAAGCAATTTATGGTGGTGGTGGTGGTGGGGGTGGTGAGGGGGATAGAGGGAGGGAGAGAGCGACTATTCTATACTGTTCCTTGCTAACCTAGCTCCCTCTCAGGATAAGAAATACACTACATTAATAGGATATGATAGGCGATAAGATAAGCAATTTATATCTTGTTGGGGCACCAAACAATTGATTACAACATCTTATCCTATCCAATCCTATCCTGACCACCAAACGGGTCCTAAAGTGATTTCAGGATATGATTGATCCTCAAAAGGGATTTTAGTTGCTTTGAAAGAAATTCGTTAATCGCTTTAATGCATAGTTATTAAAATCGGACCAGCCCGGCCGGTTGAATCAGTTGGACCGAAAACCAGACCTATAGCCGGTCCTATTGTTAATTTGGACCGTTCATGCATCTGGCCCGATAAAAGCTGGTTAACTCGTCATTAAACTGGTAAAACCAACCATTCAACTCGGTCCGGTCCGGTCCGCTCGTATGTTTTTCGCACAGGCTCCAACATCCTTTTCGCATGCTTCCAAGTTTGCACAGACTCCAACTGCTTTTTGCATGTTTCAATGTGACAGCTTGGCACGCCTTTTTATACATGCCTTTTCTCCTAAATTCAAATTAATCAAACAACCACACACCGACACACGTTAACTTTTTTTTTAGATGAGGACAGACACACGTTAACTTTTTAAGTACAGTTTTAGAAATATTAAAAATAAAAATTACAACATTAAAAAAAATAGAAATTACAAATACTTTAGCAAACATACATGGATGTGTTTCAAACCTTAATCCCATGGGTGTTAAAATAAATATTGTCATTGAACCAAGTTAAATATATATATATATATATATATATATATATATATATATATATATATAAAAGAAACAGTCATTTCCATAAATAGATAGATAAAAAAAACTTCTAAAAAAATAGATAAAAAGAAAATAAAAAATTATAATTGAAATAGATATATATTAGAATAAATATATATTCTATCGTCAAATATTTGAAATAAATCTATTACAATACTATTATTATAAATTTTTGTTTCAACTATTTTTTAATAATATATTGCAAAATTTTATTTTATGAAAATAATATTGTACAATCAAAGAAAATTATGTACATTTTATTTAAAAGATAAAAAGTTTTGAAATTTATTATAACTATCTTAACAAAAATATATATTTTAATTTATATTGAGTTAAAAAAATTATTTTAACAAAACAAAATGAACTTAAATTAATTAAATTTTATTATCATTATTCCAAAAAATTGAGAAATAGCATTCATCAAATTGTAAAAGTGATGAGATCTCATTAGGATAGGTAACATAAAAATAAAAGATATTATTTACATACAAAGTAAATAATAATTTTATATTTAAAAATCATTTTTTTCTAATTTTTTTTCTTTTATTTGTTAATATAAAAAAAATTACTCACACATTTAATAATTGATTGTCATATTATATTAATAAATTACCCATTTAATGTATTGCCAACATAATAAAAATAGAAGATTTGTTTTGAGAATGTTTGTATCAGAAAATATTTGAATATATATCCAAATCAAGAGGTTCTAAATCAAGACAAAAATTGAGATAAAATATATCCAAATCAATTATAATTAATAAAGACGTTATAATATATCCAAATCATGTGATATTAATATACCATTTCAATTTCTTATGTTATAACATAAATTGAGCATATAAGGTTATGATTCATTTTAATTTAAATATATATATATATATAAAGATATATAAATTATAAATGTAATTATATCAGTTGGACAAACGTAATTAACATAAATTGAGCATATAATAGTGTTAGATTGGACAAACGTAATTATCAATTTCATTTATAATATATATTAGAGACAATGTTACTAATATACACGTAATTTACACAATTTTATGTGTATATATTAATAAGTAATTAATTTGTTACTTAATTGCCATAATTTTGGTTTAATTTCATGTCAAATAAGGCACATAAATGTAGCAGATTTTATATTTTTCATAATAGGTATTTCTCATTTTTTTGCTAACATCTCACTCTTCTATTTAAACAAATCAGACTCTTCAATGGATGATGTTCAGAAAAAGCCAATTCTGAAGAAAAATTGTATTATTCATATTTGAAGGCCAAGTTTTGAAATGTAGAGAATCACACTAGAAGGGGGGTTGAATAGTGTGTTAGTTCAAACCTTAAAATTTTTTCGCAAAGATGGAGATATACTAACTTAAGTTTTTACAATGAACTTGTAAAAACGAAAGATTGCAAGTATCGTCCAATCGTTAAAAGACAGTTCAATGGAACTGCGTTTTCATATACCATCCAAGCGTGAAGTAAAAAGGTTTTCGCAAATATAAAGAGAAGAAACTTGTGCGTATGATGCGAAGAAACAACTTAAGAGAATAACTGATAAGTTTAAAAGCAATAGAGTAAAAACACTTAGTTTATACTGGTTCACTCAACCTGAGCTACGTCCAGTTCTCCTTCAAAAATCTTTTGAAGGGTTCCACTAATCAATTTCTGATTACAAACAAGTATTATATACCCTGCCACTTCTGGCTACAAGTATTCTCTAAGCCACTTCTGGCAAACCTTTAATCTCCCCCTGAGATTAAAGAACACCCAAGTATTCTTTGTCACTAAGCCACCCCTGGCTTTCCAAACAGAAGTTGTTTGATTACAAATTTAACAAAATAACTCTCACAGAGAGGATGTTACAATGTAAGCAAATACACAAAGAACTTAGCAAAGCTAAAGAGATTGATTTGGCAGAGTTTTAGCTCTTAGAAACTTGAATGCTTCGTTTTAGATTTCTTGAGCTTGATCCTTTATTTATAGGCAGCTTGGTGAAGATATCCGTTGTGGGATCTGTGCCTTTGCCAATAATCGTTCTCTCATAACCATGTGACCTTTGCTTATTATCAACTTGGGGTGGAGAGAAGGAGGAGACAACAGTACATGCAGCGCCTCCACTACTTGTATGGTTTTTGCATAAAGAAGCTTTTTTGTCCCCTGTGGTACACTTTTCAAATGAAATGTCACATATGATAAGTGAGGGAATAAGGAACATTTCAGAGAATCAACATCGAAAAGCATAAGTGTACTTTTACACAAACATGGACGCATTATATAACAGTTTGATAGAAAAGATAGTGTAGGTTATATAAGCGCTGGACGCTTCTTCGAATGGATGCAGTGTTTATACACTAGTTTTCACAAAGAGTTGGACACTTGTTTTATAACAGCGCATTGGACGCTGGGTTTTATACTTAGAAAATAAGTTTCTAGTTACTCATTGGATGCACTTTACGCATATAGATATCTTGTTTGAGTTTAAGAAATACAATACCATTGAGGCATTGGACGGTGTAGTACCTATAATACTTAAACATAAATCGTTAGATACTTCAAAATTTAATCTTATTTGTTGTCATCAAAACCGAAGTTTGAGGGGTTGGACATCGTCCAAAGTCTTAGACTTCAACAAGTTTTTTTTTATGAATGATGCGCATTTATAGTTATATTTTGTTTGTTTTCTTCAAGTTTTATATAGAATTTGTGGGTGTGGAAGGGTGGTGGGGCAATGCAAGGCATAAGGTGGTTTTGATAAATGTTTATGCTTCTTGCAATTTAAGGGGTAAGAAGGAACTTTCGCATGAAATTATCCAGTATATGACGAACAAGGGTGGGGATAAATGGTGTGTATGGGTGATTTTAATTCTATAAAAGTGCCTTGTGAAAGGAAAGGGGTGCCACAAAATAGTAGAATGGAGGAGATGTAGGCTTTTAATGATTTTTTGATGGAGGCTGATTTGGTAGATTTACCTTTACATGGAAGAAAATATACGTGGTATAGAGCAGACGAAAAAGCCATGAGTAGATTGGATAGATTCTTGGTGAGTGAGGAATGGCTACATACTTTGGGGGAATGTGTCTCAATGGGGATTGCAAAGGAATGTATCTGATCACTATGCAATTTTGCTGAAGGAAGAAGAAATTAATTGGGGTCCTAAGCCTTTTCGAGTTTTAAATTGTTGGAAGGAGATTCCATGCTATAAGGACTTTGTTATTCGTGCATGGCCAAAATTATCAGTGGAAGGGAGGAAAGCTTATGTGTTAAAGGAGAAATTAAAAGGTATTAAAGGTGCTCTAAAGGAGTGGAACAAACAACATTGCGAGAATATTAATGAGAGAATTTTGGAAGCTAAAAGGGAGATAGAATGTTTGGATGTGCTGGGGGGAATCACAAGATCTTTCTAAAGAACAAGTCCTGAAGAGAAGGGAGAGCATGGTGCAATTTTCAAAGTTAACAGGTATGAAGTGTAGTACTTTATGGCAAAAGTCTGGAAATAAATGGCTTTTAGAGGGGGATGCAAACATTAGTTTTTTTCACAGGAGTATTATTAGCAGAAGAATGAGAAATCATATTTTATGTATTCATGTGAATGATAGACTGGTAGAGGGTGTCCAACCTTTGAAAGAAGAGATAAAGAATCATTTTCAAGCGCATTTTGAACAAAAGGAATGTGTTAGGCCGTTGTTTGATAATATGGAGTGGAATAAGGTAGGTTTTGAAGAAAATAAGTTCTTAATAAAGCCTTTTACAGAGGAGGAAATTAAAAATGCTATTTGGGATTGTGACAGTTCAAAGAGTCCAGGACCAGATGGTATTAACTTCCTATTTATTAAGGATTTCTGGGATGTCTTAAAGGATGATTTTTTTGGCTTTTATGGAGGAGTTCCACAAGAATGGCAAGCTGGTAAAAGGTGTAAGCAGTTCGTTCATAGTGTTGGTGCCTAAGAAAGAAAATCATGTGACCTTAGGGGATTATAGACCTATTTCTTTGATAGGTTGCCTGTATAAGGTGTTGTCAAAGGTGCTTGCAAACAGATTGAAAAGGGAGATGGATCATATTATCTCCTTAAATCAGTCAGCTTTTATAAAAGAAAGACAAATTTTGGATGGGGTTCTTATTGCAAATGAGTTGGTGCATGATGCAAAAGTGAAAATTAAAGAAGCTATGTGTTTTAAGGTGGATTTCGAAAAGGCTTTTGATTCTGTGAGCTAGGAATTCTTGGATTTTATGTTGTCAGGTTGGGGTTTCATCAAATATGGAGAAAATGGATTCATGAATGTGTATCATCTACTAGGATCTCTGTTTTGGTAAATGGAAGCCCAACGAAAGAGTTTGTAGTAGGCAGAGGCTTAAGACAAGGGGATCCTTTGTCCCTTTTCTTATTTATTATTGCTGTAGAGGGTTTAAGCATGAAGTTCAAGGAGGCTGTGAAGAAAAACTTGTTTGGGGGATATGTGCTAGAGGGTCAAAATGTCTGTATTTCTCATTTACAGTTCGCAGATGATACATTGATTATTGGGAAGAGGAGTTGGGAAAATATCTTTGCCATAAAAGCCATTTTACAACTATATGAGCTTGCTTTAGGATTAAAGGTGAACTTTCACAAGAGTCATTTGGTGGTTATTCAGGTGGATGAGTGTTGGACCCAACAAGTTGCTTCGTTTTTGAACTGTAGAGTTGGCTATCTTCCTTTTAAATATCTGGGGTTGCCTATTAGGGCAAATCATAAAAGAAAAGAAACCTGGTAACCACTGGTAGACAAAGTTAAGAAGAGGTTGTCAATGTGGAAAAGCAAACATATATCCTTTGGCAGTAGAATTGTCTTGCTCAAATATGTTCTTGTATCTCTCCCAAACTATTTTCTTTCCTTCTTTAAGGCTCCTCTAGGTATTATTTCTTCCCTTGAAAAACTATTTAAATGTTTCTTATGGGGAGATAGTGAGGATAGGAGGTGTATTTATTGGGTTGAATGGAGCAATGTATATCAGGAAAAGGAGATAGGGGGTTTGGGTATTAGAAATATTAATCTTTTTAATATAGCTCTGTTGGGAAAGTGGTGGTGGAGATTTAAAAAGGAAACACATTCTCTTTGGTACAAAATGTTAAGGTATAAGTATGGGGATCCTGTCTTAAGAAAGGATTTTGGTGGAGGTTTGTGTTCTACATGGTGGAAAGATATAAATTCTTTACAGTGTGAGCGTTCTGGTGTTCCTATGGACTGGTTATCTAAGAATTTGTTTAAGAAGGTTGGGGATGGGCGGGAAACTTCTTTTTGGAAAGATTGTTGGGTGGGAGAGTATCCATTGGCAAATAAGTTTCAATGTTTATTTTCTGTGGTGATGAATAAGAAAGTTTTGGTAGGGGAGATGGGTTTTTGGGTGGATGGCAGGTTTTTGTGGGAATGGAAGTGGAGAAGGCAGTTGTTTGTATGGGAAAAGGAGTTGGTGAAGGAATTAGAGGATTTTGTGGGTCAGGTGGTCTTGAAAGAAGGGGAGAGGGATATTTGGGATATTTGTGGGACCTATACAGTAAAACCTGTGTATCATTCTTTGGTGACAAATGTGGATCTGCAACAACAACAGCTTGCAAAATTGATATGGCAGAAGGAAGTACCTCTGAAAATTCAAGCCTTTGTATGGAAAGTTATGAAGGATAGAATTCCATCCAAATTTAATTTGGTGCGTAGGAGAGTAATTCCTGATTCTGATATCCTGTGTCCTGCCTGCGGTAAAGAGGAGGAATCTACAACACATATTTTTATGGAGTGTGAGGTATTTTCACTTGTATGGAAGTTGTGTTTAGCATGGTGTGGGATTCAGGCTCCCTTACATTCTCTTATGCCAAATCATTATTACAGTTCAGAGGCTTACTTTTTTGGCCAAGGAAAAAAGCTTATATTTGGCATGTTGTATGATTTGATTTGGTATGGGTTATTTGGAAAAATCGAAATGCATATGTTTTTGCACATAGAAAACATGACGTGTCAGAGATGCTGGAGAATATAAAACTTTTGCCTTAGAGGTGGATTACTCTCAAGGGAGGATTTTCTTATCCTTTTTCTTACTGGTATTCTGATCTCGGTTCATGCATTTTACAACAATCATGAAGCTTTTGTTGGATTTGTTTTCTTGTATTGTGTGAGATTTAACAGGCTAAAGATAGCAGGATTCATTCATTCGTTTTGGATGGTTGCTTGTTTCTACATGATTCTGGATGATTGGCATGATTAATGGATGTATTTAGGAGCTCACGGTGGTGGTTGTGGTTTATTCAAGAAGATTTGACATGATTTTGTCATGGCTTGTTTTGAGTACTGTTTTTATTTGTATGAGAATCCTTTTTGTACTCTTGTGGACTTTAGTTTATTGCACATCTTGTGCTTTAAACTTCTCATTAATAATATTTCTTATTTTGCCTTAAAAAAAACAATATTTGTAATAAAAATCTTTAAAGATAAAAAAAAGATGATATTTTTAGACATGTTTTGTCAAGGAAAAAAGCTATTTAGTACAAATCATTTTTTTGTCAAATATGTATGAATGGTGATTTCTGTCAAAATAAATTATATATTTTTTATGAAAATAATAAATATTTTTTTTAAAAAAAAGGTATTAAGCAAAATTTCTTATTCATGTGTTTTGTTTCTACCTTATTCTACCAAATAACATTGCTTTTTGTCAATATATAATGGATATTAAGTTGATAATAAGCAATGAGCAATGTGCGTAAATTTGTTAACTTTGTTCTTTTTGTAGGTCTAGCAACATGTCTTAAACATCAAGGGGAACCAGAACAAGGTGGGATACCAGAGATAGCAGCCTTCATAGGACTATGCGTGCCGGATTGCAGCCATCAATGCATTATTTGTGGTTACAAGAAAGGTGCTTGTTTGGGATATGCGGTATGTTGTTGTGAGAAGAAATAATTACATTGTATCATCGTGCTCGATCCTGATGACATTATATGTGCCCAAGGCAAAATACTTTGGGCCCGTTGTCATTGGAACTCCCAAAACTCAGTGGTCTTATGAAATTTTAAGTTGGATGACTATTAGGAGTACATCCTTTGCCACAGTACAATGACACGACTCTAACCAACACGGTAATGTCTCGCATTTGTCAGGGTTGCCAAGTCTACTGTGTGACCCTTGATCACAACTCGACGCCATACCCCCAAGGAACAACAAGCCAATGATCATTCCCTAGGTACCACTTTATGGTCATCCATGCTCTTTGAGGACTGACTCCTCAACAACTCTCCTCACCGGGATCATCCTTTACAAGTATGTATGGGTTTCCTCTACCAATGGTACTTGATGATGATTAGTCAACAATATGAGCTTGAGGTCACACCTTTGGTTGCATGACATGTCATTCAAAGATCAGCATCTTCACTACCCTAGGTGGTTATTCCATTCTAACCCCATTCTCCATAATTTAATCACTTAACATAGATAGAACCTCCCACACGACCATTTCCATGCTCGCTTTCATAGCTTGCCACCACATTACGTTGTGTTCCTCGTATTGTGTATCATTTAACATTGTGAAAACAATTTCATCTAGCGTCTCACCATGATAAAAGAGGAAAAGGTCACTCATTCTCCCTCCTTACATCAAAATCAATTGTGAACACAATTATCACACCGCAACACATGTGAACAATCCATTATACATCATTAATCCCATCATGAATTTAATTCATGACTTTCATCCATCTTATCAAGTCTTAAGTAGATCTTCGCCTACTCTTAAGTATTATGTTAGTTTTTAGTCCTCGGTCTTCCATCTCCAAGTAAGGGTCCTAAGGCTTCGTCTAAGTTCATCGAGTATCTTCCATATAGGTCCAGGTACCTACTTATACTAGATCCATATCATTATTACTGTTGTATTCACACTCTTTTTAAATGTTAATTCACTACTCCTATAACACCCCGCTACATTAAACTTATCCCTTAACCTACTAAATTTGTTTTAACTATTATTATAAAAACATTAGTAAATTTTTCGCGATTAACTGTAACGTTTGTCTCATGTCGTAAGTATAAAAAGTGGCATAAACATACATTGTCACAAAAGCGAATTTAACATACACGCCATATTATATAAGAACCATCAAAAGGAAATACATCATATATATCTATAAAGAGAATGCATCATTATTAGTACATCAGTTAACGTCATCATAGAGTCTAACATTTCTAAAGTCAAGTACTAGATAAGTACAACTAAACTGTCGTCATACATACATAGGAAAGAGAAATACAGGGAAATACTTTAAATACCAAAATAAGCTGTATACCCACCCCAGCTATGCAAAAGTTTCCTAAGAGCAATCAGGACTACATTATCCCTGTACCAAAAAGAAACTACCAACATCTCTACCAGTCAGTGGCATCATCTCCCTCGAGTATCTCCACAAACGGCGATCCTCTAGCACTGGATGGTGGTGAGGAGTGTGTATAGGTGTGGTGCCAACTATTTATGTCACCCTCCTGAAACTGAGGGGACTCAGCTACACAATCTCCATAGGTGACTCAGGACCTGGACTATAGTCGAGTGTATCAACTGATATGGCCTCCTCCTGATACTCGGGGCCAGGGACGTAGTCAGGAATCTCAGGCTCATCCTCAGGCTCTGGTATTGCCGTCTCTGCTACTATAGGGGGATCCTCAGTAGGTTGCACCTCTACAGGCTCTACCTCTACCTCTAAAACTGGAGGTGGCTCAACTATTGGTTCCACCTCAGGCATCACAAAGTCTGGAACAGCGGGAATGGGCACAAACTGCATGGGAAGGATGAAACTGACAAAAGGTGTGCTGCATGGTCATCTGGTAGTATATGGAGCTCTTGATGACCTGGAGGGATAACTGGTGGGGGTGGAAACCTAAGAGAGACAGAAGATCTCTATTGGATAGGTGGTGTACATACATCGGGTACTAGAGATAAGTGAGTAGTAGTCATGACGCCGGTTTACCAATGCATCCCGATAGCATCCTCTCTGGTCCATATGTCGGCCTAGACCACTCGATGATCGTATTAGATGAGATCGGAATGTCCACCATCTTCAAGAGTCACCCACGAATGTACATACATACAAAATAAATATAAGGAGTGAGGATCTGATTTCTAACTTATCCCTATGTTGATGGTAGAACAACTACTGTCAATCACACAACTGACTTAGACTCTTCAGGGGACTTGGTGTTTATCTAGTTATTCTATTTCTACCCTCTGACTCTATATGGATCCATACCTCCTGTTCGGAAGTGACTGGGAGTACATACGCCTCAACCCATGGCAAAAACCTTCATCTTGCATAGATGAATTCAAATTATCTTAACTCTGGACATCCACAGTCCGATATAACTCAGGCGTACTCTTGCACCAATCAATGGAATGCTAAGCAGCAGTCAGGGTTGCCAAGTTTGGTCAGATGAAGTTCCCAACACAGGGTACCTCCCTGGTCCTTTAGATACTTCATCACTCGACACCGTACCCCTAAGACTTCTGTCAGTGAGCCTCTGCCGTTCATTCCTCAGCTTGCCAGGCTGTGTCTTCCACTATAGGCAACATGCTATTTGCAAGCTCCATACTAGAGTACTTATAATCTCTAGATAGAGATTTCTACTGGTCTTAGTTTTCCTGAGCTCCATTACTCAGTAAATTTATCCTAATATCCATTTAATGAAGATTTAATATCACAATATACAGATTCAACGTTGCGGTACAAATAATATGGCAAGTAATATAGTATCATATTCAAAATATCACACAAAAGAATTATACAAGAAAATTATATCTAAGTTTCTAACTTAGAGGTCAAGTATACTTGAAAGGCTTTGTACTTATTCTTAAACAATTATGATAGTACTAAAAATCCTTTATTTAGATTACTTTACTAATCATCATATAATTTAATTATATAGATAAAAAATTATCTAGTATACTGATGTTCATTTATGCTTAGTCAAATAATGAGCATATTTCCAAAATCCTTATTCTAGGCTTTCATATACTATCCTAAACATATACTACTTATAGGATTATTTTAAGGAAATCAATAATTCATTAATTCTTTATTAATTAGGATTTATAAGGTATAAAATGGTTTAAACAAAACATCTTTTTATTTATTTAGTCTTTTAGGAAAATTTTCATATTCAAGCTTTTTAAGAAACCAAACAAATTCTAGAAAATTGTTGTCTTCCAAGTTCAAAGGCAAAAAATAAAATTAATTAAAAATAGTCAAGGATTTTTAAAGCTCAAAAATTTTATATGGTTTTGAAGCATTTTGAGTCTATTCTCTGGAATGGTAACCCATGTTCTTAGAAAAAATCTACAAAAATTCTTAAAAATCGAACAAGGACAGAAGGTTAATCTATTTCCAAAACTGTATTGTTTTAAAGATCTTTTTATTTCTGAGTCTTCCTAAAAAAATCCAAATTTTTTCTAGGTTTTAGTTAACAAAAAGATATTTCTAGAAAGGTATATCTCATCTTTTAACTCGTTTTCTAAAAATTTCTGGAATTTTTCTTGCATGTCAGTTTTCAGGGCTTAAAAACAATTTGGACAGTACATTGCATCTATCTTGAAATTCCATTTTAAAATAGTAGCCGAAATAAAAAAAAAAACTTAAAATATATGGTTTGAAAGCTTATTAAGTCTAATTTTAGAATATCAAAATACATTTTGGTAATGATCAACACAAAAATACAGTTTTTGAAAAAACTGCTCAATGCTAGGCCAAAATCTGGAAACAGGAAGGGTCAGTTTGAACTTCACATAGCTCACTCGTTTTAGCTTATTTCCAATGATTCCGAAAGCAAAGTTGTAGATTTTTTAGTCTAGTTTCATTTAAAACTAGTTTCACATGATTTCATCAAGTAAAACGTGAGATATTCACAAATAGTGGCACTTGTTCATATCGAAATGCAAGGACAACCACTGGTTCATTTGTTCTTGCTATTATTTCAAAAAGAAAACTTTGTTTAAAAAATTTTGAGAAAAATTGGACAGATTCCCCTTTATAATATAAACAACCTCAAAGAATCAAAGGACTCAAAACAGAACCACAATGGTTAATCTCCACAATCACAACCAGCCAGTCAACAGAAAAACACAAGAAAAGAGCAAACATGGTTAGTAGAAGTTAACATAATCCATCAACATATGCATGAGATAAAGGAAACCAGTCCCCCACTCCCTCCTATACCTCAAAGCCACGAATTTTCTGAAGAAAATGAGGAGAGTAGATGTTCCAAGGTTTCTTTGCTGGTGCAAGTGTGGTAGCTTTGATGGAGGTGGTTGGTGGTGATGGATGATGGTGGAAGGTGTTTTAATGGTACTTTAATGGTGTTTGGGACAAAACTGAGATGGAAGCCATGGAGGGGTGCTGGATTTCGTCCAAGACAGTGAGAGGGAGGTGGAAGTGATCTGAAGCTTGTTGTGTTCCTTAAGGAGTTGGCTTGGTGGTTGATGGAGTCATGGATGATGTCAAAATATGAGAAAAGGAAGAATGACTCATAATTTAATGGTGAGACATGTGTCTCCCTTGCCATGCAATGAGACAAGTGTCTCTTGCCTTGCAAAGGGACACTTGGCTGACTTTGGGGTCAAGCGGTGGTCCCCGCTTAAATTGCAAGTGTCTCTGCGTGGTACTACCTCAAAAATCATGCTAATCGAGAAATGTATAATTAATCTTTTTCAGTTTTTCAATGAAACTTTGTGAGAATTTTATTTCAACATTATAAATAATTATCATGAATTAAAATTAATTAATTAAATTTATTTTCTAATTTTTTTTATAATTATTTAGGTATTTTCAAGCCAAAATTCATATTAAATTCATTTTAGCTTGAAAAGTTCTCAAATTTTTACAGAAATCATATTTTTATGTGTTTAATCAAATAATGAATTGACATTGTCAATTTCATTAAGTTTTAAGACTAGACCAATACTACCTAGCCTTTTCGCAAACAATTAGGGTTTTCTGCTAAATTTTCCCATAAGTTTTTGAAAATTCTAGGAAAATTATCAGAGCTATAAGTATAGAAAAACAAGCATATTTCTATTGTAATTAAGGATGAAGGTGTTACAACTCCTCGTAATGAACATCATTACTTACTAGAACAAGGTTTTAGTCTTGCAAATGCTCTCTACTTGAGTCCATTTGTCCCACCACAAGGATCCATGATTCTCAACCACCAAAATCAATACATAACAACACATGTTCGTACACAAAATTTGAGTTCCCATCACACATGCTGCCAAGAGAGTCCCAATCTCAAAAAAAGTTAATAATACAATTAAATAGGAAATTAAATACAATTTAAATCACAATAATTCAACAATTCATAATGAGGCACAGTGGTCTCCCTTTGTGATAGAACCACTCAAAAATGTGTCCAAATAATTAAAATAATACCCAAAAAGTGATTAGTTTAATTAAATCTCGATATTGCATATGAACTGAATTTTATTCTCAAAATTTCTTTGACATGGTAAATCAACTCATAATCTCATGGGAATTTGCAGAGATATTTAACATTATGCATATTTCAACATATAAATTCAGCTACCCAAATTTCAATATAAAAAAATATTATTTTCAATTTAATTTCCTCTGCTGCCTTACATCTATAAAATAGTGTTTTGAAATTTTGAAAAATAGTAAATCTCCTCAATAATTCGAGATATTTCACAGAGATCATATCCAACATCATAAATATCACATATAATTTCCCCAAGATTTATAAGGTAATAAAAATACCATTTTTATAATTATTTATCACTGTTGGCAGAAAACAAAGTTCACGCTAGAAATTCACAAATAAATACTAAATCAATTTATAAAATTCTGAGAAAATTCTAGGAGGTCCTAATAATTATTTCTACATTATATATTTTTCCTAATAATTATTTTTCACAAAAACTAATTTTCCTCTAATAAAAGCGTTCTAGGGCAGATTTCTGAAATCACAGTAAATAATCATAATAAAATATTTTCAGGGCTTTTAAAATTTCAAGAAATATCAGAGACATCACCAATGATTTATAGAAGAGGTTTGTGGTTCTAGTTTTAAAAAAAAATACACCTAAAATTTTTATTAATTAAAAAATTTCCAAGAGCAGATTTCAGGATTCTTGAAAATAATTAAATTAAAAATAGTAGATGTGCTCAGAAATTTTTGAAATTTTTTCCAATGATTCAAAAGGCATGATTACAGTAGAAAATGGTCTCCCTTCTCAAATAAAGATCACGAAAATAATTAAAGAAAATCAAGAACAGTGGCTGCCACATGAAGAAAATAAAAGCAATTTCAAGTAGAATATGAATTTCAAGCAATACATGACCACACAAGGCCTCCAACACATCAACAATGGAGAAAATTTCAAGAAAACATCACAAGGTTAAATAAAAGAGAAGAAACCCCCATACCTAGGAGCTTCAAGTTCAAAAATGGAGTTGAGAGTGAGAAAGGGGCACTTTGTGGGTCTCAAGTACACCTAGGAAACCATTGTTACCAAAAATAGAAAATAGTGAGTCTCTTGAACGCTAGAGATGAAGAACAAGGATAGGAGAAGAGGATTTTGAGCTTACCTACACAAAACCTAGCAAGAATGAACACTCAAGCTTCAAGAATACAAGATTCAAGCTCTCTATCACACAAAGAAGCAAACAAAACCTCTCCCTCCCTCTGACCATTTTGGCACCTCCTAGGAGCCTTGGGGCAGCCACATTTCCTTTATATAGGGCTCTCAAAACCCTAATTTGGTGGGACCCACTTGGTCTACTAGCTTAGGGTTAGATTAATCTAGCTTTAGGGTCCCTAATCTACTCTTATATGTTTCTAATTAACTCTCTATTAGTTCTTGTGTCTTAAATACCCACTTCATGAACACTAATAGCCTTAACTAAATCTACTTTAACTTAATTCATAATTAGGAATGTTAATTAAATTAATTCTATGTCTAGCTTAATTAATTTAATTAGGCCTAGACTCATTAAAACACTAACTAAGGCCCCGTTCGGGGGTGGTTTTCCTTTTTTAGTCTTGAAATTTTTAAAAACTAAAACCAATTTTAGTTTTGAGTTTTTAGTTTAAGTTCTTTTTTGTTTTTAGTTTTTAAAAAGTTGTTACAAATTGAGGATTGATAAATGAGTCAACCATTTTATCTTATCTTGCTTCACTATGAAATAATACAATATAAAAAAATATTGACACATAAAAAATAATTCAAAATAAAAAATAATTAAACCCGTGGTGGCGGTGACAGAGGTGATGGTAGTGGTGGCGGTGGTGGTGGTGATGGAGGTGGTGGTGGCAGTGGCAAAATGGTAGTGTGGCGGTGGTGAAGGTGGTGTGGCGGTGGCGATGGTAGTGAAGGTGGTGGTGAAGGTGGTGGTGGCAGTGATGGAGGTGGTGGAGGTGACAGTGGCGTAGATGGTGGTGGAGGTGACGGTGGCGGTGGTGGCGGCAATAATGTTGGTGGCGATGGTGGCAGCGGTGGCGAAATGGTAGTGGTGGCGGTGACGGCAGTGGTGGTGGAGGTGGCAGTGGCAGTGGCGATGTTAGTGATGGTGGTGGTGGCGGTGACGACGGTGGTGGTGGTGGCGACAATGGTAGAGGTGGTGGTGATGGTGGAGGAACGGTGGTGGTGGCAATGGTGGAGGTGATGGTGGCGGTGGTGACGACAGCGGCAGTGGTGGAATGGTGGTGGCGGTGGCGGCAATGACAGTGGTGGAATGGTGGTGGTGGTGGAGGTGACTGTGGCGATGATGGTGGTGGAGGTAACGGTGACGGTGGCAATGATGGCAGTGGTGGCACTGCCGATAGTGGTGGTGGCGGTGGCGACGACAGTGGTGGTGGTGGTGGCGGAATGGTGGCAGCGACAGTGGTGGTGGCGGCGGCGTCGGTGGTGAAATGGTGGTGGCAGTGGTGACGGTGACGGTGGTGGCAGTGGTGATGGTGGCGGCGGTGGTGGTGGAATGGTGTGGTAGTGGTAGTTGTGGTGGTCAAATGATGGTGGTGGTGGTAATGAGAATATTTTTTAAAACTAAAATTCAAATTCACAAAACTTTTTTTCTTGGTTTTCAAAATGAATGTAAAAGTGTTTTGAAATTGAGTTAAAAACCATTTCAGCTCTATTTTTGCCGAACGTGTTTTGTTTTGAAAATTACATTTGAAAACCAAAATCCAAAAACTGACAACCACCCCGAATGGGTCCTAAGCTTATTAGAAGCTAATTCTAGCTTTTAGGCAAAAGTTGCACTTATTTATAATTATGTCATTAATGAGTTGACCAAATTCCTTGTCTTTTACTATAGTTGACTTTTGTTGACTTTTGGTTGATCGTAGTTGACTTTGGTCTAAATTATGCTTAATTTGAGTCTAATTAATTTTTTTTTTCTCTTAGTAAAAGGGCACTTTAGATTCCTAATTAATCACACTTGAATTAAACAATTTGTTTTCTCTATTTTTAGAGCTATAACACTATATGTCTACACAAATGTATAATGATTCCTAGTTATGAATTTTCATGGCGTTACACCCTATATTTATTTATTTAATATGGCAGTAAAGTTGTACTTATTAGTGCTTATGATGTACTTGAACTAAGGGGTTATAAAGTTGTTTTGGTAGTGAAGGGAAAAGGGAGGGGGGAGAGATTGTAAGTTCAAATTCCTTCACTAACAACTAACATTTATTGATAAAAAAAAAATGATGTACTAGGACTAGTGATGATGACTGATGTACCACTAATGGCATTACTTATATATATGCATTTGTATGATGCATTTCCTTCTCAATTCCCTCTTAAATCATGACACCTTTTTTATGACTTTTTTTTTTTTATCTTAAAACTCATTTTGTGTTGATGTAGGTTTCAAATCGCTTTTATATTTCTTCGATGTTTTTAAATACATTTATTAAATATTACGATTAATTGCAAAAAAAATTAACTGTATTTTTATATAACAATAAATAAACAAATAAACTAAGACAAGACTTAGATAAATGTAATAGGGTGTTACATCAAGGATTTCAATATATGTTTCTCACAATTTTATTTTATTTTTTTAGTTTTAATTGATTTTGGTAGTTTAAAACTATTAAAAATTGTATTTAAAATCTAAATTAATAATTAAATTCTAGCCTTAAAAATCTGCTACAAATTACTAATTAAAAATTACACCATTTGCTGCTACGTATAAATGACTTCTTTGGAGAGGGACTAAAAATAATATTTTTTAATTACGGAGACTAAAAATACAAATTTAAATTTAGGAGACTAAAAGTAAAATTGATTGAAATTTAAGAGATTAAAGACATTTTTAAACTTATATTAAATTCGTTTTCTAATAGACCAAATGGAATATGCTCTCTAGCCTTTTGGGAGCGGCCAGTGGGACAGTCAAAGCAACAAACAAGTTTACGACAGCCCCTACGTCACGGACACGGTCACGGCCACGTGATTATTATTTTTTTTTTCCTAGCTTTCTTTCTATAGTACATTGTTGCTATTTATTTGTAATTAAAAATATTAAAATCTACTAATAAATATCTTAAACGTATTAATTACGAAATATGTTATTATATTAATATTTTTATTTTAAACATAAACATAAATACTTTGTGTTCTTAATTCAATAAATAGTTTCTTTTCGTTAATAAATACTGGTTAGCAACAAAGGTATAAAGACAGATTTCCTCACATTTTTAATAGGTTCTATTATTAAGTGCCAGATAATAAAGAATTAAATACGAATAGTAAATTGATAATAAATGTGATTTTGTATTTACAGTTTATACTATACAGAATTCATTAGTTGAGATAAAAACAGTATATTCACTTTTATCCAAAAAAAAAAAAATATATTCACCGACAATGTAAATAATGTTTACACAAATATCCAATTAAATGCAGTCATATAGTATAAATTTATTGACTTTTACAAAAATTACTTTTATATCTACTATAACCTTTTATTGGTTGACAATATGTAATTTGAACATGATCTCTTATTAAAATTTTGTACAACTTTATTATATAAAAAGTTGTATTTATTTTCTTCTCTACAGATATTCATAAATTTTAATAGTGTTACATAAATATCTAAAAAAAAACAAAACAAAACTTTTATTTGATAAAATCATATAAATTGTTAACAAATTATTATGAAGCCGGTCGGTTAAATTATCAAAATAGTATGTTATTTAGTAGACTGGAATGTCTTGGAGGTTTCCACCGAACTGAAAACAGCCAATAGTTTGAAATAGAATATTAAAGCACGAGGCTTTGACTTTGACTATATGGTGGAGATTCTCACCTCCAAAAACGAACGAGACTTCCCAGTCTTTGATGTCTGCGCCCAAAGCTACCCACTTCCACGTAGTTGGTGTGAGTGACTCACTCAATTTTTAAACTACGATCTTGAATTTAAATATTATGGATAAAACAAAAGTAATTGAGAAGAAAAAATTCTATTAAAATTTTTTGTCAAAAAAAAATCTATTAAAATTTAAAAGTATTCAGTAAGATTTTTTTTTATATAAAAATTAGTTATCAATCAAATTAATCAGACTTAATTACATTTTTTATCCTAATTTTTTTTTGATGAATTTTATCTTCCAACAAATTAATTTAACGTATTTTACTATTAAATTTTTTAGAAACTTGCAAATTTTACCTTTCCTTATTGAGCTGACGTGGTATGTTGACATAAGAATAAAAGTTATAAGCAAAATTTGTCAAAAATAAATAAAAAAGTTAGGGATAAAATTTGCCTAAAAATAAAAAAAAAATTAAGAATAAAATTCGTCAAAAAAAAAGTTAAAAGTTAAAAATACAATTATTTTAGTATTGCATGTCAGTTCACTGACAAAAGATAAAATTTATAAATTTTTTAAAAATTAGAAATAAAATATATCAAATTAATTTATTAAAATTAAAATTTGTCAAAAATTAAAAAATTTAAGGGTTACGATTAAACCAATTAATAAATGCTTTGCACATGAAAAAGAAAAATTATACCGTGAGAGTAAGCATTGTACAAACATACCACAATCACTATTGTTGTCACATATTGGTTTCCAATTACTTTTCCCGGTCTTTTATATAAGAAATAAATAACTAAATCATCAAAATCAATAAAAATAATTAAGTTAGTTAGTTATAATTAATAATATCATAAATTTTAATTTTATTCTAAAAATATCTCTTAAATTAATTAATTTAAGTAGTGATTACATTAATGATATTGTACGTCCACCAATAAGTATAATTTATATTGTTAATAAACCAATAAATATATAAAAAATTAGTAAATATCTCATTAATGGATTTACAAGATGAAGGATAAAAAATACTAACAATCAATATAACTTAAAATAAATCTATATTTCTTATAATTAAGATAAAAAAAATATTCTTTTATTTCTTATAAAAAGAATCGAAAAAAATAATTTGCAAGTATAATAACCATTGTAATCACATCACACCCTTGGTTCCCAATTCAATGGAGAAACCTCACATAGCAGTGGTTCCAAGTCCTGGCTTCACCCATCTGGTCCCAATTCTCGAGTTCTCCAAACGCCTTCTTCATCTCCACCCAGAATTTCACATCACATGCTTCATTCCCTCAGTTGGGTCACCCCCTTCATCCTCCAAAGCCTATCTTCAAACCCTTCCACCAACCATAACTTCCATTTTCCTCCCCCCAATCACCCTTGACGATGTGCCAGATCCCTCTATCCTTGCACTCCAAATTGAACTCTCAGTGAATCTCTCTCTACCCTACATAAAGCAAGAATTGGAGTCCCTATGCTCAAGAGCAAAGGTTGTAGCTTTGGTTGTGGATGTTTTTGCAAATGGAGCATTGGACTTTGCCAAGGAACTCAACCTCTTGTCTTACATATACCTCCCACAATCTGCTATGTTGCTTTCTTTGTACTTCTACTCCACAAAGCTAGATGAGATACTTTCTTCTGCGTTTAGGGACCTAACAAAACCTATAGAGATTCCTGGTTGTGTTCCTATTCACAACAAAGATCTCCCTATCCATTTTCAAAATCTATCTAGCATAGGTTACAAGGGGTTTCTTGAAAGGTCCAAAAGATTTCATGTTCCTGATGGTGTCTTTATGAACACCTTCCTTGAATTGGAACCAGGGGCTATAAGAGCTTTGCAAGAACTGGTCAAAGGGAAGCCCAAGGTTTACCCTGTGGGACCCATCATTCAGATGGGGTCAGTTGGTCATGAAAATGGGGTGGAGTGTTTGACATGGTTGGATAAGCAGCAAGAACCCAATTCTGTTTTGTATGTGTCCTTTGGAAGTGGTGGCACACTTTCTCAAGAGCAGCTCAATGAACTAGCCTTTGGGTTGGAACTGAGTGGCCAAAAGTTTCTTTGGGTTGTGAGAGCCCCTAGCAGTGTGGCCACTGTTGGCTACTTTTGTGCTGAAACTAAGGACCCTCTGGAGTTTCTACCACATGGGTTCTTGGAGAGAACAAAGGAGCAAGGGTTGGTTGTTCCTTCTTGGGCCCCACAGATTCAAGTGCTTAGTCATGGTGCAACCGGGGGGTTCCTATCTCACTGTGGTTGGAACTCGGTGCTTGAAAGTGTTGTGCAGGGTGTGCCAGTGATCACATGGCCCCTCTTTGCTGAGCAGAGCCTCAATGCAGCGATGCTAACTGATGATCTAAAAGTGGCACTGAGGCCAAAAGTTAACGAGAGTGGATTGGCTGAAAGAGAAGAAATTGCCAAGGTTGTAAGAGGCTTGATGGAAGAAAATGAAGGCATGGAAATTCGAAAGAGAATGGGACTATTGAAGATTGCTGCTGCTAATGCCATAAAAGAAGATGGATCATCTACAAAGACTCTATCAGAGGTGGCTACGAGTTCAAGAGGGTTTTAGCATATCATAAAGTCATAGATTTTCAATTTTAGTGGTTCAGCTTTTGTTTCCTTTACTACTTTTCCTTTTCCACTTATTGTGTTTAAGGTTCTAATGAATGCGATATTTAAAGAATATTTTTTTTAGTACTTTTTATAAGGGTGAACTGTCACTTTGGTCCCCGAAAGTGTAATCCACTGTCACTTAAGTCTCTGAAAGTATGAAACTGTTACTTTAGTTCCTGAAAGTGCAATATATCCTTCAATTTGGTCCTTTTGTTAAAAAAATTTCTTTAAAATTAACGTTTGTGTCTATATTACACACTATCTAACTACATAAATAACATGTCACGTAGGTAAATATCATATCACGTAAGCACGAACGTTAATTTTAAATAATTTTTTTTTATCAAAAGGACTAAAGTGACAGACAAATTGCACTTTCAGTGACTAAAGTGACAGTTTCATACTTTCAGGGACTTAAGTGACAATGGACTACACTTTCGGGGACCAAAAAGGTAGTTTACCCTTTTTATAATAAATAAGTTCTAGTATATTTTACATTAAAATTTATTTTTTATAAAAAAGACCGGAGATAGTATTAGTTAAGTCGTTAATGAATAATTTTTTTTATTTTTTATTAAAAGGTATTGTTAGTTGCATTAAGTGCGATGTGTTAATAACAATTTACTATAAAAAAAATTAGTTTTAATTCTTTGACTAATGTTTTTAAGGACACTTATGAACATTCTTCTTATATTAGTCATTTGAATAAATTTCTAGCAACTTTGAAATGGTTCTGATTCTGTTATTTCTGTTAAGATTGGGATATCACTAATTTAAGTGAAAATTTAATTAAAGCAATACTTATATTTGCTATGGGCTATCAAAAGATATTACTCATAAGTAAAATTGAGCGTAACCCTTTCAAGCAAATGCTTTGACCCTTGGTTGTTTCTAATTTTTGTATTTAATCCATTTTTCTTATTTTATATACAATCATATCATATAATGAAAATATTGATGGAGAACTTAGTTCATGTCAAAAATAAAGTATATTCCGAAAAATATCTATAGCTTTCTATACATACATATGTAAATATAATTACTATTATATGAAATAATGTAAATAAAAAATAAAAGATATAGAGAGAAAGATATGAATGATATTCTGATATATTTGAGATTGAGTTTGAGAAAGCATATCAACTTTTTCTTGATGATTCCAATGTTATTATCTCTAAGTACTTTAAGCTTAAAAAAAAACTTTGACTTAAGTTTTGTGTTAGAAAATAAAGAAAAAGAAATACAAAGAACTAAAAGATAAAAACATCAAACTCATTATTGATGACTAAATGAATTATCTCACAAAAATGTTCAGATACCTTTTGAGGATCAATCATTTAATGAAGTCACCAAGACAAGGTTATAAGAAACTCACAAAAAAATCTGACCAATTTTGTCAATGGGACAAGCACCACATCTTGAAGGCAGAGGCTACAGTGGACAAGTTAATGAAGTGGTCCATCGTGGATCAATAATTTTGACCGGTATCAGCAAGTTGTTCTAAGTTAATTACTTTTTTTTTCTTTTAATGACAGAGGCTATGATGGACAAGTAAATTCGGAATACGATTCAAAATCAAAGAGAGAAAGAACAATAGATTTTGTTATTTTTTCTTCTTCTGAATTACAGGTATCTTTCCATTAGAAATAATTATATTCCAGCCGGATCGATCAATAAAAATATGTTTGAAAACACGTTTGCTGAGGAACAAATCACGTTATGAAAAAACAACTCCACGATGCCTGATCAAACACGTTATACAAGCATTATTTATTCTTGTACCTTAAAATCTGGCCAGATTACATCCAAATTCTCCCATAAGAAGAATACAAAATTGCTGGAGTATAATACTAAATTGAAGAGAGTCCATACAATACAACAAATATTTATTCTGAATTACAGGTATCTTTCCATTAGAAATAATTATATTCCAGCCGGATCGATCAATAAAAATATGTTTGAAAACACGTTTGCTGAGGAACAAATCACGTTATGAAAAAACAACTCCAGGATGCCTGATCAAACACGTTATACAAGCATTATTTATTCTTGTACCTTAAAATCTGGCCAGATTACATCCAAATTCTCCCATAAGAAGAATACAAAATTGCTGGAATATAATACTAAATTGAAGAGAGTCCATACAATACAACAAATATTTATTCTCATTCTACCTAACCTTTTTTTTTTTTTTTTTTTAGGAAGTCAAACATTTTACACTAATAAGGCTGTCCAAGAAATTTCTCCATCTGAGTGCCAAATTGGAGAAGTGCCCTTGTCGAGGACCCTTCATCTTTCAACGCATCAGCAGCCGCATCTTTGAGTTTTTCAATTCTTCCAAGAATCTCATCTCCTTCTTCACTCATCATTAGATTTTTTACCACCTTAGCAATTTCTTCCCTCTCCGCTATGCCGTTCTCATTAAATTTGGGCCTTAACGCCACTTTGAGGCCCTCAGTTAACAAAACGGCATTCATTCCCTGTTCAGCAAACAGTGACCAAGCTACCATTGGCACTCCCAACACAATGCTCTCAAGTGCCGAATTCCACCCACAATGGGTTAGAAACCCACCGGTTGAAACGTGACTAAGAATTTGGGTCTGTGGTGCCCAAGAAGTAACAACCAAACCACGTCCTTTGGTTCTCTCCAAGAATCCATCTGGTAAAAACTGTAAAGGGTCATTATTAGAAGCAACAACATAAGCACCATCTGCTGAATCATTAGGTGCTTTCAAAACCCACAAAAAATTCTGACCACTCAACTCCAAACCAAAAGCTAACTCATTGAGCTGTTTTTGAGACACAGTGGCTCCACTTCCAAACGACACATACAAAACCGAGTTTGGCTTTTGTTTCTCCAACCACCTCACACACTCTGACCCCTTTGATTCACTACTTTGCTCGGTTTGTATGATAGGTCCAATCAGATACACAAAAGCGTTATTGTTACTTCCTCTGCAATGTTCCTGCAAGGTTTTTACTGTATCTTTCTGCATTTCGTAGAAGCTATTTACCAAGAAACCATCCGCGAGAGGTAACCTCTTGCAACATTGAAGAATCAGCTCATGTGCAGCAGGATCTCGAAAATCGCTGGGGAGGTCATGGCCTGGAATGGGAATGCAACCGGGAATTTGAATAGCCTCTTTGTGATCTTTGTATTCACATATACCTCGTTGGCTTAATTTTGGCAAATGCAACAACAACGACATCGTCATGGCGGAGGTAGGGAAGTATATGTAAGACAACATGTTGAACTCCTTCGCTATCTCTAACGCCGCGGTTGCGAAAGGATCGGCAACTACAGCAGCAAGTGGCGTGGTGGAACAGAGTGACCTTACTGCCTCGCGGAAAGATGGCATGGATTGAGACACCGCGGTTTGGATCAGCACCACGGAGGAAGTGTGTTGGGGAAGGTCTTGTTTGTGCACTGGAGGGAGGAAAGTGTAGTTTATGTTTGAAGGAAGGGATTGGAGCATAGCGAGTGTGGCAGGGATGGGATTGTCTATGGTGGGGAAGATGCAGGTCACGTGGAAGTGGTGATGGAGATGAACGAGTCTCTTGCAGAACCCCACAATGGAGGCTTGGTGGCTGAACGCAGCGATTGAAACCACTGCTATATGAATTGGTTTCGCCATGGAATTGGAATCTTTGTTGATCAGCTCAGGCTCGCCTGTGTTTCTTTTCTGTTACAACTTACAAGAGACAGCATCCACTTGCAACAACCCACTGAGAGGCTGCTTGTGGTTTGACGACATATTTATAATCAGTAGTCCCATCATCCTAGAAAATGAATGTTGTATTTGAAAAAATATTTATTTAAAAATAAGTATTGTATTTAATTTTTTAATATAATATTAATTTTTTTTTTTACTAATACTCTTAATAAATGTTACTTTAATTTTTTAATATAATATTAATAATAAAATTAGTTTTGTAAAATTACATCTTTTTTCATTTATTTAATATTTTTTTTTTGTCTGTGTAAAAAATTCTAGGATGACACTTATTTTGGGATAGAAAGAGTAATGAAATGTTTAATAGTGGTTAATTTTATTTCATAAGTGATTAATCGTGTTAAGATATTATTGAAATGTCTAATAGAAATTAATAATTTGTGAAATAAAATTAACCATATTTATATACGCAATTAGCCAATTCGCTTGGTGGATGCCGGATGTACGTTTTCTATATATAAGAATATCATTACTCTTAATTTATTATACTTGCTTGTTGCTTCCAGACTTTTTTTTTACCTGAATATACCTAAAATAAATAAATAAATATCTAAAAAAACCACTCTTTATAAAAATTTTCCCCACCTACCACTAATCACTACTGTTCATGGAGGAAAGTTCCCCCCGCCAAATAATTATTTTATTTTTTATTTTTTATTTGACGTTGAGAAGTGGGGATTCGGGAAGTGGGAACCCAACCTCTCAACATTTTTTTTAAAATAATATTATCTGCAATTAGTTTAATAAATTAATATTTTTAATTATTTTGTTAATTATATGTGTTAGTTAACCTTAATTTGTAAAAGAACTATAATTATAATTAAAAATATATATTGTAATTAATTTGAATAAATATTACATAAATGTGAAAAAAAATATTACATAAGTGTGAAGAAAACTTATGAAATAATTATTTTTAATTAATCAATTAAATTACTTAATTTGTTCATTATTTGTGTTAATTAAACTTAATTAACACAAATAACAAAACTTAGACTTGTAATATTCATTCAATTACAATTACAATTAAATTACAATTATTTTATTCATTATTTGCTTTAATTATGTTTAATTAACACAAATAATGAATAAATTAGTTAATTTAATTGATTAGTTAAATTTGATTAATTAATTTATTTATTTTTACACTTATGTAATATTCATTCAAATTAGTTATAATCTATATTTTTAATTACAATTATGATTTTTCTATAAAAAATTACAATTATGATTTTCTTTTCACAAATAAAGTTTAACTAATACATATAATTAACAAAATAATTAAAAATATTAATTTATTAAATTAATTATTGCTAAAAAATAAAAAAATAAAAAACAAAATGACATTGAGAAGTCAAGTTCCCAATCTCTCAACATCAAAAAAATTAAAAGGGTAATGAGAAGTCGGGTTTGGCATAGGGGCAATGTTTTTAGAACAGATCGGTCAGCACAAACAAACTAACTTTGCACAGCAAAGGATTTATCTTTGTTCAGAGTAGTGTTTCGTCCAATGACCTCGAGAGCTTTATAGAAGAGTGTTATTGTTCTATTTCTTTCTTGTTCATTCGTTACTCTTCAAAGCTTCAATCTTGGAAAATATAGGCTTCATTAGAAAGTTTAAAGACATGTTGCTTTTGAAACGAGAGTTTTTTTGTGAAGAGAGAGAAATAAAGATACTATCCTTTTTCTGAGTAGCGTTCACCTTGTCTTCACTACTTGTACGAAAACGGTTTGCAATAGAGCATATTCTTTAGGGCTATGCTTATCCTGCCTTACAACAGATACTTGAAATTCTAATAATAAGGCAATTAATAGAAATAGAGGGAACACAAAACTGATGAAACTTTTGGACGAATCATCATAGGTCAGAGAGCATCCCACGAAAGTACCTTTTGAATGAAGAAAACTTAGGAGTAAATATAAATAAGGTGTAAGTGTTCTTAGCCAAGGTTGGACGAAAGCAAACAACACGTTGGATGCTGAGTTTTCAATCAAGCTTTTAGACGCAACTTTGTTAATGCCACATTGGACGTAATGTATATTTATCAAAAGTTGGACAATATCCACTATAATTGTGCTTTAGACACAATTTAGTTAAAACATATTTTTTGCCTAAGGTAAGGAATACAATGAAGTGAATCAGTTGGTCACTAGAAGGGGGTTGAATAGTAACCATTTACTGATCTAGCTAATTTTTCGTGCAAGCACACTAGCTTCTGAATTTGCTTCTCTAGCTTTTCTGTTAAGAGAATCAGAAGACTAATAGGAGTAACCCATTTCCTTACTAGTACTTGAATAAACTGATAAGTTCTATGACAAATCACCAAGTAAACTTGTTGGTTACTGATACAAAACCTACTCACAAAGGACATAAAATCTGTTAACTACAGTTTCTGATTTTTCCTTGATAGCTCAAAGTAGGAGTTGCTTCTGAATAACAAAACAGTTTTATTGATCAAGGATCAAGTTTAAGCTTTTCAAAACAGGCTTTTGTAAAAACTATCTTTAAGCACACAACAACTATTAAAAACAAGAAGCAGTAAGAAAGGAAATAACACACCAAGGATTTATACTAGTTCACCCAACTCGGGCTACGTTCAGTCCCTACACCTGTAGGATTTCCACTAAGACCAAATGCCATGTGGTATTCTTTCTTTCCTAAAGCCTCACAAGCTCCTACAACTATGGTATTCTTTATTTCCTGAAGCCTTCATAGGTTCCTACCCAAGTATTCTTTCAAAAAGCCTCTCCAGGTTTCACTCTCAGTAGCAACTACTACAAGACACACACAACAACCAGTCGTGTTCCCAGAACCTAATAAGACACAGTCACCTGACTGCTCCCCTTAGTTCTCTTAAGCAGAACTTGCTACTGGATACATACATAACACAACATGTTGTACTCCCAGAACTTCAGAAGCAATAGTCACTTGACTATTCTCCTAAGCTCTCTTTAGTAGCACCTGCTATTGGCTACACACAACAACCTGTTGTGGTCCTTTCACACAAAAGGAAAAGTGGACAAAACACTTTCGATTTATGTAACACCCTAAATATCTACACTTAATATATCTTTTATATATAGACACACACACACACACATACACACACACACACACACACACTCACACACACACACACACATCTGTGTGATTTAAATTATGTTATTGTGAAATTATTTTCATTTAATGAAAATAATTATGTCTAGCAGGAATTAAGATAAAATATATGATTTCAAGACTTTATTAAAATGTTTCACTGTTAAATTAATTCTAGGTGTCATATTTATTTAAACAACTAATTTGATTGATAGAAATAAATTATTTAGGATTTAAATTAATTAATTTGTGTCTTAGGAAAGTATTGAATAAAGTGATATTGAATTAAAACCCCTTTTTACATGTTGATTAGTGACCCAGATTACGCAGAGACCTAAAACCTAACACTGCGGAACCCTAACCCTAAACTTGATGGGCCCTATATGGGCCCAATTAAAACACAACATGGACCCTAGCCACATTGATATGTGCGCTGGCCCTAGCTAGGAGAGAGGAAGGGAGATTTTTTTTTCACTTTTTGCTTTTCTCTCTCCTATACGAGTGTGTGTGTGTGTGTGTCTCATTCTTGTCATTTTCACTTTTCTTCTTCTCCAAGCTCTTTCAAATTCCTCTCTTCTTTCTCTATACAAACCTTAACTTCTCTCTAGGACTTAGGCACTCAAATCTTATTTCCCACTGATTAATCTTTGATATTGTGTTGAGGGAGACTAGAGCTATCCAACAAACCCACTTTTGTTGCATTTGAGTGTGAAAACTAGAAGGTATCGAGGGGTTTCTACTTTTTCTCTAAGCTATTCCTTTTATTTTGTTGGTTATCGATTGTTGTTGTTGTTGTTGTTGTTGACTATATGTGGACACCATGGGTGTCATGGGAAATCTTGATTTAAGCTAAATGCTATTTTGATACTGCTGCTATTTTGGAATTTTCTTGCTCATTTTTATGAATGGTTTTTTGTGATGTAAATACATTTTTCTAAGTTTTGATGCCTGTGTATGTCATGGTATTTTTTTCAGAATTTTTTGAGCAATGCAACTATTTTTACCGGATTTATTTTTCAAAATTATTGAATATGAGAAATTGAATGTTTTGAATTTTAAAAAAAAAATTGGGATGCGAACTTGGAAAAATGGAACCATGGGTTTGTTTATAAATCACGGGGACCATTATTGAATTTTTGTGAAGCCAGAAAAGCCTGGGAAGTATTTTTCTCAATTTAATCTTTGAAAAAAGCTGGACGACTGGGAGTTTAAATGAGAAAATTTACTTTTTATGAGAAATTTGATTTTATAAAATTATATGACACATTTCGGACCATGTGGAGTGTCCATAAACTTTTCTAGATTTTTAGAAGCACTTTTTGTATTTATTGGCATTTTCTCAATGTAAACTCTGTTTTGGAACAACAATGACAATTAAATACAAAAAGGGAATTTATTGTGGTTTAATGGTGCTAGAAAAATTATATGTGATAGTATACATGCTAGGGATGCTCTCTGTAAAATTTCATGAAAAACGGAGTTGATCTAATATTTTCTAGAAATCTTGGAATGTGTTTTACAGAGTGTATTCAGCCTCTATTTTTAAATTAAAATTATTACTTAGGAATTGAATTTTTGCTTGAAAATTTCATGTGAATAAATATGTATATTAATGAGTGCCTCTGTAAAATCTTGTGAAATTATAAGTTGATTTAGTATGTCAAATAATTTAGGATGTGTGAATTCAACTCTATGTGTATAATTGTAATGTAAATGAAATAATTGCATCAATGATGTTGTTTGACTTAATTGTGTTGATGACGAAGTATTCCACCTAAAAAGGGTAATCTTCATATAAATGTGAGTGTATTGATTATTGATGAATTGTGCTTAAATTGTTGACTTATTGTTTATTGTTATCTGCCTTATTTATAACTGTAACTTGGAAACCAGAAGGAATGTGATCCTCAGACAACGAGTGCTGGAAAATTTGTTTATGCATGTGAATTGTGTGATGGTTTGTTGATTATGGGAACAAAATCTTGTATTCTTGGATGAGAGCAAATGAACTCCAAATGGAGTGCATTTGTGATGCTAGAATGTCATTCTAGCAACTAATAACATTCACTATGAATAATAGTGAATCAATTATAATTAAAGAGTGTAAATCTAATAATATTATGGGTTAGCAATTAATAAGTACCTATGCACATGGGACGATGCCGGATATTTGGACTTAGAATGAAAATTAGGACCCTTGCATCGACCTCAAGGACTAATTACTTAAGCAAGCATAAAACTTGAGAGTGAGCAATGATTCAATAAGATATAATAATATGGTAAAATTATGAATTGGTCATGACTGGGTGAAGTGCATTACGCACGTGTGTCTTGTGGTTTGAAAATTATTGTTTGCTTCTAGACGTTGTGAGAGACGAAAGGAGGAGGAAGAACCTCTACAGTTGAGTTGTGTGTGACCTTTGGGAACTAAATTTTGTTTGTAAACAAGGTGATACATTAATTGAAGAAGATAACCTTATGCGATCGAAAGCCAAATGAGCAAGTGTTGAACAGGTCATGTGGAAGCTTCATCTGCAGTGAGCAATGTGCTTGTGGGAGATAGGGCCAAAATGTTAACCACTGTAATGGTGGGGAGTTGGATCTTCGTATGGTATGTCTAGGACATATGTTGATTGAGGACTGTTGTCGAGTACCTTTGGTAGAGAAGCCCACATAGACCCGTAAAGAAATAAATTTTGATAGGAGTGAGTGGTTGAGGAGTCAATCCTCAGAGATTTGGATGGTCACACAGAGTGGTACTTGAGGTATACTCGCTGACTTGTTATTTCTTGGGGGTGCTGAGTTGTGATGGAGTTCACATGAGCCGACTTAGCAACCCCGACAAATGTGAGGTGTAACCGTGTTGGTAAGAACCTTACCATTCTACAGTGGTGAAGGGTGTACACCCAGCAAGTCATCCAGCTTAAATTGTGTAAGTCCATTGAGTTCTAGGAGTTCCAGTGGCAGTGGGCCCGAGTTGTGACGAGTTGTATAAGTTAGAGAAATAGAGAAATGGATCAAGGACTTTCGAGTGAGACTCATGAGAGCATCACTATGATGTGGTTGATGTTGCATGTTTGTTTGTGACCGTAAGGTTGTTTGTTTGTAAGTTTAGAGGAGGAGAAATATTCACTCCATAAGCCCTTTGTTTTTTATATTTTGATGGCGCAGAGGAGGCCCTCTATGAAGGTTTGGGTGATGACGTATGAAGGGAGGGGTACCCACGATTAGGACTTTCATGAGGACCATTTTGTGGGTCACATCCGTTTTGGCGTGGCATCGATCATGGGACAGCATGTGCAACCTACTTAATTTGACTTCTTTTTGTGGTTCACTCAGCTGACCCCACCCTACTACCGTCACACAGCACCAATGGAGATTATATAGATTTCTTCATTGTCTTCCTAGTCTTCATCATCGTCTTCTTCCGACACACCTTCTGGGGGTCCATCTACTTCATATACTAACCCCAATGCCACACCATCTGATGAGCTCACACCTAGGGTGGTGCTTCCCACTTTCTGCCCGAATCCTTTTAGGGTTCAGAGTTTGACTCACGCTGGGGCGAGTGCCCATAGGACGACACCCCTAGGTGTGGACTTGAGGGACAACGATTCAAAGGAGGAGGATCCAAAGGAGGATTCGGAGATGGAGGAGGAGGAGGAGAATCCCGAGATGATGGAGGAGGATCCCGTGGATGATGGCCACGAGATTTCTTCTTAAGGATCTTACTAGAGATCCTCTGAGATTACATCTCTTTTGGTACAATCTGACATAGAGGGTAGGGTATAGAGATGACTGCTCTGAGTCATAAGTTTTTTTTCCCTTTTTTTGAATTTGATATGGGTAGGCCTAGATTCAAAAATTTTGTACTTAGCCAATCATCTATTTTTACATACATTATTTTACTATTTTGTACTTGGGTTGTATATGAAACTTAATCCTGTGATGGTGATGCTTCTAACCTTTACTCTTAGATACTTATCTATTTATATGTTTTGGTGACCACGGAGGCACACCTTATTCATATTTCTCGCTACGCTTTATCTTTACGATGTGTGTGGTTTATCTCTAAATGAATAAGTCTGCGCGCGATGTTTAAATGATGTTTGTTTTATGCAAAAATAAGTATTATGAACCTTAATTAAAAAGTTTAAATTTTCTACCAATTTTACAAAAAAGCCTATCTTTTTATTACGAAGTTTACGAAAATAAGTGAATTAATACGTTTTATTAATTTGAAATAAGTTTAAATGTCGATTGTATGTAAACCCTGATTTAGGGTGTTATAGTTTAAGCACTACTGGCTTTCACCTAGAGTGTTTTCGGCTAAGGAAGTCCCTTCAAATAGGGGTTTGTCAACTAACCTTTACCCTTTACTTTGTCAATCTTCCTTGAAAGTTGTTCTTTTGGATTTGATCAATTTATAGACTTGATCAGGAGCTAGCCATTGGAGGTTGAATTCAAATGTTGCATGAGTTGTCCATGTTCCTGCAGGTAGCTGTTCTGCCCGATTCAACCTCTACCATACAACTCTATTGAGTTGTCTTCTTCATCTCTACTCTTGCTCCACTGTCAGCCAACTTGTAGCTTATAGCTGTTGAAGGATCTTCTGTTGATGCTAGCTGTGATCTTAGTGGTTCCCTCATAAATTCAAATTTTGAATCATGAAAAGTTTTTTGGAGATTGTTTCTGCAGCAAGTCTTCTGGAGAAGTGTTGTTACTGCTTTGATAATCTTTCCTCTACTATTGGTTGCTGGTTGTTTTTCGACTAGGACAATTATTTCCTTTGAGTTCCTATGACTTGGACTTTGTCAAAGATCACAAAGATCAACAACATCAGGATCAGTGTTGTCCAAGCACTGATGCTTTTCTGACTGGTGTGTGCTTTTGGAGTGCGAGACATGTCTGTCTTCACGTTCCAATTACAATGCAACTTTCGATGATCCTCAAGCCATGTATAACTTCTAATATCTACCCCTTGACTCAAACTATCCACAGCGTCATGCCTCTGATAATATACAGCTTTTGATATATGCACTTGGACCTAGAAAACATGACTGCCTTTCCAACTTTTGAATAGCTCTCCTTCTGGTAGTCCTGCTTTTGATTGCAAAATTTATGTCATGGAGAAGCTTCCACTGTAGGCTTATGCTTCACACCTGTGCTATGCTTCTAAATATGTCATGTCTTAATAAGAACACTTAAAGCAACCATTAGTAGTTAAGTTCAGTCACTTCGGTTTTGTTTCATAGTGGTTTGTCATCATTAAAACATTTAGTTCCTGGAGGGACTTTGTCTTAACATACAATACCTATACCATCTTTGGGCGCATAAAAACCTGTAACACTTAATAAACCTCATTAGTCCATTAAAGTTTAATATCTTTGTTATCATCAAAACTATGAGATTTTTTAAGGGTTAGACATCTTCCATGTCTTTGGTTCTAACATTGTTATTGTTCTTCTTCTGTGGTTACTACTTGTTCTTAGCTTGATCACCTAATTGCATGGTCCTATTTGTTAAATTGTGTTTGGAAAAATCTATTTGAACTGTGAATTGAAGAAGGCAACCAATAATCTTTATGCCTAGGATCTTTAAAACCCTTTTTCTTAATGCAAGTCGTTTGGTTATACTAATCAAGGATTGATAAAGAAATCAAGGGACTTAGGTTCTTTCACTTAAGGAATTAAGGTTAGAATAATTGTGGGTTGATGATAACATAATCCCAATTGGATAAGGATAACTGTTAATTGCATGTTAGGACAATCTAATGAAGTTAAACCCCAACGATTTCATTCCGTTGAGACAAACCCAATTTTCTAAACATACTAAGTGTTTGACAAAAATCCACAACTAGCTTTCCTACCTCAAACTCTTTTAATTTTCGCACTTGTCTTTATTTTCAATACTTTAAACTTCATAGTCTCTTAAATTTGTTGTTATTACCCGAGTATTGGACAAGTCCCTGTGGAGGTGATACTTACTTTTCACTTTGTTACTTAAATGATTTGGTACTCTTGCCAAAATCCCAACAAGTTTCTGAAACCAAACAACTAGCATTCCATCTCCACTCTCTTCCTTCTTCTCCCCCTCTATTTACACTATAATAAACATACGGTTAAACTTATAAATTCGCAAGCTTGTAAACTTATAAATATTAAAACTAATGATCGAGATTCAATTCTCAAAATTTAATGTTTTTGCATAGTTGTCATTAATATACACATCAATACATAATAAGAGAAATTCTTACAATATATCAAATTTCTATTTTTCATATGATTTCTATTATTTTATTTTATTTTTATCTTGCCTCCAATAATGAGTTAGACATTTCATTGAGGGAAAATGCTTCACAATTTCTTAGAGGACTATCTACCATGGATGGATGCTCATTTCCTGTGTAGAACCCAGGTTGGCTTGGCTCGGGCAATAACTTTTCACCATTCAACATTAAAACTATTGATGACATGTTTGGCCTATCCTCTGGTCTCTGTTGTACACATAACAAACCAATATGAATATGCCTTAGTATTTTAGATGGATCGACAGGATTGTCCACTAAGTCATCCATAAACTCCTTTGGCTTTTTTTGACTCCATAGGCTCCATGCCTGAAAATGATGGGAAGGCCACAAATCATTGAGTTCATTTTTCATATTAAAAACTACTAAAATGTACATTGTTTCATGGGTCGAAGTGTTATGATTCATATAAAGACTGATATTTTTTAGACCTACATGTCCAAGAAGATTTAGGTGATGGTGTGGGTCAATAAATTCCTTAATCTTCCTTCCACTAATTATCTCCAACACAATCACACCAAAGCTATAAACATCAGATTTGACTGAAAAAGATCCATGTACAGCATATTCAGGAGACATATAACCACTGCATATCAAAATAAGAGTCCACAATGAGAAGCTAAAAAAACAAATGTGCAAAGGGAAAGAAAAAAACAAGTACAAAAAAACTTACTATGTTCCCATTATTCTATTTGTATTTGCTTCATCTTGATCTAGCCCAAATGTCCTAGCCATACCAAAATCTGATATTTTCGGGTTCATATTACTATCAAGAAGAACATTACTGGTTTTGAGATCCCTGTGAATGATCTTTAGTTTAGAGTCTTGGTGAAGATAGAGAAGTCCTCGAGCAATTCCACCAATAATTTCAAATCTCTTAGCCCATCCTAATAATGTATGTTTTGTTGAATCTGACAAAGTTTACTTCTATGTTAGCATGACAACTATTTTATAGAAATTAAAAGAAATGGAAGGATGAAGTTGTGACAAAGTTCTAACCAAAAATAAAATAGTCCAAGCTTCTGTTGGGCATGAATTCATAAATCAACAACTTCTCATCTTGTTGAATAGAACAACCAAGAAGTGTTACAAGATTACGGTGTTGAAGTTTTGCAATCAACATGACTTCATTTCTAAACTCATCCAATCCTTGTCTAGAAGTTTTAGAAAGCCTCTTAACTGCAATCTCTTGTCCATCTGGTAATATGCCCTGACAATGATTTTGGAAACATTGAAATTATTTGACGAAGATGAGTGCTTGGTTAAATTTAATTTTCATACCTTGTACACTGGTCCAAAGCCACCTTGTCCTAATTTGTTTCTTTGCGAAAAGTGATTTGTGGCATTAGATATTGATGAAAAATCAAATGTTGGTAAATCAATGTCATCCTTCTTACTCTTGTTCTTCCAATAACTTGTGGCTGCAATGCACAAAATTATTAGATCTTGTGCAAACAAAAATTATAAATAGAAGAGATTTTTGTGTCATTTGTAACAACTAACAAGAATAAGAATTTACAAATGGAGATTAATTAGTTAGTTTCACATTCCACTGATGACCTATTTAAATTAAAAGACAGAATATCAATATGTTGTTGGTCCGAGTGGAACTAGGTTTGGATCCCATAAACAAAGTATCAATGTTCGAGTCTTGTTATGAAAAAAAAAGTAATTAGGAGAGAAGACCTTACTAAAATGACCAACCATGTTTTTCGGAAAAGAATTAATCATCGATAAAGTCAGTGAATACTTCGTATCAATAATACATGGTAACAAAAAAAAAATTGAATAAAAGTGTAAACATTTAATTATCATAATTTCACTTGACAACTTGAGTTTCTTCCTTCTAATGCAAAATAATAATCCGAATATTGACAACAATGATGGTTGTGTAAGGTAAGATAGGACCCCATGACACAATAGCATGTGAAAAAAATTAAATTCTAAAAACTATATTTGTTCACTGTGCTGCTTCCTGATGTTATCAAATTTCAAATGCAAGTACATAAAAATTTATAACATGATACACGGAGATAAAAAAGGAACCAGAATCAATCCTAATACAAAATAATTGCAGAAATAAAACTTTGATTCAAGAGATTATAGTTTGACTATCATAATTATTATATTTACAGTAAATATTTACTTATTTACAACGAAGTTATATATAGAAAAGTGCAATCATGTTTAGTAAAACTGTGGGTAAACATTTACCAGCATTGTTCCTCCGACTTCTGCAGATAAAATAGGAACTTAGTAGCAGAACCCCACAAATTGAAGCAATGGTGGAAGCAACTATCGTTAACGTTCGCGTGTTCTTCTTGTGGCTAGGTTCTTGAGGGTTGGAAGGAACCACTAAAAAAAATATGAAATTGTAGTAATCTTCAAAGTTGCAATTGAAATGAGAAGATCAAAGTTGATGCTGCTTAATTACCTAACTCTGATGCAGGCATCCTGATATATAGATCTTGCCCACCAGTTTGAAACTGTTTCAAGTCAATGAGATCTCCAAACCACATGACACAACCACGACCTGCACCTCTTATGTCTGAATTAGTATAAGCCATACAAGAACAATTATTCAAGCACTTCACTCTGCATTCTTCTAGACCAATACTCTCACCCATCCAAGTATGTGTAGTATCTGGAACTTTCAGCCCTTGGAATTTGACAAACCCATCATCTGTGAGTTTTTCTTTGCAGCTTAATGGTTTATTGCGGACACATCCTTGAGTCCAATCTGATGAGTTCCATTCTCGTGGCAACTTTGGACTGAATCCTTTTAAACATTGGCAGACTTGTGATTGAGTACTTACGCAATTCCCGTAGGGTCCGCAGAGGCCATAAGTGTCACAAAACTCATCCGGTAAGGATTTATATATTTTCCATTTTTGTTCATTCTCCATCCATACATAGCGATAATTTGTGCTTGTTGTTTGGTTTGCTACAGATCTGGCGATGATAAAATTATTTGCGAGGCTATAGGTGTAGTAAACCTCATCCTTATTGCTGACATAATTAAAGCCATAAATGGTGTTATTCTGTAGATCTGGTACTCCACTAAAATATAGGCCATTCCAAGGTCCAGACCGAAATACCTTTTTTGTTCCCTTCATGACATAAATCTCAGGGTAGTTATAGAGTTTTAAAACCAAATAAACGTTACCTGGGGATGGATCATCTGGACTCTTCCAAGATGTTAATTTCCGTTCCAGACCAGTTCTGAGGTCCCGTCCCAACTTCATTCCTGCCAAGAGTGTATCAGAAGGATAGTCAAAGCTTTGCCACAAATACGCTTCTGGGTTTGTTTCTTCCTTATTTCTTATCACAAGATTGCCACTGTCCAAGAGCTCTGCCACTGGATTCTGTGCCTGTTTATGAGAGTTGGTGTGCCAAACAACAGACCCGTTTTGGGTGAGAACAAGATTGCCTGTGCTGTTCACTGTTAACATGCCTGAGGAACCATTGATGGGACTGGCCCCATTAGCAACCCAAACAACTGTTTGAATTGGGATGTTCTTGAACCAAATGCCCAGGTAACGTTTCTGGGAATTACCTGGGCTGAAGAAACCAGCTTCAAACTTTCCACCTTTTGACACCAACGTATCCCCATCATTCATAGACTGGGACACGTTGATAGAAGAATCATTTGCTACCGAAGTTTTGATAGAGGGAACAAGTATGCAAGCAGCCAAGATAATAAAAGGAAAAATGTCCATTGAGTACAGCTTTAATTTTGTGGTGCTCTGTTATTTGGATATTTGATGATATGGACTGAGCTAAGTGTATCATATTATCACGAGAATGGAAAAATCTCAAATGTTTTAAAAATGGGACAGGTATTTGAACAGTAAAATTCCTAGTTCATAATTTCTTCATTGTTAGTAGTCGAATTGATAAGAATTAAATTTATATTTTTTTCATAGCAGTTTTATCCTATTAGAGTAAAATTGTATTTAGTGGATGATACCAGTGATTTATAAAAAAAAAACAAAAATTATATTTTTTAATATTATATGATATTTTAAGTAATAAAATAATAAAAAATTATAAAAATCAACATATAAATTAATATAAATGACTAAATAATATATTTTATAAGATAAAATTAATGATAATAGGTAAAATAATTTGTATTTAGTGAAATTCTTAAATAAGTGTTTTTATTTATCTTAAAACTATTTGAAATAAATTAAAAAAATAAAAAGATTAATAAGTAAATAGATTTTTTTTTTAAAAAAATTAGTTCAAATTGATAAAATCAGTTTTATACCAATTTTAGACCGATTTAACCAATTTTTATTGATTCTAAAATTTTTCATTTTTTAAAAAACTGATAGAGACCAGTTACCAAACTTTACCGATTCGAACCAACTAATCTGATTTTTAAAACAATGAAAAATGAGCCTTTGACCTATGCTTTGATTATTCATTCTAACTTAACATCAAAGTCAAGCACGTGCCCCGTTATTTTTGGGTTACGGGACTTTATTCCATACATAATGAATAAGAAAAGGAAATTTTATTAAAGCATAATGGTAAAAAAAATGGACATGGTGACACCCTAATCTAGAATGCACATGTACTTTTATCAAACCGTCATTATTCAAAAAAAATCTTTATTTAATATAAAGTAAACTCTTTAAGTAATCAATTTTGTTGAAGAAATTTAAAACTTTTCAAAACATTGTAAACTAGTCGTTCGCCTTCAAAAACATTTATAAAATCTTCCAAACATACCAGGAAATAATTTCAAACGTTGCCTCATATATCCATCATTAATAAACAATACCAAATTGAAATATCAAATGTGTTTAGAAATGGACACTTGATTTAAACATATATCTAAATGAACTAGATAAAATTGACATCATATAATATAAACCATAATCCCATAAACATGATCTCAAAGAGTATTAATAACAGATAATGTAAATGACATCAGCAGAAACAGATAAGTATCATATACAACCCAAAAGAGTAAACAATGTCAAAAAGGTACATAGGAAGCAAGAGAAACAAATTTTGAACCCTAGTCTACCCATATCAAAATACATCAAAAGGGAAAAACTTAGGGCTCAGAGCAGCCACCCATGTACAATATACCCTGTAAGACTATACACCCAAAACTAAAAGCATCCTAAGAAGAATCCTCAGATGGATCCTCCTCAGGGTCCTTCTCTGTATCTTCATCCTTGAGAGCATCACCTAAACGCAATACACTAGTAGGAGAAGAAACGAGGGACATAAGCTCAACAAACTCCGTATCTGACATCGTTAGATCTCCTGAAGAACTCCTCGGTGAAGGCGGAGGTGATGAAGGAGGTGTATCAGTATCACGATGATAACCAGGTGCTCTATCCTGAGTCCAATGTATTGGTAAAGCAAAATACACTAGGTGTGCATATGGTCCGTATTCCACCGTCGCAAAGTCAAATCTGACCCACCCTACAAATGTATCCATCCTATTGTAGGCATTGTGGGACCAGACTTCGTTGACTATTTCACTCCACATGCATACAACCGGCACTTGACGCTCGTCCATCAGGGTCTGAAAAATAAAACGTATGGAGTGAGTCCCTCGCTCTCTCTAAAGCCACAAACAAACGACTTTACAGTCACACACAAAACACTGACCACATCGGTGTGGTTCTCATAGGGATCTCACTCGTATCCCTAAACGCCTCTTTAACTAACTCCTTAACTCAACACATTTCGGGCCCACTGCCACTAGAATTTCCAAAACTCAGTGGTCTTACAACATTTTAAGCTGGATGACAATTAGGAGCACACCCTCACCATGGTATAATGATAGGGCTCTCACCATTGCGGCTATGCCTCACATTTGTCGGGGTTGTGTAATGCCCTAAATTCTGATTTTACAAATATGCATTAAAGTTCCTTTCTTTATTTTCTAAAGCGTGTTAATTTCGTTTAACTACTCAAAAATTGTGAATTTAAGAAAACATGAGATGGAATTTTACGGGAAAATTTAAAACTTTTTATTAACGAATACGAAGGTTTAGAACTGCTTGATAAATAAAACGCGTTATATAATTTTTTAAAGAAGAAAGCGTAAGTATCGTAACAATAATAAAACATACACTTTAAAGCGAGTAAAATGGAATAACTAAAGTGAGCCTCTATCGCCACCAAATATACATATATACATATAAGAGTAATGAGTTTCGGGCTAAGTGTCCATTGAGTACAGTAACAGCTTTAATTTTGTGGTGCTCCGTTATTTGGATATTTGATGATATGGACTGAGCTAAGTGTATCATATTATCACGAGAATGGAAAATCTCAAACGTTTTAAAAATGGGACAGGTATTTGAACAGTAAAATTCCTAGTTCATAATTTCTTCATTCAACAGCTGTTAGTAGTCGAATTGATAATAATTAAATTTATATTTTTTTCATAGCAGTTTTATCCGATTTGAGTAAAAAATAATAAAAAATTTCCACTTTATAATTTATATACTGATAATACAATTCTACTTGAATAAAAAAAAAGGAAATTTTATTAAAGTATAATGGTAAACATAATGAATAAGAAATTATAAAAATCAACATATAAATTAATATAATGACTAAATAATAAAAAATATAAAAATCAATATATAAATTATTATAAACAACTAAATAATATGTTTTATAAGATAAAATTAATAATAATAAATAAAGTAATTTGTATTTAGTGAAATCCTTAAATAAGTATTTTTATTTATGTTAAAAATATTTTAAATAAATTAAAAATAAAAAGATTAAAAGGTATATACAGTTTTTTTAAAAAAAAAAAATTGGTTCAAATTGATTTTCTAAATCAGTTTTATACCAATTTTAGACCGATTTAACCATTTTTTTGTTGATTCTAAAATGTTTCATTTTTTTTAAAACTAATAGACCAGTTACCAAACTAGATCCCAATCGAACCAACTAATCAGATTTTTAAAACAATGAAAAATTCAAAATAAGCCAATCCTTTGATTATTCATTATAACTTAACATCAAAGTCAAGCACATGTAACCCAAAGGGTTGGCGCAATGGTGTAAGGCCCTGCTGCGTTCACATGAGGGGGAACGATCTATTTAGCGAGAGAATCCGTGTTCGATTTCCTCCGTGTGCAAAATTCCCTTGGACCACCGGCAGCCACGCACCGCGAGCGGGAATAGTCTCTGACCCAGTGGATTGGGGGACACCTGTGGTCAGGACAAAAAAAACAAGTCAAGCACGTGCTCATTATTTTTTGGGTTACGGGACTTTATTTCAAACATAATGAATAAGAAAAGCAAATTTTATTAAAGTATAATGGTAAAAAAAAAAAAATGGAAATTGTGACAGCCTAATCTAGAATGCACCTATACTTTTATCAAACTGTCATTATTCAAAAAGATCTTTATTTAATACAAAGAAAACTCCTTAAGTAATCAATTTTGATGAAGAAATTTAAAACTTTTCAAAACATTGTAAACTAGTCGTTCGCCATCGAAAACATTTATAAAACCTTCCAAAAGTATAAGAGAAATAATTTCAAACACCTCCTCATAAATCCATCATTAATAAACAATACTAAATCGAAATATCGAATGCGTTTAGAAATGGATACTTGATTTAAACATATATCTAAATGAACTAGATAAAATCGACATCATATAATATAAACCATAATCCCATAATCATGATCTCAAAGAGTATCGATAACAGATAATGTAAATAGCGTCAGCAGAAACAAATAAGTATCATATACAACCCAAAAGAGTAAACAATGTAAAAAAGGTACATAGGAAGCAGGAGATACAAAATTTGAACCCTAGTCTACCCATATCAAAATATATCAAAAGGGAAAAACTTAGGGCTCAAAGCAGCCACCCATGTACAATATACCTTATAAGATTGTACACCCCAAAACTAAAAGCATCCTAAGAAGAATCCTCAGATGAATCCTCCTTAGGGTCTTCCTCAAGATCTTCTTCAGGGTCCTCCTCAGTATCTTCATCCTCGAGAGCATTGCCTAAACGCAATACACTAGTAGGAGAAGAAATGAGGGACATAAGCTCAGCATACTTCGTGTTTGACAATGTCAGATCCCCTGAAGAACTCCTCGGTGAAGACGGAGGTGATGAAGGAGGTGTATCAGTATCACGATGATAACCAGGTGCTTTATCCTGAGTCCAGTGTACTAGTAAAGCAAAATACACTAGGTGTGCATATGGTTCGTATTCCACAGTCGCAAAGCCGAATCTGACCCACCATACGAATGTATCCATCCTGTGGTAGGCATTATGGGACCAGACTCCATTGACTATTTCACTCCACATGCGTAGAATCGGCGGTCGACACTCTTCCTTTAGGGTCTGAAAAATAAAATGTATAGAGTGAGTCCCTCGCTCTCTCTATAGCCACAAACAAACGACCTTACGGTCACACACAAAACATTGACCACATCGATGTGGTTCTCTCACAGGTCTCACTCGTAACCCTAAACGTCTCTTCAACTAATTCCTTAACTCATCACATTTTGGGCCTGCTGCCACTGGAACTTCCAGAAGTCAGTGGTGTTACAACATTTTCAGCTGGATGATGATTGGGAGTACAACCTCACCATGGTACAATGACAGGGCTCTCACCATCTCGGCTATGCCTTGCATTTGTCGAGGTTGCCAAGTCGGCTACGTGAAATACATCACAACTCAGCGCTAGACCCCTAAAAAATATCAAGTCAGCGAGCATACCTCAAGTACCACTCTGTGGTCATCCATGACTGACTCTTCAACGACTCTCCTAATTGGGATCGTCGATTACAGGTCTGTGTGAGGCTCCTTTGACACTGGTACTGGATGGTGGTCAATTATCATCATGAGCTCAACAACATATCACAGGAAGATCCACATCTTCCCTACTATCACTGTAGTCATTGCATTATGCCCCATCCTTCACAACAACACAAATCACAGATGTAACTCCCCATACAACCTTTCCAAAGCTCACTTCTACAGGTGGCCATCACAATTTAATTACATTCCTCAAACGACGTGTCACCCACATCATGATCACGTCTCGTTCAAAACGATCTCACCACGTCAAAGATGGAAAAGGTCATCCCTTCTCCTTCCTCACATCACAACCAAAATGATCGCATAAAACATCACACCTCAACATATAAAACAAGTGCACTATGCACCACAATTCTCCTTTTATCTATTTGCAGTTGATATTTTTAATGTTGATACACCTGCAAAATACTATTACTTTACTAAGTTTAAGAATACAATAAACATACTTAAATTGTTTTTTCGAGAAATAAAATGTTTGCTTTCTCAAATTGAGGATTTTTGCTAGCAAGAAATGAAACAAACCCAACAAAAGCTTTTAAAGTGAATTTAATATGTAGTATTGTCTCAAAAACTGTTCAGTAGTTAGAGTAGTAGCATTCTTCTACCAAACTAAAAAACTAAGGAGGCGTTTACTTGCAATTCTGTTTTCTGTTTTCATTTTTTGTTTTCACTTTTTAATTACAAAACTGTCACATTGTTTTCATTTTGTTTTCTGTTTTCTAAGATTTGTACAGGAAACACTGAAAACAACTTTTTTTTTTGTTTTCTCAGTTTCCTATACAAATATTTGAAAACAGAAAACAAAATGAAAATAAGGTGACAATTTTGTAATTAAAAAATAAAAACAGAAAATGAAAACAAAAAATAGAATTGTAAGTAAACGCCACCTAAGAAAACCTGATGAATAGTATTGTCATGGGTTTTTTGACTTATGATGATCAACCCAATATATTTGTCTCGGAAACTGGTTCTAGATTATGCTAATAAACCTGATATATAGTATTGTCTCATAATTTGTTTAGTACTTAGAGTAACAGTATTCTGACAAAATAAAAAATTAAGTAAACCCGATGATTAGTATTGTCTCAGAAACTATTTGGATCTTGGGTTGTTCTGGATTATGCTGATTAATCGAATACATTTGTCTTGCATTATCATATATAATTCAATTGATACCAATGCTTTTTCGAATGTTGATTTTACTATGACATCAGTTTGCATTACATGTAAAAATTACAAGCTATATGGCAGTGGCCAAACAACTTGGCTACCAAATGGATAGTGAAAGGCAACCAAATGGTTCTGTATACAACTATAAAAAAATAGAATATTTGGTGGTTTTATTTTTTAAAAAGTTTGATCTACTAAAATAATTTGAATCTACCTCATTTCAGTCAATTTTTATTAATACTTTTAAATAATAATATTTTAAGCACGTAAAAATTCCGATACCTATAGCATACTAAGATTATTCTTGAAAAAGATAGTGTTGTAGTTTTTGTTGGCTTTATTATAAGGTTAAAATTTATTTTAGGACAGTCACGTGTAAGAAAATAATTTATATGGAATTAAAATCAAAGCAAAAATCTTAAAAGAACTAAGATAAAAAAAAAACTATTTATTTTATAGAAATCAAAAGATTATTTAAGATATAAAATAAAATAAAAGACCCGGCATCGCCGGGTTAGGATACTAATACATTAACAATATAATTAGTGGAGCATAGTCAAATGGTTTTGCTAGACCAATATATAAGCCGTACATGCATTATGCTTTAATGATGAATGACTCCTTTGTGAGTAATGCAGTGCAGTGCAAGTTTCCACAGGGAGCTGGCTCGGTTGGTGCCACCCACGCCTCCTGCCTTGGTGGAGCAAAGTCACTTGGCACCTCTATGTCTTCTAGGTTTAAGGGAAAAAAATTACTTTTAAGTTGTATTTTAAAAAATAAAGAAACAAAAATACAAGAGCAAAGAGAAACGAAATCAAACACATTAAAGCAGTGTTGTGAAAACCGGCTCAGTCATTAACCCGGTCGAGACACTAGATTGATGGGTCAGTGGTCGAACCGGTGATCACTAATTGAACCGGTTTGACCCGATATATATTAAAATTTTTAAAACTGAAATATAAGAAAAAAAATCATTCACACCCATTAAGAAAATTGGTTAGTATCATTTAATGTTGATAGTCTCAATAAAAAAAATTAACTCATTTTCTAAAGTACTCCTTACATTTAATTGCATAAGACAAAAAAAGAAAAGGTTGTTAAGAATAGAACTCTAATTGAATGAAGAGTATTTTGGAGATAGTATCATTAAATAGGAGAAAGTTAATTAAAATTTGCTTATATTTTAGTTATTTTAGTCCAACATACATGAAATTTTTTTGTTTATATTTCAGTCTAAAGGGAGTATATATTTATATTTGTCATCATTATACATAACTAGATTTTTGACCCGTGAACAGAAAGTTTGAACGTCTTTATTTAGATTTTATTTTTTATCTAATTGCGAAAATGGGTATAGACGTCTGGCAAAGAATATAACAACTTTTACTTTTTTTTTTGTATCTAACTGATACCACAATTTTATCTTAAATGTATTTTCTTGTATTTAATGGAACTTAACTATTGAACAATATTAAAAAATGAAGGATGATTTGATATAAAAAGAAACGTAAATATCATTCATAATAAAATTTGTATACATTAAATTTAAATATAAATATTTAAGAATCTCTTAACATCAAAAAACCAATAATTATAATAAATAAAAAACACCAAAATGGATTTGTCATAGTATGAATACCCGTGCAACAACAAATGAATATAAATATGGATTAGCACAATATAAATAAAATATATAAAAGTTTAAATAATATAATTTTTATACTTTCAAATTAAACAAATGAATGATATTTTGATATAAAAAGAAATTTAAACATCATTCATATAAAAGTTGTATACATTAAACTTAAATATAAATATTTAAGAGTATCTTAACATCAAAAAACCAATGATTATATAAAAAAAACATCCCAATGGATTTGCCCTAGTACATGGTTACCCATGTGACAAATGAATATAAATATGGATCAGTGCAACATAAATAGAATATATAATTGTTTTAAAAAATATAATTTTTTTTATACTTTCAAATTAAATTTAAATATAAATAACTAAGAGTCTCTTAACATAATGAACCAATGATTATAAAAAAAATATGAATCATCTCAATGAATTTGCCCTAGTATGGTTACCCATGTGACAAATGGATATAAATATGGATTAACACAACATAAATAAAATATATAATTGCTTAAAAATATAATGTTTTATACTTTTGGATTAAAAAAGTGAAGGGTGTTTTGATATAAAAAGAAATATAACATCATTCATATAAAAGTTATATATATTAAATTTAAATAGAAATATCTAAGAGTCTCTTGACTTCAAAAAACTAATGATTATAAAAAACAAAAACAACCAAATGGATTTGTCCTAGTATGGATACCCGTGCGACAGATAAATATAAATATGGATTAGTGCAACATAAATAGAATATATAATAGTTTAAAAATATAATTTTTATTCTTTTACATTAAAAAATGAATGATATTTTGATATAAAAAAAATATAAACATCATTCATATAAAAGTTGTATACATTAAATTTAAATATAAATATTTAAGAGTCTCTTGACATAAAAAATCAATGATTATAAAAAAAATCACCCAAATGAATTTGCCCTAGTATGGACACCCGTGCGACGGATTGATATAAATATGAATTAACGCAACATAAATAGAATATATAATAGTTTAAAAATATAATTTTTATACTTTCAAATTAAAAAAAATGAAGGATGTTTTGATATAAAAAGAAATTTAAACATTATTCATATAAAAGTTGTATAAATTAAATTTAAATATAAATATCTAAGAGTCTCTTAACATGAATAAACAAATGATTATAAAAAAAATATTAATCATCTCAATAAATTTTTCCTAGTATGGTTACCTGTGTAACAGGTGAATATAAATATGGATTAGCGCAACATAAATAAAATATATACTTGTTTAAAATATATAAATTTTAATACTTTTAGATTAAAAAAATGAAGGATGTTTTGATATAAAAAAGAAATATAAACATCATGCATATAATTTAAATTGGAGCCCAGTATATGATTAAGTAGTCATGCACAATTTGATGGTATTTCATTAAAGAAGGTTACAGGTTTCGACCGATAAACTAAACATTTATTAAGATTTTAGAATCTAGATTTTATATAAATTGATTATGTTCATATTTGTCTATAATATAATGATACAATAAATATAACAATTTATTTACTTTATTTATTTATTACTTATTTGCCTTTATATATATTTGATATTAAAAAAAATATTTATGTGAATATACTGGTTTAATGACTTGGCTTTTATATTAGTCTGATTGAATCCAAAAACATTTTATTTAAATTTCAATTTATATTTATATTTTTAATTGAGTTTGAATACGATTTTTAATACAAAATTTTATTATATCAAATGAAAAGTTAATCAAAATTTTTATAACACAATAAATTGAGATAAATTTTTTTGTTTAATTATATTTCAAATTATATTTTAATTTGATATTTATATCTTTCAATTATGTTTCCTTATTAAAAGTACAAATATCTTCATTTGAAATCTAGATGAGTTATTCATATATTCAATTATGTTTCCTTATTTATAATTTTGTTTAAAATATTTAAATTGAATCATTAAGTTGACATTCTTTGGAACTTAAAAAATGTAATATGATTATTATTGTATAATAATGAAAATAATTTAATAAAAAAGGTAATACATCAAGTGCAAAATGGCATTTAAAGTCAGTAGTTAATCACAATTTTTGTATTATGGTATATTTAGATAAAAATTATGTCTCCATCGTAAATATGTCCAATTAAATCTTGGATAATTTGTAAGAATACAAATTATAATTTCTTGTATATTAGGTATAATTGAGTCGCCTTTATATTTGATAGAAATTAAAAGCACAAATAATTTTTTGATAATCTATTGTAATTATATCAATTTGTTGACAATCTATTGTAATTATATCAATTAAAAATTTCAGGGTAAACTTTGCATTCGGTTTTGATATTGAATAAAACTTTTTTTTTATAAAATGTAAATATTAAAGGCACCACTAAATGTATGAAAACACATACTACAAATGAAAATAATGCAGTAAAAAAATCTTGATAATGAAAGACAACAAAATGATAAGTACGCAACTTATAAAATTTTGACCGTTCAAATCCTCCATATAAAAATATTGGATTATCTAAGCTCGTTGAAACCTCCAATTCCAATACATTCCCATTAGGATCCATGGCATTAGCCAACCTAGGCAACAACTTGTCTCCCCAAAATTCATAGAAACTTTGCCTGATAATAATTTCGTCCTACAGAAATAGAAACGCATTAGAGTATACAATCATCCAAAATAAATTAAAACATTCTTATTAATTGTTCAAAATTAAAATACCTTAGATGGATCTAACATAGCCGAAAAAGTTCTAAACCACTATTAAAAAAAATACCATTGTTATTAGGTACCATCCTAATAAGCAAAAACAAATAGGAAAAAAATAATCAAATTCTATATAAAACTTGAAGAAAACAACAAAATATAACTATAAATGCGCATCATTCATAAAAAAAAAAACTTGTTGAAGTCTAAGACTTTGGACGATGTCCAACCCCTCAAACTTCGATTTTGATGACAACAAATAAGATTAAATTTTGAAGTATCTAACGATCTATGATCGTTAGATACTTCAAAATTTAATCTTATTTGTTGTCATCAAAATCGAAGTTTGAGGGGTTAGACATCGTCCAAAGTCTTAGACTTCAACAATCTCCCCCTTTTTGATGATGACAAATAATACTAAATTTTGATGAGAGCAGGTACATAATCATATAAAGATATCATAGCAATGTTTATACGAATGATTATGCTATGCCAGTAGGTGTTGACAGGGTGAAAATATATGAAATGAAGTAGTCCCCTTGAGTTCAACATTTCTTATGCATTAGATAAAATAGCATGTAAACAATATATCAGAAATAACGGGTATCAGAATGAAAAACATATCATAGATATGGATGCATAGTTTATGATCAAAAACACCTTATGTATTAAATGAACAACCAATAGAGTTTTACAGAGTAGTGTAAGTAAAAAAAAAAAAAAACTCTATGACATCAAAATCCCAATTTTCTCCCCCTTTGTCATCAACAAAAAATTGGGTTCGAAAGATGAAAAAATGATTTGACCATCATGGTCACCTAGGGCTGTTGAGGTGGATCTTGTGGTGGAGGTGGTTGCTCTGGTGGTGGTGCAGGTTGGTCAACTGGTGGTTGTTGTGGATACTGCTGAGGCATATGTTGAACAGGATGAGTAACAGTGCCAAATGAGATTTGCTATTGTTGACTGGATCTGAGTGACCAGCATCTGTGAGAGTTGTATGAACTGATTAGCAATGGCATTCTGCAACATTAATCTATGTTGTGCAGCTTCAACTTGTTGCCTCTCCTGGAAAGCAACACGAGCAGCCTCTGTCTCAGTTTGCTGTTGCCTAAGAGCTTGTTGCACAATCTTGTGGACTCGATCTTTGGAAACACCCTGAGGTTCAACAAATCACAAGGGAATGATAGCCCTTGGACTCAAGGAACTTGTAGGCACAACCTGTCTTGTTCCAGAGTGTGCTTTATTTGACGCATCAGCAACAGGCATACTGGTAGCAACCTCAGGAGTAGCTTTGTCAGCTGTAGACTCCGATGGTTGTGGCCCTTCAGTCTCAGCCACTAGTTTCATTTCTTCATCTTTGGACGCTTCAGATTGGACACTTTGTTCCTCATGTGAAGTTACAAAGTGTTCAACGTCCACTTGTACTTCATTTTCCAAGTCCAGTTGGATAAGCACCTCATTTACTTTCACAGAAGCTTCATCTAGTTCGGCTTGAGTAACTTGTGGTTTGGTAATCTCTTCTGCTTTTCTTTGCATAGCACTTTCAACATTTTCTTTTTCAATCTACTCTAGACGAGCTTTCTCAGCTTTTGTTGCTCTTTGTCTTTCAACTTCTTCTTGCCTTTTGTTGTTCAAGGAGCATCTGAATCTCTTGAGCAAACTTAGCATGGTCAAGGTGACAAATATCATATACTTTGTTGCTTCTGATGATTGCAGTGTCCTTAAGACATCTAGAAAATCATCATTATCAGTCAGAAAGCAAGCAAAGGTGTCAGAGAAATGATGTCTTTACTGGACGCAGGACTTCAAGGCCTTCTGGTGGATGAATAAGATCTTCCTTGGAGCATCCAAAAGTTGAAGCCTTTTGAGTATCATCCCATAGGATTTACTGCCAGAACGTCTTGGCTTCGTACATATCAAGTGGTCTTGTGAGCTTGCCAGTCTTGTCAAATAAATGTTTCCATTGCTGAGATGAAAACTTCAGTTCAATCTTTTCTGCTCTGGACGACATCTCAGTACCATAGTACTTAAAACCTTTCTTCTTCCCAGCATCATAAACAGGTAGTCTGGGACATACCTTATCAAGAACAAACTTGATATCAGTTGAGCGATTGATGTGGAGACGAGGAGGATAGGCTATTGCTTGATCTTGCAGATACATTTGTTGGAGCAGTTTGCCAAGATCATCATAATCATTGGGTTGGAAATTCAGCACTGCAGTTCCTAGTGGAAGTGGTAGGAACTTGGTAATAGGCATCCATGGCTGAATATCCTTTACCCATCTCGCCTTTGGAACTTGTGGAGACTTGGAAGGATCCAAGCTTTCTTTGTAAGCCAATTGCAGTTCAGCAACCATTTCCTTGCTATGTTGGAAATGGTTGGCTTCCTTGGAGCATGTTTCTTCTTTTGTTGTGGTTTGCCAGATTTATCAAGTAGTGGCCCAGCATACCTAAAAGCTATTTCTACCTCGGGTTTAGGAGGTTCTTCAGCTACTGAACGCACCCTTTGCTGAGTACCAGTTGGAAATATATGAGGACGCTCCATCCTAACCAAGTTTGGATAAGATTCTCTTGTCCATGTTGGTGGAGGATTGCAAATGATGGTTTCTTCTGGTAATGAAGCATAGGCTACGGATTGAGGATGAACATAATCATACCTCGTCCAGTCTGGTGCAACAACTTTAGTGAGATTTCGCTCAAGTGGTTCCTGAAGAGATCTCTAAATTATGTCGCTCTTCTTGCAGTAGTTTTGTTCATTCCTTGTGAAGAATGCAACAGGGAACCTTTCTTTGTCCACTTCTTCTTGTGTCTTTTCTTTTGGTGGGATGGTCCATTTAGCCCAAGCATCTCTCCAAGCATCCCGTGGGCGCATGAATTTCGTCAGATCTAACTTGAGTGATGGACGTTGTGCAAGTGCAGATGTTGAAGCTGTTGGTTGAGCAATTTGTGGAGCAGTTTGTGGAGCAGGTTGTGGAGCACTTGTAGATTCACTCTCAATGTCTTGAGAGGAAGGGGGTGGACCAGGAAATTTTCTTGGCCTTGTAGCCTGAGTCTTAACTCTCCTTGGAACTTTAGCAGGAATGACAGAAGTACCTACTTTGGACGTTGCATGTACTTTTTGTTTCTTCTGTTGTGCAAACTCCATCTCTTCAGCTTTTCTCTTAATTTGGCCTATGGGCATTTGATCCTCATCATCACAATCATCAAGCATTTTCAACTTGCGAACTTTGGGTTTTTCTAGTGCAGGCTTCACCAAAGCAGTCTTTGGACACTGCTCATCCTGTGCAGGCTTGGACAGAGCAGTCTTTGGACGCTTTTCAGCCTGTGCTGGAGGGTTGGACGATGCAGGTGCAACATTTTGCTTCTTGGTTCTTCTTTCTTTTTCTGCATCCTCCTCTTGTTGCTGTGACATTTTCCTTGTTACCTTCCTGGTTTCCTGATCTCTCATCAGTTTCTTGATCTTCTTTCCAAGACCCAGGAAATCTATTTCCTCTTCTTCATCATTTTGAAGGAGCTTACTTTGCTCATGTCTCTTCTTGTTTATGCTTTCTTCGTCCAACTCCCTTAGGACCTTTGTAGTGAGCTTTATTTTCATTGGCTTTATGTTGGACTCCCCAAATCTCTATTGGGTCGCAATCAGCTCTCCTTTCCTCGTGATTGCTTCATTTTCAACATCGTCCAATTCATCATAGAAGCGTTGATAGACTTTCTAATCCCAGAAAATTTTATTCAATAGTGCAGCATAAAAAATATCATCATTACTGCCTATTGTCTTCATCATCCTTAGAATGTTGAAGTAGATAGCTTATGGTAGGTTGAATGGAATGCCTTCCATCAAGTGAAATATCACGAACTTGTGTAAGTCGGTGACTGAGTCCTTAGACCCAGCTTTATGCAGGATACTCATGTTGCACACCTGCTACCAAATTTTGGCTTCTTCATGCATATTCTTGTATTCAATCTTCTATTCTTCAGCAGTCTTGTTATTGCAGAGCACCTTGCTCACATGATTGCCATATTTCTCAGCCCAGTTCAGTCTGTACTGATTCTGTTCCTTGATACAGCCAGTAACTTTGGCTATGGACTCAATGGACATAATCACTTCTCGTTCCAGCACTGTAGATACTATCTATCTTTGAGTCTCGAACCTTGCATTCATCCAGAACTTTCTGATAAGTTATGGGTATATCTTCTTATTATCGTTGAAGTAGCCCCTTATTTCGCACTTTAGTAGGCTCTCCTTAATATTGAGACCGAGTTCCTCCAGGTATTTGATGTCGAAGAAGTGTTTGATATGAACAGTAGCAGCTCCTTGAGTGATGATGGTGGTTTCAGGGTGGGTAGGAATGTCGAGGTCAGAGGCAGTTGATTCACTGGAGTTCGATATTGTGGTACATATTTGATTTTTAGGTTCACATAAGGGTGTTTAGGTCTGTGTGTGTGAGAGAAAGGGAGAGAAGGCTTAAGGTAGAAGATGATCTCAGAGTAAGAGAATTGGTAAAGTGTTTTTCTGAATGGATTTGACAGATTAAGTATGGGCTTTGCTTGGAGAAAACGAAACGGTTTTGGGCTTTTGAATTTTTGAACGTGGAGGTTATGCCACTAAGCCCACCATGATGAGGCGTGCTGAGGTTATGGGTAACTGTGTATGGTTATCAATAGTCGAGTGACTCAGCATAGAGCATTAAGTCACACTTACTCAAAACGAAACCGTTTTAGTCATAATGTAAAAGCATGTTAACTGAAAACACATAACAGAAAAATATCATCCAGTCATTAGACTTAAATGTAACACATGTAGTGCACATGCATGACTAAGTGACCTTTGGACGACATGTCCATTGGACGCTATAATCACATTGGACGCTACATGCAGATGTTAATCGTTCCTTTACAAGGTCCATGCCAAGTCTATTCCTTAGAAGGACTAGCTTGTCTTCAGTAAGGGGTTTTGTAAATATATCAGCTAGTTGATTATTTCTGGTCACAAAATGTAATTCCACAGTACCTTTCTGAACATGATCTCTTATAAAGTGATGTTTAATTTCTATATGTTTTGCCCTTGAATGCAATATAGGGTTTTTAGAAAGATCAATTGCAGCTTTGCTATCACAGAAGATAGGAATGTTACTCTTATATATGCAGTAGTCCTCAAGTTGATGCTTGATCCATAAGATTTGAGAGCAGCACTTTGCAGCTAAAATATACTCTGCTTCAGCAGTGGATAGGGCAATGGTTCCTTGCTTCTTGCATATCCAAGAGACTAGGTTTCCACCAATGAAGTGACATCCTCCACTAGTGCTTTTTCTTTCGATTCTGTCTCCAGCATAATCAGCATCACAGTAACCAACTAATCTGAAATCTTTCTGCCTTTTTAAGTAAAAACCAAGATTAGTTGTTCCAACAAGATATCGAAAGATTCTTTTAACAGCAGTTAAGTGAACTTCCCTTGGGTCATATTGGAATCTGCCACATAAGCATACACTGAACATGATGTCAGGTCTGGACGCTGTGAGGTATAGGAGTGATACTATCATTTCTCGGTATAAGGTGTTGTTGTCCACCTTCTTTGAACTATCGTCCAGTCCAAGTACTGTTGTTGGATGTATAGGAGTTTTCATTGGCTTTGTATCGTCTATCTTGAACTTCTTCAGAAGCTCCTTAACATACTTGGTTTGATGTATGTGTATGCCTTTATCTGTTTGCTTGATTTGCAATCCAAGGAAGAATTATAGATCTCCTATCATGCTTATCTCAAACTCTGTCTGCATTAACTTAGCAAATTCCTCACATAGAGATTCATTAGTAGCACCAAATATGATATCATCAACATATATTTGAGCAATGATAAAATCAGAAGAATAATATTTGCGAAACAATGTAGTGTCTACTTGTCCTCTTGAAAAACCATTTTCCGCAAGAAATGAACTGAGTTTTTCATACCAAGCTCTTGGTGCTTGCTTCAGTCCATATAATGCTTTAAAAACATGATTAGGAAAAACATCACTCTCAAACCCCAGGGGTTGTTCCACATAGACTTCTTCTTTTATTAGTCCATTGAGAAATACATTTTTTACGTCCATTTGATATAGCTTCATATTGCTATGAGCTGCAAATGATAATAAAATACAAATTGCCTCAAGACGTGCAACAGGTGCATAAGTTTCAGTATAATCTATACCTTCCTGTTGTTAGTAACCTTTGGCTACTAGCCTGGCTTTGTTTCTCACAACTTTACCTGTTTCATCTAGCTTGTTTCAAAACACCCACTTGGCTCCCACAACTTCTTTATCATGAGGTAGTTCAACAAGTTTCCAGACATCATTCTTTTGAAATTGGTTAAGTTCTTCTTGCATTGCTTTGACCTAGCTTTCATCTTCCAAGGCATTGTCCACAGTCTTAGGTTCTATCTGCGATATGAGTGTTGTATGACCTTGTTGTTGAAGTGAAGATCTGGTTCTGACTTTATCCTTTGGATCTCCAATTATCTGATCTTCTGGATGATGTTTCTTTATTTGCCAGTTGCGTCCAGTTGATTTTCTTTGTTCTTCTACTGGACCGTCCAGGAAAGTATTGGACTCTTCTGCTGAGACATCATCGTTGGACGTGTCTGATGTTTTCCTTTCATCGTTCAACCTGAGTTCTGCAAATGATTCATCCAGCTCTAATAATTCCTTATCAGGCTTAGTTTCATTGAACTTCACATGGATAACTTCTTCCACAACTAAGGTTCTAGAATTATAGACTCTATATGCCTTTGAAGTTTTTGAGTATCCAAGCAATATTCCTTCATCACACTTAGAATCAAACTTTCCCAAGTTATCCTTAGTGTTCAAAATGAAACATTGACATCCGAATGGATGGAAGTACGATATGTTGGGTCGTCTCCCTTTCCATAATTCATATGGAGTCTTTTTCAAGATGGGTCTAATATAGATTATATTTTATAAATAATAGGCCGTATTCACTGCTTCAGCCCATAAGTGTTTAGGGGTTGAATTGTCATTCAACATGGTTCTGGTCATCTCTTGGAGTGACCTGTTCTTCCTCTCAACAACACCATTTTGCTTAGGCGCTCTGGGTGTTGAGAAGTTGTGATGGATACCATTAACCTCACAAAACCTTTGAAAACTTTTGTTTTCGAATTCTCCCCCATGATCACTTTGGATCGAAGTAATGCATACTTCTTTTTCATTTTGAATTCTTTTACAGAAGTTATAGAAGACCTTAAAAGACTCATCTTTGTGAGATAGGAACATGACCCATGTCCATCTTGTATAGTCGTCCACTATAACCAATCCGTATCTCTTGCCACTTACTAAGGCTATTCTTGTAGGTCCAAACAAGTCAATGTGTAATAGCTCAAGAGGTCTAGAAGTGAAAACAATGTTTTTGCTTTTGAAAGAACTTTTTGCTTGTTTCCCTCTCTGACAAGATTCACAAAGAAGATCATCTTTGTATGATATACTTGGTAATCCTCTCACGAGGTTATGCCTGTTAAGCTTTGAGATTAATCTCAGGCTAGCATGTTCAAGCTTTTTATGCCATAGCCAATGATTTCTTTAACTGAAACTAAGCATGACACATTTTGACTTGATAGTTCCCCAATTTTAATCTTGTACAGATTACCTTGCCTCTTTGCAGTAAAGAGAAGGGATCCATCAGAGTTCTTAACTATACATTCACCTTTGTTAAAGGTAACATTATATCCACTGTCACATAATTGACTTATGTTAAGTATATTGTGTTTAAGACCTTTAACGTAAAGAACATTATCAATAGAGGGATAGGGCGGAGTGCCAATCTTACCCACGCCAGCTATCATCCCTTTCTGATTCCCTCCGAAAGTGACTGTCCCACTAGTCCTGGGTTGCAGGCTTTGGAACATATACCTTTCTCCTGTCATGTGATGTCAGCACCCACTGTCCAGGTACTATGACTGGAGTTTCTTTCCTGCTGTTAAGCATGTCTGCAACAGGAACAATTTTATCCTTAGGTACCCAGATTGACTTGGGTCCTTTCTTGTTAGTTTGAAGGGCATTGGACGCTCCCTTCTTAGGCAGATGTCTGCATTTGGAAGTTATATGTCCAGGTTTTCCACAGAAGTAACAAACATCTACATCCTCATCATGAATATATTTCTTTCCCTTATATCCATGCCCTGACCTGTCATTGGGTCTCTTACAACCTTCATATTTTAAAAGCATGTTAAGGTTGTCAGATCCCTTCACAAAGTTAGATAGATCCTTCTTTAGGCTGTCAATCTCTTCATGAAGTTTCACAACATCATGTGGTTGACCTCTTAAGTATTTGTTTCAACTTTCAGAAGCTTCTCAACTAGCCTTTTGTTTTCTGCTTTTAGAGTTCGAATCTCTATGGAAAGATTCATCTCTCTAGTCCTTGATTCCACATAGGACTGATAAGCCTGATTGCAATCATTCGATAGGGTTCGTCTATCCTCATTTTAGGCTTCATGTTCTTTTGAGAGCTCTGTAAACTTTTTCTGCAAATCTTCATTTTCACTTTCAAGTTGTTTGAAACTATTTTCTAAAACTTCTTTTTCTTTTGAAAGTGATTTGAACTATTTCTTTAAAGTTTTGTAGGCTTTTGACAGAATAGAAGCGTTCAAAAGTAAATCATGATAAGCTTCTTGAAGTGATTCTAAATCATTAAAGTCTACCTCATCTTCCTCTTCTGGTTTGGAAGAGTCTAATGTAGTGTCTGCCATCAGACATATGTTTGCTTCTTCCTCCTCTTCATCATCCGATGAGGAGTCATCATCCAGGTCCTCCCATGTGGACATCAAAACCTTCTTGCCCTTCTTTTTGTTGAAGACCTTCTTCTTCTTGTCCTTGCTCTTCTCAAGGTCTGGGCTTCTTGCATTCGTAGCACACGATTAGACTCTTCTCCTTCTTCTCCTTGAGTCCTTTCTTGCTCAGGTTTCTCCATCTATATCCACCTTTCTTCTTCCACATAGAGTGGATTCTCTTAGATATGAAGGATAGCTCATCACCCTTGTCTGAGTCATCATCTTCAGATTGCTCGTCTGATGATACTTCAGCTTGTATGGCTTTGGACGATGGTACTTTCTTTGGCTTCTGGACGCTGAGTGCCAGAGACTTGCTTTTCTTTGCATCACCGTCTTGCTGCAGTTCCAGCTCATGCACTTTAAGGATTCCCATAAGCTCTTCTAAGGACATATCATCCAGTCCTTTGGTTACTCTCAAAGTTGTAACCTGTGATCTCCATTGCCTTGGCAAACTCCTCAGAATTTCGTCAATATGTTCATAGTTATTGTAATCTTTACCATGTGCTTTAAGCTCATTTAGTATGGTTTGAAACTGTCCAAACATACTTTGTATGTCCTCATTTCCCTCCATACTAAACAGTTCATATTGACGTGTAAGAAGACTAAGTTTGTTACGTTTTACCTAGGTGGAACCCTTATACGTTAACGTAAGAGTGTCCCACATCTGTTTAGCACTTTTGAAACTATGCACTTTGTTGTATTCTTGTTCGAATAATGCACACATGATGATGTTTCTGGCTCTGGAGTTGAGATGAAATCTCTATTTTTGCTCCTCCATCCATCTAGCCTTTGGGATCTCGTTGAGATTCTCATTGAATGGAATGTAGTTACCCATCTCCACAACGTCCCACATATCAATATGACAGGATTCAAATAATGCTATCATTCTTTGCTTCCAATAATCATATTTGACACCCTTGAAGAGTAGTGGTTTTGTTCACAGCTTGTCCCTCATTTTTCATCTTTCTCAGGATCTGGTTTCCTCTATATTGCTAAGTACTCAACCCAAGAGGCCTAGCTCTGATGCCAACTGAAATGCAGAGAATCACACTAGAAGGGGGGTTGAAAAGTGTGTTAGTTAAAACCTTAAAATCTTTTCGCAAAGATGGAGATATACTAACATAAGTTTTTACAATGAACTTGTAAAAATGAAAGATTGCAGGTATCGTCCAATCGTTAAAAGATATTTCAATGGAACTGCGTTTTCATATATCATCCAAGCGTGAAGTAAAAAGGTTTTCGCAAATATAAAGAGAAGAAACTTGTGCATATGATGCAAAGAAACAACTTAAGAGAATAACTGATAAGCTTAAAAGCAATAGAGTAAAAACACTTTGATTATACGGGTTCACTCAACCTGAGCTACGTCCAGTTCTCCTTCAAAAACCTTTGAAGGGTTCCACTATTCAATTTCTGATTACAAACAAGTATTATATACCCTGCCACAGACAGGATGTTACAATGTAAGCAAATACACAAAGAACTTAGCAAAGCTAAGGAGATTTCTCTTTTTGCACAAGTGTAGGTCGTCCAATTGATTTGACAGAGTTTCAGCTCTTAAAAACTTGAATGCTTCGTTTGAGATTTCTTAAGCCTGGTCCTCTATTTATAGGCAGCTTGGTGAAGATATCCGTTGTGGGATCTGTGCCTTTGCCAATAATCGTTCTCTCACAATCATGTGACCATTGCTACGTGTCAGCTTGGGGTGGAGAGAAAGAGGAGACAACAGTGCATGCAACGCCTCCATTACTTGTATGGTTTCTGCAGAGAGAAGCTTTTCTGTCCCATGTGGTACACTTTTCGAATTTTCAAATGAAATGTCACATATGATAAGCGAGGGAATAAGGAACATTTCAGAAAATCAACATCGAAAAGCATAAGTGTACTTTTACACAAACATGGACGCATTATATAACAGTTTGATAGAAAAGATAGTGTAGGTTATATAAGCGCTAGACACTTCTTCGAATGGACGCAGTGTTTACACACTGGTTTTCACAAAGAGTTGGACGCTTGTTTTATAACAGTGCATTGGACGCTGAGTTTTATACTTAGAAAACAAGTTTCTAGTTACTCATTGGACGCACTTTACGAATATAGATATCTTGTTTGAGTTTAAGAAATACAATACCATTGAGGCATTGGACGGTGTAGTACCTATAATACTTAAACATAAATTGTTAGATACTTCAAAATTTAATCTTATTTGTTGTCATCAAAACCGAAGTTTGAGGGGTTGGACATCGTCCAAAGTCTTAGACTTCAACAAGTTTTTTTTTTTATGAATGATGCACATTTATAGTTATATTTTGTTTGTTTTCTTCAAGTTTTATATAGAATTTGATTATTTTTTTCCTATTTGTTTTTGCTTATTAGGATGGTACCTAATAACAATGGTATTTTTTTTAATAGTGGTTTAGAACTTTTTCGGCTATGTTAGATCCATCTAAGGTATTTTAATTTTGAACAATTAATAAGAATGTTTTAATTTATTTTGGATGATTGTATACTCTAATGCGTTTCTATTTCTGTAGGCCGAAATTATTATCAGGCAAAGTTTCTATGAATTTTGGGGAGACAAGTTGTTGCCTAGGTTGGCTAATGCCATGGATTCTAATGGGAATGTATTGGAATTGGAGGTTTCAACGAGCTTAGATAATCCAATATTTTTATTTGGAGGATTTGAACGGTCAAAATTTTATAAGTTGCGTACTTATCATTTTGTTGTCTTTCATTATCAAGATTTTTTTACTGCATTATTTTCATCTGTAGTATGTGTTTTCATACATTTAGTGGTGCCTTTAATATTTACATTTTATAAAAAAAAAAGTTTTATTCAATATCAAAACCGAATGCAAAGTTTACCCTGAAATTTTTAATTGATATAATTACAATAGATTGCCAACAAATTGATATAATTACAATAGATTATCAAAAGATTATTTGTGCTTTTAATTTGGAAAAAAGTTTGACGCCTATCAAATATAAAGGCGACTCAATTATACCTAATATACAAGAAATTATAATTTGTATTCTTACAAATTATCCAAGATTTAATTGGACATATTTACGATGGAGACATAATTTTTATCTAAATATACCATAATACAAAAATTGTGATTAACTACTGACATTAAATGCCATTTTGCACTTTATGTATTACATTTTTTATTAAATTATTTTCATTATTATACAATAATAATCATATTACATTTTTTAAGTTCCAAAGAATGTCAACTTAATGATTCAATTTAAATATTTTAAACAAAAATATAAATAAGGAAACATAATTGAATATATGAATAACTCATCTAGATTTCAAATGAAGATATTTGTACTTTTAATAAGGAAACATAATTGAAAGATATAAATATCAAATTAAAATATAATTTGAAATATAATTAAACAAAAAAATTTATCTCAATTTATTGTGTTATAAAAATTTTGATTAACTTTTCATTTGATATAATAAAATTTTGTATTAAAAATCGTATTCAAACTCAATTAAAAACATAAATATAAATTGAAATTTAAATAAAATGTTTTTGGATTCAATCAGACTAATATAAAAGCCAAGTCATTAAACCAGTATATTCACATAAATATTTTTTTTAATATCAAATATATATAAAGGCAAATAAGTAATGAATAAATAAAGTAAATAAATTGTTATATTTATTGTATCATTATATTATAGAAAAATATGAACATAATCAATTTATATAAAATCCATATTCTAAAATTTTATTAAATGTTTAGTTTATCGGTCGAAACCTGTAACCTTCTTTAATGAAATACCATCAAATTGTGCATGACTACTTAATCATATACTGGGCTCCAATTTAAATTATATGAATGATGTTTATATTTCTTTTTATATCCAAACATCCTTCATTTTTTTAATCTAAAAGTATTAAAATTTATATATTTTAAACAAGTATATATTTTATTTATGTTGCGCTAATCCATATTTATATTCACCTGTTACACAGGTAACCATACTAGGACAAATTTGTTGAGATGATTAATATTTTTTTTATAATCATTGGTTTATTCATGTTAAGAGACTCTTAGATATTTATATTTAAATTTAATTTATACAACTTTTATATGAATAATGTTTAAATTTCTTTTTATATCAAAACATCCTTCATTTTTTTTTAATTTGAAAGTATAAAAATTATATTTTTAAACTATTATATATTCTATTTATGTTGCGTTAATCCATATTTATATCAATCCGTCGCACGGGTGTCCATACTAGGACAAATTCATTTGGGTGATTTTTTTTATAATCATTGATTTTTTATGTCAAGAGACTCTTAAATATTTATATTTAAATTTAATGTAAACAACTTTTATATGAATGATGTTTGTATTTTTTTATATCAAAATATCATTCATTTTTTAATGTAAAAGAATAAAAATTATATTTTTTAAACTATTATATATTCTATTTATGTTGCACTAATCCATATTTATATTTATCTGTCGCACGGGTATCCATACTAGGACAAATCCATTTGGTTGTTTTTGTTTTTTATAATCATTAGTTTTTTGAAGTCAAGAGACTCTTAGATATTTCTATTTAAATTTAATATATATATAACTTTTATATGAATGATGTTATATTTCTTTTTATATCAAAACACCCTTCACTTTTTTAATCCAAAAGTATAAAACATTATATTTTTAAGCAATTATATATTTTATTTATGTTGTGTTAATCCATATTTATATCCATTTGTCACATGGGTAACCATACTAGGGCAAATTCATTGAGATGATTCATATTTTTTTTATAATCATTGGTTCATTATGTTAAGAGACTCTTAGTTATTTATATTTAAATTTAATTTGAAAGTATAAAAAAATTATATTTTTTAAAACAATTATATATTCTATTTATGTTGCACTGATCCATATTTATATTCATCTGTCACATGGGTAACCATATACTAGGGCAAATCCATTGGGATGTTTTTTTTTTTATATAATCATTGGTTTTTTGATGTTAAGATACTCTTAAATATTTATATTTAAGTTTAATGTATACAACTTTTATATGAATGATGTTTAAATTTCTTTTTATATCAAAATATCATTCATTTGTTTAATTTGAAAGTATAAAAATTATATTATTTAAACTTTTATATATTTTATTTATATTGTGCTAATCCATATTTATATTCATTTGTCGTTGCACGGGTATTCATACTATGACAAATCCATTTTGGTGTTTTTTATTTATTATAATTATTGGTTTTTTGATGTTAAGAGATTCTTAAATATTTATATTTAAATTTAATGTATACAACTTTTATTATGAATGATATTTATGTTTCTTTTTATATCAAATCATCCTTCATTTTTTAATATTGTTCAATAGTTAAGTTTCATTAAATACAAGAAAATACATTTAAGATAAAATTGTGGTATCAGTTAGATACAAAAAAAAAAGTAAAAGTTGTTATATTCTTTGCCAGACGTCTATACCCATTTTCGCAATTAGATAAAAAAATAAAATCTAAATAAAGACGTTCAAACTTTCTGTTTATCCCGTGCATCACACGGGTCAAAAATCTAGTTATGTATAATGATGACAAATATAAATATATACTCCCTTTAGACTGAAATATAAACAAAAAATTTTCATATATGTTGGACTAAAATAATTAAAATATAAGCAAATTTTAATTAAATTTCTCCTATTTAATGATACTATCTCCAAAATACTCTTCATTCAATTAGAGTTTTATTCTTAACAACCTTTTCTTTTTTTGTCTTAAGCAATTAAATGTAAGGAGTACTTTAGAAAATGAGTTAATTTTTTTATTGAGACTATCAACATTAAATGATACTAACCAATTTTCTTAATGGGTGTGAATGATTTTTTTTTCTTATATTTCAGTTTTAAAAATTTTAATATATATCGGGTCAAACCGGTTCAATTAGTGATCACCGGTTCGACCACTGACCCATCAATCCAGTGTCTTGACCGGGTTAATGACTGAGCCGGTTTTCACAACACTGCTTTAATGTGTTTGATTTCGTTTCTCTTTGCTCTTGTATTTTTTGTTTCTTTATTTTTTAAAATACAACTTAAAAGTAATTTTATTTCTCAATTTGAGAAAGCAAACATTTTATTTCTCGAAAAAACAATTTAAGTATGTTTATTGTATTCTTAAACTTAGTAAAATAATAGTATTTTGCAGGTGTATCAGCATTAAAAATATCAACTGCAAATAGATAAAAGGAGAATTGTGGTGCATAGTGCACTTGTTTTATATGTTGAGGTGTGATGTTTTATGCGATCATTTTGGTTGTGATGTGAGGAAGGAGAAGGGATGACCTTTTCCATCTTTGACGTGGTGAGATCGTTTTGAACGAGACGTGATCATGATGTGGGTGACACGTCGTTTGAGGAATGTAATTAAATTGTGATGGCCACCTGTGGAAGTGAGCTTTGGAAAGGTTGTATGGGGAGTTCCATCTGTGATTTGTGTTGTTGTGAAGGATGGGGCATAATGCAATGACTACAGTGATAGTAGGGAAGATGTGGATCTTCCTGTGATATGTTGTTGAGCTCATGATGATAATTGACCACCATCCAGTACCAGTGTCAAAGGAGCCTCACACAGACCTGTAATGGACAATCCTAATTAGGAGAGTCGTTGAAGAGTCAGTCATGGATGACCACAGAGTGGTACTTGAGGTATGCTCGCTGACTTGCTATTTTTTAGGGGTCTAGCGCTGAGTTGTGATGTATTTCACGTAGCCGACTTGGCAACCTCGACAAATGCAAGGCATAGCCGAGATGGTGAGAGCCCTGTCATTGTACCATGGTGAGGTTGTACTCCCAATCATCATCCAGCTGAAAATGTTGTAAGACCACTGACTTCTGGAAGTTCCAGTGGCAGCAGGCCCAAAATGTGATGAGTTAAGGAATTAGTTGAAGAGACGTTTAGGGTTACGAGTGAGACTTGTGAGAGAACCACATCGATGTGGTCAATGTTTTGTGTGCGGCCATATGGTCATTTGTTTGTGGCTATAGAGAGAGTGAGGGACTCACTCTATACATTTTATTTTTCAGACCCTGATGGACGAGCGTCGAGTGCCGGTTGTATGCATGTGGAGTGAAATAGTCAACGAAGTCTGGTCCCACAATGCCTACAATAGGATGGATACATTTGTAGGGTGGGTCAGATTCAACTTTGCGACGGTGGAATACGGACCATATGCACACCTAGTGTATTTTGCTTTACCAATACATTGGACTCAGGATAGAGCACCTGGTTATCATCGTGATACTGATACACCTCCTTCATCACCTCCGCCTTCACCGAGGAGTTCTTCAGGAGATCTAACGATGTCGGAGTTTGTTGAGCTTATGTCCCTCGTTTCTTCTCCTACTAGTGTATTGCGTTTAGGTGATGCTCTCAAGGATGAAGATACAGAGAAGGACCCTGAGGAGGATCCATCTGAGGATTCTTCTTAGGATGCTTTTAGTTTTGGGTGTATAGTCTTACAGGGTATATTGTACATGGGTGGCTGCTCTGAGCCCTAAGTTTTTCCCTTTTGATGTATTTTGATATGGGTAGACTAGGGTTCAAAATTTGTATCTCTTGCTTCCTATGTACCTTTTTGATATTGTTTACTCTTTTGGGTTGTATATGATACTTATATGTTTCTGCTGATGTCATTTACATTATCTGTTATTAATACTCTTTGAGATCATGTTTATGGGATTATGGTTTATATTATATGATGTCAATTTTATCTAGTTCATTTAGATATATGTTTAAATCAAGTATCCATTTCTAAACACATTTGATATTTCAATTTGGTATTGTTTATTAATGATGGATATATGAGGCAACGTTTGAAATTATTTCCTGATATGTTTGGAAGGTTTTATAAATGTTTTTGAAGGCGAACGACTAGTTTACAATGTTTTGAAAATTTTTAAATTTCTTCAACAAAATTGATTACTTAAAGAGTTTACTTTATATTAAATAAAGATCTTTTTGAATAATGACGGTTTGATAAAAGTACATGTGCATTCTAGATTAGGGTGTCACAATGTCCATTTTTTTTTTACCATTATGCTTTAATAAAATTTCCTTTTCTTATTCATTATGTATGGAATAAAGTCCCGTAACCCAAAACTAACGGGGCACGTGCTTGACTTTGATGTTAAGTTAGAATGAATAATCAAAGCATAGGTCAAAGGCTCATTTTTCATTGTTTTAAAAATCAGATTAGTTGGTTCGAATCGGTAAAGTTTGGTAACTGGTCTCTATCAGTTTTAAAAAAAATGAAAAATTTTAGAATCAATAAAAATTGGTTAAATCGGTCTAAAATTGGTCTAAAACTGATTTTATCAGTTTGAACTAATTTTTTTTTAAAAAAAATCTATTTACTTATTAATCTTTTTATTTTTTTAATTTATTTTAAATAGTTTTAAGATAAATAAAAACACTTATTTAAGAATTTCACTAAATACAAATTATTTTACCTATTATCATTAATTTTATCTTATAAAATATATTATTTAGTCATTTATATTAATTTATATGTTGATTTTTATAATTTTTTTATTATTTTATTACTTAAAATATCATATAATATTAAAAAATATAATTTTTGTTTTTTTTTTATAAATCACTGGTATCATCCACTAAATACAATTTTACTCTAATAGGATAAAACTGCTATGAAAAAAAATATAAATTTAATTCTTATCAATTCGACTACTAACAATGAAGAAATTATGAACTAGGAATTTTACTGTTCAAATACCTGTCCCATTTTTAAAACATTTGAGATTTTTCCATTCTCATGATAATATGATACACTGAACTCAGTCCATATCATCAAATATCCAAATAACGGAGCACCACAAAATTAAAGGTGTTACTGTACTCAATGGACATTTTTTCTTTTATTATCTTGGCTGCTTGCATACTTGTTCCCTCTATCAAAACTTCGGTAGCAAATGATTCTTCTATCAACGTGTCCCAGTCTATGAATGATGGGGATACGTTGGTGTCAAAAGGTGGAAAGTTTGAAGTTGGTTTCTTCAGCCCAGGTAATTCCCAGAAACGTTACCTGGGCATTTGGTTCAAGAACATCCCAATTCAAACAGTTGTTTGGGTTGCTAATGGGGCCAATCCCATCAATGGTTCCTCAGGCATGTTAACAGTGAACAGCACAGGCAATCTTGTTCTCACCCAAAACGGGTCTGTTGTTTGGCACACCAACTCTCAGAAACAGGCACAGAATCCAGTGGCAGAGCTCTTGGACAGTGGCAATCTTGTGATAAGAAATAAGGAAGAAACAAACCCAGAAGCGTATTTGTGGCAAAGCTTTGACTATCCTTCTGATACACTCTTGGCAGGAATGAAGTTGGGATGGGACCTCAGAACTGGTCTGGAACGGAAATTAACATCTTGGAAGAGTCCAGATGATCCATCCCCAGGTAACGTTTATTTGGTTTTAAAACTCTATAACTACCCTGAGATTTATGTCATGAAGGGAACAAAAAAGGTAGTTCGGTCTGGACCTTGGAATGGCCTATATTTTAGTGGAGTACCAGATCTACAGATTAACACCATCAAGGTTTTAAATATCGCTACATATCGGTAATATCGTTCGCGGCAACAGGTATCGGAGCTAAACGATACAGATACGGACCGAAATCACGGTGAGGTTGAAAATCACATATAACGGCCGCAATGGAGCCGTATTGCAGCCGCAACGGACCGCAACACGTTATGAGACATTCACGCCGTAACGACCGCAATCTGCATCGCAGAATCCGCAATACCAGTAATCACAAAAATCTTAATGCGACCACAACTGTGACCGTGACCGCAGTTTAAAATCTTGAACACCATTTATGGCTTTAATTATGTCAGCAATAAGGATGAGATTTACTACACTTATAGCCTCGCAAATAATTTTATCATCGCCAGATCTGTAGCAAACCAACAACAAGTACAAATTATCGCTATGTATGGGTGGAGAATGAACAAAAATGGAGAATATATAAATCCTTACCGGATGAGTTTTGTGACACTTATGGCCTCTGCAGATTGGACTCGAGGATGTGTCCGCAATAAACCATTAAGCTGCAAAGAAAAACTCACAGATGATGGGTTTGTCAAATTCCAAGGGCTGAAAGTTCCAGATACTACACATACTTGGATGGGTGAGAGTATTGGTCTAGAGGAATGCAGAGTGAAGTGCTTGAATAATTGTTCTTGTATGGCCTATACTAATTCAGACATAAGAGGTGCAGGTAGTGGTTGTGTCATGTGGTTTGGAGATCTCATTGACTTGAAACAGTTTCAAACTGGTGGGCAAGATCTATATATCAGGATGCCTGCATCAGAGTTAGGTAATTAAGCAGCATCAACTTTGATCTTCTCATTTCAATTGCAACTTTGAAGATTACTACAATTTCATATTTTTTTTTAGTGGTTCCTTCCAACCCTCAAGAACCTAGCCACAAGAAGAACACGCGAACGTTAACGATAGTTGCTTCTACCATTGCTTCAATTTGTGGGGTTCTGCTACTAAGTTCCTATTTTATCTGCAGAAGTCGGAGGAACAATGCTGGTAAATGTTTACCCACAGTTTTACTAAACATGATTGCACTTTTCTATATATAACTTCGTTGTAAATAACTAAATATTTACTGTAAATATAATAATTATGATAGTCAAACTATAATCTCTTGAATCAAAGTTTTATTTCTGCAATTATTTTGTATTAGGATTGATTCTGGTTCCTTTTTTATCTCCGTGTATCATGTTATAAATTTTTATGTACTTGCATTTGAAATTTGATAACATCAGGAAGCAGCACAGTGAACAAATATAGATTTTAGAATTTAATTTTTTTCACATGCTATTGTGTCATGGGGTCCTATCTTACCTTACGCAACCATCATTGTTGTCAATATTCGGATTATTATTTTGCATTAGAAGGAAGAAACTCAAGTTGTCAAGTGAAATTATGATAATTAAATGTTTACACTTTTATTCAATTTTTTTTTGTTACCATGTATTATTGATACGAAGTATTCACTGACTTTATCGATGATTAATTCTTTTCCAAAAAACATGGTTGGTCATTTTAGTAAGGTCTTCTCTCCTAATTACTTTTTTTTTTCATAACAAGACTCGAACATTGATACTTTGTTTATGGGATCCAAACCTAGTTCCACTCGGACCAACAACATATTGATATTCTGTCTTTTAATTTAAATAGGTCATCAGTGGAATGTGAAACTAACTAATTAATCTCCATTTGTAAATTCTTATTCTTGTTAGTTGTTACAAATGACACAAAAATCACTTCTATTTATAATTTTTGTTTGCACAAGATCTAATAATTTTGTGCATTGCAGCCACAAGTTATTGGAAGAACAAGAGTAAGAAGGATGACATTGATTTACCAACATTTGATTTTTCATCAATATCTAATGCCACAAATCACTTTTCGCAAAGAAACAAATTGGGACAAGGTGGCTTTGGACCAGTGTACAAGGTATAAAAATTAAATTTAACCAAGCACTCATCTTCGTCAAATAATTTCAATGTTTCCAAAATCATTGTCAGGGCATATTACCAGATGGACAAGAGATTGCAGTTAAGAGGCTTTCTAAAACTTCTAGACAAGGATTGGATGAGTTTAGAAATGAAGTCATGTTGATTGCAAAACTTCAACACCGTAATCTTGTAACACTTCTTGGTTGTTCTATTCAACAAGATGAGAAGTTGTTGATTTATGAATTCATGCCCAACAGAAGCTTGGACTATTTTATTTTTGGTTAGAGCTTTGTCACAACTTCATCCTTCCATTTCTTTTAATTTCTATAAAATAGTTGTCATGCTAACATAGAAGTAAACTTTGTCAGATTCAACAAAACATACTGATACGAATCTACTAAACGGATCGTCTTGAAAACAAGTAAAGGATAGAAAGAGGAACTTGACCCTAACCGCGACCTGCCGATAGAACCAAAGTTATCAAGAAAGCGTGACCCTAACCGCGACCTGCCGGTAGAACCAACACTATAAAGTTCTTAACCCAAGAACAAAGGGGAAGCTCTCACAATGGAGAAACACTCAATTTGATTAATCTGAAAATTCTGCCTTGGAAGCTTACAAGAGGTTCCTATTTATAGGCTATGCTAGGCAGCCCTTAAAAGAAGTAAAATTCCACTAACAATCCCACTAGGCATTAATTACCCACTAACATTTATTTTCCACTACCAATCACAATGGTTCATGAATCATCACAATGGTTCACCAACCATCACAATGGTTCATGAATCATCACAATGGTTCACCAACCATCACAATGGTTCACCAACCATCACAATGGTTCACCAACCATTATAATGGTTCATTAACCATCGCAATGGTTCACTAACCATCACAATGGTTCATTAAGTCCCACTAAACTTTCCACTAGGCATTTATTCCCCACTAAGCTTTTACATTCCACTGAGCATTAATTTCCCACTATCTTCTTGTCTTATGAATTTGGGCTTTTCATGCTGTCTTCATTTTGGGCTCAAATCTTGATCAACTCTTAGAAAAGTTACCCATTTTGGAGTAGCCTCTAATCCACTTTGAGTTGAACTTTTCTTGATCTCCATTATTAGGCCTTGTAATGCTTGCTTCATCCTCTTTGTCTTGGACCTAGTCATGGGACCTCCAATGTCACACAAAGTGTCTTTAGGTTGGCTTGTTGGATCTCTATCATTCCCTCCCTCTTCGAAAGGATTCGTCCTCGAATCAAGTCCATCTCCTACATCAAACAAAGATAGATCAGCCACATTAAAGGTAGAACTTACATTACCATAATCAGTTGGCAAATCCAGCTTGTAAGCATTGTCATTAATCCTTTCTAACACTTGAAAAGGTCCATCTCCTCTTGGTTGCAACTTGGATTTCCTTTGAGTAGGAAACCTTTCTTTTCTCATATGAACCCAAACCCAATCTCCAGGTTCAAAAGCCACTTTGACACGCCCCTTATTTGCTTGCTTTGCAAATTGCTCATTCCTTTTCTCAATGTTGGCTCGAACCTTGGCATGCAACTCCCTAACAAAATTTGCTTTCTGCTTTCCATCCATATTAGCATACTCATTAGTTGGCAAAGGTAAGATATCTAAAGGAGTTAAAGGATTAAATCCATACACAACTTCAAAAGGAGAATAAGAAGTAGTAGAATGAACAGTCCTATTATAAGCAAACTCAACATGTGGCAAGCATTTCTCCCATTGTTTCAAATTCTTTTGAATGATAGCACGCAACAAGGTAGTAAGTGTTCTATTGACAACTTCGGTTTGTCCATCCGTTTGAGGATGTGCAACAGTAGAAAACAAGAGTTTTGTTCCTAGCTTATTCCACAAAGTTCGCCAAAAGTGACTTAGGAACTTCACATCTCTATCACTTACTATGGTTCTTGGCAATCCATGCATACGCACAACTTCTTTAAAGAACAAATCAGCAATGTTTGATGCATCATTGGTTTTAGAACATGCAATGAAATATGCCATTTTGCTAAACCTATCAACAACAACAAAAATGCTGTCTTTTCCACTTTGAGATCTAGGCAATCCTAATACAAAATCCATTGAAACATCAGTCCAGGGTTGATTAGGCACAGGTAAAGGAGTATAGAAACCATGGGGCATGACTTTAGATTTGGCTTGCTTACATGTAACACACTTATTACAAACAGATTGCACATCATGTTTCATGTTAGGCCAATAAAAATGTTCATGCAGAATTTCTAAAGTCTTTGGAACTCCAAAATGTCCCATTAGTCCACCACCATGAGTTTCCCTAACTAGCATTTCACGCAAGGAACAAAGAGGCACACAAAGCTTATTGTTCTTAAACAAGAACCCATCAAGCCTATAATAGTCCCTAAAAGCATGTTTAGAACAAGAATCCCAAACTTGTCCAAAATCAGAATCATTGACATACAAATCCTTTATAAGCTCAAAACCAAGTAACTTAGTTTGCAAGGAAGTAAGCAATGCATACCTTCTGGACAATGCATCAGCAACAATATTTTCCTTACCATTCTTGTACTTGATCACATAAGGAAACATCTCCATGAACTCCAACCACTTGGCATGTCTCTTTTGAAGCTTGCCTTGAGTTTTCAAAAACTTCAAACTTTGATGGTCAGAATGGATTATGAACTCTCTTGGCCACAAGTAGTGCTGCCAATTTTGCAAAGTTCTCACCAAAGCATACAACTCCTTGTCATAGGTAGGATAATTCAATGCTGCTCCATTAAGTTTCTCACTAAAATATGCAATTGGTTTAGAGTCCTGCATCAACACAGCCCCTATTCCAACACCAGAAGCATCACATTCAATTTCAAAAGCTTGATCAAAATTAGGCAAACAAGGCAAAGGTGCATTGGTCAGCTTATCTTTCAACAAGTTAAAAGTTCTTTCATGCACATCATTCCATTTAAACAGAACATTCTTTTTAACAAGTTCATTCAAAGGTGCAGCAACAGAACTAAAGTTCTTAACAAACCTTCTATAGAAACTTGCTAAACCATGAAAACTTCTGACCTCATTGGCATTCTTAGGTGTAGGCCATTCTCTAATTGCCTTTACCTTCTCTTCATCCACACTTATTCCTTTGGAGCTTACAACAAATCCCAAAAGCACAATAGATTCAAGGCAAAATGAACACTTTTTGAGATTGGCATACAATTTATTTTCTCTCAAAACATTAAGAACATCATGCAAATGATCAACATGTTCATCTAAAGTCTTGCTATAAATCAAAATATCATCAAAATAGACCACAACAAATTTCCCAATGAAAGAACGCAAGACATGGTTCATTAATCTCATGAAAGTGCTGGGTGCATTAGTTAAGCCAAATGGCATCACTAACCACTCATATAAACCATATTTTGTTTTAAAGGCTGTTTTCCATTCATCACCTTCTTTCATGCGAATTTGATTGTATCCACTTTTCAAATCAATTTTAGAAAACACACAAGAACCATGCAACTCATCAAGCATATCATCCAATCTAGGAATAGGATATCTATACTTTACAGTGATTTTATTGATGGCTCTGCAGTCAATGCACATGTGCCATGTTCCATCTTTCTTTGGAACCAAGATAACAGGAACTGAACATGGACTAAGACTCTCCCTCACAAATCCCTTTTGCAACAATTCATCCACTTGCCTTTGAATTTCTTTTGTTTCCTCTGGACTTGTTCTATAGGCTGGTCTATTTGGGATTGGAGAACCTGGAATGAGGTCAATTTGATGCTCAATACCTCTTAAAGGAGGTAATCCTTGAGGCAATTCTTCTGGAAAAACATTAGTGAATTCCTGTAACAAAGAAACAACTTCACAAGGAAAAGAAGAATTCCAATCATTAGTGAAGTATACATCCTTGTACATGAGTACAAGTAGTATCTCTCCTTCTAACAAAGCACTCTCAATTTCTCTTTTCTTTGCAAATGCACTCACTCTCTTATATTCCTCTTCACTGCACTCAATTTTATTTTTTTCTCTCTTTTGCTTATTTTCACTCATCTTATCTTTTCTCTCTTTTTCTTGAATGCTTAGTTGCTCTTCTCTCAACTTACACTCTCTTGCAATTCTGATTTGATCAGCATATGCTTCAACAGGCTTCAGAGGTGTTAATACAATGGTGCGGTCATTCATGGCAAGGGTATACCTATTTTTGTACCCATCATGTGTGACCTTTCTATCAAATTGCCAAGGACGCCCAAGAAGTAGATGTCCAGCATGCATCAGTGCAACATCACAAAGAACCTCATCTTTGTACTTGCCAATGGAAAATGAAACCAAAACTTGTTTAGTCACCCTTATATCACCACAATCATTCAACCACTGAAGTTTATACGGATTAGGATGCTTTTTGGTTGGCAAGTTCAATTTCTCAACCAACAATGTGCTAGCAACATTAGTACAGCTTCCACTATCAATAATCATGCTACATACCTTGTCATTTATGTGGCACCTAGTATGAAAAATATGCTCACGTTGCTCCACATCACCATCTTCCTTAGGCTGTATGCTAAGAGCACGCCTTGTAACAAGTGCAACTCCATGTACAGGTTCAGCAACTTCAACACCCCCACAATCCTCCAATGGTGGCATTTCATCATCACTTGAGCCCTGACTTTCTATGTCTCCATTATCCATCACAATCATTGCTCTTTTATTTGGACATTGAGAAGCAATGTGTCCAACTCCTTAACACCTAAAACACTTGATATCACGTGATCTAGAAGAGGTATTATTTTCAGTTTTACCTTTAGGTGCAACAACTAAGTACTTGGCCTTCCCATCATCTTTAGGATTTGCAACAACTTTGTCATTCTTCCAATTTGATCTCCATGTAGAGTTAGAAGATGAAGCAAATTTGGAAGGGCCTTTTGACTTCATTTGCCTCTCTACCTGAATTGCTTTGTGCAACAAATCCTCCATCTCCACATAATGCTGCAACTCCACCACATTAGCTATCTCCTTCTTTAAACCTCCGATGAACCTTGCCATAGTTGCTTCCCGGTCTTCCTCAACATTGGCTCTAATCATGGCTATCTCCATTTCCTTGTAGTAATCCTCCACACTCATAGAACCTTGAGTTAAACTTTGCAATTTTCTGTGTAAGTCCCTATGGTAGTGACTTGGTACAAATCTCCTTCTCATGACAACCTTCATCTCTTCCCATGAACGGATAGGCCTTTCTCCATTTCTACGCCTGCTAATCACAAATTGATCCCACCAAATACTAGCATAATCAGTAAATTCAACAACTGCTAATTTTACCTTTTTCTCCTCAGAGTAATTATGACAATCAAACACATGTTCAACCTTTCTCTCCCACTCCAAGTACAACTCAGGATCATTCTTTCCTTGGAATGCAGGGATATTCATCTTGATATTACCTAAGTAATTGTCAACTCTTGGTTCATCATCTCTTCTTCTCCTTTCACTATTTCTCCCATCTAACTCCTCTTCTTCTTCCTCTTCATGATTTCTTCTAGGAGGGGTCCTAGACCTGGAAGTAGATTGTAAATCATCCAATCTTGCATTTAGAGCCTTGAATTGATCTTGAACAGCCTTCATGAACAACTTGAGTTCAACATCTCCTACTCCTTCTCCTCCACTCATGATTAAAGTGCTGCAAAAATTGAGTTAGAAAAATAAAATCCTCACACAAACACTCTCTCACGTGTTTACACTCAAAATATGTTTAGTCACTTGTGTTTTCACTCAATTTGGCTTTTTCCCTCTGATAGCCTTACCACTCTTGCCTTTTTACCACTCAACTTCACACCTTATGAGCTCTTAAGTAAGAACCTTTAAGGATAATTCTACACAACAAGAGACAGTAGAGAATTGGTGATATGATAACTTTGGGGAGTAAGAACAAGAGACAGTAGAACAGAAACAAGGAATACAAGATTTTTTTTTCTTTTTAAAGAGACAAGATCAAAGAAAGGTGTATAGAACGCCAAAACAAAAGATCAGAACTGAAACTTTTTTTTTTTTTTGAACTTTGTTTTTCTGATCGAGCTATATGTAAATTTGAAGCAAAAGATTGATTACTAGTCAAGAAAATTTTCTTTTTCTTTTTCGTTTTTTTTTTTCACCTCTTTTTTTTCAACTTTTTTTTTTTCAAACTGGAACAAATTTCTTTCTTTTTTTTTTTTGCACGATTTTTCTTATAATATGATAGAAAAGAAAGCACAAAGAGATGTAACAAAGGAAGATGAACAGACTTAGACAAAGATAACAAAAGAAGATGAACAGACTTAACAAAGAAAACAAAGGAATAGAACAAAACAAGACTGAATAGAACAAACAAAATAGAAATAGAACAAAAACACAAAGGTTGACATAATAGAAGAAATGAGAAAACCAACAAGCATAGACAATTTTTTTTTTTTAGGATTGAAGAAGACAAACAAAGAAAGGATAGATAACACCTGAATTCAAGAGCCGAAGCTCTGATGCCAAATGATACGAATCTACTAAACGAATCGTCTTGAAAACAGGTAAAGGATAGAAAGAGGAACTTGACCCTAACCGCGACCTGCCGGTAGAACCAAAGTTATCAAGAAAGCGTGACCCTAACCGCGACCTGCCGGTAGAACCAACACTATAAAGTTCTTAACCCAAGAACAAAGGGGAAGCTCTCACAATGGAGAAACACTCAATTTGATTAATCTGAAAATTCTGCCTTGGAAGCTTACAAGAGGTTCCTATTTATAGGCTATGCTAGGCAGCCCTTAAAAGAAGTAAAATTCCACTAACAATCCCACTAGGCATTAATTACCCACTAACATTTATTTCCCACTACCAATCACAATGGTTCATGAATCATCACAATGGTTCACCAACCATCACAATGGTTCATGAATCATCACAATGGTTCACCAACCATCACAATGGTTCACCAACCATTATAATGGTTCATTAACCATCGCAATGGTTCACTAACCATCACAATGGTTCATTAAGTCCCACTAAACTTTCCACTAGGCATTTATTCCCCACTAAGCTTTTACATTCCACTGAGCATTAATTTCCCACTATCTTCTTGTCTTATGAATTTGGGCTTTTCATGCTGTCTTCATTTTGGGCTCAAATCTTGATCAACTCTTAGAAAAGTGACCCATTTTGGAGTAGCCTCTAATCCACTTTGAGTTGAACTTTTCTTGATCTCCATTATTAGGCCTTGTAATGCTTGCTTCATCCTCTTTGTCTTGGACCTAGTCATGGGACCTCCAATGTCACACAAAGTGTCTTTAGGTTGGCTTGTTGGATCTCTATCACATACATTATTAGGATGGGCTAAGAGATTTGAAATTATTGGTGGAATTGCTCGAGGACTTCTCTATCTTCACCAAGACTCTAAACTAAAGATCATTCACAGGGATCTCAAAACCAGTAATGTTCTTCTTGATAGTAATATGAACCCGAAAATATCAGATTTTGGTATGGCTAGGACATTTGGGCTAGATCAAGATGAAGCAAATACAAATAGAATAATGGGAACATAGTAAGTTTTTTTGTACTTGTTTTTTTCTTTCCCTTTGCACATTTGTTTTTTTAGCTTCTCATTGTGGACTCTTATTTTGATATGCAGTGGTTATATGTCTCCTGAATATGCTGTACATGGATCTTTTTCAGTCAAATCTGATGTTTATAGCTTTGGTGTGATTGTGTTGGAGATAATCAGTGGAAGGAAGATTAAGGAATTTTGTGACCCACACCATCACCTAAATCTTCTTGGACACGTAGGTCTAAAAAATATCAGTCTTTATATGAATCATAACACTTCGACCCATGAAACAATGTACATTGTTTAGTAGTTTTTAATATGAAAAATGAACTCAATGATTTGTGGCCTTCCCGTCATTTTCAGGCATGGAGCCTATGGAGTCAAAAAAGGTCAAAGGAGTTTATGGATGACTTAGTGGACAATCCTGCCGATCCATCTAAAATACTAAGGCATATTCATATTGGTTTGTTATGCGTACAACAGATACCAGAGGATAGGCCAAACATGTCATCAATAGTTTTAATGTTGAATGGTGAAAAGTTATTGCCCGAGCCAAGCCAACCTGGGTTCTACATAGGAAATGAGCATCCATCCATGGTAGATACTCCTTTAAGAAATTGTGAAGCATTTTCCCTCAATGAAATGTCTAACTCATTATTGGAGGCAAGATAAAAATAAAATAAAATAATATAATAGAAATCATATGAAAAATGGAAATTTGATATATTGTAAGAATTTCTCTTATTATGTATTGATGTGTATATTAATGACAACTATGCAAAAACATTAAATTTTGAGAATCGAATCTCGATCATTAGTTTTAATATTTTTAAGTTTAAAAGCTTGCGAATTTATAAGTTTAACCGTCTGTTTATTATGGCGTAAATAGAGGGGGAGAGGGAGGAAGAGAGTGGAGATGGAATGATAGTAGTTTGGTTTCAGAAACTTGTTGGCATTTTGGCAAGAGTACCAAATCGTTTAAGTAACAAAGTGAAAAGTAAGTATCACCTCCACGAGGACTTGTCCAATACTCTGGTAATAACAACAAATTTAGTAGACTATGAAGTTTAAAGTATTGAAAATAAAGACAAGTGCGAAAATTAAAAGAGTTTGAGGTAGGAAAGCTAGTTGTGGAATTTTGACAAACACTTATTATGTTTAGAAAATTGGGTTTGTCTCAACTGAATGAAATCGTTGGGGTTTAACTTCATTAGATTGTCCTAACATGCAATTAACAGTTATCCTTATCCAATTGGGATTATGTTATCATCAACCCACAATTATTCTAACATTAATTCCTTAAGTGAAAGAACCTAAGTCCCTTGATTTCATTATCAATCCTTGATTAGTATAACCAAACGACTTGCATGAAGATAAAGGGTTTTAACGATCCTAGGCATAAAGATTATTGTTGCCTTCTTCAATTCGTAGTTCAAATAGATTTTTCCAAATACAATTGAACAAATAGGACCATGCAATTATGTGATCAAGCTAAGAACAAGTAGTAACCACAGAAGAAGAACAGTAACAATGTTAGAACCAAAGACATGGAAGATGTCTAACCCCTAAAAAATCTCATAGTTTTGATGATAACAAAGATATTAAACTTTGATGGACTAATGAGGTTTATTAAGTGTTACAGGTTTCTATGCGCCTAAAGATGGTATAGGTATTGTATGTTGAGACAAAGTCCCTCTAGGAACTAAATGTTTTAATGATGACAGACCACTATGAAACAAAATCGAAGTGACTGAACTTAACTACTAATGGTTGCTTTAAGTGTTCTTATTAAGACAGAACATATTCAGAAGCATAGCACATGTGTGAAGCATAAGCCTACAGTGGAAGCTTCTCCATGACATAAATTTTGCAATCAGAAGCAGGACTACCAGAAGGAGAGCTATTCAAAAGTTGGAAAGGCAGTCATGCTTTCTAGGTCAAAGTGCATATATCAATTTTGTGGGATGCTCTCTGACCTATGATGATTCGTCCAAAAGTTTCATCAGTTTTGTGTTCCCTTTATTTCTATTAATTGCCTTATTATTTGAATTTCAAGTATCTGTTGTAAGGCAGGATAAGCATAGCCCTAAAGAATATGCTCTATTGTAAACCGTTTTCGTACAACTAGTGGATACAAGGTGAACGCTACTCAGAGAAAGGATAGTATCTTTATTTCTCTCTCTTCACAAAAAAAAAAACTCTCGTTTCAAAAGCAACATGTCTTTAAACTTTCTAATGAAGCCTATATATTCCAAGATTGAAGCTTTGAAGAGTAACAAATGAACAAGAAAGAAATAGAACAGTAACACTCTTCTATAAAGCTCTCGAGGTTATTGGACGAAACACTACTCTGAACAAAGATAAATCCTTTGTTGTGCAAAGTTAGTTTGTTTGTGCTGATCGGTCTGTTCTTAAAACATTGCCCCTATGCCAAACCCGACTTCTCATTACCCTTTTAATTTTTTTGATGTTGAGAGATTGGGAACTTGACTTCTCAATGTCATTTTGTTTTTTATTTTTTTACTTTTTATCAATAATTAATTTAATAAATTAATATTTTTAATTATTTTGTTAATGATATGTATTAGTTAAACTTTATTTGTGATAAGAAAATCATAATTGTAATTTTTTTTATAGAAAAATCATAATTGTAATTAAAAATATAGATTATAACTAATTTGAATGAATATTACGTAAGTGTAAAAATAAATAAATTAATTTATCAAATTTAACTAATCAATTAAATTAACTAATTTATTCATTATTTGTGTTAATTAAACATAATTAAAGCAAATAATGAATAAAATAATTGTAATTTAATTGTAATTGTAATTGTAATTGAATGAATATTACAAGTCTAAGCTTTGTTATTTGTGTTAATTAAGTTTAATTAACACAAATAATGAACAAATTATGTAATTTAATTGATTAATTAAAAATTATTATTTCATATAAGTTTTCTTCACACTTATGTAATATTTTTTTTTCACATCTATGTAATATTTATTCAAATTAATTACAATATATATTTTTAATTATAATTATATTTCTTTTACAAATTAAGGTTAACTAACACATATAATTAATGAAATAATTAAAAATATTAATTTATTAAACTAATTGCAGATGATATTATTTTAAAAAAAAATGTTGGGAGGTTGGGTTCCCACTTCCCGAATCCCCACTTCTCAACGTCAAATAAAAAATAATTAATATTATATTAAAAAATTAAATTTAAAACAAATATTTTTTTCAAATTCCACATTCATTTTGGAGGATGGGAATACTGATTATAAATATGTCGTCAAACCACAAGCAGCCTCTCAGTGGGTTGTTGCAAGTGGATGCTGTCTCTTGTAAGTTGTAACAGAAAAGAAACACAGGCGAGCCTGAGCTGATCAACAAAGATTCCAATTCCATGGCGAAACCAATTCATATAGCAGTGGTTTCAATCGCTGCGTTCAGCCACCAAGCCTCCATTGTGGGGTTCTGCAAGAGACTCGTTCATCTCCATCACCACTTCCACGTGACCTGCATCTTCCCCACCATAGACAATCCCATCCCTGCCACACTCGCTATGCTCCAATCCCTTCCTTCAAACATAAACTACACTTTCCTCCCTCCAGTGCACAAACAAGACCTTCCCCAACACACTTCCTCCGTGGTGCTGATCCAAACCGCGGTGTCTCAATCCATGCCATCTTTCCGCGAGGCAGTAAGGTCACTCTGTTCCACCACGCCACTTGCTGCTGTAGTTGCCGATCCTTTCGCAACCGCGGCGTTAGAGATAGCGAAGGAGTTCAACATGTTGTCTTACATATACTTCCCTACCTCCGCCATGACGATGTCGTTGTTGTTGCATTTGCCAAAATTAAGCCAACGAGGTATATGTGAATACAAAGATCACAAAGAGGCTATTCAAATTCCCGGTTGCATTCCCATTCCAGGCCATGACCTCCCCAGCGATTTTCGAGATCCTGCTGCGCATGAGCTGATTCTTCAATGTTGCAAGAGGTTACCTCTCGCGGATGGTTTCTTGGTAAATAGCTTTTACGAAATGCAGAAAGATACAGTAAAAACCTTGCAGGAACATTGCAGAGGAAGCAACAATAACGCTTTTGTGTATCTGATTGGACCTATCATACAAACCGAGCAAAGTAGTGAATCAAAGGGGTCAGAGTGTGTGAGGTGGTTGGAGAAACAAAAGCCAAACTCGGTTTTGTATGTGTCGTTTGGAAGTGGAGCCACTGTGTCTCAAAAACAGCTCAATGAGTTAGCTTTTGGGTTGGAGTTGAGTGGTCAGAATTTTTTGTGGGTTTTGAAAGCGCCTAATGATTCAGCAGATGGTGCTTATGTTGTTGCTTCTAATAATGACCCTTTACAGTTTTTACCAGATGGGTTCTTGGAGAGAACCAAAGGACGTGGTTTGGTTGTTACTTCTTGGGCACCGCAGACCCAAATTCTTAGTCACGTTTCAACCGGTGGGTTTCTAACCCATTGTGGGTGGAATTCGGCACTTGAGAGCATTGTGTTGGGAGTGCCAATGGTAGCTTGGCCTCTGTTTGCTGAACAGGGAATGAATGCCGTTTTGTTAACTGAGGGACTCAAAGTGGCGTTAAGGCCCAAATTTAATGAGAACGGCATAGCGGAGAGGGAAGAAATTGCTAAGGTGGTAAAAAGTCTAATGATGAGTGAAGAAGGAGATGAGATTCGTGGAAGAATTGAAAAACTCAAAGATGCGGCTGCTGATGCGTTGAAAGATGAAGGGTCCTCGACAAGGGCACTTCACCAATTTGGCACTCAGATGGAGAAATTTCTTGGACAGCCTTAGTGTAAAATGTTTGACTTCCTATAAAAAAAAAAAAAAAAAAAAAAGGTTAGGTAGAATGAGAATATATATTTGTCGTATTGTATGGACTCTCTTCAATTTAGTATTATATTCCAGTAATTTTGTATTCTTCTTATGGGAGAATTTGGACGTTATCTGGCCAGACTTTAAGGTACAAGAATAAATAATGCTTGTATAACGTGTTTGATCGGGCATCGTGGAGTTGTTTTTTCATAACGTGATTTGTTCCTCAGCAAACGTGTTTTCAAACATATGTTTTATTGATCGATCCGGCTGGAATATAATTATTTCTAATGGAAAGATACCTGTAATTCAGAAGAAGAAAAAATAACAAAATCTATTGTTCTTTCTCTCTTTGATTTTGAATCGTATTCCGAATTTACTTGTCCATCATAGCCTCTGCCATTTAAAAAAAAAAAAAAAAGTAATTAACTTAGAACAACTTGCTGATACCGGTCAAAATTATTGATCCACGATGGACCACTTCATTAACTTGTCCACTGTAGTCTCGGCCTTCAAGATGTGGTGCTTGTCCCATTGACAAAATTGTCCCCTTGTCTTGGTGACTTCATTAAATGATTGATCCTCAAAAGGAATCTGAACATTTTTGTGAGATAATTCATTTAGGCGTCAATAATGAGTTTGATGTTTTTATCTTTTAGTTCTTTGTATTTCTTTTTCTTTATTTTCTAACACAAAACTTAAGTCAAAGTTTTTTTTAAGCTTAAAGTACTTAGAGATAATAACATTGGAATCATCAAGAAAAAGTTGATATGCTTTCTCAAACTCAATCTCAAATATATCAGAATATCACTCATATCTTTCTCTCTATATCTTTTATTTTTTATTTACATTATTTCATATAATAGTAATTATATTTACATATGTATGTATAGAAACCTATAGATATTTTTCGGAATATACTTTATTTTTGACATGAACTAAGTTCTCCATCAATATTTTCATTATATGATATGATTGTATATAAAATAAGAAAAATGGATTAAATATAAAAATTAGAAACAACCAAGGGTCAAAGCATTTGCTTGAAAGGGTTACGCTCGATTTTATTTATGAATAATATCTTTTGATAGCCCATAGCAAATATAAGTATTGCTTTAATTAAATTTTCACTTAAATTAGTGATATCCCAATCTTAACAGAAATAACAAAATCAGAACCACTTCAAGGTTGCTAGAAATTTATTCAAATGACTAATATAAGAAGAATTTCATAAGTGTCCTTAAAAGCATTAGTCAAAGAATTAAAACTAATTTTTTTTTATAGTAAAATGTTATTAACACATCGCACTTAATGCAACTAACAATACCTTTTAATAAAAAATAAAAAAATTATTCATTAACGATACATTATAAATTGTTTCTTATAAAAAAGATCGGAATGAGTATTCTTTAAATACCGCATTCATTAGGACCTTAAATACAATAAGTAGAAAAGGAAAAGTAGTAAAGGAAACAAAAGCAGAACCACTAAAATTGAAAATCTATGACTTTATGATATGCTAAAACCCTCTTGAACTCGTAGCCACCTCTGATAGAGTCTTTGTGGATGATCCATCTTCTTTTATGGCATTAGCAGCAGCAATCTTCAATAGTCCCATTCTCTTTCGAATTTCCATGCCTTCATTTTCTTCCATCAAGCCTCTTACAACCTTGGCAATTTCTTCTCTTTCAGCCAATCCACTCTCATTAACTTTTGGCCTCAGTGCCACTTTTAGATCATCAGTTAGCATCGCTGCATTGAGGCTCTGCTCAGCAAAGAGGGGCCATGTGATCACTGGCACACCCTGCACAACACTTTCAAGCACTGAGTTCCAACCACAGTGAGATAGGAACCCCCCAGTTGCACCATGACCAAGCACCTGAATCTGTGGGGCCCAAGAAGGAACAACCAACCCTTGCTCCTTTGTTCTCTCCAAGAACCCATGTGGTAGAAACTCCAGAGGGTCCTTAGTTTCAGCACCAAAGTAGCCAACACTGGCCACACTGCTGGGGGCCCTCACAACCCAAAGAAACTTTTGGCCACTCAGCTCCAACCCAAAGGCTAGTTCATTGAGCTGCTCTTGAGAAAGTGTGCCACCACTTCCAAAGGACACATACAAAACAGAATTGGGTTCTTGCTTATCCAACCATGTCAAACACTCCACCCCATTTTCATGACCAACTGACCCCATCTGAATGATGGGTCCCACAGGGTAAACCTTGGGCTTCCCTTTGACCAGTTCTTGCAAAGCTCTTATAGCCCCTGGTTCCAATTCAAGGAAGGTGTTCATAAAGACACCATCAGGAACATGAAATCTTTTGGACCTTTCAACAAAGCCCTTGTAACCTGGGCTAGATAGGTTTTGAAAAGGAAGGGGGAGATCTTTGTTGTGAATAGGAACACAACCAGGAATCTCTATAGGTTTTGTTAGGTCCCTAGACTCAGAAGAAAGTATCTCATCTAGCTTTGTGGAGTAGAAGTACAAAGAAAGCAACATAGCAGATTGTGGGAGGTATATGTAAGACAAGAGGTTGAGTTCCTTGGCAAAGTCCAATGCTCCATTTGCAAAAACATCCACAACCAAAGCTACAACCTTTGCTCTTGAGCATAGGGACTCCAATTCTTGCTTTATGTAGGGTAGAGAGAGATTCACTGAGAGTTCAATTTGGAGTGCAAGGATAGAGGGATCTGGCACATCGTCAAGGGTGATTGGGGGGAGGAAAATGGAAGTTATGGTTGGCGGAAGGGTTTGAAGATAGGCTTTGGAGGAAGAAGGGTGTGACCCAACTGAGGGAATGAAGCATGTGATGTGAAATTCTGGGTGGAGATGAAGAAGGCGTTTGGAGAACTCGAGAATTGGGACCAGATGGGTGAAGCCAGGACTTGGAACCACTGCTATGTGAGGTTTCTTCATTGAATTGGGAACCAAGGGTGTGATGTGATGACAATGGTTATTATACTTGCAAAGTAATTGGAAACCAATATGGACAATAATGGTGGTTGTGGTTGGAAAGTGGAATCTTACTTTGTATGATGTTTCTTTTTCATGTGCAAAGCATTTATTAATTGGTTTAATAATAACTTTTCCCCTTAATTTTTTTGCTTTTTGAAAAATTTTAATTTTAATAAATTAATTTGATATATTATCTCTAGTCTTAATTATAAATAACAAAGTAATTTTTTCTTTGGTTTTAATTATAAGCAATAATCACTAGTTTTTAAAGTAAATTTCTTTTGTATCCTTACTTTATTGTTTACTCTATTCCCTATCTACTATGACAATCACTTAAAGTAAATGGTATTTTTGGAATAAAAATTAAATTATGGCAGAATTAATTAAAAAATTATAATAATTATTTTTCTTGGTATTGATGATTTGTTCTATGTTGCTTAGAATTAAGATCAGAGATAATATTTTACTTTTAATTTTTAAAAAACTTATAAATTTTACCTTCCGTGTTGAGTTGACATAATATGCTAAAATAATTGTATTTTTTATTTCTAACTTTTTTCTTTTTGACCAATTTTACTCTCAATTTTTTTATTTTTTGATGAATTTTATCCCTAACTTTTTATTTTTTTGACAAATTTTGCCTCTAACTTTTATTCTTATGTCAGCATGTCAATTTAGCTCAATAAGGAAAGGTAAAATTTGTAAGTTTCTAAAAAATTTAGAGGTAAAATATGTCAAATTAATTTATTAGGAGATAAAATTCATCAAAAAGTAAAAAAAGTTAGGACAAAAAGTGTAATTAAATCTGATTAATTTGATTGATAACTAATTTTTATAAAAAAAAATCGTACTGAATACTTTTAAATTTTAATAGAATTTTTTTTGACAAAATATTTTAATAGATTTTTTTCTTCTCAATTACTTTTGTTTTAGAGAAAAAAAGACTATACACTAATAGTGTAAAAAATGTGAGGAAATCTGTCTTTATACAATAATAACCGGTATAAGTTATAGAAATTATTACATCTAGTATATTATATATATTGTTTGCCATATTTATACAATAATAAAACGTGGTTCATTGCTTAATGGTAAAGCTACAGGTTTGAATCAAAGTGTTGGTGCTTATACTAAATATTTTACATTCGTATAAAAAAAAATTAGTTTTGCATTTATCAATTTGATGGTGCTTTTGGCTTCATAATAATTTATGTTAACAATTTATATGATTTTATCAAATAAAAGTTTTGTTTTGTTTTTTTTTTTAGATATTTATGTAACACTCTATTAAAATTTATGAATATCTGTAGAGAAGAAAATAAAATACAACTTTTTATATAATAAAGTTGTACAAAATTTTAATAAGAGATTATGTTCAAATTACATATTGTCAACCAATAAAAGATTCTAGTAGATATAAAAGTAATTTTTGTAAAAGTCATTAAATTTATACTATATGACTGTATTTAATTGGATATCTGTGTAAACATAATTTATATTGTTAGTGAATATACTCTTTTCTTTTTTTTTTGGATAAAAGTGAATATACTATTTTTATCTCAACTAATGAATTCTGTATATATATAAATTGTAAATACAAAATCACATTTATTATCAATTTACTATTCGTATTTAATTCTTTATTATCTGGCACTTAATAATAGAACCTATTAAAAATGTGAGGAAATCTGTCTTTATACCTTTGTTGCTAACCAGTATTTATTAACAAAAAGAAACTATTTATTGAATTAAGAACACAAAGTATTTATATTTATGTTTAAAATAAAAATATTAGTATAATAACATATTTCGTAATTAATACTTTTAAGATATTTATTAGTAGATTTTAATATTTTTATTGACAAATAAATAGCAACAATGTACTATAGAAAGAAAGCTAGAAAAAAAAAAAAAAAATCACGTGACCGTGACGTAGGCTCTCGTTAACTTGTTTGTTGCTTTGACTGTCCGTCTGTCCCGCTGGCGGCTCCCAAGAGGCTAGAGAGCATATTCCATTTTTTTTGTTTTTGACAAAAGAGAGCATATTCCATTTAGTCAATTAGAAAACGAATTTAATATAAGTTTAAAAATATTTTTAATCTCTTAAATTTCTATTTGTAGTCTCCTAAATTAAAAACTGTATTTTTAGTCTCCGTAATTTAAAAATATTATTTTTAGTCTCTCTTCAAAAATGTCATTTGTACGTAGCAGCAAATGGTGTAATTTTTAATTAGTAATTTGTAGCAGATTTTTATGGCTAGAATTTAGTTATTAATTTAGATTTTAAATACAATTTTTAATAGTTTTAAACTACCATAATGAATTAAAACAAAAAAAAAATAAAAAAAATTGTGAGAAACATATATTGAAATCCTTGATGTAACACCCTATTACATTTATCTAAGTCTTGTCTTAGTTTATTTGTTTATTTGCTGTTATATAAAAATACAATTAATTTTTTTTGCAATTAATCGTAATATTTGATAAATGTATTTAAAAACATCGAAAAAATATAAAAGTGATTTGAAACCTACATCAACACAAAACAAGTTTTAAGATAAAAAAACGTGTCATGATCTAAAGAGGGGATTGAGAAGGAAATGTGTAATACTGTGATTTTTCATAATATATGTATAACTGTTTGATTCAAGATACAAGAGGAAATAAATTTATATTTATGTGTTCAAATAATTTAAATGATATAGTATGTGAATGATCTATGAGTTATTTTGATATCCCTTGAGGTCAAATCCTAGTGAAAGTTGAGTAACCCAAGAGAAGTTTCTAGCATAAGCAAGTTAGGGCTTAAGCACGGGTAAAACTGAGCTTAAGCGAGAGTAGGCTTAAGCACGGTTTCACCTAAGCTTAAGCGTGAGTGTCAAAGGGGATGAAGTGGGTCTCTAGAAGTGGCGCTTAAGCGAGGTTTTAGTGAAGCTTAAGCGAGAATGGTTGTGGGTCGGTGTGTATATAAATCGAGACTCTCACTTTTTATTTGAACAAGACTCCTTCTTCTCTCCTTTTCTTCTTGGAGCTTCTCCCATCTCTTCTTCTCTTTTCTTCTTCTCCTTCCCATGGATTTTTCTCAAGATAGAGCTTGAATCTTCTTATGGCCAACTAATTTTTCTTCTTTTCTTGAGCTTGGGTTAGCTTCCATGGAAGGTGAGCTCTTTTCCTCCTCTCCTTCCTTTCTTTTGGTTTAACCCATGATGGGTTTTGCTATAGAAATCCTCATAAGTGTTGTTTTTGGTTTGTATTCCATGGATGTGGTGAGTTGGTGATGCTATGTGTCACTTATGTGAGGAGTTACTCTAGCTTAAGCGAGACAAGCTGCAGAGGAAATTGTGTTACTGATTTTGGGGCTTAAACGAGGGTAAATCCAGGCTTAAGCGAAAGTGGGGCTTAAGCGCGGATTACCTTAGGCTTAAGCGCCAAAATTAGAATAGATGAAGTTTGTTTCTGGAAATGGTGCTTAATCGTGAGTAATTGGCGCTTAAGCGAGATTCCTTGCAGAATACTTCATAAATGGCTTCCAAATGCAAGTTAATTGGAATTTCTTCTATTGTATAAGGATTATGAAATGATACAAATGGGTACTAGTTATATGATGGGAAATCCACATTTGTAAAGAATTGATGATGTTGTGAGATGGATGAATGATTATGTTAAGTTGAGGTATTTATATGTACATGAAGAAATATACTATTTGTTGAATGTGATATTAAAAAGATTATGATGTTTTGAGAAATTGAAATGGAATGTTGATGAGATGACGATATATGTGATGTGTATGTGAACTATGTGTTGGAACCATCTCTATATGTTAAAAAGGAGTTAGCTATGTCCTTTGGAAAGATTTTTATAGAAAAATTGTATACTTGGGAGGGTGAGTTTCACGCCAGAACTCCGACCCACTAAAGCGACCCAGGGGTCTCGCCTAGTGGGATATCTTCCCAAGTACCACCCCTATGTTTTGACTCCGAATGGTGTGTTGGAGTATTGAGAACTACTTCTCAAGAGATTTAGTGACCCTTTTAGTGTATAGGGGATGGATTGTTGTCATGGTTGAGGATTGTGGATTGTTGACATGTATTTGGACCCTTAAGTCAGGCCATTAGAGATGGAGGGTATGGAGGTGTCGTATCTAAGACTGAAAGGCGCTCCAAATATGTTTTGTCGCTGGAATACAGTGGGTGCACAGTTGGTGCACAGAAATATTCCGAATGTTGTATTTGCACAGTTGGTGTGCACAATTGGTGCACATGCATATGAGTAGGCACATAAATTGAGGGTGCTCTGTAGGCTCTCAACCTAGTGCTAGAGGTTTTCGTGGTGGCTAACAGGAATGGGCCAATAGAATAGACAGGTGGGCAAATCCCTACAGATGTAAGGTTTTGCAAACCTTACAGAGGTATGCCAATACCCACACTTGTCTATATTTGATAAAATCACACTTCCTCTGTAGGGTCAGCCCAAGAGACTCCCTAAATGGTCAGAGAGTGCAACTATGTTAGGGGATGGGGCTTATGAGGGACCGCTCATATGATGTTAAAACTCCATGGAGTAGAGTCAGTCTTGTTGACTGAGGTTGTCTAGTGGTTTATGTTGTACATCTCTTTGTGATGAGGGATGTTGGTGGTTGTATTATGTTGAGATTGTGACAGTTGATGTCAGATATGACTTATGATGTTTATGGCTTATGTGATGAGTGGTGATGGTTTATGTTGTTGATGTTAACTGAGGATTTATAACATTTGTTGATTGGATATAATCCATGAGATTTGATGATTCATGGTAGTAATTGGTTATATAACTATGTTGTATGAGCTATTTGAGATGGTTGAGCCATGATGGTGTTGTTTATTGGTATTGATGAACTGAGTTTTATATAATGTTTTCAATTATTATGTATAGTATTTTGAAGTATACAAAATCTAGTTTTCTCATACTTTTCCTTAATAATTGGAAATCACCTATCTATTTATATGCATAGTTTTATTTTGTAAGCTTACCCTTGCAATGTTTGCACGTGTGGTTCGTGCCTATGATGATCTCGGACATCGTGTTTGGGGGAGCAGATGGCTTTCTAGGTGGACTCTTCCTCTTGGAGGCATGGTATATGGAGCGAGCACAAGATTGAAGCTGTGTTCTCTCCTTTCTTTGTTTGGTCTGTATAGTTATATGTATAGAGATGACCAGCTTAGGTTTGTCGTATGTATAAGCTCCGAGAGTTGTTTGTAGTTAAAAATATATCTTCTTTTAGTTTTGATTTAGTCATGTTTTATAAATGCATGATTTGTATCTTGAGTTTCGAACTTTATTTATTGCTTTTGGAAGTGCGAAAAGTTCATGCAATATTTTCATAAGTAAACTAATGAAAGAGTTTCTAAACTAAATAAAAATCAAGGAACCTTAGTTTTAGTAGTTATGTAACGTAGGTGAGTCGTTACAAAATGCATCATATATATATATATATATATATATATATATATATATATATATATATATATATATATATATATATATATATATATATATATATATATATAAGTAATGCCATTAGTGGTACATCAGTCATCATCACTAGTCCTAGTACATCATTTTTTTTATCAACAAATGTTAGTTGTTAGTTTTTTGTTAGTGAAGGAATTTGAACCCACAATCTCTCCCCCCTCCCTTCTCCCTTCACCACCAAGGCAACCTTATAACCCCTTAGTCCTAGTACATCATAAGTACTAATAAGAACAACTTTACTGCCATATTAAATAAATAAATAAATATACGGTGTAATGCCCTGAAAATTCATAACTAGGAATTATTATACATTTGTGTAGACATATAGTGTTATAGCTCTAAAAATAGAGAAAACAAATTGTTTAATTCAAGTGTGATTAATTAGAAACCTAAAGTGCCCTTTTACTAAGAGAAAAAAATTAATTAGACTCAAATTAAGCATAATTTATACCAAAGTCAACTACAATCAACCAAAAGTCAACTATAGTCAAAGATAAGGGATTTGGTCAACTCATTAATGACATAATTATAAATAAGTGCAACTTTTGCCTAAAAGCTAGAATTAGCTTCTAATAAGCTTAGGGCCCGTTCGGGATGGTTGCCAGTTTTTGGTTTTTGATTTTCAAATGCAATTTTCAAAACAAAACGTGTTCAACAAAATAGAGCTGAAATGCTTTTTAACTTAATTTCAAAACACTTTTACATTCATTTTGAAAACCAAGAAAAAAGGTTTTGTGAATTTGGTTTTTAGTTTTAAAAATCATTCTCATTACCACCACCGCCATCATTTGACCACCTTAACTACCACCACCACCACCATTCCAGTACCGTCGTCACCACCATTGCTGCCGCCACCACCACCACCATCACCATCGCCACCGCCACCACCACTGTCACCGCCATTATCGACAGTGCCACCGCCGCCATCACTGCCATCATCACCTCCACCACCATCACTGCCACAATCACCTCCACCACCGCCGTCGCCACTACTACTGTCGCCACCACCTCCACCATCGCTACCACCATCGTTCCTCCACTGCCACCACCACCACCACCTTCATCACCGCCACCATCACTACCATCTCCACCACCGCCACCACCACTACCGTCACCGCCACCACTACCATTTCACCACTGCCGCCACCACCACTGTCACCGCCACCACCATTCCACCACCACTATCGCCGCCACCATAGCCATCACCGCCACCGTTACCTCCACCACCATCTACGCCACCGTCACCTCCACCACCGCCACCACCTCCGTCACTGCCACCACCACTGTTCCTCCACCACCGTCGCCACCAGCACCATCACTACCATCGCCACCTCCACCACTGCCACCACCACCTCCGTCACCGCCACCACCTCCATCACCACCTTTATCACCACCACGGGTTTAATTATTTTTTATTTTGAATTATTTTTTATGTGTCGATATTTTTTTATATTGTATTATTTCATAGTGAAGCAAGATAAGATAAAATGGTTGACTCATTTATCAATCTTCAATTTGTAACAACTTTTTAAAAACTAAAAACAAAAAAGAACTGAAACTAAAAACTCAAAACTAAAATTGGTTTTAGTTTTTAAAAATTTCAAGATTAAAAACGGAAAACCACCCCGAACGGGGCCTTAGTTAGTGTTTTAATAAGTCTAGGCCTAATTAAATTAATTAAGCTAGACATAGAATTAATTTAATTAACATTTCCTAATTATTAATTAAGTTAAAGTAGATTTAATTAAGGCAATTAGTGTTCATGAAGTGGGTATTTAAGACACAAGAACTAATAGAGCATTAATTAGAAACATATAAGAGTATATTAGGGACCCTAAAGCTAGATTAATCTAACCCTAAGCTAGTAAACCAAGTGGGTCCCACCAAATTAGGATTTTGAGACCCCTATATAAAAGAAATGTGGCTGCCCCAAGGCTCCTAGGAGGTGCCAAAATGGTCAGAGGGAGGGAGAGGTTTTGTTTGCTTCTTTGTGTGATAGAGAGCTTGAATCTTGTATTCTTGAAGCTTGAGTGTTCATTCTTGCTAGGTTTTGTGTAGGTAAGCTCAAAATCCTCTTCTCCTCTCCTTGTTCTTCATCTCTAGAGTTCAAGAGACTCACTATTTTCTATTTTTGGTGATAATGGTTTCCTAGGTGTACTTGAGACCCACAAAGTGCCCCTTTCTCACTCTCAACTCCATTTTTGAACTTGAAGCTCCTAGGTAAGGAGGTTTCTTCTCTTTTCTTTAGCCTTGTGATTTTTTCTTGAAATTTTCACCATTGTTGATGTGTTGGAGGCCTTGTGTGGTCATGTATTGCTTGAAATTCATATTCTACTTGAAATTGCTTTTATTTTCTTCATGTGGAAGCCACTGTTCTTGATTTTCTTTAATCATTTTCGTGACCTTTCTTTGATAAGGGAGATCATTTAATAGTGTAATCATGCCTTTGGAATCATTGGAAAAATTTTCGAAATTTTCTGAGCACATCTACTATTTTTAATTTAATTATTTTCAAGAATCCTGAAATCTGCTCTTGGGACTGTTTTTAATTAATAAAAATTTTAGGTGTAGTATTTTTTAAAACTGGAACCATAAACCTCTTCTATTAATCATTGGTGATGTCTCTGATTTTTTGTGAAATTTTAAAAGCCCTGAAAATATTTTATTATGATTATTTACTGTGATTTCATAAATCTGCCCTGCAACATTTTTATTAGAGGAAAATTATTTTTTCTACAAAATAATTATTAGGAAAAATATATGATTTATAAATAATTATTAGGAACTCCTAGAATTTTCTCAGAATTTTAGAAATTGATTTAGTATTTATTTGTGAATTTCTAGCGTGAACTTTGTTTTCTGCCAACAGTGATAAATAATTATAAAAATGGTATTTGTAGTGCCTTATAAATCTTGGGGGAAATTATATATGATATTTATGATGTTGGAGATGATCTCTGTAAAATATCTCGAATTATTGAGGAGATATACTATTTTTCAAAACACTATTTTATAGATGTAAGCCAGCAGAGGAAATTAAATTGAAAATAATATTTTTTTTTTTATGTTGAAATTTGGGTAGCTGAATTTATATGTTGAAATATGCATAATTTTGAATATCTCTACAAATTCCCATGAGATTATGAGTTGATCTACTTTGTCAAAGAAATTTTGAGAATAAAATTCAGTTCATATGCAATATTGAGATTTAATTAAACTAATTACTTTTTGGGTATTATTTTAATTATTTGGAAACATGGTTGAGTGGTTCTATCCCAAAGGGAGGCCACTGGCCTCATTATGAATTTTTGAATTATTGTGATTTAAATTGTATTTAATTGCCTATTTAATTGTATTATTAACTTCTTTTGAGATTGGGACTCTCTTCACAAAATGTGAGATGGGAACTTGAATTTTGTGTGCGAATATGTATTGTTGTGTATTGATTTTGGTGGTTGAGAATCATGGATCCTTGTAGTGGGACAAATGGACTCAAGTAGAGAGCATTTGCGAGACTAAAACCTTGTTCTAGTAAGTAATGATGTTCATTACGAGGAGTTGTAACACCTTCATCCTTAATTACAATAGAAATATGCTTGTTTTTATGTACTTATAGCTCTGATAATTTTTCCTAGAATTTTCAAAAACTTCTAGGAAAATTTAGCAGAAAACCCTAACTGTCTGCGAAAAGGCAAGGCAGTATTGGTCTAGTATTAAAACTTAATGAAATTGATAATGTCAATTCATTATTTTATTAAACACATAAAAATATATTTTCTGTAAAAATTTGAGAACTTTTCAAGCTAAAATGAATTTAATATGAATTTTGGCTTGAAAATACCTAAATAATTATAAAAAATTAGAAAATAAATTTAATTAATTAATTTTAATTCATGATAATTATTTATAATATTAAAATAAAATTCTCAAAAAGTTTCATTGAAAAATAAATTTGTTTGCTATAAAAACTGAAAAAGATTAATTATACGTTTCCCGATTTACATGATTTTCGAGGTAGCACCACGCAGAGACACTGGCAATTTAAGCGGGGACCACCACTTGACCCCAAAGTCAGCCAAGTGTCCCTTTGCATGGCAAGAGACACTTGTCTCATTGCATGGCAAGGGAGAAGCATGTCTCACCATTAAATTATGAGTCATTCTTCCTTTTCTCATATTTTGACATCATCCATGACTCCATCAACCACCAAGCCAACTCCTTAAGGAACACAACCAACTTCATATCACTTCCACCTTCCTCTCACTGTCCTGGACGAAATCCAGCACCTCTTCATGGCTTCCATATCAGTTTTGTCCCAAACATCATTAAAGTACCATTAAAACACCTTCCACCATCATCCATCACCACCAACCACCTACATCAAAGCTACCACACTTGCACCAGCCAAGAAACCTTGGAACATCTACTCTCCTCATTTTCTTCAGAAATTTCGTGGCTTTGAGGTATAGGAGGGAGTGGGGACTGGTTTCCTTTTATCTCATGCATATGTTGATGGGTTATGCTAACTTCTACTAACCAAGTTTGCTCTTTTATTGTGTTTTTCTATTGACTGGCTGGTTGTGATTGTGGAAATTAACCATTGTGGTTTTGTTTTGAGTCCTTTGATTCTTTGAGGTTTTTTATATTATAAAGGGGACTTTGCCCAATTTTTCTCAAAATTTTTTAAACAAAGTTCTCTTTTTGAAATAATAGCAAGAACAAATGAACCAGTGGTTGTCCTTGCATTTCGATCTGAACAGGTGCCACTATTTTGTGAATATCTCACGTTTTACTTTATGAAATCGTGTGAAACTAGTTTTAAATGAAACAAGACTAAAAAATCTACAACTTTTCTTTTGGAGTCATTGGAAAATAAGCTAAAACGAGTGACCTATGTGAAGTTCAAACTAACCCTTCCTGTTTCTTGATTTTGGCCTGGCAGTGTGCGGTTTTTTCAAAAACTGTATTTTTGTGTTGATCTTTACCAAAATTTATTTTGATATTCTAAAACTAGACTTAATAATATTTCAAACCATATATTTTAAGCTTTTTTTTTTATTTCGGCTACTATTTTAAAATGGAATTTCAAGATAGATGCAATGTACTGTCCAAATTGTTTTTAAGCCCTGAAAACTGACATGCAAGAAAAATTCCATAAAATTTTAGAAAAGGAGTTAAATTTAGAAAATGAGTTAAAAGATGAGATATACCTTTCTGGAAATATCTTTTTGTTAACTACAACCTGGAAAAAAAATTGGATTTTTTTTAGGAAGACTCAAATAAAAAGATCTTTAAAACAATACAGTTTTGGAAACAGATTAACCTTCTATCCTTGTTCGATTTTTAAGAATTTTTGTAGATTTTTTTCTAAGAACATGGGTTATCATTCCAGAAAATAGACTCAAAATGTTTCAAAACCATATAAAACTTTTGAGCTTTAAAAATCCTTGACTATTTTTAATTAATTTCGTTTTCTGCCTTTGAACCTGGAAGACAGCAATTTTCTAGAATTTGTTTGGTTTCTTAAAAAGCTTGAATATGAAATTTTTTCCTAAAAGACTAAATAAATAAAAAGATGTTTTTTTAAATCATTTTATACCTTATAAATCCTAATTAATAAAGAATTAATGGATTATTGATTTCCTTAAATAATCCTATAAGTAGTATATGTTTAGGATAGTATATGAAAGCTTAGAATAAGGATTTTGGAAATATGCTCATAATTTGACTAAGCATAAATGAACGTCAGTATACTAGATAATTTTTTTTATCTATATACTTAAATTATATTATGATTAGTAAAGTAATCTAAATAAAGGATTTTTAGTACTATCATAATTGTTTAAGAATAAGTACAAAGCCTTTCAAGTATACTTGACCTTTAAGTTAGAAACTTAGATATAATTTTCTTGTATAATTCTTTTGTGTTATATTTTGAATATGATACTATATTACTTGCCATATTATTTGTACCACGACGTTGAATATGTATATTGTGATATTCAATCTTCATTAAGTGGAGATTAGGATAAATTTACCGAATAACGAAGCTCAGAAAACTAAGACTAGTAGAAATCTCTATCTAGAGATTATAAGTACTATAGTAAAGTAGAGTGATGCATGGGGCTTGCAAATAGCATGTTGCCTATAGTGGAAGACACAGCCTGGCAAGCTGAGGAATGAACAGCAGAGGCTCACTGATGGAAGTCTTAGGGGTAAGGTGTCGAGTGATGAAGTATCTAAAGGACCAAGGAGGTACCCTGTGTTGGGAACTTCATCTAGCCAAACTTGGCAACCCTGATTACTGTTTAGCATTCCATTGATTGGTGCAAGAGTACGTCTGTCTGAGTTATACAGGACTATGGATGTCCCATACAATGTCAAGTCTTCATCTCCTAAGGACAAGACTTGCAATTGACTAAGGATATGTTTGGATTGGAGTTGAAACCACGTTCAACGGAGAAATTACGCGTTCCAAGGCAAAAATCCAAAAGCTATGTGAGGGAAGGTTTTTTTTTTAAAGCCAGTTGGGTTGAATCCAACTTGTATCCAAACACACACTAAGGCTATCTACCCCTAATAACTCATGATTCCTGCTTTCCCCGTCAAACTCAACCCCCTGATCCTCCATAATCCTTCCTTCCCCAAGAGACACCTCATATGCTGCTCCATCTCCAATTCCATGCTTATTTTGTCTAAACATGCTCGAGAGAAGATAGTTACTCCCGTCTTGGTGTATCAAACCAATTAATTGAGAGCACATATTCTGGCTCACAGGATCACGTGCTTCATTAGCTTTAGCCACTATGCTATCACATATAACGCAATACGTGTCCAGCTCCGTTCCCTCAACTTGTTCCTTCGGAAAAAAATTGAGGTTCCCACCATGATTATCATTGACACATACCACGTCATCCATATGCTCCAGCACATTATGTTGGGTCCTACAATCCATCACATTCTCATCATTATTTGGACCCACATCCAAATATAGTGATCTCTAGCTTGGGTAAATGTGTTTTGCTTTTCTTTCTATTTTCACTTTTAATTCCAAAATAATAATTTATTTTTATTTTTATTTGATTTCCTATCATAGTTAAAAAAATAGTTTAATAGAAAAAAAAGGGAAGTTACTTTTTATTTTTATTTTTACAATATAAATATTTGAAAATAGAAAAATAAAAAATAATATTTTTTTATATTTTGAAAAGGAAAATAAAAATTAAAAACAAAACATAAATTCTGAAAGTATGTAAGCCCATTGTTATTCAAATATTAAATGTCGTTATATTAGTCTTTTGAAGTTCTTACCCCAAAATAAATCAATGCCTTAAAATATAAAACCTTTGACAAATTTATATTTTCATGTGACTGATAATAATTTATAAAGATGAATGTGGTGATACTTTAGACTTTTTTGGGGTGCTAATGAGATAACAAAATCTTTATAACACAAATATGCCAACAAAATTAGCATTTTGAGGGACAAATTTAGTAATGAAAATATTTAAGTAACTAATGTAGTGATATCCTAATCTCTTGGAAAATGTATAAATAGTTTATTTAACATTATCTTGCTTTAAAAAATGTTTATAAATCCTTCAAAAAAAAAATTTATAAAAGTTCACATTAAAAATTGATTTAAGAATTTTTTGAAGGGGTCTTATCTAACACCAAATGGTTCTTGAATAAATATGAAAACAACATTAAAAAAACAAAATATTACATTCATAATAGCATTAGTTAATTGTTTTACTTCAGAAAAAATTGAAGAAAAAAACTAAAATCTTTTTCTTACTTGAGGCACATAGGATTAAGGCAACACATAGTATTCCAATGACTGAAGATTGATAGATGTGACTTGCCATTGGGTGAAGTTTTATCCTTTAGACACTGATAATTTTCTTTTATGCATAATCCTTATATATGTGTATGCTGTAAAAAAAAGGTAATATGTATTAATTTTTGATATTTTAATCTTTAATTTTCTATTACTTTCCTGAAAATGAAATATTGACTTCACATTCATTAAATATTAAATAAAAAATATCAAATAATAAATATTCAAAATTTAATATTTGATTTTTAATATGAAATTAAATATTAAATATTGATCAATTCCTACCACAAAATTAATATTTCAATCATCAGTATCATTAGAATATTTTCCACATGGACATAATATAACTTATAAAGTCTAATTATAATTGAATGTTTATATTTTTTTTGACTGATTGCTCACTTTCACAATGTATTCTTACACTGTTAGTGTACAATGCAGTTCCATTACCAGTAGAATTTTCTATTTAAACTTAAATCAAATATCACGGGTATTTATTTAATTAAAATTTTCATGAATTAAGTTTAATTATCTCTCATAATTATTTTTTATCACTTTATCATAGATTAGAAAAACTATAGTGTTACAGTTTTGGGTTTTCCTTGACTCCATAATGTGGTGATTGGTTCGGGTATGGAACTACATGCCTCGTACATGCCCCATACTTCTTATGTACTTGTAACTTATGTTGTAACACCCTAAATTTGGGTTTATGTATATTCTCATTTTAAACTTATTTTAATTTAATAAACATGTTACTTCGTTTGATTTTCTTAAAAGAAAGAAATATCCTTTATTATTTTCTAAATCGTGTTAATGAAATTTAATTTCACCAAAACTGTGAAGAGAAAAAAAAAGAATCATAGGTTGGAAATTCTTAAAAACCTTATAATTGTTAATTATGAAAATGCAGCATTACTTGATATATGAAATGCATCACTTAAAATTCTAAAGAAGAAAACTTAGTATCGTCTATAAAACATACATTTTTGAGTGAGAAAACAGAATGAATGAAACTAGCCTCTATGGCCCCCAAAACACATTTATACATGGAAAGTAGCAAGGTGCATATATCCCCATGATAAACAAAATACAGGTGGTAAGGAAATGTAATAGATGAAATATATACAAGGGTATGAAATCTAGGCCTACCCATATCAAAATACATAAAAAGGGAAAACCTAGTCTCAGAGCAATCATCTCTAAACCCAACGCTGCATGTTAGACTAATCCAAAGAAATAGGGTAGCGAGGGATCTTTGACAAGATCCCTGAGAAGAAATCTTGTGGTCATCGTCCACGGGATCCTTCACAGAATCTTCCTCAAAGTTTTCTAAATCCTTCATAAAAACCTTGACTTATTGTTCCCTAAGTTCATGACTAGCGGCGGATCCCCTTGACATGCACTCACCCAATTACACCTCCAATTCTTGACATAACGGGGTCCGGTGAAAGATGGGAAGTGTCGGACCAAACATGAAATCCTTTGATGGTGTGACATCGGGAACAGTAACGGGTACAGATGACCCCTTCGAAGGCTCTCCGAAAGAGGAAGATGATGACGATAACCTCTTTGCGGTCTCCATAGGTACTGCCACCGGTTCCTAAAAGAAAATAAACAGAGGGTAAACTCCCTGCTTCATCAAGCAGTACACACCAAACGACTTGGCAGTCACAAACACAATCCTGCTAACCACCGTGATGTGGTTCTCTAACGATCACACTCGAAACCTATTAGTTTCCACAGCTATTTCTGTAAATTGTTTCACACTAGCCAGCCACCACTGGAACTCCCAGAACTCAGTGGTCTTACACATATTTGAGTTGGATGACTATTGGGAGTACACCTCTCACCATGGTACAATGGCGGGCTCTCACCAATTGATGATGTCTCGTATTTTTGTCAGGGTGGCCAAGTCAGCTATGTGATCTATCGTCACAACTCAGTTCACCTCTAAGAACAACTTGCCTTACAATTCATCTCCCAGTACCAATTGTGGTCATCCATTACTTCGAGGACTGACTCCTCAACAACCCTCCTCACAGGGATTATTGTCTCGTCATAGTGGGATTCCGCTGCACATGGTGCTGAACAGTCGAATAGACGCCGAGCATGAGACCCCGTCTCTGCTAAAAAATTTATATGTACGAGGACATTTGCCTCCATCACCTTTCTATGGGTAACCGTCACATTACGTCGTGACACACCTTTCGAACTTCGCCCTCTCTCTTTGTTATTCTCACTGTTAGAACACTCCATGCGACTCTTTTTGTCTCTTGCGATTCCCGCGGATCGTCGCACACACACATAGTTCCATCACGCGACTCTCAAAAATCACATTTCAGCGCTATTAAGGTTATTATGTCTTATGAATTCCTTACTCTCTCGATTTTAGGATTTTCTAAATAATTGACTTACCTTTATTTCCTCCATGCAAAGGTCCTAAGTTTATTTCTATGTCCAACGCATTAAAATAAAGAGTTAATTAATTAATTCCTATTAAATAAAATAAAATAATAAAATAAAATCTTGAAGCTAATTAGTAATACTCTCTGTTGAATTTTCACTTATCATTATTGTTCAATGGTAATCTTGCCATAATCACTAGAATAAAATTCTAGGTATCGCAAGTACTCGCGCTCGGGTCTTGCGAACTCATCACAGAGACAAAACATATACTCAAAGATTAATTCTACAACAATCATTCAAGGTCACCACTACCCAAGAACTTCATTCTTTGGGACTTAAAATCAACGATTTGGGTACATGGATATATGGTATCCATTGTCCCTTTCATTCACAAATATAACTATACACATCACACACATGTGTCACACACAATGTCACAATCACAGTAAAAAATAATAAAAATAAAAATTGACTAAAGAGGGAAAGTTTCCCTTTCGCAACACTGAATATGAGATCAAATTGATTGCATTAAACGGCCTTCAAACTAGGAAATCTTTACATGAATGAAAAGCTCTTGAAGTCTATTTTTCATATTGATACTCCACTTAATTATCAAAAATCTACAAAAAATTATTAAAAATTCCACAAATTGGCAGGTTAGTTAAATCCTTCCAAAAATAGGTTTTGAAGAAATTTTATTTTCCAATACTTTCCAAAAGAATTTTGAGTTGGAATTTTTTACAAAATAGAGATAACACCTTGGTCTTTCTAAAATGGTATCCCATGCTTCCCAATTCCTCCCCAATTGTTCCAAGCAAATTTTTCTTTACAGCCTAAAAATCGGATTCCAAACCGAGCTTCAAAATCATTGCCCTATCTCTCTTCCAAAAATTAATTTAGAAATTGTGCATCATAATTTTCGTAAATTATATGGTTAAAAATCTTGTTTTGTCTAGTTTTTAATGGCATAAAAACAAAAACAAAACATTAAGTGTACAATTAGAAATTTAAGAAAAACCTAGACATGTTCCAAGGGAACTTGAAAACAGAACAACCATTTACCAAGCCAAGGATGAACCCCGAGATGGTTTTTTCTCCAAGGTGTCAGAATGAAAGTTGTTCCAATTCATGTCTATTTTCATTCAAAACAAGTTTTGTGAAAAACCAACGGTTGGATCTCCCAAAATTTGCGAAATAGTGGGGGCTATTCAGGACAACTCGAGCCTACAACCACTGCCTCTTGTATTTTGGGGTCTCCTTCCACATGCAACATTCACCAAACAAATTTGAGAAAAAATGGGCATGGCTTCCCTTGTTCCAGGGGCCATCCCTTTCAGTTTCAAGAAAATGAAAACACCATTAAGGTCATGCATGCACACACACAAACAGGCACTGCCAAAGGTTCACCCTTTCTCATCAATTCTCGCATGCAAAGGTTCAAACAATCACAACCAACAACCAAGAAAAAGGGGTCATGCATGCTATGCGTGGTTGAGACCCCTAACCCTCAACCACACAGAACTAAAATTGAATCCACTAGAAAGTTTCCCTCACCTTGGTTGGTGCTTGTCTGCGGAAGGAAGAGGAGAAGAGGGGATGAGGTTGGCTGGAATTTTGTAGAGGAAAGCTTGCACCTTGGCTACATGCAAGGTGAGCAAGAAATGGTCTCCTTCCTCCTAGGTGACTCTCGGCCAGCTGAGGCAAAGGAGAGAGAAGAAAGGAACTGAAAAAAGAAATTGGATGTTTTGGGTGTTGTTGTTGGGTTCGTGTGAGGAAGAGAGTGTGAGTGAGTGAGTGAAACCGTGAGAGAATGAAAGGGGTGAGTGTGTGTGTTGTGTTGTTGTGTTGAGAGAATGAGTGAAAGTGAGAGATTAGTGAGTGATGGGGTGTTGGGTTCGTGAAAGGGGAAAGGGGAGAGGAGAGAGAATTTGTATTCAGCTTGTTGATTAAGTTTGGGTTAGGGAAATAAGTGAGAGAGTGAGGTTTGAGAAGTGAGAGGATTTTTAATTTGAATTTCAAATTAGTGTTTAAGTTTGGAGAAATAAAATGTGATGGTGGTTTTGGGTGGTGGTAGCCGTGGGATTTAATTGGGGATGGGGGTGTTTAGCTTGAAATTTGGTTGGATGAGGGAATGTGATTAGATAACTTGGGTGCTAAGTTTTAATTTACACAGTGTAGGAATGCACTGTGTAATTGAAACAAAAACGAGATTTTAATTTTAAAACCAAACTTTGAACATCTATTTAATTTTATAAAACATCTTGTAATGAAAACTTTTCCAGTTGCTTAAATAAAATTTTCTTTGCAAAGAAACTATTCACAAATAAATTTTATAAGGGATAACTTGCTGCGCAAGTTCCTATAATTTAATTTAATTGAAATACATAAAACCAATTTGCAAACAATAAATTAATTAGTACATAGCAATAGATATTATAAATAATTACTAATTTAAGCTTATGCGTATGTTTAGTGGAACAATTCTCTATAAGTTTAATGGTTTCGATAGTTCACAATAGAATTCTTCAAAATAAATTAAGTTCATTTGATTTGTTGTTTTTAAATTTTTAAGTTATTAAGTTTAATGAAAAACTAGTGATATTTTAGTAAATTGATTTTTCTTTTTAAGTTATTTCGAGAGTATGATTTTAAAGATGAAAATAATTAATGTTAGTAGTAATATAAAAATATTTAAAAGATTCAAGTGGAATAAATTTTAAAATACCTACATAAAATTTTATAACGTACGGTATTTCGTCGTTGACAGAAAATGTTAAATCATGAGGAGAAAATAAGTGTGATAAAAGATAGATTGTTGTTGTTGCTAGATTGTATATGCGTGAATCCATAGTGGATGATAACTGTGGATGGTTGTTGTTGTTGGATTTGTACATGCATACATGCATGAATCCAAGTAGATGGTGATTGTGGATACAAGTTGGCACGTAAGTTGAGGGTGGGAGTGTAACCCTCAACCTAGTGTTGGAAAGATTGGTGGGGTCGTGTACATGGACTCGGGGGATAGGATGGACGAGCGATTCTACATTGAGGTCAAGGTCATTGCAAGCCTTGTGTCATGGTAAGCCACTACCCACGTACGCCTATCTTGACAAAGCCACTAATTTCTTTCCAAGACCAGTATCGGCGTTTTTCCCAATGGTCGAATTGGACTACGTTAAGGGACTGTGCTGGTCGCTCGACTGGTGAAAATCTCCATGGAGTCGTGTCTGCATATAGTGCAAAACTAGTTCATATTGTTTGAGGATATACTGGTGATTGTCACGATGAAATGTATTTTTCCTTATGTTACTATTGTTACCTCTGTGAATATGTTAGTGTGTATCTAATATTTTATTAGTAATGTATGTTTGTTCTGTAAGCTTACCCTTGCGCTGTTTGTTTGTATGTGTTTGACTGTAATGATCGCGATTCTACGCGGGAGCAAATGGCGGGCTACCAACGGATCAAGTTCTTCACAGTTGAAGTTATAGGAGATCCGCTTCTTCTGTTTCCTCCTTTTTCGCATATCGTCCTAATTTCTAGTTAAGGATACTATTTAGTTGTGGCCAGCTAGTAGGGAATGAGTCTTAATATGTATCCCCTCCCCTTTTGTTGTATGTGCTTACTGATGGGTACATTGGTATTGGCACACACATATCCTTTACTCTTTTGAGATACATTGATGTGTTTAGTATATGGATTGTAGTGCCATAAGGCACAGTACTTATACTTTCTACTATTTATGCTATCTACGCATGTGATTCAATATATGCTTGTATTACTTTGACTCTTTAAGTTGCAACTAGTAAAAAAAATCATGTATTTTCATAAATAAAGTAATTAAGAGTTTTAAATAATTAAAACAAATTTCGCTTTTCATCGAAAGGTGTCATGTAGCCAAAGTGGGTTGTTACATTTATGATTTCGGAGCCTGGTTATGTCTTTTAGGAATGAACCTATGGGGATAGGTCCGTTGTGTCTTTTGTTGTGCATGTGAAATTATTTCTGTAAAAGAAATAATTGTTGGTTTTAAAGTCAATAGACTTTTATGCATTATTTCTTAAAAGAAATAATTGTTGTTGATGGCTTATGGTTATTGAACTTTGTAGGATCACGATGAATAGACGTTCTCAACCTCAACCTCAGCCTCAGCCTTCTTCTTCTACTCCTCCTCCTATACCGGATTTGGCTCAAATAGCCTATACATTAAAGGCAATTTCAGCGGCGATGGCTCAACAACAAACTACTATAGCCCAGTACCATGTTGTTATGGCTCAGCAAGCGCAACAACACCAGGCTGCTATGGCTCAATAGCAGGTTACCATGGCTCAGCAACAAGAAGCTGTTATAACTCCTGAATTTCATGGTTTGCCTGAGTTCAAGAAGAATGACCCTCCACAGTTCAAAGGGGAGTCAGACCCAGACGCAGCTGATCTTTGGCTTAAGGAGTTAAAGAAATTCTTTAGAGCTACGAACTGTCCAGACGACCGAAAGGTTACATATGCTACTTATATGCTTATTGGAGAAGCTGAATATTGGTGGCAGGGAATTACTCAACTTATGCAGGCTCGTGGGGAGGCCATCACTTGGGCAAATTTCAAAGAGCATTTCCTAGGAAAATATTTCCCAGCTAACGCTAGGCATGCAAAGGAGATGGAGTTTCTACGACTAGTCCAAGGAAACATGACTGTGAATGAATACTCATCCAAGTTTGAATACTTATCTAGGTTCTGCACCCAAGCTACTTCTGAGGAATGGAGATGTCAAAAGTATGAAGAAGGACTAAGACACGAGATAAAGAAGATGATCATCCCGATGACTATCCGAGAGTTTCCAGAGTTAGTAGAAAAGAGCAAGAGAGTTGAACGCCTTGAGTATGGTGGTAGTAGAGTTATGAGGACTTATGAAGGTGGATCATCTAGATTTAAGAAAGGATTTCAGTGAAAGAAACCCTACAGTAGACCCCTGAACCAGCAGAGACAAACTCCTCAATATCAACAGCAGCGGAGGCAGGGTGGCCCAACTGCCAAAGGCACCCCAATCACTTCTCAGACGGGAGGTCATGAAGTTAGATGCTACAGGTGTAGAGGACCACACTATGCCAATCAATGTCAACAGAAGATCGATGTTTGCTACAATTGTCAGAAGCCCGGTCACATTGCCAGAGATTGTAAAGCAGCACCAAAGGTCGAGCCTACAATGAATACAATGAAGACAGCAAAACCAACTGCGACAGGCAGAGTCTTTGCAATGAGAGGAGCTGAAGCCATAAAATCTGAAGACCTAATACAAGGGGAGTGTGACATAGTTGGTAATCTTTTAACTGTACTGTTTGATTCAGGCGCTACTCATTCTTTTATCTCTTATGACTGTGTGGATAGATTAGGATTGCCTACTTATCCCTTATCTTTTGACTTGCTTGTTTTTACCCCTACTGCTACTCCTGTATTTAGTTGTTTGTGCTAATTGTCTCATATCTGTTAGTGGGCACAGTTACAGAGTAAATTTGATTTGTTTGCCTCTTTCTGACTTAGACGTCATATTAGGCATGGATTGGTTATCTTCGAACCATATCCTTATAGACTGTGCTTGAAAGACCCTTATCTTCCCGACCCTGAAGATGTTGGATTTATCACTGCGAACCAAGCACAGGCTACTTTGGAAGAAGGAGCCCAAGGATATGTGATCTTATCCTTTCTAGAAGTCAAGAGTGATCTAAATTTAGACTCTGTGGCAGTTGTCAAGGATTTTCCTGAAGTCTTTCCAGAGGATGTACCTAGTTTGCCTCCACAACGAGAGATCGAGTTCTCCATAGACTTAGTTCCCAGAGCAGGACCAGTGTCAATAGCACCTTACTGGATGGCACCTGCAGAGTTAGCTGCGTTAAAGAAGCAAATTGAGGAATTGCTTGAGAAACAAATGATCAGGCCAAGTGTTTCCCCTTGGGGAGCACCAGTGTTGTTGGTGAAGAAAAAGGATGGTGGTTCAAGATTATGTGTAGATTATCGTCAGTTGAACAAGATCACTATCAAGAACAAATACCCATTGCCTAGGATTGATGATATGATGGACCAGTTAAGAGGAGCCACAGTTTTCTCCAAGATTGATTTGCGATTTGGTTACCACCAGATAAGAGTTAAGGACGAGGATATACCAAAGACGGCTTTTCGGACTCGATATGGGCATTTTGAATATGTTGTGATGCCTTTTGGAGTGACAAATGCTCCTGCTATATTCATGGATTACATGAATAGGATCTTTTGTCCTTTCTTAGACAAGTTTGTTGTCGTATTCATTGATGACATACTAGTCTATTCTCGTACCCGTGAGGAGCATGAGGAGCACCTGAGAGCTGTGTTGGAGATCTAAAGAGAAAAATAGTTGTATGCAAAGCTATCAAAGTGTGAGTTTTGGCTAGATGAAGTGAAATTTTTAGGACATGTGATCTCATCGAGTGGTATTTTCGTAGATCCGACAAAGGTGGAGACTGTATTACAGTGGGAACGTCCGAAGACAGTCACGGAGATACAAAGTTTTGTTGGGTTAGCAGGTTACTATCGAAGGTTCATAGAAGGTTTCTCAAAGATAGTTGCACCGTTGACACAACTTACTCGCAAGGACCAATCTTTTGCATGGACTGAAGACTGTGAACGGAGTTTCCAAGAATTGAAACAAAGATTGACCACTTCACCAGTGTTGGTTCTACCTGACCCTAGTGAACCTTTTTAGGTTTACTGTGATGCATCTCATCAAGGTCTAGGTTGTGTGCTAGTGCAACATAGAAAGGTTGTGGCATATGCATCTCGACAGTTGAAAACACATGAGTGAATCTACCCTACACATGACTTGGAGTTAGCCGCAGTGGTGTTTGCTTTGAAGATATGGAGACATTACCTTTATGGAGCAAAGTTTGATGTGTTTAGTGATCACAAGAGTCTGAAGTATTTGTTTGATCAGAAGGAGCTTAACATGAGACAGAGACGTTGGATGGAGTTTCTAAAAGACTATGATTTTCAATTGATGTATCACCCAGGAAAAGCAAATGTAGTGGCAGATGCTCTTAGTAGAAAGGCAGTTCACATGTCTGCTTTGATGGTGAAGGAATTGGAGCTTGTGGAAAAGTTTAGAGATCTAAACTTGTATGTAGAGATGGATCATGATCACTTCAGTTGTGGCATGATCACAGTGACTAGTAATTTTCTTGAAACCATCAAGGAGAAGCAATTGTTAGACCCAACTTTGTGTAAGACAAAGGAGTTGTTAGGGACTGATAAGGCTGTGGACTTCAGCTTAGGAGATGATGGTATCTTGAGGTTTAAGTATAGAGTTTGTGTACCTCAAGACCTAGAGATCAAAAGACTTATCTTAGATGAAGGTCATAAGAGTAAGCTTAGTTTACATCCAGGTACGACAAAGATGTATCATGACTTGAAGAAAATGTTTTGATGGTCTGGCATAAAAAAGGATGTGGCAAAGTATGTGGCAACTTGTCTTACTTGCCAGAAAGCCAAGGTGGAGCATCAGAGACCTGGTTGTTTGTTGCAAATGATGGAAGTTCCTGTATGGAAGTGGGATAGTATTACAATGGATTTTGTTGTGAGTTTACCTAGGACAGAAAAGGGGTTTGATGCTATATGGGTCATTGTTGATAGGTTGACAAAGTATGCTCACTTCTTACCCATCAACATCAAGTATAAATTGGAGAAATTGACACAGTTGTACATCAAGAAAGTTGTGCATTTACACCGAGTGCCTTCCAACATCATATTTGATAGAGATCCGAGGTTCACATCGAGGTTCTGGCAAAGTTTGCATGAGGCGTTGGGGACAAAGTTAAGACTTAGTTCCACCTATCACCCTCAGACAGATGGTCAGTCTGAGCGGACGATTCAGTCACTTGAGAATCTTTTACGGGCATGTGTTTTGGATCACCTTGGGAGTTGGGATGAAGTCTTACCTCTGGTAGAGTTCACCTACAACAATAACTTTCATGCGAGCATTGAGATGGCACCACTCGAGGCTCTGTATGGTAGGAGGTGTAGGACAACGCTTTGTTGGTACCAAGGTGACGAGCATCATTTTGTTGGACCCGAGTTAATACAACAAACCACAGAAAAAGTTAAGAGGATCCAAGAAAACATGAAGACCGCTCAAAGTCGACAAAAGTCTTATGCTGACAAGCGTAGGAGACCTCTTGAGTTTGAGAAAGGTGATCACATTTTCTTGCGAGTCACATCCATGACTGGGGTAGGCAGAGTGATAAAATCCAGAAAGCTCACTCCTAAATTCATTGGACCCTACGAGATTCTTCGTCGTATAGGTCCCGTTGCTTATCAAATAGCCTTACCTCCATTTTTGTCCAATATCCACATTGTGTTCCATGTCTCACAACTTAGAAAGTATACTCATGATCCCACACATGTCATTGAGCCTGATAATGTACAAATACAAGAGAACCTGACCTATGAAACTCAACCTATGAGGGTTGAAGATCAGAGGACGAAGCAGCTTAGAGGAAGAGACATCAGTCTAGTCAAAGTTGTGTGGAGCAATACGACGGGAGACACTACATGGGAACTCGAAGATAAGATGTGAAAACAATATCCGAATCTCTTCTCAGGTAAGCGAAATTTCGAGGATGAAATTTTTCTTGTTGGGGAGAATTCTAACACCGTGATTTTTCTAATATATGATAAAGTGATTGAAAATAATTACAAGAGACAATTAAATTTAATTTCATGAAGAAAATTTAATAAATAAACATGTGTGATTTTTTTTGTGTAATTTCAGTAGACAATTCTATTGAAATCGGGACAGCGTTACATACTAAAAGTGTAAGAATACACTACGAAAACAAGAAAATAGTCAAGAAAAGTGAAAGATTTAATTCTAATTAATCTCTAATGATTATAATTAGGTCTATGTGAAATTTTTATTTTATTTCGTTATCGTTGATTAAAATAATAATATTTTAACGCGGTTCAATGATTGTAATTTTGAGAGCTTTTCGGTAGTTAGAAAAATTCTGAGACATTCTAAAATTTCTTAGATGTCCTAAATTAAATTAATAAACCATACATCCAGCCATACAAACACAAATTCAAGGAGCATAAAAATTTAAAATAATTATTTCTTCTTCTAAGCTTGGATTATTCTTAGTATTGGTAAGTTGTTCTTAATATTTTCTCCTCCTCTTTTCCTTATACAATCTGAACACTTTTTCTTCTCCTAACCATTTTTATTTTGCTCATGAAAATGATTCTTTGTTAGATTTAAGGTGATTTATTCAAGACCTTGTCTAAGAAACTAAGTTCTTCTACCTCTTACTCTTCAAAGACTCTAATCTTTTAGCATTTCTTTGAGGTAAGGAAAGCTTACTTACTTTTATTAATTTTGACTGAAATAAATGTTGATTTGGATGTAAGTATGATGGTGTGATTTACGGTGATGTAAGTTTGATATTTGATATATATACTTGCTAGAAAACATGATGGTATGAATATTATTATTATTACTATTATTATTATTATTATTATTAAAATAAATAGATTACAATCATATGTGTGAAGGTTTTAAAAAAACATGTTCAATTTGCTATATATGTCCAGGCTCTTCCTTCCACGGATAGTAAATTCCCATACCACCAAAAGTTGCTATACGGTGCATATCTCCCTGCATGTTATTATTAATGAGTATAATATTAAAAATTTTAACTCAATGGAATGAGAAAAATTTCAAAGATAATGAAGTTATTTTAAGGCACACATCACTATGGAGGAAAAATCCAATTCCTAAATTGAGATTGAGGTTCTAACCTTTTATTTCTTTTGATATATATAAAAGAAAAAGTGAAACACTAAATCTCTATGTGATTTTGTCAAACTTTAAAAAAAAAATCTTTTAACACTTTGTGAACGTGATTCATCAAACTCAAAATAATTTCCTTTTAACATTTATCTTTTATAAGTTTAATTATTTATTACTTAATTAATTTTATGAGTTATTGAGTATTCTGTTAATAGTTTGTGGACATAATTCTAATGAAAATATATTCGTATTCGTTGAGATATATATATTACTAGAAACTATACAAGTTTAAAATTTTAAGTTAGATTTTTATATTTAAAATGATAATAATAATTTAAGCTGATGTGTATGTTTAGTGGAACAATTCTCTATAAGTTTAATGGTTTCGATAGTTCACAATAGAATTCTTCAAAATAAAATAAGTTCATTTGATTTGTTGTTTTTTAAATTTTGAAGTTATTAAGTTTAATTATTAAGTTTAATGAAAAACTAGTGATATTTTAGTAAAGTGATTTTTCTTTTTAAGTTATTTCGAGAGTATGATTTTAAAGATGAAAATAATTAATGTTAGTAGTAATATAAAAATATTTAAAAGATTCAAGTGGAATAAATTTTAAAATATCTACATAAAATTTTATAACATACATTATTTCATCGTTGACAGAAAATGTTAAACCATGAAGAGAAAATAAGTGTGATAAAAGATAGATTATTGTTGTTGCTAGATTGTATATGCGTGAATCCATAGTGGATGATGACTGTGGATGGTTGTTGTTGTTGTTGTTGGATTTGTACATGCATGAATCCACAATAGATGGTGACTGTAGATACGAGTTGGCACATAAGTTGAGGGTGGGAGTGTAGCCCTCAACCTAGTGTCGGAAAGATTGGTGGGGTCGTGTATATGGACCTGGGGGATAAGATGGACGGGCGATTCCACATTAAGGTTAAGGTCATTGCAAGCCTTGTGTCGCGGTAAACCACTGCCCACGTATGTCTATCTTGACAAAGCCACTAATTTCTTTCCAAGACCAATATCGGCGTTTCCCCCAATGGTCGGATTGGACTATGTTAAGGGACTGTGTGAAAATCTCCATGGAATCGTGTCTGCATATAGTGCAAAACTAGTTCATATTATTTGAGGATATACTGGTGATTGTCACGATGAAATGTATTTTTCCGTATGTTACTATTGTTACCTCTGTGAATATGTTAGTGTGTATCTAATATTTTATTAGTAATGTATGTTTGTTCTATAAGCTTACCCTTGCACTGTTTGTTTGTATGTGTTTGACTGTGATGATCGCGATTCTTCGCGGGAGCAGACGGCGGGCTACCAACGGATCAAGTTCTTCACAGTTGAAGTTATAGGAGATCCGCTTCTTCTGTTTCCTCCTTTTTCGCATATCGTCCTAATTTCTAGTTAAGGATACTATTTAGTTGTGGCCAGCTAGTAGGGAGTGAGTCGTAATATGTATCCCCTCCCCTTTTGTTGTATGTGCTTACTGATGGGTACATTGGTATTGGCACACACATATCCTTTACTCTTTTGAGATACATTGATGTGTTTAGTATATGGATTGTAGTGCCATAAGGCACGATACTTATATTTTCTATTAGTTATGTTATCTACGCATGTGATTCAGTATATGCTTGTATTACTTTGACTCTTTAAGTTGTAACTAGTAAAAAAAAATCATGTATTTTCATAAACAAAGTAATTAAGAGTTTTAAATAATTAAAACAAATTTCGCTTTTCGTCGAAAGGTGTCATGTAGCAAAAGTGGGTCGTTACATAAGGCATCCTCAAAGCTGGATAATCCTGACGAGCTGCTAGGGGTGACATCCTAGTAGAGATTATTAGTATCGAATGCCTAGAGTGGATTTGTCAACTCGCGTGTACTCTTAAGTTACTTTCAAAAAAGGACTTAAATGATACCACGTGCATATGAGATATAAAGGAATGAAAGACATTACATTGCAAGTGTACATGATTGTGAATGTGTTTGGCTCATATGTTTTGTGATGTGAATGTCGTGGGTGTATTATATTGTATTGTACCTATGTGAAGTGTGAGTGATTCCATTTAGGATTGTTGATATGTTGTTTATATGTGAAAATTGTAATTGTGACTTGTAATGTAAATTGATGTGATATCTAGAATAGTGTTATGTGAGTCATAGTCGAGACAAGTATAGATGTAACGATACATGTTATTAATTAACGATGGAATGATGTAAGGTGAATGTTGGGAATCTTAGAGTAATAGTAACCCTAGACTTGGCTCTAGTAGAAAACTCTAAGTATCAAAGGAAAGAAAGCTAGAGTCTAAGTAAGGAATATTGATGTTAACTATACTTAGAAAATTTTCTAAATGACACCAACACAAATATTTACTTTATTTTTAAAACTATTATTTTAAGTTTTAATTTTAAAACAATTTTTAAGTCATGAAAAAGCTAAACTAAAAACGACGTTATTAATTTTTTTTAAGCCGCGGAGTTTCCGAGTTTTTCACGTTTTAACCTTTGATCTCTATAAGGATCTATTGTTTTTATTTAAAAATATAAAGAAGAAATTTGTGATGTGAAATGGGAACTACTCAAACACTATTAACGTCACCGATTCAAAGGCTCCTTAATGTATACGTTTGGTCCATTTTGTACTTGGTACCTCTGGTACCCTTTTCTTATAATGAAGTTTTCTGTTGCTGAACAACAACAACAACAAAAAAAAAAAAAAAAAAAAAACCTTTGTTATGTACAGTTTCAACAACAATCATTGAATTTTATTATTTAAACAATAAAAGGTTGGCATATAACGTTATATATAATTTTTTTCTCTTCTATTTTTTCATATGCACATATTTTAAAGATATTATTTTATATATTATAGCTTTAAAGATTTTACTTTAAGTTAATTAAAAATACTTTAAATATAATTTTTAAAATAATTTTTAATAATTTTATTAGATAATAATATAAAACTTTATACCATCTATATATTTTAATTAAATTCTTTAAAAATAAATTCTATAATAAAAAAATAGTTTGTTGCTTATTATTTAGAGCAAATTATAGCAACACATCCTGAGATTTTGTGTAATTACACAAGCATTTTCTGTTTTTTTAACAATCACTTTTGCCTCTCTTGTGGGGAGTGTTAGTGTAAAGTTTAAGGAGATGTCAGTGTAATATTTTCAAACATATCAAGAAGTGTTAGTAAAATGTTTTCAAATGTAAAGGGAGGTTAGTGTAGAAAAATAAAAATAAAAAATGAAGTTATGTATAATTTGATAAAAGTTTAGAAAGGGTTACTATAATTTACTCTATTATTTATTGTTCAAAAACTCTACATCCACAATGATTTTCTTTCCCTTATGCTAGCAAGGATTAATTATGTTTTTGGTCCCTAAACTTTTTTGAGTTTTCACTTTTAGTCTCTAAACAAAATTTTGACTGGTTTTAGTCCTTGAATTTTTTTTTTCTTCAATGTTTTTAGTCCTTGAACTTTTTTCGTCAATGTTTTTAGTCCCTAAACTTTTTATTTGACCGGTTTTAGTCCCTAAACTTTTTTTATTTGACCGGTTTTAGTCCCTAAACTTTTTTATTTGACCGATTTTAGTCCCTAAACTTTTTATTTGACCGGTCAAGTTGAGGGACTAAGACCGGTCAAATAAAAAAGTTTAGGGACTAAAACCGGTCAAATAAAAAAGTTTAGGGACTAAAACCAGTCAAATAAAAAGTTTAGGGACTAAAAACATTGACGGAAAAAGTTCAGGGACTAAAAACATTGAAGTAAAAAAAGTTTAGGGACTAAAACCAGTCAAAATTTTGTTTAGGGACTAAAAGTGAAAACTCAAAAAAATTTAGAGACCAAAAACATAATTAACCCTGCTAGCAAATAGCAACAGGCCGTGGGGGGAAAAGGTGCTGAGGAAGTTGACTTGAATTTTATTATTTAAACAATAAAAGGTTCGCATATAACGTTATATATAATTTTTTTCTCTTTTATTTTTTTATATACACATATTTTAAACTATATTATTTTATATATTAAAGCTGTAAAGATTTTTATACTTCTAGTTAATTAAAAATACTTTAAAAATATTTTTTAAAATCATTTTTAATAATTCTATTAGATAATAATAAAAAACTTTATACCATCTATATATTTTAATTAAATTCTTAAAAAATAAATTCTATAATAAAAAAATAGTTTGTTGCTTATTATTTATTGTTAAAAAAAACTCTTTAATTGATTGGCATTCTAATTAGACGGGGTTAACAGGTCAATAGACGAGGATACAAGGACAGCTTGCTTTGGCTATTTCGGCTAAAAGGATAAAAACAAAAACAAAAAATTAATAATAAAAAATTTATTTTTATACGTATTCTTTTGTTTTAAAATTATTTATTATATGAAAAGTATAATTTAGTCAAAATTGTTTGTCATTCCTTTCCAGCTGTATATATAATTATAATATGTTGAATTTGAAACATATTTATATTAAAATATAAAGACTAAATTAAAAATAAAGTATGAGAAAATAAGTGATGCACTAACAGTGTAAAACAGTTTTACACTGTCATCTAATTACAAATTACCATATATAGTAAATTTGTTGACTTTTGTAATAACTATCTTAAAAGTTATACCAATGATGATTTGTGATTGGATGATAATATAAAATTGTTTTACTCTATCAGTACATGGTCATTAAACTCGTAAAGTATTGTATATAAAAATTAGGTTAAATTATTATTTACGTCCTCTAATTTATTTTGGATGTTCGATTTAGTCTTCTAATTTTTAAATGGTTCAATTTGATCATCTAATTTTTAAAATCGGTTCAATCAAGTCCTTCTGTCCAAATTGAGGTTAACATCGTTAAAGTAGTAGACACGTGTCGCTATTACACTTCCTAGCCTAAATGACGCTGTGAAGATCCCATAGAGGAAGCAGCAATGAACAAGAAGAAGAAGAAAAGCCACCATTTGGCGCTTCCCTCGAATTGGGACCGCTATGAGGAGGAGGAGGAGGAGGAATTGGATTTTGGATATGGAATTGCAAGCAAAACCATGTTGTCTTTGCAGATCCGCCGCAAAGGTGTGAAGTAGAATGAAGAAAGTGAAGTAGAATGAAGATGTATTGGTGCGTGTTGCTTGGTACTAATGCGTTGTCGTCGCCGTAGTACACCAATGCTTGAACCACAAAGAGATGGGGTTGTTGACTGTTGTTGGGTTTGGGTTTGGGGTGTTTATGAACCAATCCAATCCAATCAAAACCAAAAAAATCGATCCAAAAAATCAAAAATCGAATAAATCGAAAATCGAATTGATCGAAAATTGAAAAAATCGAAATTTTTTATTGAATTGGATCGGATTTCGGATTTGATTTTGAAATCCAATCCAAACCGAAGTTATATATACATATACATTTTTATTCATAAATTTATGATACTACTCATGTTTATATTTTTATTTCTTATATATTTATAAAATTATCACATAACTTATATTTATTTGTGAAACATCTATTTAATTGAAGATATTTTTTTAGTAACTATTTGATTAAAGGTACATAAGTATAATTATTAAGTTATATAAATTTACTTTTAATAGTATATATTTGAATAGTTATACTATTATTAGTTGTTTATTGACTTATAAAGAAGATATTTAATATTTTAAATTATTTATTATGTTAATTATATATATTACCATGTATTTAATACTTTCTCCAAATAAAAATATAAACAAGACTAAAACCGAAAACTGATCCAATCCAAACCGATTTAAATTGGATCAGATTTAATTTTTTATCAAACTCATTGGATGATTAATTAAGAAAACCAAAGTGATTGGATCGGATGATTTTTCTCTTCAAAATCGATCCAATCCAATCCGCGAACACCCCTAGTTTTGGTGGGGTGTTGGAGGTGAGGGGAGTTTGGGTTTGCAGGAGTTGGTGGGTGGGATCTATGACTATGAGGAACAAAGAGGAAGGCGAAAGGGACCTAACTAAACACCACTTATTGGCGGTTTTTAAACCACTAAAAAGTGTAAAAGTGACACATATTTCTACTAAGTGTATATTCCTTTATCCTTGAATTTTTTGGGAGGAAAATCTGGCTACTAGGTGTATATTCCTTTAAGTAATAAAGGATAAATGATATACATTAATTAAGTAATTACTGTCATTTAGATTGGACTAATACTCTTTTAGTAAAAAAAATTCTATAATATTCACCCCGATATTTAAATGTCAAATAAGTGTAACAGATTCTTGTGCTCTTTCAAATTATCAAACTCTTAAATTTTATCTTTTTTTAATAGATATTTTAAAATTTAATTTTATCTCAATTAATTATTAAAGATTATCAGCTTTGTAAAGAAATATAATGAATTTTAATTTTGTTCTATTTAAGCTTTAAATTTTATTTTTTTAAAATAAACACCTTGAACTTTATTTTCATTGGAATTGATCTTAAACTTTTTTTTTTTCAAATAACTCTTTCTAGCAAGTAGAAATGACAACGAGACAAGTCTAGCTATCCTCATGCCCCCATTAAAGGCGGGATAGGTTTGAAGATGGGTTTAGAATAGATGAGTATGAAAAATTAAAACTCAATAACCCCCTTACCTTTTTCTTAAAAAAATAAAAATAAAAATTGGAAGTGTATTCAAAGTAGTCACTATTAAAGCTTTATTATATATTCTAATATATATTTTTTTTGTAAATTTACTTCTAATTTAAAAAAAATCCTAATTTCATTCATCTATTTGCTTTATTTTTATTTTATTCCTTTATCATTTATTTATTTATTAATTTTTTTGCACGAATGTTCTTTTCATTTAGACTTATTATTACTTACCTTTTTTTATTGTTTTTTTAATTAGTCTCATTATTTTGAAAAACTCAAGCGGGTGATTTTGAGTTTGACTTAGAAATTAACTTCTCCACCAATTTTTTTATATTGACTAAAAGTAAAATGCTAATTTTATTTACTTTCATTATTGAGATGGGTCTGTTTGGGGTCCTTTTATAACAGCAAACGCAAGCCCATTTGTGAAAAACACTCAAACGCAACTTTGGTAAAATGGGCCAAGGTCTAGACAAGACAAGAGACTTCTGAGGGGCTTTTGATATTACCCTATTTGCTAAATACACTCCCTCTTCCTTTTTTTTTTTAAAAATTATCATCATAAATGTTCTCTATACCAAAACTACCTTATATAAAAAATTTGCAAACCCTATTTTCTATATCTCATCTCCATTGTTCTCTAAACCCTTGCTATCTATTTTCTCCCTTTTCCTTTTGTTTATTAAATTTATTAGAATTTTATCTTAATTTCGTTCTATTACACTCTTACCTTCAATCTGTATAAGAAAAATACTTCAATCTCAATACTGTGTGGATCTATATTCAATTTCATCACATCCTTCAAAGTCTACACAATGCGCTGTATTTAATTTCATCATATTTTGCAATGTCGACATTGTGCGCAACAAGGTATTAATGAACCCTAGTTTTTCAGTTGCAAAAAGTACTTTCTGGAATGCAATATAAGGCCAGTTTGTTTAAACTTTTTTTAATTAGTTTTTTAATAAAAGGTTTAAATATGATTTTGGTCCCTATAAATAGGTTTTATTTTATTTTATTTTAGTCCTTTAAATATTTTTGTTTTGATTTTAATCCTTTAAAGTTTTTTTTTAATCTCTACTATCAAGTAACACATTAAATGATGACGTAATAGCAACGTTGACAGTCCATTGACTTACCACATCATCAAGAAGTCTAATAGAACAGTCACATGTAATTTTTTTTTTTTGCAAACTGTGTTTTTAAATCATCATCTGTTCAAAACAGTTGATTTGGTTTGATTCGAATTTAATATTAAATTCAAACCGATCTAAACCAAACCGCATATAATTTTTATGTTTGGTTCAAAAGACATTTTAATAAAAAACCAAATTAAACTGCACCGGGAACACCCCCTACTCCTAGTTAAAAATAAATAAATAAGCAAGCTAAACAATAATTTCAAATCCTCAATGCTCGGTAGTTTTTAAATTTGGTTTATAAACATGTCTTTCAATGTTTTTTTTTTTACTGCAAACGTATCTTTCTATGCAAGAATAATTCTAAATTCTCTTTCATCTCTATAAAAAAAAAAAAAAAAAAGACCCTCCTATTTATTAAATGAAGAAAGAATTAGATCTCTTTTATATTTTTAAGATATCAAATTTATTCAATTTTTTTTATTTTTAATACCTACTTTATAAAACATTAGAAGAACTGGTAAAAAAATATAACATTACACATTTATTTTTTAAGGAAAAAAATGAATACAAGATCGTCCACCAGCAAACAATTAAGTAGTCATGGCTTGAAATGAAAAGGTACAATCTGCTTTTAGAATTTGCAAAAATTTCATATTTCTTGATCATTCTATAGCTTGCGTTTCTGAATTTTCATGCCCACCCCATTGCTTTATCCTATCTTCCGCAAGGGATGCCTGCCATTTTACACATACAATAATTAGCCAGTAATGAACATATTTACTTAGACTTATAGTATACAACCTTAATCATATCACCAAAGTGGTTTGCTTTTGCAAGCAATACATATATATACATTGCAAAAAAGAAAGACAATTACCTCTTTGTTCCAATCAGTTCTATAGACCATGAAGAATAGAACACAAGTTTGTAAGACGGTCCCTGACAGCATTCCAGACCAAATCCCCTGAAAATCATCCATCAACAAAAAACATTTAGGCCATCAAACCAAATCCCCTTTATTTATTCATTTATTTTTATGTAAAAAAAATCATTTATTTTTTTTATGCTTATTTATTCATTTATTTAACTTTAATGCAAACATTTCTAAAGGTTAAAGCTCAATCATGTGAATTCTGCCAGCGTGCCAAAGTTGCTTGCTTTCTAGCGTTTGTTAGTTTCAAATGTACATACATATGCACTTTTTGGGCGTGTCTTAAGTTTTGTACTTATATATATATATATATATATATATATATATATATATATATATATATATATATATATATATATATAGTTTTGTACTTTCTGTTTCGTTTGACTTTTGCCAATGCGAAATGATATTTGACTACTGCGAAAGAAAAGTAAAAATGAAAGAAGAATAGTGGGTAAAATATGTTTTTGTCTCTTATTTTATCTTGATTTTTGTTTTTAGTCCTTCATATTTTTTTTTTTTTTTAGTTCCTCAAAAATTATTTTATTTTGTTTTTAGTCCCTGATATTAATTTCAACTGTTAAGTAATGTTGAGCGAACAGATTTTGCGCTTGAAAAATTTTTGTTCAAGTTTCTAACAGTTTTTAACTACTGCAAATTTTCTGGCATACTAAAATCGTCAAAAATGATAAAAAAAATAATAAAAAAATCAAAATCTCGAATACCAGATTTTCTGAAATCACAAGAAATGCTACAAAAGTAAACATTTCTGACCGCCAAAAATTTTGTAACAGTTAAAAGTTACAAGAAACTTAATCAGGAAATTTTTATACACAATTTATGTCCGTTACATCATCACTTAACAGTTGAAATTAACGTCAATGACTAAAAACAAAATAAAACAATTTATGAGAGACTAAAAACAGAACATAACAATTTATGAGAGACTAAAAATAGTAAAAAAAATTTATGAGAGACTAAAATAGAAATCAAGATAAAATGAGAAACCAAAAACATATTTTATCCAAGAATAATTCTACACTCTTTACGAAAGGAAAGTAAAAAAATGCAGTTATTGCTCATCTTCTTGCTTTCCTTTTATGAAAAGTATTGAATGTGTTTTATAATTTTCAAATATTAAATATTTTTATTTAATATTTTATAAAATAGTAGATAGATTGTTAGGAAAAATAAAATAAGTGAATATAATATTGAGAAAATAATTGTAACGCAGTACTACAAGTATTGTTAATGTTGTTTCTCAATCAAAATTAAAGTTTCATCTTGATAATTATATAACAAAAGATTGCATAAAATATTATCACATATTATCGAGATAAAACTTCAAATCTGATTGATCAAGAATACTAATAATACCTACCTATAGTATTGTATTTAAATTTTGTCTAATTTTTTATACTAACCATTGATAGTCATTAAACTCTATAATATTCCTTGTGGAAAGAAAGATAAAGAAAATAGATCACTCACCATGACACCCATGTCAAGCTTGTAGCCCAAAATGAGACCAAGAGGAATACCAAATAGGTAGTAACATGCAATGTTCACATAAGCAACTGTAGCCTGCCACCCTGCGCCAACAGCAACCCCTGAGAGAACGGGTTGCACGTTGTTGATCACAATGCAAAGGGCCAACATGGGAGTCAGCTCCACCACCATCGCTCTCACTTCTGAATCATTTGAAAACAAGAACGGGTACTGATTCCGGAAGATGATCAGAACCAACGAGAGCAAGACTCCAATCAGAGTCGAAGTGATCACAGCAACAAGAAGTGAAAACTTTGCTGTTCTTGGGTGACTTGCCCCTAATTCATTTGACACTCTCACACTGCATGTAGAATTTTTGGACAAGAGAATTAGGTAAATTAATTTCCCTGACTTTTTAAACTACACGAGAAAATAGACTATGTATTGACAGTATAAAAGTGTAAAATAGTTTTGTACTGATATCTAATCAAAAACTATAACATGTATGGTAAGTTTGTTGACTTTTAAAATAACTACCTTAAAAAAATCATATAATGATGATTTTTAATTGACAATGTAAAAGTTTTTATACTGATAGTAATACATAATCATTAAATTCTTAAGCTATATATATATATATATTAGTTACTTGTGTATATATAATGCTATCTACAAGAATGTTCAGATGAAGGGTGCGTGTGGCAAGAACAAACCTTACGGCTGCGTTCATTCCAAAGGATACCATGATAGTCCATCCCAATATGTTCATGCTGCAAATACAATACCACAAGATGAGATGAGCCACAAAATTGTTTCATCAAATCCAAACAAGTTGAAAAAAGGAGAGGCGAATTTGGTTGCACATTGGGAAAATTATGACATCATATTCTTCCCCATGCGCTATAATGTTAGCGTGTACATTGTTTCACTATTTTCATTTGTATTTATGATATTAATATGGGTGCCCACCCATTACTAATGTTTACATTAGGAATTCTTACATCAATTATTGGCTTGTTCATATGATACATATTTGATTCTTCTTAAGTAAGACTTTAAACATGAATTCTATGTGAAAAAAAAATTTACATGAAAGAGCTAGACCCTCCATACACTCATTACACTATGGACATGTTATGAGGATTGTCAATTAGCAATATATTCTCTCATACTTTATTTCTAAAGCATTCTTTCGTATTAGTTGAAATTGATGTAAGAATTTCACTAATATGAAAATAAGACTTACATGCATATTTAATAAGATTCACGTAAAGTTTACCAAACAAAAGAGTATATAAAAATGAGAGTGTATTATTAACATTTTTTTAATAAAATAAAGGACTTCCTTAATTTTAACTGTAAAAAAAAAATGAAATAAACATACTCATTTTCTCTGCATCTTATTTTCATGTCATTTTCTTAATCTCTATTTCTTCTTTTTCTATTATATCACTTTTTACATCTACTATTTCTTCTCTCTATCTTTTATCTTTTCTTCTTATCTGTCTACTCTTTTCATTCCAATCTACCCCTTGTACCCATATCCTCTATTTTAATGAAGTTTCTTTGCTGATTAAAAAAAAACTAAAAAAAAAATGAATATAGGAGGAAATCGGATTCTAGGCTATATATGAGCCTCCTGTTGTACTTTGTTTTTAGCTAGTGCTTCTGTTTTTAGAAAAAAATATATAAAACCTATTAAAAATTAAAATGATTGTTTTTTGGGGTGATATAGTAAAGATGATTTTTCAAAGTTTTAATTAGGGATGACAATGAAACGGGACAAATACAAGTATAAACAGTTGTCACTCACTTTAGATGAAAATTCATCTTATACTCATGTAATACTTGTAGAAATATTTGTTAGGTGGATATGGATTTTGTAAATAGAAAAAAAAAAGATATATTAACAGTTTTACACTATCATTTAATTATAAACTATTATGTATGGTAACTTTATTTATTTTTGTAAATATAGATAAGTATTTACATATATCAATAAATATTTATTAAATTATAAAATGTAAAGACAGAAAATAAAATAAAATATTTAAAGTATATATTTAAACTTAAGACAACTAACTTATATATAATTAGAGATATTTAAGAAATTTTAAATTACATATACTTATAAACACAGATGCCATACTTTTTTTTTTTTTTTTGATAACACAGATGCCATACTATTCACTCCTATCTAGATATCTTGTTATAAAACAAAGAAAAATTATTGAGTTCACCTACCCGGATTAAGATATCCAACTTTTAATCTATAAAGAATTACTGCTATATTATATGTGCAAATATCGGGGAGTACGAATTCTGATCTAAATCGGGGAAGCTCTAGTACCAACTAATCCGTTGTCTAAAGCAATGTTTTAAGAATCGGATCGGCCATCGAATCGGCTAAGGTACTAGATTAGTGGGTTATTGGTCGGATTGATGGGTCATTGGTCGAACCAGTTTGACTCGATATATATTAAAAAATTAAAAATATATAATATAGCTAATATAATTTAAACATTTAACACTTCAAATTTTAAATTATTGTCATTATAAAGTACCTAATATTTCAAATAAGAAATAATAACCAATAGTCATGACAATACAAGTCTATAAATAAGTTTCATACACAAACAAAATTAAAACATGTTGTTTCAGCACTTTTTTTTCAAAAAAAAAATTATATCACAACCCGGTTCAACCAAAGACCCGTCGGGTCACCGATTTTTTTCAAAAATCGGCCGGTTCAACCTGGGTCATATCGGGTCATATGCATTTCCGGTCCTTTCATCAAATCGAACCAGTTAAGCCATCGGGTTCCAGTTGGACCGGTCGGACCGACCGGTCCAGTCCGATTCTTAAAACACTGGTCTAAAGTGGACTAGTCAGACAAACAAAAAGGGAGAATCCAAGTCAAATAAAACTTAGATATACAAAATGACACACAATGAATAAACAACTTTGCATTTCATATTCATACTAGTGTTTTAGCCTGTGCGTAGCACGGACTTATTAAAATTTTCACTACCTTATTTATATAGTCAATAAAAAGAAATTTGAAAAAAAATAAAGAATTATATAGCACATTGAAAAAAAGTTTTAAAAAGAAATAATTATAAAAGAAATTAGAAACTATAAAATTAAAAAAAAAAAAGATAAGGGAAGATGTAACAATGTAACTTTAATTTTTTTAATATTAACTTTGAAAATTGAAAAGTAAATTGAATTAAGGATTTAGAATTATTAACTAAAGAGAGAAATCTTTGGAATTAAAAAATAGAGTTAGAAAATCCGATAAAAGAAATATTTTAAAAAAATAGATTAGAGAGTATAAAATTTGAAAAAAAAAATTATATAGTACATCGAAAGAAATTTTGAAAAAGAGATAATTATAAAAGAAATTAGAAACTATAATTTGTTTAAAAGAAAAAAGAATAAGGAAAAATGTAATGATGTAACTTTAATTTTTTTAATATTAAATTTGAAAATTGAAAAGTAAATTGAATCAAGGATTTATAATTATTGATGAAAGAGAGAAATCTTCGGAATTAAAAAATAGAGTTAGAAAATCTGATAAAAGAAATATTAAAAAAAAGCCCAAAAGATTAGAGAGTATAAAATTTGAAGAAAAAAAAAAGAATTATATAGCACATCGAAAGAAATTTTAAAAAAGAGATAATTATAAAAGAAATTAAAAACTATAATTGTTTTTAAAGAAAAAAAATAAGATAAGGGAAGTGTAACTTTAATTTTTTAAAAGCTTAATTATTTTTTTAGTCCTTGCAATTTAACGTTTTTTTGCTTTTCGTCCTTGCAAAATTATTTTTTTTGTTTTAGTCCATGCAAATTATGTTTGTTTTATTTTTCGTCCTTAGAGTGGTTTAGATAGCGCTTTGAATAGTGAAAAAAGCGCTATCTAAACCGCTATAAAGACGAAAAACAAAACAAACATAATTTACAAGAACTAAAATCAAAAAAATAATTTTGCAAGGACGAAAAAAAAAATACTAAATTGTAAGGACTAAAAAGGTATTTAAACCTTTTTTAAATTAACTTTGAAAATTGAAAAGTAAATTGAATTAATGACTTGAAATTATTTATGAAAGAGAAAAATCTTCGAAATTAAAAAATAGAGTTAAAAAAATTGATAAAAAATATTTAAAAAAATAGCATCAGATAAAGAAGTCAATGAAGGTAGTTATAAAAATATTGTGAATGTGGGATAGTTACAAAAATTGATAAGAGAAATTTCAGGAAAAGTAAAAGAACCATATGCATGTTAGGAGAGTGAACTACACCACTCCATGAGATGAAAGTATTCAAATACGAGTGGATGTGAGAGAGAATGACGATAGTGAAGCAAGGAGAGAAGAGAATGACGATAGTGAAGCAAGGAGAGAAGAGAATTTCTTAATCATTTATATATATAAGGAGATTATTATTTATTATAGGTAAATGCTACCCAGTGTTATAAGATACTGGTTAAAAAAAATAAAAATAAAAATATTTTATTGAATGTGGGGTCTTATAGACTTATACCATTGCACCAATCCTATGGATTGCAAAAAGTGTTCTTATATGATTTTTAAATACACTCTTATGTAATTTTTAATAATAAAAAAATTATCTTTTAATTTCTTAATTAGTATTTTTCTCTTAATTATATTATTTCATAAAATTTCTCTTAATTAGCAAGATCCTTTATTATTATTATTATATTATTATTATTATAATTATATATTAGACACGAGATGCACGAGGTCCTAGAGTCTAGGACCTTAACACGTGTCTTTAGTTGGAAATTTGAATTTGTGGCGCAGCCATGTGGGACTGTTGTGGGGGACTACAGCAAATTGACGTTAAAAATTAAAAGGTTTAAATACATTTTTACTTCTTGTAATTTAGTGTTTTTTTATTTTTTATCTTTATAAATTTTTTTTTTAGTTCTTACAAATTATGTTTGTTTTATTTTTCGTCCTTAAAGTGGTTTAGATAGCATTTTGAATAGTAAAAAAAGCGCTATCTAAACTGCTATAAAGACGAAAAACAAAACAAACATAATTTACAAAGATTAAAACAAAAAATAATAATTTTGCAAGGACGAAAAGTAAAAAAAATGTTAAATTACAATGAATAAAAATGTATTTAAACCAAATTAAAAATATGGATAAAACGAAGGACGTTCTACCAAGTGACAAGCGTTTGGAATTTGAATTGCTATAAAACAAAAATGTTAAACTGCTATAAAGACGAAAAACAAAACAAACATAATTTATAAAGATTAAAATAAAAAATAATAATTTTGCAAGGATGAAAAGTAAAAAAAATGTTAAATTGCAATGAATAAAAATGTATTTAAACCAAATTAAAAATATGGATAAAACGAAGGACGTTCTACCAAGTGACAAGCGTTTGGAATTTGAATTACAGGAAAAATAAAAATAAAAAATAAAGTTGAATATGAATAATTTTAATAAAATTAAATTTATATTATTAAATATAATTAGAATATATATATATATATATATATATATATATATTATTCTCAATTATAAATTTTATATTAAAACATATTTTATTGCGAAGAAAATTGATTAAAAATATTTCCTGAGACACAAAGTAGAAACGTTTTCCAATTTGGCTAGTTGAAAAAGACTCAGCAGAAAATCAAAAGGATGTTATCCATTTCTTTTTCAATTTTGTGCTACGAAGTGTGTACGTGTTATTTTGGTAGAGTTCGACCAAAACAAGCAAAAGAAAGTAAAAGGAAAACTACCTTCTAGGGAATGCAATTTCTACAGCATCTGCTTCTGAAAGAAGACTAATCCTAATTTCAAAAAAAAAAAAAAAAAACAGAAGAAGAAGACGACGTCGACGACGACTAATCCTTGGGAGTACGAAGTGTCCGTACGTGTAAACTGACAAGAGAAATAATAGTTGTCCTCTAATTTTATATAATCACTGGTGTTTTATGCGTGCGTTATACGAACTTATTAAAATTTTTATTATCTTATTTATATAATTAATATAAAAAATAAAAAAAATTATATAGCACATTAAAAGAAATTTTAAAAAAGAAATAATTATAAAAAAAATTAGAAACTAAAAAATTATATAAAAAAAAAGATAAAGAAATATGTAACAATGTAACTTTAATTTTTTTTAATATTAACTTTAAAAATTGAAAAGTAAATTAAATTAAGGATTTAGAATTATTGACTAAAGAGAGAAATATTCGGAATTAAAAAATAGAGTTAGAAAATCCGATAAAAAATATTAAAAAATAATAGATTAGAGAGTATAAAATTTGAAAAAAAAAATTATATAGTACATCGAAAGAAATTTTGAAAAAGAGATAATTATAAAAGAAATTAGAAACTATAATTTAAAAAAAAAAAGATGTAATGATATAATTTTAATTTTTTTTAATATTAAATTTGAAAATTGAAAAGTAAATTGAATCAAGGATTTGGAATTATTGATGAAAGAGAGAAATATTCAGAATTAAAAAATAGAGTTAAAAAATCAGATAAAAGAAATATTAAAAAAAAGCCCAAAAGATTAGAAAGTATAAAATTTGAAAAAAAAATTATATAGCACATCGAAAGAAATTTTGAAAAAGAGAGAAATCTTCATAATTAAAAAATAGAGTTAGAAAATTAGATAAAAGAAATATTAAAAAAAAGTCCAAAAGACTAGAGAGTATAAAATTTGAAGAAGAAAAAAAGAATTATATAGCACATCGAAAGAAATTTTGAAAAAAAGATAATTGTAAAAGAAATTAGAAACAATAATTTTTTTTAAAGGAAAAAAAGATAAGGGAAGGTGTAACTTTAATTTTTTAAATTAATTTTGAAAATTGAAAATTCAATTGAATTAAGGATTTTAAATTATTTATGAAAGAGAGAAATCTTCGGAATTAAAAAAATAGAGTTAAAAAACTAATAAAAATATTTAAAAAAATATAATACCAGATAAAAAAGTGAATGAAGGTAGTTATGTTAAAATATTTGTTGTGGATTAGTATCAATCAATAATTATTATATTATCTTTAGTATCATCAATCTACAATTAAAGATATGATAATTATCATATGTAGATTACGGTTGGATGGGATTATGATAAGATTGACCATATGATGGGTTGGGTCAATCATTTAGTAGATAGTCCATTAAGAGGTCTCTACTTACTGCTAGGGGATTATAAATTTGTTATCCCATTAAGCAAATTTACACTCTTGGTAACACTCTCTCTCTGACGCTCAGATTCTCTTAAAACAATCCGTTAGAAAAGTGGGCAGAAATTCTCTCAATAGTATTTTAAGTGTTTCTTCTTGCAAGCAATTCTCATGGAGATGAATGCGAATTCAGGTTAGTATTTGATAATCTTCTTAAGTTTTATCGCTATAATCACATGCTATAATTTGTATCTATATGTGCTGTCTTATATTTTTTCATCAATTGGTATCAGAGTCAACTTAGATACATTTTATAGCTGTTTGTTGTGTGAATCCCATAATTTTGATTTCTTCGTTCTTATTCTTGAAATTAAAATTAGTGGTTCTTTTGATTTTATTATTTTTAAATTAATCATTTTAAATCAAGAATGCGATAAAAACAATTTGTGCCCCTTTTCTCTTCGAACTTCTTTGTCAGAAAGCATTTATATTTTATGCATGAAATTCGAAATCGCTTGAGGGCTTTTGTTCCTTGTTATCACTGGAGTAACATATCAAAAATTCGTATAATTCGTGAACAAATTAAAGAAAATTGAGAAATTTTATTTTCTCACGAAACCTCCAAAGCCTGAGATCTTTCGGATCAAATTACTCTCATTTGGACAATCCTTTTTCAAAATTGATTGAGCATTTTTGTAGATTGGAGTATTTCGAGTAAAATTCATGCTTAAACATGTTTTTTCGTTCAAAAACGAGGAAAATTTTGTAAAATTGCCGAATTTGAAACTGCTATGCCAAACTCGACATGTCCCTTTTCGTTTTCTTTCAATTTCTCCCTCTTTGCTCAACGATTTTCAAAATTAGTTGAGGGCTTTTGTAGAGCAATCAATTTTGAGAAAAACCTATGCTGGTTGGTTTTTTTTTTTTATCCACAAACGAGAGAGAATTTCAAAATAGACGTTTCCGGAGAAACCTCTTCCACGCGGAAATTGTTCTTCATTTTTTTTGTTCATGTTTATGGCTTTATTTCCTGAAATTGATTGAGGAGTTCTCTTCCCCTATGCGAGACGAGTTCAACGCATCGCTTTTCGCTCCTTTTGGTCGCCGAAAATGGCTGCAATGACCGGGTTTGTGTCACGGGTCAATCATACCTATTTTCCTGCATCTGGGTAAGTGGTGCTGCAAAGCCCACTCGCGGTGGGAGGTACGTGGGGCCCATGGGACCACCTCCCAAGCCCAATTTTTTTGTTTTTCTTCACAAAAATTATTTATTTGTTATTTTAAGATTGTTGGTAATTTTTGTGGAATTTTTTGGGCTTCAGAATATATTTATTTGATTAATTCAAAACTTAATTTGGTATTTTAGATATCGTACTCTCGGATTTTGGACTTCAATTTTTTTTGTGACAATTCCCTACTATTTTAGTGATTTTCTAGTATGGGATATTCTCTCTAATATTTTGTCACTATTAAGGAATTAATTTGAGGTCATTTTATCATTTTTTTAATTATGCATGATAATATTATGATTCTCCCACTATATGCATAATTTTGCTATCTTAATTTGCATTACTATAACTCGCCTATTGTGGGTATGGTGATGTGAACTTATGTGTTTGTTATACAATTATGCATGGTATAAATTATCATTTTGTGATAGGCATAATTTTCTCTTAATTTACATGATTGTAATCTCACCTATCGTAGGTGCATTTATGTGAATTTTGTATTGGTTTTATCACATTAATAATAATTATATCCTATCGGTATATTGTTGTTAATGTGATTTGTGTTGCACAATGTGCTTTTCTTTGCTTATGTTAATCAATTTCTTGGTACCCTATCGGTATTAGGATCTTGGTAATATAAATTATAGTACATTGTATTATTGCACTTTTGCTTAGGGACTCTCTTTTCTAACTGAACTTTTCTTTCAAATCATACAATGTTTTGTGATATTCAATTTTCCTCCCTAATTCTATCAAAACCTTGAATGGGACAAACTGTGAGACATGAATTTTTTGTTCAGGCACTCTCTATAATGATTAGTGTTAGTCACTATTTTTTTCTTCCTTATTATTACTTGGGTTGATGATTTTTTTTAAATAAATATATGTAGTGAAATGTATATTACTTTATGTCATTTCTCTATATCAAGTGAATCTAAAATTGGCATAATTTAATGTTTTAATATACATTGTATTTTTCACTACTATACTGTTCAAATCTAGACCCATTTATCATTCTTAATTTGTGACAAATATGTGTCAAGTATATATATTTTCTCTAATCATGTGCCTTAGTCAAAGAAATTTTGGATTATAATAAAATTTAATTTTGTTTTATGTTAATGGTGCAATTGGGCATTATTTCAAATCATTTTATGCCAAGTTGATCCAAGTCTGGATTAAATTCTCTGTTGCCTTGTTATTGTTAAAGTGTTCACTTGTGAAATTATTGAAAATATTTTGTTGAACACTCTTTAAGGCAATTACAAACTATATCATTCGTGTATTTTATATGAATCATTGATTTATATTTGGAGCTTTTATCTTGAGATGACATTATATACTCTTTAGTCATCAAAGCTCATTTGGTCTTATATATAACGATGAGTCATATTGATTTATTTTGGAGCTTTTCTCTTGAGATGATATTACATACTCTTTAAATCATCAAAGCTCGTTGGTCTTATACACGAAGATGAGTGACACCTTGAACCTTTTAACTTGATTATGATTGCATATATGGATAAATTTGTAAATAAATTATTATTATCCATTTGAGATTATAAATATGCAATTATATACGAGAGTGTCACTATTTCTCAAAATTTTCTAGCAGAACTCTACGATCCTTTCTTTTTTTATTGCTTGTTATAATACTCCATTTCGTAATCAAATTCTAATTCTGATTTATAGTGGGAGTATTTTCCATCTTACTAGTTCTAGATTTCTATTTTGAGATAAATATAAAATTGTTGTGTACTTTGTAATCTTGACTCAATTAAGTAAAACCAACAACTTTGTTATTGTACTCTCTCCAATATAAAGATCACAAAATTAATATCATGGTTCTTACGATGATAAAGTCGTGTTTATTACATGCTAAGTCAAAGTGTTGTTAAGCATATTTTGGTTTTCTTTGAATACGATTGTTGTTGAATATCATATTCCTTTTGGCATAATTTTTTGATAATTTGCATAATTTTATTATGTTGATGATAATTATATCCTATTGGTGTGTTATTATTGATATAATTTGTTAAGATACAATGTACCATTTGTCCTACACTTATATCAGATTTTTTGTTTGAGTAGCCTATCAACATTGGAGTTTTTGATGATATAAGTTCCCTCTTGTGCATTATAGTATTATATTTCTTATTTATTGTGTTTTTTGAGATTCTTGAAAGAGATCTCAACAAATAAGAAATTCTCTTTAATGAGGCATGTTTTGGTTGTATGGAACCATTTAACTCTCTGAGTATGTGACAATTTACACACATTAAATGTTTCCTTGTTGTTCCATACTAGCTTCGTTGTCTAACCAATTAATTGGGCATTATTTTTTTATGCAATCCAATATTCTGAAAAAATTTTCATTTACCTATCGCAATGCAAATTTGTTTAATGGAATATTTTATAGAAACAGATTGCTATCATGTGGGTAGTGGACACACCCTATCTATATGACATTACTCGATATGGTTCTAGTGTGATAAAGATAATAGTTGAATTTTTGTTTAGCTCTTTGGATATTTTCCTTAAAATCAAGTCAACTATTTTTCTTTATCAAGTGGGAGAATCTAGCATTTTGAAAGTAATGTCCTATAAATGGATTGTGTTGATACAAGATCTCTACCTCAAATGCCCAATTAATCATACATAAGCAACCAAATTTATTTGTCTTGATAAAATGGTTTTCTTGTCACATACTATTTGTAATCACTTTGTTGTTAGGACCTACATTAAAGATTTTGTGATAGTCTCTCATAGAATATTGTTGTGTGATAACTCTCTATTGTCATATATTTTTAGTAGACAATTTTTGATAGGACAATATAGGAATCCCAAATTTGAAGAGATTAATTTCTCTATACCATATTTTGTATGCTTGCTTATGGTATTTCATATCGTAATTTTGTTGAAGCTATATGCTTTAATTTGGGATATATAGATAAACCTATGTCCATCATAGTTTGTGATGAGAGTCAGAGACATTTGTTGTTATATCCTTAATATTTGTTAAGTATAGGTCCCATATACTTCTACTGCGTGTAACCAAATCTTATAATCAAGTGTTTGTAGATATTGTTTATAATTGTAACACTTGACTTTATGTTTTGAATGAGTAATTGAAAACTTGCAAGTGATCCCATACTCTACTTCTAAATACTAGGGATTTTCTATCTCACTCATGTTAGTAAAGTAAAGGTTACCTTGTTTACGTGATCCTTTTGAGGGTCAATATTCTTTGAGGATTAATATTCGTTATTATACATGGTTAATTATGAAACCCTTTTGTAAAGCTCTGTAATTGATAGAAGGATTGTATGTTGGGTTTCATATTCTCGTTTCTAACCACATCTCTTATTAATCTTATACTACTTTACTTCTCTCTAACAAGTTTTTTCTTTGAGAGAGAAAATAGTGAATTTTTATTCACATTATCTTTCAGAGCTATGATCCCACTATCATTAGAGTATTTCAATACTAATGGGCTCTAATGAGAATCCTAAATCTTATTTTGGTATGTAAAGGATTAGTGGGAGCATATAACCTTTTGTCATGTCTCGAGACTTATCAAATTTGTATTGTCATATATTCTTGTGCACATTTAATGATCATATGACATACTCTAGAAGGACTTTGTTATTTATTTTTGTCCTTTTGTGTTGAGATACATAAAATCCATTGTATCTTAGTAGGCATCTTTAGTGGATGTCAAGGCCATTTTGTTGGGAATTGCACAATTAGTCTTTTTGCATGCAATTATCTTGTGCATCTCTTTTATCCAAAACTTCACATTTTGTTTGGTCGAAATTTATAAGTATATTGTAAATACAATACTCCTAGCGCGTATGATTCTCTACATTGTTAAGGTGCTTGTGATGATAGTACTCCTATTGAGTACAATTTCGCACTGTTGATGTACTTATAAATTTTATGTTTAGACCATTGATCTCTAAGTGCTTACTCATTATTGACATTTTGTGGCTACATTAATCTAGAGTATCGTTTCATTTAAGCTTAGGTGTCTATGTCATCCCAGTAGGAAATTAATGGATTTCCTAATTGTCTTCGGGTTTGCATGGTCACTTATTTCGTGAAACTCGGATTAATTCAATGTCAAATATTCTAAGAGCATTTAGATGCACTTAGATGCATGTGATTTATGTTTTGGCCTTTGTAGCTTTTCAGACTTAAATTGATTATAGTGTTGAAAGAAAACATTTGATTCACTAACCAAAAACTTAGTTATTGGAGCTTTTGAGAATTTTTACAGCTCACATGTGTTTGATTAAGTCTTTTGATGTTTTGGGTCAGTGGGAGTCTGAAAACACTCTATCATGAGATATGTATATAGTAATATTATCTTAGTAACATATCTCTTATAGCATTTTTTGGATGCTTGGACCATTGTTATGTAGCATATTTAGACTATTTAGCTATGTTATTCCGTATATTCTTTTCTTATGAGAAATGACTATTTGATGCGCAGGATATGTATCCCTATCGAATATTATTTTGTAGCGTTAGAGATTTTAGATTTCTTACATTGTTGTTGACAAATGATTGAAATTGTCGTTCTAGTCTTAATGACTCCTATTTTAATTATTGGTTAATACTATCCAAGTGGGAGAATGTTAAAATATTTGTTGTGGGTTAGTATCAATCAATAATTATTATATTATCTTTAGTATCATCAATCGACAATTAAAGATATGATAATTATCATATGTAGATTACGGATATTTTGGATGGGATTATGATAAGATTGACCCTGTGATGGGTTGGGTCAATCACTTAGTAGATAGTCCATTGAGAGGTCCCTACCTACTGCTAGGGGATTATAAATTTGCTATCCCATTAAGCAAATTTACACTCGTGGTAACTATCTCTCTCTCTGACGCTCAGATTCTCTTAAAACAATCCGCTAGAAAAGTGGGCAGAAATTCTCTCAAGAGTATTGTAAGTGTTTCTTCTTACAAGCAATTCTCATGGAGATGAATGCGAATTCAGGTTAGTATTTGATAATCTTCTTAAGTTTTATCGCTATAATCACATGCTATAATTTGTATCTATATGTGTTGTCTTATATTTTTTCATCAAGTTATAGAAATATTATGAATGTGGATAGTTACAAAAATTGATAAAAAAAAAAGAGAGTAGAAGAACCAGATGCATGTTAGGAGAGTGAACTACACTCCATGAGAGGAGAGTATTCAAATAAGTGTGAATGTGGGAGAGAGTGGGGAGAGTGAAGCAAGAAAAGAAGAAAATCTCTTAGTCATTTATATATATAAGAAGATTTATAGAAGAGAGACAGAGATTGAAGAGGGAGAATGTACTTGATAAAAAAATCAAAGAGGGAGAATGAACAATAAGATAGATAATGTTATTATAAAATAAAATAAATGTTATAAAAATATATTATATGAATAATATATAACTTAGCTAATAATGGAGAGATTTACAAAAATAAAAAATAAAAAAATGAAGAGCTATTTATTCAAGTGGGAAAAATAATCTCAGAATAATTGAATATTTCGTGAAAGAGAAGTATTGGGTTGGTTTGAGGTTACAATTTTATTTACATATTATTTTTTAATGTAACTTTGAAATGTGTAGAGAGAAGATCAAATAACATATGTGTAACTTGCACCAATTATTTCACTATTTAATAACTTTTTAATTAGATAATTTTCTTTCTAAATTTGCCATTAAATTTAAAGTTTTTTATGTATAGATCATATTTACCAAAATTTTAATGTAATCCAAATTTGTTTAATACTTTATTAATGTATATCAAAATTAACATTATATATATTTTTAAATATATAAAATATGAATCATTTAATTAATTTCTTGTTGTTGTTTAATTTTGATAAAATTTGACATAAATAGTCAAGGAAATATATAATTATAAATTAATAAATAGATTGATAAAACTGAATATATAATTATATATCTTTGTCGATACTGCTGGGTATATATACGCTTTGAGAAATATTTCAGTGAGGTTAATATAATTTGTTTTACTAACTTTGATTGTTAATGCATATATGGTGGTTCCAAATATAAAGTCATTAATATGTCATTTTTAATATTTTCAAACAAAAAATAATGTACGTCAGTTGTAATAAACTAGACGTAGTCATTCAACTTATTTTTACAAGGGATTAATAAGAGTTTAATTTTAATTTATTATTACTGTAAAATATTTTAACATTATCTTTTAAGATTTAAAGCACTGTTAGTAAAACAAAATTAATTATTATATCATATTCTTTATTTGATAAGTTTGATTATATTAATAAGTACGTGCGTCATTAAACTCATTAGGTGATGTAACAATATATATTAAATGATAATATAAAGTTTTGTTTCAGTAACAGTATATCATGGTAAATTATCATTTAATCATTTAAAAATGATATAATTTTTTTAAATGATCACATGTCATTAAATCTTAATTATTTATGCATAATTATATAATTTAAATTTTATTCTTTCATAAAAATCATTTCCTGACTAAATATGCTCTCAGAAAGAAATTTGTCCATATAACTATAGGTAGAAGATTAATTAAGATTTACTAATGTCATGCAATTATATATATATATATATATATATATATAATCAGTGGCGGAGCTTTGTTGGGACAAGGGGCCATGGTCCCCCCAAACTTTTTTGCAATTTCCTTATAGTTACAAGCACACATAAATGAATAAGAGATGAGTCTTTCATTTCATTGCTTCATTTCTCGAATAACTTGCATTAAATTGAATAGTCAATATGTAAATTCCCTTTATTTGGCACCAGTGGAAAGATATGTCCATAATTTTTAGTTTTTATATTATTTTCTCTTATAGTATATTAAAAAAATTTATTTTCAAAAAATATGAAAGTTAAAATACAGGTAAATATGAAGTGGTACGGGAAGATTTGTGAGATTGAATAAAAAAAAAAAAAGAGAAAATAGATTTAGAATAATTGATGCTTTATAACAGTTTTTTTTTATTCATAATATAAAACTACTTTCTTGAATTCATCAATCTCATTTCTTCTATAACTTTTTATATCTTTTTTGTGCATAGAAATACTTATACAATGGCTTAAATGATCTGCAGATTTTTCTTATGTGTGGATTTTTTATGGGTTTTTCTTGCAATTCTTTTTTATGATTTTTCTGATTTTCTTGCAATTATTTAATGTAAAGTTTGTTTTGGTTTTGGAAAAAAAAAAATGATTGTTTCATTGAATTCATTAAAAAATCCATAGAAAAAATCAATATTTTTTGTGTATTCTTGTAAAAAATATTTTAGTATCATAAAATATTATTAATTAAGAAAATAATTAATATTTGAAGAATATCATTGAATGCTTAAAATCACCTATAAAAATAATATTATCAAAATTGTTATATTTAATTAATAGATTATAATTTTATTTATTTTGGCCCCTCCAAACTTTCTTACGAAGCTCCGCCACTGTATATAATGTATTAATTTTTTAATTTTGTCAAAGTGTTAGGTTGATTGATATATTTGTATTATTGATGTGTAACTAAAATATTGCTGCACGAGTTTCAAGCGATGGCCAACAAGTCATTAAAGCACTTCTGCGCGCTCGATCGAGCCTTCTGCATTATGGCTCATAAAATTTTAGTTAAATAAATTATTTTTAGTTTGTAATGAAAGATATAAATTATTTTCTCAAATCTTTAAAATATGGCAAAAAAGAGTGACAAATTTTGTTAAAAATATATCAAAAGGGTACGAGAAAAGTATATAAGAAAGTATAAAATAAATATAAAAATTGAGGTGTAAAAAAATAAGATTAAATGAAGAAAGACATGAGAAAATCGAAAGAAAGACTCCAATAAGATAATTGGTAATGAAACTGGTGGTTTAATTTGCAGTTATGATATGTTTAGTTGGGTGGAAAAAAATAGAGAAAAAAAAAACACGAATAACAATATTTTTTATTTAATTAGAGTCTATAGAGAAATTAGAAGAAAAAAATTGTCTTCAACAAACATTTTTTTTCCTTTTTTTTTTTCTTTTCACTTTTCCTTTTTTTTTTTCATTTTAAAATTCTCTTTCCTTAATTTTTCGTATTCTATTGTCCAACCAAACCGACCATTAACATTAATGTTAACAGGGACTCAGCTATCATTCGCTAAGATCAGTACCACTCAGTTATATAATCAATAACTCACCATATACGACTCAAAAAAAATAAATTACTCACCAGATAGACAAGGCATCGACAGAAACTTCCGCATTCTTTAAATATCCAGCGAAGAGAATCAAGGCCATAAAATACCACACTTCAAGGCTGCACATCATTTTTCAACCAAATCAAAATAAAATCATTAATATCAGTCTTTAAGCTAAAATTATTTTAACCAATTTTTAACGTGTATTTAGATAAATAGTTTAATTAAATACTTATTAAACAGGTGCTTATCGTATAAATATTTTAAGGAGACAAATTTTTTGAAAGTATCATAAAAGATTGTTGAAAAACTGAGCTTGAAAATATTACATTTTTATATTTGATTCAAGTTTTGAAAATATATTTTTTTTAAAATTATTTTTAGAAATACAAAATTTTCATATTTAATTTGTTTCTCATTCTCATAATGAAAGGTGAGTATTTCACATTCCAACAATAATAAAAATTGCTTTTAAAAGTAATTATTTACACTTTATTATCTCTCATTTCTTTCTCCACTTTTTTTTTTTAATTTTTAATTAAATATATTTTTTTAAAATTACAAAATGTGAAGTTCATGAAAATAATATTTTTAAGTAAAATATTTTTGAAAATATAATTTCTGAATATATAATTTTATATCTTGAAATACAAGCCTCAAAATAACTAAAAAAATTAATATAATTGTAATGTTATAATAAAAAGGTTTTAATTTAATAAATAGAAAGATTAATAGTATTAAAACACTATAAGAGAATTTAAAATAAGGACAAAATATGTTTTTAGTCCCTCAACTTTTCTCAATTTTTATTTTTAGTCCCTAAACAAATATTTGACCAGTCTTAGCCCCTGAATTTTTTTTCTGTCAATGTTTTTAGTCCCTAAACAAATATTTGACTGGTCTTAGTCCCTGAACTTTTTTTTCCGTCAATGTTTTTAGTCCCTAAATAAATATTTGACCGGTTTTAGTCCCTAAACTTTTTTTCCGTCAATGGTTTTAGTCCATGCCTTCAAAAAAATCGTTAAATGATGACGTGACAATCGCATTTTGCGGTGATTATTTTTTTGACGGTTTAAAACCGCTATAATTGCTTGACTTAATAGGTCATTTATCAAAGGTCGAACAAAGTCGTAGACAAGTGGTACTGGTACTCCACCATCCACGTCTTTTCGGATGATGATTTCAACTTCAAGTGTGTCCGCTTTGTTAACGGCAAGATAGAACACGCAGAAGAAGAGGCAGACTCCATGATGTTGGTCATGCAGATGTCCATGGTGAAACAGTTTCTGGCAGCTTAAAATCACCAAAAAATGTAAAATACTTACTAAACACTTAAGTCAACCAATTCTGGCAATTTTAAACTGTCAAAAAAATAATCGCCACAAAACGTGACTGCCACATCATCATTTAACGACTTTTTTGATGGCAAGAACTAAAAATATTGACGAAAAAAGAGTTCAGCGACTAAGACCGGTCAAATATTTATTTAGAAACTAAAAATATTAACGAAAAAAAAGTTCAAATACTAAGACTGGTCAAATATTTTATTTAGGAACTAAAAATAAAAATTAAGAAAAGTTAAGAGACTAAAAACATATTTTTTTTCTTTAAAATAATTCAGATGAAAGAAAAAGAAAAGAGCATGGTCATAAACAAACCAGAGCATGACAGCAGAGGCAAGAGAGAGACGAACGAAGCCCCAAAGATTGTGAAAGGCTTTGAAGGTAAAGCCAGACCAAGCCTCCCCGCAGGCCCCACTCACTATATACACGAGCTGACCAAGGTTGGTGAACCACCACGACGCGTTGAGCACCACGGCGGCGCCGACGAGGCCCCACCGGAGCTGGAGCATGAGGAGCCAGCTGAGCACGGTGTGCAGCACCAGCGCCGCCGCCGCGATCCACGCCATCACCATGATCCTGCTCTGCGCCTGCAGGAACTTCTGCATCGGGTAGTTCATCGCGTACGCGAACAGCTGCGGGATCATCCACACCGCGAACTCCCCCGCAGCCGCCGAAATCGCCTCCGTCTGCCCTATCGCGCGCAGCAGCGGCGCCGAGAAGACGTAGAGGAGCGTCAGCAGAATCGCGGCCGCGTTCAGAATCACCCACGAGCGCTGCATGTACACGCCCAGCATGTGCACGTGCCCCGCTCCGTACGCTTGTCCACATAGCGTTTCCAACGCGCTTCCCATTCCAAACTGCGCACAAAGTTAATCATGTTTTAAACTAAATTAGGCTTATCATCATGGTTCTAAATTGTAACTGCGATTTCAATTTCATCGTGATTCTTAATACTGTGAGTCAAATAGCAATGTTTCAAAATACTTTACCCTATTTTAAAAATCCAACTATTCAATCTTATTGATACGTAATCACATGCTTATTGAATCGATAAAAATCAAATTTTATATCAAATTATTGAATAGTATAATAGTTGATAAATTACATTAGTATAAAGTATAAATTAATTTGTAAAATATGTTTTTAGTTTTATATTGTTGAATTTTGTTTTTTAGTCTCCAAATTTTCAAATCGTATAATTTAGTTCTGAACTTAAAAAAAATCGTGTTTTTAGTCTTTCTCACAAATTGAAGTTAAAAAATATGTAGAAAAGGAAATAAGTCCAGATACTAAAAAACATTTTTTTTATAAAATTTAGTGACTAAATTAAACGATATAAAAGTTTGAGAAATAAAAATAAGATTCAACAAAAATATACGAACTAAAAATATATTTTATCTTAAATTAATCGCTCCTCATATAATCTAATCAAGTTACATAAGTATATATTTAATTAATATCTGTCTTTCAAAGATAAAGATTAAAATAAATTAAAAAGTGTAGGTGTACGAAGTCAAACAAGTTATAAAGTGTAGGTGTAAAATTGAGAAGCAGAAAGGGTGACATCTTACTTTGGTCTTCCAATGTGTGATTTATTGTTATTTAGGTTCTTAAAAATATAAAAATGTCATATAGATTCTTGAAAGTGTAATTTTTTTATCATTTTAATCTTACAGTTAAAAAAAACTTCCGTTAAAGTTAACATTCGTATCTACATGACATATTATTTGTCTAAGTGATAGTTGACGGTGCACATATAGATGATAAGTAGTAATTCAATATACACGTATTTTACACTTTAATGAAGGTTTTTTTTATTGACAGGACTAAAGTGATAAAAAAATTATATTTTTAAAAACCTATATGACATTTGAATACTTTCATAAACTAAAATTACTGTCAATTACACTTTCGGGGGTCAAAGTTGTAGTTTACCCAAGTAGGAAATTGTACGTGTGAAGGGACAAAATGAATGTGTGTGTATAGCTCGATGAGATTTTATTTTGTTTAATTTTTGGAACCGTACCGTGATGCCAAGGCCGAAGCCGGCGATGACGGAGTTTTCGACGGAGACGGCGGCGAGGGCGAGGGTGCTGACGTGGCCGGAGAAGACTTGGGTGATGGCGCCGAGGGAGTACTGGCAGACGGAGGTGAAGATGGCGGGGCCGGCGAGGTACCAGAGCTTCTTCGACTCGACGAAGAACTCTCTGGCGAAGTCGCCGGCGCCGGCGATCGGAGCAATGTCATCGGATTTCGCCGTAAAGACGGCGGAGGAGTCTGGTGGATTGTGTCGCGGCGTGAGAAGTGGGTGAGTTTGGTGGTCATGGTCCTCCATCGTGAATTCGCGATATATATGAACAGATACGAAGAATTGAAAATTCTAGAACGCTTTATAAAGAAAAGTTCGGGCCCCTCACAACAGATTTTACATTACCGAATCGGTAATAGTGTCCCACTCACTCCGTCATCGGTGCTGAAAAGAAGAAGATAAAAAGGAAGAATAAAAAAGAGAGATGGAAATAATCACAGATAATGTGAAATACAAAAAGAATATAAAAATCACACACGTGACGAAATCATTATAAAGTTTAGGGTTATAGTTGAGAGGTCATGGTGGCTGTAATGTAAAATATTTCATTCGCAATCGCGCGGTTCTCATGTAACGAAAAGTATTGATGGTGTCATTTAAAAGATAGTTTTAGTCTTTAGAGAATTCTCAATTTTTTTATTTTGGTCTTAATAAAATCCAAACTTTGATTCTTCGTCCTTAAATAATTTTTTTTTTGTCTAGTTTTAAAAAAAATATTAAACTTCTAATATTTTGTTTGTCTATTTCTATCTTCATCTGACCAACATGATCATATAGTATGTTGAAAGTACTAATATTAGATATTAATTAAGAACAATGATGAAATTGGAATCAGGCATGTGCTATGTTTTGACAACAAATGAATCTCTTGAATCCAAAATAGGTGTCAAAACTTTCAAGACACACTCTCCAACTTTTTTATACTATCGAAGTTCGATGCTTGGTGTTATAAGTCAACTTACAAATTGTAATATCAAATCAAAGGCAAAGTCTTGAGATTCTTAGAGTACATTTACTTGCAATTCTATTTTCTGTTTTCATTTTCTGTTTTAACTTTTTAATTATAAAACTGTCATCTTGTTTTCTATTTTCTAAAATTTGTACAGGAAACACTGAAAATAACTTTTTTTTTTTGTTTTTGTTTTCTCTGTTTCTTGTACAAATATTTGAAAACAGGAAATAAAATGAAAACAAGGTGGCAGTTTTGTAATTAAAAAGTGAAAACAGAAAATAAAAACAGAAAACAGAATTGCAAGTAAACGTCACCATAAGTGTTAGATTTGAAAAACTAGTTTTTAAATACTTGTACAAGATTTGTTTAAGTTTCTTAAGATTATTTAAGTGTGAGAAACTCATTTTCTTGCTTCTAACATTCTGTTAATAAGCAACCAGAAGTATTTTGAGCAATTCATATATAAATTGTACAGCATAGGCCAAAATAGTCGAGAATCATAATTTAATCCCTTTTATTATGACTCTTTGATCCATTTCATGAAAAACAAAAGATATTTCTTTTAACATTTCTTTTTAATAAGGAAGCATCTAGAATTTCTTAATTGACATCAAAATTAATTTCCTCTTACTGGATTGACTCATTTTAGGATAAAGTGATACTTTCAATTGTCACTCCATATTTAAACTGGAAATCGAATCAAATTTTGATTAAGATATCTAAGTACTAAATTCCAATAACTTTTAATCAAATAAAACGACGTTATTCTATTTAGCATTGTCCTTGAGTGAAATAACACTAATTGTTTTACAGTCAGTTTTTAACACTATGTTATTAAGTGAAATGTCATCATCTATTGAACTAAAGGCGAATTCTACCATGCACTAGCGTCTCAAGTGGTTTACGGTGTACAAGGTATTGTAGTCGGGGTACTGTAGATTTTTTTTATTATAAAAAACCCGGTGAATTATATTTAATTTAAAAAGTGTGAAATGACCTAGAACCCCCTATAAACTGAACTGAACCTACATCTTCTCCAACAGAAACCAAGTCATCTCCGATGTACAGAAAACAACTTCATCTCCGATGTACAGAAAGGAGCTTCGATCACAACATGCAATTGTTCCAGCATTGATACTTGTTTGGTGTTCCTGTCTTCATCAGCATAAAATAAAGTATAAATGGTATTTGTGTTGTTTTTTATTTTCACACCATTGAACCTCCCAGAGCCAAACTCGATTACTTCATTCCATCCCCACAGGCCACAATGAACAAAACCAAGGACCACATGTCTGACCCCTCCAATTCCAAACCCTCGTCAGATTGCAAACAAAAAAAAAAGCCTATAACCAAGAGCTAGTAAGAAATAGCAACATAAAAAAAATACAAAAAAAAAAAGATTAAATAGAACAAGAAAAATAAAAAAGAAAAACAACAAAATGGTCGTTGTCTCAGGCTCATCGCCATGCAATTATTTTGGGTACCGTCGTGCCATTCTCCAAGAGTTTCCAATTGTTTTATTTTGTGGGAAGTTGTAGATCAGAATCATTGTGCTCTTTCTTCCGAGAGTCAAAGGTTAAAATAGTCTATTCAATTTTTAATATTAATTATAATATAATAATATTATTTAATTTTTATATAATATTTTAATCACATGTATATTGATGTAAATACCCATCCTTTAATCCATACCGTTGACTTGCAAATTTATTTTTTATTATTATAACGAACAACATCAAATCACTATCTCAACAGTGAACTATATTAAAAAAAAATCTACAGTACCCAGCTACAGTACCTTGTTCGCCGTAAACCACCTGAGACGCTAGTGCACGGTAGAATTCGCCAACTAGCTAGTCTTATGGGAGTGGAATTTGGTGGTGAAAATGAGTCTTTTCATCACGAGAAGAGTTGTCCACAAAATGCTATACTCATGTGTCTCGTGTCAAAGATTACATTCACGTCACACTCATTGAGTTAGAGTTTTTAACTAAAATAGAAAAAAAAAAAACTATATACTAAAAATGTATAGTTTTAAAACTATTTACATGGCATGGGTTGGAATAACAGAAGGCGCCAGATGATGTGTCTCCTCATGCACATGCAAATATTTAACAAAGAAGGTGCCACCCAGTGTGGCGCCTTGTGCTGCTTTTGCAGCAACAGGTGGCCCCACACTATTCGTCTTCACCAAAAGGAGTCACTTGCTTCTTCTTCTCCTTTTGCTGATACGCAACAATGCAGGAGGCGCCAGCCGATGAGTCTTCACCAGGTTTAGAGGTGGCGACAGCCTGTGTAGCGTTTTCTGGTTGCCTTTCTCCTATATAAGGACAGTGTGGTTAAAGGCAAATTTTGTGAATGAATGCAAGCGTGGTTGCATGATGAATTCATCAATTGTGAAAGTTTGTGTTTACTACAATGGCGAAATGGTTGATACTGCTGATGAAGGTACACAATTTGTTAATTGTGAGGCAAAGCATTTTGAAGTTACGGAAGGCATACATTTTTTTTTATTGAAGGCATTGGTATAGATGAATATAAGACCTTCAACTACAAAAATGATAACTCGCCTTCATTTTCGTTTCCCTATATGTTATGAGGAAGTTCCTTTAAAAAAATGGTAGTGGAAGTTCAAGATGATGATGATGTGCATCAAATGTTGTCTATTATAGCAAAAGACCCAAATCTTAGTTGTGCTGAAGTATACGCGACCATAGAGGATGTGACAGAACCTTCAAATGCAGAGAAAGATGTAAATACACAGGTTATGAGAGAGCTGTCGGATGAAAAATAAGTTTTTGATACTTCTCGTCCATATTATCATCCTGCGTATGGAAGTCTTGACTCTGAAGAATGGGATTATTTAAAACTGCCTCCTAGCTATTGGATTTGATTTGTATTTGTGTTTGTCTCTGTGTTTATGTTTTTTTTTTTTAATTTTATGTGTTACGTGCGATGTTTTATTTTTATCTTTGTTTAGAACTTTTGTTTTGTGTAATGTTTGTAGCCTTGAATGCAATATTGAAATAATTGTTGAAGTATATTTTACGTAAAAACTGCATAGATGAAGCTGTGAAAATGCGAAAAGTGAGAAAGAAGTGAAATTTGCATTGATGTTTCAATCACGGAATGTTTTGATTTTCATCTTGACTTAGACCATATTGAATTTGAAAATGCAAACAATTACCCCTATTGTGGCCTTCTTGCCTACAATGACTACATCGTTGTCTACGTTGGGATTCGATGAAGTCCATTTCATTTCTTATGCACGTAAACTTAGGTTGACCTTGGCCACGTAATTTGGTTGCATCTGGAATGATATAAGGGCCGCTCCTTTGAGGGATGGTTTCATCGTTGCCAAGTGGATTCCACTGGCCAGAGTAAGCTTCAATGATGTTTTGGATTGAGTAGACACAATCTAAAAACTGGTAGCGGTTAATCTTTACATAGGCAAATGCTGCAATGGCGTGGGAGCAGGGATATTTGTAGGCTTGAAAAGCTCCACACTCACAGTAACGTTCTTTTAAGATAACAGCCCATGTTTTGCCCCCCTTTGTGTAGCATGGTTGAAGGGCTCTTCAACGTCAAATTTAGTTCATGCGATATCGTATCTTTTAGCAGCATAAGTACAGGCATCCGCTTGATTTCTTTCCATGGCTTCCATTAGCTTCCTGCAGTATCATGGACCGGAAGCATATTCAGCTCTGGCTTGCGCACATCTGTGGACAAAATACTCGATTAATCTGTCATGGGTACACTTAACCAAAGTTGTTATCGGTAGATTTGTTGCACCTTGAAATATTTTATTTACGTCCTCAGACAAGTTAGTTGTCATATGACCATATTTACGACCCTGATCACCATGTGCCAAGCTCCGTTTCTGTTTAGAAATGCCAGCAATCCAATGCTGTGTTTCTGGACTAGTTTCACGAAATCGTGCAAGTCATTGTTCAAACCTGTGCAAGCATGTTGTATAACCTGCATAAAAATGCAATTAGAAAATTTATTATTTTGTTGGCAGCATGTTTCTAAAGTATTTAAGAAAAGAATATTACAATAAGCAATTACCTATCGTTATGAGTTCTTCCTTTAATTTTGCGTTTTTAAATTTGTGATTGAAGTTGCTGGCAATATGATGAATGCAATAGACGTGATAAGCGTGCGATAGTTGCCATTTGGTTGATCTTGCAACTGCCGATTTGATGCTTTGGTGTCGATCTGATGTGAGGCAGATGCCCTGCTTTTGGGTCACGTGTTGTTATATCTTAGACAAAGAACCAGGACCAGTCACTTAGTGTCTCCCCCTCAACGATCGCAAAAGCAATAGGCAACACACAACCATTTCCATCTTGCGAGGTTGCAATCAATAAGGTACCTTGATATTTGCCATACAAAAAAGTCCCATCAATTTGGATTATGGACTTACACCAGTTAAACTCATCGATAACTGGTTTAAATGTCCAAAAAACACGTTTAAACTACCGCAAACGGTTGTCAAGTACACCATTAACGAAATACTCTGTTGTGTCGACTTCGTAAGCGGATCCTTCACACTTACTTAACATCCACTCCAGCCACCTTTTCAACAAATCATATGATTCTTCCCAATCACCAAATACTTTTGTTAAAGCTTGTTGTTTAGCGATCCACGCTTTTCGATAGGAAACTTTATACCCTCTTTCGCTGGCAACTCATTCTTGAGTCATTGAAATGGCCACTGATGGGTCATTCTTAACCATGCCTACAAGAAACACACAAATAATTAATTATATTTTCTTAAAGAACTCGCAAAATACATCAATTAATTTATACCTAGAATGTATTTGCTGATAATTTCAGAGGTAAGCTTCTCATGATCTTGGGTTAAGTTGGCGTTGATGCATTGATGTGGACCTCCCCATTTAGTTATTGTCCATTTGTCAGTCTTGGTTGACAAAATTGCTCTCAATAGCCAGGGGCAACCATGTTGACTGTTTGGACATATTAATTTTAGTACGGTTGGCCTACTTTCAACCGTTTGGTATGTTTGGTACACGTTCATTGAACAACACGCAGCAGCCATCTTCACATCATCTTTTGTCTCAAAACGTAACCCTTGATACAACTATTGCCCCATTTTCCATGAACCTGGAACATCCAACCCAGGAAAATCCATTTCTTGGTCAGGATGATCCCAATTGATATAGTAAAGGTGAGATGAGGAACTCCAAAGAGGCGGTTGTGTTTGACCTGTGTTTTGTACATAATAAAATGTCAAAAAAATGACTTATTGTTTAAAACAATTAAAATTAACGTAAAATATTATTGAACATGCATGCTGTAGTTGAATGAGTTGTCATTGAATAAGGTCATCGTCACGATCGTCTTTCGTACCTGACAAATTTTCATCTGGTACTCCAGAATCCTCGCCTCCGTTATCATCATCGTCTTGTTCATCGCCACCGTCAACACGACCTTGATGATCATCATCATCACTTAAGCTTGTGATGAAGTTATCATTTGATAAGTGTGTATGTAAACCAATTTGTGCATTTGCAGGTGTTGACGAAGAACCAGGCAGAAACATCATCTGCATTTCATTTGAAGAAGAACCAACCCGATCTATGTCAACGTAAAACTCAAGTACAGTTGTTAAACCGTGTTGTTGGAAAGCACTTGTCATACACTGAACATCTTCATCATCGCAAACTTCAAGTGCATCATATTTCGGTGGGTTCGACATAGTAAGAAATATGCATATGAACTTACTAATTATTTCGTCGTTAGATAGCTTCAGTTTTTCGTGAACCTTCATTTTTAAATTATCATAACTTATGTTGGAATTAATTTTCATGCCTCTTTTAGAACCCTCAAATGTAACGTTGTCTGACCCTACAAATTTTCTACCATTCTAATAAACAAAAACAATTAAAGAAGTCATGTTAAAAGAATGCACAAAATAACGAACAAACGATTTAGAATAGTGTATCAAACAATAATTTCACCAGCAACATATCAGACAAACGTAGCAATGGATAAGCAGCAAACAAGCAATGCAAAGAAAATACAACCAACCAACTCATGTTTTAAGACGTGTTAAAATCCCCTAATATAGATGTTTCTCCTGTGATACTCTAGTATAACTGTTTGTGCTTTATTATTTTATTCGTAATGTCATTTCATGTCAATGCGAAATGATTTCAAATTATAATTATTCTTATTTAATGTCTCAGAACGTTGTACATGTGTTAAGGCAAATACAAACTGGTATTGTCCGGAATGAATTGAAGTTCGGAAACATTACACAGAAGGTGCCACTCTGACAAGCACTGCTAATTAAATAATGTTTCCACACGTGCCACAAGGCAATTAAAATATAATTAAAAACAGGAGCAGAATGACAGTGTGACGCCTACTGTTCTAATCATGAAGACAACCGAGCTAGCGCCTCCTGTTGTTACCATGTCCCACAAGCCCCATGAGGTAAATAAAAAAAGGAGGAGACTGACAGTGTGGCGCCTCCTATTCATAATAAAACAATAGAAGGAAATTGACAGTGTGACGCATCCTGTAATAGTCTCATCCTCGCTTTACACGAGGAAAATAAAAAAGGGAGAAGACTGATAGTGTGGCGCCTCCTGTTCATAATAAAATAATAGAAGGAGACTGACAGTGTGGCGCCTCCTGTTATAGTCTCATCCTCGCTTTACACGAGAAAAATAAAAAAGGGAGAAGACTGACAGTGTGGCGCCTCCTATTATAGTCTCATCCTCTCTCTACACGAGGAAAATAAAAAAAGGAGAAGACTGATAGTGTGGCGCCTCCTGTTCATAATAAAATAATACGAGGAGACTGATAGTGTGGCGCCTCCTATTATAGTCTGATCCTCGCTTTACATGAGGTTAATAAAAAATAGAGGAGACAAATAGTGTGTCGACTCCTATTATACTTGAATCCACACTGTGCTTATAAATATGTATTGCTAAGTGTGACTCAGTTACCATATTCAACATGATTCAATTCCCCACTTTACTTCGATTTCATTACAACTCCTATATTTTTAATTATCGCATTCTTGTTTACAATGTTGTTTGCTTATACAACATGATCATTATGGTCATTTATTTAATTGCACCATTTTAGGTAAAAAAAATACTTAATTGTACTATTTTAGGTAACTTTTTTGAAAAAGAATTTCAAGACAAGTGGCCTAAAATAGGTGTCGTTCGCCACCTGAAAGCCCCTAGGTTCCTGCCTCTACCCTTCCCACTGGTGATGGTTCCATCCAGATTGGTGGTATGCCCAACTAGGTTCCTCCTCTTCCCTTGTCAACTGCATGAGATTTTTGGTTATGTCAACCTTTCAAATGGTAACCTTCATGAGTATTGAATTGGTATTAAAAATGTTGTAATTAGTATCTTAAGAATAAAAAAATTATACTTTTACTCAAAATTTTTTATCATGAATACATGTCAATTGTTTTTTTAATCAAGACAAGGGATTAAGTTTGCAACAACATCAAATAGACAACAAATATATACAATGACAATAATAAATTATCTACAATGTATGACTAATCTTCCTCGTCACTAAAGACTTCGTTCAGGTTAATTTCCTGACCTTGCGACAGACCAACTCCAGCAAAGAATTGGGAGGAACTACCAGCAGGAAACAATCCGGTAGGAGAAAACATCAGTGAATAAAAAAAGCTACCATCAATCATTCCCAGTGCTAGAGGAGCTACCATAGAAGGCATATAAGTCGGCAGAGTGTAATCCATGTATGGATTAGCATCTGTGGCTGGCTGGGGAACATAATATTCATTATTTGGAACAGAAGCCGATGCGTGTGCAACCTCAGGAGATGGATGATGTTGGGCTTCATAGGTGTACTGAGCGTATTGACCAATATTTTGGCTGGGATTCACAAAGAATGTGCCATCACTGGGTTCAGGTGGAGGCGGTGGTAGATCATGTGGCCAGTGTTGAACACGCATCCTACGTCGATGAAGTCCACGCCTTTCCCTACGACTCGTGCCAATATCAATGTTTTCCGGAGGGTGGGGAAACTATTGGCTGGGAGGAGGTGCATCTTGTGAAGGCAATATTCTTTCTTGGTCATCCCAAGTTAGGAAGCAGCTGGCAACACCAGTTCTTACTTCTTTATGTGAAGAATTATGTTGCCAATGTTGCTGTGTGGTCGAGTGATATATACGCTCCATTGTATCAGCCTGCAAAATACACAAAAATGTCAAGTTCAACAACTTACAACACTCATGATTAATACCAAAGAAATTAACAACAAACACAAATTCATGTTTGAGGTTAAACAAACTTACCGCAAAACCTTGCATTGCTACTTTTGTAGTAAGCCATCTTTGGGTGTGTAATCAGTACCATAACATGTACCCCGAAGAAGCAGACAAATGTGGGTTATGCGTGAACTCGCTTGTGCACACCCGTTGAGCTCTATCATTCCATATATCTGCGTACACACGATGAGCTTGAGCCCAATTTTTGAGGTCTTTCCCTTTCGAGGTCAAATCATGGAGTTTGTCTTCCTGTAGTGGCATGTTCAGAATGTGTTGAGTCATATTGAATTGTCAAAGAACACGATCCGGCTGGTGCCACTCAACAATGTGAAAATTAATAAGAGGAACAACATATCTCTAAGCGTGGTTTCCTTGGAAACACAAAGCAGGAAGCAAATTATAGTGCTTCGTGTAAGGATCCCACATAATCTTTACAAAAAAAATGTTAGAACACTCGTAAACCTAATATTTCTTTATAAATATAAAAACTTACGTCACGAGGCTTCATGTTCTAAAGCTTCTCTTGATAAATCTTTATATCCCATCTACGGCCGGTAAAATTAGGGTTTTGTGAACCCTTGTACCTATTCATTGAAATTTAAAGAAAGTTAACATCATTAGTGAACAATACAATAAAATAAAATTATATTAAACATACTAACCGTGCACCGATGGGAAGACCTTCAAGTCATGGTTGATGACCAGTTGGTGCAATGTAGGGAAACCTTTCCCATGCCCACAACTGTAACAATATACAAGGTCCTCCTATTTCTTTAGCATCATAGTTGGTCACCTTACATAATTCCAGATATAAATAAGCTAGGACGGTGGAATCCCAATTATACATGCCACATTTTCGGAGGTCTCCAAGCAAGGGAAGATATTTATGTGGAGCATATATGCCATAATGGTCTGCAAACAACAAACCTCCTAACAACCGTATAATGAATGCTCAGGTATATCGTTCCCTTTGCAAATGACTATGTCAGTGCAGAGAGAAATCACCAAAATATTGATCCAACCATTTTAGCTTCACCCTACTCCTATTTAAATCGGAAGAAGCTGGTCGTACTCCTAACAATTGCTGGCATAAATCCTGCCAAACATGACCATCACTGCTAGTCACAGGTTCACCATCAACAGGTAACCCCAACAATATACTGACATCTTGGAGTGTGATCGTGCACTCTCCAACTGGCATATGGAACGTATGCGTTTCAGGCCTCCAACCCTCAACAAATGCAGAAATCAAGTTATTATCATAACTAAAGAATGGTATTCGTGCAACATAAAGAAAACCAGCTTCCATTAACAATGGTGTAATTTCTTCTGGAACTTCTGTTTGAGCAAGTTGTGTCCGTTGGGACTGCCGTGTTCGCAAAAGACAATTCGAATCACCTTTCCAAACATTTTCTGATACGTACACTTCTTGCAATCATAGCAAGGATAGGTCACGTGGACCAACATTAATGCTTTGGCTACCCTCCATAATAGATATTTTTCCAACCTGAAATTTGATCAACATCCTCAAATAGTCAATAATTAAATATTAAATAAATAATATTAACAATTTTGTACTTTTTCAATTTGATATATTAACAAAATCTACAAAATATAAGTTTAAATAAATATTATATAATTCAAACAATTAAAATACTACTATTATTTTTAATTCTATCAAAATTACATTAACATAAAACAACCACCAACTAATGTATCCTACAAACAATTAAATAATACTATTATTTTTAATTGTAACAAAATGTATATAAATGGTAAAAAAAATTTAAATTACATCAATAAAAATAACTTCTTTTAACTCAATATAATTACAAAACCGAAAAAAAATTAACGTATCCTAAAAAATAAGTACAACAAATTTACATTTAAAAGTCAATATAAAAATTAATAAATATATAAATATTTCATATTCAAATATATATGACATTTAAATGGTAGAATATATAATATTTAATAATACCAAAATAATTTGTAAGCACTAAGTAATGCGTTTATTTTGTATTCAAAATAAAAAAAATATTCACTAGCGTAGGGAAAAAATTTCCAACACTATTATTATTTTTAATTCATCACTATTTACATCAATATTAAAAACCAATAAACAACTTGCTATCCTATGAAAAATAATACATCAATATTAAAATTAAAACATTATTAAAACACCAAAACAAAACAAAATCACAACAAATATTTTCTACTATATTTTTTCCTACTACATAAATATTAAAATTACAACAACATTTAAACAACAAAAAAATATAAATTTAAATATATCTTTTCCTACTACATAAACATTTAGAATAACACTACTATTTTTTTTTAATTCATCACTATTTACATCAATATTAAAAACCAATAAACAACTTGCTATCCTATAAAAATAATACTTCAATATTAAAATTACAACATTATTAAAACACCAAAACAAAACAAAATGACAACAAATATTTTCTACTATATTTTTTTCCTACTCAATTTTAAAATTACAACAATATTTAAACAACAACAAAAAATATAAATTTAAATATATCTTTTCCTACTACATAAACATTCAGAACAATACTAACGTTTCCTATAAATTCATTGTATGTTAACATATTTATACCAACACAAAATGACTAACAATAATATCAAAAATAAATTAAAATCACAAAATACTAAGATAAAAAATTAAGAACAACTCACACACTTCAACAAGAGCCTAATAGCTTTAAACTACCAACAACAGCACCACCCAGAGCACCAAATACTTCTCTGGCAGCTTCAGCTTTCCTTAGCTTCCCTTCCTTCTTCCTTCAGCTTCAACTTCTCCTTCCTTCAACTTCAACCTCAAATGCATGCAACTTCTCCTCCTCCTCCGCTCATTTTAAAATTGCACTCGCAAGCCTTCTGCAGCTCACGTCGCGTCGCCATGCAATGGTCATGTCACCTGCATTTCGCGTGTTCCCGAGGCATCAAGGTGAATATGCATTGATTGGCGCCTTCTTCACCTTGTCTTGCCATCACGTGAAGACGCTTGGTCTGGCGCTACCTGCACCGCGTGAGAGCCTTGGTGAAGACAAACAGTGTGGCACCACCTTTTGCTGCAAAAGCAACATAAGAAGCCACACTGGGTGGCGCCCCCTTTGTTAAATATTTGCATGTTCATGAGGAGACACACCATCTGGTGCCTTCTGTTATTTCGATGTAGCAAAAACAACTCATGCCATGTAAATAGTTTTAAAACTATACGTTTTTGGTATATAATTTTTTTTTATTTTCTATTTTAGTTAAAAACTCCATTGAGTTACCTGGCTGAATTTACTTCCATATCTATCTATCTATCTATTACTCTTAATAAAAGAATGTCCTACTTGGACACATGTCAAATTTTGGACAACTTTTTTTCCTCCCAAATTTCTCTCTCTTACTTTTTACTTTTTTCTTCTTTTTTTTAATCTTTTTTCCCCTTTCATATAAATACTTATAGAAAATATTTATCATTCTATTAGCCAAAACTCTTTATTATTATTATTATTAAAATGAATTTTATATTCAAAATAATATAAATTAATTATTTATTAAATATATTTTTATTGATTCAACAACATCTTTGCAAATAGTGTATATTTATAAATATTCATATATAACAATATTTATAAATCATTTTATTGTTTATCATTCATAAGAATCATGTTTGTATTTAGAAGATAGTTTATATTACATTTTAAAATACTATAAAGTTAACAAAATATAAAAAAGAAAAAGTTATTTATATCTATTATACATTATTATATTATACAAACAAGAAAACTTGATCTTTTATATAACACATCACAATTTAGGAAAAATTTACTACTAAATTTTCACTTATTTCCTCTCTATTTTTTTCATTTACTTTTATTTTTATTTTTTTTTATATTTTTGTCTTCTATTTTCTAAAAAAAACACAACTCCTATTCAACTACTTTTCACTTTTCCCCTCTCTCTCATTTTCTTTTTTTCATTTCTTTTCCTTTTATTATTTTATACTTACACGGTTTTTTTTATAATAACTACTCATTTATTTATATTTTATTACTGTTTTTAGTCCTTTATTTATAAAAAAATCATATTCAATAATTTATATTAGCATGTATAATTATAAAAAATTAAAATATTATGATTTTGTTGAAATTATGTTTAATTTATTTTAAAATATTTAATATAATAATATGGTCGATGCTATATAAAAATATGCTATCATTTTATTAATTAAATGATAAATGTACATAATTACTTATTACATATTAAGATTGATTATAATTTAATTAATTAAATTTATTTTTACTTTAAATCTCTATAAAATTATTTTTACTTAAAAATCGTATAAAATAATTTTAAATAATTTCATAAATAAAAAATTTGTTGATTAATATTTATATTATAAGGTTGAGATTTTTATACTAAAATTTAATTTAAATCTAATTAATGTTTTATATAAATTTGACTCTATATTTAGAATTAATTTATTAAATATAATTTTTATTATAAAATAATTTTAAATTACTATATGAATAATATCATAGTTTAGATTAGTTTTAATTTCATGATAGAAATAACAAATATCATTCACGGGAGACAATTCCGCTCAAGACTATTATGGATAACAAAACTCTCTTTTCGAGTATTTCACACAAGTACAAGCCAAAGACTCAATAATATTATAAATTAAAATAGTTTTATTTTTTTTGTAGAGACCACAAATATCATTTACGAGAGGTAATCCTACTCAAGATCATTGTTATATTATATATTTTTATTATAAAATAATTTTAAATTACTTTATCAATAATATCATAATTTAAATTAGTTTTAATTTTATGATAGAAATCACTAATATCATTCATGGGAGACAATTTTGCTCAAGATTATTATGGACGACAAAATCCTCTCTTCGAGTATTTCACACAAGTACATGCCAAAGATTCAATAATATTATAAATTAAAATAGTTTTTTTCTTTTTTGATAGATACCACAAATATCATTTACAGGAGGTAATCCTACTCAAGATCATTATGGACGACAAAACTTTTTTTCTCTGAGTATTTAATACAATTGCATACCAAAGACTCAACAATACTTTTATGTACTTCGAAATCCTATAAAATCATTTTTATTTATAAATTGTATAAAGTAATTTCATAAATAAATTTTTGTCTTGAATAATATTCATATTATAAGGTTCAAATTTTTATACTAAAAAATAATTTAAATTTAATTAGTCAATATAATTATTACAAAATAATATTTTTACTCTATGTTTAATAATTTTATATGCAAAAATTTTATCGATTAATATTTATATAATAATGTTAAATTGTTTTCATAAATATATAAAAAAGATATTATAATTAATTTATTAAATATATCTATGATAAAAAAATAGTTTTAAATAATTACTTACTGAATAATATCGTAATTAAATTAATTTTAATTTTAATTATAGTTTATAAACTATAAATATTATAAAATTAATATCTTTCTTTTAGAGTATAATTGTAAAATAATTGAATGCTTTTATTATTTTACATTTGAAAATTACAAAAAATATTTAAATTTAACATAAGTTATATCCTTTTTTAATTTTCAAACATCAATTTTTCATACCATTTTATAAATATTTTAAATAAAATATGAAATAATTGTACGACTATAATCAAATATATTTTCTTTGTTTGAATACTCCAACTCTTTCTGCATTTTTGAAAAGTTTAAACAGTTAATTATGTTTTCTCAAAATATATTTAATCTTTTTATGAGGCTTGACATTTTTCTAATGTAATGGGTTGAGTTTATGTTATTAATCATTGTGTTTTTATGGCTTATTCAATTTAATGACATCTAAAATTAGTTTTAAATTTAAAATTAGACAAATAATATCTACAAATCTATTGTTTTAAAGTAGTAGTCATTTTTAGGGGACAAGGATGGGGACGGGGCAAATATACCCAACCCAGAACGGGATCGAGAGTGGGTACAAAATTTTATCCCTGGTAAAGATTAGGGACGGTGATGGGTGTGGGGACGGGGATGGGGACGGGGAACGACATACCCATCTTTGCCTTGTCCTGTTGCCATGCCTATTCACAATCATCACTTATACATTTGTTGGTTTTGATTAATTACAGATTTGGATAAGATTAAAATACTTTTTAGTCTTTTAATAATTTTATTTTTGGTTTTAATTTTGTTTTCTAAATTAAAAAAAAAACCACTTTGGTCCATTCACATGTCTTTATTAGATCAATTTATTATATAACATTATATTATTATATACAAACATTTATCTTGTCTGTCTTTTGTTGTTGCTTGTAATATACTAAATTTGAACTCCATCTATGGCTACTCCTATTTTGCATGATATCATGTTTTTTAATACACAAATTCGCATTGTATTTGCTCATACCCAAAGGTTTTCATCTTATTGTTATGTTCATACTGACCACAAAAAATATAGTTTAGACTTTTGTAAACAATATACTCATCACATAAACATTGATTCCTTCAACAACAATGACCTTAATAAATTGAATATATATTACATTATTTACTTGCCTATAAACGTGCGAAAGCAGCCAAATCACCTGTGTGGAGGCACGGGTATCATGCTAGTATTAATATTAAAGCCCATTATGTTGACTTTTTTTTTTGTTATTAGACAAATGAGACACTGTCATATTCATGTTAGCCTACGACAATACACAACAAATTAAGCACTTAACAAAAAGGTTAACTTTTTGAGTTTGAATTTTCATAATATATTTTAGTCTTTCAAGATTAGCCACTAGCTCATAGTTTTAAGGTTTCAAGTTTAAGCCCGAGACATTCAATTTTTGTTCCTACCTGAGGATAGCAGGATAATTTTCTCCTTGTTGATACCTCTGGTCCGACATCTTCTCCAAATGTCCAAATCCTCCAAGATGAGAAGAGGGGGTGGGTACCTGCAAAAGGCACTCCAACGCTTAAGTCAGCTTTCGGCTCAAAGCATTTAATGAGAGTAATAAATGAGGAATCAAAGTTAACGTACCTCGAGGATTGTACCCTATTTATACTTACTTCATTGGGGCTTGGACCTGTGGGCTTTTTCCACTTGATTATCTTCTTTAATGATATGTAATTATTTGTTAATTAGGATTACTAATTACCCTTTAATTGTCTTGATGACTTTATCCTTGATGCTTTGCACAATATCAGGCTATTAGGTTGGCCTAATAACTTAACACTTCTCATAGTATCAGGCTATTAGGTTGGCCTAATAGCCTAATACTTCTTATAGTATCAGGCTATTAGGTTGGCCTAATAGCCTAACATTTCTTATAGTATCAAGTTATTAGATTGGCCTAATAACCTAACAATTCTTATAATATTCGGCTATTAGGTTGGCCTAATAGCCGAACACTACTCATAGTAGCATCCTTAGGGTTTCTTATTACTTCCTTGTGGTGTTAACCAGGTAGTGTTCGACCACTCAGTTAGCCGAATGGTCGAATGCTTTTATAATAGTTGATAGATTTCCTATATATCGATGGTTTTACCCCTTATAACATGTCGAAGGGTCGAAAGGTATTCGGTTATGCATCTTGTCGATTACCCAACCGGTATAATTTTTGTCAGTTTTAAGCGAGGGTCGAAAAGTAATTCATTATGGCCTCTTCGTCTTGTCCATGGGGATTGGTCCTTCTAGGTCATATTGCGATTATAGGGACATGATTTAAATAAGTTTGGCTTATATAAAAAATTTAAGACTAAATATTGTCTTGTATATGTCATGGGTTACCTTTTAGACTTGACTTGATAATTTTCAAAGCCTAATCTAATTTATCAAACAGTTAGCCAAAGGTCAAAGCTTCAAATAGAACAAATTACATAAGTATGCTTTCAAGCTAGCGAGACCTTCAAAATAGGTTAGGTTAATCCTGGATGTAAGACTTAAAAACTTTTTTTTGTCCATGTATATATGTCACTCTATTTATTTTTAGTCCTTAGAAATTATATATATTTTTTTGTATTTAGTCCCTATAATTTTTTTTGTAATTTCAAATAAACTTTAACCAAAAGCAAAGTATTTTAGAAAATATATTATTAGCACCAGGGACGGATCCATGAGTGTGTTAAAGGGGGAACAATTTTTTTTTACACAATTATTTAAATATCTAACTTCTAATAAATAATAAATTTTAAAAAATATTTATTATTAATTTTATATATAAAACTAAAAATATGATCCACTACTAGAAGAAAATTAAATAAATATCAGCTCAAAAACTTATTTTTCTTTATTAGTAATTTTTTTCTCATATATATACATAAAGGGTCCTTTGGGGGGGGGGGGGGGGGGAGGTGGAAGGCCCCTGCTTGTCTCCCCCGGATTCGTCCCCCCTGCTTGTCGCCCCTGGATCCGTCCCTGATTAGCACTCCTATTACGAAATACTGCCTTTGATATTTTATATAAGAAACAAATGAGGTATTTTTTCCCCTCTAATTATAAGAAACATAATATCTCTTTCAAATGTATTAATTGCCAATATGTTGGAAGATGGATGATTTTGAAGCCTGCATTATTAAGCACGTGCCTAGGGAAATGAATCACGCAGCTCACGTTTTTGCTCAATATGCCATGAAGCATTCTTCTTGTGATGAATCTTTTATAGCAATTCCTGAATTTGCTTATCATGATGTAATGAAAGATGTTTTCAGTTTGTTGAACCCTCAAGAGTCTGAATAAAGTTTTCTTGGTTGCTTGGGCGGTCTTGCCCACACCAATTCAGAATTTTTTTTTTTTGCCAATTTTCTTTAATATCTTTAATTTATTGTGAAATCTATTAATAAAATATTCATTCATTTCTTAAAAAAGTGAATGTATTTATCGGGTTATTAACAATATAAATCATACTCATTGGTTGAAAAAATTATTCCTTAAATTATGAAAAATGTCATTAAATATAATCACCACTTAAACTATTTAAATTCTATGGACATTTTTAGAATGAAATTTAAATTTATAATATTATTAATTAAAATTAACTAATTTGAATATTTTTATTAATTTTAATAAATTAGATATTTTTTTCTTATGTAGAACTGGAGGTACTAACTTCTTATTTATGTTTTAACTATTTTCACTAGGTAACTGATTTAAAAAATGGGTGGATTGTTTGTTACGTTACTTTTCATCGTTGTACCAAATTATATTTTCTTGCATATTTTTCACTTACAAAACTAGCTATATACATGTAAGTGTGTTTAGTTTAACGTTAAGATGAACGGACACACATTTCAATGCACGTTTTGTGAGAAGTGGGGATTAAGAACTTTTGATTCAATGGCCGTTTGGAGGTCTCTCAACGAAAAGCCAAACATGCACTACAACTTTATGAAATAAGGTGTACAACTAAAAATATTTAACTCATTTGATACGATATTTTAGAATGTAAAAGAAAGATAGTTTTAATATCTTAATATATATTTATATTTGTTATTACTTCTTTAATGTTTTAATCCAATTAATCCCCTTTGATTTATTTCCGTCTGTTTCTTTGTTTGCTTCTTTAATAATATTTCTTTTATAACATGAGTTAGGTTACAATGCTTTGCTCCTTGAATAGGACTTCTTTGTTGGTAACTAAAGGTCAATTATATCGTACATTTTAGTTAAATCAGAAGCTTTTTCCCTTAGTCAATTATACTGCTCGTCGTGATACTCATTTTACTAGGAGTAATATACATTAATTATTAATTATTAGACAATGTTCAATTCAGACAATTTGCCTACTGTTTTCATTTGGTGTTTTAAAAACAAATACTGAAAACATCACTACAAAAATAATTAACTTTAGTGACGAAACAATTTACATGTAATTTTTAAAAAATTGTCAATAAAACTTTAGTGACATTGATATTAGTGTCGAAAAATCATTTTTCGTCACTAAATTTTGTTACTATTGCATTATTTTTTTGTAGTGCATGACAGGTAAGAAATGTTTTTGAAAATATATTCTTTGTTTAGGGTGACAATTTTGTAATAAATTTCTTTCAATCTGTCATCCATGTACTTTCCTTCTTCTTCATCAAGCATAAGGTGGTATTCTTCGTATTTCGATGTCAGTAGTCACTCAGTACCCTGACAAGATTGGAGGATATACATTGATATCCTTATTATACATTAATTCATTGTCAAGACCAAGTGGATGAAGTTTATAGCTCCTCACCACGTTGCAACCGGTTAGTCAATTTGGTCTAACTTGCCAAGATTGTGTGTTGGATTCCAGAAACATGATAAATTAAAATCTCTATTATTGTTGGCACAAATGGTTCAGTACTTAAATCTTTTAACCAAAGTTTGGATTTGATTCCCGACTTTGATATGAAGTCACAATTATATTACTTTATCTCAAAATGAATTGACCTAATAGAAGAGGAATTAGTTAGGTGTCAAATAAAAATTCTTATATACTTTTTCTGATTATAAAAAATAAATAAAAATCTCGATTTGGTGTGATTAAACTCATAAATAGTGTCATTTGGATAAGAGATGCTGTATGTCGGGTGGACTCATTGCAAAATGGGCCGGGGTTGATGAAACAAGAGGCATGCACCCAGGGGCAGAGCCAGAAATTTGGCTCGAGGGGGGTCAAGAAAAAAAAATTTAATAAATAAAAATTAAATTTTTGCATACATAAAATATAAAAAAAAGCTTTAATATTATATATATATATATATAATCTTTTTATAAATAAAAATAAATATAACTATATTGAGTACAAAAATAATATTATTTTTTATTCTTTATATAAAAAATAATAGATACATTTCTCTCATTCAAATTATAGAAACATCGATTCATTTTAATTGTATTAATTATATTTTTTATACTCTTAATTTATTATGAAGTTTATTAATAAGACACTCAATCATTTCACAAGTAGATATATTCATTGATCTATTAATATTTTTTTACTAGATATTAACATTTTAAGTCCCACTGATTAGTGAAAAAAAAAATATTCTTTGAATTACAAAAAATGTTATTAAATATAACTTTTGCTTAAACTATTTAATTTCATGGCGTTATTAATTAAAAGAGTAAATTATAACAACATTCCTTGAAGTTCCGTGTAATTACATAAGTACCCCTTGCTTTTTTAACCATTATTTTCACCTCCTTTGTAGGGGATGTTAGTATAAGGTTTGAGGAGGTGTCAGTGTAATTTTTTCAAACATATAAGGGAGTATTAGTATAATATTTTCAAACTTAAAGGGGGTTAGTGTAGGAAAATAAAAAATGGCGGGGTTATGTATAATTTGATAAAAGCTCAAGAGATGTTGCTATAATTTGCTCTAATTAAAATTAACTAACTTAATTAGTTTTATTGGTTTTGAATATAAATTAGTTGCAGTAAAAAATTAGTTATTTATTTTTTATATATATGAATATGTAATATATGAGAAAAGAAATAAATTAGATTGATAAAATAATTTTAGATAATTATATGTGGACATCTCAACATCACAAATACTCTATTAAAACTTATAATTTTTTCTTTATCTTTCTTTCTATCATATAATGTTATTTATCATACTTATATTTTTCTTTCTTCTCTCTTTTTCTCCCTATGTGTTAACTAACATAGTAATTTCATATATTATTTTTCAATATTTTATTTTATATATTTTACGAGGGCCATGAAATTATTTTTATAATAATTTATACACACTTCAAAAATCTTGGGGAGGGGGAATGCCCCTGCGAGTCCCCCCCTCCCTCCTCCCCCTGCATGCACCTATAAGTCTAACATTTTCACCCACCATTTCCTCTAAAGTGATAAAATCAAATGTGGGACATGCCATTGCCAAATAATGAGTGATGAATTTTTGCATGGGTTCTTTGTTATGCTTAATTATTTACATAAATTATATTTTTATTTTTATTTCTTTATAATTTTTATTTATTTAAATGTAATTTATTTTAATATTTTTTATTTAATTTTATCCAAAATTTTATTTATTTAAAATTTAAATTAACAATTATGTAGAATTTTGTAAGAAACAATTAGCAATTACCAATAACATGATTGGAAATTTCTTCATTGTTACAAACTTTTTTTTTATGCTGTAGAATCTGTATTCGATTTTCTTTGTGTCTAAATTTTTTTTGGACCAGCAGCAATCACACACTACGAACAGAATTAGTCTTTGATCCAACGAATAAGGAAATACATATGATCTCTGACCTAGAAAAAAAAAACATTTTTTTATGCTAAAAAACGTTTAGAATGTTGAAAAAAACTTTCTAGAGTTTATACACATTTATTAATGGTCTAGTCATAATTAACAGTAATTGAAATACTCTCTCCATTGAGGGTTTGGATTATTTCATGTGATATTTTTGTCATGTGAAATATTAATCATTAAATTAAAGTAAGAGAGAGAAAATTTAAATAATAAAAAAAGGAAGATATGATGTTTGAATGGTGGAGAAATCTTAAGTAAGAGGATCCATTCCCTTGTGTCAATAATTACCAATAATTAAATACTACACCATGGTTGTCTGGTACTGTTTTTTGTACATATTATTGAGCCATATCTTATAATTATATGACCAGATCTAACTACTAGCTTGCATTCAAAAAAAGAAAAAGAAAAAAAGATCTAACTACTAGCTATGGAATTTATTGCTTCGAAACGGAAGCTTTACTGTATTTGCGAAGGATTATATTAATTAGTGTTTAAAAGCTATACTATTGATTAAGGAATTAATAATGAAAAAATTATAATAAAAATATGCGTTGAGAATATGTGCTGAACATTGCAGTGAAATTATTAATAATTTTTAAAAAAAATATATTTTTGATAGTTTAATCAGTACGATAAATACTTAATTACCTATATAAAAGTGATAGTGACTTCTGTCTCTTAATCAAGTGGTCAAGGGTTCGAATCCTGATGATACCACTTTGAGTATAAAATAAATCATGTTAAGAGAAAAATACCTACATTGACATGCGCTTATAAGGATTCTTTGGTGCTTATGATAAGGATTCTTCATCTAACAAAATTATGTTATAGCTAAAGTTAGGAGTTGAATTTTCATACAAAATCATGTACTGCTTATAGAAAACTGGTCTTAATAACATCTTGTTTTAAGGTTGAGAGAGACAAAAAGTCAAATCAAAAGTTGAATTTTCATATCAAAGTTTTAGTTCAAGGCTAGCTAGCTACCTCCAACAACTACAGTACATAGTGTAAATTAAAGGCGTTTCGTTTCTTCTTCCGATATCTAGAGCAAATGAGCAATGCTAAAGGCTCCGACGAAGTTTTGCCGAATTATTAGTCGACCCAATAAAAAGAAAACACCTGTCAGCTCTCTGATTTTAATTTTTTAATTGATTGCAATTCAAAGTTTTCTTAATCTGTCATGTGAAAGTACCATTCACTTTTGATTTTTTTCCACTTCTACCCCTTTCTCATTAACGACACCCTTTTCATTCACTCCCCTCCGTGCCACTTTTCCTCTTTTTTTTTTTTTCTTCTCACACAAAATAGTTTTTTTAATGTTTTATTTTATATATAAAAAGTATGAAAAAAGTATATCAAATAAAGATGAATATTTTTCATAAAAGTATCAAGATAAATTTAGACTTAACTTCACATATAAAATATATACAATATAACATACAGGATGAACATTTTCTTTATAAAAACAAGTAGAAAAATTTACATTGAATCCACAGGGATAAACTTTTTTACTAAGGAATTTTGTCTAATTAAAATTAAAATTTCTTTTACATATTCAATATATAATTAATTACATAACAAAAACTAAATTAAAATCAGCACAATCACTATTATTTTCTCTATGCAAAATTAGTATCAAAAATTAATTTTTAAACAAATAATTATTCATTTTTATTTATTATCTTCTCAATTAAATCAATTATTCAAGATTTTCTTCTAATTTGATAAATCTTTATTTTCTTTTATACTTTGATATGATGTATATGCCAAAATATTAAAAGAAAAGTTATATATAAAATTTAACACAAAGGGATTAATTTATTATTTTTTTTAAAAAAGCAAGTAGAAAATTTATACTTAATTCACGGAAATGAACAATTTATCAGAAATCACATTAATATCTAAATTATTATGTTGAAATTATATTATTTTATTGTAATAAATTTAATTTAAATGTATTTTTTATGGTTATCTCTTTCCTTATTTAAATAATTTATTGAATGTTTTATTTCATGAACATAAAAAGCATGAAAAAAACAAATAGGAATGAATATTTTTCATGAAAATATGAAGAAAAATTTAGACTTAAATTATCATATAAAATATGTAAAATATAACACACGGGATGAACATTCTTTATAAAAACAAATAGAAAAATTTAAACTAAATACATGTGATTAACTTTTTTACTAAATATTTTTTTCAATCAAAATTAAAATTTATTTTACATAATTAATATATATTTAATTACATATAAAAAATCAAATTAAATAAACATAATCACTATTATTGTCACCACACAAAATTAGTGTCTAAAATTAATCTTTAAGCAAATAATTATTCATTTTTTATTTATTATCTTCTCACTTGAATGAATTATTCATGTTTTTCTTCTACTTGCACAAATTTTTATTTTCTTTTATACATTGATTTGTATATGTCATATATTAAAATAAAAAATATATATAAATATAACACATAGGGATGAATATTTTTGTTCTTATAAAAGCAAATAGAAATTTTCATTTAATAAATGGAGACAAACAATTTACCTAAAGTCACCTTAATATTTAAATTATTAAGGTAAAATTATAATTTTTTATTATAATAATTTTAATGTATTTTTTATGACTATTTCTTTACTTATTAAATAATTTTTTAATGTTTTATCTTATGAACATGGAAAATATGAAAAAAAAATTAACAAACGGGGATGTATGTGTTTTATAAAAGTATCAAAAGAAATTTAGACTTAACTTACCATATAAAATATAATAAACGGGAATGAACATTTTTTTATAAAAAAAATTAGAAAAAATTACACTAAATTTACGGGAATAAACTTTTTTACTAAAGATTTTTGTCTAATCAAAGTTAAAATTTATTTTTCATAATTAATATATATTTAATTACATAACAAAAATTAAATCAACATAATCACTATTATTTTCTCCACACAAATAATTGTCTAAAATTAATTTTTAAGCAAATAATTATTCATTAATTTATTATCTTCTCACTTAAATAAATTATTCATGATTTTCTTTTATTTGAACAAATTTTAATTTTCTTTTAGACATTGATATGTATGTGCCAATACATTAAAAAACATATATATATATATATATATATATATATATATATATATATATATATATATATATATATATATATATCACATAGTGATATTTTTTTTTTTATAAAACCAAGTAGAAATTTCCACTTAACTTATATCACATAGTCACATTATTATCTAAATTATTATGGTAAAATTGTATTTTTTTGTTATAATAATTTTTATTTGAATGTATTTTTTTATAGTTGTCTCTTTTCTAATTTAAATAATTTATTGAATATTTTATTTTATGAGCATGAAAAGTATGAAAAAATATAATAAATGGAGATGGATTTTTTTTTATTAAAGTATGAAGAGAAAAAATATAATATTACATTACATATAATACAAAATTTAAATAAAAATTATTAATCATTCTGTTTATCCCGTATAACGCACGGATCAAAATCTAATTGATTATAATATGTGGAGTCCTTAACAACAATCTTTTGAAGGTAAGTTCTATTTATTAAGAGTAATAGATAGATAGATATGGAAGTAAATTCAGCCAGGTAAGTTAATGAGTGTGACGTGAATGTAATCTTTAACAAGAGTCACACGAGTATAGCGTTTTTTGGACATCTCTTCTCGTGATGAAAAGACTCATTTTCACCACCAAATTCCACTCCTATAAGGCTAGCTAGCTAGCTACCTCCAACAACTACGAAGTGTAAAAGGTGTTTCGTTTCTTCTTCCGATATCTATGCCTGTCCTGTTCCATGAAAACGTTCTTAGCTTAAGCTTGGACAGGAAAATGACAACACTGCATAATTATTAACTCGAACAAAGTGAATATATTAAAAATATAAATCTTGAATAACAACTTCAAATGGCTCTGCTTGAGAATAGTCTTCTGTATTATATATAAACTAAAATATATAATTTGGGCATTCCCTTATTCTTCATTTTCTCAATTATACATTATCAATATTCTTTGTTTTGAAATTTTACATATTGTCTTCACAATTAACAAAACAAGTTTCTCTCTTCATCATCTCAAATCGTCTTCCTTTTATGATTATATATATATATATATATATATATATTCAATCTTTTTAACTATTTTTTTTAATATATTCAATCTATATCTGATGGCTCTATCTTTCTTTTGGATTGTGAAACTATATATATGAGTCTTGTTTGATTGTTGTTGGGTTTGTGAGGTCATAGAGTCCTCCAAAGCTTAAAACAAAAAAATAAATAGTATTGATTATAATATGTGGAGTCCTTAACAACAATCTTTTGAAGGTAAGTTCTATTTATATCTCTAGCAAAAGGAAGACAAATAAAATATGTTTGTAGTTCATGGTAATATTTGGTGTATTTTTGTTCTAAGAAAGTTTTAAAAATGTTGCACACTTCTTTCATTTAGTTTATTATATCAATAGATTGGAAAATAATAAATAAAATTGACAAGTAGATAGAATACACTCATACAAACTATTCAACAATCTCATAGATATATATATTGGGAGGTTATTATATTGATCAACAATTTTTTTCAAAAAAATGATTATACATTTTTTTTTAAATAATCAATATTCTATGAATTATAAAAAAAAATACTGTTTGAAATAAAAAAAAAATCCTTGATAAAATTTTTTATTACTTATTTTTATCATTCAAAATAAAAATTGATTTTTATTATGTGTAAAATCAATAAACATTTTTGTGGAGATCATTATTTATTATAAGTTAGATATTTAAATAATTAAGAAAATGGTCCCTTTCAATAATTTTTTGGATGCATGCTATCTATGTCAATGTCAGTGCAGGAAGCTAGAAATAATTCGTAGGAGTTGGGGTCCCTAAGCTTGCTAATGCATCGTTTATTATGCTGAAATAGCAATATCACTTGTCTAAACAGTGTTCCTGAAATATCAATATCACTTATCCTAGCCAAACAATGGGTCACACAACAAAAGCTTGCAAAGTTTCTCCTTAAGATATGTTATTTGTGATGAAAATTATTTCAGAAAGGATAAGATTTCCTCGAGAGCAAAGATAAAAAGACACGATTCATGAAAACTTCTAAAGAAGATAAACTAGGAACAGTGGAGTCCAATCACACTATGTATCCATCAAACAAAGCCCAAATAAACACACAGAAACACTCATTGAAATTATCCTGCCAAATAAAAGCCACCACATTACAGGTGTATGGACAATGACTTCTTAAAAAGCTAATAATTTCATTAAGAAAATGCACGTATGAAATCATTGGTACTTTAAGTGCATGTTCTGATTTCAATTAGGAGACTGAAAAATACTTTTACTTTCTAAAATAATAATTTCTTCCTTCTTCATTTGATGTATTAAAATTCGAAAATACACATTATTGAAATTCATAAAAATACTTTTATTTCTTTTATCCAATTACAGCCAAAGCTCTTTTATTCAAACTTTTGATGAAGCCCTGAAACTAATAAAGGTTTACTATCTTTATGGTCCTTAATTTTTTTCAGGTTTTAATATTTAGTTTTTAATTTAAATTTTGACCGTTAAAGTTTTTAAACATTTTTTCGTTACCATTTTTAATCTTTGTTGTCAAGTAACACTATAACAAGTTAAATAATGATGACATAATAGTGACATTGATAGTCCAATGACTTGTCATTAAGAAGTCTGATGGGATAATGACGTGTAATTTTTTTTGATAAATGATGTTTTTAATTTCTCATATGTTCATATCAGTTGTCGCTATTACGTCATCAATTAACATTATTACTTGAATGCAAGGACTAAAAGGGATAATGAAAAAAAGTTCAAGAACTTTAACCGGTCAAAATTTAAATTAAAGACTAATATACTGTGGATGAATTATTTCTACTAAGCAATGTAAAACAGGAAAGGCAATGGAAAGTTTCAAAAATAAATTGTTCAGTTCTTTTCTCTTGGACAAAGGAACAAGGACACACTTTTTTTTGAAAAAGGTATGCAAAACATCAAGCAGTATACTTAAATAGTACAATTAACAGAAAAAGATAACACAAAAGAGCATGGGGATATAAGTCAAAACCTATGAAGATACAAGGTAAAGAATCATGACAGTCTAAACCTGTATAGTAGGAAAGACCAATCTTTTCCCTGCTATAGTTCTTTTTACATAAAAGTCTGGAATGGAATCCCACTGCATGTTTATTAAAGCAAACAAACTTGAAATGAAGAATCTCAACTTCAGTAGAAAATTCCATCCACAACTCTCATCCTAATAACAATAACAACAATAGAAATAAAGTGAGTTAGAGGGACAAAGAAAAATGATCAATCATGCATAGTAACAATATGTGTGTCACTAGTCACTACCACTCAACAAGTAACAAAAAACAGCGAGTTAAATTATTATAATTGCAGCCTTTAGGTTTCTCGGTAACTTTACATTGATAGAACTGCCAAAACTTTCTTTTCTAGATGGCCTTCAGAGAAGCCAAATGAATACGAAGATACAGCAATTTTTGGATTACTAAGGTTACTGCTCCAACATCACACCAATTCAAAGTAGAAATATCACACTTTTTCCAAAAAAAAAAAAAAAAAAAGCTGGGAGCACGGTATATTTCATGCATAAAACAATTTCATCTTTGAATGTTTAACAACCATAAAGCAAGTTTTGTCCCAAAAGGATAAGTAAAAAGTGAGCTGAAACAGTGAAATGGTTTTAGATTGTGATTGCGATTACAGTTTCATCAAGATCTTTGACATTACAGTTTAGTCACTATTTTAAATATATTCTTGTTATATATAAACTTATTATCATTTAATATAAATGAATGTTGTGTTAAACTTTTCAGTAAGGACCTAAAGGTTGAAGCAAGCAAAGGAAGAGGCAGAGAGGGAAGCAGCGCAATACAAGGCTCACAAGGAAAGATGAGTATCAAAAGTCACTTTCCGAGGTATAAAATGATGCCAAAGTATGATAGTTCAAAATTTAAGTACAAGTTTTCATGGGATTGAAAATATTTTTATGCTTTATTATTGGGTTGAGTTTCCTTAGATCACTGGGAAGACTATTACTTCTTGCACCCCCTAAAAACCCTAAAGAGGCCAATATATTCTTTGCCTCTCCTAAGTCCACCTCCACCCAATACCATCAAAGATCCAAAAACCACCACCGCAGCCACGCAACACCACCGTCGCAACCACCCAACACCACGGAAGCAACCGCAAAACACTGTGTTATTGAATAATTGAAGAAAATATCACTGTTACGTAATTCTAGAAAGGCTTTTCCGGAATGAATTTTGTTTTCTGGAACCCCCTTTCCGGAAAAATTCATTTCGGAACACCCTTTTCTGGAAAACAAAAAATTCATTCCGGAACCCCCTTCCTGGAAAAAAGTAATTCTAGAAAGAGGATTCCGTAATGAATTATTTTTCCTGGAAAGGGGGTTCCGGAATGAAATATTTTTTCAGAAAGGGAGTTCCAAAATGATTTTTTTTTTGGAAAGGGTGTTCCGGAATGAATTTTTTTTTTCCAAAAAGGGGATTCGGGAATGAATTTTTTTCCCCGAAAGGGGGTTCCAGAAGTATTAAAAAAATTGACTTCCAGAAAAGCCTTTCAGGAATGAAGTCACATTTTATATCTCTCTTCGTCCTTGACTCCATTCGCGTCTTCTTCCTTGTGCCATAGTTGCCGACAGCGGTGTTGGGTGGCGGTGCTTGTGTGTAGCAGTGGTGTTGGGTGGTTGGGTGGAGGTGGGGCACGATGGTGTTGGGTGATTAGGTGGAGGGGTAGTTTTGTCTGTTTAGGGGTTTTTGGAGGTGCATGAAGCAAAAAAGAGGGTGCAGGAAGTAATTCCCCACTGGGAACTCTGGATCTAACGCAAAAAGGCTTGACGAGGAGACAATCCAAGATTAAAAATTTAAGGAAATCAACTTCAAATGTCTCAATAGAAGTGGTTGACACGCATACTCAAGTATAAATGAGACTTACTTTTTACTTGATTTTCACTATATTTATGACTCTGTTTAGTTTAAACATTAGTTGAGTTTCATAATTTTTATATAAGTAAATCTAATAGAACAAATTTTATGTTTTGAATCAATAAAAAAATATAAAAATTGACATGATAGGATAGTCAATTTGAAGCACAATCCAGTTTTTGAAGAAGTATAAGAAAATCATTCAGTTCATCTATGATAGGGTAGTCAATCAGAAGTGATAAATGTAGAAGAATCTCAAGAAATCTAATCAGAGGATATTTTTCTAAGCATCATTGACTACATCAGAAGCTGACTTTTTGCTTCTGATTCTCATTGCTGTAAGTATTTAATCTAAAACATACATACGAAGCAAGCCTTTTAAAAAAAATTATATATATGTTTTTTCTATAAATGACTTAGTAAAAAATCAGCTATTTGATATTTTGTATATATGAATTTAAGGATTTTTCTACAGATTTATATTCAACAAATGAACCCATTATGCACAACAAAATTTCACCATGGGCCATCCAACCTCTTCTCCTAGTTTTTTCTTAAAAATTGAAAAACATAATATCCAGAGTGGTTACATAAGGATGTATAGTAAGGAAACATAGTCAATTCACAAACTTGTAGTTTGTGGAAGAACTCATTACATTTAAGATAATTGTTAATTCCAAATTTTCAAAAATAAAAAAGTAAAAGATTATTCAAAATAAAAGAAATATTATGATAATTAATAAATTTGAATAATAAAACTTTTTATTATAATTTTTTATTCCTTATTTTTAAGGGAAGTTATTCAAAACATATAAGGAAATCGGTGAATGTTTAGACAAATTTGACAAAAAAAAAAAAAAAAAACTAAATCTGAAAAACAATAAAAGTTTAAACATGAGGTATAACAATTAATTAATAAAAAAAAACATAAGTGTTCATGCTATTTAACTATTATAGTTTGCCAAATTATTGATATGCAAGTTATTTAATATTTTAGATAAAAATGTTTATAAATGTATATTATTTTCGAAGATATTAATCAAGTTTGAAAAGTTTTCCATACAATTCTATTAAAATTGAAATAAAAAAATTGTGGTCGAGGACTAATAGCAATTGCTTAATCTCTATAATCACCTAGAAGGACACTTAATCTTACTTATATAAAAATTGGCTTCAAAACACTCGTTCTTATATTTACTTGACTCTGTTTTTTTTATAGTAAAAAAAATAAATAAATAAACACCTCATTTTTAACGTATACATATTTTTATATTATATGTTTAATTTATCATACATGAATAATTAATCAAATCATAATTGTACAAATTGTGACATGCATCATAATAATTAGGAAAGGTTATTGATGTCACTGTTTCTTGATTAAATTCAATTCACTTAAATTCCTTAAAATATTTCTAAAATAACTTTATTATAGGATAGCATTTTCCTTTTCTTTCTCAAAGTTGATGAGAAGTATGTAATTAACACAAAAGTTTTTACTATGTATCTCAAGGCATATACTTATTGAAAAAACGGAAAGAGGACATGCTATTTCATGTAAGGTTACCAAGATTCATTTATGTCCTGTCACAAGGAGTTGTGTCTAATCAAAACATATCATACACTATTCAATATATATTAATCACAAGATAAATATTTTTAGACACAAAAAAATATACTATAATTAAGATTTTAATAGATCAATAAAAGATCAACATCTAGAAATAAAATATCTAATAACATCGTCTTAATTCAAAAAATTCACATTAACAAAAGATAGCGATAATATAGTAAAAAAAAAATTACCCTTGTTTAGCACCTCAAGATTTGTAAGAGAACTTATTTCCTTATTTCAAAAAAAAAAAAAAAAAAAGAAGAGATTTTTCCCCACAAAAAGTTTACTTCCTTGTTACACTAAGTATTGATTACATTTTAAAACAAATTTCATGATATTCTCTAGATCAAAAGTAGGACTATATTCTTCCATTAATCTTTTGATACAAGTTATCAATCAATAAAAAGATCTCCCAGTACCAAAAACATGTTAGATCTCAATTAATCTAAATTAAGTGTATTTATTTAAAGGGATAAAATTCTTGAAATACTTTTTTTTAGGATTTAAATCCACTACATACTTAAGGAAATGCAATTCTTACACAGACAATAGCGTAATTTGACATGAGAATTAAAAGGAGTTTATTTTTATTTCATCTTAATTTTTTAAATTCAATCAACAAAAACATTTATTCACCACTATTGCTACTTTCTCTCTCATCTCACTATATCTAAGAGGGATGGGAGCAACAAGACTATACGGTCAAGGGAACTTAAATCTAAATCTAAATTACATGTTGCATAGCATCAATTCTTTCTTCTTTTCTTTGTAGTCACTTGTTGTGTTATTCCAACTATTGGTTCTTGTGCAAGAAGCAACATATACTCGGACACCTCGATCGCATCAATATAGTCCTTCACCCTTTGTTGGAGCTCTAAACATGAATCTTGCAATTCTTTATATTGAGAGAGTTGTGTCACTTCACGTTGTTTTAGTCTCTCATCATGCTTTGCACCCTTCTTTTCTTCCTCGAGTATTTGGCATTGAATTTCAGACAATTGTTGATTTAGCCTATCCATGTCACCAACTTTATTAGATGGGTTGTTTCCTTGGGCATCATTTTGTTTTGCATCATTTGAATTGGTTGCTTGTTGAAGAAACTTGGCCGCAACAACATCAACATTGGGGTGTCCAAAAGAGTAAGGTTTGTCTCCAATAGAGAACACAACAATAGCAATTTCTACTCCGAAAATGTGACTTGCCTCGTATTAGGGTCTTTCACCTTCGCAATTTCAATCTTACGACGACCCATGGTTCATTCACTTTCTTCACAATGATAATTACTAAAAAAAAAAAAAAATACAAGAACGATAGATTAGAAAGAGGGGGATTATTGTAAAGGTTGGGGTGGGTATGATATGATATCCCCACAACCCTTTATTTATACGCACATCTTCTGAAAATTTTCAATGTTTCTATTTTTTTTTATTACATTCAACGTTTTTATTATTGAATTTACAAATTCCAATTCTTTTCTATTATGTACGGGAAGTGTTTTAATATGTTTCCAAATTTATAAAATTGGTCACATGAACAATTTTGACTTGCATTTTATTTCTTTTTTAATTTAAGGATACTAATACTAAATATGTACGCATCTTTGATTTGCTGGAAAACAAGAAATCTAATTTCTATATTTGCTAGATATTATTTGAAAACTTAAAAAGAAACTTAAAAGGATATTTTTATTTATTAACGCCATCCCAAATATATGTTTGAGTTGTTATATTTGGGATTAGAACAAGAACATACATTTGTCTGCTTTTTTTTTTTTTTTAGAGGAATACATTTGTCTACTAAAACATATACTTTGTACAAAATTATGTCTTTTATTTTGTGAAAATAGCACATTTACTAAGTAAGTGTTGTCCTTGAATCTCATGATGATTCATAGCCTTTGTTAGATGAGGTGAATTCCATACAACTAAGAGCATCTTTAACGCCTGCAGGGAAGCAACCCACATTTGGAAGCATCGTTGCCTGGGAAGCATTGTGCCGTTGTGCGAGTGAAGGAGCGTTGCTTTAGGAAGCACCGGTTGCTTTAGGAAGCACCGGTGCTTTAGAGTTTTAAAATAAAATAAAAACTTTTTTACTGACAAATAATAATATTATAATAAAAAATAAAAACTTTTTTATTGACAAATAATAATATTATAATTTAGGTTAAATTAATCTGTAAGTCTTTATACTATTCCATAATTTTTAATTAGGTTCCTGAACTATTTTTTTTTCAATTGGGTCCCTGAATTTTTATTTAATTTTTAATTAAGTCATTGCCGTTAACTACCGTTAACTCCATTAACGGTAGGGACCTAATAAAAAATTAAATAGAAGTTCAGGGACCCAATTAAAAAATTAAAGCACCGGTTGCTAGCTAAAGCACCGGTGCTTTAGCTTATTAAATTAAAAAAAATATCATTAAAATATTATTTCTCAATTTGTGCAGTTTGGATATCAATCGGCAATTAGCAAAATTTGATTGTTATTTTACTATTTTTTTTTAATTTTACTATTGTATATCAACATTCATATAAATAAGGAGTACTTCAAAATTTTCTTACACAATTAAACCTATCATTTTTTTCTTATTTTTATTCTCATAAAATTCTCAACTGGCTTTTTTAAAAAAAAATTATTTTGTATTATTAAAAAATATTTTTCAAAATAATAGCATAAATAAATCCCTTAATTTTTAAAAAATAATTATTTTATTTATAAAATAATTATAATTTAATAAATAATTAATAAAATGTAAAAATGTAAGCTTTTTGGTGGGACCTATTGAAAGCACCCAAGGAGAGTTGCTCAATTGGAGGAATTAAGTGCTTAGAGATGCTTGTATTGGGAAGAGTAAAAATGAATGATGTGTACAAGTGGGTCCCATTGGAAGCACTTATAGTGGGTTGCTCCATTAAAGATGCTCTAAGTGTGTGTTTGGTTAACTGTTTGAACCCACGTTCAATGGAAAAACACGCGTTCCAAGGCACAAAAGCAAAAGTAATGTGATAGTAGTTTTTTTTAACGGCCGTTACGTTGAACGCAACTGGTTTCCAAACACACCCTAAGTCGACCTAACGTTATCATTTTAATTTTAGTTTAGTTTTCTTCTTCTTTTTTTTTTGGTTAAAATTGATGGACCTAATTTAATTTCATCACTCAAAAATTATATTTTTAATGTAAAACATAATTTATTTGACAGTTTTGTCCACTACAAGAAAACACGCAATTAGAGTCGGCCAAAAGCCGAGTCTAACACTCAAAAACCGACTCTATCCCATCGATTAGCGTCGGATGTGCGTCAGATATCACATGGACTCTAAAACCCTGGAAGCTAATTTTTCTTGCGTCGGTTTTTGAGCTGGACGCTCTTTGAGTCAGTCTATCCTACACTCAAGCCGTCACAGCACACATATCGACGCTAACATTGATTTTCTTTTTCAATTAAATTTTAATCAATAGCGTCGGTTTAGTTGACTCTAATTTATTTTATTTTTAATTTGCATTTCACTTTGTGTCGGCTTAGCCGACTAATTTGTGTCGACTTAGCTAACTCTTTAATTTTTTCCTTTTAGAGTCGGCTTAGCCGACTCTAACTTTTTGTTTTTTTAAAATAAAATTTAGTTTGCTCCCATATATGACCTATCTGAATATCAAGCTATGCTAAAAGAAATCATATTATTATAAACTAAGCCTGGACTAGTGTCACAAGTCGGGCCACCCTTTCCAAGGGGGATAAAGATACATCAGCTATTAAATAAACTAATACATGTAAACCCACACACTGATAACCATGTATGGAACACCCCTATTGCCACTGATAACTATGTATGGATCAAACCATCCTTGCTACCAATTGAACTAGTTTCCTCATTTCCTAACAGCCTATACGAGCATTTCTAAAACCCCATGATACACACTATATACATTAACAAGAAAAAAATATGTACCAAGTAATCTTTAACTAGGCTTTTTTCTGCTTGAACATGGATATTTGATACATCTTCACCATGCTTATCTTGTAATGATTTAAGCTTCTCCAACCATCTTGTAGTCATGGAATCAATTGCCTTCTTATTCTCATGATCCAGCATCAGTACACCTGGAGTAATGCAAGTTTGTTTGACTGAGACCAGTAAGAGACAGAGACAAAAGAGAATAATCAAATGGGAATGAACTAGTAATGCAAGAAAATTTACCATTTACATCTGCCAGCAGGTTGCGTGTTACTGCATCATAATATGAATCCATGATACGGACACAAATTCTTGATTCAGAGCATGATTTGTCAAGATGTTTTCCCTGTTACACATTATTAAAAGCTTAAAACACTGACTTCCTTAGATTCTAGCTCATGAAGAACAAGTCTGTGTAACACTAACTAGCAAAACTTACTTCACTGAAGATTTTACCTCTGCAAGATTGTTCTTCTGGAGATTACACAGAGGGACAAGTTGGCACTTTCCTAGTGCTTCCTAGAATTATCCACTGTCTTTGGGCTGTATAGCATTATAAAAATTATCAGCAAAAAAGTATAAATCTTTTCTGAACTGAAGTCATAAAAAGCTTGTGAGTAATACTAATCCCATTGTCAATGTTAAATAATTTTGTGCATAGATTCTTAAGGGTGGCATAATTTAATAGTTTTGTACTTATGGATTATAAAAAACACTTTGTGTGTCTCTCTGCTATCCTCTAATCATGCACATACAAAGACATAGAACCACCCAAAAAAAAAAAACTAAAAGAGAAAAAGAACAGAACAGAAACTCACCACTCCAGAAAGCAATTCTCCATGGTAGCTTTAATATCACTGGCTGAGAATATTTGTTCCACAAAATGACTTTTCACATTCTCTACATACTCACTAACTTCCTTAGTACCATCTTTTGAAACTTGCTGCATGTTGAGCATCTCTAGCTGCATCAAGATACCTCACAAACACAACATGTGCGTTAATAAATAAATCACATGACATATAGAGTGCAAGATTACCAATCTAATTTGGTCCACAAGCAACTCACCTAAGTTTCTGAGTCCTGAATTAGGATGAGACTTAATTTAACAAAGATTGACATAATTCTGATTTCTAAACTGTCATGTATGAGATTCAAAAAAACTCTAATTTAATGGAGGGTCATATTAGACTGAAGCTACCTAGTTAAAAGATATATCTGCTAACATATTGACAATATAATTAACATATTAAGGAGACAAGGTGACAAGCTATACTATAAAATTGTTTTAGAAATATTCCTTAAACATATTTGATAAGGGGATTTTAGTAACCAATGAATCACACTCAATGCCTTGAAGTATTTTAGTAATCTTATTCTATGTTAAACCATTGCTTGCAGACTGTTATGAGGTCCTGATCTTTTTAAGAGTGTTCCTAACTAAATTAAGCTTTTTTATTGATAATGAAGAGTTAACGAAAGAATAAATTCAGAATGGACACAGTAAGATCAAACTCTCACCCGAAAAGCAGTCTCATTTAAATGTATTGGATAAGTGGAGACTATGAGTCCAATTATTATTTAGTAGAGATAGATTTTAGTCACCAATTGCATTAGGAAATAAAGGATCAACTTCCTCTTCAACCTTACACCTTAATCAAAAAATGTGAAACCCGTACAATACACCTCTACTCATCTTGCTTTTACCTAATCAAATATAAGCCACAGATAAGTTTATCATCACTATTAATATTATTTAAAAGATTTTATTGTTTAGGGTTGATGATATAAAAACTAACGTGGCATCAGGGCAGGTAACAACTGTAAGATGAACACCAATGCATACCAATGTCAATAATGAAATACAAGGCAACAATGTGACAATTTTACTCAATTTTAAGAGTGGACTACTCACATTTTGCCAGTTTCCTTATCAATAATGAGACAAAGAAGTTAACGCTTAGTTGTACATTTTGGAAGACTTACTTTTCCTCCATGCTAACATTCCCTGCAGCTACTCCCATGCAGAGCTCCTTCATAAGCTGGAATTTGACCATGGACTTAGTCTCATTAACCTTTGACCTGAGAGATTCTCGGTGATTCACAAGTGTACCAAACTTCCCTACAAAGTCAAGTAAAATATCAAAATCAGCTAAATCAATATTGAAATTTGAAACCCAAAATATAGCAATTCTTTAAAGCAAAGCAGCTAACTACATGGAATGGAAGGGAGCGATAGAGTAAACTTAATAATTTTTGGTTTTCAAGTTGTGTAGCAAGCAATTTATTGTACTCATTGACAATCTATAAAAGAAAACGTACTTATATAATGTATGAAAATTTAAAACTCATCATAAAGATACATAAATCTAAGAATTGAGCAAATTATTTAAATTAGTCTTGCAACATTACAGCTTCAACTTTACTGTTATTGGCAATCACGACAGTGTCCAAATCAGACCTGTATATCCAATCCAATGTAACATATATTAACATGAATATAAAAGAGGGGGGAAAATGCAAAATAATTTTTAAAACAGCAATTCATATGGATAAACCTATATCCATAAACTAAAAATTCCAATATTTTATAATCCTTTGTCCTTGGTTAGAAACATAAACAGAACATCAACCAGGCTGACAACACTACTTGGAAACAAGTATCACTTGTAGAACTGAATCACAAAGTTCAACCAATTAAACTAAAAAAATGATTAAATACGAGGAATGAAACTCCACTACTTGAAAAAGTATCTATAGAAAAATTCCACAGTCTAAGAGATATCTAGATATAAAGGGACTAAAGTTCACTTAATATATATTGGATATATGACACCATGTTAAATATGTCCTAATTTTGAGACAATACTAACAATAAACGATGATGAAAACCAAAAACTCACTTTAACAACAATGAGGTCTTCAAAATTTAACCATCCTTGCACTCTTGAGTAACTAAATCAAACATCCACTCCCCAAGATTAAAAAGAATCAATTTTCATGGGGTTTTAGAGGATAATAACATATGGGTTATGAAGGCAATTAATCATTCGAATGCAAAAACAACCTGAAATATAGCCTCTGCTAGCAAGTGTTGGACGAAATTCTCCTTTGAACAAAAGAAAAAATAGTGAACAAGGGGTTGTTACTTTAGATGATTGAACCAAACACAGTGAAGACATATAAGCATTTGTTATTACAAGAGCATAACCACATTTAATTTATGTTTTAGGTTATGAAGAAAACTAAAAAAACAAAGTAACACACCGAGTGAAGAACGAGGTCAGTGCAGAGAGTTGGAAATACTGCCATGCGAACTTCACTAAGTACTTCACGATAAGGTTTGGACAGACACGCGCTTCACTAGCGAGTTCACGGGGCGGAGGCCGTGCTACTTCAACACCAGCGTGATGGTGATATACCTGGTGCGGTGGTGGAAAAACGGTTACAGCAGAAGGATAAAGAGGTGGATGGAGATTCAGAAGAGCAATCAGATCTACGAACCGGGTTCGCTACCGCTTCTGCTCGTCTTTGCAGGACACGTGGCACCCATTGAGCACAGGTGGAACCAGGACGGGATGGGTGGCAATAACGTGAAGGGAAGTTGCCGGGACCTGCACGCTGGGTGGCGATAACGTGAAGGTATATAAACGAAGAGGTTGAAGAGTGAGGAGAATGAGAACGAGGAACAAGGTAAGCGGTTTCAACTGGGAGAATAGGTTTCAGAGTGAAAAATTGGTACTGGTGAGAGATAGGGTTTCAGATTCTAAAATTGAGTTTGAAATTTGATTTGGGAATTAGGTTTTAGTGAAGGCATAAGCGCGAAAATAAAAAAACATAAGCGCGGAAGCGAGTAAACTTTTATCCACTTAAGTGTTGGCTAATCGGACGCATACGATAAAAACATTTTAAAATTAAATATGTTAATATTTGCGTCGTCTTTATCCGACGCATATAATAAAAATTATCTAAAAACTAAAATAAATTAATATTAAGTGTCGGCTTCACCGACACACAAAATAAAAATTATTTTAAAAATAAAAAAATTAATAGTAAGCGTCGGTTAATCCAACGCAATTATAAATATTTTGTAAAAAAAATAATAAAAAATAACAAATTAATTTAGCGTCAATATAGAGTCGGCTTAGCCGCCGCTATTTGCGTCCGCTGTCAGTCCTACACTACTATATGGCAGCTATTTGAGTGCATTCTTGTAGTGGTCCATTTTTAGAATAAATTCATATAAAACATCATTTTAGTAAGTATTTTTTTCAAATAAAATGTCATTCTAATCAAATTAAGTTAATTTGAATTACATAATAAAATATTTTATTTTCAGTCAACTCAATTTGAACGTGACTAATTTTTTTATTGATTTTTCGTTGAATAAATACCAATTTTAGTTTTCTAAAACTTCAAGTGTTATTCAATTCTTTTATACAGAGACAAAATTAATGACTACTACATTTATCGTTTAAAGTCAAATTTATCATTAAACTAATTAAATTGTAATTTTGGCCCCTATAATTTATAATATGCATTTTTAGTCATCTATTTTTAAATCCGCAATTTTTGTCCCTCAACTTTTAAAATTATGCAATTTTAGTCTTTCCGTTTAGTTGACTGTAAAAAGTTATAATTTACAATTTAGAATAAATACCTATTTTAATTTAGAAAATATTGTAAAAATGACAAAAATGGATTAGAATTTAAGTCCCTTTCTTTCTTCTTCATCACCAAAACCATTAAACATTCCACTTACTTGAGTTATATTATAAACACTATATTATATATACATTAACATATGAGTTAATTCCTTTTTTGAAATATTTATTTAATGTTAAATCTGGTTTATAAACAATAAATTTCTCTATTAAATATAATAATAAAAATATTTAATAAATAAATTATATTATTTATTATTTAACATATTTTTCATACAATCACTTTTGTCTTTCATATTTTTTATCCTATTTTTTCTATTTTTTTTACTACATCACTAATTTATATAATTTATTTTAATATTATAATATTTATGTTATAAACTTGTTGACAAAATTTGGCAAGTGAACCAAATTGTGCAAGTATTGATGAATATAATAATAATAATAATAATAATAATAATAATAATAATAATAATAATAATAATAATAATAATAATAATAATAATAATAATTTAACTTAGTAGATATATAATTACTTCATAATAATAACAATTTTTATGTTAGAATCATTAAATTAATCTATGGTTATTTTCATTATTTAAATTGGAAGTTTATAATTTTTTTTTTACTGCTGGAAGTTTATAGTTTTTTTTTTTACTGCTTGAAGTTTATAGTTACTCTTATTATTATTATAAACTAGACTCATATTCTCTTATGTCCAAAGACTCATATTCTTTTATAATTACTTTTTATAGTTATTTTAAAAAAAAAATTAAGTATCTCTTATCATATTAGGAGTAAACATGTAACATCTATATAAGATATTTTATTACAATGAAAATATGATTTTATGTGACTATAAGTAATATTTTAAAGTGTAGAATTTTATTTTAATATTTAGTGTTACCAAATTATATTTAAAGACTAAGTTACACAGACACACACAGCGAAAATATTTTGAGAGTGCGTATGAGAATGAGGCATGGTGTAACAAAGTTGGGTGGAAGACCAAGAGATAAGTGGTTTGGTGTGGGAAGTCACAGTTTGGTATGTTGCGGATTGCATGAGTGTGGGAGTCCTAATGGATAGCTGGTCCAGGTGTGGGAAGTCACAGTTTGGTATGTCGCGGATTGCATGAATGTGGGAGTCCTAATGGACAGGCTTGCTACCTGGTCCGGGATTAACAGCGCCAAATCGTACACCTTGATAACGCCAAGCAATCCAGAATTAGTGGAGGGTATACCTCTTGTGGAGAAAGGACCCTGATGATATGGATTACGCATAAAAAGAGATGACCGATTGATTGATTGACACTTTTTGGAATATTGTGGGGGTACCAAGTGGATTCAAAGATATATTGACTCCCCATCACTTCCCGAAGGTTGATGAACATGGATGATCAATTGCGGGTATGGATCCATACGATGAGAAAGGATATTCTAGAAAAACATAGAATAAACCTTAGGTTCCCCGCATATATATATATATATATATATATATATATATATATGTGTGTGTGTGTGTGTGTGTGTGTGTGTGTGTGTGTGTGTTGAAGTGAGAAAACGTCACTACTCTCTTTGTAGAAGCGACGTGAAAAACCAAAACACCTCACTCCATATTGTTGTTTCTTTCGTATATGTTCGTGGTACACAAAGACAACTTTTCTGATCCTGTGGAACATCTAAGTGACTTACAGTCCACACGGACTTTTGATTCATGATGAGGAGGCCTTCGTGATTATGTATCGTGGTTGGATCACAGTTCAGTACCTATCGCATGTACCCGAATTCTTGGTACCTCAGTAGCATTCTCTATCCTAGTTCAGTTCTGTAGGACATGGCGTTGCACCGATGGACCTGAGCTGGACATTGACGAGGTCAAGGACTTTCTGGATCCATCGCTATCCCTTCTTATCCTAGAGGATGAGGACCTTGTAGAGATTGACGACGATGGACTAACACCATTTCAATCTCCTATGCCAATAACGAACACTTCCAAGCCTTACAACTAGAGGGTCCATGATTTGTTTGTATAGGGAGGGTAGCTAAGATTCACCTTATGCTTGCATACAGTGATGCTGACCTTTGATGACCACGATACGATATTTCTAATGTATTTATTTTTTCAAATGTATTATCGATCGATTCTGTCATTCAATTTCCTATACATGCACCTATTACCAATATTATCTATGATGATGATCGTTTCAGTATTTGTGTTGTTTATTTATATTTCCACTTACAAGTATAATTCTTACAATGTTAACACGCGGAAAAATTATTCAGATTTTCATAAACAAACTAATAAAGGCGTTCAATGAATTAAAATAAAGAGGTTAAATATCGAGTTTTGTGTCAATGTGATTGGACTTCTCACCTTCTAATAAAATATTTTATTATTAATTCTTTAAGTAATCATTAGAGACCAAGTGAAATATTATTTGGTTTCACACCAGCATTCTTTTTCTTAGATAATCATTTCAAACTATCATTTTCATTTTTATCTCTTTAAACTTTGTATATAAAGTAGTTTTTAATAGTTTTTTTAGGAAAAACATCAATTATTTAAAGTAATACTATCACAATTTAAATTATTTATTATAAATATAAAATATAGTTATGTATTCAAAATATTTTTTATAGTAACTATAATTTTTAATTACAATATAATTTATATATTCAAAATAATTTATACTATGAGCTAAAATACTAATTGTATTAATTTCATGACAATTATTGGTGGTAATGAGTTATTCATTTCATTAATTTACTAATAATATCAAATGTGAGTAATTGATAAATATTTCAAATCTTTAGCATATTAAATATTTATTCACATTTAATGTTTTTCTTTTGTATGGTCAAACATATTTGTTGATATTTCATGTTATTTTTCTAAGGCCAAACTATATTTGATGAACTATGTTGAAAGAGATTGAGCAAAGTAGCCAAGAAATTCACCAAAGTGGTTCCGAAAAACATGCAGCAATGATGGCTATAGAAAAAGCTTTTGAGAAGGGTTGGTTAAAATTATGGCTAGAGTGTGATTCTTTAGCAGTTGTCCAAGCTTTCAATAATGTGAATATGGTGCCTTGGAAGCTTTGTGCTCATTGGAGTAATTGTCTTGCTTTAACTCGTGCCATGTCTTTTCAGGTATCTCACATATATCGCAAAGGTAATGGTAGCGCGGCTAGCCTCGCCAATTATGCTCTTCAAGTGGCTGGTTTTTCTTGGTGGGATTCTCCTCCAAGATTGATTCGAGATAGTCTATTTAGAGATAGATTAAGTCTTTCTAATTATAGATTCTGTTAAGCTTTGATCCTTTGCATGGGTTCTGGTCTTATGTCCCCCCATGTCTTTTTCTTGTACTTCTTCTTTTTTAATAAATTGTGAGCTTGCTGCAGGTGATGAGTAGAGCTTCTGGTGCCAACATAGTTGGGATTAGGAACTCTATGGACACTTTGGCAACTCTTTCTTGATTAAAAAAAAAAAACTATGTTGAAAAAGTGAGAGAAATTCCAATACTCAAGATTTTAAATTCCTTTTTTGCTGTCTTATAATTGTTAAGATTTATATTCAACATCATGCATTAAATGCATTTAATTTTTAAAAATAAAATATCTTTAATTGACTAGAAATAATAAAGAAATTGCTAATAAGTTGATAGAGTAAAAAGTAATAAGTTAAATATTTAATGCTTTAAACTTAAAACAATAAATACTTTAAATCTTTAAAATGTAATTATTTTTTCATATTTAATGATTTTTTTCTAAGGTCAAACTATATTTTATGAACTTTCTTGAAAAAGCGAGAGAAATTTCAATATGATAGAAAGTTGACCACACCTTATCCGTTGTACGTGCCATAAATGCATGTGCAAAGACCCACCCCTCACACCTATTTAATCACAGTTTCAAACTCAACACTACACACACTCACCCACACACACTACCTTAGTTGATTTCATAGGCATTATTTATCTTTTCCTTTGTTTCAATCACGCTCCAACTTTTTCCATGGAGTTCAAATATCCTGGTGGTCAATACCAAAGCACACCTTCACCAACACCGCATCCTCTTTCCACTGTCGACTATGTGAATTCAAATATCAAAATGCTTATAAAATTCAAAACAACCTCTTTTACATATTCAACAGTGTTTGAAAATAATTTCGGTAAAAATAGTTGCAGTGTTAAAAAAAATCCGAAAAAATTACCATCACATACAGAGGCATTAAAACTTAATAAAATGTCTTTACATCATCAAAATCATGTACGAAAATCAACACGAAAATTCAAACACAGCTGCAGTGCAAAAATGACAACTAACTTATTTCAAAGTTTCCAAGTGTTCTTGAGACACCCATGGTGTCAAGAGACCAACAACAACAACAACAACAGCCCATATATAACAAGAAAAACAAGAAAAAGCTTAGGGAAGAAAGAAACCCCTCCATACCTCCATGAAACAAAAATCCAATCTGAACGTTGTGTTTTTATTAATTGATTTCATAAGTGATTTAATTAAATTACAAGAGAAATTTAATTTAATTTAAGTGCTTGAAATTAATTAATTAATGTGCTTGGTGATTTGAGTATGTGTTTTATGTGTGTTAGTGAGTTTTGGTGTGTTTGGACTCAAAGGGATGAGCTTTTGGATTATGAGAGGAGGGGTGGGTGTGCTTAATAGAAGCCTAGGTGTAAAAAGAGGGAATTTCAAGAGTCATAAACATCTCAAAACCCTCATATTTCAGAAAACTCTCTCAACAAACCTCCCTTTACACTTCTCTTCTTCTTCTCCAAGGAACCCATTCCTTGGGACATTGAGTGTTGGTGTTTGTGCTCAAAAGGAACTTTTTTCTCCTTTCTTTGGTGTTCATTGGTTGTCCCTTGGTGTGGTAAGCACCTCTTCTACCTCTCTTGAATTCCATTTTCGTTTTACTCTAGAGCACCCATGGGAGTTCATGGAAAAGCTTGATTTTTTCGGGGGTTTTAATTTTGTTTTTGGTTGGCTTTGGGGTTTGGATGGTGCATCTGTAGTGTGGCTGTTGTAGGAGTGGAGGAAAGCTTCTCTCTTGGACCCAAAGCTCACTCCTTTTCGTTTCCTTCTTCACAAGTCATCTTTTGAGTATGAGTAGGTAAAGGAAACTCACCTCTTCTTATTTTCTAATGTTTTGTGATGTGTTGAAATGGTTGTTATACGTTGTGTTGGTAGCTTGATGTTGAGATAATTGATTTTGAGAATTGGTTGTTGATTTGTTAGTATGACTAGTTTAGATGTAATTTGATGATTGAGAATGTCATATGTTTGAGTAAATTTGTTGTAGTGATGTTCACATACTGTAGAATAATGTTAGATAGAAGAAAATTGGAGCTTTGGTGTGAAAATTCGTATTTCCAGCTTCTTTGAATCATTTTAATCGATTATATTGTTCTATAATAGATTAAAATGAGCTCTAGGAGTTGGATTTTGATTTAGCATGCGCAGATAATCGATTATGTGACCTAGTAATCGATTATTTTAAGTTATCGAGGCTGGTTCCTTGCTCCAGGGACTAAAATAATTGATTATTAGAGTTTATAATCGATTATTTTAAGTTCCAGGGGTCGAATTTTTAATCCTGGTGCACAAATAATTGATTATCTTGTACGATAATCGATTATTTGTATCAGTAAAAGTCCCCTGGTACAATTCTGCTAGATTTAATCGATTATTGTGAGACATAATCGATTAAATGGACCAAAATTCAATTAAGAATTAGGAAAAGTGGTCTTCATGAAAGTTGTAGCCCTAGATTTTATCTAACTAATGGATTTGTTTTAATTCAAAAATAATGTCTACAACTCCATATATGATTAAATTAGTAAGTAAAGGTCAAGCTGTCAAATTTTGGTAAAAGTTACACGTTGTTCATAATTTTAGGCATAGTATACTTCTGAAATAGGTCTCGGGGTAAACATAAGATGTGTAGATAATCTTATTAAATTTGAAATGAGACAAGAATAAACTTGATTGAGTTAGTATAACTCTAGATATCATATTTTCAACCTGCAAAGGTCATAGAGGTGAAATAGGAAATGAAGGAGATACCACATAAGAACTTAAGAAACTAGATAAGGACCACAATATCAATTAGATAAATAGTAAAATGAGTGAAATGATGTTTTTTTATAATTAAATTTGATTTTATGTTGAGATCATGAAATTCACTTTCGCATGAGATTTTGGTGTGGTGATTGTAAGAATTCATGGTGTTGGAATATCTTACTATGCTTATTGAACTATAGATGGGTTCATAAGTGTGATGAACATGTGAATGGTGAATTTATGATATGATGACCTCTTATGGTGTTGAAAATTGATTAATAATGATGCGTTTTGATGTTTGATGTTTGTTAGATGAGTTGATGCATCATACATACATGTATAATTGGCATTGCATATGAGTAGGCACATAAGTTGAGGGTGCTTGGTGGACCCTCAACCTAGTGCTGGTTTTCGTGGTGGCTAATGCTAAATGGGCCTATAGAATAGATGGGTGGGCGAATCCCTATAGAGGTTAAGGTCTTTGCAAGCCTTACCGAGGTAAGCCATTACCCACACTCATCTATTTTCGATACAACCACACTCCCTCTGTAAGATTAACTTGAGTCTCCCCCAATGGTCAGAGAGTGGACTATGTTAAGGCATGTACTTGGGTTAATTGCTCTGAAAGGTGAAAATCTCCTTGGAGTAAAGTGTCAGCATGGCATAACATAAAATCATGAATATATGTAGGTGGACTTTATGACTTGAAAGAGGATTATTGAGTGATGATTAGTGAAAAGTTTTCTTATTGAATATGGTATTGATGGTTTTTCAAATATCTTTTTAAGTTAAATTCTTATATGTATTCATTTGTACATTATGTTTCTTTTTAAAATGAGCTTACCCTTGCATTTTCTATTGAACTATGATGATCGTGTTGCTTGACACATGATCAGACAGTGATGAAGCTTCTGAGAAGCATGCCACCCATGGTTGAGGTGGACTTGTTGGTGGACTTTGGGCCGGTTGAGATCCGACCCTTGGTCTCTTTTGTTTTGATGTTTTAGTTGGGGACCAACTTAGGGAATAGATGTCACCTTTGGTTATGCTGTATTTATTCCCTTAAGAGAACCCTTTATTTTGGTTTTATTTGCCTAAGTAGTGCTCTAAGGCACAAAACCTTTTATGCTTTTGATATTTTGATGATGACCGATATCTGTGATGGATTTGATGCTTAAGTGACATGTATAGAAGTGCAAAAGTTACACAAGTTCATGAAGATTTTCATTAATTAAATTAATTAAAGAGTTTTACAAGGACTTAAAATGAATATTTTCGAGTGATAGTTTAGTGTCCATGTAATGACATCCGGGGTCGTTACACAATCGGTGGGTGTTGAAGCTCTTGAGCTCCTCTCTAATATACTAGAATTTGAGGAAGAACAAATTTGATCTTGGCCATGAAAATCTAGAGAGAAGATGGAGAGAAAGAAAGAAACTTGGTGGAGAAGGAGAAGAAATGAGGAAAAGCTCTCTCTCTCTCTCTCTCACACACACACACACACACTTTTAATGAGAGAGAAAAGAGAAAAAAGTAAAAGTGCCTCCCCTTCTCTCTGCTAGGGCCGGCTCCTTTTTCTAGGCAAGGAGGGTCCATGTTGTTTTTAAAATACGAGGCCTATTAGGATTAGGGTTAGGGTTTTGCAGTGTTAAGTTTTGGGTCTCGGCATAGCTTTGGTCATCTGGGTCATTATCAACATAAAAGATGGGATTTAATGCAATCTCACTTTATGTAATATTTTTCTAAAACACAAATTAATTAATTAAATCCCTAATAAAATTATTTCTACACTTTTTATTTATTCTTTAATTAATCTGTCACTTAGAACTAATTCAACCGTGAAACAAATTAATTAAATCATATAAATTATTAATTCTATTTTAATATCTATCTAGTTCTTTCTAGACTTGAATTAATAAGATTGGGCTTAATTAAGTTTAATTACCTTAATTAGAATTTCTAAAACACTAATTACCCTAGAACATTTAATTTCACTAATTAAAGTTATTACTAACTTATTAGTAAGTCATTTGTGCCATTAAAACTCTAATTTTCCATTATAGACAAAAGTTTCACATATTTACCATAATGTCATTAATGAGTTGCCAAATCTCTTCCCATTGACTTTGACCAAGATTAATCTATCTTTGACTTTTCAAATTTTAAACTTCCCTCCATAAATTTTTAATGTCTCTACTTAACCATTAGTAAGTAATACTTATTTTAATTATTTTCCATTATTTTTCTTAATTACTTAATTAATCACTAATTATATTTAATTACCCAAAACACATATTTTCTTATTTAAAACAAATAAATCTCAATTAAATCATAATTAAATCACACAAGTACACACTTATTGGGTTGTAGTTTTAGGGTGTTACAGAAACTCCATAAATAGTCTATTATCCTTCCTTCTATGATGTGATGCATGAGTAATTTATTGTTTTATTATTTTTAGTATTTAATAGTGGTCAATATTTAATAGTGGGATGGATTCTATGTAGTGACCCTATTTCAATATTCCATATTAAGGAACCACTTATTCTTCTTTCATACCAAAGTGCCCCACTTAGACTCCTTAAGAAAGTTTCTCTTTAGCTATTAAAATACTTAATTCAAGGAATAGTAAAACTATTGTGTACCAACATGTCATTGGTCCAAGTGATCCTTTAAGCAATGTTTCAAGTTTAAGCTTTGTGGATGGAAAAAGCGCAATTGATAGGGGAGATGCCACTAAAGGTGGCTAGCCAGATTCCTTGGTGGAGATTAGTTATCGGTAAAACTGGTGGATATTTTACATCAATGTCATGGTGATAAAAAAAACCATTGTGTATGAAAAGAAAGTAGTAGGAATCATCATATTGAATGTATAAATATAGTAGTAGTATAAGGACTTTCTTAAGCCCAAATTTTAGTATCGAAATTACCATGTTTTTTGGAACTAGGTGAAAAATATTTATATAGTTTCTTAAAGACCATTTTATGTTAAATAAGGTACTTCAATAGATGAGGAATAACAATATGATTTTTGCTAAATTTACCAAACTAAAAAACTTGTCCAATTCTACAACTTCAAAATTTACGTTGTTTAGGTATAAAAATTCTAGTAATTTGGAAAGATGAATTTGGGCCAACCCTTTTGATAGGAAACTTTCAAGACATAAAAAATAGTTTTGTAGTGGTGCAACTCTTAAGATATAGTTATTGGTAAAAGAAACAAAAATAATTGGCTTAAATACCTTTTTAGTCCTTACAATTTAGCATTTTTTTGTTTTTCGCCCTTGCAAATTATGTTTGTTTTGTTTTTCGTCCTTAAAGCGGCTTAGACAGCGCTTTGAATAGTAAAAAGGCGCTTTGAACAGTGAAAAAAATGTTATCTAAATCACTTTAAGGACGAAAAATAAAACAAATAGTTTGCAAGGACTAAAACAAAAACAAAAAAAATTCAAGGACGAAAAGCAAAAAAATACTAAATTGCAAGGACTAAAAAGGTATTTAAACCAAAATAATTATATAACAAAAAATGTTTATTAAATTAAAATATTTTATTTAGAGTTTCATTTTTTAACAAATTGAAAATATATATTAGAGATATATTGAATGTTGTTATGGTACTACTTTTCATTTAAATGAATGAAGTGTTGACATGTTGCTATTCAAGTACAAAGTATATATAGGTGAGTCTTCACAAAAATGTGGAACTTGCACCATCACTCTTGATTATTCTCATTTTTTTCATGTAACCCTTGGTAGTAACACAAATTCAAAACTCTTTATTCAAAAATTTGAATTCTTTCAGCACATAAATGATTCCTTGCATCGTAATAACTTGTTTAGTGCAACTAGATAGGCCTCAACACTGGAAACAACAACATCTATTTCTGCTCCAATCCCACTACAACAAATGTAATATATTAATTAGTGGTGCAAGTATAAAATTTAAAAGAACACGATAGACTAAAACAATAAACTTATGGAATTACCATACCTAAATGTTGGATAAATAGCATCTCCAGTGAAAGCATAAGTAGATGTATGATTGTTCTCCCTACAAATTACAACACGTGCAGTGGCATTTATACCAATGCCTTCTATGACTGAATTCAATGAGTATTCCAAAAGTTTTATAGGTTCCTACATAAAATAGTATAAGATGTGAAGAATGAAAAGAATGTGAAACAAATTAAGCAAAGGATGATGATGAAGGAAGACTTGAAGGCTTTGATTTCTTTGTCTTGTGTTTTGATAGTGGCTTATGATAATTGATTACATGCTCTAAAGATTGTTTATTAAAAAAAATCATTTTGTAATAATTGAGTGCAAATGAATTTAATCAATTACTATCTCTTGAAACTTTTTTATAAAAAATTTATGTTCTATAATAATCGATTACGTGAAAGTTTAATCAATTACATTGATTACAGTTGAAACTTAGATAATTTATTGAATAGTTTAATCGATTACTTGAAATAATAATCAATTGCCTTAGCAATGGAAACCCAAAAATAACATAATGACAAACCTTATCTCTAACCAAGTCACTCATATCCTATAAAAAGTATTCTATCTCAATAAAATGATATGAGATTGACTAAAAGCCGAAGGGAAAAATAAAAAGTGAGAAAAAACTTGTTTTACATTAGGATCATTACAATTTTTCATAGAGATTAAATTCTTCTCATTGGGTTTCCTCTCTTAATTAAGATAGAGAAAGGTCAAGAAGTTGGAATTTCAAGTTGTTTGTTCTACATATCCAAGTGATTTCATTGTTTGCATCAAGGTTTGTGTCTTCTTAAGAGTTGAAACACTCAAATGGATTTTTTAGAAGGGTTCTATAAGGTATTCTAAGTTGGAGGAGTTTTCAGAAAAGGATTGGAGAGGTTAAGAGGTATCTTGATTGTTGTTTATTTGTAAAAGAATTTTACAAAGTGAAATCTCAACAAGTTTTGTTGGAGACTAAATGTCTATCATAGTGGTCATGACTAAACCAATATACATCTTATGTCTCTTCTCTTCTTTAACCCTTAACTCTTTATTGTTTCATCATATGCTTAATATTTCTTGAACCCTATATGCTATCATCATATTAGTATCACATGGGAACATTAGAATTGTATGATCGTACTCTCTACACCTCAAGAATTTAAGGTAGTGTTTGGCCCAACTTTTTTATGGCTTTTTTTTTTTTTTCTACTTAAAGGGAGAAGCTAGACCAAACACTTTATAATAAAAAAAATCTTAAAAAACTAAGTAGCTTATTTTTAATGGACAAATAATTAAAAAAAAAGGAGCTTTTGGAAAAGCTAAACATAGGAGCTTTTGTCTCTTGACCTTGCTTCGAATCCACATACGCTTGTGTTCATTAGATATTTTGTATACTCAGTTGTACAAGTGAAAATGTTCATCGCTCTCCCTCAAATGGGTATGCAATGTCCATACATTTGAATTTTAAAATTTGAAATGATTAGTTATCAAAGTTATCTGCTTTTGCAACTTTTTTACTTGAATATATAAGAGTTGAAAGGTTTCTTTACAAAAAAAAAAGTGAAAGGATTTCGTAAGTTTTCTTATTGATTTTTTTCATTTTTATATTTTTTTTATGTTTTCATTGTTACTCTTGTATTCATTCATGTTTCAATCTTGTTCTTTTCTGTCTAAATAATAATTTTATTTCTTTAAAAATATTTTAGAATAATAATATATAATAACATAAACATTTTATTATTTGTAATTAATATTTAATTTAATTTAATTAATATTACATATCACTTGCAAATTATCATTCAAATAAAATTTTATTAAGTAATTTTTAACATATTTAAAAATTAAAAGATTTAAATGTTTGTAATTTAATATTTTTATTTATTTTTGTTATTATTAAAATAATTTATGTAAATTAAATTAACTTTAGCCAATATTTTTTATATTATAAATATACTTTTTCATTGGATGAGATAATTGATTTTAAATAAAACTAAAGTTTTTTTTCAAACAACTTTTAACTTAAAAGGACCTTTTAAATTAGAAAAAACAAAAACTAACAAACAAGTTTTGCTTCTTTTTTTTTTAAGTTCTTATTTTTAGCTTTAACTTAAACGTAGCTTTTAAGTATAAAAAAAAACAAAAAAAAATGCTAGGCCAAACATAACCTAAGTCAATTATGGTAACCTCTTTAAAAAAAACTTTTTGGGTCAAGTTTTTGAAAATCTAATTTACTCCTTTCTTAGATTCCTTGCAATTTGTCTAATATAAAATATAAAATTCCTCCCTCATACCAATAATGACAACAAATGCTGCATATCCCAATAAATGATTAGAAGCAAGAAATATGGAAACATCAAACATCTATGAATTTCAGTCCATAAAACTTCCTTTTGAATAATTTGTATGAACAAGAGAACTTTCTGTGACAATGATTTTAAATTTTCAAAGTTACGTTTAAATAAAAACAAGACTAACAATGTTTCAATACAAAATGAGCATTGTTTCAAATAGAAAACCTTCTAGCCCTTAATCTATTTTCCATAAAAAATCTATTTACAATCTTACATAAAAAGAGAAAAATATCACAAAACCTTTAACCTTTTTTTTTTTAAGCTTAGTCTTTAAATATGATTAATAATTATGAGTAAATAGTGTATGTGCACTCAAGTTTAAAGGATTTTTACATTGTCAACTAATCAAAAACCGTCATATATGTTAAGTTTGTTTACCTTTACAATAACTACCAATAATAATCATACCTAGTATGATTTTTTATTGATTGACAATATGAATTTTTTTACACTTGTGGTGCATAAAAATTAAACTTTTAGATTACTAAAGGATAGATACGATACCATGTCACTACAGAGGCTAAATGTTTATACATGTTGAAAGATGTCCAATAAAGCTTTTAAAATCAAAAGCACTTAGTATTGAAAAAATACTTGTAAATTGCAAACCTTCACAATGAGATTAATGGCCTTGTAAGTTGAATCCACTGCTCCTGTACCAATAGAACAAGCAACATGTGTGCTACCATCAATATTAACAAGTTTTATTGTTGTTGTTGAAAGACCCATAGTTCCACAAGTCACCTACATTGATAAATATTAATTAATGTTAAGTTATAACATTATGTCAAACATCTACTTTCAAATTAAGCATATTTAAATATACTTGTAAATCACCAAGCTTCCAGATAGGTTCTGCATGGAGAGCTTTATATGATACCAATGCTTTGAGGTCAACATCAGTTACAACCTAAGAATGCCAAAATTGAAATGGAAAACTATGAAGAAAAATATTTCCATCAAATGGATGCATAGACATCTTAACATACAATATATCATAATAGTACAATTATAGCTATAGTAAAAAAAGTAAAACATAAAATGCAAAGACATCTTAGCATACAACACGAGAATACAAGTTTTCTACACATATGGTAAATCCAACACCACTCGAAACATTAGCAATGTCAGACCCCAAATGTTAAGTGTGATCTCTTGCTCTACAATGAAGAATGCATCTTAAGGATAAGTTTTATTGTTTAAATGCTTTGATATGATATACAAAGGTGTAACATCAAAGATGTTTGTGGGTGCGAGCTACTATGAATACTACAGGAATAATACTTTCAGGATCTTGGCACACCCAAGTGGAAGGGCACCAAAATTGGTGTTGCATACCATAAGTAAATAACATCCAGTTGGATTTCCTATTCCTTTCTTTCTTATTCCTTTCCAACATTGCAAATACTTCCTATTAACATGCGGCCATAATAAAATGCACTAAAGCAAGGTTGAAGTTGCAAGCCTCTACACAATTCCCTCCATTGTCTTGTTCTTAAAATTGAAAATAAAACATATAATACCATACATGCTTTCCTTCATCTCCATGACATACTGTAAAATTTAGAAATAACATATATTTTAATTTTGGGGAAATGCTAGGTTACTATTAGGTTAAAGTTCTTAAAATTTAGTCTATGATTTTTTCTATTCTTTTTAAAGAATACTAAGTGGAACATGTAGAGGTTTAGAATACTGGTTGGGTGTTGCTTGCAAAGGCAAGCAAAGAATACTGAGTATAACCTGCAGAGGTTTAGAATACTAGGTGTGTAAGAGCTTGTGGAGGCTTCAGGAAAGAAAGAATACCATGGTTGGGTGCTTAGTCTCTGTGGAGAAAGCCTACAAGTGTAGGTATTGGACGTAGCCCAACTTGGGGTGAACCAGTATAATTCCTTCATGTGTTGTATCTTTCTTTATTGCTTCTCATTCATTTTCTGCACTATATGCTTATCTTTATGTTTTGAAAAACCTTGTTTTGAAAATATTTACTATGATATTTTATCAAAAGGTTTTTGCAAAACGATTTTCTTATTTAGAAGCAGCTTTTACCTCATATCAAAATAGTGAAAAACCAAAATTCGTGATTTTAAGGGTAGCTTCTTAAGTAATAACATTAAGTGTAACTTGGAAAGTTTTACAATAAGTCATTATTTTATCAAAGTACTTAAGAAGGAAAAGCCTTGCTCCTAATATCTTCCAATTTCCAAGTGTTGAGAATCAGAATAAATATTCTGCATTTATAGTGATAAATAGGAACACAATCTCTAATTTAGAGGAAACCAAATATCCTCGATTTACTTGTAATTAATGCAATATCTCTATATAAACAATCTTCCGTGATGTATTCAGACACACGGTTTCAATCAAACATGTCTATCTCTGTTCTTTATCTAATTTAACATGGTATCTAGAGCCTAACAGAGATACCTCAAGAACCGTGCCGCCCGGTGGACCCACTGTCCCCCGGAGATAAAATTTTTTTTTTGGCGAACCTCTGTGCCTTTGGTTCGCTCCTCTGTGCGCCATTGATTTTTCTCCGATCTTCCCTTGCTCCGACGCCTTTTCCGGCAGCCACCGCCGCCGTCACCGGCGACCTTTTTTGCCTTGCGAGTTCCCTGTTGCACTCGTCGTGGGCCGATCTCTTCCGATCCGGTCACCACGTGCCCAGATATCGCACCACGCGCCCTCACTCGCGCTTTCTTTGCCGCACCAAACAGCGTCGACCTCCGGCGCGTGCTCCATATTTTCAGACCGCGACTCCGGCGTGGAGGTCGTCCAACCAGCGCGCCTCAACCCTTGCAGTTTCGCTTCAATCGGAGCAACTTCAACGACGCACCCTTTTCAGGATTTCTGTGGTTCTGTTTTCCTTTTTTTTTTGTTTCTGTGCAGGTGCTATTTCGAATTTTCTCATGGCTTCTGGTGCTACACCTCCTCCACCTAAGGCAGATGCTCCGATTTTCTCCAACTTTCCACTCTCTATTGAGAAGTTGGACGGTGCAAACTATTCTACTTGGGCCTCCGATATCCTTTTATGGATTAGTGGGCTTGGCCACAAAACCCATCTCAGTACATCCGCCGAGTCCATCCCTGAGGCTGAACGTGCACAATGGGAAAGGATCAATTGTCAACTATGCAGTGTTATCAAGTCCACTCTCCACTCCTCTCTCAAACCGATATTCAGGCCCCACAACACTTGCGAATCGGTTTGGACTGAGGTCCATGCCCTCTACACAAATGATGCTCAGCGGTTATATAGTGTGTGTAGAGACTTGATGACTCTACTTGCTCCTCAGCGATTTGACGGCCCTATGTCTGCATATCTTGGGCCAGTTCATGCGGCTCTCCATGATTTTAATGAGCTTCTACCCCCTGCCGCGTCTATTGCAGCCGAGGCTAAGAAGGAATTGGAGAACCGTAGCACCTTCTTTATGACTTTAGCCCTCTATGGTTTGCCTTCAGAATATTTTTCTACACGGGACCAAATACTTGGGTCACCTGTGACACCGACAATGACAACTGCCTCCTCTGCACTACTTCGGATTCCACCGAGGCCTACTTATGATATTCCTGCTTCTACCATGGGAGATACATCTGCCCTTGCCTCCCAAAGCAATAATTCTGGACGTTCTCGCATGGGGTCATCCAACTCCAAAAGCCGCTATAAGTGCGATCACTGTCATCGTAATGGCCATACTATTGATCGGTGCTGGAAGCTACATGGTAAACCACCTCGGCCTGCCTATGTCGCTCAGACATCTTCTGCTGATTCCATTCAGCCTACTGTCCAGCCCACTGATAAACCAAGTGCTACTCTGGCTACCTATGAGGATTTTCTCCAGTGGTTCGAGAGCCGCCAAAGCCCTGGTACTACTGCTTCGGTCGCACACATTGGTAAATCTATTGCTTGCATCTCTCATTCATCTTCCTTGGGTCCTTGGGTACTTGACTCTGGTGCGTCTGACCATATCTCTGGTAACCGCTCCCTCTTTTCTTCTCTTTCTACATCTGGTTATTTACCTACCATTACTTCTGCTAATGGCTCTCAGACACAATCTCAAGGCATTGGCACCACACACCCTCTTCCATCCCTCACTGTTGAGTCTGTTCTTTTTGTACCTGATTGTCCGTTTAATCTGCTCTCTGTGCATTGTCTTACTCAATCCCATGATCTTATCGTTGAATTTACTAAAAATTCTGTTACCTTGCAGGAACGGACTTCGGGACGGATGATTGGCGTCGGATGTGAGTCACATGGCCTATACTATCTCTCTAAGCCGTCGCAGGTGTGCTCGTCTACTGTCTCTCCATTGACGATTCATGCTCAGTTGGGACATCCTGGTCTACCAACACTTCAGAAAATGGTCCCTAGTCTTCAACAGTTGTCTTGTCTACATTGTGAGTCATGTCAGTTAGGGAAACACACTCGTAATTCGTTTCCTAGTCGTGTCAATAAAAGGGCTACGTCCCCATTTGCTTTGGTTCATTCAGATGTTTGGGGTCCATCTCGCATTGTCACCTCGTCTGGATTTAGGTATTTTGTCACATTTATCGATGATTTTTCGCATTGTACCTGGATCTGGTTAATGAAAAATAGGTCTGAATTGTTTTCCATCTTTGAGAAATTTTATAATGAAATAAAAACCCAGTTTGGTATCCTTATCCGTTCTTTTCGCAGTGATAATGCCCGAGAATACCTCTCCCATCAATTTCAACAGTTTATGGCCTCAAAGGGCATTCTTCATCAAACATGTTGTGCCCACACTCCACAACAAAATGGGGTCGCTGAGCGTAAGAATAGGCATCTCATTGAGACTACTAGGAATCTTCTTCTTCACGGCCATGTTCCCCCGCGTTTTTGGGGTGATGCTATCCTCACGGCATGCTACCTCATCAATCGCATGCCCTCTTCTGTCCTAAATGATCAGATTCCTCATTTTGTCCTCTATCCTCAGTCATCACTTCACATACTACCTCCACGGGTTTTTGGTTCTACATGCTTTGTTCATAATTTGAGTCCGGGCCTTGACAAACTGTCGGCCAAGTCACTTAAGTGTGTCTTCCTGGGTTATCATCGCTTGCAGAAAGGGTATCATTGCTTTTCTCCTACCCTTCAACGGTATTTCATTTCTGCTAATGTCTCATTCTTTGAATCTGTTCCTTATTTTGAGTCTGCTCCATCTTCTCCTGACATTTGGTGTCCTGTCACCCCTAGTACCCCAGTTATTGTTCCTCTTCCTATTACTTCCCAAGATGACTCTGCAGTACACCATGATGTTCCAACACAAGCACCGCAGGCTGCACAACCATTTCAAGTCTATCACAGACGACAACAGCGTGCAGCAATTCCTCCTTCAGACTCTGCAGCAACTCATGATGATATAGTAGAGGCCATGCCAGACTCTTCCCCGACGCCATCTCCTATACCGGATACGGGCCCGCCATCTGACCTTAATTGGCCAATTGCTTTGAGAAAAGGTATTCGTTCTACACGTAACCCATCCCCTCATTATGTTAACCTTAGTTATCACCGTCTCTCTCCTTTGCATTATACTTGTCTGTCTTCTCTGTCTTCCGTGTCTATCCCTACTTCTCCAGGTGAAGCATTATCCCACCCAGAATGGAGGCAAGCAATGATTGACGAGATGTGTGCACTCCAGAGCAGTGGCACTTGGGAGTTAGTCCCTCTTCCGCCCGGGAAATCCACTGTGGGGTGTTGATGGTTATACACCCTTAAGGTTGGCCCTGATGGCAAAATAGATCGTTTCAAAGCACGTTTGGTAGCAAAAGGTTACACTCAGGTGTATGGACAGGACTACACTGATACTTTCTCCCCAGTAGCCAAAATGGCATCTGTCCGCCTACTTTTATCTATGGCTGCTATTTGTCACTGGCCTCTCTTCCAGCTTGATATTAAGAATGCTTTCCTGCATGGCGATCTTGATGAAGAGGTTTACATGGAGCAACCACCAGGTTTTGTTGCTCAGGGGGAGTCCTCTACCATGGTCTGCAGACTTCACAGGTCTCTATATGGACTTAAACAGTCCCCTCGAGCCTGGTTTGGCCGCTTTCGTACTATTGTGCAGCAGTTTGGAATGATCCAAAGTGAAGCCGACCACTCAGTCTTCTATCGCCATTCACCTCAGGGATGCCTCTACCTCATTATTTATGTAGATGATATTGTTATTACTGGAAGTGATCAACATGGCATTACCAGTCTGAAACAGTACCTCTCACAGCAATTCCAGACTAAAGACCTTGGTAAGCTTCGGTATTTCCTAGGTATTGAAGTTGCTCAATCCAAGGATGGTTTGGTAATCTCTCAGAGAAAATATGCCCTAGACATCATGGAAGAAACAGGCCTATTGAATGCTAAGTTGGTGGACACTCCTATGGATCCTAGTGTCAAACTGATACCTGATTAGGGGGAGCCACTATCAGATCCTGGAAGATATAGAAGATTGGTTGGAAAACTGAACTACCTCACAGTCACTCGTCCTGATATTTCCTTTGCAGTAAGTGTGGTAAGTCAGTTTTTGAACTCTCCCTACCAGGAACATTGGGATGCAGTCATTCGAATCCTAAAATACATTAAGAGTGCTCCAGGAAAAGGTCTCATTTATGAAGATAAGGGACATGCTCAGATTGTTGGCTACTCAGATGCTGATTGGGCTGGGTCACCTAGTGATAGGCAGTCCACATCAGGATATTGTGTACTGGTTGGAGGAAACTTGATATCTTGGAAAAGTAAGAAACAAGATGTTGTAGCCAGATCAAGTGCTGAAGCAGAGTACAGGGCCATGGCTTTGGTAACTTGTGAACTCATATGGTTGAAACAGCTCCTTGGAGAACTTAAGTTTGAGGGGGCCACACAAATGACTCTTATCTGTGACAATCAAGCAGCTTTACATATTGCCTCAAATCCAGTCTTTCATGAGAGGACCAAACATATTGAGGTGGATTGCCATTTCATCAAACAAAAGATAGAGTCAGGAGTTATTACTACGAGATTTGTCAACTCCTGTGACCAGTTGGCAGATATCCTTACTAAGTCTCTAAGGGGTCCTAGAATTAGTTATATTTGTAACAAGCTTGGAGCATATGATTTGTATGCTCCAGCTTGAGGGGGAGTGTTGAGAATCAGAATAAATATTATGCATTTATAGTGATAAATAGGAACACAATCTCTAATTTAGAGGAAACCAAATATCCTCGATTTATTTGTAATTAATGCAATATCTCTATATAAACAATCTTCCGTGATGTATTCAGACACACGGTTTCAATCAAACATGTCTGTCTCTGTTCTTTATCTAATTTAACACCAAGCAAGAAACTTGAGAAAGAAAAATCATAAGCAAGCATGTTTTGTACAGGAAAATAGCCTAGTTAGTTCATGTGTCACTATTCAACCCACCTTCTAGTGATCAACTAATTCACTTCAATTACCAAATAGAAAATATTGGTGGGTGAAAAAGTCACTATAAATAGTTCATTCATATTTGTGTACAATTTTGGAGCCAACACACAATGGTATCATACTATTATTACTTTCATTCATGAATATATTTCTTGAAGCAAAAATTGAAAGCATGTGATACCTTCAAGATGTTCAAAGCATATGTGAAAAAGCAAAGTGGTTGTTGGATTAAAGCACTAAGGATTACTAATTGATGAAATAGACAAAGTTGTTGAATCCAAATCCCAAGGTTTTAATTATGACAAACCATTAGCAAAGCAAATTATAAGGATGATTGAGGAAAGCTATGCAAGCTAACATATTTGCTAAGTGATTCTGTTGAAAATATATAAAGTATATCAGAACAAGTATTCCAATGAGTTTAGAACAAGTTCAAAAAGGATGTCACAACACTGCATCAAGAGAGAAGTCTCAGAAGATTGAATGAAGCCCCATCTAAATGATGAGTTAGTGCTTCCTCTGAAGACCTCAATCTAAGCAAGTTACAAAAGACATCAAGAAGGCCTCACTCAGAACAAATATTAGAGGCTACAATGAGAAGACAACATCAAAATGAAGTTGAACCAGAGTCAAGATCTTGAAGGACTTTGAGAATAATACATCAGAATGGTGTACAAAGCTGAACCAGAGTCAAAACATTGAAGGACTCTGTGATTGAAGCATCAGAATGATGAAGCAACAACATGTCTTCCATATGATTCACAAACAATGAGGTTTCACAAAAAAATTGGAGTTGGCAACATCAAAATGGTGCAGGAAGCAACATCATGTCTTCCATATGAATAACAATGAATGAGGATTTATTACAAGATTGAGGTTGACAGCAATAAAAGATACATGAAGCAACATCATATCTTCCACATGAATAACAATGAATGAGGATTCATCACAAGATTGAAGTGGATAGCATTTGAATATGCATTAAGCTGAGACAAGTCCTTGAGAGATTCTAATGTGCAACATCAAAATGAAGTTATGAAGACTGTTCATAAGCCTTCACCAAGGACAAATTAGACAAAACATCAAAATAACCTACATGAGCTATCAAGGCTGATGTAAGCTACTTTAGAATGGTTCTTGTTGTAATGTAATGATCAGCATGATGAAGCCAAGCTATTTACAAAGAAACATCATGAAGTTTTCATCAGAAGGAGCCTACATCAGAATAGGTTCTTCCTCAGCAAGATCAAAATGAATTTTTGATAGACCTTCAGAAGCTGCTCAAATTTTAACATCAGAATGAATTTTTCAGAACATACATCAAATCTGTCAAGTCAAGTACAACTGCATTATTTTGAACTTCACTTTATTAAGTTGTAGAGCCAAGGGCTCCACTTCCAACAACTACTTTATGGAGTATTATAAAAGGACTTGAAAGAAGCTTTTGAAGATAACTTGAAGCAAGCAAGAAAGAGAAAATCTAGAGCATCACCTCTGTTGAGGATTTTGCATAAAAGTGCATTATGCTTCAAGCCTTTCTGCTAGAGAGTGACCCACTTCTACACAAACACGAGAGCTACACATATTTGTAAAAGAGAGAAGTGTGATTTGTATTTCCTTAGTGGAAAACCCCTGTGTTAGGGAGAATCTGTGTTCTGTGCAGTTATTCACAGAAAACCTTTATTGTATTGCTAAAGCCTCTAAGCCAAGACCAGGTGTGGTGCTGTGGTGAAGGAGCAAGTGTGTTGTAAACCTTAAGTCAGTATGGGTGCACTAGTTAAGGTGTGTTGCTGTAACTTCAAGAGCTCAGGTTTAGCTCTGTGAAGTGGAGAACCTATTGAGGTTGCTGCTGTAAGCCTATGGTGGCTGGTTGTTGTGTCGTTTAGTGAAAATCTCACTAGGAGAGTGAGGACTAGACATAGCCTTGGGATTGGGGTGAACCGGTATAAAAATATGTGATGTTCTTTCTTCTTCTTCCCTTCCTCTTTACTGTTTTGAGTAATGAAAAATTACAACTTGTTTTTATAAACAAACATTTAGAAAATAATATTTTGAACACTAACACAGTTTTCATTAAAAAAAAATTAACTGAACAAAGGTGTTGAAGTTTTGTTTTAAGCAAGCAATAGCTTCCCAGTAATCATTAAGTTTTCACTTTGAGCTCAGAACAAATATTTATTCTGAACATACTTCTTCTTGACTGACTTTAGATTAAACCAATCTTTTCAAAAGGAGCTAAAAGTTTGTGAAAACACAATTCAACCCCCCTTCTTGTGTTATTTTATTTACTTCAAAAGCCACACTACATGTAGTAGGCATCAAAATTGATTTTAGGCATGGTCAAATGATGGCCACTAAATCAAATTAGTTGCAAATAACATGACAACCTTTTAGATTTCTTAACATGTTAATTTTATATTATTTTATAATATTTCTTTGCCTATAAAAGGCCATGGGCTAAACATTGGTAACAATCAATGTGTGAATTAATTCATTATGAAAATTATGAGTGAAATTCTATTTTGAATTCATTCCTTTCCTTTGCCTTTCATGTGCATGAGTTAGTTTTTTTTTGTCCCACTGATATCAATTATTAATTGATATGTGATATCTTCTAACTTGTAAGACCTATCTAAATATAGATAGGACTACAAACACATCATAATTTGATTTAAAAGATGAAGGGTTTCAATTTCTTGTTATAGAAATAATTCTCAAAAAGCACAATCCTAGATGTTGTCATGAACTCCAATTTGCGTTATGACATCACTAGATTAGTAAAAGAATAATTTTAGTTAGAGAAAACTATGTAACATTATTCAATAAGAAGATGTTATAAAGTTAAACAGACAAATGAGATTTTGTAGCATAAACCACAATAGCAAATAATGGATGTGCATGATTAATAATATCTAACTCTAACAAGATGGAGCTTGCCAATGAAGATTTTCATAAAGAAATGAAGAAAGCAATCATTACTTGTCTATGGAGTTTTGTTCATCAAAGTAATAATATGGAGTTTACTTTGAAACTAATTGAAATTGAACCAAAATTGCATAAAGAAATTGTCTAACTTGTTGAATTTTGAAGGTCTTTGCACCTCACATTACCCAAAGGCTTCAATCTCTTAAAAAATGGTAAGATAACCTCTCTCTTCAACTCCTTTTCTTATTTATAAGAAAAATGCCTTATTTCTTTAGCCAACTAACCTAAATAACAAACTAATGAATATCTATCAATACTTCTCTCCTAAAATTTCACCTTGTTCCTTCATATATGGTAGTAGAAAAATAAAATTCCACCAGAGTCCCGTTGCATGCAACACAATGATATAATGCCAATTTACCAACATCGTCTTTTGTACCATAAACAATACCAAAGTTAGCAGGTGCTAGAGGCCAAGATGGATTGCATGATGAAACTAACTTCATTTCAACAGTTATAGTTACAAATTGTTCACCTAATTACAGGATGATGACTAAGCCAATTACACATTGTAGCCTAAGAATATAGGTCCCAATCCTCCTTAGTCAAACACAAACATGTGAATGCCCTTGTGCTCTTGTAGTGCTCTGTTTTCAATGGCATTTTCTTTTGCCATAAAACAAAGCACCAAAGGCTACGTAATTATATTGCAATCCTATGGGTCTCATCCAAACTACATTACTACACATGGTTGTTAGTGATGAATATCAAAACCCTCCACCATATTGTGCTTTTGTAGTGAATAGATGGTACTACCTAGATCGAGAACCTTCATTGTTGGCATCAGTTCAATCCTTGACTCTACCTCTGTGTCAAACATACTATTTCACTCATTTTTGTCTTCTATTTGCAACCTAATAACGTAGCCATCTTTATGTCATCTCTACCATTGTGGTTGTTGATCTCTAGAACTTGGATTTTGCTTGTTTTTTTTATTCTTTTCCAGAATGTCGTTAGGTTGCTTTTGTTGGGTTTTTCCCAAATTTTGTGGCTTTGTTATATTTATTTTTTGCCCTTGAGTCATTGGTTTTGTTTTCTCCAAATCTTCATCTTCCATTACATTTTCTTGCCTCCTTTTGTCATAAGCTTTTATCTTTTGTTCCATTGGTTATCGGCTTTCCTCTTAAACTTCATATTAACATTTGTTTTCTTGCTTCCCAATTTATAAATACTGAAGACAAACACAAATTTCTAGTTAAAAGAACTACTATCTAATTAAAAAGTCCACCAGGTTGCATTCTAATTGTTCTCCCTCCAAGATACCCACCATTTAAGAGCTTCTCCTTCTTATGCCAACATAACCCACAATAATTTCATATCTTATTGAACTCGATTGGCCTCAAAATAATACTAAACCTTTATCAGCCACCAATAGGCCTCATTCCCATCAAATCATGGAATTAATCTTTTAAACATTTTCATGACGATTCCCCTAGCTCTAAATATCGTAGCTTTGATACTAGTTAATAGAAACTATACCAAATATATAGAAAGAAAATTTCTAACTTGCAAAATTTCAAGGGTCTACACCTCCCACTGCCCAAAGGCTTTATTCCTCTCATAAACTAACCTAAATAACATGTTCTCTCTCTTCGTCTCCCCTTTTATTTATGGGCAACATGCCTTATTTCTTCAACAAATTAACCTAAATAACTAACTAATGAGTATCTATCATAAGTCCTTTTAAAAAGATTAAGTGTGATTATTGTAAACTAAAGGAACACATGCCTTGAAGGAAGAAAAAAGAGAGAGAGAGAGGAATAGAATAGTTGAGACTATAACATATAGGAAAAATACTCCACTAATAAAATGTGATTTTTGCTAATATTTTTTTTCCACATAAAATAAGATACTAAAAAATAGTTATATTATTGCATTATAAATTTTTCCCAAGATATGGATAACCATTACTTTACAATAGAAAAATTGTAACATCCTTAATTTTTAACAAAGGGACAAGTTATAATTATCGTTGATAGAATAAATCTTATTATGTGAATGGTTGTTTAATGACTTTGGTGTGCATAATTAGAATTGTTATGGTGATCTAGACCTTGAAAAATGGAAATCGATGAATTTCATCAATTAATTAGAACCTAAAAAATATTAGGAGAAATAAGGAAAAGTCATGAAACCCTTATGTTGGGTCATTTGGTTCGAAATTCACGTATTAAGCCTAAAACTAAACGCAGTGGTTAAGTAAGCACAACAGAAAAAATAGAAAATGGTTGTAGGAATTCTTTTTTAGCTAGATGGATAACCTAAACCTATTGATACAAAGATAAAATAAGAAGTAGTATTTAAGAGGTTGTAGGTATGTAGGCCATGTTTAAGAGATTATCAAAGATATAACTAAGAAGTGATTTTTTTTTTTTATATTAAATCGAAGATAAGAGATAGGGAAATGTTAGTAACATGCTTTCTAACACATTTCTTCTAAAACATTATCTAGTTTTAGTTAAAATTTATTGAAAATTAAAAAATTATGAGTATATCCTCATTAATTAGATAAATAAATCAAGTGTTTAATCTCCTAGTTAAATATAGTCTAGCTAGTGAAGTTTCTTTTTATAGGATTTTCAATACAATTCCATATTTTATAACTATTTATCTTCTTGTTTATACCTCTTCCATGATTCTTCCTCATGGTTTTCTAGTTTGTAATTAATTTTGTGATTTTTAATAAATTTTAATCAATAATAAAATTATATTCAAAAGAGTGTATTAGATAGTATATTCCTATTCTCTAAGAGGTACTATGTATTAAAAAATAACATTGGCATATAAATAGTGAAAACAGATAAAACAATAAGAGGTTATTTGTAATTTATTGTAAATATATCAACATGGACCTAACATTTGTTGAATTAACATGTGAATGATCAAAGATGAAAGATGCAGTCTTTTGGTTCTGTATATGGGGGGGCTTGTGCTAAAATGAGAAGTTTGTTCTATACATTATGTTTCTACTCCTTGCACATCTTGTGCTAAGGTTAAAAAACTTTTAATAATGTGTCTTTACTTATAAAAAAAAGAATAATCAGGATTAAATGAAAAATTCACATGACTTTTTTAAGTGGTCATGTAACCACTTACTAACTTTTAATCTTGACTATTCATGTATAGTTGTATAACCCAGATTTATAGTTCTCATTTCACACAATTAGAAAAATTTTCACTTACACACAAACACACACAACAATAGATTATACAGAGAGAAAAAAAATCACTAGTTCTTAACCTTTTTTTTCTCAGCCATTGCTTTGAACTGCCAAAACACACTATCAGCTTCATCTTCCTTAAGTTCATAACCAAGCTGAAATAATAGACAATAACCCACGTAGTTGAAATTTTAAATTTCTTCTTGCAAAAAAACAAAAACATGGTATTTTATATCCTCCTTAAAGTTACATTCTTTCATAAAATTTTATATCTAAACATGTAATAAAAAAGAATATTTGTATACCTCTTCAAGTCGCTTTCTCAAAGCTTGGCGTCCACTACATTAATAGGTGTAAAAAAAATAATAGAAATCAAGAAAACATCAGTTAGAAATTGATTGCACACTGTATAAAATACAAAAATAATGAAAAAGTTGTCCGTAAAGATTACACAAAATCCCTTGTCATTCAATATACTAACACAAATAAATATACATTTCTTAATTAAACTAATATTCCATTAAACATAAGATTAATCTCATTTTTACTTAATATAGGTTGTATTTTATAGTAGAACTTTAATTGTCAAATAGCCAATGCCATAACATCAATCCTAATATCCTATTAGTCATCTTAAATTATTTTACACAAATTAAATATTTATTATGCTAGCATTAATACATGGAAAAATTATAAGGTGTGAGTCATGTTGGCATATGAACTATATAAGCCACATATACAAGTATTTATAAATATACGCCAAATGGCCTCTACTGCTATGACCTATAACATTTTTGTCCAATATTCAACCAAAATAATGGAGCTAACTAATGTTAACATGATCATCTTTAATTGTTAATGGCATAAAAATAAGAGTAAGTTGTATATGAAATATAGTATAAAAGATTTTTACACTATCGTTCAATTACAAATTATTATGTATAGTAAGTTTATTAATTTTTATGATAACTATTTTAAAAATGATACCAATGATGATTTCTAATTAATTAATAGTGTAAAAATTTTCACACTGACAATGCATAGAAATTAAACTCTAAAAAGAAAACAAAAAAAAAAACCAACTTTTTCACCTAAAGTTTAACCAAGCTACAATTAAGCTACATGTCAAACAATGTCATGAGAGTATATATCATGAGTATATAGTTGTGAGTAAATGCTTAAATTAATCTTTAAAATAATATATATTAAGCATTTTAGTCATTCAGTTGAGTTCTTGATTTTTTTTAAATATCATTTACTTTGATTTTGTAAATACAAAACAATAGTGGAAAAAAAAATACCAAAATGAATGATTTTTTATGATGTTAAGGACTATTAGAGAAAGTTTCAAAAATATCAAGAAATAAAATTTTTGACCTTGGAGTTTACTCGTGTAGTTGCACAATACTAAGAACATTTAAGTTACAAATAGAACATATATGTCAACTTATATTATTAGCAACACAACCCATTGGGGTCGGCCTAGTGGTAAGGGTTTGGATAGTTTGCACAAAGTTTTAGGTTCAAACCTCATTGTTGTCATTGTATACAAAGTTATTAGTAATATAGGGCCTATATGTCTCAATCTTATTAACCATTTTAATTTTATTACACATGCGCACACGCACACACACAGATACACACACAAATATATAATGTTTAAATTTATTTTTTAATTAAGAACGATTTGGTCCTCTGGCTCAGTATATGTAATGACCAATTTTTGTCTTATAGGAATTTGCGTTGATTTATAAATATTAAGAAATTTAATTACTTTCTGTCCAAAAAAAAAAAGAAATTTAATTACTTCTTAAAATGGAATTGTTGGTATAAAGGATTTTAGACCGCAAGGACTTGGGGCTAATTCTTAAAAATCTTTATTCTCGTTAGAATTAAAGTGCTTTATTTAATTAATATATAAACTCATTATGTGTGTTTATAATATTAATTGTTTGGTTTAAACTAATTTTAGTTTATATTGTATGGTTTAATTATTTAAAAATTGTTTGTATGATTTATTTAAATATTGATAATTTGATGTTTATAAAATATCATGATTGAAATTATTTAAAAAGTATGCATGGTTGGAATTATGATTATGTTCTATTATGTGATTTGATAATTAGTTAATTAATTAATTGATGGCTATATGTTTGTTATGATGGGCTTAGATTAAAAGGGTGTTAGTTTTTGGGATTAGAAAATAAAAATAAAAATAAGAGCTGAAGGGGTGTGAACAGTAGTAAGAGGAGGTTCTGGAAGAAATTCTGGCCTGTTACTAAAACGGGGTGCATATAGTATTTAGGGGAGTGTAAATTATTTTATTGACCCAAAATAAAAAAAATACAAACAAAATTATAAAGTAATATTAATAACTATAAAATATCTAGCTACCTAGTAAATAGAATAAGACAAAAAAATTGAGAGGTGTGAGAGAGAGAGGGAGAGGAATAGACAAATGCATGCTTTGACTCCCACAATCAATGTTTAGTAACCTTGGAACTTATGAGCCCTCATTGACCATTGATCCTATTTATCACCCTTGTCTCACAACTTAGCCTATAAATACCACCCTTCATTCCTTAGTTCATCATACTTGAATCATTCTTAGAGAGAAGTTAGAGAGATTAGAGAGAAAGCTAAAGAGAAGGAAGATCTTGGAGCTCTCCCTTGGTTATGGTGGTGTTGGGCATGAGCTATAGGGAGGAAGGAGGAAGCTTTCAACTTCATCCAAGCTTAGGAGAAATAGGTATGGGTGAGATTGTATTTTTAAGATGTTATTCTATGTGAGTGTGGAGATGGACCTCAAAGTCCTCTTATTCCATTATTTGATCTTATATATGCACGATATGTATTTCTATAACTGTTTGTATGTTATTATTCTAAGTGTGTATGGATTAAATATTGAAATTGGATTAATGTTATGATGAATTTGTAAGAATAAGTATGAACATGATGAGTGTAGTAAGAAAATCAAGAATTTGGCCCTTTAATCCTAGAAGGGGGCGTGATTTTTATCATCCCTTGTTAGTTTTTATTTATTGTTGTTACATAATTATATTGAAATTATAACTATGAAATTCCATTATTTTATGAAGAATTATTACTACAAGTGATTCTTATCAATTGTATGTGAAGTGTTTTATTTAAATAAATACTAAATTTTATAGATTGACAACATTATTATTTTATAGAGGAAATGTTTGTTATCATAAGTAACCTTTATATATATTCCAAACTTATTTAAATAAACAAATTATAAGGAAAATCTTTCATTATCAAAGTTGTTTTTTGAGTTTGATAAAATAAAATTATCACTATGTAGATGTGTGTGTGTACATGATATTTTAGCTAGTTACAAATGACTATCTTATTTTATAAAGAAATTAAGTATAATTGAGATATCAAATATTTGAGACAATATACTTGTGTATGATTTTATTATGATCATTTTCATAAGAAAATGAAAATTATAGTAACGAATATTAAATATAATTATTTCCATAATGTCTTGAAAAGAAAAGCATGAAAAATAATAAGTTTAAATGAGAACTTAAATGCAATTATGAGGATTTGTTAGGAACAAATATGTGAATGCGTTTAATATGTTATCACCATTAAAACGCATTATAATATGTGTATGAAATTGTTATGCCTTGGAATGATTGATAGTGTACCAAGATTATTACTTATTGATGTTTCTCGTACCATATCCTTTATATAAATTGCTAAAGGGTGAGAACAACCCTTGTGAGTAGTTTTACTCTGTGGAAATATTTCGAGAATAATTATCTTAGAGCCTTGAGGACTTAGATTAGCCAAGTTGGACAGAAGGTACAATTGGATGTGATATGGGAAGCTACGGTTTGGTACACCGTGAGTTGACATGTGTGGCCCAAGTAAGAGGTCTAAGGGATGGAAGGCATCAAGTGTGTGACGTTCCAATGGGTAGGTCAGTACCCTACGTTCTGGGACTGATAGTGTCAACTTGTAACATCCTGATAAGCCTAGAGACAACTAATGATGGAGTGAAGGGTATATCTCTTTCGGGGATTTTGCCCAATTGATTACGCTTGAAAAAATTATATATTGATCTGACAGCCGGTATTGGTGTCAAGGTACCAAGTGGATTTGTTGACTGCACAGGTATGAGACTGTGGCAGTATTAAAGATATACTTACTCCCCATTGCTTCTCAAAGGTTGATTAGTGATCAGTGGTTGATCAACCGAGAGTATGGATCCATACTAGTGATGTTGTAAAGGAGACGACGATGATGTGATGACAATGTTGAGGATGATGGTCGTTATACGATAACTTAGATAATATGTTAGGTTCCCTTAAATTATAATATAAATATGAACTTGTGTTCTTATGTGTTGGAGTGAGAAAAGATCTCTACTCTTTCCATGGGGTGACATCGAAAGAATATGACCTCACCCCATTTCCCTTTATTTTTACACATAGATGGACCCAGCAGCATGGAACCTGGAAGTAACGTTCGGCCCGACTGGACAATGGTTTTTCCATAGAGGTGATGGTAGATATCACTATCAAGGAGATCTCATCATTCTTAACCCACCAACAATAGGTACACCGATAGTATCAATTGAGCTTACCTTTCCTGCCAGAGTATTCTCTGTACCTATCTGGGAGCAGCTCGTTGTGAATCATGGCCTCATCGATGAGTTCATATGTCTGCCTCCATCACCTCTTATACCTGGGGGCATTGACTGTCATCCTATTGAGATTAATGACGAGGGTGGGGACTAGATTTATGCTAGGTGCTACTCTGATGGGATAGGTTGATCAGTGTTCTCTATTGGTAGTTATCTTATGTTTCTTTAATAGTTTATCTTTTGGATATTTCAGTTGTAATTAACCTTTAGTTATGTTTATCAACATTGTAAGAATGTATTGATTACGCAGTTATCCAAAGATGTTTTCAAAATGCGAAAAATTCACATGGATTTTCATGAATAAATTAAACAAGAGTTTTATTAAAATTAAATACAAAGCGCTTTATGTATGTTTCAGAATAATGTAACGAGGGATGTTATAGTATAGGGTTAGACTAGGCCATTAAAATCTCAGTTAATGAAAATTCGAGCCAACTCAGCCTAACCGAGTTTTACACTCTAGACTAGAATGCTTGAGCTGCGTAATTTGC